>JAWIIG010000032.1:0-2400000 GCA_033557465.1 Ichthyophis bannanicus | reverse complement strand
GAGCTAGGACATAGATCAAAGCTCATACCTGAGCTTCCTTTGCTGTTAGGTTTCCTCTCCTGATATCCTGGCCAGTAAGTAGTCCAGCTTTTATGTCCAGCCTTCCAATCAAGATCCCTGGACACTGGGTCTCTCTTCACATACCTTCTTGCACCGGTCTTAGGGCCCCTTCCAAATGCAGCCGTCTCCTTCAAAGGTGCCGTCTGGGAATTCCTGGCTTTATAACCCCACTCCTCTGGCTTCCTCCAGTCCAATGGAGTATGCTTGCCTCTGGAATCACTCCTAGCACACGTACTGCTGTGGGCTCCTTCTTTAGACCTCCAAGATGTCTTTCTCTTCTTCCTTCCATGTTGCGTCTGCTGTTGTAGTCCTCTCTCCTCTCTCCTCTTTCTGTCTGCTCTCCTGGTTCTTTCTGTTCTGTGGAGAATATCTTTTACTTTTAACCTGCTTAGAGGGACACTCCACCCTAGCACAGCCCAGGTGTGCTGAATCAAGCCCTGCCCTTGGAGATGAGTGATTGGGGATTACCTCATAGCGCTCCTGATTGAACACACGTTTCCCCACTTCAGCTCTTCTAGAGGCTGTTTGAAACCTGGTGCATTCTGGGACTGGTAGTCTTTTATGAAAACATTCTGTTTTAGTATTTTTACCAGCAAAGACAGGTTGCTTGTTCAAAGCCAATTCACCTCTTTTATAGCTCCTTCTTGAACTGTGATAAGCTTCCTTATCACAGTTCACAGGAGCCCAGTTGGACACTCTGCAGGTCAAGGCCTTCCTCCCGATAGATAGGGCCCACCACCTGATGCAGTTAGTGAAGGAGGTTCAAAACTGCAGGTCCGGTGCCAGCCGACCTGCTCCTCCGCTTGTTATGCTACATGGCCTCTATGGTTCATGTCATGCCCTTGGCTGACCCGCACATGCGAGCAGCCCAGAGGTGCCTCAAGTCCAAATGGACACAGCCCACAGGCGGGCTGAGGGACAGGGTAAGGGTCACACACTGACTGGCGGCCTCCTTCAACTGGTGGCAGTTCCCGCAACATCTCAGGACGGGGATACCTTTCCAAACACCAGCACCACAATAGGTCCTGACAACAAACACCTCCCTGGTGGGTTGGGGTGCACATTGTGAGGGCCATTGCACTCAGGGCAACTGGTTCCTAGACGAATCTCAGTTACAAATCAACCTCCTCGAGCTCAGGGTCATCTTCTTGGCCCTACAGGCCGCCTGCTTACTCCTGAGCAATTTCTCTGTCCTCGAAACAGACGGACAATCAGGTTGCCATGTTCTGTGTGAACAAACAGGGTGGCACAGGTCCTACTCCCTCTGTCAGGAGGTGGTAGCCCTCCACTCCTTTGCAGTGCGCAACAGCATGCTCCAGAGAGCGGTGTATGTGCCGTGCCAGGACAATCTTCTGGCAGACAAGCTCAGCAGTTTCCTTTGCCCACACAAGTGGCGTCTGTATCCCAGGATAGCACAGAGGCTCTTCCGCCTCTGGGGCAGACCTTGGCAGGATCTGTTCGCTTCCCCGGACAATACACAGCTGCCCAGATTCTGCTCACCTCAGCTACACCACAGGAGGGTGGCAGCAGATGCCTTCCTCATCTCATGGTTGAGGGGCCTGCTTTATGCATTCCCACCGATCCCTCTAATAGCCAGGTGCCTTTTCAAGATCCAGAGCGACCATGTCACAGTAATCTTGGTAGTGCTCCCAGGTGGCCCAGACAGTCCTGGTTCCCCCTACTACTCTCCCTGTCAATAGCACCCCCAGTGGCACTGGGCCGTCAGCCAGATCTTTTTCAGGAAGGGGGCTCCCTTCTCCACTCCATCCTGGCATCCCTGACATTAACTGCATGGATGCTGAAAGGGTAGCACTTGCCCCTTCATTCTCACAGACATGTAAGAGATCCTCCTGGCCGCCTGGAAATCCTCTACCAGAAAGGCATGTGCCTTCATGTGGAGGAGATTCTCTCGTCGGTGTGCAGAGTGGAATCCCTTCTCCTGCCATATGCAGCTCATACTACAGTAACTGCTGCATCTCTCCTGTTCAGGGTCGAAATCTAATTCAATCAGGGTGCATTTCAGCGCCATAGCAGCTAACCATCACCCTGTGGAGCGGAGAACCTTCTCAAGCCACCCCCTGGTCTCCAGGTTCCTCAGAGGCCTTCTGCTATTGAACCCCCCTCCGCCCCCCTTCACCAGAGTGGGATCTCAATGTGGTGCTCTCACAGCTCACCAGACCGCCATTTGTGCCCTTGGCGACTTGCCACCTGAGAGATCTCTCCTAGAAGGTGGCCTTCGTGGTGGCCTTGACATCTGCCCAGAGTGTCAGCGAGCTACGGGCCCTGGTGGCAGATCCACCTTTTACCAGGTTCTATACGAGCAGGGTTGTGCTTCACATGCACCCCACGTTCCTCCCGAAGGTGGTGTCGGCTTTCCACCTCAGTCAGGCGATAATCCTCCCCACCTTCTTCCCACAGCTTCATGCCAGTAAGGCAAAGTCGGTTCTGCATATGTTGGATTGTAAGAGGGCCCTGTTTTATCTACAGAGGACCCGGGCCCACCACAAGGCTCCTCAACTCTGTCTCTTTATTTATTATTTATTTTATTTTCATTTCTTATATACCGCACTATTTGCGATCAGCGCGGTTTACATAAAACAAGAAGGTAACCGACAATGAACGAAAGTCAGGTCATTACATTGAACAGGAACAAGTAACTTGGAAAACAGGGTAAACTATATACATATGCATAACCATGAATGGGTAACTATATACATGTCAGAGGGAGTTATTGGGTATTGGACATGCTTAGTGGCTGGGGTTCGGGCAGTAAGTGAGATGCTTGATAAAGAGGAAATGTTTTAAGGCCTTTCTGAACTGGCTCAGGTTAGGGATCGCTCTGATGTGTGGTGGTAGGGAGTTCCAGAGACTTGGGGCGTATAGTCTAAAGGCTCTGTTCGATGTTGCTTTGGAGCATTTTGTAGTGTCTCTCGGTATCACTAGCATGTTAGCTACTGAGGTTCTTCTTAGCCTGTTGGGTATGGGTGGTTGGATGAGGTCACATAGTGAGGAGGAGGAGAGTCCCTTGATGGCCTTGAATGTCATCACTAGGGTTTTGAAACGTAGCCTGGCTTGAATGGGGAGCCAGTGAAGCTGTCTCAGGAGGGGTGTGATATGCTCTCTTCTTGGTGTGCCGAGGAGAATCCGCGCTGCACTGTTCATGGCAAGTTGCAGGGGCTGTAAGGTGGCCTGAGGGAGTCCTTGCAGGATGGCGTTTGAGTAGTCCAAATGGGGGATGATGAGGGCTTGATAAATGGTGCGGAAGTCGCTTGGTTCAAGTAGGGGGCGTAAGTGTCTAAGAGATTTAATCTTGAAGTAAATCGCTCTTACAGTGTTGGTTATGTGTTGCTTCATGTTGAGGTTCTGATCCAATGTTACTCCGAGGTAACGAATAGCTGATTTTACTTGTAATTCAGCGTTGTCCACTTCTAGGTAGCTGGGTGGTGTAAACTCAGGATTTCTGGAGATGAATAAGACCTCCGTCTTCTTGTGTTGGATGCGCAGATTCTGAGAGAGGAGCCATTCGGATATGGTGTTGAAGCACTCAGTCAAGGGGGTAAGGTCTGGGCAATCCAGGGATATTGGAAGGTACAGTAAGACATCGTCTGCGTATATCATACAACTCACATTGAATGATCTGATAATATTACAGATGGGTTGGATATAGATGTTAAACATAAGTGATGATAGGGAAGATCCTTGAGGAACTCCTTGGCTTTGTAAGAATGGCTCGGAAGTAGACCCATTTGCACGTACGTATTGCCATCTGCCTGACAGGTAGGATCTACACCATTCTCTTATGACCCCAGCAGGCGGGGGGCTACCTGTGACCAAGCGAACCCTGTCCATTTGGGTGGCAGACTGTATTGCCTTCGCTTATCACTGCTCATCGTGTGAGGGCTATGGCCAAGTCTGGCCAACTACGCTTGGTGCCAGTGACAGAAATTTGTAAAGCCGCCATATGGTCTCCAGTGCATATGTTCGCAGCTCACTACTGCCTCAAGAGTGAATCCTGCAGGGACAGTGCCTTTGGCCAGGCAGTAATCAGAAGCATTCTCGGTATATAGGCAATTCCTGCACTCCGACCCGTCTGTGTTCAGGCTACTGGAGTGATGGTGATGCTGGAGGCTGCAGAGTCTCTTGATAGGGACTCACCCTCTGCAACTCACGGCCTCCCTATTGGTAGCCATTGGTGCTGTCATGCTTCATTCCCCAACAGCCTGGAGCTAGGGAGTCCCATATCTGAGGGCTGACTTCCTGCTTGTTCCTAGAGAAAGCATAGGTACTCACCTGTAACAGGTGTTCTCCAGGAGCAGCAGGAATAAGTCCTCACAACTCTCCCTCCTCCCCTAGCAGTTGCCGCCTTTACCTTATTTCACCTTTTGCCTAAGCTATGTCATCTGTGCAAGATGGCACCTTTGGGTGGGAAGTGGACCTCTCACGCATAGTAGCATTCCCAAAGGCTTTCTTTGAAAGCTGGGGAGATGCTCTGTGCGGGGCTCCGTCGGCACCGACGTCACCCATATATGAGAACTTAATCTCCAGAAACAAGCAGGAATGTAGTCTTCACATATGGGGTATCGTCAGTACCGACGGAGCCTGCGCGGGAACGCTCCCCAGCGTCCAATTAGGAAGCTTTTGTGAGCATACCAGAAAAGCAAGGGCCTATCTTCCCCAGGCCCGTTGCCTTCGTATGGTGCAGTTAGCTTCTCAAGCAGTGCTGAAACCTCATCTCACTGCCCGAGAAATGCTACAACTACTAGGCCACATGGCATCTACCGTGCATGTGGTTCCTTATGCTCGCCTCCATATGAGAGCAGCCCAGTAGACTTTATCCACTCAGTGGACCCAGGCATCAGGGTGCCTGTCAGGCAAAATAGCAAACACAAATCGCCTTATTTTGTCCCTCCAATGGTGGCAGTCCACTCAGAACCTGTTGCTGGGGTCCCCATTTCAACAACCCTTACCCCAGGCAACTCTCACAACAGATGTTTCGCCAATGGGTTGGGGAGCTCATCTGCAAGACCTCTCCACCCAAGGCACCTGGATTCCACAGGAGACTCATCTACGTATCAATCTCTTGTAGCCCAGAGCAATCTTCCTTGTTCTTGGAGTGTTCCACACCCTGCTCAGCTACAGGACAGTCCTCATTCATACGGACAATCAAGTAGCCATGTTCTACGTGAACAAGCAGGGGGGAACAGGCTGTTTAGAGCACAGATATTTTCATTTTCACCTCTTAAGGCTCGTTCTTACATTAGTGCAGTTTCTTATACCATCTCCTCCTTTTTTATATTATATTTTATTTTATATTATATTCACCTGGAAAATACTACTATATAATTTCGGTGACTTTCCTTGCTGCATTGCACTTCAGTATCAATTATATGCAGGTTTATTTATTCTGTTCTTCTTTAATCTATATATTATTCACACATATCTACAATTAGAGATTATCTCATTTTCACTGATATGTATATATATATTACCCCTAATTTTTTGTAAATACAGTTGGAACGATTGAAAGTTAGCTGTTCCTCTGGTTTTGCAATAGTTGGCTTTTTCCGTGCTGACATACAAGTTCCTAATGCTTTCCAGTTTGGCCGGTTCCTTGGCGGCACACCTTTGATTGCTTACTGCCGTCCTGTTATATATAAATCTTTTTAATACACAAACCTCATTAATTATTGTTATGATACTTCTGTATTAAGCTTTTATTTTACTCTATATGTGGTCCGTTTTTTATTTTAAAAAAATTTTTCATAACGCCCTCCTGGCTCTTTCATTTTTGCTTTCTACGCGGGTGTGCTTTCAGACGTTGATTGTCTACACATTTTTTACTGTACTGGCTTTTATATAATTTTAGGCTCACACAAAGTTTTTTCCTTTCTTTTTTTGCTGTCCTCCCTTTTGTGCCCTCCATCACATGCCATATGTGGATTTATGATGCAAAAAATATTTTTTAGGGATTTTATTTATTTATTTTATTTATTTATTTAACATCTCTTATATACCGCACTATTGTCATCAGCGCGGTTTACATGAAACAAACATATACATACAGAAAACTGTAGTGCATTTTACAAGTAACAGGAGTTTAGAACTTGGGAATAAAAGGTAAACTATGTCCACTATATAACTATATACAATAATCTATACGCATTAGTCACATTTGAGATTGTCTTGGTCCGAATATGGCGGTAGTATTTCCCTTGTGAAAGATTAAATTGGAAAATAGCTTAAGAAGAGGTGGTGTTTGAGACTTTTTCTGAATTGTGTTAGGCTGGTTATAGCTCTCAATTCTGGTGGGAGGGTATTGTGGCATGAATGCTGAAGGCTCTTTTAGATGTTTCCTTAGTGTATCTGACTGTTTGTTTCGGGATTGTTAATGTATTTATAGCAGCTGATCTTCTGGCTCTATTGAGGGCTGCATGTGTAAAAAGTTGGCGACCGTTGATGGTGCTTGATTGTTTAAGGCTTTGAAAGTAGTGATTAGGATCTTGTAGCGGATTCTTGCGTTGGTTGGTAACCAGTGGAGTCTTTTTAGGATTGGAGTTATGTGGTCTGTCTTTGATATTCCTTCAAGTACGATGGCAGCGGTGTTCATCGCCAGTTGGAGAGGATTTAAAGTTGATTGAGGGAGACCATGTAGAATTGCATTTGCGAAGTCGAGGTGAGGCATTACCAAGGCTTGGTAGACGGTTCTGAAGTCTGTGGGTTCCAGTAAAGGTCGTAAGTGGCGTAGTGTGATATATTAGTTTTGTTATGTTTTTTATGTGGGTTTTCATATTGAGGCGCTGGTCGAGGGTGATACCTAGGTATCGTATCATAGGTTTTACTGTCAATTCCTTGTCCTTTATCTTTAAGGTAGTGGGAGGTGTGAAGTTTTGGTTCTTTGTGATAAACATCACATCGGTCTTGCTGTGGTTGATTCTTAGGTTCTGTGAGAGGAGCCAGTCTTCTACTGATTCGAAGCATTTTGTCAATGGTGTAAAATCAGGATGGTTGATGGAGAATGGCATGTATAGGAGAATGTCATCTGCATAGGCTAAACAGGTAACATTAAAGGAACGGATGAGGTCACAGATAGGTTGCATATATATATTAAACATTAATGCTGAAAGAGAGGATCCTTGCGGTACCCCTTGATCTTGCAGAAATGGTTCTGATGTTCTTTCTTCAATTCTTACTTGTTGCCAACGGTTAGTTAGATAGGATATACACCAGTCAAGTGCGGATCCAAGAATTCCTTTTTCCTTAAGGCGATCGATAAGTATTTGGTGGCTTACTGAGTCGAACGCAGCTGAAATGTCCATGAATATAAGGATGAATCCTTGGTGGATATTATCTATTCCTGTGATTAATGTATTGAATAAAGTGATGAGGAGGGTCTCCACTCCATGAGCTTCTCTAAAGCCGTGTTGTGCAGGGTCAAGTGGAGCTTCAGTGTCTATGTGCTGTTGTATTTGACGTTGGACCACTTTCTCAATTATTTTAGCTAGAAGTGGGATGCTGGATATTGGCCTGTAGGATTCTACTTTTAGGGGGTCTAATTTGTTGTTTTTCAATAATGGTCTAATTGAGGTTTGTTTAAGGCACTGAGGAAAGGTTCCGGTTGAAAAAGATTGTTCAAGGATATTATGTATGAAGAAGCTTACTTCATATCTAAGGCCTTTTATCCAGGCTGCTGGACATGGATCATTTGCTGCGGTGGTAGCATTTATTGATGCAATAGTGTTTTCAATTTCTTTGGTTGATAATGTATCAAACTTGGTTAATGTGGTTGACTGTGATAGCTTGTCTATATTTGTTGGTCCAATGGTGCAGATGTTGGTTGTTTTCGTCATCTTTGACTTTAAGTAGTTAGCATAGTCTTGCGGATGTATTGTTTGAGTGTGTTGGGGAGTTGGTTCCTTTGCCATTGTCCTTACAATGTTGAAGAGATCATGATGTTTATTTAATGATTGCTTTAGGAGATTAGTATGGAATTGTTTCCTTCGATCTGCTATTTCCTGGCGATGCTTTTTTAGGTATTTGCAGTAGGCTGTGTAGGCTTCGGTAGAGCGGGATCGTCTCCAGCGTTTTTCAAGTCTACGAAGATGGAGGAGGGATGTAATTAGCTCATTAGAATACCAAGCTACATGTGTCCGATGGTTGGGCTTTCTTGTCATGTTTGATGGTTGAGAATTGGCTCTGAGAGTGTGATCCCAGGTATTGATTAGGCTATCCAAATCAGGTTTAGAGGTGTGTAGTTTTGGGAGAATATTCTTAAGTACTTCCTCTTTGTCAAAGGGGCGGAACCTTCTAGTTGTTGGTTTGGCGAAGGTGGATTTGGAGTTGCTGGTATTGGAGGAGTTGGGAATTTGGAATAAAATGAGGCTGTGGTCAGACCATGGTACTGGTATTATGGAAAGATCATAATTATGGTCGGTTTCTGTGGTGGCTTGTGGAACGAATATCAGGTCGAGTGTATTTCCCATAGTATGAGTGGGATCTTTGACTATCTGGTTGTATCCAAGGTTGTCGATCGCTTCTATAAATGCTGCGGTTTGAGTGTCATGTAGGGAGGGGAGGTTGAAATCTCCCAATATCCAATTTGATAATCGTGGTTTTTCCGTGTTGCAGGCCCGGTCAACTATCGTTGGCAGATCATCAGCTGAAGTTGTTGGAGCTCTATAGACTAGGTTGATTGAATGCTCGTTGTTTGATATGTTTAGCATGTTTAGATGGGTTGTGCTAATACTGTTGTCCATCTGAAATTGTAGTTGGCTTTTAGAGATGAGTACTCCACCTCCTCTTTGTTTGTTCCTATGACACGTGTGGATTGAGAAGCCTGGGGGTAGCATCTGGTTAAGAATGACATTATCAGAGTCAGATAGCCAGGTTTCTGTGATCATCAAAATGTCAAGGTCATGCGTTGTTATGAGATTAGGTATCAAAGGCCACTTTGTGCGGATGGATCTAATATTGATAAGGGCGCAATGCAGTGGTGGTTGGTACGATATGTATTTATTCTTATGCCTATGTTCTTGGCTCACTATTTGTTTATCTCTTCTTGTTGCCCAATTTTACCTGCTCTTCCATTACTGCATCTTCTTTTGGTTGCTTTTTTATTTACGTTTGTGCATTACCTGTCGAGTTGAAATATGGCTATGCCAAATTAGACTATAGTTTTTAGTTGTGTGCAGCAAATTAGTTTATCACATTTAATTGCATTTTGCATTGTATTAAGCTTATTTCCATCGGCATAACAATAAGTTTTAACATTATTATTCTTTTATCCAATTCACACAGATTGAGGAGAGCTTTCAGCTTTTTTATGTGTTGTTGCTACACCTTGTGGTAATGTAGCTTTTATTATGTTTTGTTATGTGAAATTCTCTTATATGTAAATTGTAACTAGCTGTGCACTTTTATGCAATTTCCTTTAAAAAGGCAATTTCTTCTTTGTTTCAATTATCTGTTTTTATTTTTTTATCTCTGGATGTGTCTTTTTAATCTGTATACTTAAGAGATCTTATGCTCCCTACATGCTATACTGTGTGGTAAACAATTGTGTATATGTTTTAATATGTATGTTTTATTTTATTCTGTTTTTAGACCCCTGAAGAAGGCCTCAGGCCGAAACTTTTTAGTTGGGTCCTTCAATAAAGTGTTTTGCATATTACCATACCTGTGTGTAGGCCTAGTTCTTGGTTTCCGCTTCTGGTTTGTTCTCTGTCGCTTTGCAACAAAGCTTTGCGACTATGGGCCCTCGTCACAGAGCATCAGATTCATCTGGCAGTGTATCTTCCAGGCATACAAAACTCTTGGGCAGACAGACTCAGTCGAGTTCTGCTTCCACACGCGTGGTCTCTGCATGCAGACCAGGTGGCCAAGATTTTTCAAATTTGGGGAACCCCGGACATAAACCTCTTTGCAATGCCAGACTTCCCCGGTTCTGTTCCAGAATTCCGGCTCAGGGCTCTCAGGCCAGGGATGCTTTCCTCCTTTACTGGGGTCGAGACTTCCTGTATGCCTTTCCACCTATTCCCCTAATTCCCAAAACCCTATTCAAGCTTCAGAGAGAGAGAGGCCGTATGATTCTCATAGCTCCACATTGGCCACGGCAAGTGTGGTACCCTCTGCTTCTACATCTCTCTCAAGCTCCCTCCCTGGAGTTAGGGTCTGTTCCAGATCTCCTGTCTCAGAAGAACGGAATGTTATGGCATCCCAATCCCCAGTCTCTGCATCTCAGGGCTTGGTTGCTGAAGGCCTAGATCTTCATGATCTTAACCTTCCTCAGCCAGTAAAGGATATCCTTTATGCTTCCAGGAAGCCTTCCACAAGACGCTCCTATGCTTTCAAGTGGAAAAGGTTTACCATATGGTGTTCACAGAAGGGTCTTAACCCCCTTGCGATACCTCTGGAATCATTACTGGAGTATCTCCTTCATTTATCCAATGCAGGACTTAAAACTAACTCTGTAAGAGTCCATTTGAGTGCTATTGCAGCTTCTTTCAAGCCTCTAAATGGACAACCTATTTCCTCCCATCCTCTTATAGCAAGATTTATGAGAGGCCTTCTTCTAACTAAGCCTCCCATTAGTCCACCACCGGTGGCATGGGACTTAAACCTGGTTCTTGGTCAGCTCATGAAGCCACCTTTCGAACCCTTAGCTACTACCTCATTGAAATTCCTTTCTTGGAAGGTAAGTCCTCTCAACTCTTTGTTGCTTTTGATCCTTCTCATTTGGGACTTCCAGTCTCCAAGAGAACACTGTCCAACTGGATTGCACAGTGTATTTCCTTTGCCTATCAGAATAAAAATCTTCCTCTGGAGGGCCATGTCGCAGCTCACAATGTGAGAGCCATGGCAGCTTCAATGGCTCATCTGCACTCTGTCTCTATCGATAACATCTGTCGAGCAGCCACTTTGGCCTCGGTTCATACCTTCACAGCCAATTACTGCTTGGACAAGGACTCCTGCCGGGATGCCTTGTTTGGTCAGGCTGTTCTCCAACACCTGTTCCATACCTAATCAACTCCTACCCACCATCCCTGGTTGGATGCCAGAGATCCATTGGGGAAGTGGAGCCCTTTCTCAGGGACACACAGCTTCTGGGGTCTCTCCCTGGCATCTAAAGCTAGGGAGTCCCCATATGTGAAGACTGCATTCCTGCTTGTTCCTGGAGATAGCATAGTTACTCACCTGTAACAGATGATCTCCGGGAACAGCAGGAATTTAGTCTTCACAACCCACCCACCTCCCCTAGGAGTTGTATCTTTCTCTTTCCCTCTCTCTCTCTTTGTCTCAGCTTTAAACTCAACTGGAGAGAGGCAGTTGGGAAAGGCGGGAAGGCAGCATGCAGGCACTGTGGGATGCTCCCAAAAGCTTCCTAATTGGACGCTGGGGAGCGTTCCCGCGCAGGCTCCGTCGGTACCGACGATACCCTTTATGTGAAGACTAAATTCCTGCTGTTCCCAGAGATCACTTGTTACAGGTGAGTAACTATGCTTTCCTGCTGTCCCTGGAGAACACCTGTTACAGGTGAGTAACTACACTTTATCTCCCCTAGCCCAGACCATGGTGTTTTGGTCTGTGTGACTAAGATCTGTAGGCCCAATATTGCTTGGAGTTTGGTTATGTCCGTGTCACCTTCAACGGGCAGCCGCCTTGTGTCCCACCTTTTTTCCTAAGGTTCTAGTACTGGTGGGCCTGAGAGGAGCCAGGAGACTCAAAGGGGCCCTGAAGTGATCTGGAAAATTGAGCCCCAGATGCTTCTTCCCTCTCACTGAGATTGGGGTTTTTTTTTCTAGATTCTTTTCTGCCCATTGTTTTCTATTCAACATATTTGGCTCTGTGCTGCTTAATAATTCAAATTAGAAATAAAAATCAGGCGGTCTTAGGCAGCAAGGCCTCCCAAGCCTGTGTAGGCAGTTGGGGAGCCCTGCTAGGATTTCCCTGGCCAGCCTGTCCAGTGAGGATTCCCTTCACAGGTCTGTTTTTCCTCCTGTCTGTGGCTTGTTTTTAGCTGTCTGAACTGGGGTTTTTCAGCAACGGCCTATGCCATTGTTTTGGCAGTTCATTTTGTGGGGATTTTTGCTGCATGCAGCATTAACATGCCTACACTTGGCACTATGCCTCTTGTGGCTCCCATTGAGTCGGCTTCACAGCAGGTTCCTTTTGCCCCCTCTGTGATGGGGATGCCCAGGGCACATTTTTGTCAACACTGTTAGAACCCTATGCCAATTTTTTTAAATTATTGCGTGCTCAGTGAATACTTACAAAAGCAGAACTAGTACAAAATTAGCAACCCAGGACATAGGAGCCCAGTATTTCACAATGTAGTAAACACAAAGGTTCTCTCACAGTTAACCAAAGACCACAAACGTAAACAGCATGAAACAACCTTATCTCTATGGGGCTTCCTGGCCTCTGTGCACACCGGAGTAGCCACTGATAATCACAAAGTTCATTGGTGCCCCTTTTTACAAATTCTCCCTTGCCCCCTCAACATTCATACCCTACCTATGCCCCATTCAACATTCGGGCCAGCCCAAGGGTTTGTCGCCCTAGGCCGGCCCTCTGTGCCTCCTCCCCACATATCATGCCTGAGGCACTGCCTCCCCCACCAACCCGGCATATATCTACCCACCAGGGAGCGGGGAGAAGCATACTGATTCGTAATTTGAAACAGCAGCAGTTCAGCCTCAGCCATTGTTGGAGGGGGCAGGACCGGCAGGCCATGACTGCACATGTGCGAATTTAATGCCTGCCGTGGTGCTGAAGCTCCTCACTTCAAAGGAGAAGCTTGCTACCCTGGGCAATCGCTTTGTTCGCCTAGTGGATGGCCCGGAACTATCAACATTCCTGATACATCATTCACTCCCCTCCCACATGCATACAGCCAACTCAGACACTGCCTTTTTGGTTGACTACCCCCCCCAACTGGCGCACAGTTCACAAGGGGGGAGATGCCAGAGTTGTGCTAGATCTTTTGGTATTAAGGTGCAGTGCTACAAATCTGAACCCTTGTTGCTTATAGAATAACCACTCAGGTTCAGACTTCTTCACATATTCATGTCGTTTGAAAGACTCTATTTCATGCATTTTATTCTGCGAGTACTGGAATGAGGGCTCATATCCATTATACGGTTGCACACATGGGCAAGCAGTATAAATCTCCTTTTTTACTTTGGCCATGCTACATTTCTTCAGCGGGTCTTCATCCTTCATCAGTAGCAGGATATAGATCCATCCATAAGAACATAAGAAATGCCATACTAGGTCAGACCAAGATCCATCAAGCCCAGTATCTTGTTTCCAGCAGTGGCCAATCCAGGTCACAAGTACCTGGCAGGTTCCCAGAAAGGTACATAGGTTCCACAATGCATGTCCCGGGGTAAGCAGTGGATTTTCTGAGTCGTCCTTAATGCTTTATGGACCTTTCCTCCAGAAACTTGTCCAAACCTCTTTTAACCCAGCCTTTACTACATCTTCCAGTAATGGATTCCAGAGCTTGCCTAATGTTGAGTGAAAAAATATTTTCTCTTATTAGTCTTAAATTCTTTACATTGTAGCTTCATTGCATATCCCCTAGTCTTTCTACTTTTTGATGGCGTAAACAATCTAGGTATACCCATTCCCCTCCATTCATTAACTTATAGACCTCTATCGTATCTCCCCTCAGCCATCTCATTTCCAGGTTGAACCTTTTAAGCATCCCTTCGTAGGGGTAGCCTTCCATCCCCTTTACCATTTTTGGTGGCTCTTCTCTGTACCTTTCCTAAATCCGCTATATCCTTAGAACACTATATCATAGAACACTATGGACACATCACATAACCTCAGAGAATGCATAACAGCACAGATACCGCCTAAACAATGTATGTATGGAATATGTTTTTTGCACCACTGTATATAGCCCACTCTGTACATAGCTCACACCAATCTAGCACACAATACAACACTCACTCAATTTCACCCTCACTGCATGTATAACACACTCACTTTACCCAATTGTTTGCTGTGATACCACCTTGATTATTAAGATAAGGCGGTTTAGAAATACTGTTAAATAAATAAAAATCCTTAAGATATGATGACCAGAATTGCACAGTATTCAAGATACGGTTGCACCATAGAACAATACAGAGGCATTATAATATCCTTGATTTTATTCTCCATTCCTTTTCTTATGATACCTAGCATTCTATTTGCTTTCTTGGCTGCTGCTGCACGCTGGGCAGAGGGTTTCAATGTGTTAGCCACGATGACACCTAAATCTTTTTCCTGGATGGTGGTTCCTAATGTGGTACCTTGCATCGTGTAACCCTTCGGCCTATTTATTTTCTATTTTATTTTATTTTTTAATTTTTAGCTGTATTTATATCCCGCTTTTCACCGGGTCAAAGCGGTCAATTGGGGGATACATTTAACACGAGGGGATATGAGACACACACACACACTAATACATACAGGGAACATGGGCAATGGAGGGTTAAGTGGCTTGCCCAAGACCACAAGGAGTGCCTATAGGACTAGAAATCCCAGTCCCTCCGGCCTGGAATTGCTGTCCCCAGGTGGGACTTGAACTCCCGACCCTTCGGCCTGAAGTACCTTGTCCTAACCACTAGACCACTCCTCCTCCTAGCCTCCGCCCTAAGAGTCTTCAATAAATGCCTAGCAGTGATGGCCGCCTACCATAGTTTATCGTTCTTTCATAGGTGCATAATTTTGCACTTGTCCACATTAAATTTCATTAGCCTCTTGCCATTTTTCACAATCGTCTTGTGTTTTAACAACTTTGAATAATTTTGTGTCATCTGCAAATTTGATCACCTTACTCATTATTCCCATTTCCAGATCATTTATGACTATATTAAAAAGCAGCCGACCTAGCACAAATCCTTGAGATACTCTACTATTCACCATTCTCTATTGGGAATATTGACCATTCGGCTCTACCCTCTACTTTCCATCTTTTAACCAGTACCTGATCCACAATAGTACACTGCTTTCTATCCCATGACTTTTTAATTTTGCCAAGAGTTTTTCATGCGGGACCTTGTCAAAGGCTTTCTGAAAATCCAGACACAGTATATCAATCGGCTCACCTTCGTCTACCTGTTTATTCACACTTTCAAAAAAAAATACAATTAGTAAGACAAGACCTTCCTTCACTAAATCGATGTTAATTTTCTCCCATTAAACCATGACTTTCTACATGTTCAGTAATTTTGTTTATTATAATGTTCACCAGGAACAAGCAGGATGTCAGCCCTCATATAGTGGAGTGGAGTGGAGGAGTGGCCTAGTGGTTGGGGCAAGGTACTTCAGGCCGGAAGGTCGGGGGTTCAAATCCCACTAGAGGACAGCAACCTTGGGCCGGAAGGACTGGGGTTTTTAGTCCCACAGGTGCTCCTTGTGGTCTTGGGCAAGCCATTTAACCCTCCATTGCCCATGTTCCCTGTAAAATAGTTATCTCCAAGTTATAATGCCCTGTTCAATGTAATTTCAGTGTGTTCAATGTAAACTGCACTGATGCAGAATAGCGCGGTATATAAGAGAATGTAAATAAAATAAATATATGGGTGACGTAGATGCAGGCAGAGCCCTCGTGAAAGCATCTCCCCAGCTTTCAAAAAAGCCTTTTGGAGATGCCACCATGCCTGTGCGGTCCCCTTCCTGCCGAAAGGTGCCATCTTACTCTGTCTCCCTTTTTCCATGGAGCCCTAAAGACATTTGTCTTTCTTCCTTGGAAAAAAGCTGATTTTCTCATGCACTTCTGTGCACCATCCGGTTAGCATCGCTCCCTTTCCCGCCTCCAAGCTCGGTCGTTTTGTCCTTTGATCTTGAAGGACTAGAAAAGGGGACTGTTACTTCTGGAGAGAGATCTGCAATTGTGAGTATATACTTCTGGGAATTTTCTTAAAGGAATTCTTTTTATTAAAGCTAATTAAATCTGTGAACCCACTATTTTTTGTTAAATCAGTCAGGGCCTAGTAGCAGCAGTTTAAGTTTACATTTAAAACACAAGAGGAGGAGATCACGTGAGCACATGAGCGGGTGAGGTGCTCCTTGCCATGCTCCCGGGCCGCTCAGGAAACTTTTGAATATACCGGAGGCGAAAGTCGGAGAGGTGCTGTAAAAACCTTGCTGGAGGCTGTCGGAGTGCACGGGGCGTCATTGGAGCCCGGAAAGACACAAGCCTGGGTGCGATGAAGGCAGCTGCGAGGAGAGAAAAGACTGCCACTACTCGAGAAAACAAAATGGCGACCGGCACGAAAGGGGGTACTGTGCACGGTTCCCCGGAGAAGGAAAGCGGTGAAACAGCCCCCGAGGAGACGGCGCAAGAAGTAGTTAGATTGCTGGAGCCCAAATTTGATACCATAATGCAAAAGTTGGAGGTTATGGGTGAAGCGTTTGCAGAACTGACACGGAGAATTGAGGAAGTGGAGCAACGTGTGAATGTGCTTGAGGAAGGAGAGTTAACGCTAGAGAGAGCCAGCCAAAAGCACCAGGAACAACTTGAGGCGCTGATGCTTAAAGTGGACGATTTGGAAAATAGATCCAGGAGGAACAACTTAAGGCTGGTCGGTGTGCCTGAATCTCGGATGGAACATCAACTACTGGACTTGTTTGAGACATGGTTGCCGAAGGAGTTGGGCCTGGACAACCTGATTGGGCATATCAAAGTGGAGAGGGCCCACAGGCTAGGTCAGCGGATGGAGGGTAGAGAGCGTCCGCGACCAGTGCTGGCCAGGATTCTGAATTTCCAACATAAAACCCTTCTCCTACAAGCCTACAGGAAGCGGAGAGAATTAAAACTCGATAATGCTCCGGTCCTAATGTTTCAAGACTATTCTTCGGCGGTTGCAGCTAAGAGAAAGGAGTTCTCATCTCTCTGCAGTGATCTTGCACGTGGTGGCATTCGCTTTGCACTAAGTTACCCGGCCACGCTGAGAATCTTCCACAATGGCAAGTTTCATTCATTTGAACAGGCAGCGGCGGCACGGACCCTGGTAGCCTCCCTCTTGACCAAGCCCACGCTTGGTGATAATTAGACATTGGTTTTGGCTGTGTAGCGGCAGGCATGCTATGACCCTGGACTGCCTGAACTAAGGACATGTGGGATTGGCACAAGGGTTGAATGTATGAGTAATAGCCTCCATTAATTCGGAGTAGAGTGGCCCGGAGGTGTGGACAGTGATCTGGCTCCTGTTTGGAGCATCTTGCTCCGGCAGGACAAAGTAGTTGTGCGGGGTATCCCGGGGGTGTTGGGGAGGGGAGAGTGTTGGATGTTGAGGGTGTTGAATGTTGAGGGTTGTTTGGATGTTGTATGTTTCTTAAGTGTGTGTGACACTGAGGCTGGGGAGAGGAGGGGAAGGGGGGGTAGGCAAGGGGGGGTGGGGAGGGGTTGAGAATGGGTAAGGGGAGGGTGCCCGGGAAATTTTGGACCCCATGGCAGTACAGAGATGCGGGGAGAGTCTTCCTCTGGGGCCGAGGCTGGGCGGTTCCTGGAGTAAGTAATTGTAGTCTTGCAGTGAAAGGCCATAGCCCTAAGAATAAATTAACCAGAATGTTAAACTAATCTCCTGGAACGTCGGTGGAATAGGCTCCCCTGTTAAGCGCACTAAAATTTTGCAAGCGTTAAAAAGGAAAGGAGCACATATAGCCTTGCTACAGGAGACCCATCTTAGCGATCAGGAACATAAAAAACTGGTGAAGGACTGGGTGGCGAGTATGTACGGGGCTTCCTCCGGGGGGAAAACGGCGGGAGTGGTGGTGTTGGTGAAAAGGGGGATCCCATTTGAAGTGCAGAAGGCTGAATCTGACCCGAAGGGGCGCTATCTTTTTCTTCAGGCCAAATTGTATAATGATGAGATATGGATAGGCAATATCTATGCCCCCAATGTATACGATCATGCTTTCTTTAAACTCCTTTTGGGCTTTGTGAAGAAAGCGGGGGAAGGAAAATTAATATTGGCCGGGGACTTTAACTGCCCCCATGACCCTCGTCTGGATAAATCGGCGATGAGCGGGGGTGGGGCCTGGTCCAAAAAAGGGGTAGGATACCTTTGTAGAATGGGAGGCCTGCTGGATGTGTGGCATACCCTGCACCCGGGAGAGCGTGTTTACACCCATCAGTCGAGAGCCCACCTTACCTGGTCACGGCTAGACTATGTCCTGGTGAGTGAACAGGGGATTTCCAGGGTGGATCAGACGGGTATCGAGCCCATAACAATATCTGACCATGGTATGGTCTGGGTGACCTGGGAGTGCCAAGGGGTAGGAAGGACGGGATGGCGCTTTCCGGCCTACTTATGGGAGGATAAGGACTTTCAGAGTTTTTTGGAGAAGCACTGGGTGAATATGTTCTCTTTAATGATATCCCCGACTGTGCACTCCTCCTATTCTGGGAAGTTAGTAAGGCAGTTATGAGGAGGGTGATTATTGCCTACACTGCTAAAAGGCGCAGACATTTGGATCATAGCATCTTGGTCTTGGAGCGTAACCTTCAGGCTTTACAACACAAACTTAGTAATCTGAGTGGACAGGGAGCCAGGGTACTTCAGCAGGATTGTTAAAGCCCAGTTGGCTCTTAATGAGCTTCTTCAGAGAAGAGCTAAGATGTCTATGCAATACTATCAGCATAAATTGTATAGATATGGCAATCGGTCAGGGCGGCTTTTAGCAAAGTTGATTCGAGATTCGGGCGGAGCACGTTTGTGCCTGTTCTTAGAGATGAGAAGGGGAAACTGCAGCACCAACCGCAGCACATTGCAGAAATTTTTTGGAGCTTCTACGCCCGTTTGTATGCGGAGGAGGAATGCGATAACACCAAACGTAGAGCGTTCCTGGATAGGGTGTCACTGCCACAGTTAACCGCGGAAGAGTTGCAGAGGCTCAATGCCCCTTTGACAGGGAAGGAACTCAAAGATGCCATCAAGAAAGGGAAATCGCATAAGGCTCCGGGCCCCGATGGGTTCGGAGCAGAGTACTATAAGATACTGTCATCTAGATTGGCCCCCTAGTATGTTAGCCATGTATGCAGAGGCTCTGCAGATGGGCGGCTTCCCCAGAGACATGCGTTGTGCGACTATTACCCTAATCCCAAAGCTGGGGAAAAACCCGCTAGATTCTGCGTCTTATCGACCTATCTCACTTATCAACAGTGACGTTAAGATCCTGGCCTCGATACTAGCAAAGCGGCTGAATCCCATATTACCATCTTTGATTGATAATAGGCAAGTAGGTTTTGTTGTGGGGAGGGATGCAACAAAGAATATTGCCAAATTACTTTTGGTGATGGAGCATTGCCTTGCGAAGGATTCACCATTGTTATTGGTCAGTCTGGACGCTGAAAAAGCGTTTGATAGGGTGGCCTGGTACTATCTCTGGGATGCGTTGGGTAGTTTTGGGATCCGAGGGGAGTTTGCCCAGTGGGTCCAGGTCCCCTATAAGTTCCCAGCGGCGAGGGTAGGAGTGAATGGGGTCTTCTCAGAGACATTTACTCTGGAAAGGGGTACGCAGCAGGGCTGCCCACTTTCTCCGCTTCTGTTTGTCCTTGCGCTGGAACTGCTATTGCGGGCTATTCAACAGGAGGCGCAAGTGGTGGGGATTAAGATGGGGGAAGAGGAAATGAAAATTAGTACTTTTGCTGACGACATGCTTCTCTGTCTGACCGAACCACAGGAATCATTGCAGAGGGTGTTGCTACTCATTCAGGATTATGGCAGTTTTTCTGCGCTAAAGATTAACATGTCCAAGTCTATGGCCTTGGATGTCGGAGGGAGAGTGCAACCTGTTTGGCATGGTGATTTTCCCCTTGCATGGACAGAGGGCTCCATCAGGTACCTGGGAATACAGCTGCCTGCATGTCCGGACAGGCTGTATCACGCGAATGTGGAGGGTATGCTAGACAGGGCAAGGCTAACGTTTCAGAGATGGCGTGCTTTCCCGCTGTCTCTGAGGCAGAATTGCTTTGTATTCTATGGTGGAGCTTCCCCGGTGGTTATTGCCTATTTGGGTTCTCGCGAGGGATTGGAGACTATTTGATAGATATTTGACTGGGTTCCTCTGGGGGGGTCGTTGTCCCCGAATCCCTCTAAGGGCCTTGAGGCGGAGGAAGGAGGAGGGGGGGGCTGGAACTCCCTTTGTTGCGGAACTATAATCTCAGATACTTGGTTCGACATATTTGGGGTTTGTTAGATGCAGAGGGTGGGTGTGCTCCAGTCCAGCAATTGCGGGAAATTTCTTCTCCCTATCATAACCTGTACTTGCTCCACACTGTGCGCATGCGCAGCTTGAGGGGTGGGAGGGAGAGTACATATCTGAGCACTCTATGGGTGGCTTGGCGTGAGGTATGTCGGAGGGTTGGATGGGATTGGACCTGCTCTCTTCTGTTGCCATTGGTGGGGAACCCGGATTTCTTGCCGGGCTTTGATGGCCTTACGTTGTTCCATGCCTGGCAGCATAAGGGGATAGTGTGTTTGGGGGATTTGGGCAGAACAGAGGGAGGCGTCTTGGATACTTATCAAAACCTGAGCTTTAATTATAGATTGGCAGCCAGGGATTTCTACGGCTACCTCCAACTTCGACACTGTTGATCAGCTGCGGAGGAGGGTCCCCACCCTGCTGATCTCAAAGGACCCGAGGAAATTGATTGGGGGATGGGTGGAGAAAGACCTGCTTGACTGGGACGAGAGAAAACAGTTGCTCTGCCCGTTGGTAGACTCTGACTATCTCACGATCCTGGTCCAGCGCTGGGTTAGGGATGGCCTGCAGGGGCTGACAGTGGAGATCTTGCGGTCCGCTTTTGAGCGGATCCCCAGGGGTGCAGTGTGGATGTACTTGCAGGAGATACAGTATAAATTTCTCTGGAGAGCCTACACCAATGATCAATGGGCGTATAAAGTAGGCTTGCAGGACACCTCTGCGTGTGGTTGGTGTCAGCAGGACGAGGGGACACTGTTTCACAAATTTTGGTTGTGCCCCAGGGTTCAGCGCCTATGGCAGCAGGTTACAGATAGAATGGGGGATTGGTTGAGGTTGGGGGTCCCTAAGCAGTGGGAGGTGTGTCTGTTTCATTACTGGGAGGGGGCTCTGCCTACGACCGCACCTTACCACAGAGTTTTGCTTGTCAGAGGTCTCCTCCTAGTGAAGAAAGTCCTATTGGGTAGCTGGTTGGAGGGCCCCCCACCGCTGCTTGTGGGGTGGGAAAAATCCATGATAAACCTGATGTATATGGAAAAGCTCACGGCGAAACAGCTGGGGGGGAGGCAGTGGGAGCAATTCCTTGAGCTTTGGCTACCGCTTATAAATACTTTATCCTCTCAGGAGCGTAGCGCGGTGCTGAATGTCTAGCTGACTTCCCTTGGTACGGACGCTTGCAAAGTATGTGTGAGTAGAGTTGGATGTGGGTGAAAGTGTGGGGCTTCCGGTTACGGGCACCAGGGGTGGCTTGAGGGGTGGGGGGAGGTGATAAGCTTTGTATAGTTGGTTACTCTTTATAGACTGATGTTCGTTATAGTCTATTGTTATACAGATCCATCCCTAGGTTTGATGCTGGGGGCGGGGGTGTGGGCTTTGAGAAGGTTTGGTCTGTTATTGTCAGCTGCTGATCTTCTGTATGGATAGGTTTTCGCTGAGGAGCCGGTGGAGACTTGTTGTAATATTTGCAGTAGCCTTCTGACATTTAACTGTGTATCTTTATCTTTATATGGCTGGCGAATGCATACTACTACTGGATCTGTTTGATGTGTACTGTATGTTGTTCCATCTGTTTGGAAAGAAATAAAAACAAATTTGAAATAAAACACAGAAGAGAGCTTTCTGGTTAAATTTAGAACCCAGCAGAGAGCTTGTAGTTTAAATTTCATAATAAGTTAGAGCCTAGCAACAGCAAAGAGCTATAATTTAAATCAAATAACAATATAGCTTACCTCAGCACAGGACAGGGTGTTGGGGCCACTTGGCAATAGTGATCATAGCATGATCGCCTTTGATTTAATTAGTGGAGGAGGGATAGTACGGAAATCCACAGTACTACCTTTTAACTTTCAAAAGGGAGACTATGATAAAATGAGGAAAATAGTTAAGAAAAAACTAAAAGCAGCAGTTGCAAAGGTTAAAGACTTACATCAAGCTTGGGTGCTCTTGAAAAATACTATCTTGGCGGCCCAGACCAGCTGTATTCCACGCTTTAAGAAAAGTGGAAGGAAGTCCAAAAAACTGCCAACATGGTTTAAAGGGGAGGTCAGAGAGGCTGTTGCCAAAAAAGCATCTTTCAGGAAATGGAAAAAAGAGCCAAACGATGAAACCTGGAAACAGCACAAGCCCTGGCAAGTCAAATGCAAGGCATTGATAAAGCAGGCAAAGGGAGAATTTGAGAAGAAGCTTGCTGCGGAAGCAAAAACGCGAAACAAAGATTTTTTCAAGTACATTCGTAGCAAAAACCTGTGAGTCAGTTGGTCCATTAGATGATAGAGGAGTTAAAGGGGCACTAAGAGGCGACAAGGCGATAGCGGAGAGACTGAATGAATTCTTTGCTTCGGTCTTTACTGAGGAAGATGTAGGGATGTTACCCATGACTGAAGTGGTATTTAAGGGTGCGGAAGAATTGAAGGAAATATCGGTACATCGGGAAGATGTATTACAACTATTAGATAAACTGAAGAGTAGCAAATCACCTGGGCCGGATGGTATACATCCAAGGGTGTTGAAAGAACTGAAATATGAGATTGCAGACCTGCTATTAGTAATCTGTGAACTATCATTAAAATCATCTCTAGTACCTGAAGATTGGAGGATCGCCAATGTAACACCAATTTTTAAAAAGGGTTCCAGGGGTGATCCAGGAAACTACAGACCGGTGAGCCTCACGTCAGTACTGGGAAAAATGGTAGAAACCATCATAAAGAATAAAATTACTCAGCATGTAGATAGTCATGGCCTAATGGGAGACAGCCAACATGGCTTTAGACAAGGAAGATCTTGTCTTACTAATCTGTTATGTTTTTTTGAAAGTGTGAATAAACAGGTGGACAAAGGTGAGTCGGTTGATATAGTGTATCTGGACTTTCAGAAAGCCTTTGACAAGGTCCCTCATCAGAGACTTTTGGCAAAACTAAAGAGTCATGGGATAGGAGGCAGTGTACTACTGTGGATCAAGAACTGGTTAAAAGATAGAAAGCAGAGGGTTGGGCTAAATGGCCAATTTTCCCAATGGAGAAAGGTGAATAGTGGTGTATCCCAGGGATCTGTGCTGGGTCCGCTGCTTTTTGACATATTCATAAATTACCTGGAAAGTGGAATAAAGAGTGAGGTTATCAAATTTGCAGATGAGACAACTATTTAAAGTTGTCAAAACCCAAGAGGATTGTGGAAAATTGCAAGAGGCTCTTGATAAATTAGAAGAAAAGCGGTATATAAATGCAGTTAAATAAATAAAAATAAATAAGACTGGGCATCAAAATGGCAGATGAAATTTAATGTGGACAAGTGCAAAGTTATGCACCTAGGGAAGAACAACCCATACTATGGTTACACAATGCAAGGTTCCACATTAGGAACCACCACCCAGGAAAAAGATTTAGGCGTCATTGTGGATAACATGTTAAAACCCTCGGCCCAGTGTGCAGCGGTGGCCAAGAGAGCAAATAGAATGCTAGGTATCATAAGGAAAGGAATGGAAAATAAAACAAAAGTTATTATTATGCCTCTATATCGTTCCATGGTGAGACCGCACCTTGAATATTGTGTGCAATTCTGGTCGCCGTATCTTAAAAATGATATAGCGTTATTAGAAAAGGTTCAGAGACGAGCCACCAAAATGGTAAAGGGGTGGAAGGATACTCCTATGAAGAGAGGCTAAAAAGGTTAGGGCTCTTTAACCTGGAAAAGAGACGGCTGAGGGAGATATGATAGAAGTCTATAAATTAATGAACGGAGTGGAACGGGTAAATGTAGATCGATTGTTTACGTTTTCAGAATATAGAAAGACTAGGGGACACGCAATGAAGCTGCAGGGTAAACTATTTAAGACTAATAAAAGAAAATATTTCTTCACTCAACGTGTAATCAAACTCTGGAATTTGTTATCGGAGGATGTAGTAAAGGCTGTTAGTGTAGCTGGGTTTAAAAAAGGTTTGGACAAGTTCCTGGAGGAAAGGTCCATAAACCATTATTAAGAAGGGACCCAGGATATCAATGCTTGACCCAGTACAAGCATTGCGGAACCTGTGTCTTTTGGGGAAACTGCTAGGTACGTTTGACCTAGATTGGCCACTGTTGGAAACAGGATACTGGGCTTGATGGACCTTGGTCTGACCCAGTATGGCATATCTTATGTTCTTATTGCCTCGGGAATTGGAACTTATTTAGCTAGCTTTTTTCATCCAGCGTGGTTTTGTGCCTTTCCTAACTGCTGGCCTCAGGTGTCTGTTTGCCAACTACAACCCAGAGGCATGCTCCCTGTGCAAAAAGATGTCCGCTACGGCCATCCAGAGTCACTGGCAGAAGCAGGATAACTTCTTCCACAGGTCAGATTCGGCCCCGGTAGCTGCACGCTCCAAGGCCCTACATGGATCCTGTGAGTCACATAAAGCCCCTGTGGTACCCAAATGGGGACGCAGGCACTCCAAGAAGGGTTCCCCGAAGCGAGAGCATAATTAAAAAAAAAAAAATATATATATATTTTCAAGGACCTCTTCCTGGGAAAGGGACACGCATGGCAAGTCCCGTGCAAGGTCCCACAGCCCCCTGAGGGTTTCCGAGAAGTCGAAGCAGAAGCGGCCGGCCAAGGTACTCAGGACAGATGCTGAGGCTGCCAGTGATTGATCTCAGACCCCCGAGGCCCATCCCATGGAGGACTCCTTTTACTCCCCGTCACCTGAACCGGTCACCCCAGCGTCAGTGTCAGTTTGCAACCCTTGAGTGGGAAGCCAGGATATTGGCATTGGAACGCAGCATTTCTGTATTTCTTGCCTCTTAGCGTCGATACCTGGTCCCGCCTGTGTACATGCTGAGACTGCAGGGACCCCGATGCCGAGGACTCCCTGGGCCACCGAAGAGATCCTCGAGAGCCCCATGCCTCAACCGATCCTTGGTGAGGGTCTCGATCCCAGTCCTTGGGAGCAAGATCTTTCCAGCAAGTGCCTCTGGCTCCAGCCAAGTCTTAGCCATGGTCCATTGAGGACTGGATCTAACAGCACCCCTAGGGCCATTGGGCCTCAAGTCCTTGACAGACTACTCAGATTGGGAGTCTGAGGACAAGGCTTCACCGGAGACACTAGCACACCGTGATCTCCCCTAGGACCCATCCCTGCCAGTATTGAGGCGCTGGTCCCCGCCCAAGAACACCTCGTTCCATGAGTTTGTCTGGGACATGGTGAAGGCACTGTCCCTCACCACGGAGTTGGAGGAGGACCACCGCACGGAGGAACACAAAATACGAGGCCCCACCCAAAGAGGCCCTCACGGTCCCCGTCCCCTCCATCCTCGGGTTCCGCCTCCTCCAAATGTGGGAAACACTAGCATCAGTGCCAGTTGTTAGCCGATGCCTGGACACTATGTAGTGGGTCCAGTAAGAACCCAGCTTCAGGAAGGCACAACTCCCTCACACTTCCATGGTGGTTGAGTCAGCCATGCATTGACAGAAAAGCCCGAAGACTCATTCTTCGGTGCCCCCAGGCAGGCAGTCCCATGCCCCCAACACCTTTGGCTGTAAATGTTACTAGGGCTCGATCCTAGCATGCCGTATACAAGCATACCAGGTGTATATCAGCATGTTATCTTCAAAACGTAACCAAGGAACTCGGGGGCTTTTCAGTGGGTCTCAGCAGGGACTGCCTCCAATGCTTCCAGACCCTCATGAAGTCTATCGGGGAGTGCTCGAAGTTTCTGTGTCGAGCAGCTTTTGACAGCTTTGAGCCCAACGTGAGGGTGGCCACCACGGGCATCGGTGCCAGGCCTGGCTCCAGGCATTGGACCTCGAGCAATGGGTCCAGGAGAAACACCTTGATGTCCCTTGCCTCGCCGAAAACATCTTTGGCAAGCCAATGGAGGACAAAGTGGCGGAGATAGAAAGAGTATGTCACCAGGACTCGACTCTCGAGGAAGACCTCGACTCTCGAGGAAGAAACCATTGGGAAAAAGGCCTCCCTTCCACTGGAGAGGCCAGCCTTACCGAGGTTATCCCCACCAGGCCCCCCAGATCCTTTAACAGGGCTATCAGAGCAAGGGAGCAGACCAAGCCCCTTGTAAATGTAAGGGCCTCAAGCCCCAGACACCAGCTCCCAGACCAGACTGGGTCAGGGTTTTGACTCCCAGAGCATAGCCTCTCCACCCATTGGGTACCAACTACCAATAGAGGGCATCTGATTCATTTTGCCCACTGTGGGCACTTCAAGTGGTCAGAGAAGGTTACCTCCTTCATATGGACCAGACGCCTCCCCCTTTCTTTCCAGGAGAGCCCCCTCGGACTCCCCTGCACCAGACCCTGCTACTGCAGGAACTTGCAGGCCTTTTCGGATGCAGGGCTGTGGAGCCCGTACCACATCACCTCAAAGGAAAAGGGTTCTACTCTAGGTACTTTCTGGTCCCAAAAAGAACAGGAGGCCTAAGGCCTCTCCTGGACTTGAGAAACCTGAACAAATTCCTGGTGCGGGAGTAATTCAAAATGCTCTCCCTTGGAATATTGCTGCCCTACCTCCAGCAGGGAGATTGGCTATGCTCCTTGGACCTAAAGGATGCATATACCCACATCCTTATTCATCCCACTCTCAGGTAGTACCCAAGGTTCGACCACTACCAGTACTTGGTACTACTCTTCGGCCTAGCCTCCGCACCAAGACACCAAATGCCTAGCAGTGGTGGCCACCTACCTTCGTCTCCAAGGGGCCTTTTTCTTCCCATACCTGGACGACTGCTAGTAAAAGGAGACACAGAGGTGCAGCAGGCCACGGCCGCACCATCAAGGTCCTACAACATCTGGGGCTCGTGATAAACCACCCCAAATCCCACCTCACTCCAACACAGGACCTGGAGTTCATAGGAACTTGCCTGGACACCATCAAAGCCAGGGCCTTCCTCCCCCTGGACAGAGCAGATTGCCTCAGTGCCCTGGCAAATGAGATGCAGCGCCATCACGCCATGTTGATGCGGTCTATGCTTCACCTGCTTGGCCACATGGCTTCCACAGTCCATGTGGTCCCCAGCACCCGCCTCCACATGTGGGCAGCTCAGTGGTGCCTCTGCTCACAGTGGACTCAGGCCACGGGCAGGCTCCAGAACAGGTTCTCGGTGTCCCATCAACTAGCAGTCACTCAGTTGGTGGCGGGGTGCACAGTACCTGCAGAAGGGCATGCCTTTTCAGCACCCAAACTCTGAGTGTCCTCACCACAGAAGCTTCCCTACTGGGCTGGGGTGCCCACTGCGAGGAATTGCGCACGCAGGGCAACTGGTCTCTTGAAAAGTCAGCAGCAGATCAACCTGCTGGAGCTCAGAGGCAGTTATCTGGTGATCAGGGCTTACAACACCATCTGCAGCATCCGTCAGTGGTGGTCCAGGTCGCTGTGTTCTATTTGAAACAACTCGGGGGCACAGGGTTTCATCGCCTCTACCAGGAGGCAGTAGTTTTCTGCCCATATGCGATCAGTCAGGGAATGCTCCTCAGGGCAGCATACCTTCCAGGCCAGGACAATGCCCTAGTGGACAGACTGAGCAGGGTCCTCCAGCTGCACGAGTGGCGCTTAGAACCCAGGGTGGCGCAGCAGCTATTCAGATTATGTAGAACCCTATGTCTGGACCTTTTTGCCAGTCCAGCCAATGCCCAGCTGCCCCACTTCTGCTTTCCCCAATTGCATCTGTCCTGGAGAGCGGCGGATGCCTTCCTCATCTCTTGATCGGAGGGCCTTCTGTATGCCTTCCTTCCCATACCATTAATTGCAGGACCCTCTTCAAGGTCCAGCGGGACAAGGCTTCCATGATCCTGGTGGCCCCACGGTGGCCGAGATAGCCTTGGTTTCCCCTGTTAGTCTGCCTCTCGACAGAGCTCCTGGTCCATCTAGGGAGTTCCCTGGGACTACTGACCCAGGAGGAGGGTTCACTTCTCCACCCCAACCTGAGGTCCCTGCCACTAACAGCATGGCTGCTGAATGGGTCACTCAACCTCCCCAGGGAGGTGAAAAGTCCTCCTGGCTTCTCGTAAGAACTCCATGAGATGAGCCTACACCTTCGTGGTGCAGATTTTTGGTATGGTATGGTATATGGAACAACGGATAGATCTGTTTTCCTGCCCAGTGCATACAGTGCTACAATACTTGCTTTCACCTCTTGTGGACCAGACTCAAGTCCAACTCTGTCAGAGTGCACCTGAGAATGCTCTCTGCGAACCATCACTCCATAGAGGGCAAGCCTCTCTGCTGCTCCTCATCACCCAATTCATACGGGCTTCCTGCTCTCTAAACCTCCCATCCGGCAGAATGGGATCTCAACGTGGTTCTGACGCAGCTTACTAAGCCGCCCCTCGAACTCTTGGCTACCTGCCATTTGTGTTACCTGTCTTCGAAAGTTGTCTTCCTGGTGGCGCTCACCTCTGCCTGCAGAGTCAGCAAGCTTCAGGCCTTGGTGGTTGAGCCACCCTACACCAGGTTCTACAAGAACAGGATCGTGCTTTGCACACATCCTAAATTCCTTCTGAAGGTGGTGTCCGCCTTCCACCTCAACCAAGAGGTGGTGCTCCCTACCTTCTTCCCACGCCGACAAGGCAGCAGCCGTTCTCTATACTCCGGACTGCAAAAGGGCCCTTTCCTTCTACCTGCAGCGGACTCAGGGCTACTGCAAAGCCTCACAGCTTTTCGTTTCATACGAGCCTATTCAACTGTGGAAGGCTGTCACCAAGCGGACCCTGTCCACCGGGGTGGTGGACTGCATCGCCGTCACCCACAATCAGACTGGGCTATCGCTGGAGCACCGGGTCACAGCGCACAGTGTCAGGGCTAAGGTAACCTCGGTTGGGAGCCTATGCTCTGTTCATATGGCAGATATCTGCCGGGCTTCCACCTGGTCCTCATTTCACACCTTTGCAGTTCACTACTGCCTGGGGAGGGAGTCCCAAAGGGACAGTGCCTTCGGCCAAGCCATACTCCATAATCTTTTTGGGGTTTAGGCAACTCTTGCCTTCTGACCCTTCTGGTTCAGGCTACTGGAGCCATGGTTCTCCCTGGACACCAGGGTCCTCAGAGTCTGTCCTCAGATTCACTTGTGGCTGCTCATGACTGGTCTGTGTGTTTTCTACAGGTTCTTGGTAGCCTGAGCTAGGGAGTCCCATATGTGAGGACTGATTCCTGCTGTACCTAAAGAACACCTGTTACAGGTGAGTAACTACGCTGTTTCTACCATTTTGCCAAATACTGACATGTTCACAGGTCTGTAGTTTCACAGATCACCCCTGCAACCCTTTTTAAAAATTGGTGTTACTTTGGCTATTTGCCAATCTTCAGGTAGTAAAGATTATTTTAATGGTAGTTCACAGATTACTAATAGTAGGTCTGCAATCTCATATTTTAGTTCTTTCAACACCCTTGGATATATACCCATCCAGGCCAAGTGATTTGCTGCTCTTCAATTTATTAAATAGATGTAATATATCTCCCCAGTTCACAGTATTTCTTTCAATTCTTCCAATGCATCCCCTTTAAATTACATTTCAGGTATGGGGTAACTTCCCTACATCTTCAGTAAAGACCAAAGCAAAGAATTCATTGTCTCTCCACTATGGCCATGTCCCCTCTTAGTGCCCTTTTACCCTTCTAGCATCTTGTTGAAAGGGACTTGAAATGGGGTACCAGAGACCTCTGAAAGAGAGAATATGGAGAATAGTTTGGCATTCTCTAGCAGCCTCGATAGAGAAATATATAAAAGCCAAGAGTGTACTTTGGGATGACATGGTTTGTGAGGAGACAGACTGCTTTTGTGTTAGAATTCTGGAGTTGAGAAATGTCTGTGCTCTGAAATATAACATATAAGAACACAAGATATGCCATACTGGGTCACACCAAGGTCCATCAAGACCAGTATCCTGTTTCCAACTGTAGCCAATCTAGGTCACAAGTACCTAGCAGTTTCCCCAAAAGACACAGGTTCCACAATGCTTGTACTGGGGCAAGCCGTGGATATTCTGGGTCCATTTTAATAATGGTTTATGGACCTTTCTTCCTGGAACTTGTCCAAACCTTTTTTTAAACCTGGCTACACTAACAGCTTTTACTATATCCTCCAGTAGCAAATTCAAGTTTGATTACACATTCAGTGAAAAAATATTTTCTCTAAATAGTCTTAACTAGGTTACCCTGTAGCTTCATTGCATGCCCTCTAGTCTTTCTATATTTTGATAGCATAAACAATCAATCTACGTTTACCCGTTCCACTCTATTCATTAATTTATAGACCTCTATCATATCTCCCCTCAGCCATCTCTTTTCCAGGTTGAAGAGCCCTAACCTTTTTAGCCTCTCTTCATAGGGGTAGCCTTCCATCCTCTTTACCATTTTGGTGGTGGTTCTCTGTACCTTTTCTAATAACGCTATGTCCTTTCTAAGATACAGCGACTAGAATTGTACACAATATTCAAAGTGTGGTCGCACCATAGAACGATACAAAGGCATTATAATATCCTTTGTTTTATTCTCCATTCGTTTCTTTATGATACCTAGCATTCTATTTGCTTTCTTGGCCGCCGCTGCACACTGGGCAGAGGATTTTAACATGTTAGCTACGATAACGCCTAAATCTTTTTCCTGGGTGGTGGTTCCTAATGTCTAACCTTGCTTCGGGTAACCATAGTTTGGGTTTTTCTTTCCTAGGTGCATAACTTTGCTCTTGTCCACATTAAATTTCATCTGCCAATTGGATGCCCAGTCTTCCAATTTATCAAGATTCTCTTGCAATTTTCCACAATGCTCATGGGTTTTAACAAATTTGAATAGTTTTCTGTTATCTGCAAATCTGATAACCTCACCAGTTATTCCCATTTCCAGGTCATTTAGAAATATGTTAAAAAGCAGCAAACCCAGCGCATATCCCTGGGGTACTCCACTATTCACCTTTCTCCATTGGGAAAATTGACCATTTTGCCCTACCTCTGCTTTCTATCTTTTAACCATTTCCTGATTAACAATAGTACACTGCCTCCTATCCCATGACTTTTTAATTTTGACAAAAGTCTGTCATGAGGGACCTTGTCAAAGGCTTTCTGAAAGTCCAAATACACCATATTAACAGACTCACCTTTGTCTACCTGTTTATTCACACCTTCAAAAAAATAACAGATTAGTAAGGCAAGAAGACCTTCCATGGCTTAAAGCCTTGTCTGTCTCCCATTAAGCCATGACTATCTACATGTTGAGTAATTTTGTTCTTTATGATGGTTTCCACCATTTTTCCCAGTACTGACGTCAAGCTCACCGGTCTGTAGTTTCCCGGTTCACCCCTAGAACCCTTTTTAAAAATTGCCATTACATTAGCCATCCTCCAATCTTCAGGTATTGCAGATGATTTTAATGATAGTTCACAGATTACTAATAGCAGGTCTGCAATCTCCTATTTCAGTTCTTTCATCACCCTTGGATATATACCATCCGGCCCAGGTGATTTGCTACTCTTCAGTTTATCTAATAGTTGTAATACATCTTCCCTGTGTTTAAGTATTTCTTTCAATTCTTCTGCAGCATCTCCTTTAAATACCATTTCAGTCATGGGAAACATTCCTACATCTTCCTCAGTAAAGACCGAAGCAAAAAATTCATTCAGTCTCTCCGCTATGGCCTTGTTCCCTCTTAGTGCCCCTTTTACCCCTTTATCATCTAATGGTCCAACTGGCTCTCAGTTTTTTTGCTACGAATGTACTTGAAAAAGTCTGTGTTTTTGCTTCCACAGCAAGCTTCTTCTCATTCTCTTTGCCTGCCTTATCAGTGCCTTGCATCTAACTTACCAGTGCTTGTGGTGTTTCCAGTTTTCGTCATTTGGCTCCTTTTTCCATTACCTGAAAGATGCTTTTTTGGCAACAGCCTCTCTGACCTCCCCTTTAAACCATGCTGGCAGTTTTTTGGACTTCCTTCTACTTTTCTTAAAGCGTGGAATACAACTGATCTGGGCTATCAAGATAGTATTTGTAAGCAACACCCAAGCTGGATTTAAATCTTTAACCTTTACAACTGCTCTTTTTAGTTATTTCTTAACTGTTTTTTCCTCATTTTATCATAGTCTTACTTTTGAAAGTTAAAAGCTAGTACTGTGGATTTTCCTTTCCGTCTTTCCTTCATTTATTAAATCGAATGTGATCATGCTATGATCACTATTGTCAAGTGGCCCCAACACCCTTACCTCTTGCACCAGATCTTGTGTTCTACTAAGGAGTAGGTCCAAAATGGCTTCCCCTCTGATCGGTTCATGAACCAGCTGCTCCAAGAAGCAGTCTTTTACATCATCTAGAAACTTTCTCCTTAGCATGTTCTGCCATGACACTGACCCAGTCAATACCAGGGTAATTGAAATCACCCATTCTTATTACTGTGTTGTAACTTTTGTTAGCTTCCCTGATTTCTTTGAGCATTTCATCATCCATTTGTTCATTTTGGCCAGGCGTTCAATAGTACACCCCTAGTGCCATCACCTTTATTTGTTTATTTGGTTTTATACCGCACTATTCATGATCAGCATGGTTTACAAGATAACATTTTACATAGAACAGTTTACATAGAACATGGAACGGATTTACATAGAACATGTGAACAAGATAAAACAATTAGCTATTTACATTAATAGATCCTTAATAGATCATACACAGTAGCATATGGACATGAACTATTTACAGTCTGACAGAATCTTGACTATAAAATTGATGGACAGGGCTTTAAGTTACATGGTCAAAAGCAAGATATGGAATAGGTGTGTGTTAATTTCTTTGCGAAAGGTGGCCATATCTGAAATGAGGTGAATAGAAGCAGGTAGGGAGTTCCATAGTTGAGGGGCAAAGAGGGAGAAGGCCCTGTTAATGGCAAATTGGGAGCTTTTTCTAGCTATGGATAGGATGGTGATTGTGTTTACCGTATTTGTTCTTCCTTTTCTGTTGTCAGTAGTCTAATGTAGGAGATCTTCCAGTGAGGATGCGGATAGGTGATGGAGGATTTTAAAAGTTTTCAGGAGAGTTTTGTACTTTAGTCGACTACTTATTGGGAGCCAGTGAAGGATGGATTAGGAGAGGAGTTACATGTTCATATCTGGAAACTCCGTAAATGGTTTGTGCCTTGGTATTCAATGCTAATGCCTTTCCCTTCTCCTTTTTACATGGAATTTCAATCCATAGAGGTTCTACCGTGAATTTTGTTTCCTGCAAAACTTTAATCCTTTGTGACTCAATGCCCTCTCTAACATAGAGCACAACCCTCCACCAATTTGATCTGCTCTATCATTACGATATAGTTTGTACCCAGGTATCAGTGTCCCACTGGTTGTCCTCCTTCCACCATGTCTCTGGTATCCCAATCATATCTAACCTCTCATTTAGTGCTGTATATTCTAACTCTCCCATCTTATTTTTTAGACTTCTAGCATTTGCATGCAAGCATTTTAGAGGCTGTATTTTATTCATATTAATCTGGCTGTTGGTAGGCAGGGGTAATGTGGAATCTTTAAGCTCTGTCTGCTCTACTCAAAGGGCATTTGGGCTACTTTTGTCTTTTTTTTTTTGTCTACTTTTGTCTTTATCGGAACCTCTCTACTGATATGCCCTAACTTTATCTTTTGCTAGTATTCTTCAAGGATTCATTGTTCCGAAACATGCGCTCTTGGGCAACTGTCTGCTTTCTTCTATTATCTAGTTTAAAAGCTGTTCCATCTCTTTTTTAAAGGTTAATGCCAGCAGCCTGGTTCAGTTCCAGTTAAGGTGGAGCCCATCCCTTCGGAAAAGCCCCTCATTTCCTCAGAGTATTCCCCAGTTCCTAACAAATCCAAATCCCTCAGCCTTGCTCCATTGTCTCATCCACGCATTGAGACTCCAGAGCTCTGCCTTCCTTTTGGGTCCTGCGCATGGAACGAGAAGCATTTCAGAGAATGCTACCCTGCAAGTTCTGGATTTCAACTTCCTACATAAAAGCCTAAATTTAGCCTCCAGAACCTCCCTACCACATTTTCCTATGTCATTGGTACCGGCATGTACCAAGACAGCAGACTCCTCCCCAGCACTGTCTAAGATCTTATCTAGGTGGCGCGTGAGGTCTGCTACCTTCGCACCAGGCAGGCATGCTACCAGGCAATCAACACATCCACCAGCCACCCAGCTATCTCTACATGCCTAATGATCGAATCACCAACTACTATGGCTGTCCTAACCCTTCCCTCCTGGGCACATGGCCCTGGAGAAAACTCCTCAGTGCGAGAGGGTGTTACATCACCTGGAGGACAGGTCCTAGGGTGTTGCACTCCTATCACATGACCTCTCTCCTCCATGGTAACAGGGATGCTGCCAGACTGGAGGTGGGACTTCAGTACTATATCTCTGTAGGTCTTGTCTGTGTACCGCAGGAACTCAAGTTTGCAGGACTGTGGGCCCCCTCCCCTTAAGGCCTTAAGACTACTGTGTTTTTATATAACTCTCTGTGTATCCGTGCTTGTTCTGAATTTAGGGAATTAAAGTGAAGAACAGAGGCCAATTTTTTGGTAGCCCAGTGAGCAATAGGCCACAGGTAAAGAGATGTCTTTCGTTCACATCTAATGGTCCAGCTGACACACTCACAGACGGACGGTGGTACATTCCCACTGCCATTCACTTCCCCTTTTTACATGGAATTTCTATCCATATAGGTTTTACAGTGTATTTTATTTCCTGCAAAACCCTTATCCTGTTTGACACAATGCCCTCTGTAACGTATGGTGCCACCTATGTCATCTACCCTATCATTGCAATGTAGTTCGCAGCCTGGTATCAGTGTCCCATTGGTGATCCTCCTTCCACCAGCTTTCTGAGATGCCAGTTATATCTAACTTTCCATTCACTTCTATATATTTTAATGCTCCCATCTTATTTTTCAGATGTCTACAATTTGCATACAGGTATTTCAAAGTTTGTTTTTAGTTCATATGGCTTTTGGATGATAGGGATATTTTGGAATTTTTCAATTCAGTCAGGTTTTTACTTATAGGCTTTACTTAAAGGGTTACTTTTACCTTTATTGGAACCTCTGTATCAAGGATCCCCTAACTTTCCTATTTTGCTAGTATCCTTCAAAAATACATCATTCTGAGCCATGTGCTCTTGGGCGACTATCTGCTTTCCCCCATTTTCTAGTTTCGAAGCTGCTCTATCTCCTTTTTAAAGGTTAATATCAGCAGCCTGGTTTTATTCTGCTTAAAGTAGAGCCTGTATTTTTGAAAAAGACCCTCCCCCTTCCCCATAATGTTGTCCCATTCCTAACAATCCAAAACTACTTTCCTTAAACCATCATGTCATCCACAGATTGAGACTCTGAAGCTCTGCCTGCCTGTTGGGTCCTGCATGTGGAACGGGAAGCATTTCAAAGAATGCTACCTTGGAAGTTCTGGATTTCAATTTTCTAAAATCCTAAATTTAGCTTCCAGAACCACCCTCCTACACTTTCCTATGTCATTGGTACCAACATATACCAAGATAGTGGGCTTCTCCTCTAAAACTTTATCTATGTGGCACGTGATGTCCAGTACCTTTGCACAAGGCAGGCATGTTACCAGGAGATCCTCACATCCACCAGCCACCCAACTGTCTGTCTGTTTATTATTGCATTTTGTCGCGTCCACCCCTTATATAGGCGGCTGCCTAGGGGGAGTGGGCGGACCACATATTTATTTGTATCCCTTTAAGTGCTGCGGTCTCTGTTCCATTGTAGTTGTGGCACAGACTGAGTCAGCAAGGAATAGGGTTAACAATAAGTTTTATTGTTACTGTTGCACAAGTGTTCACCTACTATCCCAGTAACAGAAATAAAGGATACTTCTCCAAAGCAAAGTCTCTTTAACTGAAACAGGATTATTCAGCTTCTAAACATACAGGCATGTTCCTTTCACAGCACTGTCTTCCAGCTTCTTCCTGATATAAAACATTTACTGCTTTCTCCTTCAGCAATGAAAATGCTTCTTTAAAACACCAAAAGCAGTAATGCTCTTTTCTTCCAGCTTTTGCCTAATTGGCCTGGCTTTTTACACTCCAGCAGCTCCCTGCTTCTTCCCGTGTAAAAATCCTCCTGTCACAATGTCAGGCTGCTTCCAGCACTTACAATTAGTATCACAGTTCATAGATTTTACCCTCTCTGGCCAAATGCACAATCAGTTTCCATATCAGAATCCTCACTAGCAACACCAGCTTCTTCAAACTGCAGGGACTCTCCCTCTGAGACTGATATGCTTTCTTCCAATACAGGCTTCCCTTGAACAGGCTTCCACTGCTCTAATAAAGCCTTTAACTGTTTCAAACGGGACTCTTCTTTAGTCTGAGCTGTGGGGGAGGAACTTAAAACACCAGACTCCTTGAGTACTGCCTTAATAGATTCAAAAGGGCTCACCTTCTTCCTGGCTTTCCGTACCCTTTCTGGCAAACTTACAGGCAACCTCTTGTCCCCAGACTGCTTCCTCTGCTCCCGGCTGTTCTCCTGCTCAACAGGGTCTGACTCTGACTTCTGTCTCCAGAGCTTCCAATCAGCCACTTGCTCATATGCAGCTGTGCTTCTCTCTGAACTAGAGCTACTCACACGTTGCCTGCAATCAGAGTATCTGTGCAGCCTTTCCCTTGGAACTTTGCTCCTGCTTAAACTCCCATCTCTGTTCCTCTCACAGGTCCCCTCAGAACTCCTTTCAGGGTCTCTTCCAGAACTCTTACAGCTCCTTGCTGCCGACGTTCTTCCTGTTCCTGAGCTTCCTGTTCTTGTCCTTCCTGACTTCTCTCTAACTGTTTCCTCGTGGCTAAATGTTTGGGGCTGTCCTATGGGCTTTGACTCCGCCCCCTGCCTCTTACGTCAGCTCCCCTGGTTGTCATGGAGCTGAGGTGTGGCTCCCTCTCCTGCTTTCTGAGCACAGGGTTTTTTCCCTTAGTTGAAGGTTTAACCCTTTCTCTGCCTGCACTGCTCTTAGCTGCAGGGGAAAAAGAGTGATTTCTGCTCCTTTCACAGGGGTTAACCCAGCTGCGCCATCACAATTTGATAAACCACCCTTCAATAATCGCAACAGAAGGGTGTACAATTAAAAATTCAAAGAATATAAAATAATATAGAAACATAGAAACATGACGACATAAAAAGATCACAAGGCCTATCTAGCCTACCCTTCCATATCAACCACTACAACAGTCCCCTTTTTTCCTTTAGAGATCCTCTGTGTTTGTCCCATGCTGCTTTGAATTCAGATACTGTCCTGTTCTCCAGGAACAAGCAGGAAGTCAATGCTCACTTATGGGTGACGGCACCAATGGAGCCCGCGCGGAGCAATTCCCCTGTTTTCAAAGAAAGCCTTTGGGATTGCTGCCACACATCCGTGGTCCTCTTCCCGCCCAAGGGTGCCATCTTGCTCAGTCTCCCTTTTTCCTTGGAGCCCTTCGGATACACATCCTGATCCCTCGGAAAAAGCGTTTTTTTCGGCCTCTGGGCTGCTATTTTTCCGGTTGCATCAGTCCTCTACCCGTCCCTCCCCTTCTCCTTTTTCTTTTTGAGCAAAGGGGATGTTTTTGTAGCATTTTTTCCTTTTGCGGGCGTCGTGCCCTTTTTTCCCCTAACTGCTGGCCGCGCGGGTCTTTGACCTCGCGGGGGCCCTCTTTGCCCCGAAGGCCACCGGTTTTAAAAAAATGCTACAGGTGCTCCAAGAACATGTCGCTTACGGACATCCATGACTGATGTCTCGGGGCTGACCCTAATTCAGAGCTCTGCTCGCTTTGTAAGAAAATGTCCTTTAAGGCCCTGCTAAGTCGTAAGCAGAAGTCTGATGATATTTTCCGTAAGGCCACCTCGGGATCCCCCACCTCGGCCCCACGCTCAAGGCGGCACTCCGACCAGGGGTCCTCTAAAGTGGAGCAGCATAAGAAGACCTCGAAGTTGCTGTCGGGGGCTCCGGACAAGCGCAAGCGCTCCCGCGCTCGGTCACTCAGCCGCCCTCGGCATTTCCGAGAGTCAGACAAGGAGCAGCCTCGTAAGGTATCTCGTATGGATACGGAGGACTCCGGCAATGGCGCCAGTCTCCTGAGGGTTGTCCCAATGAGGACCCCCTCTTCCTCGACGCCTGACCCAGTGGACCGTGATGTCAGCGTCGCAGGGTCCCATGCCCACTTGGGAGTCCCATATGCTGGCACTGGAGCACAGTGTTTCTGCCGCCTTAGCTGCCCAGCAGGCACTCACACCCAGCACAGCTGGCTCGCACCTAGAGAGTGAGGATCCCTCAAGAGGGACTCCAAAACCCACCCTGGAAACCTCTGAGAGCCATGGGCCTCGTGAGGGTCCTTGGCACCAGTTTCGCTCACCTTTCCATTCCTCGGGGGTGAGATTCTCCAGGGCCTCCGGCTCTAAATGGGCCTCCAGACGGGGAGACCAGTCCAAGTCAGATTCCTCCTTGGATCTCTCGGCTTGGGAGTCAGATGGAGATACTTCCCCGGAGACCTGCACCCACAGTGACCACCCTTCAGGCCGTCCCCGCCTTCCTTTCAGAGGCATTCACCACCTGAAGACACCTCCTCCTTGATCATGCGGGATATGGCACGGGCCTTCAACCTGGCTACTCAGGATGAGGAGGAGCCTCGAGCCGAAGAGCTCCATATCTTGCAGTATGAGTCCCCACCTCCAGAGTCTCTCACTGTCCCTGTTCCTCCCATTCTGTGCACGCTGCTACTCCACATTTGGGAGACACCTGCCTCAGTGCCCATTGTAAGCGCCCTGATGCAATGTACAGGGTCCAGCGCGGCCCCTGGTTTAGGAAGACCCAGCTTCCCCATACCTCCATGGTGGTGGAATCAGCAATGTGGAAGCAAAAGAGTCCGAAGTCGCACTCTTTGGTTCCGCCGGGTAGGGAATCGAGAGCCCTTGACACATTGGGGTGCAAGGCTTACCAGGGCTCCATGCTCACATGCCATATTCAAGCTTACCAACTGTACATGGGCATGTTCCTACATGACCTTGCCAAGGAGCTCGGGGGTTTCTCCGCAGGCTTCGAGGGTGAACACCTCCTTAGGTTCTAGACCCTCATTAAGGTCCATCGCGGAGTGCTTGAAATACCTCTCCGGTGCCGCCCTCGATGGATTTGAATTCTCGGCCCGTGTGGCGGCTGCCAGCATCTGGGCCCGACACCAGGCATGGCTCCAGTCCTCGGACTTGGAGCAGTGGGTCCAGGAAAAGCTCCTAGACGTCCCCTTCCTTGGCGTGCAGCTTTTCAGTAAGCCTATGGAGGATAAGGCTGCCGAGATATAAATGAAGTTCGTAACCCGAACCCACCTCTCGCCCCTTCCTCGGAAGAAGAAATCAGCTAAGAAGCCGTTGTTCATTCAAGGTGCGGTCTCGCCATGGAACGATATAGAGGCATTATAATATCTTGTTTTATTTTCCATTCCTTTCCTTATGATACCTAGCATTCTATTTGCTCTCTTGGCTGCCGCTGCACACTGGGCCGAGGGTTTTAACATATTCTCCAGGACCAAGCAGGAAGTCAGTCCTCACTTATGGGTGTCATCGACGCCGATGAAGCCCCAGCGGAGCATTTCCCCAGCTTTCCATGAAAGCCTTTGGGAATGCTGGCACGCATGCGCGGTTCCCTTCCCGCCTAAAGGTGCCATCTTACCTCAGTCTCTTTTTTTTCCGTGAAGCCCATCGGACGTATGTCCTTTTTTTCCCGGATAAGAGAAGTTTTTTCTTGGCGTTATTTCGCTTTTTTCCTTCGAATTCGACGTCGGTTCCCCTCCCGCTGGGTTCGGTACACCGGTATCGAATCCCTTTTTTACTTTTTCGGTTTTTGCCCTTAGTGGCTAGGCGCTCGCTCCAATATTTTTTCTTTTTCCCTGGAAGGCCGGTCCTTTGACCTCGCGGGGACCCTTTTCTCCCCGATGGCTTCCAGCGGTTTCAAAAAGTGTGATCGGTGTAAGAAGATTGTCTCTCACCGACACAAATGACTGCTGCCTTCGGTGCCTTGGCCCGGACCATGATTCTAGAACATGCGGGCCATGTGGAAAAATGTCTTCCAAGGCCCTCCGAAGTCGTCAGCAACAAAGTGAAAGGCTTTTCTCGGACTCGGCCTCTGCCCGGGCCCGGACTTCATCTGAGGCCTCGACAACTCGGGATTCCAATCCCGAGAGGCGTCGGAGCTCCTCGGACAGGGGGTCCCCCGACCGGGAACGTAAGAGGAAGAAGCGGCTCGCAAGGGCGGCGTCGGAGGAGGTCCCTGAGCCCTCGAGGGCCAGGTCTCAGACCCCCGACCGTCGTCCCAGGCCCGTGGACCAGGAGAAGCCAACTAAAGTTCCTCGCATGGAGCCGGAGTCTGCTGGACATGTAAGTCCTGTTGTCCTCGTGGACTCGCCTCCCCGAGTACCGCCGCCGGGGCCCGAGTCGGGGGCTGCTGAGTCTCAGGTTGACAGCCTTGGAGAGCAGAATGTCTGCCTTCATGGATCAGCAGCGGGTGCTGATGGCCAGCCTGTCTGACGCATCTGCCCCGACCACCGGGACATCGACTTCGAAGTCGACCCCGGAGACCGAGCCGATACTCGAGTCCTTTGCGGCTCTAGGTCGTCCTCGGTCGAGGTCTCCCTCGACCTCCCGTTCGGGACCGAGGGTCTCGACGCCAGTGCCACCGGCGTCGGGGCGGGTGCCGAGAGGCCCCGCGGAGTCGGACCGAGTCTGCTTGGGAGACTGAGGACGAGGAGTCTCCTGACACCTTCAAGACTCGGTGTGTCCCTTCGGACTCACCTGAGTCTGAGCCCCGGAGTAGATCCCCTCCGGAGGATACTAGGTTCTCGGAGTTTATCCGGGATATGGCCGCTGCCCTGGCTATCCCGGCTGACCCCGAGGAGGAGCCTCGAGCCGAGGAGCTCGATGCTCTGCAGTATGACTCTCCTCCGAAGGAGGCCTTCACTGTCCCGGTTCCTCCGATGCTTGAATGGCTCCTCTTTCGGATGTGGGAGGCGCCGGCCTCGGCGCCGGTTTTGAGCAAGCGAGTCGATTCCATCTATCGGCTCCGGAAGAGTCCTGGCTTCCAGAAAGCACAGCTACCACACCATTCCATGGTTGTGGAATCGGCCATGCATCGTCTGAAGAGTCAGAAGATGCATTCCGCGATGCCTCCTGGTAGGGAAGCCCGAAGCTTTGATGGCGTCGGTAGAAAGTTCTTTCAGGGCTTGATGCTTGCTTGCCGTGTCCAGATTTACCAACTGTACATGGGCATGTATTTACAAGACCTGGCCAAGGAGTTGGCCGGATTCTCTGCTGGTCTCTCCGGGGAACCCTTGCAGAGTTTTAAGTCCTTGTCTTCGAGGATCCGGGAATGCTCTGTTCATGTCCCGCACCGCCTACGATGGCTTCGAGGCTTCGGCCCGAGTAGCGGCAGCCGGCATCGTGGCCCGATGCCAGGCATGGCTGCAGTCATCGGACCTCGAGCCATTGGTTCAGGACAAGTTGGTCGATGTTCCTTGCCGAGGTGAAAACCTTTTTGGCAAGCCTGTGGCCGAGAAGGCCGCTCAGCTCGAGACAGAGCACCTCACGAGGACAAGGCTGTCGAGGAAGATCTCTGCCCCTTCTCATAAGAAGAAGGGCTCGGGTAAAAAGTCATTTTACCCGAGGAAGGGCACTGCCTACAAACAGTACCCACAATATCCGGCTGCCCAGGCTGCCCCCTAGGGTAAGCAAGCCAAGGGCCAGGGTAATGGGCCCCGTAGGCAGAGGACCCCCAAGCCTGCAGCCCCTGCTTCCACTCCGCAGGGTGGGTTTTTTTGACTCCTTGAGTATAGCCATACCTCCCTTGCAGACCCAGCCCTGCACAGGAAGCCGCCTAGCCTTGTTCGCCCACAAGTGGCTCTTGATAACCCAGGACAGTTGGGTGCTGGACATAGTCCATCGAGGCTATGCCCTGCACTTTCACCAACTGCCTCCGCCACACTTCCCAGGGGAACCTTTCCGGCCTCCCCTGCATATAGCCCTTCTCCTCCAGGAGCTAAAAGGTCTGTTGCTGGACAAGGTGGTGGAGCCTGTGCCTCCCCACTTCCAAGGTCACAGGTTTTACTCCAGGTATTTCCTGGTGCCAAAAAGAACCGGTGGTCTTCGGCCCGTTTTGGATCTCAGAAACCTAAACAAGTTTCTAGTGAAAGAAGTTCAAGATGCTTATTCTTGGAACACTTCTGCCCTACCTCCAGCAGGGAGATTGGCTTTGCTCTTTAGATCTAAAGGATGCTTACCCTCACATCCTTATTCATCCAGACCACAGAAAGTACCTCAGGTTCATTGTGGGAGGAAACCCTTATCAGTACAGAGTACTGCCTTTTGGACTGACCTCCGCTCCCAGGGTGTTTACCAAGTGCCTGGCAGTGGTGGCAGCCTACCTGAGAAATCAGGGCATCTTTGTGTTTCCTTACCTAGACGACTGGCTCATCAGAGGCCAGACTGCCCTGGAAGTTCAACAGGCCACCAACAGGACCATAGAACTGCTCCAAAAGGTGGGCTTTGTCATCAGCTTCGCAAAGTCCACTTTGCTCCCCTCCCAGAACTTGGAGTTCATAGGAGCAAGGTTGGATTCTCAGCTGGCAAGAGCATTCTTACCAGTGGACCGAGCACAGAGGCTCATGGACCTCGCCAGCAAGTTTCTGCACAGGTCCCTGGTCTCCGCCAGACTCTCTCAGGCTTCTGGGCCATATGGCGTCGACAGTACAGGTGACCCCCAATGCCAGGCTCAATATGAGACCTGCCCAGTGGTGCCTTCGGACTCAGTGGTCACAAGCCTCAGGCAGTCTCAGAGACAGGAACAGAGTGTCCCACCATTTCCTGGCCTCCCTCAACTGGTTGTTACACCCCCCCAATCTGCTGGTAGGGGTGCCCTTTCAGATCCCACCTCATACAGTGGTCCTAACCACCGATGCCTCTCTACAGGGTTGGGGAGCACATTGCCTAGACAAGTGCACCCAGGGCCTGTGGTCTCCTTGGGAGGCGTCCCAGCAGATCAATCTACTGGAACTCAGAGCTATCCGCTTGGCCCTCAAGGCCTTTACTGCTTCCCTGGCACAACAGTCTGTCTTGATCCAGACAGACAACCAGGTAGCCATGTTCTATGTCAACAAACAGGGCGGAACTGGTTCCCAGCCCCTTTGCCAGGAGGCCCAGGACCTCTGTTCCTTTGCCCTGAAACACAACATGCTCCTCAAAGCAGTCTATCTTCCAGGCCAGGAGAATTCCCTGGCAGACAGATTGAGCAGGATTCTACAACCACATGAGTGGCAGCTACATCCTTTAGTGGTTCAAAAGATTTTCTTGAGATGGGGGCTTCCCTCCATAGACCTGTTTGCCAGTCCACTGAACAACCAGCTGCCAAGGTTCTGCTCCAGGCAACCGCATCCTCTGAGAGTAGCGGCAGATGCTTTTCTGATTCCCTGGACTCAGGGCCTACTCTATGCGTTTCCTCCCACCCCTCTGGTGGCCCGAACACTGTTCAAGATTCTCCGAGACAGGGCCTCAGTCCTCCTGGTAGCTCCCAGGTGGCCAAGGCAACCTTGGTTTCCCCTCCTGCTTCAACTGGCAGTGGATCTGGATCTGCCTCTGGGATTGCAACCCGACCTTCTCTCTCAGAATCAGGGCTCCTTGCTGCATCCCAATCTCAAAGCTCTCAATTTGATGGCATGGAGGCTGCAAGGGTAGTGTTGGCTCCCAGGGGCCTGCCTCCCGAGGTTGAGGAAGTTCTCCTAGCCTCCAGGAAACAATCCACTAGGAAGACCTATGCTCTCAAGTGGAAAAGGTTCTCTCTGTGGTGTCAGCTGCATGCTGAGGATCCTTTCTCCTGTACTGTGTCAGTAGTGCTTCAGTACCTGCTGCACTTGTCCAATCAGGGTCTCAAGTCCAACTCTGTTCGGGTCCACCTCTCTGCTTTGGCTGCTCACCACTCCCTAGTTGAGGGCCATTCCTTGTCTGTGCACCCTTTGGTGTCTAGGTTTCGCAGGGGCTTGCTTCTGCTCAAACCTCCCATACGTCCTCCTGCTCCTGAGTGGGAGCTTAATGTGGTCTTGCAGCAACTGACTCGCCCACCTTTTGAGCCTATGGCTACTTGCCCTCTACGCTTCCTTTCCTGGAAGACTCTCTTTCTGATAGCCCTTACTTTGGCTAGGAGAGTGAGTGAGCTTCAGGCCTTGGTCTGTGATAGGCCTTACACCAGGTTCTATAAAAACAGGGTGGTCCTCAGGACTCACCCTAAGTTCCTTCCTAAGGTTGTCTCCTCTTTCCACCTCATCCAGGAGGTGGTTCTTCCTACTTTCTTCCCTAGGCCTCATGCGAGTCAGGCTGAAACGGTTCTACATACCTTGGACTATAGGAGGGCCTTATCCTTCTACCTTGAACGTACACAAGGTCACAGGAAGGCTTCTCAGCTCTTCCTTTCTTTTGACCCCAATAACTTGGGGAGGCCTGTGTCCAAGCGTACCTTGTCCATCTGGGTGGCTGACTGTATCACCTAGGCTTACAAGGCGGCTGACCTTCCTTTGCAGGGTAGGGTCACGGCCCACCGTGTGAGGGCAATGGCTGCATCAGTGGCTCACCTCCGCTCTGTTCCATTGCAAGACATCTGCAGGGCTGCTACTTGGTCTTCAAGCCAGACATTTGCAGCCCACTACTGTCTGGAGAGGGATTCCCGTAGGGACAGTGCTTTTGGCCAAGCAGTACTCCGGAATCTCTTTGAGGTCTAGGCAACTCCTGCCCTCTGGTTGGGCTACCTGTGGAGGGTGTGTCCTTGCAAAGCCTTTACTGTGTTGCTGAGACTAGAGGGAGTTCTCTTGTTCAGCCTGGGTTCCTGGTAGCCCAGAGCTGGGGAGTCACCCATAAGTGAGGACTGACATCCTGCTTGGTCCTGGAGAAAGAGTAATTACTCACCTGTAACAGGTGTTCTCCAGGAGCAGCAGGAATCAGTCCTCACTACCCTCCCTCCTCCCCTTGGAGTTGCAGTTGTACATAGTTTAATTTTTACATTTTTGTGTGCTGTTCTTAGCTATGTCATTTGACTGAGGTAAGATGGCACTTCTAGGCGGGAAGGGAACTGCACCTGCGTGCCAGCATTCCCAAAGGCTTTCATGGAAAGCTGGGTAAATGCTCCGCTGGGGCTTCATCGGCGTCGATGACACCCATAAGTGAGGACTGATTCCTGCTGCTCCTGGAGAACACCTGTTACAGGTGAGTAACTACTCTTTATCCACAATGATGCCTAAATCTTTTTTCCTGGGTGGTGGTTCCTAATATGGAACCTTGCATCGTGTAACCATAGTTTGGGTTGTTCTTCCCTAGGTGCATAACTTTGCACTTGTCCACATTAAATTTCATCTGCTATTTTGATGCCCAGTCTTCCAATTTATCAAGATCCTCTTGCAATCTTCCACAATCCTCTTGGGTTTTAACAACTTTAAATAGTTTTGTGTCATCTGCAAATTTGATAACCTCACTCGTTGTTCCACTTTCCAGGTCATTTATGAATATGTCAAAAAGCAGCGGACCCAGCACAGATCCCTGGGGTACACCAATATTCACATTTCTCCATTGGGAAAATTGGCCATTTAGCCCAATCCTCTGCTTTCTATCTTTTAACCAGTTCCTGATCCACAGTAGTACACTGCCTCTTATCCCATGACTCTTTAGTTTTGTGAAAAGTCTCTGAGGGACCTTGTCAAAGACTTTCTGAAAGTCCAGATACACTATATCAACCGACTCACCTTTGTCCACCTGTTTATTCACACTTTCAAAAACACTTAACAGATTAGTAAGACAAGATCTTCCTTGTCTAAAGCCATGTTGGCTGTCTCCCATTAGGCCATGGCTATCTACATGCTGAGTAATTTTATTCTTTATGATGGCTTCTACCATTTTTCCTGGTACTGACGTGAGGCTCACCGGTCTGTAGTTTCCCGGATCACCCCTGGAACCTTTTTTAAAAATTGGTGTTACATTGGCGATCCTCCAATCTTCAGATATCAGAGATGATTTTAATGATAGTTCACAGATTACTAATAGCAGGTCTGCAATCTCATATTTCAGTTCTTTCAACACCCTTGGATGTATACCATCCGGCCCAGGTGATTTGCTACTCTTCAGTTTATCTAATAGTTGTAATACATCTTCCCGATGTATCGATATTTTCTTCAATTCTTCCGCACCTTTAAATACCACTTCAGTCATGGGTAACATCCCTATATCTTCCTGAGTAAAGACCAAAGCAAAGAATTCATTCAATCTCTCCGCTATCGCCTTGTCGTCTCTTAGTGCCCCTTTAACTCCTCTATCATCTAATGGACCAACTGACTCTCACAGGTTTTTTGCTACGAATGTACTTGAAAAAATCTTTATTTCACATTTTTGCTTCCGCAGCAAGCTTCTTCTCAAATTTTCCCTTTGCCTGCTTTATCAATGCCTTGCATTTGACTTGCCAGTGCTTGTGCTGTTTCCAGGTTTTGTCGTTTGGCTCTTTTTTCCATTTCCTGAAAGATGCTTTTTTTTGCAACAACCTCTCTGACCTCCCCTTTAAACCATGCTGGCAGTTTTTTGGACTACAGCTGGTCTGGGCTTCCAAGATAGTATTTTTCAACACCCAAGCTTGATGTAAGTCTTTAACCTTTGCAACTGCTCCTTTTAGCTTTTTCTTAACTATTTTCCTCATTTTATCATAGTCTCCCTTTCGATAGTTAAAAGGTAGTACTGTGGATTTTCTTACTATCCCTTCTCCACTAATTAAATCAAAGGCGATCATGCTATGATCACTATTGCCAAGTGGCCCCAACCCCCTTATCTCTTGCACTAGATCTGGTGTGCCACAGTGACGCAGGGAAAGGCACCCCTTGGCCACCGCAAGCCTAAAGGTCCCACGGCCCAAACCCCAGGGCCACCTCAGCCCGCTCAGGGTTTTTGACTCCAGCAGCATAGCCCTTTCGCCCTCTAGCAGCTTTGCATTCGGTGAGGGGATGCCTGTCCCTCTTCGCCTCTCAGTGAGCATCCATCATATCGGACACCTGGGTCCTCCGAGTGATCCGAGACGGGTATCGCCTCCACCTGGACAGGCTTCCCCCTCCCTTCTCCCCGGCGGAGCCTTCTCGACTACCCGCACATATCTATAGCAGGAGCTGGACAACCTCCTCACCCAGCGGGCGTTCAAGAGGGTACCAATGCACCTCAGAGGTCGGAGTTTCTATTCCTGTTACTTCCTCGTCCCAAAAAAAGCAGGAAGTCTGTGGCCCATCCTCGACCTCAAAGCAAAACAAGTTCTTGGCGCGAGAGAAGTTCAAAATGCTATCGCTTGGCATCCTGCTGCCCTTCCTCCAGCAGGGCGATTGACTATGCTCCTTGGATCTCAGGAATGCTTATGCCACATTTTGATTCGCCCCCAGTACAGGTAATATTTGCGCTTCAGGGTGCAAGGGGAACACTACCAATACAAGGTGCTCCTCTTTTGGCTCGCGTTTGCTACACGGGTCTTCACAAAATGCCTCTCCAGGGCCGCCGCCTCCCTCAGATGGCAGGGAGTACCGGCCTTCCCTTACTTCAATGACTGGCTCGTCACGGGGCCCTTGGCCAAAGAAGCTCAGTCAGCAGCGTCGCACACAATCCTCCTTGAACGCCTAGGGTTCCTGGTCAACTACCCCATGTCCCACCTCGAACCGGTGAAGGCCTTGGAGTTTATTGGTGCATGTCTTGACATTCAGCGGGCAACTGCCTTCCTACCGGCAGACCATGCAGCCCGCCTCTGAGCCCTAGTGGCTCAGGTCCAGAGAAACGCTTGGGTCATGGCGCAGACTATGCTGTGCCTCCTGGGGCACATGGCCTCTACCGTTCATGTGGTCCCCCACGCCCACATGCACATGCGTACAGCCCAGTGGTGCCTCAGTGCTCAGTGAAGCCCAGCCTCAGGTCACCTTAGAGACCCTATTCAGCTCTCCCATAACCTTCGCAGATCCCTGGACTGGTGGCAGGACCAACGCAATCTCCAAGGGCTGCCCTTCCAAACCCCATAGCACGAGCTCATCCCGACAACAGATGCTTCCCTGCTGGGGTGGGAAGCCCACTGCGGTGCGCTGTGCACTCAGGGTTGATAGTCACCCAAAGAGTCCCAACACCAAATAAACTTGCTCAAGCTTCGGGCGGTCCGATGGGCCCTGAAGGCCTTTGAGGACCATCGGAGAAGGAAGTCGGTACTCGTGCAGACCGACAACAGAGTAGCAATGTTTTACATCAACAAGGAGGGGGGCACAGGCTCCTGCTTCCTCTGCCGGGACGCAGTCCTCCTCTGCTCCTTTGCCTTCCATCGGGGGATGACCCTACAAGCAGTCCACCTTCCAGGCCACAAGAACGTCCTCTTGGACAAACTCAGCAGGATCCTCCTCCCTCACGAGTGATGGCTGGACCCGGAGGTGGCCAGCCTTTTGTTCCATCGGTGGGGGACACCAACCATGGACCTGTTCGCCAGCCCAACAAACACACAGCTCCCCTGCTTCTCCAGACTGATCCTGCACCCAAGCAGGGAGGCCCCAGATGCGTCGTTCTTGAGTTGGACCTCCAGGCTTCTTTACGTGTTCCCTCCCACTCCTCTCATTGTGAGGGCCCTCCACAAAGTTCAGCGGGAGAAAGCATCGGTGATCCTCGTCGCTCCCTCGTGGCCTCGACAGCTATGGTTCCCACTCCTGCTCTGGCTCTCGTCCGAGCCCCTAGTTCCCCTGGGCTGTGCCCCAGGCCTGCTAACGCAGGAGGAGCTGGTGTTCCACCCGAACCTGGCCTCATTGTCCCTCACAGCCTGGTGACTGAAGGGTATCCCTAGCCCCACTGGACCTCCCGGAGGAGGTCGAGGAGATCCTCCTTGCGTCAAGAAAAGACTCGACGAGATGAGCCTATGCTTTCAAGTGGCGGTGCTTCTTGGTCTGGTGCTCCGGGCTCCAGATCAACCCATTCTCTTGTCCTACCCGATGGGTCCTCCAGTACCTCCTTCACCTCTTGAAGGAAGGGCTTAAGTCGAACTCAGTCAGGGTGCACCTGAGCGCCATCTCGGCAAATCACCTCCCCGTCACGGGTAAACCCCCTCTCGGAGCAGCCCTTGGTCTCCCACTTTATGCAGGGTCTCTTGCTTTCTAAACCTCCAGCAATCCCCGGCGGAGTGGGACCTGACTGTAGTGCTCATGCAGCTTACGCGTTCACCTTTCGAGCCAATGACATGCTCGCTTCGGCACCTATCTTGGAAGGTGGTCTTCCTGGTGGCTCTGACCTCGGCCCGCCGAGTCAGTTAACTCCAGGCCCTCATGGCTGATGCCCCTTAAACCCCAGGTTCTATGGGAACAGAGTGATCCTCCATACCCACCCCAAGTTCCTGCCAAAGGTGGTCTCGGATTTCCATCTCAATCAGGAGATAGTCTTAACGACCTTCTTTCCGAGATCCCATGCCGACCAGGCATATGCGGTTTTGCATACACTTCTGCAAGAGGACTCTTGCCTTCTACTTCTTCTCTGACCATTTCAATGAACAGTCTGAACACCCCAGATATCCACTCATCTCACTCCCCCAATCCAGGAATCTATTAATGCATCACTATGTACATAAGTTGTGCTCCTAGCACTACCCTCCCCCCCCCCCCTGTTTTTGTTCCCCTAAGAAAATTGTTGCTATTGTTTGAGTTTTATTGTTTGCTTTCAAGCTCAATGTAACAGTTTCAATGTAAACCACTTTGATTATATGATAAATGATAAAGCGATATAAAAAAATCGTTAAATACTTGCAGCACACCCAGCCTCATCGCAAGTCTGGCCGTCTCTTCGTGTCTTACAATCCCAATTGCTGGGGGCAGGCAGTCACAAAACGCACGCTCTCCATCTGGGTGGCAGACTGGATCGGCGGGTCACCACACATGGCGTCCGAGCCAAGGCGGGTTTGGTAGCTTCGCTGCACTCAGTGCCTCTGACGGACATGTGCCGGGCTGCGACCTGGTCTTCAGCGAACACTTTCGCCTCGCTGTACTGCCTGGATATGGAGTCCCACCGGGACAGCGCCTTCGGCCAGGCTATACTCCATAATATGTTCAGGGTATAAGCAACTCTGGCCCTTCTCGACGGCTACCGAGGGTTCGCCCCGGGGACCCGAGGACTTGGGCTCCTTCGGGTATCGGTTTCTGCTCACACCTTCGCGGAGGCATTTTTTTTTTTTTGGTTACAGGTTCAGTAGCCTGTAGCTCTGGAGGCCCATAAGTGAAGACTGACTTCCTGCTTGTTCCTGGAGAAAGTGTAGTTAGTCACCTGTAACAGGTGTTCTCCAGGGACAGCAGGAATCAGTCCTCACTACCCTCCCATCTTGCCTGATTTGCTGGATTTTTATCCTTCCCTTGCCATCTGCTTGGTAGGGCTCGAGCTAAGGGACCTGACTGAGCAAGATACCTGTTTATATACCTGTTTGCTGTAAACACGGAATAGCCTGTTATTCTGTTGATGTTGTTGTATGTGAACCGCGCTGATACCAAATAGCGCGGTATATAAAAGATTGTAATAAATAAATAAATAAGATGGCACCTTCGGGCAGGAAGAGGACCACACATGCGTGGCAGCAATTCCAAAGGCTTTCTTTGAAAGCTGAGGAATTGCTCTGCGCAGGCTCCATCGGTGCTTTAGTCACCCATAAGTGAGGACTGATTCCAGCTGTCCCTGGAGAACACCTCTTACAGGTGAGTAACTATGCTGTCTCTACCACCTCCGCTGGGAAACTATTCCACGGCACTGTTCCCTCTGAGCTGTGCGCACGCACACACCTCGCCGAGCAAGCGCACATACTTTACAACAGAGCGCACAAAAATTACGGCTCTGATTCTGATAGAAAACAGACGTCTTAAAACTTAAGTTATGATTGTAATTACTAGAAATTTCCCGCTTCATTTAGTAATCGTCTATTTTCATTTAATTTGATTAAAATCAATGTGGTGTACATACTGTATTCTGACGTGTAGTCAAATTTTAAAGTATATAACTCCGAGTGTCGTTATGTGGCGCACAAAAATTTAACCTTCCTTCAAAAGCTGGTGGGAGGAGTGGTCTAGTGGTTAGGACAAGGTACTTCAGGCCGGAGGGCCGGGAGTTCAAGTCCCACCTGCAGACAGCAATCTCAGGCCGGAGGGACTGGGATTTCTAGTCCTATAGGCACTCCTTGTGGTCTTGGGCAAGCCACTTAACCCTCCATTGCCCATGTTCCCTGTAAGTATTAGTGTATGTGTCTCATATCCCCTTGTGTTAAATGTATCCCCCAATTGACTGCTTTGACCCGGTGAAAAGCGGGATATAAATACAGCTAAATAAATAAATAAAAGCTGCACACAGCTGATATTTTATGCACACACAGCCTACAGAAATTAGAGGGAACATTGTTCCACGGATCTACATATCACTCCTTAATCTATCCCCTTTCACCCTCATCTTTAACCTGGAAAAGAGACAGCTGAGGGGAGACATGATAGAAGTCTATAAATTAATGAACAGAGTGGAAAGGGTAAACGTAGATCGATTGTTTACGTTATCAGAATATAGAAAGACTAGGGGACATGCAATGAAGCTACAGGGTAAACTATTTAAGACTAATAAAAGAAAATATTTTTTCACTCAACGTGTAATCAAACTCTGGAATTTGTTACCGGAGGATGTAGTAAAGGCTGTTAGTGTAGCTGGGTTTAAAAAAGGTTTGGACAAGTTCCTGGAGGAAAGGTCCATAAACCATTATTAAGAAGGGATCCAGGATATCAATGCTTGACCCAGTACAAGCATTGCGGAACCTGTGTCTTTTGGGGAAACTGCTAGGTATGTATGACCTAGATTGGCCACTGTTGGAAACAGGATACTGGGCTTGATGGACCTTGGTCTGACCCAGTATGCCATATCTTATGTTCTCATCCCCCTTGTAGCAGAGCTTGCTTTCAATGAATAGAGGCTTTCCTCCTGTGCATTTATGCCACGGAGGTATTTAAACATCTCAATCATATCACCTCTATCCTGCCTTTCCTCAGAAGTGTACATATTAAGATCCTTAAGTCTGTCCTCATATTCTTTATAATGAAGACCACTAACCATTTTAGTAGCCACCCTCTGTACTGACTCAAACCTGTTTATATCCTTTTGAAGGTGCAGTCTCCAGAATTGCACACGATACGCCAAATGAGGGCGCACCAAAGACTTTTACAGACACGATCACCTCCTTTGTTCTGCTGGCCTTTCCTCTAAAACTCACAGGTCCCTAGTAGAATGTAAAATATCCAAAAAATAACTAGCCTACATTCAAATAAAACAAAAAACAAGCACTTTGTATGCGGTTATGGATACAAAATTACCATCCAACGCTGCTCAAGAAAAACAATGGTTTGTTCTATGTGAAGGAACGTCTCAGCAATATCGGGCTGGTGTCCACTGTGACACTTGCTCACAAATACCAATATAACATGCCCATTTCACATCAACGACCTCCAACACCAGAGCCCCAAACCAATTAAATAGAAAAGCCACAGAAAATGTAACTTATAAACACTTCAGTCTTACTTCTACCAGCCATCCAGCTTCATACCAACGCGCATGAGCCTAACGTAATCCAACACCTTTATAAACCGACACGCAATACTTGCGTCATGACGCCTAAGAAACACCCCACTCAACTCCTTAAACTAACCTTACCATCACTGTCGACTCAAATACAACTACCCCACTCAATCTGAGCATTCAATCCCTCAGGAGATACCGTCCTAACTGTAAAAATCCACTTCTGCTCACACAGCACTGATTGCTCCCGCGTCCGTCCCTCTCTTCCAACTAATATATGATCCAGGCAAAAACAATGCAAATCCAAAAACTGATGACCTTTCTCAAGAAAATGCGCTACTAACAGAGCTTCAACAACTTTACAAGAAATCTTTCTTTTGTGTTCAAGAATGCGCTTCCGAAATGATCGATTTGTTTTACCTATGTATAATAGATCACACAGGCACAAAATACCATAAACCACTGAACAGGAACTACAAGAGGTGTGTTTCTTCAACCTAAAAAGCTTACTATGATATGTAAACTGAGAAATGGCCTTAGAAACCACACAAATAGAACAATTACCACACGGACTATGGCCCTCCTCCAAATCCATACTACACACAGGACGTAATACTGAGGGACACAAATAGTCCTGCAAATTACGCTGCCTTTTCCACACACATCTAATAAATTTGTCTTCTAAACCTGGAATGATATTCAAAACCTTCATATGTCTCTTCATAATATGTTGTATCTGGACACTAAACGAGGAGTAATTTGAAATAAAATTAATATGGTCCACATCCTCTGTCATGCTTCTCACGTAGAGTTAACAAAGCCCTGTTAATAAACGATGCCCTTTTAAATGCCTTCTGAACCACCATGTTTGGATACCCTCTCGACAAAAAAACTTTTGCCAGCGATTTCGAACATTGCCTAAAATCTAAATCTGAGCAATTCCTCCGGTATCTCACAAATTGCGAGAACTGCAAACTCTCTCGCAAACTTCTAGGATGGGCACTTTCAAAATGCAGAAACGTATTTCTGTCTGTGGATTTCCTATGTACAGAAGTTATCCAACCATTTAAACCATTCTGTATGACCAAATCAAGAAACACTATCTCCTTATAATCAAAGGTGCCCATAAACTGAATATTACCATCACAATTATTAAGCCATACCAAAAACTCTTGAAAATCAGTATCTGGGCCGTCCCACAAAACACATCTATATAACGGCGCCACAGTTTGATACACGACTCAAATCGGGACCCAGAAATCCACTGTGCTTTGAACAAGCCCATAAAAATATTAGCAACCGAAGTTGCTACCGTGGTGGCCCCCATCGCCACTCCAGAAATTTGATTTTCAAATACAAAGTAGTTTTGGAAAATTGCCAACTCGGTTATTTCCAACAAAAAATTAATCAATTCTTCTGTCAAGTCACCCCCACCCCAAAGTACATTTTCAACCGCCTGATACGCTGCCACCCGTGGGATTGAAGTATACAAAAGTCATGTCTAACGTAACAAAACCGTAGAGGAACTAGACAACGAATGATCGTTCGAAATCTTGAGAAAATGAGTCCTATCCCTCAAATAAGAAGGAATATCTAATAACAGAGGACGTAAAAAGAGTCCACAAAAACAGACAATGGTTCCAACACTGTACCCCTTGTCAAAACAATGGGCCTCCCTGGAGGACAGATGCAACTTTTATTAATCTTAGGGAGTAAATAAAATTTAGCTGTAACTGGGGACTGAACATTCAAAAACAAATATTCCTTCTTAGAAATAATATTCGCTTCACGAGCCCTTCCTGTAAGATCTTTAATTTTCTTCTGCAAAAGCTGTGTGGGATCTAACTTTAAACACACATAGGTATTCACATCCATCAATTGACGCTCTGCCTCCCGCAAATAATCCTCTCTTGCCCATATCACAATAGCACCCCCCTTGTCCGCTCTTCTAATAACCAGATCAGGCCTTGAAACAAGATCATCCAAGGCTGCTCTCTCATTCCTAGACAAGGAGCAAAATGTAGGGGATAACCAGTACTGTGAAGATTCCAATCGCTTTCCTCTCCCTATGCATCGAAGCGTCTTTCTAACTTCTGCTGTTGCCTTTTCCACCCCTGTTTAGCTACTTTAAGATCATCAGACACAATCACGCCTAGGTCCTGCTCTTCTTTAGTGGACAAAAGTACTTCACCCCCTATACTATATTGCTCCCTTGGATTGCTGCAGCCCAAAGGCATGGCATTGCATTTTTTAACATTAAATCTCAGCTGCCAAATTCTAGACCATTCTTCAAGCTTAGCTATATCCCTCCTTATGTTATCTACACTTTCCTGGGTGTCTACGCTATTGCAGATTTTGGTATCATCCGAAGAGAGGCAAACCTTACTCAACAGCCTTTCCTCTATATCACTAACAAAGATGTTAAAAAGAATCACACCAAGGACAGTTCCCTGGCGCACACCCTGGTAACCACCTCCTCCTTAGAGTGAGCTCCATTTACCTGTACTCTTTGTCGCTTCCCACCCAACCAATTTCTAACCCAAGCAGTAACTTCAGGGTCCATCCCTAGGGTGCTCAGTTTGTTTATAAGAGCTTAAGACAGAGCTTAAAGATCCCAAATTAGCCATGTCTACCAATAGCCAAATTAATATGAATAAAATAGTCTCTAAAATTCTTCTATGCAAATGCTAGAAGTCTAAAAAATAAGATGGGAGAGTTAGAATATATAGCACTAAATGAGAGGTTAGATATGATTGGAATATCAGAGACATGGTGGAAGGAGGACAACCAGTGGGACACTGTGATACCTGGGTACAAACTATATCGTAATGATAGAGCTGATCAAATTGGTGGAGGGGTTGCGCTCTGTTAGAGAGGTCATTGATTCAGAAAGGATTAAAGTTTTGCAGGAAACAAAATTTGCTGTAGAATCTCTATGGATTGAAATTCCATGTAAACAGGGGAAGGCGATGGCAGTGGGGGTGTACTATCGACCGCCTGGCCAGAATGAACAAATGGATGATGAAATGCTCAAAGAAATCAAGGAAGCTATCAAAAGTTACAGCGTGGTAATAATAATGGGTGATTTCAATTACCCCGGTATTGACTGGGTCAGTGTCACGGCAGGACATGCTAGGGAGATAAAGTTCCTAGATGAAATAAATGACTGCTTCTTGGAGCAGCTGGTTCATGAACCAACCAGAGGGGAAGCCATATTAGACCTAGTCCTAAGTGGAACACCAGATCTAGTGCAAGAGATAAGGGTGTTGGGACCACTTGGCAATAGTGATCATAGCATGATCGCCTTTGATTAATTTGTGGAGGAGGGATAGTAAGGAAATCCACAGTACTACCTTTTAACTTTCGAAAGGGAGATTATGATAAAATGAGGAAAATAGTTAAGAAAAAACTAAAAGGAGCAGTTGCAAAGGTTAAAGACTTACATCAAGCTTGGGTGTTGTTGAAAAATACTATCTTGGAAGCCCAGACCAGCTGTATTCCACGCTTTAAGAAAAGTGGAAGGAAGTCCAAAAAACTGCCAGCATGGTTTAAAGGTGAGGTCAGAGAGATGGCTGTTGCCAAAAAAGCATCTTTCAGGAAATGGAAAAAAGAGCCAAACGACGAAACCTGGAAACAGCACAAGCACTGGCAGGTCAAATGCAAGGCATTGATAAAGCAGGCAAAGGGAGAATTTGAGAAGAAGCTTGCTGCGGAAGCAAAAACGCGAAATAAAGATTTTTTCAAGTACATTCGTAGCAAAAAACCTGTGAGAGAGTCAGTTGGTCCATTAGATGATAGAGGAGTTAAAGGGGCACTAAGATGTGACAAGGAGATAGCGGAGAGACTGAATGAATTCTTTGCTTCGGTCTTTACTGAGGAAGATGTAGGGATGTTACCCATGACTGAAGTGGTATTTAAAGGTGCGAAAGAATTGAAGGAAATATCGATACATAGGGAAGATGTATTACAACTATTAAATAAACTGAAGAGTAGCAAATCACCTGGGCCGGAAGGTATACATCCAAGGTTGTTGAAAGAACTGAAATATGAGATTGCGGACCTACTATTAGTAATCTGTGAACTATAATTAAAATCATCGCTAATACCTGAAGACTGGAGGATCGCCAATGTAACACCAATTTTTAAAAAGGGTTCCAGGGGTGATCCAGGAAACTACAGACCGGTGACCCTCACGTCAGTACCGGGAAAAATGCTACAAACCATCATAAAGAATAAAATTACTCAGCATGTAGATAGTCATGGTCTAATGGGAGACAGCCAATATGGCTTTAGACAAGGAAGATCCTGTCTTACTAATCTGTTATGTGTTTTTGAAAGTGTGAATAAACAGGTGGACAAAGGTGAGTCGGTTGATATAGTGTATCTAGACTTTCAGAAAGCCTTTGACAAGGTCCCTCATCAGAGACCTTTGGCAAAACTAAAGTGTCATGGGATAGGAGGCAGTGTACTACTGTGGATCAGGAACTGGTTAAAAGATAGAAAGCAGAGGGTTGGGCTAAATGGCCAATTTTCCCAATGGAGAAAGGTGAATAGTGGTGTACCCCAGGGATCTGTGCTGGGTCCGCTGCTTTTTGACATATTCATAAATGATCTGGGAAAGAGGAATAACGAGAAGTTCTCAAATTTGCAGATGAGACAAAACTATTTAAAGTTGTTAAAACCCAAGAGGATTGTGGAAAATTGCAAGAGGATCTTGATAAATTGGAAGACTGGGCATCAAAATGGCAGATGAAATTTAATGTGGACAAGTGCAAAGTTATGCACCTAGGGAAGAACAACCCAAACTATGGTTACACAATGCAAGGTTCCACATTAGGAACCACCATCCAGGAAAAAGATTTAGGCGTCATTGTGGATAACATGCTAAAACCCTCGGCCCAGTGTGCAGCGGCGGCCAAGAGAGCAAATAGAATGCTAGGTATCATAAGGAAAGGAATGGAAAATAAAACAAAAGATATTATAATGCCTCTATACCGTTCCATGGTGAGACCGCACCTTGAATATTGTGTGCAATTCTGGTCGCCGTATCTTTAAAAGGATATAGCGTTTTTAGAAAAGGTTCAGAGAAGAGCCACCAAAATGGTAAAGGGGATGGAAGGATACTCCTATGAAGAAAGGCTAAAAGGTTAGGGCTCATTAACCTGGAAAAGAGACGGCTGAGGGGAGATATGATAGAAGTCTATAAATTAATGAACGGAGTGGAACGGGTAAACGTAGATTGATTGTTTACGTTATCAGAATATAGAAAGACTAGGGGACATGCAATAAAGCTACTGAGTAAACTATTTAAGACTAATAAAAGAAAATATTTTTTCACTCAACGTGTAATCAAACTCTGGAATTTGTTACCGGAGGATGTAGTAAAGGCTGTTAGTGTAGCTGGGTTTAAAAAAGGTTTGGACAAGTTCCTTGAGGAAAGGTCCATAAACCATTATTAAGAAGGGACCCAGGATATCAATGCTTGACCCAGTACAAGCATTGCGGAACCTGTGCCTTTTGGGGAAACTGCTAGGTACTTATGACCTAGATTGGCCACTGTTGGAAACAGGATACTGGGCTTGATGGACCTTGGTCTGACCCAGTATGGCATATCTAATGTTCTTACTATATCAACCGACTCACCTTTGTCTACTTAGTAAGACAAGACCTTCCTTGGCTAAAGCCATGTTGAATTTTCAAATTCAAATAGCATTCCAATTTGAGGTTAGAATTTCTTCAACTCTGTAGCTTTAGGAATGCCGATCTTGTTCTTATTATAGTTTCTGATTCTATTTCATTGCATGCGTCATTGTAGTACTTCTCCTAGTCTTGTCTTGCTGCATGTTGGAAATCTGAGTTCTGCCATTGCCTCTTTCTCCTCTGGCTTTAGCTAATCTGCATTTCTGGGCAATTTTCAGAGTTTCTTCGGTCATCCATTTTGGCCGTTTTTGCTTTTTCAACTTTTATGGACACTTCTCTCTTTCTTCCAACACAATCTTCTTGATGTCATCCTATAACTCTTCTGGAGCTCTGTCATTTGTATCTAAAGCTGCAAATCAATTTTGCGGGCAGTCTTTAAAGTCTGGTGGTTGATTCTCAAGGTCATATTTTGCTACATTCATAGTGGTTTGCTCTTTTTCAACTTTAGCTTGAGTTTGCGTACTAGTAATTGGTGATCTATACACAGTCAGATCCAGGTTTTGTCTTTGTTGATGTTACAGAGATTTTCCATCATTGACTTCCACAGATGTCAATTGGATTTTTGTTCAATCCATTAGGTGAAGTCCATGTGTACAGTCACTGCTTGTGTTGCTGGAAGAAGGTGTTTGAGATGAATAGATCATTGGTCTTGCAGAATTCTATCACTTTCTCCAGCTTTGTTTCTTTTTCCAAGTCCTTTAGCTGCACATGAAATAAGAGTCGAAGCTGCAAAGATGTCTTACATATTGGGACATGGAACATACAAAGCATGAACCAAGGTTAGTTTGAGGTGGTCCAGAATGAAATGGAACGTGTACAATGCGATCTGTTGGGTGTCGGCGAACTGAACTGAAATGGACTGGCATTGGGCACTTTGCATCTGATGATCACATGATCTGTTATGCTGAAAATGAAAGACAAAGAAGAAATTGTATTGCATTTATAATCAAGAAGATACTTGCAAGAACTATAGTGAAATAAATTGCAGTCAGTGAACGGTTAATTTCTATTTGTCTATGAGGAATACCCATTCGCAGAACTAGAATTCAGGTATAAGAACATAAGATATGCCATACTGGGTCAGACCAAGGTCCATCAAGCCCAGTATTCTGTTTCCAACAGTGGCCAATCTAGGTCATACGTACCTAGCAGTTTCCCCAAGGGACAGAGGTTCCACAATGCTTGTATTGGTTCAAGCATTGATATCCTCGGTCCCTTCTTAATAATGGTTTATGGACCTTTCCTCCAGGAACTTGTCCAAACCTTTTTTAAACCCAGCTACACTAACAGCCTTTACTACATCCTCCGGTAACAAATTCCAGAGTTTGATTACACGTTGAGTGAAAAAAATATTTTCTTTTATTAGTCTTAAATAGTTTACCCTGTAGCTTCATTGCATGTCCCCTAGTCTTTCTATATTCTGATAAGGTAAACAATCGATCTACGTTTACCCGTTCCACTCCGTTCATTAATTTATAGACTTCTATCATATCTCCCCTCAGCCGTCTCTTTTCCAGGTATATGCCCCAAGAGGATGAAGTTGATGAGTTCTGTGAGCAAGTACAACTTTGGTGCGTAATAATTATGAAAAGTGTCAAAAGGAGTGTGATTATTTGTAAAGTTTTTGGCTTATTGAGGGTGGGGGTTGGGAAGGTGAGCTCGCTGGGGTAAGGATTTGTTCTGGCAGAAGTCAATGATTGTATGGCTCTGCGGTTTAAATGTATGTATAGTCTAATGGAAGAAATATTTGGAGTTATACTGTCCTGGTCTCTATAGAAACATGATGGCAGATAAAGACCATACAGTACAGCCTGTCCAATCTTCTCTTCCATACCAACTACTATAGTCCCTTTTTTTCCTCCTAGAGATCTTCTGTATCTATCTCATGCTTTCTTGAATTCAGATGCTGCTTATTAATAAAAGTGAAAGATGGAAAAAAAATAATTGTTTAAGAAATTTTTATTGATCAAATAAATTAATAGGATTATATAAGTTTTTATAATTATAATAGAGTAAACCTGGATTTAATGGACTGTATTCTGTACTATTTGTAATTCACTTAGGATTATTTATGTATCAGTGAACTATAAATAGTTTAAATTAAATTAAATTTACTAACGGCGTGTGCTACTGATGCATATTCTAGGGCAAACAGGTTGCTTTTTGGATATGTGCTTGAGTGCTGTAGTTTTCTCCATTGATTTCTTTGGAGCTAGGACAAATGAGTTTCAGAATATGCAGATTAAATTGCTTTTGGTCTTTCGCTCTTTGACACTAAGGGGCTTGTTTACAAAGCCGCGGTAGTGGTTCGCGATCGCGATCGCAGCCGCGGCCCCATTGAAATCAATGGGGCCGCGGCTCCGATTACGATCGCAAACCGCTACCGCGGCTTTGTAAACAAGCCCCTAAGAATACCACCTACATTGTGATTTTCTCACCTTTTTTCTTTGAGGGGCTGACATCATACAAGCAGCTTAGTATGTTCAAGAAGGAATATGTAGGGCTCATGCAGGGGGTAGTGAAGCAACTAACATGTTGGACAGCTTGAAGCTGGGTGAGCCTGAACTGTTGCATTATACGTTCATTATTTCCCAATTTGCTATTTGGTCTCCCACACAGTCGGTTCCAACTTTTAATAGTGGTTTTATTTATTTAATTTACCATGACTTTATTTTAGGCCTAAGATTGGTCTGCGGTTTATCTTTTAATTTTCAAATTCAAAAGAATTTACGTAATAGCTTCAGACATTTTTTCTAATCTTTAATTCAATAGCAAATGCATCATGCCCTGAGCAAAACTCTAGGTAGATGCAAAGGATTTACGTCCTGTTACCTAGCAAAAAAAATATATACCAGATATTCAGAACACAGTCTGGATGTTATCATCTTTCTGAATGATTCATAATTTACATTTTCTTTCAGCCTACTCTTGTTTCCTACCTTTACAGCTTTGGCAGCTCACTCACCTCTGCAATGTTCTTATAAATACCTTCAGCAATGTGTAAATTAGATTTAATGAATCTATATCTGATATACTTGTTCTGCCGTTTTCTCTCCCATATTAGGAATTTCACCTTTCTTTATAGTAATATCATATATATAAAAGTATCATCTTCAGTGTAAAAAACATGTTAAGAAAATTTAAGCACCATATAAATGTTTTCAGAGCCTGGGAATATATGCAAATGCAATGCATGCCTTCGCGTCACTAGTGATTATAGGCGACCCAGCAGCTCCTGGCTTTTCTTGCCAGTGTGACCGGAAGCAGATTGCCAGGCCTTTCTTCCAAGAACATAGAGGGTTAAGTGACTTGCCCATATTTATCCCTTTATAAATTTTTTGCCTTTCTTTTGCTCTCCTCTGCATTACCCTCTAGCCTTCTCTCTTCCTCTTTCATTTTCTTCTATTTTCTTTCTCCTCCCCCCCCCCCCCCCAATCTGTCTTCCCTTTAGCTTCAATTTCTCCCTTCCCCTTTTTTCCTCCAACCTCTAGTCTGTCGGTTGCTATAAGGTGCGAATGACTTAGTTCTTATTTACTAGTTCTTCTTGCACATTTTTTTCCTAAGGTGAAAAATCCTTAGTAAATAAGGCTCTTATGTATAGGCTTAGTAAGCAGCGCTAGCGGTGCATGCACGATATAGTAACATAGTATATGACAGCAGATAAAGACCAGTATGATCCATCTAGTCTGCCCAGCAAGGCGGCAAGAGTAGGTACACCTGCTGCTCTATGCAGGTCACCGCTCCCCATGCCTTTGTTTAGGGGTGTACCCACCACTCCCTGTAGGTCACCCCTATTTGTTGAGATATAAGAGATAGTTATGTTTATTTTGATTTTATCCTGTTGCTGTAAAGGGATCCACTGTCTGTCCCATGCCATTTTGAATTCTGTCACTTTATTGCCCCCACCACGTCCATCGGGAGGGTATTCCAAACATCCACCACCCTTTCAGTGAAAAGTTATTTCCTGACATTGCCCTTCGGTTTACTCCCTTGCAGCTTCATGTTATGCCCTCTAGTTTTACAGCTTCCATGTGTGTGTTCGTTCATTAATACTCTTAAGTATTTAAAGGTCTGAATCATATCTCCCCTATCTCTCCTCATGAATGTACATCTGTAGGTCTTCAAGTGTCTTCTCATATGTTTTCTGACACAGGCTTCAAATCATTTTCATCACTTTCCTCCGAACCGTTTTCAGTCTTTTTATATCCTTTGCGAGATACGGTATCCAAAACCGAACACAATTTATTTATCAGGTTTTATATACCGCTTTATCATTTCAATCAAAGCGGCTTACATTGAAACTTAGACTTGGTAATGTACATTATCTTTATCTTTATCTTTATTAAAATTTGATATACCGCTATGGCAATAGCATTAAGCGGTGTACAATTAAAAATTTGATTTGCACCACAATCCAGGAAATGGAACGCCAAAGTTAAAACAGGAAAGAAGGTACAAGAGAAAGAGAGATACAACACACAACAACATTTAACAATAAATCATAATAAATTACACGCAACTTATATTAACAATTTGTCTCAAATCATACTGCAACAAATCATAGAAGTAATAATAATAACCAACCAGGATACAGAAATATAGACGGACAAACACAAACACTCGGGTTGAGCACACAGACAGACCAATTAGGGAGGGACTTCGGAGGGCAGGTCAAAAGCTTTCTGAAAAAGATAAGTTTTGAGTAATAACTTAAACTGAGGGTAGGATGATTCTAGACGCAGTGAGGTGGGTAGCATATTCCAGAGTGATGGACCAAGAAAAAACCAGGCTGAGTGCCGCGTCTGTTCCAGACGGGCTTGTGATGGTGATGGAAGGGACAGACGGTTAGTATGGGTAGAGCGGAGCAATCGATGGGGGACGTAACGAGAAATACAGTCAGCCAGATAACGAGGAGTGCAGGTGTGAATGGTCCGGTGCAGGAGAATCAGAAATTTGTAGTGAAAACGGTATTGAAGAGGAAGCCAGTGTAATCGGAGTAAAACTGGGGTAATATGATCAAATTTGCTGGAATGGGTAACAAGACGCGCTGCGGCATTCTGAATGCGTTGGAGCCGCTGAAGACTGTATTTAGGAAGATTGGCCAAGTATACATTACAATAGTCCAGCCGGCTGATGACAAGAGCAATAACAAGAGTAATGAGAGCACTGGGAGGGAGAACAGACTGGATGGCCCTGATTTGCCGTAGAATGGAAAAAGAGCAACGGGAGATCTTTGAGATATGTTCGGAGAAAGTTAGGGAGGAGTCCAGAGTTACCCCCAAATATCGGACAGAGGAGGTAAGGGGAATGTTAAATAGACCGATAGAAGGAGCAAGAGTGGGGCAGGCACCACCAAAGGAAACCCACATCGCCGAAGACTTTGCAGGGTTGAGATGGAGGAAATTTTCTGACAGCCAGGAAGCAATGTGGGAGAGACAGAGGTTCAGCTGTGCAATGTCAGGGGAGAGAGGTGAGGTGTGATAAAGAAGAACTATATCGTCAGCATATAGATATGATGAGATTGAGTATTGTTGAATAATTAGAAGTAGGGGTGCAAGAAAAATATTGAACAATAAGAGAGAGAGAACGGAACCCTGTGGAACACCACAGGTGAGAGGGAGAGTGGATGAAAAGGAACGAGAGGAAAGAAAAGAATGGAACCAGCACCAAACAGCACCATGAAGTCCAATGTCAGAGAGCCGAGAAAGGAGGGTATAGTGGTCAACCAGATCAAAGGCTGCGGATAAGTCGAGAGAGACAAGAAGAGTAATGTCACCTCGATCATGGGATATGTGTAGTTCATTGAGAAGAGCCAGTAACACAGTCTCGGGGACACAGGGACATTGATAACTTGGATTTTTCTGAGGCAATGGAAGGTTAAGTGACTTGCCCAAGGCCACAAGGAGTGCTAGTGGGAATCGAACCCTGGTCTCTGGGTTCCCAAGCCAGTGTTCTTAACAATTAGGCGGCTACTCCAATATTCCAAGTGAGGTCTCTCCAGCGACTTGTACAGTGGCATTAGTACCTCTTCCTTTCTGCTGGTAATTCCTTTCTGTATGCAACCCAGCATCCTTTTGGCTTTTGCCACTGCTTTGTCACACTGTTTTGCCACCTTGAGACCTCAGAAACAATCACTCTGAGGTCCTTCTCCTGGTCAGTGCACACCAATCTCTCACCCCCTATCGCCTACAATACCCTTGGATTTCTGCTTCCCAAGTGCATGACACTGCACTTCTTCCCATTAAATCTTAACTGCCATGCATTAGACCATTCTTCCAGCTTTTGTAGATCTTTCCTCATGTTATCCACTCCCTCAGGGGAGTCCAATCTGTTGCAAATTTTAGTGTCTGCAAAAAGACAGACATTTCCATTCAGTCCTTCAGCAATATCACTCACAAATACATTGAACAGTACTGGTCCCAGGACCGAACTCTGGGGCACACCGCTAATCACCTTCATTGCATCCGAGTGAGTTCCATTTACCATCACCTTCTATTGTTTTTCAGTCAATCAATATCTGATCCAGTTCACCACCTTGGGACCCATCCCCAAGCTGTTTAGTTTATTGATAGGCAACCTATGGGAACAATATCAAAGGCTTTGCTGAAATCTAGGTAGATCACATCCATCACATGCCCTTGATCCACTTCTCTGGTCACCCAGACAAAGAGCTCAATCAGATTTGTTTGGCAAGATTGACCTTTGGTAAAACCAGGTTGCTTTGGATAATGCAACCTTTTGATTTCAAGAAAGTCCACTATTCGCTCTTTCAGGAGCACCTCCATTTTCCCACCACCAAGGTAAGGCTTATTGGCCTGTAGTTTGTCACTTCTTCCCTATTACCATTTTTGTGAAGAGGTACCACATCAGCCTTTCTCCAGTTCTCTGGAACTTCTCTTGTCTCCAAGGATCTATTAAAAACATCCTTTAAAGGCCCTGCAAAAACCTCTCTGAGCTCTTTCAGTATCCTGGAATGTATCCCATCTGGTCCCCTGGCCTTGTCCACTTTCAGTTTTGCAAGCTGCTCTAATGCATCATCATCTGTGAATGGTGTGGTATCTACTCCATTCCCATTTGTATATTTGTCAATCACAGGTGGTTCTTCTCCAGGATTTGTTTTAGTAAAAACAGAACAGAAGTATTTGTTTAGCGTTTTTGTTTTTCAATGTCACTTTCCACAAATCTGTTCCCAGCACTTTTGAGTCCTTCAATTCCACCTCTCCCGAATATACCTGAAAAAGGTTTTGTCGCCACACTTCACATCTTTAGCCATCCTTTCTTCTGCCTTTGATTTTGCTGTCCTTATTTCTCTTTTTGACTCTTTTAGTTTAATCCTGTATTCTCTTCTGTCTTCCTCTGTTTTTGAAGTCTAGGACTTTGAGCTTGCTGTGATTGGACTCCGCCTTGGCTTTTATCTCAAACCACACCATGTGATGTCACTGCTGCTCACATGGGCATCCAGCTGGATATTCGACACGTTATCTCTCTTGATGAGTACTAAAACCGGCATCGAGCTTTCCCTGGTTGGTTCCATCACCATTTGTCTAAGTAATGCATCTTGGATGGCATCCACGATTTTTTTTTTCTTTCCAGATTTGTAGAAGGAATACTCCAGTCCACATCGGGTAGATTAGTCATTCAATATGATCACTTCCCCCTTCATGGCTATCTTTGCAATATCAATTATCAATTCACTATTGGTTTGAGTTGGAGGACTGTAGACTATACCAGTATGGATGACGGTGCCATCTCCTCTTTCCAACACAATCCACTGCACTGCTTCTTTTCTCCATGTCCCCAGCATTTCAGCAGCTTTAATACTGCTTTTGACATATAAGACGACTCCTCCTTTTTTACCCTCCCTATCTCGTCTAAATAGATTATAGCCAGGTATGGCTATATCCCTTTCATGCAACTCATTAAGCTATGTTTCTGTAATGGTGGCAATGTCCAAGTCCATCTCCACCTTTAAGGCTTTCAGGTCAGGACTTTGTTGGCTAGGCTTCGAGCGTTTGTGCTCATTACTTTCCAGCATTTGTTGACTGGCTTGCCTGTATTTTGCATGGATTTTGTTTTACACGCCTCTTCCCACTTGGCATTGATGTATGGGTTAATACTGCGGCTGTTTCCAATGCTGTTATGTTTTTGCTGGGAGTGACTTTGTTTTCCATCTGTCACCCCCTTTCCCTATTTTAAATGCCTCTCCACAGAATGCCTTAATTTTTCACTTAGGATTTTTTTCCCTGCAAGAGAGAAATGTAATCCAACACAGTATAGCCTCTTTTGTTCCATCTATTTCCCCAGTTGCCTATATATCTAAATCCTTCTTGTTTGCACCAGGTTTGGAGCCATGTATTAAAGTTGATTATGGAATGCAGCCTTTCTGCCCTCTTACCAAGAACAGGTAGAACTTATTCTACGAATGCTTTAGTTTTAGCAGTGGGTTTGAGTTTCTCTCCCAGGATCTGGCAGTTCCTCTAAACTGTAGAGGCACTATTTCTAACCAGGTCATTTGTACCCAAGTAGATAACATCAGTTTTGGAGTGCTCACTTTCTGCACTAACTATGCCAGCAATTTGCTTCATATTCCTGCTGACTGAAGAGCCTGGGAGGCATTTGACCACCTTCTCTCCTTTGAACTGTGTTCTCAAGTTGGTGCCTCTGATGATGGAATCTCCAAGTAGTAGTAGTTTCCTCTTTTGTGACAGTTTCTTCATATTTAGGGAATTATCAGTAGATTGTGCATTCACCTTCTCATTTAAGGGCACTTCAGTTTCCACTAGTTGGGCACTCAAATTTCCCAAGGCAGACAAGGCATTATGCAGGGATATCTCTTGATGGCGAGGGTGTCTCCATGTTACAAGTTGCAACCTACCAGAGCCCACTGTGATCCATTTGTTCCTGGGTGGATTTTTTTCAGTGTGTACCCTAGTGGAAGTGTGTTTAATTGCAGCTAATTCTTCCCTTAATAGAATCAATTCTTTATGCATGGGAGATAACTTGAGACATATAGGGCAAGCTCTTAGGCTCCAAATGATGATTCTTAGAATAAAGGCACCACAACTATTGCATTGGATACATGACATGCTGATTAAGGTGGTTATAAAGCAGTTCTAGGACAAGGAGAAAAGGTGGATGTTACTTAATTGGAGGACAGATGTCAGTCTATATGATGAATATAGGGTGAAGGGAGATAGATTCAAGAGTGATATGCGGAAATATTTCTTTACGGAAAGAGTAGTGGATCCATGGAATAGTCTCCCAGTGGAGGTGGTAGAGATGAGGACAGTAACTGAATTCAAAAAAGCATGGGACAAAGACAGAGGATCTCTAAAGGTAAAAAGGGGACTGTTGTAGTTATGGAAGGTCAGACTAGATAGGCCATGTGGTTTTTTTCTGTCATATTTCTATGTTTCTATATATGGGCAATGCAACCGTGGGGTGAGGGGGTGGGTGGGCAGGAATTTGTGTCCCTGGCCATTAGACCTTCTATGAACTGAGGGCACACTCAGATCTAAGAGAATATAGACAGGTAATAAATAGGCAAGGAAGTTTTAGATCAAAACCAGCCAAAATAGTAAATTTAGAAACTTAGTTTTGTAGTCTCTTGGGGTTGTGCTGGATCAGAACTCCTAATCAGGCAGCAGAGACTGACTGAATTAACCAGGTGGGCTTCTAACAGAGCAATGGAACTTTAAACTTTAAAATGAAATCCTACTTCTATGTACCAGTCTCCTGGGACTTTGGCACACTTACCGCATGTGCAGTGCTAGTGCCGCTTCATAAAGCTACCCCCCATAGAGGTTAAGTCTGTAAAGGACGCATCTCGTTCAATCACATTCTAAGCTGTCTTATGTTAAGCCTGTTTTATAAACAAAAGTAGGTGCTTGTCTTTATAAAATAATAGCATAAATGGCATAAACGTGCACCTGCATTGCAACGCCTTTTCATCCTGCTAAAACCAGTCCAGATGAGTGTCTTAAGCTCCCCTCACCTGCAGGTAGAGGCAGAGCAGGGAACTTTCAGTGATGATATCACTTGATTTATCAAACTCTGGTGCAGCACTGAGAGAAGCCAGGACTTTTCTTGTCTGCAGTAAGCGGCAAGGTGTGGTGGACTGGTGCAGCTGTGTAGTCAGGTCTGTCTTCGCTGGCACAGGCTGTGGTCCAGTGGCCTGTATGACTAAGACCTGTAGGCCTAATGTTTAACGGAGCTTAGGAATGCTCCTTCTGCTCTGAGCCAATAGCTTGCCCCATGCCCAGTGCTGCTTCCAACAGGTTTGCAGTGCTTGGTGGGCCGAAGAGTGAACAGGAGGGACCTCACAGGGCCCTCTGACGAGAAGTTGGTAAGTCCAGCCCAGACCTCCCTTCCCTCTCGCTGTTCTCTATCTGCATTCTTTTTACTTTTACCTTTTCTGTTTTTTATTCTCCTATTGAATAAACAGTTCTATTTTTTTTTTTTTTAAAAGGAAAGCTCTTTGGCAGCTGGGCATCCCTGGTTTGCAGGTTTCTGTGGGCATCTTTGACTTTCATGCTTGGGTTTCCCCAGTCAGCCGGCAAGTCCTGGGATTCCCCCTTTTGGACTCCCTTTTCACCGTGGCCTTGTTTATTTTTTCGGCAGATTTTTTTGGCAGTCTTTTTATTTGTTTTTTTTTTTTAACTTTGTCGCTGTGCGGTTCAGCCATACGGCCTAATGGAGCCTGCAATCCCCAGTAGGTTTTGCCACAGCTGCTATATTTGGCCCCAGTTGTGGCGAGAATGCCTGGGACATTTTTTTGTCATGTTGGTACCTGATGCCATCTGCTGTGGGCCCCCTGCTGATCATCCCTGTGATTTTTCCCTGCCGGTGGGCACCATGGCCATTTTTGAGGGAGGCTTGGTTCTGTTTGAGTGCGAGTTTGGTGGGGTTGGCCAGAGGCTCATGTCTGCTGACCCCTGAAGGTCCTCAGACCCTCTTCCTTCCCCCCCCCCCAACCAGCTTAAGTTTGAGGCTTCTGAAACAGCTCACAGGCTGTTTTCGGTCTCTTGTAGCTGCTTGACCAGCACCTTCGTAGGGTCTGAGGCTCGGGCCTCACCTGCAGAGTATCTTGGGCTCTCAAGGCCTCTGATTCATCTTGCATTTGCCCATTCTACCAAGAGCCTGGCCTTATCTCTATATGGGGGTTGATCAGAGGCTGTATAGAAATCCTTCTCCAGAAGAGGAAGATGGGGTGTTTCTACAGTGGAAGGCTAGGGTCTCCGTGGCCCATTTCTTTAGCAGAAAGACCCTTTTTATGCCCTTCCTGGACGCTATGGCAGTTCTGCAGATTAGCATGCTCCCCTCACTTGCTTTTCCTGGAAGTGGGAATCTGAGGCCCGAGCTTCCCCTACGGCTAACCCTGGGCCCTCGAGCATGTCTGTTACAGGATATGCCGCGTGATAAAATCACTGAAAACTGCTCTAGTCTGCCTCCTTACGTCTGGACTAGTCGAGCAGGATTCAATGAAAGAAAATTATCCAAGTATGTAAAATGTTTCCATATGTACATAAATTATATCATTTTATAATCTCTGTATGTCTTTGCGGTTCTGCCCATGATCACACTCACTAGCAAAGGACACAGCTTGATGCCAAAGTGTGCACTTTTACTCTGGCTCTTATTTTATGAGGTAATTTACAAGCTTAAGTGACCACATCCGCCTGGGGGTGACTTTCTTAAACCTCCAGCATAGTTAATACTGCATCTGACGGACTAGACTCTTGCACCAGTAAACTGGTTAGCCTATAAGGTACCACCATCCTCTTTATTACTTTAGCTGCTCCTAACTAGTCGAGCACCACCTTCTGAATGTAAAGCTTGTTCATCATTTTTCTGTTGACTACAAGCCCCTTCCTATTCACAGCTTCAGTTCCTTCCCAGCATTAGATTGAGGGCTACAGGTTCTGAAATGTTTCTATTGTGTCATTACCCCACACTATAGTGTTTTCCAGCCCTCTCCTAGAGGTGACAAACCTCAGTTCTTGAGGGCCACAAACAGGCACATTTGCAGGATACCCCTAATGAATATGCATGAGAGATCTGTATGTACACTACCTCCATTGTATGCAGATTTCTCTCATGCATATTCATTAGGGATATCCAAAAGCCTGGCCTGTTAACAGCTGTTGAGGACTGAACTTTTGCACCCCTGCTGTAACCAGTCAGGCTTTCAAGATTGCTAGTATGAATATGCATGAGAGTTTGCATACACTGCATTTCCAATATATGTAAATCTCTCTAATGTATATTCATTATAGATAGCTTGAAAACCCAACTAGCTAAGTGTGCCTTCAAGAGAGGGTTCAGCAACACTGCATTTTTGATCTGCATTTTATCTTACAAATATATGTAATAACATGTTCTAACTGTTACCGTAAGAGAAGATTTGTTTTAGTACTGAATGAGTTGTTTGGAAAGTTTGACATTTTCTGCATCCATTTCATGTTTTCATTTTCTACCATTCATATGTATCTTTGGTATGATACAAAAAATATCTTTGTGAAGCCCCGCAGCTCCTATCTATCACTGGGTGCTGGCTTTATTTGCTTGCCTGTATGTGCAGCTGACTGTCAGATACTTAAGGCTCTCTTAAGCAATAATAAATGCACGTCTCTCTCTCTAATATGCTAATGATATCACCGTTGCAGTAATTACGGGTCATCTTCATTTCTTTCATCTTCGCTGCTTCTCATGGCTTCATTCCTTTGACAGAGAAAATTTGGCTCTAGATAGTGTGATTATTTTCTTAAGCATTATTCGAATAGACAGGAGTGAGAGAAATTAATCAGTCCAAATGCAATTAGCATCATGTTTAACCCAGTGATGGACATCTCAAGGTGAAACGACCAGGAGAGTTTCAACATTATTATTCAATCCAGTGGCTCTTATCTAAATTATAATCAAGAGAGGTTTTATTGGCTTCATGAGGAGATGATAACCCTTTCTGTACTCCAGAGGCCAGAAGATCAAGTTTCTGTTCTTACTAATCCTAAGACTATCAGCTTGTGTGAGTGGGGAGGACGGGAACACCTGTTTGCTGTATATATGCCATCTGGGCTGACCTGGAAAGACCCTTGTGGAGCAGCGTCTCGAACTGATGATCTCTCCTACCTCCAGCGGGAGTGGAGTTTACTGAATATCATCTCATGCTGCCTATTAAACAACTCTACGTCTCTCTTGCATCATTCTCCCCCAGTCCGACCCCGTCTCGATCATGCTTCCCTCCCACTATTTGCTCTCCATTAGCAATGAGATAAGGAAGTATCATCTTGTATATCAGTTGCTGCTGTTACTGTAAAATGTAATGTCTTAGAAACATTTGAGAATTACAGGCTTAAGTTTAAAAATTCTGCATCTAATCTTTAAGGCTGTTTATTAAGTACCACAGTATCTTCAGCTTTGCTGATTCCCTGCGAGCCTGCCGGAGGTCTACGTTCTTACCAACAGCTGTTGCGGACTATTGCAGACCAGTTCAGGCCCTTCAGTTATGCAGGATTTCATCTTTCGATTTTATCTTATCTGAAATTACATAAATTAGTGAAAGCATGGGTTTTTACTCAAGGAAGATTGACTCTGGTTGAAATTATTCTATTAATTGATAGGTTACTATTGTGAAGGGCAGTGTAGAAATTTTAGTAAACATAAACATAATGGTTTTATTTGGAGTGGCTGGGAGGGAGGGATTGATTGTATTGTTGAAATGATTTTATTTGACTACGCACTCCATAAAGGTATGCAGTCCAGTTTAAGTAAAGAGAGAAATCACTTCCGTGATGACTACAAGAGAATTCAGGAATATGACTTACCATCTGGGTTATTTACTCTAGAGGTCCTGAAGAATAAGGAAGCTTAGATTATGCTGATAGATCCCAAAAGAAATCGTAGCATCATTACAATATATACAAAATATGACTATTATGAGGTTGAGGTTTTGTGACCATATCATAGCTCCTTGAAAGGGAGAGAGAAATAGATTTAGCCTACACCTTTCTCAGATGTCCAAAGTGAGTTATAAGAACATAAGATATGCCATACTGGGTCAGACCAAGGTCCATCAAGCCCAGTATCCTGTTTCCAACAGTGGCCAATCTAGGTCCATATGTACCTAGCAGTTTCCCCAAGAGACACAACTTCCACAATGCTTGTACTGGGTCAAGCATTGATATCTTCGGTCACTTCTTAATAATGGTTTATGGACCTTTCCTCCAGGAACTTGTCCAAACCTTTTTTTAAACCCAGCTACACTAACAGCCTTTACTACATCCTCCAATAACAAATTCCAGAGTTTGATTACACGTTGAGTGAAAAAATATTTTCTTTTATTAGTCTTAAATAGTTTACCCTGTAGCTTCATTGCATGTCCCCTAGTCTTTCTATATTCTGATAATGTAAACAATCGATCTACGTTTACCCGTTCCACTCCGTTCATTAATTTATAGACTTCTATCATATCTCCCCTCAGCCGTCTCTTTTCCAGGTTAAAGAGCCCTAACCTTTTTAGCCTTTCCTCATAGGAGTATCCTTCCATCCCCTTTACCATTTTGGTGGCTCTTCTCTGAACCTTTTCTAAAATCGCTATATCCTTTTTAAGATACGGCGACCAGAATTGCACACAATATTCAAGGTGCGGTCTCACCATGGAACGATATAGAGGCATTATAATATCTTTTGTTTTATTTTCCATTCCTTTCCTTATCATACCTAGCATTCTATTTGCTCTCTTGGCTGCCGCTGCACACTGGGCCGAGGGTTTTAACATGGTATCCAGAATGACGCCTAAATCTTTTTCCTGGGTGGTGGTTCCTAATGTGGAACCTTGCATCGTGTAACCATAGTTTGGGTTGTTCTTCCCTAGGTACATAACCTTGCACTTGTCCACATTAAATTTCATCTGCCATTTTGATGCCCAGTCTTCCAATTTATCAAGATCCTCTTGCAATTTTTCACAATCCTCTTGGGTTTTAACAACTTTAAATAGTTTTGTGTCGTCTGCAAATTTGATAACCTCACTCGTTATTCCACTTTCCAGGTCATTTATGAATATGTCAAAAAGCAGCGGACCCAGCACAGATCCCTGGGGTACACCACAATTCACCTTTCTCCATTGGGAAAATTGGCCATTTAGCCCTACCCTCTGCTTTCTATCTTTTAACCAGTTCCTGATCCACAATAGTACACTGCCTCCTATCCCATGACTCTTTAGTTTTGCCAAAAGTTACCTTGGAAAGTAGCAGGCATTTCCCTGTTCCCAGAGGACTACAATCTAAGTTTGTACCTGAGACAGTGGAGGGTTAAGTGACTTGCCTGAGGTCACAAGGAGCTGAGGTGGGATATGAATTCTAGCTTCCCTGGTTCCTGCTACTTTAAACTGGTTACCAGTGCTGTTTAGATGGCCAGACTAGATGGACCGTACTGGTCTTTCTCCAGGACCAAGCAGGAAGTCTGTCCTCACATATGGGTGACGGCACCGACGGAGCCCTCGTGCGGAGCATTTCCCCAGCTTTCAAAGAAAGCCTTTGGGAATGCAGCGCATGCGCCGGTCCCCTTCCTGCCCAAGGGTGCCATCTTGCTCAGTCTTCTTTTTTTCCGCAGAGCCCGACGGATGTGTGTCTTGGTCACCCGGTTAAAAGTAGATTTGCTTCGAAGAATTCATAGTTTTTTGCCGGTTTGATGCCGGTTCCCCTTTCCGCCTGGGCGCGGTACACCAGTATTGAGCCCGGAGCTACTTTTTCAGTTTTTGTCCTTCGAGTCTAGCGTTCGCGCCTTTTTTCTTTTTCACTGGCAGCCCGGTCTTTTGACCTTGCAGGGGCCCTTTTCCCCCCGATGGCTGCCAGCGGGTTCAAGAAGTGTGATCGGTGTAAAACTGACGTCTCTCACCGACACACACGACTGCTGCCTCCAATGCCTCGGGCCCGATCATGACCCGATGATCTGTGGCCCGTGTGGCAAAATGTCATCTAAGGCGTTGAGGAGCCATCAGCATCAATTTTTATTTATTTAGCTGTATTTATATCCCGCTTTTCACCGGGTCAAAGGAAAGGATCTTCTCTGTCTCCACGTCCGGCTGGGCCCGGACTTCGTCAGAGGCCTCGACGTCTTGGGAGTCCGACCCCGAGCATCGTCGGGGTTCCTCTGAGCGGGGATCTCCCTCATGGGAACACAAAAGGAAGAAGAAACCCGCGAGGGCGGCATCGGTGGACGCTCTTGGTTCCTCGAGGGCCAAGTCGCATAGCCCCGACCATTGTCCTGTGTCCTCGGAGCCAGAGAGGCCTGCTAAATTGCCTCGAGTGGAGCTTGAGTCCCCGAGTCATGTGTGCTGTTGTCCTCATGGACTCTCCTCCGGGGGAGCCGACATCGGCCCCGATGCCGTCGGGGGCTGAGTTGGGGGCTGCTGAGTCTCCTGAGCTTGGACTCAGGTTGACGGCCTTGGAGAGCAGCTTGGCTGCCTTCATAGAACAGCAGCGGGTGTTGATTGCCGGTCTGACCGGTGCATCTGCCCCGACCACCGGGATCTCGACGTCCAAGTCGACCCCGGAGGCCGAGCCGATCCTCGAGTCCATGCGGTCTCGAGTCGATCCTCGGCAAGGTCTCCCTCGGCCTCCCGTATGGGGCTGAGGTCGACAACGCCAGTACCCTTGGCGTCGGGACAGATGGCATCGGTGCCCGACCGGAGCCGCTCTATTCCTCCTCGGAGGGGTCGGGGTGGGAAACGGAGGATGAGGAGTCCCCGGACACTTTCCGGACCCGGTGCGTCCCATCAGACTCACTGGAGTCCGAGCCTTGGAGAAGGTCCCCCCACCCGGAGGATACCCGGTTCTCGGACTTCGTGAGGGACATGGCCAAGGCTTTGGCCTTCCCCGTAGACCCCGAGGAGGAGCCTCAAGCCGAAGAGCTCAAGGCCCTCCAGTATGACTCTCCACCAAAGGAGGCCTTTACTGTACCGGTTCCTCCGATGCTGGAACGGCTGCTCTTCTGTATGTGGGAAGCACCGGCCTCGGCGCCAGTTCTCAGCAAATGGGTTGATTCCATTTATCAAGTCCGTAAGAGCCCTGGGTTCCAGAAGGCACAGCTACCGCACCACTCCATGGTTGTGGAATCGGCCATGCATCGTCCGAAGAGTCAGAAGATGCACTCCTCGGTGTCCCCCGGCAGGGAGGCCCGGAACCTGGATGCCCTCAGTAGAAAGTGCTTCCAGGGCTCTATGCTGGCTTGCCGTGTCCAGACTTACCAGCTGTACATGGGCATGTACCTCCGAGACCTGGCAAAGGAGATTGCCGGGTTCTCTGCTGGCCTCTCCGAGGAACCTTTGCAGAGGTTCAAAGCTTTGTCATCGGGGATTCGAGAGTGCTCAAAGTTTTATATCTCGAGCAGCCTATGATGGCTTAGAGGCTTCGGCCCGAGTAGCAGAGGCTGGCATCGGTGCACGCCGTCAGGCCTGGCTACAGTCATCGGACCTCGAGCCATGGGTCCAGGACAAGTTGGTCGATGTCCCTTGCTGGGGTGAGAACCTCTTTGGCAAACCCATGGCTGAAAAGGCTGCAGAAATCGAGACTGAGACTCTCCCCAGGACAAGGCTGTCCAGGAAGACTTCTGCCCCTTCTCAGAAGGGCTTGGGGAAAAAGCCCTTTTACCCGAGGAAGGCCTCTGCCTACAAATCCTACCCTCAATTCCAGGCCTCTACAGCTCCCCAACAGGGTCAGCAGACCAAGGGGCAGGGACATGGGGCCCTGTAAGCAGAAAACCCCTAAGCCGCCAGCTCTGGCTCCTGCACAGCAGGAAATGGGGTTTTGACTCCCACTACATAACCTCTCCCCCGCAGCTGGCTCCACTCAGCACAGGAGGCCGGCTGACACTATGCCCACAGATGGTCAGCCATAACAAGAGATACCTGGGTACTGAGCATAGTCCAAAAAGGCTACTTGCTCCACTTCAACCAGTTACCTCCCTCCTATTTTCCAGGGGAGCCTCCACGACGACTCCTGCAGAGAAACCTCCTCCTTCAGGAGTTGGCAAGTCTTCTACAGGAGCAGGCGGTGGAACCGGTGCCTCACCACCTGATAGGACAAGGCTTCTATTCCAGGTTCTTTCTAGTACCAAAAAGGACAGGAGGCCTCAGGCCCATCCTAGACTTGCGAAATCACAACAAGTTCCTGGAGAGGGAAAAGTTCAAGATGCTTACCCTTGGGATACTGCTGCCCTATCTCCAGCAGGGAGATTGGCTATGCTCCTTAGATCTAAAGGATGCGTATACTCACATCCTCATTCATCCAGACCAGACAATATCTCAAATTTGTAGTGGGAGGAAATCATTTTCAGTACAGGGTACTTCCGTTTGGCCTAACCTCCGCGCCCAGGGTTTTCACCAAATGCCTGGTGGTGGTGGCGGCGCCCTATCTCAGAAACCAGGGCATCTTTTGTCTTTCCATACCTGGACGACTGGCTCATCAGGGGTCAGTCTCCGCAGGAGGCCAGACAAGCCACTCTTCGCACTGTGTCTCTTCTCCAGCACCTGGGCTTCATCATAAACTTCGCAAAGTCCACTTTACTCCCCTCACAGGATGTAGAGTTCATAGGGGCAAGGTTGGATACCCTACAAGCAATGGCTTATTTGCCCGAGAACAGGGCTCACAGACTGATGACTCTGGCCCAGCAGTTCCGCACTGGATCTCTGGTCTCGGCCAGACATTTCCTAAGGCTTTTGGGCCACATGGCATCCACAGTCCATGTAACTCCAAATGCTCATCCGCATATGCGGCCTGCTCAATGGTGCCTCAGGGCTTAGTGGATACAGGCCACAGGGGACTTAAGAGACAGAGTAAGAGTGTCCAAGCTACTAGTGGCCTCCCTACATTGGTGGCTGCATCTCCCAAACCTGATCAAAGGGGTGCCTTTCCAGGCACCACCACATACACAGGTGCTTACAACCGATGCTTCTCTTCAGGGTTGGGGTGCACATTGCCAGGGGGCATGCACTCAGGGCCTCTGGTCCCCTTGGGAGGCCACACAGCAGATCAATCTGTTGGAGTTGCGAGCTATTCGATTAGCTCTACAAATTTTCTCTCATGTCCTCTCTCTCTCTCACCAGTCTGTCTTGATTTAGATGGACAACCAAGTAGCAATGTTCTATGTAAACAAACAAGGAGGCACAGGATCCAGGCTTCTGTGTCAGGAAGCACAGGCCCTGTGCGCCTTTGCAGTCAAGCACGGCATGTTTCTCAAAGCAGTTTATCTACCTGGCCAAGAAAATTACCTGGCAGACAGGTTGAGCAGGATTCTACAGCCTCACGAATGGCAGTTGAATCCCCTAGTGGTCCAGCAGATCTTCCTGAAATGGGGTCTTCCAACCATCGACCTCTTTGCCAGTCCACTGAACCGTCAGCTGCCCAGGTTCTGTTCCTGACAACCGCATCCTCTGTAAATAGCAGCAGATGCCTTCCTAATCTCTTGGTCTACAGGCCTGCTGTATGCAGATCAAATAAAGAAAACCACCAACACAGTATACGCTAAGCTACTCACACTCAGGAACCTCAAACCTCTCTTACGCCCCGACTCCTTTCGCACTGTCTGTCAGGCACTTACAACCTCCTCGCTTGACTATTGTAATCTGATCTATCAGGGCCTCCCCAAAAACTCTATTCAACCCCTCCAACTAGCCCAGAATACATTAGCGCGTCTCATAACAAGCAATCCTAGACGAGCTCATATTACACCTATCCTCTATGATCTCCACTGGCTCCCAATTCATCACCGAGTAAAATTCAAGGTTCTCACTCTAATACACAAAATTATTTCTGAGGAGTCAGCTCCATGCCTCTCCCCTCTCCTTGCTTTCTCCAACAACACTAGAAATCACCGTTCTATCACTAAAAACTTACTGACTACACCTACAATTAAAAAACACTGTAAACAATCTACATGCAACAGGACCTTTTCCCTCTATGCTCCATCCCTTTGGAACACCCTTCCACATGAGCTACGCAACTGCATGAGCCACACTGATTTCAGGAAAAAGTTAGACTCATCTCTTCCTTGATCATTTCTCTCTCCCACCCTAATACCTAAACCCCTCTTTTTTTTTACCTCCCTACCCTTGTTCCATTAAACTGTTCAATACTCCCATCCGTAGCTATGCACATACATATGTATATATGTAAATAGTTGTTCACTGTTCACTGTAATTATATATTATAATTTTGTTTTTCATGTTTTATTCTGTACCCTGTTATTTGTTCCTTGTAAACAGTTGCAATATACTGCCTTTTATTGTTCTATGTAAACCGTTTTGATTTGTAGAAAGACGGTATATAAAACATGTTAAATAAATAAATAGTGGCCCGACCCCTATTCAAGGTTCTTCGGGACGGCCTCCCTGATTCTGGTAGCCCCCAGATGGCCAAGGCTACCGTGGTTTCCACTCCTTCTGCAATTGGTGGTGGACACTCCACTTCCTTTGGAGGTGCAACTCGATCTCCTGTCTTGGGATCAGGGATCTCTCTTGCACCCCAATCTCCAGTCTCTCCATTTGATGGCCTGGCTGCTGAAAGGGTAGTTCTAGCCTCCTTACTTCTACCAAGGGAAGTGGAGGAGGTGGTTTTGGCCTCTAGGAGACAATCCACCCGGAAATCTTATGCCCTCAAGTGGCGTCGGTTCTCCGCCTGGTGTCCTCAGCGCCAAGAGGATCCGTTTTCCTGCCTGGTACCAGGGTACTGCAGTATCTGCTTCACCTGTCTGACCTAGGCCTTAAATCCAACTCTGTTCGGGTCTACCTCAGTGCTCTGTCAGCGCACCACTCGCTGGTGGAGGGCCAGTCTATCAGTTCACCCCTTAGTGGCCCTCTTCCTCAGAGGCCTGCTTTTGCTCAAGCCTCCGATTTGTCCACCAGCCCCTGAATGGAATTTGAATGTGGTCTTGCAACAACTTACTCGCCCACCGTTTGAGCCGATGGCTACCTGTCATTTATGCTTCCTTTCCTGGAAGGCGTTGTTCTTGGTAGCTCTTACCTCGACCAGGTGTGTTAGTGAACTATAGGCTCTGGTTTCCGATAGGCCGTACACACGGTTCTATAAGAACAGGGTGGTCTTACGGACTCATCCTAAGTTCCTTCCAAAGGTTGTCTCCTCTTTCCACCTCAATCAGGAGGTGGTTCTTCTGACTTTCTTTCCCAGGCCGCATGCCAGCTGGGCTGAAATGGTCTTGCATACCCTGGACTGTAGGAGGGCATTGTCTTTCTGCATTGACTGTACGCAGGGGCATCGAAGGGCTGTTCAGCTCTTCGTATCTTTTGACCCTAATACATTGGGGTTACCTGTCTCCAAGCGTACCCTGTCCATTTGGGTGGCAGACTGTATCACCTGGGTGTACAGGGCAGCCAGCCTCTCCTTGCAGGGTCGAGTCACTGCCCACCGTGTCAGGGCGAAGGCTGCGTCAGTAGCTCATCTCCGCTCTGTTCCGTTGGCAGACATCTGCCGGGCCACTACTTGGTCTTCAAGCCAGACTTTTGCGGCTCATTACTGCCTCGAGAGGGAGTCCCGTAGGGACAGTGCTTTCGGACAGGCGGTACTCCGTAATCTCTGAGGTTTAGGCAACTCCTACCCTCTGGCACTTGTGTTAGGCTATCGTTCGGGGGCGTTCTCAGAGAAGATTCTTATCTTGCATGCTGAGGCTCTAGAGCCGGGGTCTCAAACACGTGGCCTGCAGGCTGTATGCGGCCCGCGAGAGAGCTTTGTGTGGCCCGCGACGGAGGGAAACAAAAAAAAAAAAACCTGGCTTCTGCTGCTGCCACTGCCGTTGTGGCAGCAGCAGAATCAATTGTCAATTTGAAAAAAAAAACGGCTTCTGCTGCTGCAGCTGTGGCAGCAGCAGAATCAACTGTCCCGCGGCCCCTTCCCCTCTGTCCGGAAGAGCCCTGAGTCTGCTCCTTTAGCGGTGGGCTTTTCAAGCCGCGAAGAGAGTATTTCCCTCTCGCACGGCTTGAAAAGTGAATAGGCTTAAGCCGCGCGAGAGGGACATACTCGCTTTGCGGCTTGAAAAGCCCGCCGCTGATGGAGCAGACTCAGGGCTCTTCCGGACAGAGGAGAAGGGGCCGCGGGACAGCTGATTCTGCTGCTGCCACGGCTGCAGTAGCAGAAGCCAGTTTGTTTTTTTAAATTGACAGTTGATTCTGCCGCTGCCACGGCGGCAGCAGCAGAAGCCAGGGGTTTTTTTTAAATTTTATTTACTTGGGCTGATGGGGGTGGGGGTTAGGACTGGAAATGGGCTGATGGGGGTGGGGGTTAGGACTGGAAATGGTCTGATGGGGGGGGGAGTGGGGGTTAGGACTGGAAATGGGCTGATGGGGGGGGTTAGGACTGGAAATGGGCTGATGGGGGTTAGGAAGGACTGGAGGTGGGCTGATGGGGGGAGTTAGTACTGGTAATGAGCTATGGAGGGGCTAAGACTGAAATGGGGTAATGGGGGGTTAGGACTGGAAGTGGGCTAATGGCATGGGGGGGTTAGGACTGGTAATGGGCTATGGTGGGGGCTAGGACTGGAAATGGGCAGATGGGGCTTAGGGCTGGAGGTGGGCTGATTGGTGGGTTAGGACTGGTAATGGGCTATTGTGGGGCTAAGAATGAAAATGGGGTGATGGGAGGGTTAGGACTGGAAGTGGGCTGTTGGGGGGCTTAGGACTGGTAATGGGCTATGGGGGGGCTAGAAATGGTAATGGACTGGGGGGGTTGCTAGGACTGGAAATAGGCTTAGTGGGGGGAGCTAGGACAGGAAATGGGCTGATGGTGGGGCTAGGATAGGATTGGAAATGGGCTGATGCGGGGACTAGAAGGAAGCGGATGCTGGGTGGGGCTGGAACTAGAAGGGAGCTGATGTTGGGGGAGGATTAGAATGGGATGGGGCTGGGAGAGTGAAATGGAGAGGGGAAAAATATTTGTGTGGGAGGGAAGATAAATCTACAATTGGCCGGGTATTGAGAGAGTAAGTGGTGATTGAGGATAGAGGGGTAAAATTTGAGTGGATGAAATAGGAATGAGGAAGGAGCAAAAGGAGAAAGATTAGTATGTTAAAGCAGATGTAGAGAGAGAATGGAAAAAAAACTAGAAGAGAGAAAGGCTAAATGGACAGCAGACGAAGGAGAGTTAGCAGAAGACACGAAGAAATCAGAAGAAAGTGGCTGGAACAATTGCAACTGAAAAAAATGTGCACAAAAGGTAGAAAAATATCTATTTTGAATTTATTAACTGGAATATGTCAGCTCTGGGAAATGTGCATCATTAACTCTACGCTTTGTATGGTAACATTATGTTTGTTTGTTTATTGACTTGCTTAACCGCCCTTCAGTAGTAAGCAGAGCGGTTTACAAATAAAAATAAATTCATCATTACAGCAAGGCACAAGGCCGGAAGAAGAAAAGGAAGTTACAATTTAAAAAAAGGATAGAAAGACAGAAACGAAAGGGGGACAGGCAGCACGGGGAGATGATAGGGCTAGGAGGGAGGGGGATTGAAGGCAAGGGAGAAGAGGTGGGTCTTCAGGGCATGCTTAAAGGTGGGGTGATGGGGCTCCAGGCGGAGAGCAGAGGGTAGGGAGTTCCAAAGAGCAGGGCCTATGAAGAAGAAGGCTGAGGAACGGGTGGATTGGAGATGAGCAAGTGAGGGGGGAGGTAGTGCGAGACGGTTGGGATGGAAGGAGCGGGGGGTGTGCCTAGGGGTGTGAAAGTGAATGAGATCGGCCAGGTATTGTGGTGTAGTGGTATGGAGGACTTTATGAACAAGCGTGAGAAGTTTGAAGTGGATACGAGAGGAAATGGAAAGCCAATGAAGACGAAAAAGAAGAGGAGTAACGTGGTCTCTAGGGGAGGAGAAAGACACGAGACGGGCGGCAGTGTTCTGGATTCGCTGAAGTTGTGATAATTGGAGTTTAGAAATGCCAGAGAAAACAGAATTAGCAAAGTCGATACGGGAGATGACGAGAGCCAGCAGCAGGGTAGCAAGAGCGGGGGGAGAGAGGAAGGGGCGAATGGCATGGATTTGTCTGAGATAGAAAAAAGAGGTTTTGGAGACATAAGAAACATGGGCAGAGAAGGAGAGATCCGAGTCGAAGAGCACCCCGAGATACCGAAAGATGGAGACCAATGAGATAGGAAGACCAGGGAAAGAGGGGGCCACAGGGGGGGTGGGTGACCATGTGGAAACCAAATATTATGCAAATATTTATGCAAATGAGGTCCCGCCTCTTATGCGGCCCGCAGGTTACTTTACAAGTCCTCATTTAGCCCTCAAAGCAATTTGAGTTTGAGACCCCTGCTCTAGAGGGAGCTCATTTTTTCAGCTTTGGGTTCTCGATAGCCTAGAGCTGGGGAGTCCCATATGTGATGACTGACTTCCTGCTTGGTCCTGAAGAAAGAGTAGTTACTCACCTGTAACAGGTGTTCTCCAGGAGCAGCAGGAATCAGTCCTCACGATCCTCCCTCCTCCCCTTGGAGTTGCAGTTATATACTGTATTTCATTTTGGGTTTTTGCTGTCTTTTAGCTATGTCATCAGACTGAGCAAGATGGCACTCTTGGGCGGGAAGGGAACCGCACATGCTCGCTGCATTCCCAAAGGCTTTCTTTGAAAGCTGGGGAAATGCTCTGCACGAGGGCTCAGTCGGTGCCGACGTCACCGATATGTGAGGACTGATTCCTGCTGCTCCTGGAGAACACCTGTTACAGGTGAGTAACTACTCTTTATTTGCTGTCATATACTATGTTACTAAATAAGTTTAAGGTTTTGACACCAATCTTTAAATACTTGATCTTGGAGGACCCAGCTTTCCAGAAAGAGAAGGAACATTCACAATAATTTAGGATTGAAGGTGGGCATTAGAAGGTTTTATTACAATGCAGTGCAATGCGTGCTTTCGAGTCAGTGCTGACTCTTGGTGACCAGCAGCTCCTGGGTTTCTTGGCAGTGTGACCGGAAGTAGATTGCCAGGCCTCTCTTCTGAGGCAATGGAGGGTTAAGTGACTTGCCCAAGGCCACAAGGCGTGCTAGTGGGAATCGAACTCTGGTCTACATGACTTAATATTTACATTCCTTATCATCCTGCTAGACCAGTCCAGATGAGTGAGTTAGGCTCCCTTGCCAGAAGGTGGAGGCAGACTTCAACATCTTCCATTGATATCATTACTCAGTATATCCACTGGTACAGCACTGAGAGAAGCCAGTATAGTTTACCTCCAGCAGGTGGCAAGTTGTGTGGCTGGTGCAGCAGTACGGATAGACCTGACTCCTGGCCCACACTATTGTGCATTGGTCATTGAGATTAAGGACCCAATAGTGCTCGGAACATTGGTAGTGGGCTGAAGAGGAGCAGAAGGACTTCAAAGACTAGAATAGGGGACTGTTACTTCTGGAGAGAGATCTGCAACTGTGAGTATATACTTCTGGGAATTTTCTGAAAGGAATTCTTTGTATTAAAGCTAATTAATATGTGAACGCGCTATTTTTTGTTAAATCAGTCAGGACCTAGTAGCAGCAGTTTAAGTTTAAATTTAAAACACAGAAGAGAGCTTTCTGGTTAAATTTAGAACCCAGCAGAGAGCTTGTAGTTTAAATTTCATAATAAGTTAGAGCCTAGCAGCAGCAAAGAGCTATAATTTAAATCAAATCGGAATATCGCTTACCTCAGCAGCACAAGACAGGGTACTGTGTAGCAGCCCTCTTTTAACAAGTGTTATTTCCCTCCCTCCCTCCCCAACACCCACCCACCCCTAGGATAATCGTAGCTTTATAGGTACTTACACATCTTAAGACAGGAGGTACTCTCAGATGAAGCTCGTTACCCAAATCAGTCATACACTAAGGACCTGAGATTAATTAAGCTTCAGGTGAACAAGGTATATTAAACGTATTAGGTACAGTTTTATTAGTATAAATATCCATAGCAACCCTTAGTAAGTAAAGAACGTAAAGATCTAAACACAAACTTAAAACTAAGATGCAGACAGCAGTCCAGCAGCGAGATGGGGGCTTTCCAGTCTTTTGCATTGAGTGTCACATGTATGATTTTCTCACAGTTGGTGAGAGGTCTTACATGTGCACTAGGAGCAAGGAGCTCTTTGCTCTCATGGAACGAGTCCGTTCTCTAGAGGCTAGAGTAGCAGACTTGGAAAACATAAGAAAGACAGAGGTACATAGACGAGACCTACAGGGATATAGTCCTGAAGTCCCACCTCCAGTCTTGCAGCATCCTTGTCGCTGTGGAGGAGAGAGGTCACGTGACAGGAGAGCATCACCCTGGTGTGGCAGGAAGTGATCCTGTAACTAGGACCTGTCCTCCAGGTGATGTAAAACCCTCTTTCTCCAGGGCCATGTGCCCATGAGGGAAGGGTTAGGACAGCAGTTATAGTTGGTGATTTGATCATTAGGCATGTAGATAGCTGGGTGGCTGGTGGACGTGAGGATCGCCTGGTAACATGCCTGCCTGGTGCGAAGGTAGCGGACCTCACCCGCCACCTAGATAAGGTCTTAGATAGTGCCGGGGAGGAGTCTGCTGTCTTGGTACATGTCGGTACCAATGACATAGGAAAATGTGGTAAGGAGGTTCTGGAGGCTAAATTTAGGCTTTTATGTAGGAAGTTGAAATCCAGAACTTCCAGGATGCTTCCCGTTCCACGTGCAGGACCCAAAAGGCAGGCAGAGCTCCGGAGTCTCAATGTGTGGATGAGACAGTGGTGCAGAGATGAGGGTTTTGGATTTGTTAGAAACTGGGGAACATTCTGGGGAAAGGAGGGGCTGTTCCGAAGGGATGGGCTTCACCTTAACTGGGATGGAACCAGGCTGCTGGTATTAACCTTTAAAAAGGGGACAGAGCAGCTTTTAATCTAGATAATAGGGGAAAGCTGACAGTCGCCCAAGAGCGGATAGTTTGGAAGAATGTATCCTTAAAGGATACTACCAAAAGCAGAGAGGTTCCAAAAAAGAATAAAGTAGCCCAAATGTCCTCAAGTATGGATCAGACAGAGCTTAAAGATCCCAGATTACCCATGTCTACCAATAGCCAAATTAATATGAATAAAATAGTCTCTAAAATGCTTGTATGCAAATGCTAGAAGTCTAAAAAATAAGATGGGAGAGTTAGAATATATAGCACTAAATGAGAGGTTAGATATGATTGGAATATCAGAGACATGGTGGAAGGAGGGACAACCTGTGGGACACTGTGATACCTGGGTACAAACTATATCGTAATGATAGAGCTGATCAAATTGGTGGAGGGGTTAAAGGAAGTCCAAAAAACTGCCAGCATGGTTTAAAGGTGAGGTCAGAGAGGCCAAAAAAGCATCTTTCAGGAAATGGAAAAAAGAGCCAAACAATGAAACCTGGAAACAGCACAAGCACTGGCAAGTCAAATGCAAAGCATTGATAAGGCGGGCAAAGGGAGAATTTGAGAAGAAGCTGTGGAAGCAAAAACGCGAAATAAAGACTTTTTCAAGTACATTCATAGCAAAAAACCTGTGAGAGTCAGTTGGTCCATTAGATGATAGAGAGGTTAAAGGGGCACTAAGAGGCGACAAGGTGATAGCGGAGAGACTGCATGAATTCTTTGCTTCGTTCTTTACTGAGGAAGATGTAGGGATGTTACCCATGACTGAAGTGGTATTTAAGGGTGCGGAAGGATTGAAGGAAATATCGGTACATCGGGAAGATGTATTACAACTATTAGATAAACTGAAGAGTAGCAAATCACCTGGGCCAGATGGTATACATCCAAGGGTGTTGAAGGAACTGAATCTTATTTATATTATTTATTTATTTACATACATTTCTTATATACCGCACAATTTCCATCAGCGCGGTTTACATGGAACAGAAAACATCCGACAACTTACATATGTCTGGTCATTACATTTAACAGGAAGTGGAACTTGGAGAAACAGAGTAAACTATGTGCATAGGAAGCGTAATAAGGAGGATACTGCATGGAGTTTACATTGTAGATGATGCCTGTTGCGAGGGGTTGCCTGTTTGACTACTACTATTGTTGGGGTGCTCGCTATTCAAGTGGGACTGAGGTTCGGAGCTGTCAGTGAGATATTTGATGAAGAGGAAATGTTTAAGGGCCTTTCTGAACTGGCTCAAGTTGGGGATTGCTCTGATATAAGATTGCAGACCTGCTATTAGTAATCTGTGAACTATCATTAAAATCATCTCTAATACCTGAAGATTGGAGGATCGCCAATGTAATACCAATTTTTAAAAAGGGTTCCAGGGGTGATCCGGGAAACTACAGACCGGTGAGCCTCACGTCAGTACCGGGAAAAATGGTAGAAACCATCATAAAGAATAAAATTACTCAGCATGTAGATAATCATGGCCTAATGGGAGACAGCCAACATGGCTTTAGACAAGGAAGATCTTGTCTTACTAATCTGTTATGTTTTTTTGAAGGTGTGAATAAACAGGTGCACAAAGGTGAGTCGGCTGATATAGTGTATCTGGACTTTGAGAAAGCCTTTGACAAGGTCCCTCATCAGAGACTTTTGGCAAAACCAAAGAGTCATGGGATAGGAGGCAGTGTACTACTGTGGATCAGGAGCTGGTTAAAAAATAGAGAGCAGAAGGTAGGGCTAAATGGCCAATTTTCCCAATCGAGAAAGGTGAATAGTGGTGTACCACAGGGATCTGTGCTGGGTTTGCTGCTTTTTGACATATTCATAAATGACCTGGAAAGTGGAATAACGAGTGAGGTTATCAAATTTGCAGATGGCACAAAACTATTTAAAGTTGTTAAAACCCAAGAGGATTGTGGAAAATTGCAAGAGGATCTTGATAAATTGGAAGACTGGGCATCAAAATAACAGATGAAATTTAATGTGGACAAGTGCAACGTTATACACCTAGGGAAGAACAACCCAAACTATGGTTACACGATACAGGGTTCCACATTAGGAACCACCACCCAGGAAAAAGATTTAGGCTTCATTGTGGCTACCATGTTAAAATCCTCGGCCCAGTGTGCAGTGGCGGCCAAGAGAGCAAATATAATGCTAGGTATCATAAGGAAAGGAATGGAAAATAAAACAAAACATATTATAATGCCTCTATATCGTTCCATGGTGAGACCGCACCTTGAATATTGTGTGCAATTCTGGTCGCCGTATCTTAAAAATGATATAGCGATATTAGAAAAGGTTCAGAGAAGAGCCACCAAAATGGTAAAGGGGATGGAAGGATACTCCTATGAAGAAAGGCTAAAAAGGTTAGGGCTCTTTAACCTGGAAAAGACGGCTGAGGGGAGATATGATAGAAGTCTATAAATTAATGAACGGAGTGGAACGGGTAAACGTAGATCGATTGTTTACGTTATCAGAATATAGAAAGACTAGGGGACATGCAATGAAGCTACAGGGTAAACTATTTAAGACTAATAAAAGAAAATATTTTTTCACTCAACGTGTAATCAAACTCTGGAATTTGTTACCGGAGGATGTAGTAAAGGCTGTTAGTGTAGCTGGGTTTAAAAAAGGTTTGGACAAGTTCCTGGAGGCAAGTTCCATATACCATTATTAAGAAGGGACCCAGGATATCAGTGCTTGACAGAGTACAAGTATTGTGGAACCTGTGTCTTTTGGGGAAACTGCTAGGTAGTATGACCTAGATTGGCCACTGTTGGAAACAGGATACTGGGCTTGATGGATCTTGGTCAGGCCCAGTATTGCATATCTTATGTTCTTATGACCCCATGGGGCCCCTGAGGGGGACTCGTAAGTGGGCCCAGGTCCTCCTTCCATTTTTCTATCTCTTATCTGCATGCAAGAATTCATTTCTATTGTTTTTCTACTTTCAATTTTTGCCCATTTATTATCATTGGACGCAGTTTGGTGTTCTTGTTTGCTTGATAAAGTTGGTTTAAAAAAAACAATAAGAAGATAAAAGAGCAGGCCTTTTCTGTCAGTGTGGCCTCTAAGACCTTTGTAGGCATTTGGGAAAACCCAATGTTTGCTGGTTGTTTTTGCAATTTGCGCTGGGTCTTTATTCCTAATGGTTTTTGCCTGGTAGTCGAATGGAGCAACGCAAGCATGCTACGTGCTCCCCCCCTGTTGTGTCTCGTATGGCATGTGCTTGGTAAGCTCTTCAGTGGGCTCCTTTTACTGCCATTGTGATGGGGAGGTAAAGGACCTGAAGTTTTCGGTATCAGGAACCCCCATAGAGGCCTTGGGGCCCAGTAGCAATTCTGGAACCTCCTCTTCATCCTCCACGCCTGCCTAATCTGTGGGGCAGGCATCCTTCACAGTGGATGTCAGTGGTGCCTCTCGGAGGTCTTAGGGATCCTAGGGCTCAAGTCAGTGGGCTCCTAAGGCACATGGGGGACCTGTCCGCTGGTTATGAGCAGCAGCTGCTGAAACAGTTTTCAGGCTGCTTTTAGTTCTTTTTAGCTGCTTGGCAAACCCCAGGCCCCGACCTCCCTTCTAGGGGAATCTGAGCCCATTTGCTTGGGTGTTCCACTAGGAGTCCCGCCTTATCCCCTGTAAGATGCTGATGAAGATTCTGCACCACCTTAAGGTGCATCTGAGGAGGAAGGGAAAATTCCCCTTTATGGTTTAGGTTTACTAGGTTTGATATACCTCCCCTTATAAGCATTCAGGAAAAGGAACTTCATGATGTCTGACAGAAAAGAATAAAGAAGAGGAAAGTGATCATGTAGACAGTTTGGGTACTCCTGGAGCGCACCCTGCCCCTGAATGCCTGCTTGAAAATGTTTTTAAAATAGGTTTTGAATTTTTTGTAGGTTGCTTGAGATGGATGTGAGAACGGAGGCTATTCCACACTGAAGGGGCAACAAAGAAGAAGGGCAAATGTCTAGTGTAGTTTATAGTTAATTAAAACTTAATATACCATCCTCCTTTAACTAGCAGATGGTTTACATAAATTAAAATATTTAAAGGAAAATGGAGAAGAACTGGATTAAAGAGAAAGCAGCAATTATACATTAGAAAGTAGAAAGAAAGAGAGAGGAAGAAGAGTTTTATAAGGCTTTGACTACAGTTGATAGAGAATAGCGAGGATATCAGTCGCCAGGCAAGGAGAGGAGGGCAGGCATGGGGCTTTGAGCTGAAGAATAATAAGGGAGGAGAGAGAGGACAGTGCACCAGAATGTAAAGCTTGTAAGTGTTGTACTGGATGCAATAGTGTGAGTAACCGGTGGAAATCTATTAACACTGATGTGATGTGATCAAATTTGGAGGCATGAGCTAACAATCTCAGTGGTGTTTCGGATAGTTTGTGAGCATTTTAATTCATTTTCAGGAAGACTGGCATAAACAATGTTGCAGAAGTCTAATCGGAACAATTCTGGTCTCCGTATCTGAAGAAAGATTTAGCAACATTAGAAAATATACAGGGAAGGGTGACCATAATAATAAATTAAATAAATGTTTATTTCTATCCTGCTTATCATACATTTCTAGGTGAGTTCCAAAACACTCAGTTAAAATACTGTATATAAATTAATACAAAATTATACAAAATAATTTGTTAAACACAAATTCAAACGAATTATTAGCAGTTGGAAACGGCATGGTATTTACATTTTTTCTGAAATGTCATACCATAATCATGTGTAAAGTTTACTTCTGTTCCATGTAACATGTTTTTGGTTTCTTGTAAACCGCCCCGGTCCTCTGGAAGGGGAGGTATAGAAATGTAACAAACAAATAAATAAAATATGTTCTTCAGCGCATAAGTCTTTCAGCAGTGTGTCCACCACTGCAATAATTTCCTTGTTTTTCCCTGCTGATCTATTGAAAAGGGGATGGAAAGAGTCTCCTATGAGGAAAGGCTAAAGCAGTTAGGGCAAAGACTACTGAAGGGAGATATGATAGACATCTATAAAATCCTGAGTGCAGTGAAACAGGTAGATGCAAAACTACAAGGACTAGAGGACATGCTGCGAAACTACAAGCTAGTATATTTAAGAGATAGGAGAAGAAGGGTAATTAGTGTTTGGACCTCATTGTTGGCAAATATGGTAAAAGCAGGTAGTATAGCCGAATTTAAAAAGATTTAGACATATTCCTGGTGGAAATATGGATAAAACATTCTTAAACTGGACAGCGCTGCGTATGCCTTGTAGCACTCTACAGATAAGTAGCAATAGTAGACTGGGGAACGCCACTGCCTTCCCCTGGGATCTTCAGACGTATGCTAGTGCCCATGATTGCAAACAGCATGCTGCGCTTCATGCACCTTTTCCCCTGAGATAAGCAGCAGGGGATCTCTCGGAACCAGACGTATGCTACTGCCCATGATTGCAAACAGCATACTGTGCTTCATGCACCTTTTCCCCTGGGATAAGCAGCAGGGGATCTGTGGGAACCAGACGTATGCTAGTGGCCATGATTGCAAACAGCATACTGCGCTTCAGGCACCTTTTCCCCTGGGATAAGCAGCAGGGGATCTGTGGGAACCAGATGTGTGCTAGTGCCCGTGATTGCAAACAGCAATCTCCAGGAACAAGCAGGAATGAGTCTTCACATATGGGTACGTCGGTACCGACGGAGTCTGCGCGGGAACGCTTCCCAGCGTCCAATCAGAAAGCCTTTGGAAGCATCCCACCACGCCTGCGTGCTGCCTTCCCGCCTTCCCAACTGTGTCTCTTCAGTTTTCGTTTTTCCGCAGAGCCGGCAGGACGTCCTCCTGTCACCGCAGAAAATTCTTCTTTAATTTTTTAGTTTTCTTGTGGTCACGGCTGCCTTACCTGACGCCACCGGTACCACCGGTGTTTTTTTCCTTTTCTTGTAAAATTTTTCCCTCCTAAGAAATATTCTTTCTCTGTAGTGTCTCACGGTTTCTCAGGCCTCTTAGGCCTCTCCTTTTTCCTTCATGGAACCGCCAGTCACTCTCCTCAAGAAATGTAAAAACTGTGGCGGTACAACCTTATTTTTAGACACTCACAATTGGTGTCTAACCTGTTTGGGTCCTGACCATTTTCCTCCGGAGCCCTCGGGCAATACTATTGTGGGAAGAAGTTTTCAACATCGAGTTCCCCTCGACACGCGGTCCCCATCCAACTTCAGGGTACCGACGATATCTTCTACTACACAGGATCAGGTAACCCAAAAACAGTCTGTTAAGACTAGCCAGTCCTCGAGCGGCAGTTATCATGCAGGGCATGGAGCTGCCTATGGCCTTGCCCTCGGGAATCCACTGGCTTCAAAACTGCGGTGGGAGTCTTCGGCCTCCAAAACCTGTGTGGGGTTTCAGGTTGTTCCTAAGGTTCACCCCTCACAGAACATACCTGAGCCATGCCCGGTGGTGGTATCCGCTTCGAGCGGTACTGATACCCCGGCATCGGCAATGGTGTTGGATGAAACACTCCTCGCCAAGGATCGTCATCTAGCGTTCTCGGTACCTACGGGGCCGGTGGATACGCTCCAGACCGACCTTCCAGTATCGGTACAGGCACCAATACTACTACCGACGTCGGTACCCTCCAGACGTGCATTGAAAGACTCGCTTCCTTAGATGCCGAGTCTAGAATCGATCTCCAGTCTGGAGGACTGGGTACTGACTCGCCTTGGTACCGACACCCGTTGGTACCGAGGGCTCGGTTCCGATGACTCGGTGCCGCAATTTTCGGTTCTTACAATACCATTAGAGTTGCCGCCGGCTGGCCTTCATCCACCGGTATCGGATACAGTACCGAAGCCTGTACCGAGGTCCACTTTAACATTGCAGTCGGTGCCTTCCATGCTTCTCTCGTCAGGATCGCTTCCCTCGATACCGAGTCTGGAATAGATCTCTAGCATGGTCGATCTGCTACCGACTAGCGCTGGTCCCGTCATTCCACAGTACCAGCGATCATCCTATAAAGATTCCATACTGCACCATCCAGGATCTTCTATTCCTAAAAGTTGGGATAGATCCCTCGGTGCCAATGCTAGTTCTGCATCAGCTCTAGCCTATCCAAGGGAAGTTCCCTCTGTGGATCCTTCTTTTCAGGTTTTCATCCTGGATATGGCAAAATCTCTTGCCATTTCTGTTCCTGGACAGGGTCCTACACAAGGCAATACAGGATCCCTTTATAGTCCTTAAAGAGCAAAGGAAAACATCATGCTACCTTTGCATCATTCCTTGCAGGACCTCCTTCTACGAATGTGGGAAGCTCCTTTGAAGGTACCCCCACTTTCCAGAGCAACTGATCTTCTATATTAGGTGCCCCCTTCTCCAGGATTCCAAAAGACTCAACTTCCTCATCATTCCATTGTTGTAGAATCAGCAATGAGGCGGGTGAATAGTACTAAAAAGCACTCTTCTTATCCGCCAGGTCGTGAGTCTAAAGCTTTAGATGCCTTTGGACGTCAAACCTTCCAGGCATCCATGCTTTCAGCAAGAATTCTCTCATATTTTTTATATGGGTTTGTCTCTTGAGGAGGTCACAAAGAAGTTACATCTTTTGACTCCTTTTCTTCAAGAGCCTAAGAGTGCAGACTATTCCTCACTGGTTAGTCATGCTCAGGATATCTCTAGGTTTCTTACTCGTGCTTCCCTAGACTCCTTTGAGTCTGTTAGCAGGACTTCTGCTGTAGCTATAGGAGCACGACGTAAAGCCTGGCTTCAAGCTTCAGACTTGGACAAATGGGCACAAGTTAGACTGGGAAATACTCCTTGCACTGGAGAAAATCTCTTTAACAAGGAGTCTTTATTCCAGGTTGCTCAGTTAACAACTGACTATCCTGTTTCCAGGGGCTGTTCAACGCCTTCTCCTTTCCCAGTTGGTAGGAAAGGTCCTGTCAAAATTTCTTTCCCTAGGACAGGGGTCTGCAACCTTTAAGACATAAAGAGCCACTTGGACCCGTTTCCGAAGGGAAAAAAAAAACTGGGCGCCGCAAAACCATTGCGACATTTAAAACAAATCTAACACTGCATATATTGTTTCTTACCTTAATGCTATATACGACCCCCTACTTTTCCTGTTAAAATATAGGTGTTTGGCCTATACTCGCCGTATAAGACTACCCCTCTTCCTTCGCACACCAAAAAAAAATACGCCAGAAAATATCACAACAACAAGTAACAATATTTGATTTCAAAATGATGATGATTTTGTAGTCAAATCACTAATATGAAATAAAATTATTTTTTCTACCTTTGTTGTCTGACCAATTTATTCTTTGATCATGCTGGTCCCGATCTGAGGCTTCTGCTTTCCTTTCTTCTCTTGGCTCTCTTTCTGTGGTCTATGGTCCATCTGCCATTTCTTATCTCTTCTTTCGTTTTCTTCACTTCTTTCCATCAGCCTATTTCCAGTCCCAGTAACCCTCCCCAATATCAGCCCCTTTCCAGTCCTCACTCCCAGTACCTTCCAATGTCAACTTGCATTCCCATGATTGCCACTGGTGTCCATTTCCTTCCAGTCCCCCTCCTTCCCCACTGACCAGTCCCTTCTAGTACAAATACCATGGCAGCCCCTCTCAGATCCAGTTCCATTCTCCCATCCCCTCATATCAGCCCATTTGTAGCCTTAGCCCCCAGTTATCTTCCAGGGCCAGCAGCTCTGTCCTCCCCTCCCCACAATCAGCCCATGCCCAGTCAAAGCCCCCCAATCAGCTCGCTTCCAGTGCTAATCCCCCCTCAACCCCATTACCAGTGCTAGCCTCCCCTAATCAGCCCAATACCAGTCCTACCCCCATCAAATCATTACCAGTCCTAGCCTCCCCTAATCAGCTCATTTCCAGTGCTCGTCCCCTCAACCCCATTACCAGTGCTCCATCCCTCCATGTCAGCCCCCTCCCTCCCTCCCTCCATCCATATCAGCTCCCTCCCTCCATGTCAGCCCGCCTCCCCAATCCCTCCATGTCAGCCCCCTCCATGTCAGCCCCCCTCCCTCCATCCATGTCAGCCCCCTCCATCCCTCCATGTCAGCCCCCCTCCCTCCATCCATATCAGCTCCCTCCCTCCATGTCAGCCCCCCTCCCTCCATCCATCCATCCATATCAGCTCCCTCCCTCCATGTCAGCCCCCTCCATCCCTCCATGTCATCCCCCCTCCCTCCATCCATATCAGCTCCCTCCCTCCATGTCAGCCCCCCTCCCTCCATGTCAGCCCCCCTCCCTCCATATCAGCTCCCTCCCTCCATGTCAGCCCCCCTCCCTCCATGTCAGCCCCCCTCCCTCCATATCAGCTCCCTCCCTCCATCCATGTCAGCCCCCCTCCCTCCATGTCAGCCCCCTCCCTCCATCCATATCAGCTCCCTCCCTCCATGTCAGCCCCCCTCCCTCCCTCCATCCATATCAGCCCCCCTCCCTCCATGTCAGCCCCGCTCCCTTCTTCTGCAGCCGCGGCTCCCTGCCTCTTAGGGAACCGCGGCTGTGCTTTTAAAATCATCTCGGAGCCCTTCCTGTCTAGACGGGCTCCGTGCAGCATTGTCCCGCCTCCAAAACTTCCTTTAGAGGCAGGGCAATGCTGCACGGAGCCCGTCAAGACAGGAAGGGCTCCGAGATGATTTTAAAAGCACAGCCGCGGTTCCTTAAGAGGCAGGGAGCCGCGGCTGCAGAAGAATGGAGGGAGCCCATAACGCCACGTTTTAATACCGGGCGGGCAGTGTGCTCCGGAGCCGCGGCAAAGGTGAGAAAGAGCCGCATGCGGCTCCGGAGCCGCGGGTTGCCGACCCCTGCCCTAGGAGAAGAAAATTTTATCCATCTTCTGCCCATCATACAGATGTTCCCAAACAGGGGAAACATCATCCTGGGTTGATGAATCCGCAACTTCAGCAGGGTCAGCAAACCCAGCAATCGCAGGACTTCAAATAATTCATCATTGCAATTCTTGATTGGGGGTTAGAGTAGCAGTCTGCTTCTTTTATTTGCAGTGTCTGCACTAACTTTATTCTAACCTTTTTTCATATCTCTTATGTGAGATATTTTCTCTTCAACCTTTAAAGGTTTTTATGATGTTCATGCCCATACTTAACAGGGTTTTCCTCTTCCTCTTGGAGGAAAGAGAACTAACAACTATTAATAGACAGTTGTTTTCCCTGTACTGGCATGTATCATCTCACCTGTCAGAGACTTCCTCCATAGTTAGTCTTTTTCAACATTGGTTTACCCCCCTCTTACTATACCAGTTGGTCTGTAAGAGGGACCCCTCTTATGCTGGTAAGCTCCTATAGTCCTTTACTTCTTCTACAGGGGGAACCTCCCTTCTGGAGTTGTCTCCCCCTTGTTAGCTTAGGGCAGCCCATCAGACAATAGGAAATCCTACTAGGTCTGTTCTTTTTCCACATCCAAAAGAGGGAGAGGAAAGAGAGATGTTCTCCGCTGCCCTGGTATGTTGCTGCAGATACAGCAATTCCTAGTGTTAAGTCACTGGTTATGTCATAAGAACATAAGAAATGCCATACTGGGTCAGACCAAGGTCCATCAAGCCCAGTATTCTGTTTCCAACAGTGGCCAATCTAGGTCATATGTACCTAGCAGTTTCCCCAAGAGACACAAGTTCCACAATGCTTGTACTGGGTCAAGCATTGATATCTTCGGTCACTTCTTAATAATGGTTTATGGACCTTTCCTCCAGGAACTTGTCCAAACCTTTTTTAAACCCAGCTACACTAACAGCCTTTACTACATCCTCCGGTAACAAATTCCAGAGTTTGATTACACGTTGAGTGAAAAAATATTTTCTTTTATTAGTCTTAAATAGTTTACCCTGTAGCTTCATTGCATATCCCCTAGTCTTTCTATATTCTGATAAGGTAAACAGTCGATCTACGTTTACCCGTTCCACTCCGTTCATTAATTTATAGACTTCTATCATATCTCCCCTCAGCCGTCTCTTTTCCAGGTTAAAGAGCCCTAACCTTTTTAGCCTTTCTTCATAGGAGTATCCTTCCATCCCCTTTACCATTAGGTGGCTCTTCTCTGTACCTTTTCTAAAATCGCTATATCCTTTTTAAGATACGGCGACCAGAATTGCACACAATATTCAAGGTGCGGTCTCACCATGGAACGATATAGAGGCATTATAATATCTTTTGTTTTATTTTCCATTCCTTTCCTTATCATACCTAGCATTCTATTTGCTCTCTTGGCCGCCGCTGCACATTGGGCCGAGGGTTTTAACATGGTATCCACAATGACGCCTAAATCTTTTTCCTGGGTGGTGGTTCCTAATGTGAAACCTTCCATCGTGTAACCATAGTTTGGGTTGTTCTTCCCTAGGTGCATAACCTTGCACTTGCCCACATTAAATTTCATCTGCCATTTTGATGCCCAGTCTTCCAATTCATCAAGATCCTCTTGCAATTTTTCACAATCCTCTTGGTTTTTAACAACTTTAAATAGTTTTGTGTCATCTGCAAATTTGATAACCTCACTCTTTATTCCACTTTCCAGGTCATTTATGAATACGTCAAAAAGCAGCGGACCCAGCACAGATCCCTGGGGTACACCACTATTCACCTTTCTCCATTGGGAAAATTGGCCATTTAGCCCTACCCTCTGCTTTCTATCTTTTAACCAGTTCCTGATCTACAATAGTACACTGCCTCCTATCCCATGACTCTTTAGTTTTGCCAAAAGTCTCTGATGAGGGACCTTGTCAAAGGCTTTCTGAAAGTCCAGATACACAATATCAACCGACTCACCTTTGTCCACCTGTTTATTCACTCCTTCAAAAAAACATAACAGATTAGTAAGACAAGATCTTCCTTGTCTAAAGCCATGTTGGCTGTCTCCCATTAGGTTGTGACTATCTACATGCTGAGTAATTTTATTCTTTATGATGGTTTCTACCATTTTTCCCGGTACTGACGTCAGGCTCACCGGTCTGTAGTTTCCCAGATCACCCCTGGAACCCTTTTTAAAAATTGGTGTTACATTGGCGATCCTCCAATCTTCAGGTATTAGAGGAGATTTTAATGATAGCTCACAGATTACTGATAGCAGTTCTGCAATCTCATATTTCAGTTCTTTCAACACCCTTGGATGTATACCATCCGGCCCAGGTGATTTGCTACTCTTCAGTTTATCTAATAGTTGTAAAACATCTTCCCGATGTATCGATATTTCCTTCAATTCTTCCGCACCTTTAAATACCACTTCAGTCATGGGTAACATCCCTACATCTTCCTCAGTAAAGACCGAAGCAAAGAATTCATTCAGTCTCTCCGCTATCGCCTTGTCGCCTCTTAGTGCTCCTTTAACCCCTTTATCATCTAATGGACCAACTGACTCTCTCACAGGTTTTTTGCTACGAATGTACTTGAAAAGGTCTTTATTTCGCGTTTTTGCTTCCGCAGCAAGCTGCTTCTCAAATTCTCCCTTTGCCTGCCTTATCAACGCCTTGCATTTGACTTGCCAGTGCTTGTGCTGTTTCCAGGTTTCGTCGTTTGGCTCTTTTTTCCATTTCCTGAAAGATGCTTTTTTGGCAACAGCCTCTCTGACCTCACCTTTAAACCATGCTGGCAGTTTTTTGGACTTCCTTCCACTTTTCTTAAAGCGTGGAATACAGCTGGTCTGGGCTTCCAAGATAGTATTTTTCAACAACACCCAAGCTTGATGTACGTCTTTAACCTTCGCAACTGCTCCTTTTAGTTTTTTCTTAACTGTTTTCCTCATTTTATCATAGTCTCCCTTTCTAAAGTTAAAAGGTAGTACTGTGGATTTCCTTACTATCCCTCCTCCACTAATTAAATCAAAGGTGATCATGCTATGATCACTATTGCCAAATGGCCCCAACACCCTTATCTCTTGCACTAGATCTGGTGTTCCACTAAGGACTAGGTCTAATATGGCTTCCCCTCTGGTTGGTTCATGAACTAGCTGCTCCAAGAAGCAGTCATTTATTTCATCTAGGAACTTTATCTCCCTAGCATGTCCTGACGTGACACTGATCCAGTCGATACCGGGGTAATTGAAATCACCCATTATTATTACTGCGCTGTAACTTTTGTTAGCTTCCTTGATTTCTTTGAGCATTTCATCATCCATTTGGTCATTCTGGCCAGGCGCTCGATAGTACACCCCCACTGCTATTGACTTCCCCCTTTTATATGGAATTTCAATCCATATAGATTCTACAGCAGATTTTGTTTCCTGCAAAACTTTAATCCTTTCTGAGTCAATGCCCTCTCTAACATAGAGCGCAACCCCTTCACCAATTTGATCAGCTCTATCTTTACGATATAGTTTGTACCCAGGTATCAATGTCCCACTGGTTGTCCTCCTTCCACCTTGTCTCTGATATTCCAATCATATCTAACCTTTCATTTAGTGCTATATATTCTAACTCTCCCATCTTATTCTTTAGACTTCTAGCATTTGCATACAAGCATTTTAGAGAATGTATTTTTTTCATGTTAATTTGGCTATTGTTAGACATGGGTAAATTGGGATCTTTAAGCTCTGCCTGCTCCATACTTGAGGGCATTTGGGCTACTTTACCACCACACAACCAGGGATTCTCCTCCACTAGCAATACTTCTAGCCTCACTGCTAGATCCCAAACAGGTTATCAACTTCGTTTGGGAAACCCTCTTAACAAGTCTTGGTTGGTTAACTTCTATTATTCGCCCCCTTGTCCTGGGCTGAATAGTTGGTTGCCTGCTGGTTTTCCACAGCCACTTTTTCTTCTAACCAACCTGCAGCATGCTCTCTGCATCTCTACAATGTAGCTTTGCACTATGGGCTCTTGCTAGAGAGCATTACTATCTTGCCTAACAGATAACCCCAGATGGTTAACAGGATTCCCCCAGTCATGTTCCATGACTGGTAGGTATTCCTACCCTTACCATTTCATCTTAAATATCTTTTGAGACATCAGTCTCAGACTTTTCATTACGTGAAAACCTAAAGAAGGGCCATTTCCCTAGCCACATCCCCTCTAGTCTTCTCCTCAGAGATAATTTTCTTCACTGGCAGTTAGGGAATGCCCAATACCCTTCTTGCCCTCAAGGGCAAGTCGCTAGGGTATCTTCCTCCAGTGGCTTCCTTTATCCATTCTCTATATGGCAATTCTGGAGAAATCTGGCCTTCCTGCCTACAGACTGAAATTATCCTCTGCCTTTTTCACGTAGACCATCCTGGTTATTCAAAGCTGCTTCTTGTCAGGGAGACCTCTCCTCTGACTCCTCCAATCATAACCAGGAAAAGAGAATTCTCTGTATATCTATTCAAGCAGGTATTTACCTTCTTGCTCTTAGATGAATCTTCCTCCTAGGGTGGATCAGTTTCTATAGACCTCTCTCCTTCAACATACCTGGAGATATGTCTATAGGTCTATATATTCAGATATATGTATATTCATCTGTTATCTATCTGTGTGTTTTCTGCCCATTCATATCTCCTGTAGATATATGCATATACATCCTATATGTGTATATACCCAATATTTATATCTATATATACATAGATATATTTTTACATCTACTGATATATTTTCAGATAGATATGTATCCATATACTTATCTGTTCAAATGTCCTTCATTCCTATATGATCCTGACAGATGGGCAATACCCCTATCAATGTTATGCCAGCATACGTAGGGGTCTACACCTATAACCACTTCCTGTGGTAGTTAACACCTGCCATGTAGGTTAGGTACTCCTGAAGCTCTCCATATACCTTCTTCTTTCCTAATTAACCCCATTTAGGAAAGACATTGTGGAGCTTCAGTCAATCTAAAGCTTAGCGCTCCTGAGTCTGTCCTTCTTGTCAGATACAGGGGTCTCCATACCCTTTCCTTCCTACATGGACTGATTCCATCCCAGTCCAGTTAGGTCAGACTCAATTTTCCTGTTGGTCCTAAATTTGTACTGTTTTTGGACCTGATCAGCTTAAGCTTTCTGTCATGCTACCTTCTGCGTCTCCGCTGAAGTTCTACCTCTTATACTACCCCAGTTTTTCCCCTGGGGCTATTTCTCACCCTAAATAGTTTTGACGTCCACTGTTTTTTCTCTAGTCTTACTACCTCCACTTCTCAGTGAGGTACCCCTTTAGCACATTCACTGGCTCTTTTAACAGATCCATATGTACCTCGGTGAACTTGTGCAAGATCAACAGGGGAGGCCCAGATTTCAAAATATTCTCTATACAGGGTATTTCTCTTTAGTAACCCTGTTCTAGCAGCTGTTCCACAGCTCCTTTTCTGTTTTCAACTCCTACCCTCCATCCCAGGATGCTTGAGGTTTTAAGCAATAGCATGGCTCGTTCTAGACTTGCAATGTGCTAGGACTCCCCCTAGGCATCTGAGCTTGGGAGTCCCCATATGTGAAGACTCATTCCTGCTTGTTCCTGGAGATAGCACAGTTACTTACCTGTAACAGGTGATCTCTGGGAACAGCAGGAATAAGTCTTCACAACCCACCCACCTCCCCTAGGAGCTGCATTTTTTTATATCTCTATCTTTCCCTTCCTTGCTCTCTCTCTCTTTGTCTCAGCTTTCAAACTTAACTGAGGAGAGACAGTTGGGAAGGCGGGAAGGCAGCACGCAGGCGTGGTGGGATGCTTCCAAAGGCTTTCTGATTGGACGCTGGGAAGCATTCCCGCGCAGACTCCGTCGATACCGACGTACCCATATGTGAAGACTTATTCCTGCTGTTCCCAGAGATCACCTGTTACAGGTAAGTAACTGTGCTTTCTGCGCTTCATGCACCTTTTCCCCTGGGATAAGCAGCAGGGGATCTGTGGGAACCAGACGTATGCTAGTGCCCATGATTGCAAACAGCATGCTGCGCTTCATGCACCTTTTCCCCTGGGATAAGCAGCAGGGGATCTGTGGGAACCAGACATATGCTAGTGCCGATGATTGGAAACAGCATACTGCGCTTCATGGACCTTTTGGTCTGACCAGAATGGCATATCTTATGTTCTTATGTTAGACTTACAGCACAAAGCAGGAGATGTGGCCCTCGCCCCCTCGCTGGGCAGACTAGATAGGCTGTGCTGGTCTTTGTTATTGTCATTTACTGTGTTAATAGGGCAGTCCTCGCTTAGGTTCCTACTTCACTTCCCTCATACTTGCAGCCTGGTAGAAATCCTTAATTTATTTTATTTACATTCTCTTATATACTGCGCTATTCTGCATCAGTGCGGTTTACATTAAACAAACTGAAATTACATTGAACAGGGCATTATAACTTGGAGATAACTATTTTACAGGGAACATGGGCTCTGGAGGTTTAAGTGGCTTGCCCAAGACCACAAGGAGCACCTGTGGGACTAGAAACCCCAGTCCTTCCGGCCCAAGGTTGCTGTCCTCTAGTGGGATTGAACCCCCGACCTTCCGGCCTGAAGTACCTTGCCCCAACCACTAGGCCACTCCTCCACTCAATGTGTTGTGAGCCACATAGACTTAATTTTATTGAGGATTTTTTGCATGTATATGCCCATACACACACGTAAACGGTCACATAAAATTATCTCATGGAGGAGTAGCCCAATGGTTAGAGCACTGGCTTGGTAACCAGGAGACCAGGGTTTAATTCCGACTAGCACGCCTTCTGGCCTTGGGCAAGTCAACCCTCCACTGCCTCAGAAAAAAGGCCTGGCAATCCACTTCCAGTCACACTGCCAAGAAAACACAGGAACTGCGGGGTCACCCAGTGTCCGCATTGACTCAAAGGTACAAAAAAGAAAAAAGTTTATGCAGTGCATTTAAGTAATCTCCAGGAACAAGCAGGAATGTAGTCATCACATATGGGTATCGTCGGTACCGACGGAGTCTGCGTGGGAACACTCCCCAGGGTCCAATTATAAAGCTTTTGGGAGCATCCCACAGCGCCTGCGTGCTGCCTTCCCGCCTTTCCCAACTGCCTCTCTCCAGTTTTTTTCCGTGGAGCCAGCAGGTCGTGTTCCTGTCACCGCAGAAGAATTCTTTATTTCTTTTTTTGTGGTTGCGTCTGCCTTCCTCGACGCTTTACCGGTACTGCCGGTTTTTTCTTCTTATTTCTGTCTTTAAAAAAAAATATATATATATGTTCTCTTTTTTTCTTTTTCTTCAAGTGCACGCGCCTTTTTGGGCCTTAGGCCCAAAATCTTTTCCTTACCATGGAGAAACCTGCCTCAGGTTTTAAAAAGTGCATCAAGTGTGGCGGTACCCTTTGTCACCAACACCCATGAATGGTGTCTAAAATGTTTAGGTCCCGACCACTCCATCATGGATTGTATGTCCTGTGCCATGATGTCTAAAAGAGGTCGGCAGAGCCGAGCTGCTAAGCTCAGTACCCTATTTCCCTCTGATGCAGCTTCGGTGGCATCGACATCTTCCAGGGCTGCTTCTTCCTCCGGTGGATTTCAGGTAACTAAACATAAGTCCAGCCGGTCCTCAAAGGGTAGATCGCCTTCTAAGCATCGAGATGCCTGTGGCGTTGCCCTTGAGGATTCTGCACCAGCAAAATTATCCCGGCGGGAGGCTTCGGCTTCCAAAGCATTATAGGGGTTCCAGGATGTTCTCGAGGCCTCGACCTCGGCAGAACTACTGGTGTCATGCTCTGGGGTACCGGCGGTCTCCTCCGGTACAGACATCCAAGCATTGGCAGCGTCGATAGACCAGAGAGTCCTGGCTATTGAGCACAGTCTGGCGGCTCTCCTTACGGCATCGACGCCCTCGGAACCGCGACAGACAATCCGGCCGGTACCGGCTTTGGCATCTGTATCGGTACCGGTACCGATAGCATTGACATCGGCATCGGTGGCTGCTTTGCCGGTACCCAGTCATCCGATGCCTTTTCGCCTGGCCTCAGCACTAAGGGTGTTCATGAAATGCATGGCTGTAGTAGCAGCATTTCTCCGCACACTAGGGATATTCGTCTTACCTTACTTAGACAACTTGCTCATTCGAGCACCAAGAGTCAGAGGCCAGGACTTCTATATCCTGCACAATGCGTATCCTTAAGTATTTAGGGCTGGTAATAAACATCCCAAAATCCAGTCTAACTCCCACTCAATCTTTAGAGTTCATAGGAGCTTTGCTGGATACCAAAAAGGCAAGGGCCCATCTCCCCCAGGCCCGTTGCCTTCGCATGGTGCAGTTAGCTTCTCAAGCAGTGCTAAAGCCTCATCTAACTGCTCGAGAAATGTTACAACAACTAGGCCACATGGCATCCACTGTGCATGTGGTTCCCTATGCTGGCCTCCATATGAGGGCAGCTCAGTGGACTTTATCCACCCAATGGACCCAGGCATCAGGATGCCTGTCAGACAAAATAGCAAACACAAGTCGCCTTATTTTGTCCCTCCAGTGGTGGAAGTCCACTCAAAGCCTGTTGCTGGGGTCCCCTTTTCAACCACCCTTACCCAAAGCAACTCTCACAACAGATGCTTCTCCGATGGGTTGGGGAGCTCATCTGCAAGACCTCTCCACCCAAGGCACCTGGTCTCCACAGGAGTGTCATCTACATATCAATCTCTTGGAGCTCAGAGCAATCTTCCTTGCTCTGCAAGTGTTGCACACCCTGCTCAGCTACAAGACAGTCCTCATTCATACGGACAATCAAGTAGCCATGTTCTGTGTGAACAAGCAGGGGGGAACAGACTCTCTGTCGCTTTGCAACGAAGCTTTGCGACTATGGGCCCTCACCAGAGAGCATTAGATTAATCTCCTGGCAGTGTATCTTCCAGGCATACAAAACTCTTGGGCAGACAGACTCAGTTGAGTTCTGCTTCCGCACGAATGGTCTCTGCATGCAGACCAGGTAACCAAGATTTTTCAAATTTGGGGAACCCCGGACATAGACCTCTTTGCAAGTCCGTGGAATGCCAAACTTCCCCGGTTCTGTTCCAGAATTCCGGCTCAGGCCAAGGATGCTTTCCTCTTTTACTGGGGTCAAGACTTCCTGTATGCCTTTCCACCCATTCCCCTAATTCCCAAAACCCTGTTCAAGCTTCAGAGAGACGAAGGCCATATGATTCTCATAGCTCCACATTGGCCACAGCAAGTGTGGTACCCTCTGCTTCTACATCTCTCTCAAGCTCCCTCCCTGGAGTTAGGGTCTGCTCCAGATCTCCTATCTCAGATGGACGGAATGTTATGGCATCCCAATCCCCAGTCTCTGCATCTCAGGGCGTGGTTGCTGAAGGCCTAGATCTCCATGATCTCAATCTCCCTCAGCAAGTAAAAGATATTCTTTTTGCTTCCAGGAAACCTTCCACAAGACGCTCTTATGTTTTTAAGTGGAAAAGGTTTACCATATGGTGTTCGCAGAAGGGTCTTAACCCCCTTGCGATACCTCTGGAATCATTGCTGGAGTATCTCCTTCATTTATCCAATACAGGACTTAAGACTAACTCAGGAGTCCATTTGAGTGCTATTGCAGCTTCCTTTAAGCCTCTAAATGGACAACCTATTTCCCCTCATCCTCTTATAGCAAGATTTATGAGAGGCCTTCTTCTAACTAAGCCTCCCATTAGGCCACCACCGGAGGAGGACTTAAACCTGGTTCTTGGGCAGCTCATAAAGCCATCCTTTGAACCTTTAGCTACTACCTCCTTGAAATTCCTTTCTTGGAAGGTTATCTTTCTCATTGCAATCACATCAGCACGCCGCCTTAGTGAGTTGCAAGCTCTAGTAGCTGATCCACCTTATACAAGGTTCCATCATGACAAGGTAGTCCTTAGGACTCATCCACACTTTATGCCAGGAACATGTCCAAACCTTTTTTAAACCCAGCTACACTAACAGCCTTTACTACATCCTCCGGTAAGAAATTCCAGAGTTTGATTACACCTTGAGTGAAAAAATAATTTCTTTTATTAGTCTTAAATAGTTTACCCTGTAGCTTCATTGCATGTCCCCAGTCGTTCTATATTCTGATAACATAAACAATCGATCTATGTTGACCCATTCTAATCTGTTCATTAATTTATAGACTTCTATCATATCTCCCCTCAGCCGTCTCTTTTCCATGTTAAAGAGCCCTAACCTTTTTAGCCTTTCTTCATAGGAGTATCCTTCCATCCCATTTACAATTTTGGTGGCTGTTCTCTGAACCTTTTCTAAAAACGCTTAATCTTTTTTAAGATACGGCGACCAAAATTGCACACATGTTATCCACAATGACGCCTAAATCTTTTTCCTGGGTGGTGGTTCCTAATGTAGAACCTTGCATTGTGTAACCATAGTTTGGGTTGTTCTTCCCTAGGTGCATAACTTTGCACTTGTCCACATTAAATTTCATCTGCCATTTTGATGCCCAGTCTTCCAGTTTATCAAGATCCTCTTGCAATTTTCCACAATACTCTTGTGTGTTAACTAATTTAGTTTTGTGTCATCTGCAAATTTGATAACCTCACTCGTTATTCCACTTTCTAGGTCATTTATGAATATGTCAAAAAGCAGCGGACCCAGCACAGATCCCTGGGGTACACCACTATTCACCTTTCTCCATTGGTAAAATTGGCCATTTAGCCCAACCTCTGCTTTCTATCTTTTAACCCGTTCCTGATCCACAGTAGTACACTGCCTCTTATCCCATGACTCTTTAGTTTTGCCAAAAGTCTCTGATGAGGGACCTTGTCAAAGGCTTTCTGAAAGTCCAGATACACTATATCAACTGACTCACCTTTGTCCACCTGTTTAATCACACCTTCAAAAAAACATAACAGATTAGTAAGACAAGATCTTCCTTGTCCAATGCCATGTTGGCTGTCTCCCATTAGGCCATGACTATCTACATGCTGAGTAATTTTATTCTTTATGATGGTTTCTACCATTTTTCCCGGTACTGACATGAGGCTCACCGGTCTGTAGTTTCCCGGATCGCCCCTGGAACCCTTTTTAAAAATTGGTGTTACATTGGTGATCCTCCAATCTTCAGGTATTAGAGATGATTTTAATGATAGTTCACAGATTACTAATAGCAGGTCTGCAATCTCATATTTCAGTTCTTTCAACACCCTTGGATGTATACTCTCCGGCCCAGGTGATTTGCTACTCTTCAGTTTATCTAATAGTTGTAATACATCTTCCCGATGTATCAATATTTCCTTCAATTCTTCCGCACCTTTAAATACCACTTCAGTCATGGGTAACATCCCTACATCTTCCTCAGTAAAGACCGAAGCAAAGAATTCATTCAGTCTCTCCGCTATCGCCTTGTCGCCTCTTAGTGCCCCTTTAACTCCTCTATCTTCTAATGGACCAACTGACTCTCACAGGTTTTTTGCTACGAATGTACTTGAAAAAAATCTTTATTTTGCGTTTTTGCTTTGATAGCAAGCTTTTTCTCAAATTCTCCCTTTGCCTGTTTTATCAATGCCGTGCATTTGACATGCTTGTGCTGTTTCCAGGTTTCGTTGTTTGGCTCTTTTTTCCATTTCCTGAAAGATGCTTTTTTGGCAACAGCCTCTCTGACATCACCTTTAAACCATGCTGGCAGTTTTTTGGACTTCCTTCCACTTTTCTTAAAGCGTGGAATAAAGCTGGTTTGTGCTTCCAAGATAGTATTTTTCAACAACACCCAAGCTTGATGTAAGTCTTTAACCTTTGCAACTGCTCCTTTAAGTTTTTTCTCAACTATTTTCCTCATTTTATCATAGTCTCCCTTTCTAAAGTTAAAAGGGTAGTACTGTGGATTTCCTTACTATCCCTCCTCCACTAATTAAATCAAAGGCGATCATGCTATGATCACTATTGCCAAGTGGCCCCAACACCCTTATCTCTTGCACTAGATCTGATGTTCCACTAAGGACTAGGTCTAATATGGCTTCCCCTCTGGTCGGTTTATGAACCAGCTGCTCCAAGAAGCAGTCATTTATGTCATATAGGAAATTTTATCTCCCTAGCATGTCCTGCCGTGACACTGACCCAGTCGATACCGGATTAATTGAAATCACCCATTATTACTGCGCTGTAACTTTTGTTAGCTTCCTTGATTTCTTTGAGCATTTCATCATCCATTTGTTCATTCTGGCCAGGCTGTCGATAGTACACCCCCACTGCCATCGCCTTACCCTTTTTACATGGAATTTCAATCGATAGAGATTCTACAGCAAATTTTGTTTCCTGCAAAACTTTAATCCTTTCTGACTCCATGCCTTCTCTAACATAGAGCGCAAACCCTCCACCAATTTAATCAGCTCTATCATTACGATATAGTTCGTACCCAGGTATCACAGTGTCCCACTGGTTGTCCTCCTTCCACCGTGTCTCTGATATTCCAATCATATCTAACCTCTCATTTAGTGCTATATATTCTAACTCTCCCATCTTATTTTTTAGACTTCTAGCATTTGCATGCAAGCATTTTAGAGACTGTATTTTATTCATATTAATTTGGCTATTGGTAGGCATGGGTAATTTGGGATCTTTAAACTCTGTCTGCTCCATACTCGTGGGTATTTGGGCTACTTTATTCTTTTTTTGGAACCTCTGCTTTTGGTAGTATCCTTCAAGGATACATTCTTCCGAACCATCCGCTCTTGGGCGACTGTCAGCTTTCCCCTATTATCTAGTTTAAAAGCTGCTCTATCTCCTTTTTAATGGTTAATGCCAGCAGCCTGCTTCCATCCTGGTTAAGTTGAAGCCCATCCCTTCAGAAGAACCCCTCCTTTCCCCAGAATGTTCCCCAGTTCCTAACAAATCCAAAACCCTCATCTCTGCACCATTGTCTCATCCACGCATTGAAACTCCGGAGCTCTGCCTGCCTTTTGGGTCCTGCACGTGGAACGGGAAGCGTTTCGGAGAACGCTACCCTGGAAGTTCTGTATTTCAACTTCCTACCTAAAAGCCTAAATTTAGCCTCCAGAACCTCCCTACCACATTTTCCTATGTCATTGGTACTGACATGTACCAAGACAGCAGACTCCTCCCCAGCGCTATCTAAGACCTTATCTAGGTGGCGCGTGAGGTCCGCTACCTTCACACCAGGCAGGCATGTTACCAGGCGATCCTCACTTCCACCACCACCCAGCTATCTACATGCCTAATGATCGAATCACCAACTATAACGGCTGTCCTAACCCTTCCCTCATGGGCACATGGCCCTGGAGAATCCTCCTCGTTGCGAGAGGGTTTCGTATCACCTGGAGGACAGGTCCTAGTTACAGGATCACTTCCTGCCACACCAGGGTGATGCTCTCCTGTCACGTAACCTCTCTCCTCCATGGCAACAGGGATGCTGCCAGATTGCAGGTGGGACTTCAGGACTATATCCCTGTAGGTCTCGTCTATGTACCTCTCTGTCTTATGATTTCCAAGTCTGCTACTCCAGCCTCTAGAGAACAGACTTGTTCCCTGAGAGCAAAGAGCTCCTTGCACCTAGTGCACACGTAAGACCTCTCACCAACTGGGAGAAAATCATACATGTGACACTCAGTGCAAAAGAATGGAATGCCCCCATCTCGCTGCTGGACTGCTGTCTGCATCTTAGTTGTAAGTTTTTGTTTAGATCTTTAAGTTCTTTACTTCCTAAGGTTTGCTATGGATATTTATACCAATAAAACTGTACCTAATATGTTTAATATACCTTGTTCACCTGAAGCTTAATTAATCTCAGGTCTTTAGTGTATGACTGATTTGGGTAACGAGCTTCACCTGAGAGCACCCCCTGTCATTTAGGATGTGTAAGTACCTATAAAGCTACGATTATCCCATGGGTGGGTGGGTGTGGGGAGGGAGGGAGGGAAATAACACTTATTAAAAGAGGGCTGCTATACAGTACCCTGTCCTGTGCTGCTGAGGTAAGCTATATTCTTATTTGATTTAAATTATAGCTCTTTGCTGCTGCTAGGCTCTAACGTATTATGAAATTTAAACTACAAGCTCTCTGCTGGGTTCTAAATTTAACCAGAAAGCTCTCTCTTCTGTGTTTTAAATTTAAACTAAAAGTACTTTGCTGATACTAGCCCCTGAGTGACTATTAAATTAAAACTACAAGCTCTCTGCTGGGTATGAAATGTAACAGAAAGTTCTCTTCTGTGTTTTAAAATTAAACTTAAACTGTTGCTACTAGGCCCTGACTGATTTAACAAAAAATAGTGGGTTCACAGATTAATTAGCTTCAATACAAAGAATTCCTTTCAGAAAATTCCCAGAAGTATATACTCACAATTGCAGATCTCTCTCCAGAAGTAACAGTCCCCTTTTGTAGTCTTTCAAGACTATGAAGACTATGTAGACCTCCAAGGCCTATGTCATGGAGTCTGTCAAGAAGCTGGTAATGAGGAAGGGAGTCAAATGCAGGGGATACATCTAGAAAGATTAAGAGACACCCTTGGGTAGGAATTTGGATTTATGGGATCACTGTATCTAGGAGTGAGGTTAGAAGGGTTTTGACCCTATTTTATTTATTTATTTATTTTTTATTTATTTGTATTTCTTATATACCGCACTCTTTTTCATCAGCGCGGTTTACATTAAACAGGAATACTCATTTCAATCAACAGACTGTGGTGAGCTTACATATAACAGGAAATATACAACTGGGATTATAACTTAGGGAAACTATGTACATATTTGTAGCATGTATAGGACCTATATACACGGGATAGAGTTTCTTTTCATCATCTTAAATAGGGCGGTTACACTTTATCTGACAGAGCTCTTCCGGGTGGAGGTGGAGCGGTGCTGCAGGCTCGCTCGATCCCGCGCCGGGGAGAGCAGATGGGAGCCCGGTGGAAGCAGCAAAAGGGCCTCTTCTTGGCAGCGCTGCCCTTTTAAATTGCCCGCCGGCTGTCCCGATTGGACAGAGCTCTTCCGGGTGGAGGTGGAGCGGTGCTGCAGGCTCGCTCGATCCCGCGCCGGGGAGAGCAGATGGGAGCCCGGTGGAAGCAGCAAAAGGGCCTCTTCTTGGCAGCGCTGCCCTTTTAAATTGCCCGCCGGCTGTCCCGATTGGACAGAGCTCTTCCGGGTGGAGGTGGAGCGGTGCTGCAGGCTCGCTCGATCCCGCGCCGGGGAGAGCAGATGGGAGCCCGGTGGAAGCAGCAAAAGGGCCTCTTCTTGGCAGCGCTGCCCTTTTAAATTGCCCGCCGGCTGTCCCGATTGGACAGAGCTCTTCCGGGTGGAGGTGGAGCGGTGCTGCAGGCTCGCTCGATCCCGCGCCGGGGAGAGCAGATGGGAGCCCGGTGGAAGCAGCAAAAGGGGTTCTTTTTAAAACCGTGCTGGAAAAGATCAAGGTGGGGGGGCATGATAGTTAATGAAATTCTGAAGCTGTGTTTGGACAATCTTTTCGGTTATCTTAGCCAGGAGGGGGTTGCTTGGTATCGTTCTATATGATGTGGGGATAGTGGGGTCAAGTTTGGTTCCTTTTAGTATAGGTCGAATAGAGGTCATCTTCAAGGTAGTTGGCAGGATTCCAGTGCAGAGGGTGGATTGTATTATGTCAAGAGATTCCTTGGTGCTTTTTACCCATGAAACTGGACAGGGGTCTAATACTGAGGTAAGAGGCATTGAGGTTTTTTTATTGTGGTAGCAGTGTTATCTAGGGATGTATGTAATGGGGTCAATGTCTCCTACTGGGTTGTCTGTCATATTCTACCCAGGCCTTTCAAAAGCATTGTTGGAAATCTGCGCTGTGTGTCCACATGGGATTTAGTCTCCACATTCTTTCCCCCTCTTGGTGCTGAAATCTGTCTCACATGCATCGCCGCATGGTTTGAGACTACCTGCAAGTTTAACTCTGCCCCACTTAATTTGGAGAATAATCGCTCCGTGAGAAGCAAGTAATCTATGTGGTGGTGCACCATGTGTGGGCCTGAATAATGTGTGTGTGTTTTATTGGGTGCCGGATGCACCAAATGTCTATGAATTCCATGTCCATGCACAATATTTATTTATTTAGCTGTATTTATATACCGCTTTTCCGTATATACCGGCCATAAGGGAATAGGTTCATTCCCTTATGGCCGGCTCCTCTTGGTACCAGTTGAGGTGGCTGGCTGGCTGTCAATGGAGGCATCTGCCACCATGTTGAAGTCTCCTAACACTATTTGATATTCCGTTTGGTCTGCTAGGTGGCCCGCCAATTCCAAGAAGAAACTTTGTTGGTATATATTGGGGGCATAAACACTTCCCAGGACCACTTTCTTCCGCTGCAGCTCCCCCATGCTAACACATCTACCCTCTGGGTCTCTGACTATTTTATGCAGTTCAAAAGAGGTTTTTCCCCCTACTAATATAGCTACGCCTCTCTGCCTAGAATTATAATTAGGCCAACACTTCCCCCACCCATCTACATCGAAGCTTGCTGTGCTCTAGCTGTGTCAAGTGGGTTTCTTGCAATAAAGCCACATCCATTCCAAGGCTACACAGGTAGGTTAATATACTTCCATTTCACTGGGGAGTTTATACTCCCCACTTTTAATGTGGTAATTTTAATATCACCCAATACCTTTCTTTATCCGCACTTTACACGGGCACATTTCTGTGGACTTCACCACAGGGGACTCTAGGCTCGCCCCCCACGGTCCCGTTCCTCATGCCTTGAGGTATTATCGGTCTCCTCTTAATGGCCGTATTACCTTGTTATCCCCTAGGCAGCAGATATACTGATGCTGTATTCTTTAGAACCTCTTGTCTTTGTTCCCCTCCTTCCCCCTTTTGTCCCCCTCCCTCCCTTCCTCCCTCCCCTGCACACCCCAGTCACTCTGCCATCCCACCAATCACACAATAACTCTTTTTCTACCCCAGTCTCCTCCCCTTCCATGTGGGTAGTCTACCCACCTCCCAAGCTGCCCGATGTTTTCCTCATTTATTTAGCTGTACTTATATACCACCTTTCATCGGGTCAAAGCAGTCTACAAAAGCAGGGGCGAAATACAACAAAACAAGTTACAACATAATTATAAGAAGGAGGGGGGTACCATCAACAAGGGGGGGGGTTCAAAACAATATACATTTTCGTTAAGCCGACATGATATTTACAGATACAGGATTTGATTAGAGTCTAGGCAGGGAGGAATCTAGAGTCAGTTGGTGCTTGTCCGTTCCTGCCCTAAGTGGATGGCGAAGAGGTGAGTCTTTAGTTGTTTCCAGAAAGAGGAGAGATCCTTGTTACCACGGATGTTGGTCGGGAGGGTGTTCCATAAGGTGGGGGCATATAAGTCAAAAGCACGGTTGCAGGATTGTTGGTTAAATTTCATTTTTTCGTGTGGTACTATCAGTAGGTTGGTTGTGGATTGTTGTGTTGGTCTACTGGAGCCCAGCCATGTTAACAGGGTGCTCATATGTGTGGTTTGTTGTTGGAGTGCTTTATGAATCAGTACCAGTGTTTTGTATTTGATCCATGCCTCTATTGGGAGAAAGTGGAGGTCTCTTAGTATTGGGGTGATGTGATCATATCGCCTCCCTTTTTGTATAATCCTCACTGTTGTGTTGAGGGCTGTCTGTAGAGAGTTGAGGCTATTGGTAGGGAGTTCTTGGTAAATTACACTGGTCAACATTGAAATCGTTACTGACTTTAAAAGGCCCTAATCTGTAGTATCTTGGTGAGCTGAACACGAATATAACATTAAAAAAAATGTTATTGGCTCTCATTTTGAAGATATTGCATATAGTTCATTTTTGACATTTCACCGTGTAAATTTATCCAGTAGAACATCAGCAACATCTCAAATAAGCCTTGAATGATGTAATATTGCATCACATTGCATAATACCAGCATGCACACATCATCCAGAGTTGATTGCATCATTTTCTGATGCAATGCAATACTACTGCCAGACGGCTGCTGAAGCCATCTGACGTCAGCAGTGTACTATACGCAGTCGGAAAGGAAAGTAATCTGGTATTCTGTTCCGATATTGAAAGCCTCATGAAGCCTTAAAAATCACTATTTATAGACTCTTCGAAACTGAGTCTGAAGGCTGTGTTTTTGAACAATGGAAACAGTCTTCCATCTATTCCAGTAGCGCATGCCGTCCACATGAGACATACGATAACTTAAAGCATCTACTGACTTCCATTAACTATAACAAGTACAGCTGGCACCTCTGTGGTGACTTGAAGGTAGTTGCCCTTTTAATGGGACTGCAGCAGGGATATATAAAATACATGTGTTTATGTGAGTGGGATAGCCGAGCAAGGGATTGGCACTACTTGTGGAAGGAATGGAATCGCAGACAAAATGTAACAGTTGGAGAGAAGAATATCCAGCACCCAGCTCTGGTTGAGGCTCTCAAAATCCTGCTACCACCCCTTCACATCAAACTAGGTTTGATGAAAAACTTCATGAAAGCCATGGACCGCACTTCGCCAGCTTTCCAACATCTGCATGAAAAATTCCCTTGACTCAGCGAAGCAAAGATTAAAGAGGGAGTTTTTGTGGGTCCTCAGATTCGAGAGCTCTTCAAAGATGACCGGTTTAACAACTTGCTGCAGGGTGATGCGAAACAAGCATGGAATGCTTTTCACCTAGTGTCAACAAACTTTCTTGGGAATGTTAGGGCAGAAAACTACAAGGAACTAGTAGAAGACATGCTGATGCAGTATCAGAAACTTGGCTGCAATATGTCTCTAAAGCTCCATTTCCTTGATTCCCATCTCGATTTTTTTCCTGACAACTGTGGTATGGTTAGTGATGAACAGGGTGAACGTTTTCACCAGGATATCGCAACGATGGAGCAAAGATACCATGGAAAATGGTCCACTACAATGCTGGTTGACTACTGCTGGATACTCCCCAGAGAAGCTCCTGAACAGCTGTATAAGAGACAGGCGAAAAAATCTAAGTAGTAGTATATGACTTGATTTTTTACAGGTATTAACAGAAGGCCTATTATATTTACTATTGACATGCATTTCTTGATGTAAACATTAATTCTTGTAGATTACAAAACTATCACGCCCATACTTATGGAGTTGCACTGGCTACCGTTGGACAGCAGACTCACCTATAAAGCACTACTCTTAACTTTTAAAGCAATCAACCTCATAGCCCCCTCTTCCTTAACCGCCCTCATCACTACCACCCCAACAACAGACTCAGATCAGTAGCTACAAACACACTTATTATACCACTTGAAGCGACAAAATGCACGCAAACTACCGGAAATAGATCTTTCGCCGCCTTTGCCCCGAGATGCTGGAACAACCTCCCTCCTCATATCAGAGCAATTAAGGACCTTTCTCAGTTCAGGAAAGCTCTTAAGCACCATTTGTTCCTCCTACACTTTTCCCACCCTAACCTGACACAACCACCCCCCATACCACATCTCACTCACGAGGATTCTAACACACCCATAACATGATTTATACATAGCACAAACCAGACCCTTCCAGCACGGGTTATATATTGTGAATAATCTCCCAACACTGCGATGATACCTGTATATAGTTCATACTGCAACTGTACATAGTCCCCAGTTCGTGCCCAAGTTATCCATCCTATTATAATGTAAGCCTATGGCCGTTTTGTTTGTGGCAATTTTTCAGTTATTTGTAAACCGTGCTGATACGAAAAGTGCGGTATAGAAGAACTTTAAATTAATTAATTAAATAAACTAGAGCCAACTTTGCAATTTCACTGTCATATTTGTGTTCAGCATATAAAAATTGATAAGAAATGACTATTTTTATTTCAGTAACATGACTTTTGTAAAAATTTGTTGACCAGTGTTACATTGCAGTAGTCAAGGTGGGGGAGAGTCATTGCTTGCATGACTGATCTGAAGTCTGACGGTTTAAGGAGTGGTCTGAGGCGTTGGAGCATCCTGGCTTTGAGGAATACGGTCTTTGCTGTTCTTGTGATCTGTCGTTTAAAAGTCAGTGCTTGGTCCATGATGACCCCTAGATTCTTTGTGAGGTTGGACTTTAACTAGCGTTGTTCCCAGGGTGATATGGGTTGGTGGGGTGAAGGTATGGTCTTTTGTGACAAACAGTTCCTCTGTCTTAAGGTTTATAGTGAGGCTGTCCTGTAGCCATTTGGAGACATCATTGAAACAGTTTAAGTCCAGATTTGCAGATTTGCATTTTTGTTTCATCCCCTCCCCTGTTAGCCATAGTTTCTTATATTCTCATCCCCTATTACCGTTGTTATCCCTGCTCATCTACCCTCCGCCCCCCCCAAATTTGAGTTTATCTCTGGCAATAGGCTACCAGTGTCTCTTGTGTCTCTGGACTGCAATGAAGCTTGTTGCCCTCTACCTCCTAGTTGCTTGCTTTGTAGCTCCTTTCCATTTCCTCCTCTGCTGGCACTTTTCCACGGAAATGGTTTGACATGTTACCGCTGTGTTGACAATCCCCCCCCTCCCCCACCCTTTCTTGTCATCCAGTTTATTACTAGCTGGCCAGGGCTGCATCCGGTCCTGGGGCATCTTCAGCGCTATGGGGTGGTGTTAGAGTGATCACGTTGCGCTCTGAAGAAAAACGGGGGGGGGGGGGAGAGATGCGGAGGCAGCCCATTATTCAATTATCTGTTTTTGCAGATTCACTTTTAGGCCCATCAGTGTGCATGCCCACAAAGCAGTTTGGGTAGTGTTGCCTTCTTCCCTTCTCCGCTCTTCCCACTAGTTCTTTGCGACGGCCCAGGGGTCTCCTCCACGACATGCTGCATGTTCTCCTCAGATTTCAATCATTCTAGGAATTTTTTCCCCTCAACCACGGTGTGGATAAAAAAAAAAATTGTCATGTATGATTTTCATTTTATATGGGAACATCAAGGCAAAACGCGCACCCCCTGTTGATATAATTTTGTACACAGTGGGGCGAATTCCCTGCACTTCAGTGCAACCCGGCTTGAGTAATCATTAAAAAAATCAACTGGGGGGAGGAAGTGACGTCACCCGGGTGATGGCAGCTTAAAGTTTGAGCTCCCATCGTGGCGCTGCAAAATTAGGTGGAAAAGTGCATATTTTCCCTCCTCTCGGTAACCAAAAGGGTGCTGGTCGAGAGCGGTCAGTGAGAGGATGTCCGTAAGGAAAAAGCTGGCCAAATTTAAGTCCCCCCCTACATGGAGAACCGAGGGTCGAAAGCAGGGGAGTCAGCGGAGCACATGGCATCGGATGATGAGTCCGAGGACGAAATCGAAAGAGCGGACGACGGATGCACGAGAGGTGACATGTGGGGCTGGATGCGTTCCCTAAAGAGAGAACTGGTAGCCATGAGAGGGGATATGAAGGCAGCCATGGCGAGCATCCGTGAAGACGTCCACGACCTAGGCCATCGGGTGGAGGTGCTGGAAGAGGGGGCGGATCAGCAGGCAGAGAAGGATTCGGCGGCGGAGGCCTGGCTGCAGAGCCTACGAGAGGATCACCTGCTGCTGAAGAATAAAGTGGAGGACCTAGAGAACAGGTCTAGGCGCAACAATGTGCGCCTGCGGGGCCTTCCGGAGACGGAGGAATTTGCGGCTGCCCCAGACGTGGTACGCAGGGTTTGTGCGGCCCTGTTGCAGAGCGGAGAGCCGGGAACGGAAGGGACAGATATAGGAGTGGAGAGAGTGCACTGGGCTCTGGGCCCAGCGAGAGGGGGGCAGCCGCGTGACATAGTGGCCTGCTTATCCTCCTTCGCAGTCAAGGAACAGGTGGTACGAGCGGCCATGGGGCGAAAGAACTTCACATGGTCTGGCCATAAAGTTGAGATCTATCAGGACTTATCAGCAGGTACGCTGCAGAGAAGGCGGGATATGAAAAAGATTACCCAGTATCTGCGTGCGGAGAACTACAAGTATCGCTGGCTATTCCCATTCGCCATTTTGATGGATATAAATGGACGGGGGAGGCGGGCCCGTACTGAAATGGAGGCCTGGCAGATTTTGAAGCAGGAGGGGGCTCCGCGGCTGCCAACTGAGGCAGGGGAAAAGGAGAAAGTGAGCCCAAGTGCGGGGCACCCTGGATGGGAACGCGTCCCAGTGAAAGGGCAGAGACTTCAGCGAAAGAACAACGGAGAGTCCTGAAGTGAGGGGATGACTGCGGCCTCCTCTGTGACAGGATGAAGCGCTTGAGGGACTAGAGAGGCACGAGCTCTGGGTATGGTGGGTGTAGAGGGGCCCGGGCCGGTGACTGGAACTGCAAAGAGGCCTGAGCTGCAGGCACAGAGAAGCCGAGGCTCATGGGCTCTTCTGGGCCCCTCTTTGGTGTGGGCCGGGAGGGTGCCCTGGGAGGTTGGGGGTGGAATATGGCAGCCCCACCAGCTTCTGAAAGCCAGAGTCAATGTTAAATGTTAAAAAAAAAAAAAAAAAAAAGATTTGTGTTCAAACACTACATATGTTATATATAAGATGTTGAAATTATATTGTTGCAAAGTTATATTGTTGCAAATGTTTTACGGGTAAGAGGGAACATGGGCTCATTTGTAGCAACTCGGGGGGGGGAACGGTGCAAGCCTCTCCAGGGGTATGGGGTTGCGGGGGGGCCCTCGGGTGATTGTGGAAGGGGGGAAGCGTCAGGAAGACCGGGAGGGGGGGGGAGATGGTGCGCCCAAGGGGGGGTCACATCCTCAGTGGATAGCGGAAGGGTGTTCCGTATGGAGGGAGGGAGGGGGGCAGAGGTCTGGGCAGAGCATGGAAGGGGGCGGGGGGAGCACTATAGAATAATATGGCTTCTGGGTTAAAAGTGGGGAGCCTGAATGTACGGGGGTTGAACTCTCCCCAGAAGAGAAAATTGCTGTGGGGGGAGTTACGGAGGCAAAATTGGCAGGTGGCGTTTATTCAAGAAACTCATTTGAGAGTGAGGGACGAGAGGCTGATGGGCTCAGGGCAGTACCGGGGGTTCTTTGCGGCGGAGGAAGGGGGTAGGAGGACGGCGGGGGTAGCGGTACTGGTCAGAAATGATGTTCCATTTGTACCTAGCAAGGTGTTGCGTAAACCGGATGGCCGGGCAGTGGGGGTAGTGGGGGAATTAGGAGGGGAGCTGGTAACCTTCCTGTCAGTGTATGGGCCGAATGCGCTGCAAAAGGGGTTCTGGGAAGGATTGGGTACTTGGTTGGCGGGCGAGGTGCAGGGGCAGCTCCTGGTGGGGGGGGATTGTATATAGCCCTAGACGGGAGAGTGGGGCAGGGGGGGGAGAGGAGACCACTGCAGACTTGGATGAAGGCTTGGGGGCTGGAGGACCTATGGAGACTCACTCACCCTATGGATTGATATTACACCTTTTATTCCCAAGTGCACGATTCGTATAGCAGAATTGATTACTTGATGGGGGATGCCTATTGGAGGGAGGTGTTGGATCGGGTGGATATCGGGGTGGTCACTTGGTCCGACCATGCTCCGGTGGGAGCGGGGTTTGGGCAGCCTAGGGAAAAGGGGCAACGGACATTTTGGAGGTTGAATGAATTCTTATTGCAGGGGCAGGGGGTGGTGAAGATGTAAAAGTGAGTGGTGACGGAGTACATGGCCCTGAACGACAACGGGGAGGTTTCTACTGGGGGACTCTGGGATGGACTGAAAGCGGTGGTAAGGGGTCATCTGGTCCAGTTAGGGGCGCAAAGGAAAAAGAGAAGGGAGCAGGAGGAGGTTCGACTACAGGGGCTCCTTGCTGAGTTGGAGAGAGCCCACAAAGAATGCGGGGGAGCAAAATTGCGAGGGCAAGTGGAGGAGACCCATAGGCAACTAAACGCTCTTCAGTTGGAGCGGATAACCTTTCAATTAGAGAGAGTGGGTCAGAGGTACTATGAATTTGACAATAAGGCGGGGAGGCTCCTGTGCCATAAATTAAAGGCCCGTAGGCAGCGGCAAGCCGTGGTAAAAATTAAGGGGGAGCGGGATAAGATTTTGTATAAAAACGCGGAGATCCGGGAAAGGTTCAGGGAGTACTACCGGGGTTTGTACACCGCGGATCCTTCCTCAGAGGGGGAGGCCCTTAGGGAATATCTACGGAACGGAGGGGAGGGGAGCGCACGCGTGGGGTCCTTGGAGAGGGTGGACTTGGAGGCCGATATCGGGATTGAGGAGGTGAAAGAGGCAATTAGGCGGCTGGTCCCGGGGAAGGCTCCGGGCATTGACGGGTTTACGGGTGTATTCTACAAGAAACTGGTGGAGGAGGTGGGTCCTATATTGTCTAGGGTCTTTAATGCGGTCCTACAGGGGGAGGAGTTGCCGAAGTCCATGCACCAGGCGGCGATAGTGGTCTTACCTAAACCAGGCAAGGACCCAGCGGTGTGTAGTTCTTACCGCCCTATATCGCTGTTGAATATAGATGTTAAGATCATGGCAAAGATTTTGGCTATGCGACTGGGTCCTCTTATGCCAGGACTAGTTCATCCGGACCAATCAGGGTTCATTATGGGTCGGCAAGCGGCCGATGGGATTCGGCGGGTATTGCAGTTGGGGTGGTTGGCTCGGAAGGAGGCGCAACAGGCCATGTTTTTATCTATTGACGCGGAGAAGGCGTTTGATAGGGTGAGCTTTGCCTTCCTTCAGGCGGTATTGGAGCATATAGGGCTGGGTCCGAAATTTCGGGCGTGGATTAAGGCATTGTATACCTCACCCGCTGCAACGGTGTGTGTGAATGGGGGGTACTCCGAGTTTTTCCCTCTGGGGCGGGGCACCTGGCAGGGATGCCCCTTATCGCCGCTCCTTTTCGCACTAGTCATGGAACCGCTAGCAGCCAGGATTCGGTCCGTGGCGGCAATCAAGGGCATTGGGGTGGGGGGAGAACAGCATAAGATGGTGTTATTTGCTGATGATGTCTTATTCTCTTTGACGTCCCCAGAGGCCTCACTTCCGGTGCTTATGCAGGAACTTAGGGATTATGGGGCCCTATCGGACTTTAAGGTGAACTGGGATAAAACGGAAGCGTTGTCGTTAACGTTACCGTCCCCAGTGCTTGATAGGTTGAAAGGCGCCTTTCCCTTTAGATGGGCGAGTAGATCTATCAAATACTTAGGGGTACAAGTCACGGCAGATCCTACAGGGATGTATGGGGCCAACTACCCTCCGCTGTTTGCTCAAGTGCAGAAGGATATGCAGGGATGGAAGGGGGATGAGCTTTCATGGATGGGAAGGGTGGCAGCGGTAAAGATGAACATTGTGCCGCGGCTACTCTATATGTTTCAATCACTGCCAATACCGGTTCCAAGGAGGGAGCTGCGGAATATACAGAACCGGATATTTGCCTTTATTTGGGGCAATAGCCGGCCGAGGGTTAGTAGAAGGGTCCTCTACAAGCCCAGGGAGGGGGGGGGGCTAGGGGTCCCGGACGTAATCCGCTATTATACAGCGGCGCAATTGCGTCAGGTGTTTGAGTGGCGGGCCGGGCAGAAGGGCGCGAAACGTTTTCGAGAGGTCGAGCAGTACTGGGCGGGTGAAGCGGATTTAAAGTATTTGCCGTGGATCTTTGGGAACCTCCCAGAAGGGAGATGGCGGGACAATCCCTATATATGGCACTTGGTGATGCAGTGGCGCAAGGCCAACAGTCACTTTGCCCCAGGGGCCTGTTTCTCGCCGTTGGCTCCAGTGAGGGGGACACCGGGGTTTGCCCCAGGTAGGGAGGGGGTGTTTCGGAGGTGGGAGGGGGCGGGGGTGGCTACATCTGCCGAGTTTATTGAGCATGGTCGGATAGTCCCCTTTTCGGACCTGAGGGTGAAGTTTCACTTGCGTGTGGGGGATTTCCTTCCATACATGCAGGTGCAGCATTTCCTGTCTCAGCAGCGGATCAGGGAGGGGTGGATGGGGAATAGTGATGGAAGGGTGGCGCTCTGGCAAGGGTGGGACTCATCTAGAGGGCTGATTACCCAACTATACAGGGGCTTGGGTGGGGGAGAAGGGATAAAGTTCACATTCCAGTTGGACTGGGAGAGGGACCTGGGGATAGCGATGGGGGTTCAAGATTGGAGGAAGATTTATGTTAACATCAGCCGCCAAGCCATTTCAGTGGCAGTGAGAGAGACATCCTATAAATTACTGTACCGGTGGTACTATACACCGGAGAGGCTGCACAGGATGTTTCCAGAGGTATCTGATCGGTGTTGGCGGGGGTGTGGGGATAAAGGATCCTTCATCCACATTTGGTGGGACTGCCCTCAGGTGCGCCTGTACTGGGAGATGGTGGGGGTGCGATTGAAAGAGATATTTGGGGTACACTTGGGGGTGGATATGGGAGTGGGGTTACTTGGAATATGGCTAGCCCAATGGCCCAAGCAGTGGGCCCGGCCGATTCGAGCGGGTATTCAGGCTGCTAGGAGCGAAATAGCGCGATCATGGAAACAAGCCCAGCTCCCGGGAGGGGAACAATGGAAGAGTAGGGTACGTAGGATTGTTCTGATGGAACAGCTCACGGCAGTGCGACGCCGGAAGCAAGAACTATTTAACGATCAGTGGCTTCCAATGCTGGATTACTTGAAAACTTGATAGGCCTAGACTAAGGAGGGGGGGAGGGGAAGGGGGGAGGTGGGGGGGAGGGAGGGGGGGAGGTGGGGGGGAGAGTAGGGGGGGTGTTATAGATAGAATTACCAATGGGCAGGGGTGGGGGAGGCTGGCTCTGGACTACTGTCTCCAGTTGGTGTATATTTCTAAAGCTGGTGTATAATTGTTATTCTGAACGGTGGTTGTTTTCACCTGGTTGATGTACTGTGGTTTAAAGTTGCCTGACAATAAAAATTTAAATATGAAAAAAAAAAAAAAAATCAACTGCTGGTTCTCGTACGCCAAGGTTTTTGAGCGGCAAAATGCTTTCAGGGTTTGTTACTTTTCGCACCACAGCATAAAGCAGCCAGTGACTACTCATGGTTGCCGTAGGTCATCGTTTTTTGGGCCAAGCCGGTGGGCTCGCACACACCGCCAGACTCCTTCCTTTACCTGCAGGCCAAGTTGAGCTGGCCATCATTCCTGGTAGAATTTGATTAGTTCACTCTCCGACACACTCTGGCAATCTGATCACCTGCAGATTGTTTTAGCGGGATCTATTCTCCTGCTGCTCTAACCTGTCCAGCAATTGCTTTTGCTCTTTTTTTAGGTGTTTCATGCTGTCCTCTAGTCTGTCAGATTTCTCCTCTTGGTCTACAACTCTTTTCCACCTCCATGATCCGTTTGCATTTACTCCTCAAATTTCTCCCTGATAATCACAGTGGATTGGAATTTATTTAGCCAGTCCTTTAGGGCTGTGACTACTATACAAGAAATGTCTGCCGCTAAATCTCCAGCTCCTGCTGGCCCTGCTTTGGTAGTGTTGGTGGCCATCTTTAACTCTCCTCTGCTTTTCAGCTGTTTGCTCTTTTTTAATATTTTGTGGGGCATGCCCCTCTGCCGATCCACCCATTCCCCCTTCTTTGGGACGGTTATTACTTGTTGGTACCTGATGGTATGGTGATTTGTTTTTGGTGCTCGGGATGGGAGCTCTCCCTTCACGTGGCTACTCTCCCGCCACTGGAAGTCCCTGGGGGTTGCAATTCTACTGCATAAAGGGGTTCCCTTTCTACTGTATGGGTTGGGGGGGAAGAAAATGGGAAGGATAGTATGATTGAGCGGGAGAGTGGATCAGCAGGAAATATTTATTCTGAATATATACACACCTAATGATCTGAAGGGTGCCTTCTTTCAAAGATGGTTCAAGAAATTTGAGAAAGTGGTCAGATGGATTGAGTAATAGCCAGGAGTATGAACTGTACCTTTGCAAGAAGGACAGAACAAACTATAAAGAGCAGTGGCATAAAAGGGAAGGGAAGGAGCTAAGGGCTTGCATGTGGAGTGGAGGAGTGGCCTAGTGGTTGGGGCAAGGTACTTCAGGCCGGAAGGTCAGGGGTTCAAATCCCACTAGAGGATAGCAACCTTGGGCCGGAAGGACTGGGTTTCTAGTCCCACAGGTGCTCCTTGTGGTCTTGGGCAAGCCACTTAACCCTCCAGAGCCCATGTTCCCTGTAAAATAGTTATCTCCAAGTTATAATGCCCTGTTCAATGTAATTTCAGTTTGTTCAATATAAACCACCTTGATATCATGAAAGGCGGTATATAAGAAATACTAAATAAATAAAACTGGATCTAGTGGATCTTTGGAGGGAGGATAACCTGGCATGTAGGGACTAAGTCTTCCACTCTCTGCAGACAAGCTCTTGTTGTTTTTGGGGGAGAAGGGAACAGATGAGAGCCTTTGACTCTTTGGGCGTGCACCCAATTACCTTATCAGACAATGATATGACATGGGGAAATGGATCCTGCAGAATAAGGCTGCAAAATGGTGCAGTCCTAGTGGGAGAGCTAATGTAAACCTACTTCAGCGAGAGGATGTGGTTCATAAGATGAGAGTTGATTGGCACCAGTATATGTCGTTGAATGACAATGGTAAGGTTGCAGAAAGTAGTTTTTGGGATGCGGGGAAGGCCTGCATGAGAGGGATTCTGATTCAGGAAAGTGTGAAAAAGAAGAGGGAATGGGAGGCTGAGAAGTAGAGACTCATGTTGGTGGATCATATTAAATCAGGCTCAGGTTGGCTATATAGGAAATTGCTGATAGCAAGAGCTCAGTTTAATTCACTGGAACTGGAATAGACGGCTTATCAGCTTCACCTAGCAAAGAGGAACTATATGGAACATGGGAACATGGCATGGCAACTCCATAAGCAGGGTGTGCAAGAGTAATAACCAAGGTTTGGACAAGTTCCTGGAGGAAAGGTCCATAATCCATTATTAAAGGGGACCCGGGAAATCCACTGCTTGCCCTAGTACATGCATTGTGGAACCTGTGTCCTTTGGGGAAACTGCTAGGTACTTGTGACCTAGATTGTCTACTGTTGGAAATGGGATACTGGGCTTGATCAACCTTGGTCTGAACCAGTATGGCATATCTCATGTTCTTATAAGGTGCAGCCAGGGGCCGGGAACAAACGATTATCTCCAATGAAGTAGTTTAATAGGGCATTAGAAGGGGCTCCCTTACTTCCAGCGATGCGTAAAGTGAATCTGATTATTTTGCATAAGAAAGGGAAATCCAGTTAGCTGTGATAGTTATAAGCCGATAGCTGTTATTAACTGTGATGCAAAATTGTACATCAAGTTTTTGGCTAGACATTTTGAAGAATTCTTCCTTGGTTAATTCATTTAGATCAAATGGAGTTCATAGCTGGGAGATTAATCTCAGACAACATCCATGGGACAGTAGATCTTCTGCAAGTGATTAAAGAGCGTAAAGAGAATTCTCTCTGTTGCCTTGGATGCAGAAAAAGATTTTGATTGGGTGGAGTGGAAATTATTATTTGCAATGTTAGAGCACTTTAATCTAGGAAACGGTTCATCCAAGGCATTCGTGCCCCTTTAATAGCCCACTGGCACGGATCTCAGAAAATAGATGCTCATCCAACGAGTTTGACTATACAGGGGAAAATGGCAGGGTTGCCCCATATTGCCAATGCTATTTGCAATGGTTATTGAAGCCTTTGTTGCCCAGGTACAGCAAAATGAGTCAATTCACCCTGATTAGAGTGGGGAAGAAGGAACATAAAATACTGTTGTATGCCGATGATACCATGGTCAATTTACACTTCCTAAAGAGTTGCTGCCATCTTTTTTGCAAGAAATTGATCCATTTTCAAGGTTGTCGGGATTTAAGGTCAATTTGAGCATGACTGAGGCCCTGCTGGATTTGAGTGGTATGAGACAAAAGCTGTCCAAAGGGTTCCCTTTCATTGGGTACACCAAAAAATTAAGTACCTAAGGAGTTATATCTCTTAGGATCCAGTGAAGTTGCTAAGCTTGAACTGCAGACCTCTCTTGCAAAGATTCTCAACAGATCTGGAGAGATGGGCCTCTTTTTAAATCTTAGCTGGATGGGCAGAGTAGCAGCTTTGAAGATGAATATTGTTCCTAAGTTTCTTTTTATTTAACCAGCTTCCCTTATATATACCTCTTACTCTTACAGCAATGGGGATGCAAATTAAAGGATTTTGTCTTGGGGGAAGGGGATGGAGGAGGCCGGACTCAGCAATAAAGACTATACGGGTCATGGGACCAGGGTGGGATGTGCTACCAGATCTGAAACAATATTATCAGGCGAAGGTGCTCAGAACTTTGAGGGTCCAATGGCAGCTCTGTGGGTCGATATCTCCTCAGTCAGTGTTTGGGTAGAATCTAGAGGGCTAGCAGGGAAGGATGAGAAAGGGCAAACTGCAGATCGCCCCTTCCTTGGCTCACTACAGCAGATGCTGCAGGACTTGAAGCAAAAGGCGTTGATTCCTTCATTACTATCACGGCGATCTAAATTACAGGATTATCAACTGTGTTCATCCACTGGGTTTTGGACCCTTCTGTCTGATCTATGCAAGCTGGGATTGGGCAGATTCTCATATCTGCTCAAAGGGGAAGTTTGTATGTCAATCCAGGAGTAGTAATCATTATTTTTATTTTTTTTTCTCCAGGATTTGGACCAATGACCATCTAAGTGGTTTACAGTAACCAGTTACAGTCCCTCTATATAAGTACCATACAGACGATACAGTAGGTTAGGGATGAAATAGCACGACAATCAAATACCTGTAATCACATGCATAATTCTGACCCTTTTCAAATCCAGGCTGAAAACTCACCTCTTCGCTGCTGCTTTTGGATCTTGACTCGTCTGTTCTCCTTTGTTTTCTTACCATTCCCCCTAGCTGTATCCCATGCTACAGCTACTGTGTTGACTGTCTTGACTAGATTGTAAGCTCTGATGAGCAGGGACCGTCTTTTACATGTGTCTGTGCCGCACTGCGTATGTCTTGTAGCACTATACAAATGTTCAGTGGTAGTGGTAGTAATAATTCAGTGATACACAAGGAGGGGGGTGGCGAGAATGATACAGCAAACCCAGATCAGCCACAGGGCCTGCAGTCTAAGTTGCGTTAAATGATTGTAGAGAAGCCAGTGCTTCCCTAACCTGCTTGAGAGTGGGAGGGAATATTTTCTTTATTCAATACTTTCAAATTGGATTTTTCTTAATGAAATATCCTTACTTGACCACCTTATCCGAGGCATAGACAACCCTAAATGTACGTTCTTACTAGTTTTCATAGACATTGCCTCAGCATTCGATATTAACCACAACATCCTCATCACTATAAATTGGAATAGGCGGAACAGTGCTACAGTGGTTCAAGTCCTATATCTCGAACCGCAAACTACACATCCAGATAGGCAACGAACCCCCGGTTACCTTCCCATAAGATCAATGAATCCCCCAAGGGTCTGCCCTCTTAGCCCTATTATTTAACAGTTATCTGCAACCAATCACCAATATATTCAAAATATTCAACATCAAGTACTATATCTATGCGGATGACATGTTGTCCCTCCCCGTAGATACGAATAATCCCACCTTTAACAACCTATCCGACTGCATTAGTGAAACTGAATCATGGCTAAATGCTAATAACCTCAACATCAATTTAAAAAAAACAGAAGCCATGTACATTACAAAAAATCAAAACCACACCCTTCCTCAAAATATCACCCTGAGCTCCGCTGCTCTCCAAATCAAGAATGAGGTCAAATACCTCGGTATAACCCTCGATCAAACCCTCAGCATGCTCCCCTATTTGAAACAAACAGCGAAAACAGTATTCTACAAGTTAGACAATTCGACACATATGACCATTTCTAGAAGCAAACAATTACAGATCAGTAATCCAAGCAATTGTCACACCCCATTTTGACTACTGTAACAGCCTGTTACAGGGTCTACTCGCCAGAAACCTACACATTCTCCAAAGAGCACAAAACATCACAGCTAGAATCATTTGCAAAGCCCCGCTGACTGACCACATCACATCCATCCTATATGACCTTCACTGGCTCCTAATAATGAGTCGAATAAAGTTCAAAATACTCATGACAACCTTCAAACTAATTAACGATATAGCGCCATCCATACTCTCAACCACTGTTCCCTCTAAGCTGTGCACGTGTGCGCGCGCACACACCTCGCCGATTGAGTGCACATATTTTACAACAGAGCGCACAAAAATTACGGTTCTGATTCTGATAGAAAACAACACAGACGTTCTTAAAATTGAAAAGTTGTTGTGCATTTATGGTTTTCACAAGTTCTACAATATTTTCTAGTGCAATCAATGTGGTGTGCATACTGTATTCTGACGTGTAGTCAAATTTTAAAGTATATAACTCCGAGTGTTATGTGGCGCACAAAAATTTAACCTTCCTTCAAAAGCTGCACAGCTGATATTTTATGCGCACACAGCCTACAGAAAATTAGAGGGAACATTGCTCTCAACGCTCATTCAAACCCCCCCCCCTCCCCCCGGACACAAGAACTAGAAGAGAAAATGCACTACATTCCCTTGAAATACCCAACACACTCTGGAAAACAAAACAGGTCACAAGCTCCAGGGCATTCACATTCACTGCCCCCACCCTCTGGAACTCCCTACCACTATCTGCTCAATTAAGGACCTCCAGTTGTTTAAAAACTCACTCAAAACATGCCTCTTCACCGCACACTATGGAACACAAAACACAATACAAAACATCACCCCAAACTCACAGGCAAACCACATGCACAATGCTGACCAATAGACACCTAACCACATTCAGAGATGAACCCACATCATACATTCCAGGCAACACTTGCCTATAACCTGCTTGTACATAGTTATCATTATGCTAAGTTCTCAGAATGTTTAAAAGTTACCATGTAAAAAGTTCTAAAAAACTGTTTTATGTAACATGTTAGTTATATGTAAACCGCCCCTGATCTCTGGAAGGGGCGGTATAGAAAAGTATAACAAATAAAATAAATAAATAAAATAAATAGGAGAATAATCAGTGTATTATAAGAGCGGTAACACCTCTGGAGAACACTCTTTTCCAGGCAGCTGGATGAAGGCCTTAATCTCTCAGCTTTATAAAGGTCGAATGATGGCAAAGGAAGCCTCACTCCCAACACATATTGCTGGGTGGCATAACTGTCTGGGGAGATCTTTGGATCACAGGGATTGGGGGAAGGTCCATCTGGCTATCACCAAATGTTCTCTGGTCACACACTGGAGACAAATCCAATACAAAATTGTGCAGAGGTTATACATTATGCTGTTTCGGTTGTGTAAAGCCAGGCTAAGGAAGATGGGGTTATGTTAGCAGGGCTGCAGTTAGGTGGGGATGTTTTACCCATTATGAGAGCACTAGACACGCTGCCTTTTACTTCCAACCACTATGATATTGGAACTCTTATATCCCAAGACGCATCTCTTCAACCAGGCCTTTGAGCTCCTTTCTTAGCATTGCGTGTGTTGGCTGGCCCGGCCTCTGCCTCCCCTGTCTCCTTCCCTTTCTTTCCTGACCCCTTTAGCTCTTTCGTTTACTTTTCTATCCTGCCTCTGTTTTTAAATTTGGAGTTCTTTTCTCTCATTTTAATTGTATTTTGTTTGCAAACCGCTCTGGTTTAACTGAAGGGCGGTATATCAAATTTTTAATGAACTGTAAACTGTTTACCACCTTTGGTGGGAATGTGTTAAGATCAAGAATTATTGGCGGATGGTGGTAAAGCAAATTAATCTGATCACTGGGTGGGGGGGGGCAGCCTTGTCGACTGATCCAGTGATGTTTTTAGGTGTCATAAAGGACGATAAAGGCAAGATGTACCTTCCACTCCATGCAAAACTGCTCTTAGCGGCACGTCTTGCTATAGGGTGGAGGTGACATACAGATGCAGGTCCCTCAAAAGTTGATTGACATTACAAAGCAGGAGAAGCAGTGTGCTTTGATATGTTAATGTTTACCCTGCAAGGGAAAGAGTGGCGTGTTTTGGGGGTTTTTTTTTGCAAAATCTGGACTCCCTTTGTACATACATTTGCCTCGCCTTGAGGGGGCGTGGAGACCCTGCCAGTATTTATTTATTTAGCATTTCTTTTATACCGCGCTATTAACATCAGTGCGGTGTACATCAAACAAACATATACATTGCAGGCTAACTGCAATGTATTCACATTTGAACAGGGATTGAAACTTGGATAAATAAGGGTAAACATCAGCAGTTATTACAGACATCCATAATAACTGTTGATGTTTACCCTTGTTTATCCAAGTTTCAATCCCTGTTCAAATGTGAATACATTGCAGTTAGCCTGCAATGTATGTTTGTTTGATGTACACCGCACTGATGTTAATATTACAGACATCCATAAGTTCATTAAGCTTGTTTTCTGTTCCTATGTTTGTAAGCCTTTTGAGGTTCAAGTTTGATTTGAACAATGAACTGATTCTCCAATTCATTTAATACTTCGGATGAAGAGAATTTAAGGGCTATTGCTCGGCAGCTTAGTCTAGAGCTCTCATTGCTATAATATGTTGTATCATTTTGTCTTAGGATGGGGATATACTGTAAGCTTGTTTCCTCTACTGAATAAAAATAAAATTTAACTGTTAGCTACAACTATTTTTTATTTTATTTTTGACTGTTTTTTTTATACCACTTTTCACCAGGGCAAAGCATTGTACATTTGAACAACAAATTTTTACATAGAACAGTGGAACTTATATACATCATGAATCACTTGGGTGAAAGAAGATATATGAGTGTAAGGTAGGATAAATTATATGCATGATCAATTGTTTTCAACTTTATATAGAGAGAGGGTGCAGAGGAGAGTTAGTTAGGAGGTAGGGTGGGTTATGTAATGGAACCAAAGTGTTCATTGAATAGGTGAGTTTTGAGATGTTTCCTAAATGTTGACAGTTCAGTGGTCGATCGGAGAGCCACAGGTAGAGAGTTCCAGAGGGTAGGGACATATAGTTCAAATGCTCTGTTGCAAACATACTGGGTGCTCTTGGATTTTTCTTGTGGTATGTTTAGCATATTGCATTTTGTCTTTTCGTCCTGCTTGGATTTATGGTATTCATTAGTGTTTCATGGTAGTGTGAGGAATGGTGGCTGATGATTTTAAAGGTCAGGAGTACGATTTTGTAGCATATGCGACTAAATAATGGCAGTCAATGAAGCTATTTGAAAATAAGGGTTACGTGGTCATACTTTGCCCCTTGAATTATGCACACCACAGTATTCAAGGCAGTGTGCAGGGGAAGCAGTGTGTTTTTTGGCAGGCCTTGATAAATTGAATTACAGTAGTCAAATTGCGGTGTTATGATTGCTTGGAAGGCTGATCGGTAGTTGAATGGATCCAGTAGAGGGCAAAGATGGCGAAGACTATACCAGATTCATTTGTTTACAAAAAAAAATATTCACATCCTATGTTCAAAGTGTTCTTTTCTTCAAATGCTTCAGCTGTCATGCTCTAGGCTTGTGTTAGCACAGGAAATAGCTTCTAGGAAGTGTTGATATTTAATCATATCCATTGTTCCCTCTAATGTCTTACAGTCAATGAAGAACTTGAAACCAAAAAGAGGTTCAAGCTGTCACAGCTGAATGTTCCTTAGGAGGGAATATTGGGCAGCTCTTGGCCTAGGGTTGTGTATGTTCACATATAACAACCTCCTTTCCCTTTGGGTTGAGACTTCTGGTACTCAGAGGTTGCCAGGATTTAAAACATGAGCCCCAGGCGTTTACTTAGAATTAACATTAGTCGCTGGTCACCAGATAATAGGAAGCTGTAAAAATACAAGAATCAAGGTTAGGAACATGATCTCCCATCCAAATAAAAGCCAGGCCCAATCCTGTTTAGCTTCCAAGATCAGGCAGTCTCAGGGTGATGTGGCAGTAGGCTAAGGAACATCAGTAACAGAAGACAAACAGAAATAGTAGCATGCCCAGGAACTCATACGATACCTATGAAAAGGCAAGGAGAATGGGAGTTCTCATGTTCAAGTAGTTTCAGGGAACCAATCAGAGCAATCTGCATCATTAGGAAGTGACTTGCAATGGCTTAAAACGGCACGTGGCAGCCATGACCCCTTTTTTAGGTGAGGGGGCATGCTGGGGGCAAGTGCATGACACATGCAAGAGAATGATGTGGAAGGCAGTTAACCCTCCATAGCCCATGTTCCCTGTAAAATAGTTATCTCCAAGTTATAATGCCCTGTTCAATGTAATTTCAGTTTGTTCAATGTAAACCGCACTGATGCAGAATAGTACGGTATATAAGAGAATGTAAATAAATAAACAAAAATGACAATGAAATACAGGAAAGAAGGATAAAGGTTTTGGCATGGACTTCACAAGCCCCATACTTGAATTGTTTAGTTTAATTTTGTAATCCGCTTTATACATCTGTAGTTGTAAAGTGGACTGTAAGTGCTGTTAAACTAAATTAAATTAATCATTCAGTGCATGCAGAGATCTAATAATATTTCTGAGGTGAGAGAAGTCTTTCTGCCAAGAAAAAGCGGGAACAAAACTCCAAAAGCCAAGAATAGCAAGATTCTCGACTGGCCACAGGAAATGTTTAAAAACTATTGTTTGCCAATGATGATACAAATTTCTAACTAAAAGCGTTTCCGAACTTTCTCACCTGCCATTTTCACAATCGAGCAGATGCAGAAGACTAGCCCTTTGCTCGCAGATTATGCAACTTATGCGCACAAGTTCTGCCACACCAAATGCAGAAAAGAGATTGATGCACATGTAAACAGGAAAAGAAAAGTATGCACGCACAGTAATTAAGTAATATGCAAATGAGCTGCATGTATTAAAAGGGAATGCTAATAGGGTCTGCGCCCAATGAGGAGAAAAGCGTAGAGGATTACATAACCAGCAGGAGCGCCAATATCTGTCTGGTCTGAGGTGATTTAAACAACTTGCGCATGTAGGGAAAGACTGTTCCTGAGCGGGTGTCCAGTTTAGTCCTCCACATCCGGGTAGTGCACCTCCTCCTGCAGCAAGGAGACTGGACCAATCAACTCTTTAGTAATCTAGCCTGTATCCTGCTGGAACTCCCATCAGCCCTCCATTGTGTCCAGTCTCCTTGCAGCAGGAGGTGGTATGAGCCTGGCGCTAGGCTCACTTTGAATCTTGTTAGCTGTTTCATTTATCCCTTTGGTTTATTTTCATTTCCTTTCTCTTTATTTTTTTTCTTTTAATTGCAGCCTGTACCTTTTTAAAAAAAAAAAAAAAAAAAAAAGGGGGCAAGCGCGGTGGAGGAGCCGAACCGGCACTGCTCTTCTCACCCGGTACTCTTCTGGCAGCTCAGAGTGCGCAGCAGACTGTGATCACTCCCCCAGGACGGTTCAGGGGTAGGATTCGTGTGCTCCCGGGCTCGGCAGGTGTTGCTTTTCACATGGCACGGCTCTAAGCTGTCCGGCTGAGGACCGGCGCTTCAGCTGCCCTGCAGCAAACGGGCTCTCTGCACGTTCCTGTTCTCGGTTTGAGCGGCATTGCGGGCCTTTCATGTATTGCTGCTTGCCTGGTAAGTGTCTTCTTTCCGATTTTTAGGGGATGTTAGTTTCGTCGGCTTTTCTTTCTTTTTTAGTTTTTGGCGCCTTTTTCTCTCCAGCGCGGCTTGACCGCGGCGGCCATTTTAGCTTTGCGGTTTTGGCGGTAAAGGAATTAGAGGCTTCCTGCCTTGCTAGTTTGGTGGCGTTTTGGGTCCCGAGCAGGGTTGGGAGGTTGCTGGTTTCTCTGCATCTCACATAACAACCAAAAAAAAAAAAAGTACAAGGCCTGAAGCAGAGAACTAGAGCCAGGCGGTGTTCAGATAACTGCATTGGCCCTCGGCCTTTTTTCTCTGCGAGCTGCTTCTCTCAGTCTGTCCCTTCCCGTTCTGCGGGGCTGTAGGCTGTTCTTCATGTCCTCAAAACCGCAGTGTGTGGTCTGCGGTTCGCGTAGGCGGTCAGTGTCTGCTTCTGGCTTCTGCGGGAGCTGTGCTGTAGTCTCCTGTGATATAGATCAACAGTTGGCGGGCACTTCTCAGACAGAGCCCTTGGAATCTGCATTATCTGCTGAAGGAAATGCTTCTCCCGGTCCTCTGTTGCCGCCTGTTTCGTCTGGATCTCAGGATCAGGGGTCTGGGATTCCGGTAGAACCAGGGGACCTTTCTTCTGCCTTTACGGATTTTTCGCCGGACTTCATGCTAATTATGCATCAGGCCTTCAAATTGGGGCGGTTGGGCAAATGGTCTGAGTCCTTGTCCTCGTCTCCTGCCCCTCCGCCCGCTAGTTCGGAGCTGACCGGACGGGTTTCCAAGCAGGCTAAGAGACCTCGGTCTTTAGACCTCGTTCACGAGGATTTGGAAGGGCACGACATGGATGCGGAGGTAGAGCCTGAGGGCAGTATGGATGATCTTGAAGAGGGAGAGATTCCGGACCCTGAGGATCAAGCTAGGATTGTTCGGGTGTTTCGTAGGGAGGAATTGGTTCCTCTTATCACAGAGGCTCTTCAGACACTCAATCTCGCTGCGCCGCCTCCGGGGGACGGCGAAGCTTTGGAGGATCCTCTTATTCAGGCGGTTCGGGATTCACAGGTGGTGGTCCCCGTACACCGACCGTGTTGTGGCTCAAATGATTCAGACTGAGTGGGACCAGCCGGACTCTGATTTGAAAGGGATCCGGACCATGCATCGCCTCTATCCTTTGGCAGACAAGGATAAGGAGAAGTTTAAGTCGCCTCGGGTGGACGCTGCCGTTTCGGTGGTGACCAAGAAGACCACAATCCCGGTGGAGGGCAGTGCGTCCTTGAAGGACATTCAAGATAAGAGAGTGGACGGTTTGTTGAAACAAGCATTCAAAACCAATGCCTTGTTGTTGCAGGCTTCTATCTGTGGAGCCTGGATAGCTAGAGCCTCGTTGCGGTGGGCTCAACGATTGCGCCAGAATCCACTCTTAGATCAGCAAGCGTTGCTCGAGGTCACGCACTTAGAGTCTGGTTCAGCGTATTTGGCGGATGTCCATTATGATTTGATCCGGACGTTGGCTAATAGTATGGCCTCGGTGGTGGTGGCGCAAATCCCTTTGGTTGCGCAACTGGGCAGCCAACCCTTCTTCCAAATCTCGGCTCAGCAAACTCCCCTTTAAAGGCAGGTGGTTGTTCGGGGACGATTTGGATAAGTTGGTGAAGGACTTGGGAGAGTCTAAAGGAGGGAGGCTGCCGGAGGACAGGCCTAAGTCTGGTAGAGGTCTACCAGTGGTCCGGGGTCAATTTTGGGACTTTAGGAGGTTTCGGTCTTCCCGCCTTTGGAGTTCCCAGCGAGGCAGGTTTCCGTCTCTATCGCAGTCCTTTCGTGGTTTCCGAGGTGCTGGCAGAGGATTTTCGTCAGGTTCCTCCGGCTCGGCCTCTTCCTTTAGTTGCAAACCGCAATGAAGTGAGGTGGACCCTGGAGGGAGGCCAAGTGATCAGCGGGCGCCTCTGGAACTTCCTTCCCTCTTGGGTCCACATAACAACGGACCAGTGGGTCCTGGAAATTGTCAGAGACTGTTATGCGTTGGAGTTTGCCATTCTTCCGCGAGACTCCTTTGTTCTGTCTCCCAGCAGTGGGCGGCAGAAGGAACTGGCCATTCGGGCTACTTTGGAGCGTCTTTTAGCGCTCGGTGCGGTCGTTCCCGTTCCGGAGAGCGAGCGCGGTCTCGGTCGTTACTCCATTTATTTCGTGGTGCCAAAGGAGGACGGGTCCTTAAGTCCTATTCTGGATCTCAAGGGCATAAATCGCTGTCTGCGGGTTCCTCATTTCCGCATGGAGACCCTCAGGTCCGTCATCGTCGCAGTGCGGCAGGGGGAGTTTTTTTACTTCTCTGGACCTCACCGAGGCTTATCTACATATTCCAATCAAAGCGACGCATCAAACGTTTCTGCGGTTCGCGTTTCCCTGGGGTCACTTTCAGTTCCAAGCATTGCCTTTCGGCCTGGCCACAGCTCCTCGCATTTTCACCAAGGTAATGGTGGTGGTGGCGGCGGCCGCCTTGCGAAGGGAAGGTGTGCTAGTCCAACCCTATCTCGACAACTGGTTGATAAGAGCGAAGTCAGCGGATGAGAGCTTACAGGCTACGGACAAGGTAGTGCGTCTCCTGCAGAGCCTCGGCTGGGTGATCAATGTACAAAAGAGTCACTTGGTTCCGACTCAGCTTCTCGAATATCTGGGAGTTTGCTTCGACACGTCGGCGGGTGTGGTGTCTCTACCGGATCGCCGCACACAAGGGTTGCGTCAGCTGGTGCGTTTTTTCTTAGCGAGTCCCGCTCCGTCGGCATGGTGGTATCTCTGGTTGCTGGGAACCATGGCGTCGACTCTGGAGGTGGTTCCGTGGGCCAGGTTCCATATGCGGCCTCTTCAGCGGGCTCTGTTACGTCGTTGGTCCCATCAGTCAGATTCTTTCAATCGCCGATTGCCATGTCCGAGCCGGGTTCGGAAAGCGCTACAGTGGTGGCTGTGCCCGCAGTCCCTTCGGGCGGGAGCCCCCTTGGAACAACCAGTTTGGTTACCGATCATCACGGATGCGAGTCTAGCAGGCTGGGGAGCCCACTGTATGGGCCGTTTCGCGCAAGGGACATGGTATCCGCAGAAGGCTCTGTGGTCGATCAACCGTCTCGAGCTGCGCGCTGTGCAGCTAGCGTTGCAGGCCTTCGAGACGTCGGTACGGACTCGGGTGGTTCGTGTCCTGTCGGACAACTCGGCGGCGGTGGCGTACGTCAACCGGCAGGGAGGCACGGGAAGCGTGGCCATGGAAGAAGAGGCGGATGCGCTGTTCGCTTGGGTGGAGGTGCGTCTCCTGGCCATTTCGGCAGCGCATATCGCGGGAACAGAAAATGTGATGGCGGATTTTCTGAGCCGGGTGCACGTGGACGCCAGAGAGTGGGAGTTGCATCCGCAGATATATGCTGAAATAGTTTATCGTTGGGGTCCGCACATCATGGATCTCATGGCGACCTTCCGGTCGGCAAAGACAAATCGCTTTTTCAGCAGGCAGCGAAAGCGCATGTCCGAGGCATCGATGTACTCATCTAACCGTGGCCCGAGTTCAGGCTTCTGTATGTCTTCCCGCCGTGGGCTCTGATCGGAAGGGTAGTTCAACGCATCGAAGCTCACCGCGGAAAGGTCTTGTTGGTGGCGCCGGATTGGCCCCGTCGTCCTTGGTACGCAGATCTGTTGCGGCTGCTCGACGGCGTGCCATGGCGGCTTCCTCCCTTAATGGATCTGCTAGTTCAGGGGCCCCTGCGCATGCCTCAGGTGGATCGGTTCTCGCTTACGGTATGGCCATTGAAAGGGCTAGGTTGAAAAGGAAGGAGTATTCCCCGGCGGTTATTGCTACCCTGCTTCGGGTTAGGAAAGCTTCTACATTCCTTACGTATGTTCGAGTTTGGCAAATTTTTGAGGATTGGTGTTCCCAGCATGGCGTTTGGGCAGCGTCTTCGTCGGTGGCGGTCATTCTTAGTTTTCTGCAAGACGGGTTTGACAAGGGGCTAGCCGCGAGTTCTCTGGAGGTTCAGGTAGCGGCCCTGGCGTGCTATAGGGGCAAGATTCAGGATGTCCCTCTTGCGGCGCATGTGAACATTCGACGTTTTCTAAAAGCTGTGTTTCGGTTGTGTCCGTTGCGCAGGGTTACTTTGCCACCTTGGGATTTGAACCTGGTGCTGCAGGCTTTGGTTCGGGAGCCGTTTGAACCCCTCTGCCATGCCTCGGTTAAGACTTGACGCTGAAGGCGGTCTTTCTCGTTGCCATTTGCTTGGCACGCCGTATTTCGGAACTTCAGGCACTTTCTTGTAGAGCTCCCTTCTTGTCCTTTTTCCGTGATCGGGTGGTTTTACGGACGGTTCCCTCTTTTCTGCCAAAGGTGGTCTCTCCCTTTCATGTGAATCAGTCTGTGGTGTTGCCCGTTTTTTCCCCAGAATCATCTCAAGAGTCCAACACCGCTCTTCATCGGTTGGATGTGCGGCACATTCTGCGTCGGTATCTGAAGGTTTCTGAGTCCTTTCGAAAGTCGAATCACTTGTTTGTGCTGTTCGGTGGGCCTCGCAAGGGGGAGGCGGCGGCGAAGGCCTCCATTTCTAGATGGATTAAGGAGGCTATCGCTTCGGCGTATATTCTGCAGGGTAAAGCTGTTCCATTGGGTCTGCGAGCTCATTCTACTAGAGCGCAAGCCACGTCTTGGGCGGAGCATAGTCTGGTCCCGCCGTTGGAGATTTGCAGGGCAGCGATGTGGTCCTCTCTCCATGCCTTTAGTAGACATTACCGCTTGGATGTGGCGGCGGCTCAGGATACTTGTTTTGGATTGGTGGTCTTGCGTGCCGCGTGGCAAGATCCCCCCCCCCCCCTGTTGTTAACTGCTCTGGTACATCCCGGATGTGGAGGACTAAACTGGACACCCGCTCAGGAAATAGAAATTACACTTACCTGGTAATTGTAGTTCCTGGAGGGTCCAGTTTATTCCTCCTTCCCGCCCGGAAGTTTCTGTAACTACTTTGTCTGGGCGGCGCGCTAAGTCCGTTGTGCGACGCTGTCGGTATGTTTTCGGCTCATAAGAGTAACCAACTTAAAAAAAAAAAAAAAAAAAGGGGGGGTCAAAACCCCGCTGGACGAGGACCCTGGGTGTTTTTTTTCTAGGGTCTCTTCGTTCCTTCGATTTTTTTTTTTCTCTGGCATGGTTTGTTCATTAGCTTGCTGCTCTGACTGCCGGTTTTAGGTGCAGGGGACGGAAGCAAGGTGCGGAGTTCGAGCCCTCTCGTTTGGGGAGGGGGTCACGTAGCTGATTAAGGGGTACTCTATACTGATACATACCTTTTTTTCCTTTAATCTGTTCTTTTTTGAGTCTGCTTTGTTACTAGTTCACTGAAGGGCTGATGGGAGTTCCAGCAGAATACAGGCTAGATTACTAAAGAGTTGATTGGTCCAATCTCCTTGCTGCAGGAGGAGGTGCACTACCCGGATGTGGAGGACTAAACTGGACCCCCCAGGAACTACAATTACCAGGTAAGTGTAATTTCTATTTTCAGGGTATGTACCACACCTTGACTGAAAGATAAGGTGGCATACAAATATGTCTAAATGTACCAATGAACAGTTTACCTTCAATGCGAACATTTGCTGCAGGTATCTTTCAGCGTATAAACTAAAGTTCAGTGTTCAAGAACAAATGTCTCTTGCTGCTTATACTTGTACATTTTTTGGACTCACTTATTCTCCATTTTCTGATAGGTCTCCTTTGTTGTGATTTCATAAAAAAATATTTTTGGGCAAAATAGTGTTGATTATTATGGGCTGAGTGCCCAAAGAACCTGCATGTCCTGTGCGCATAACGTGCGCTTTTGACATTTACACACTTATGCTACAAGTGGCCATGTGCACCTCTGTTTGCACATGCATTGGCTCCCCTCCTTTCACTCTGTGCTGACGTTTTGTGCACAGCTCATTTGCATAAATGCTCTTTGCTATATACCTCGTTCCCCTATAAGGGTAACACTAATTATCTATTTATAATTTTTTGTTGGAAAACGCACCATAAAGAACCAATTTCTGATTTCTTCTCGCGGTATGTAATTCCTTTTTATTCTTTAAAAAGGGAATTAACCCTTACTACCAAGGAACCCCATCTCCTTAGTATCATCCAACCGGTATTGAGAACCCACAAAAGTCAATGATTAAATAAATCAGAGGAACTACTTAGCTGTTGATGAACAATCTTCATAACCAGCAGGATATCCAATATTCTCCCCGTATTGCTTCAGGGATCCCAAGTTGGTTTTAAAACAGCTAGTCCTCCTCAAGACCAATGGAAAAACAGTCCCGCGAACAATCACGGATATGTAGTAACCCAACGTTGCGTTTCAAGCCTTCAGACCCTCTTGGCTCTTTCTCAAACTCCGTTGCTTTGCTATATACCAGAAACCCATGTGTATGAAAACACATACCCATCTAATAGCGTGCAAATTCAGCGCACAGCTTTCTGTATCAGTCTGTTTTTTCATATTTTTGAATCTTTAAAAAAAAACCCACAAGTAATTAAGCATTAAAATCTGCAGAAAGATGTGCTTAAAACTTTGTCCCACTATACCGAAAAAAGAAACTCTAACACAGAAAGTTGTACTTTCTTCCACCAAAATGTTTTTCTATTGTTCTCACATACTGAACCATATGCTTTGTATGTCAGTATAGAGAAGCTCAGTAGAGCATGGAGGTCGCAGCAATTCTTTCTGCTGTATACTCTTGTGCATATCTCAATCATAGGTCTGAGACCATAAATGTACCAACTTCAATTTTTTAATGCAAAAAAAATCAAATAGAACTCACTGCTGCAATGAGAATCACCACTTAAAAATTTAACCACTCATAGGTCCTAACTCTTGTTCTGTTGAATCTTGCTAACTGCATCAGGGGAATACTGTAACCCCATGACTTTTTTCTCATCAGCATCAAGAAAATGTTGATACCAGCACAATGTTCATCTCAACATTTCTGTGCCTTTACTTACGCCATGAATCCACCTAGCGGAACAACTACAAAGATATTGTAAATGCTTGTTGATGACATGATGTTATGGTCGTTATTGATTCTAAATAGCGCGGTATATAAGAAACTGTAATAAATAAATAAATAAATAAAATTCACTACGATTTTAAGGGAAATCTCATCCAAAACAGAACAGCCCAGCACAGTGCAGTCCCTAATCACAATAAAGTTAGCCCGTTGGGTGATAAACTTTGTAACTGAAAAATCCAGAGCTGCTCACATGTTAATCTTGTTCTTCTATTACTGGCAATATCATCCAGATGCGATTTCCCCTTAAGTGTGTAGTAAATGTCGTCATGCATTCACAATATATTTGTGCTCTTTCTGCTAGATGGATTCATGGCATAAGTCAAGGGGCAGACATGTTGAGATGAACATTATGCTGGTATGTTGAGAGAAAACGCCGAGGGGCTCCAGTATTCCCCTGATTTATTTATTTATATTTCTTATATACCGCGCTATTATAATCAGTGCGGTTTACATTTAAAACAGAACATACTACAATGTAACAGGCCACATTGAGTTTACATTGAACAGGGGTAATAAAACATGGAAGAAACCGGGGGAACTATATACAAATTATGAATAATCTTACGAGGACATATAGGATCTCTAAACAGAGGGTCAGGGAGAGAAGGTAGGGGAAAAAAGATTAACCATTCTCTATGGGAGGGTGATCTATGGGGCGGGCTGGGTAGGAGGGCAAGGTGATGTCTGTGTGCTTTCCAGAATTGGTATCAGGGTAATGTTGTAGGAACAAGTGGTGCTGATGCAGTTGGCAAGATTCAGTGGAACTCGAGTTAGGTCCCACAAATAGCTACTTTTTTTTAGTGCAAAAAAAAAAGTTGATTCTTTTATGGACTCGGACCTATGACTGAACAATGCATAGGAGTATATAGTGTAAAACATTGCTGTGAACTCCCTGCTCTGCTGAGCTCCTCTGACATACTGTACAAAGCATATGTTTCAGAATCTGAGAGTAATAGAAAAAGATTTTACTTGAAGGAAGTGTGTTCTTTAATATTGGATTATATTTAACTTTGTCCCATATAGAGGTTGTGTCAGCTGCTGTTCAATTGAAAAATACAGTTAGACTAGGGACACTTAAAACATTTGCACAAACCATGTCTTTGAGCTAAGATCCTTTTTTATTCGTCAGTTTGAAAATATTAAAAAAATCTGATTTAAATTTTTTTAAATTTTGATTTTATTTTTTGTTTTTAAATGAAATTATTCATCCAGGTACCAGAGGAATATGTAATCTTGATCTATCCTGTGTACACAACAATTCCCTCGATTCTCAGTGTTGGGAGCAGAAGATAGAAAAAGGGGGCTACAGATCTGTTCACTGGGATTACAGCAATGTCATCCACTGGCTTTCCCTAGGCTCTGTTTTCTGTAAGAAAAGAGATTTGTGTCATTTTGATCTTAGTTTTCTATCATGTATAAAATTTTAAAAAAATCTCTTGCAGCCATGGAATGGGTAGAAGTGGAATACAGAATAGCAGGCGGCTGCTCCCAGCCCCTAATGGGATTTGGTAGCAGCATGTGCGAGTTTGTTTCAGAAGTCAGAAATGAACAGATGTTGGTATAAATTACCTCTGTGTCTGACGTTTTGCAAATTAAAAGCGCGGTTGGCATCACTAAACAATTTCAGCAGGTTGGGGAGGAGATGGGAAATGGATAGAAGGAAAACGTGATTACTCTGGCAGCTTTTGGTAAGAATTAAACTCTAGCAGATAGAATCATGCGCATAAAGGAACGAAAGGAAATCTGATGTAATCAGAAACACTAACATGTCAGACGAGGAGCTAGTGGAGTACTATGGTGCACCCCCTAACTAAATCTTTGTCAAACACACATTTAGACAGCCTCCCCCCCACCCCCACCTCCTGTGTTCACTCATCAAATTCCTGTGGTATCAGACTGTGTGGTCTGAGATTGCTTCTTTTTAATGCTTTTAAGATATTTATTGGAATTGGACGTCAGTTTTAAATGACTTACACTAAATTATGTAAATATTCATGCTGCCAGAATGTATATGTGACTGAACTTTTTTTTCCTTTTGCATTCAGCAAGGGAAATGACTCGAGGGAAGTTCCTGAACATCTTGGAGAAACCCAAGAAATAGCTGCCCACCGGTGAGGAGAATCAGTGGTCGTAAAGCTTTGTGTGCCATGCACCCAGAACTCTTCCTGCTGATGACGGAGTACCCATTTTATATTTTTGGAGAGCAGCTCGGCCGACTTCAACCAAGGCATCTTCTCTCGGCATGATTTTAAGGCTCTGCTCCCATTCACTTCACTGGCCAAGAAAGTCCACGTGGATGGATGGGATTTGAAACTTTCTTGTAAAGAGAAGTTTGTAAAATAAAAAGTTTAAAACTTGTGAAATCAGGAAACTCTCTGCAGGAGAGAGAGAAACTCTTAAAACTACATGCCTTTTAATCTGAACTGTGATGCTGGTGACATTTTAGGAGGTACGTTTGAGAGTCACTGGCACCAGATGGTATTCAAGAAATCCACAGGCTTCAGCATTTGTCTCCATCTTCCTGTCTCAGCTTATGATTTAGCTTGGCTTCATTTTTGTGCAACACGGAGAATTATGAAGTATTAACAATAAAGGCAAAATATCTCACAGTTCTTGTGTCCAAGTATTAGTAGAAGCAGCTGTTTTTCTGACAGTCGTTTCCTGGTTGGCCTGCATATCTGTAATGATGTTGAGGGACACTCTGGTGTTCACAGGCAGTCTACATGTTCCTTAACTTAGCATGCCTCAGAGTACTATGCTTTTGCAGTTTCATGGTTTAGGTGCTCATTCTATTGACATCTGCCTATAAAGATGTAAATGGATCAGGATAGCCAAAGTAGTGCTGGGCTTGGAACTTGGCGCCAGGGAGGCCAGTGCAGTCAGACCTTGGAAACAGTTTCTCCTGCAACATACTGGGAACAGCTAATTTTTTTTTCCCCGAAAAAAATCCTTGTTATTTCCTTAAAAAATTAGCTGTTCCCGGTATGCGTACCGCTTCCTCTTCCCACCTCGAGCCGGCACGGGGCCTGGTGCTGTTCTTGGCTCTTTCCCTCATTTTTGATCGAGGCTTGCCTCGACCGGCATTCATGCCCTTTTTCGCCCAGGGGTTGTCGACCCCAGCCGGATGTTTCCCACCATGTCCCCCGATGCCTTCAAAAAATGTGAGCGCTGCAATCAAACCATCTATCACGGACACCCATGACTGCTGCTTATGCTGCCTGGGACCCAGACCATGATAGCACCTCCTGTGACTTGTGCCAGGCCATGACACCTAAAACTAATAAGAGGTCAAGCGCACAAACAATAGCACACAATACCATTGCACGCCCAAAGTACATAGGTAATCTCCAGTAACAAGCAGGAATGCGGTCTTCACATATGGTGAAGTCGGTACCAATGGAGCCTGCATGGGAATGCTCCCCACCATCCAATATGAAAGCCTTTGGGAGCATTCCACTGTGCCTGCGTGTCTGCCTTCCCATTTTCCCAACTCCTCAGTTCTTCATTTTCTGCAGAGCCAACAGGTTGCTAAATCCTATTCCCGCCTAAAATCTTTTCTTTTTTGGTGTATACCATGCTCTGCCTTTTGGTCGAAACTGGCCCCATCAGAATTGACGCCGGCGCCAATAAATGTTTTCTTTTTTAGTTATAAAATTTTCTATTTCTTTTCTTTTCCTGCGAGTTTCACCGCTAACTGGGCCTTTAGGTCTCCATATCCTCTTTGATTTGAAGAATATTTTCTAAAATGGAAAAAACTAGTATGTTTAAGAGATGTACCAAATGTGCTGGTACAATATCAGTCATAGATTAACGTGACTGGTGTCTGAAGTGTTTGGGCCCTGACCATTTACCGGATTATAGTCCTTTGTTTCAACAAATGACAAGGAGAGGCCTAAAGAACAGAGCCAGACATTATGGATCACTGTTCGCCCCAGACTGTGAGTATATACTTCTGGTAATTTTCTAAAAAGAATTGTTTGTATTAAAGCTACTTAATCTGTGAACCCACTGTTTTTTGTTGGATCAGTTGGGGCCTAGTAGCAGCAATTAAAGTTTGAATTTAAAACACAGAGGAGAGCTTTCTGGTTACATTTCATACCCAGCAGAGAGCTTGTAGTTTAAATTTAATAGTCACTCAGGGCCAAGTAACAGCAAAGTACTTTTAGTTTAAATTTAACACACAGAAGAGAGCTTTCTGGTTAAATTTAGTACCCAGCAGAGAGCTTGTAGTTTAAATTTCATAAGAAGTTAGAGCCTAGCAGCAGCTAAGAGCTATAATTTAAATCAAATCAGAATTTAGCTTACCTCAGCAGCACAAGACAGGGTACTGTGTAGCAGCCCTCTTTTAATAAGTGTTATTTCCCTCCCTCCCTCCCTCCCTCCCCACACCCACTCTCCCCTGGGATAATCATAGCTTTATAGGTACTTACACATCTTAAGACAGGAGGTGCTTTCAAGTGAAGCTCATTACCCAAATCAGTCACACTAAGGACCTGAGATTAATTAAGCTTCAGGTGAACAAGGTATATTAAACGTATTAGGTACAGTTTTATTGGTATAAATACCCATAGCAATCCCTAGTAAGTAAGAACTTAAAGATCTAGACACAAACTTAAAACTAAGATGCAGACAGCAGTCCAGCAGCGGGATGGGGGCTTTCCAGTCTTTTCCATTGAATGTCACATGTATGATTTTCTCCCAGTTGGTGAGAGGTCTTACGTGTGCACTAGGTGCAAGGAGCTCTTTTCTCTCAGGGAACAAGTCCGTTCTCTAGAGGCTAAAGTAGCAGACTTGGAAAACATAAGACAGACAGAGAGGTACATAGACGAGACCTACAGGGATATAGTCCTGAAGTCCCACCTCCAATCTGGCAGCACCCCTGTTGCCATGGAGGAGAGAGGTCACATGACAGGAGTGTAATAGCAAAGTGTTCGCAACCAATAAAAACCCGGAGTCTATTGACTAGAATTCAAGCCAGTTTAATGTGCACAGACTCATACAATCATACATACAAAATGGCTGAGCCCAGAGCTCAGAAAAATGACAGTTTATATACCTTTCTTCTCCAGTCTAATACAGGCAAAACTCCTCATTGGTCTTGGTGGCCCAGCTACTTTCATCCAATAGCCATTTGTGACTGGGCTTACCCCCTGTTCCCCCCCGTGCACATCTCTCTCGCCATGGCTCAAAACTTCAGACATAACATTTTCTTGCTGAATTTCAATCTGCTTCTTTTCTACAAGGTCAGTGTATTTGCAAGGCTACAGTGTGCAAGCAATAATACTGAGAAATACTGAGACATACATCTGTGCTTAAAACATAACATAAGCAGTTTAATAGTTTTACTTTTGCTTATCAGAAGCCTTCTTATCAAGGCAAAGCAAGGCTGAGAAGTGTTTCTAACAGCTACTGGTAATTTCTGTAATATTCCAGAGTCAGTTATAATACTCTGAGGAGGCGGGGGGAGGACTCTCGCAGAGCTGACAGGCAGGCAGAGACATTCTTACATTTACAAGATGAAGTAGGCCATCGCCTATCACATTCCCTCCTTTTGATTATTCACACCCGCACATAAGAAAGGGTGAGAATCTAATCACACATATATATGGCAGTACTTTAAACTATAGTAGAAGGATCACTTCGGGGTATGGGATAGTAATCCCATGTTGCTAATATTTGTGCTGCTTCCCTGCGGTCAAGACTATTATCAATAATGGAGCGTAGCATACGCAAGCATAGGGGAAGGAAACATGGGATACATAAGCAAACAGTTACAATCAGGAATACAAGTATGACGAGTGTCTTCAGGCCACCTAGGCCTGAAAACCAAGAGCCAAACCAGCCATCTAGTTGCAAGCCATGCCATGTTTGGACTGGGACATACGTTTGTTTTCTCATGTGATTGGCTATGTCTTCTACAACCTGTCCTTCATTATCTATTTGCAAGCAGCAGTTAGTTAAATTCAGCTTGCCAAATACTCCTCCCTCAGCTGCAAGCAGATAATCTAGAGCTAAGCGGTTCTGGTAAATGGCTGTACGCATCTGTGTGGCTTGTTTAGCTAACAAGGTTAGTGCTCTACTAGTTTCATTGGTTATAATTTCAACAACAGCTTGCAAACGTATAATACGATCTAACATATATATAGGGGTGCAGTAGCCCCAAGAACCATCTTGCGCCCAGGTAGCAGGTCCATAGTAAGAAACAATTCTCTCTGGTGGCCATTCTTCAGAGGTTGCATCCCATTTGTCCCACTGGCCAATTCTGAGAGCTTCTCGTTTCTGTCGACTTTTATATACAGGGAACCCCAATTGTTCTCCGTGGGAAAGGGGCAAAAGAAAGAAAGATGGCCGTATTGTTCCGAGAACACACACTCCTCCCCAATTGGCAGGGAGTTTAGCATATGCTCTGGTGCCACAAATCCAATATAGTCTAGGTGGAGCTTGCCAAGTGCTGTGTGTAGCCAGATCTGTCAATATCCTGGCCAAATAAGGAAAGAAGATCAGAGGATTAGAAGGTTCTGGAGTATTGGCACCTGATCACCAAGAAGTCTTTCCAGTTGTGGCATTGTAATATTTTTGGTTCAAACAGACTAGTTGTCCTACCGATGCAGTCAATTGTGGTCCTGCTCGTACAAAACTGTCTACCCACTATGGAGTGGGCTAGGACCCATTCATTGGTAGTGTTATGCACATCAGTTTGGTTATATGGTACAGAATAGTTCAGTTCTTGTGCTTCCCAAGGCCACTGGTCTCCCATTTGAGTTCCTCCACAAAAGAGACAGTCCGAGATCTGGAGGCTGGATGCCACAACTTCAGCTAGTTCAATGAACAAGTTCTGCGAAGCATGGGGGGCTACAAATTCTGCCTTTATGGCCTCATGGAAGGTATGATGTATGCGATATAGTGAAGAAACATGAGTCTTTACATTCAGCTGAATGAATATAATGGTTCCAGGATCAGTTCCACCTCCTGCTATGCGCAGGCCAAATCGAAATCCTTGCTTCCACTGGCTGGGGTCAAAGATCTGAAGTTGTAGGGGATTTCAGGCGCTTTTCTTGCACTGTGCAGGTTTCAGTAAGGGTAATCTTTCCAGCAGCGCCTTGAGATCATCTCCGGTCTGTCCTGTAGGGCTACCAGACCAGGTAGCATAGTATACACAATCCCATTTCGGACAGAAGTAGTCTGCTTCTGATGATTTGCTATATGTTGTTGGGGAATGTATCCCAGTGCATATTCCCCAGTTGTACGCACCTTCAGGACACACATACTTCTCATCATAATAGTAGACTTGCTCCCATGATCCACACCTGTAATAATTATTTCTATTAATCAAGTCACAAGCATCAAAATACAGGTAAGCAGGTTGGCTGGGATCAGAGAGTTGACTTGTAGCATTGATAAGGGCTCCATCTTCATCATTCCATCTCAGTTCCAGGACATAGTAAGATGGATTCTGGCGAGGTCTGAAGCAAGTACGAGTTTTTCCTTTTGTGCAGACATTCAGTTCTGTACCATTATAGATACACCGAATGACTACACCGGTACAAGTATAGTAAGAGTGATAGAGTAGAGTCTGAGTGACTTGCATTCCAGTTCGGGTGGTGGTTATACAGGCTGCACAAGGGGGCAAGGCAAGAGTGGTTCTCAAGAGTCCTAGGGCTACCGCAAGAAGGAAATAGCAGCAATTGGTAATCATCGTGATTATAGTCTTTGATGATTACTGAGGTAGGTTGATTGAGGTAGATAAGGATTGATAGGGTGAAACAAAAACTGAAGGTTGTCTCTTTCAGGAGCAGGTTGGCAAAGTCTTTACGATGACGGATCTTTTCTTCGCAGCGTGAGTCGCAATGGTGCTGCAGGATTAGCGATCGAAGTCCAGGGACGACTCTCAGGTACTGTTGCTGGTTTCACTCGATCACTTTAACTGCTGTTTGGGTGGATAGCAAAACGATGTACGGCCCTTTCCAATGAGGCGCCAACGGTGTCGTCTTCCACTCTTTTACCCACACCGAGGCTCCAGGCTTGAAAGGATGCAAGGGCTCTGTTAGAGTGATAGGCAACTGGTCCTGCACCCAGGTATAAAGGCTCTGCAAAACAGAACGTAGAGCCAACAATTCTTGCCTAGTGATTTCTAATCCAATCTGATTCATATTCCCTCTTATCCCCTGTATTATTGGCGGGGGCCTCCCATACAAAATCTCAAATGGGGATACTCCTAATGGCGTGATGGGGGCAGAACGTATTCGGAGAAGGGCAATGGGGAGAGCTTGGGGCCACTTCAGATGGGCTTCCTGACAAAGTTTGGATATCTGAGACTTCAGGGTACGATTCATTCTCTCTACTTTCCCTGAACTCTGGGGCCTATAGGCTGTGTGTAACTTTCATTGTATCTGCAGGGCATGGGCTAACTATAAACATTGCCAGGGGACTAGTAAGGAGGTAGAGACATAAGGTAGAGGTATTCCTATTAATAATGCCCCGGAGAAGGCTAGCAGCAAAAGTCATTTTCCTATGAATAATGCCCTGTTGAGGGCTAGCATCTTGAGGTTCTTGGGGTAACGTGCACACAATCTGTTTCATTGTTGGTGGCTATGAGCAAACAAATGCTGACTGGCCTTTGCCAGGCGTATACAGAAAAAGGCATCTTTTAAGTCCAAAACAGTGAAATGAGTGGCTTCTGCTGGAATCAGTTCCAGGAGGGTGTAGGGATTTGGTATTACTGGATGTATGGTTTCAACTGCACTGTTCACTCGACGTAGATCCTGCACTGGGCGGTAGTCACCTGTCCCAGGCTTCTTGATTGGGAGAAGGGGAGTGTTCCAGGGTGATTGGCATTCTCTAAGAAGTCCATACTGCAGTAATTTCTTCAGGTGGCGATGAATATCTTCAATTGCTGGTCATGGGAGGGGATACTGACGCACATGCACTGGTTCTGCTCCTGGCTTAAGGGTAACAAGTACAGGAGCTATATTTTTTGCTAGGCCAGGTGGATTATTCTCTGCCCATACTCCAGGTGGGGCGGAACTTGGAGCCCGGTCTGGCCTAGTCCTCATCATCCATGAAATCTGCTTCGGTGACTGCCACTCCCTGCACGGCAGTCTCATTCTGCTGGAACTGTTGAAACTGTGCGCGCTGCATCCCCCCTTGCTGCTGGAATCGCCCCCTCCTCTCCTAGCACTCCCGCGTCCCCTCCAGGGGGCGGAGTTCATGTTCGGACATGTATCCTTCCATTGTCCTTCCTCTTTACAATAAGTGCACTGATTTGCACCTAAGGGGGGCCGAGAGCTCCCTCGGCCCCTTCCCCGTCCTCTGGCTCTTCGGTTAGGATATCCTCCTCCGCATCCTTCCACTAGTGCTGCTGCGAACAGATCCATTTTTCTCCTCATCCTTCTTTCACTTTCCCTTTTGCATTCTTCATCACGATTCACATATACCTTTTGTGCGACTTCCATTAGTTGTGCTGAGTTCATGCCCGCAAATCCTTCTAATTTCTGCAGTTTTCGTTTTATGTCTCCCTGGGACTGACTCACGAAAGCGCTATTCACCATGCGTAAATTCTCCTCGGCTGCTGGATCATAGGGGGTGTAAAGTCTATAGGCTTCAGTTAATCGTTCATAAAAAGCAGCTGGACTCTCATCTGGGCGCTGAAGAACGTCCGCTACTTTTCCAATATTCATAGCTTTCTGGCCTCACTTCTTTAGGCCCTGCAGTAGAGCCTGGCGGAACCGGGTGAGGGCTTTTTCTCCTACATCACTATTTGGGTCCCATCTGGGATCTTCATTGGGGAAATCTGTGGCTGCTGCCTGTCGGGAATCTAGATCTAGGTTTCTTCCAACTTCAGGGTATTCTTCCAACCATTTAGTGGCTGCTCGCACTATCCGTGCCCGCTCTTCAGTAGTAAAGAGGGTAGCCAAGAGCTGGCGACAGTCAGACCAGGTGGGCTGATGGGTTTGCATAATACTATTCATTAACTCTGTCAAATCTTGGGGCTTATCAGTATAGGAGGCATAATGTGTTTTCCAATTCAATAAATCTGTTGTGGAGAAAGGCACATAGACTAGACTGGTAGGTCCGGGCACAACCTGACCCTCCTCATTTTGAATGGGTAATCCTGGGACCTGCCGCAGCGGCAGTTGGCGGACTTCTTTCGGGCCCGCTTTTCTGCTTCTAAGGATGTAACACAGATTAGCGGACCTGGGGGGTGGCTCTACTACCGGTGTCTGAACTAGTGGATGGCCCTGGACTGGCATCTGACCCTCCACTAGCGGATTCATCGGGGGATGATTGTTCCTCATCAGAGCGCTGCTCAGGACTAGGGCTCCGACTTCTGCGGGGAGAAGTCTGCTCTTCAAGTTTTGGAGGTGGTTGCTCGGGTGGAGGCACCTCGGCTGGAGGTACTCTCACTACCTCCGGCCCTACTCAGGGTACTAATGGGGGTACTTGGGGTGGTGCTGACGGGACTGGAGTATACAGAAAGGCGGGTGGATACTTTGGGATCCCTGGAGACTCTTGGGCTACATAAATAGGGGGCTTCTCTTTCCTGGCAGGGACTCTCGTGGCAGTTGCTAACATAATTTTACTCTGTCCCTCACAGCAACGCCTCATCCAGGAGGGCTGCTTCTCACATATAACTAACCAGGAGTCTATGTAGGGAAACTGTTCGGGACTATAGCTGCGCACTACCTTGTGCACACGGGTCACAATTTGGATATCAAAAGTACCTTCTGGTGGCCACCTGGCGTCCAGCGCCGGCCACACCCTACTACACAATATTTCTAAGCGGTTTGCTGTCAACTTTATCCCATAATCACCACTAAAACCTTTCTTAAAATTCGTGATCATACAGTTCAGCGGAGTTTGTACGGACTCCGCCCCTCCCATTATAATGTATAACGTACAAGACAGCAAACAGAAAGGGTAGGTAGGATGGCTACGGGTAAGGGGTCCGCGTAGCCCACAAAACAATGAGGGGGACAAACAACAGTCGCTTCCTCCTGTTCGCAATCTGGACGAGGTCGCCCTGCCAGAAACTGCGCTACTTAGGAGACCGCTCTCGCTTGGCCTGTATTGTAAGGCCTCTCAAGCACACTTCACACAACCAAACATGCTAGCATTTCCCAAATTCCAAAACTCCCGGGCTAACTGACTAAACCAAAATTACCAAACCAAAAGGGTCAGCAGCTTCGCCTCGCGCATATTCATGCAAGGGTACTAGTGCCGCCCTGGAAGTTGATCAGACTTCCTTTACCTGTTACTGTACCAAATTTGTCTCGAGACTTTCCCAAAGCTATCTAACTAAGAACCAGAAAAATCAATACTTACCGGATCCGGTAGCTAATGTGCTGCGCAATCAGTTCCACCTTGGGTTGAATCCTGGACTCCCCTGGGTTCGAGGTGTTGGCCAGCTGGACCCAGCAGGCCACTGAGGCAGGGCGGAACCCTCCGATGCAAGGGGCCGGTTGGCGCCTGGGATCCTCCCCACGTCGGTCGGCTGTGGTCCCAGCCGGACCAAACCTGGAGGCGGTAATACGGGGTAATATTTCTTGCGCACTATTCGCATATTACGCCTTCCCGGTCAGGGAACCAAGAATATGTAATAGCGCAGTGTCCACAACCAATAAAAACCCGGAGTCTATTGACTAGAATTCAAGCCAGTTTAATGTGCACAGACTCAGACAATCATACATACAAAATGGCTGAGCCCAGAGCTCAGAAAAATGACAGTTTATATACCTTTCTTCTCCAGTCTAATACAGGCAAAACTCCTCATTGGTCTTGGTGGCCCAGCTACTTTCATCCAATAGCCATTTGTGACTGGGCTTACCCCCTGTTCCCCCCCGTGCACATCTCTCTCGCCATGGCTCAAAACTTCAGACATAACATATTCTTGCTGAATTTCAATCTGCTTCTTTCTACAAGGTCAGTGTATTTGCAAGGCTACAGTGTGCAAGCAATAATACTGAGAAATACTGAGACATACATCTGTGCTTAAAACGTAACATAAACAGTGGAATAGTTTTACTTTTGCTTATCAGAAGCCTTCTTATCAAGGCAAAGCAAGGCTGAGAAGTGTTTCTAACAGCTACTGGTAATTTCTGTAATATTCCAGAGTCAGTTATAATACTCTGAGGAGGCGGGGGGAGGACTCTCGCAGAGCTGACAGGCAGGCAGAGACATTCTTACATTTACAAGATGAAGTAGGCCATCGCCTATCACAGGAGAGCATCACCCTGGTGTGGCAGGAAGTGCTCCTGTAACTAGGACCTGTCCTCCAGGTGATGTAAAACCCTCTCGCACCAAGGAAGTTTCTCCAGGGCCATGTGCCCATGAGGGAAGGGATAGGACAGCTGTTATAGTTGGTGATTCGATCATTAGGCATGTAGATAGTTGGGTGGCTGGTGGACGTGAGGATCGCCTGGTAACATGCCTGCCTGGTGCGAAGGTAGCAGACCTCACGCGCCACCTAGATAAGGTCTTAGTGCTGGGGAGGAGTCTGCTGTCTTGGTACATGTCGGTACCAATGACATAGGAAAATGTGGTAGGGAGGTTCTGGAGGCAAAATTTAGGCTTTTAGGTAGGAAGTTGAAATCCAGAACTTCCAGGGTAGCATTCTCCGAAATGCTTCCTGTTCCATGCGCAGGACCCAAAAGGCAGGCAGAGCTCCGGAGTCTCAATGCATGGATGAGGCAATGGTGCAGAGATGAGGGTTTTGGATTTGTTAGGAACTGGGGAACATTCTGGGGAAAGGAGGGGCTCTTCCGAAGGAATGGGCTTCACCTTAACCGGGATGGAACCAGGCTGCTGGCATTAACCTTTAAAAAGGAGATAGAGCAGCTTTTAAACTAGATATTAGGGGAAAGCCGACAGTCGCCCAAGAGCGGATGGTTCGGAAGAATGTATCCTTGAAGGATACTACCAAAAGCAGAGAGGTTCCACAAAAGAGTAAAGTAGCCCAAATGCCCTCAAGTATGGAGCAGAAAAAGCTTAAAGATCCCAATTTACCCATGTCTAACAATAGCCAAATTAACATGAATAAAATACATTCTCTAAAATGCTTGTATGCAAATGCTAGAAGTCTAAAGAATAAGATGGGAGAGTTAGAATATATAGCACTAAATGAAAGGTTAGATATGATTGGAATATCAGAGACATGGTGGAAGGAGGACAACCAGTGGGACACTGATACCTGGGTACAAACTATATTGTAATGATAGAGCTGATCAAATTGGTGGAGGGGTTGCGCTCTATGTTAGAGAGGGCATTGACTCAGAAAGGATTAAAGTTTTGCAGGAAACAAAATCTGCTGTAGAATCTATATGGATTGAAATTCCATATAAAAGGGGGAAGGCGATGGCAGTGGGGGTGTACTATCGAGCACCTGGCCAGAATGAACAAATGGATGATGAAATGCTCAAAGAAATCAAGGAAGCTAACAAAAGTTACAGTGCAGTAATAATAATGGGTGATTTCAATTACCCCGGTATCGACTGGGTCAGTGTAACGTCAGGACATGCTAGGGAGATAAAGTTCCTAGATGAAATAAATGACTGCTTCTTGGAGCAGCTGGTTCATGAACCGACCAGAGGGGAAGCCATATTAGACCTAGTCCTTAGTGGAACACCAGATCTAGTGCAAGAGATAAGGGTGTTGGGGCCACTTGGCAATAGTGATCATAGCATGATCGCTTTTGATTTAATTAGTGGAGGAGGGATAGTAAGGAAATCCACAGTACTACCTTTTAACTTTCGAAAGGGAGACTATGATAAAATGAGGAAAACAGTTAAGAAAAAACTAAAAGGAGCAGTTGCGAAGGTTAAAGACGTACATCAAGCTTGGGTGTTGTTGAAAAATACTATCTTGGAAGCCCAGACCAGCTGTATTCCACGCTTTAAGAAAAGTGGAAGGAAGTCCAAAAAACTGCCAGCATGGTTTAAAGGGGAGGTCAGAGAGGCTGTTGCGAAAAAAGCATCTTTCAGGAAATGGAAAAAAGAGCCAAACGACGAAACCTGGAAACAGCACAAGCACTGGCAAGTCAAATGCAAGGCATTGATAAGGCAGGCAAAGAGAGAATTTGAGAAGAAGCTTGCTGCGGAAGTAAAAACGCGAAATAAAGACCTTTTCAAGTACATTCGTAGCAAAAAACCTGTGAGAGTCAGTTGGTCCATTAGATGATAAAGGGGTTAAAGGAGCACTAAGAGGCGACAAGGCAATAGCGGAGAGACTGAATGAATTCTTTGCTTCGGTCTTTACTGAGGAAGATGTAGGGATGTTACCCATGACTGAAGTGGTATTTAAAGGTGCGAAAGAATTGAAGGAAATATCGATACATCGGGAAGATGTCTTACAACAATTAGATAAACTGAAGAGTAGCAAATCACCTGGGCCGGATGGTATACATCCAAGGGTGTTGAAAGAACTGAAATATGAGATTGCAGAACTGCTATCAGTAATCTGTGAACTATCATTAAAATCATCTCTAATACCTGAAGATTGGAGGATCGCCAATGTAACACCAATTTTTAAAAAGGGTTCCAGGGGTGATCCGGGAAACTACAGACCGGTGAGCCTGACGTCAGTACCAGGAAAAATGATAGAAACCATCATAAAGAATAAAATTACTCAGCATGTAGATAGTCACAACCTAATGGGAGACAGCCAACATGGCTTTAGACAAGGAAGATCTTGTCTTACTAATCTGTTATGTTTTTTTGAAGGAGTGAATAAACAGGTGGACAAAGGTGAGTCGGTTGATATTGTGTATCTGGACTTTCAGAAAGCCTTTGACAAGGTCCCTCATCAGAGACTTTTGGCGAAACTAAAGAGTCATGGGATAGGAGGCAGTGTACTATTGTGGATCAGGAACTGGTTAAAAGATAGAAAGCAGAGGGTAGGGCTAAATGGCCAATTTTCCCAATGGAGAAAGGTGAATAGTGGTGTACCCCAGGGATCTGTGCTGGGTCCGCTGCTTTTTGACATATTCATAAATGACCTGGAAAGTGGAATAACGAGTGAGGTTATCAAATTTGCAGATGACACAAAACTATTTAAAGTTGTTAAAACCCAAAAGGATTGTGAAAAATTGCAAGAGGATCTTGATAAATTGGAAGACTGGGCATCAAAATGGCAGATGAAATTTAATGTGGACAAGTGGAAGGTTATGCACCTAGGGAAGAACAACTCAAACTATGGTTACACGATGCAAGGTTTCACATTAGGAACCACCACCCAGGAAAAAGATTTAGGCATCGTCGTGGATACCATGTTAAAACCCTCGGCCCAGTGTGCAGCGGCGGCCAAGAGAGCAAATAGAATGCTAGGTATGATAAGGAAAGGAATGGAAAATAAAACAAGATATTATAATGCCTCTATATCGTTCCATGGTGAGACCGCACCTTGAATTTTGTCGCACCCCCAGGGGCCCTATCGGTGGGGTCAGGTATTGCCTGATGATTCCTCCTCCTGGCTCCGTACGTACCGCAGGCAGCCTTGCCTGACCCTCTGAGGGTGGTAGTTGTACCTTCTTTATATAAAGCACACAACACACTTGAGTTTCAAACTCAGGGCTTTATTCCCCGTCCACGAGGTTTTTCTTTCTCTTTGGCAAACAAAACAATAGACCACTTCGGGCATGTAACAGAAATTAAAGGTAGAACTAAAACAGCTTACTTCAGCTTTTAAATGCAAACAAAAAGAAAAGAATTAAACATCCTCACTGTTCCTAACAGCCTTTTCTTTTTGCTGCCACAGCACAGCTCACTTCTAATGGTTTTCCTGAGAGACACGTTTTGTTAGCACACAGCTTGTGACTCTTAAGCACTGGTTATCTTCAAGCATTTACCTTAAGGAAAACTCAGGGTCAATTACAGACAGTGAACATTCCATTGGCTCAGGAACTGCTGGTATATCTGCATTCTCATATTCCATTAATTCAGGTTCATTTAAACTCACGTTTCTGAGATCAGCTGTCTCATAAGGATAAGGCTGACTTGCCTCGTCAAGCAGGAAGTTGTTCTGTCCCTCTGAATCACTGCTTCTCTGGGAACTACCGTAGGGTTTTGAATGAAGCTCATAGGAGCTCAGCCCCTGCTGGTAACCACAAGGATATTCAACAACTTCCCTGGCTCTGTTACTAGAATAATTACGGCAGGCTCTGAGCGTGCTCGGGTCTAGCCTTTGCAACACAGCTGCCCTAGATTGCACTGCTCTAGACGGAAGCTTATCCAACGTGGGGAGTTTAAAGTTGCTAGTAGAGTCACCAGCTTTTTCAGGTAAGAGAGCTTCTCTTCTCTTGGGTTTTCTACTACAAGGGAAAAAGTTATTCTCTGTTTCTTTAAAGCTTGTTTGTGACTGGCTTTTCCTATTGCTTCGGGGTTTTACCCACTCAGGTAGGAAACAGCCACTATTAGTACTTCTTGCTCTGTTACCTTGTATGTAAGACTTCCTACGTCTCTCATGCTCTCCACGCATGCACACAGTATCTGGCTTCTGCCTTCCAAATGTTTCACACAGGTCTCGGGACTCACTCAGACCTTCATATGGGCTCTCCTGCTGATCCAGTAGTTCAAACTCTCTTTCTCGCTCTCTTTCATTCCAGTCCCATTCTTTCCACAGCTTCTGCTGCGCTTGCCGCTGTCTCTCTTGCTGTGACCCTCGTTGGCTCACCAACTCTCCCTCTCTAACTATTTGTGAGCGTGTTTTATCACCGTGTCTTTGGGCTCCACCTCCACCCAGCTGATTCCTATCAGGCAATGCAAACTCCCTTTGCTTGCTATCTGGGTGTGTCTTCCCAGCCCTTACCCACGTGTGCCTTGGTTGTCTGTAGCAACCATCTGACAGTTTTCTGTTTACACTGTCATCTCTTCCCTGATCATCGCTACTGATCTGCATTTTCTCAGGCTGTATTGGGTCCACCTTGTGACAATATTGTGTGCTATTCTGGTCGCCGTATCTTAAAAAGGATATAGCGATTTTAGAAAAGGTACAGAGAAGAGCCACCAAAATGGTAAAGGGGATGGAAAGATACTCCTATGAAGAAAGGCTAAAAAGGTTAGGGCTCTTTAATCTGGAAAAGAGACGGCTGAGGGGAGATATGATAGAAGTCTATAAATTAATGAACGGAGTGGAACGGGTAAACGTAGATCAATTGTTTAACTTATCAGAATATAGGAAGACTAGGGGACATGCAATGAAGCTACAGGGTAGACTATTTAAGACTAATAAAAGAAAATATTTTTTCACTCAACGTGTAATCAAACTCTGGAATTTGTTACTGGAGGATGTAGTAAAGGCTGTTAGTGTAGCTGGGTTTAAAAAAGGTTTGGATAAGTTCCTGGAGGAAAGGTCCATAAACCATTATTAAGAAGTGACCGAAAATATCAATGTTTGACCCCAGTACAAGCATTGTGGAACTTGTGTCTCTTGGGGAAACTGCTAGGTACATGTGACCTAGATTGGCCACTGTTGGAAACAGAATACTGGGCTTGATGGACCTTGGTCTGACCCAGTATGGCATATCTTATGTTCTTATGACTCGATTTCAATAACTTCTACATCATCGAACATCGGCCTCCTTTCATGGGTCGGTCTCAGGTCTCTTCCAAGTCTTAACATAAGAGTAAGTCTCTGATTTCTAAAAAGTCATTGGCATCGAAGACCAATACCGAGACCAGAGGGCATAGGCATCCAGACTCCCCGGAGTGCTTCCAATGCAGACTGGCCAGCCAAGTAGCCCTGGTGGGAGGATCTCTTCTCCAAAGCACAAGAGGGGCTCTGGGACTCACCTGAGGAATCAACCTCTGGAGAGCTACCGGTTTCTTGTTCTGGATGGTTGCTCAAAGCCATATCGGTGATTCCAGCACATGGACCAGCACATGCTAGCTCTTGAGAGGAGTTTGGCCGCACTTCTGGCAGCCTCAGTACCAACAGTATCGACAGCTCCAGCAGTGCAGGCTTCGGCACCTTGTCTACAGCCAACTGTATCGGCCACAATGCCAGCTCTCGACCCTTTATCAGTGGAGCTTTCGAGACCAATGCCTCCATTGGAACCGGCGAATAATACTGTACCCAGCAGGCTAACACTGCCATGGCTCCCGATGCCGATGCCTCTGAGCACCAGTATTGGCATCGACCCTTGATGTCAACGAAGTATCAAGGTCAAATGCAAGACCGTCAGTACTTCAACTTTTTAGCAGACTCTGATTTCAGTTCTACTGACTCTGGTGAGGGATCACTGGATTCCCAGGAAACTCCAGACAGCCTTTCAGGTCTCCACCAGAAGATATGTCTTTCCAAGACTTCATCCATGACATGGCAGCAGGTCTGGCTATCACAGTGGCCTCTGAGAAAGAATCGAGGACAGAGGAATTGGAGATACTCCAGTACCCTTCCACACCCAAAGAAGCAGTTACTTTACCGGTGCATTGCATCTTACATCTTACTTTACCAGTGCATTGCATCCCTGCATGTGGGAGGCTCTTCTCACGGTTCCGCCTATCAGCAAGAGGCTTGATACCATGTACCGAGTTCTAGAGTGCCCAGGCTTCCAGAAACCTCAGCTCCCACTCCACTCCATGGTGGTGTTATCGGCGATGCGCTGAATAAAGCGTTCCAAAAAAATCACTCTTCCATGCCTCTGGATAGAGACTCAAGGACATTCGATGCCTTTGGGCGTCGATGCTTTCAGGCATGCATGTTGACCTCTAGGATTAACTCCTACATGCTATACATGGGCATGTTTCTAAAGGATGTCACCAGGGACCTGGAGACGTTTGCCCCCATGCTTCCTGATGATAAGCTGAGTGTATTCCAAACACTCATCAGGCAAGGTCAAAATACCTCAAAATTCATAACCAGGGCATCTTTTGACACCTTTGAATCAACAAGCAGAGCTTCAGCAGTCTTCATTGGAGCTCAGAGGATAGCCTGGTTGCAGGCATCAGATCTCGAACAGTGGGTCCAAATCAAACAAGCTAATATCACATGTATGGGAGAAAACCTTTCTGGAAATGGTTAGAGAGAAAAGGCAGGGGAGATTGAGACAGATGATCTCGCCTCAAATGCCTTTCCAGGAAAACAGCTGACTCCTCCAAGAGGAAGTCTCTTCCAAAGAAACCTTTTTATTCTAAGAAAAGAAGATAGTATTTTTCCTATCCACCTGCAGCTGTTAACCAGCCTCAGCAGCAGCAGCAGGGCCCTTACCAACCCAAAAAGCCCAAAGCTCCTAAGCCTCATCCAGCAGCTCAGGCACAACCTGATCCTGGTTTTTGATTCCTTCCTGGAGAGCATTGCCACTCTGCCTCTGGACGGTTCCCAGCTCCTCAACATAGCAGGCAGACTCTGTTCCCATGCCCATCACATAACTTCAGAACATTGGACTCTCAACATTGTTCAAAGGGGGTATCTGCTTCACTTTGAAACTTTCCCCCCACCAGCTTTATAGGGGACTATTCCACACAACCCCTTCAAAGCACTCTTAAGAGACGAGGTGTCCACTCTGTTATCCCAGAGCACCATAGAAATAGTTTCTCCTCTTCAAGAAGGGAAGGGCTTCTATTCTCCATATTTTCTCATTCCAAAGAAAACAGGAGGATTCAGGCCTATCTTGGATCTCAGAGACCTAAACAAGTTCCTGGTCTGAGAAAAATTCAAAATGGTTTCCTTAGGAACTCTTCTCACACCTCCAGAGGCATGATTAGCTATGTTCTCTAGACTTAAAGGAGGCATACATGCGCTTACTGATCCATCCTCAGCACAGACAGTGTCTGTGTTTCATGTTTTAGGAGAATCACTATCAATACCGGGTGCTACCCTTCGACTTAGCCTCTGCACCGCGAATAATTACAAAATGCATGGCAGCAATCGCTGCCTATCTCCACATTTTGGGGGGTCTTCGTCTTCCCTTACTTAGTTGACTGGCTAATCAGGGGAGACTCACCCAGGAGGTAAAACTCTCCATACATCGCATCATTGCAGTGCTCCAACATCTGAGATTTGTGCTAAAGTTCCCAGAGTCTCCTCAAGATCGCTCTGCCCACCTCATTGAGCTGGTGAGACAAATGCAACAACAAAGTTGTATAACAGCTCGAGAGATGCTACGCCTGTTGGGACACATAGCCTTTATGGTCCATGTTGCCCCTTATGCTCGTCTACACATACAACAAGCCTAATGGACTCTGTCTTCTCAATGGATGCAAAGGGGCATCTCAGAGACAAGGACCACATCACTCCTTAACTGACTGAGTTTCTTCAGTGGTGGTGTTCTCCATAGAACCTCCTCGGCAGGTCACCTTTTCAGATGCCTCCACCTTGATGCACCCTGACAACAGATTTATTTATTTGTGTTTATTTCTGTATCACCTTATCATAAAATCAAGGTGGTTTCAATTTAACAAAACCATTTTACAATGAACATATATTTATTTATTTATTTAACAATTCTTTTATACCGCGCTATTACAATCAGTGCGGTGTACAATGAACAAGAACATACTACAATGCATACAAGTAACATTGAGTTTTACATTAAACAGGGAACTTCAACAATAGGACAACCGGGGGAACTATGTACAGATTAACTTAATGTACTATGTACAGATTAACTTAATGTTATATACAGTAATATTGAACTGGGGGGGGGGGTTACAAGGGATATAATCCATTTACAAAGAACATTTTCTAATTGAACGGGGAGGGGATAAAGTTACAAAGGGCAGTTGAATTCTAACTATCAAAATCATATTACTTGTTATAATGGAATATTGATGCATTACAGTTACATAGAGTAGACATTTGTAGTAGATCTTGTAGTGTTGTATAATGTATTGAGATTCCTGGTTTGTAGTAGATCTTGTAATGACATTGTGTATTGAGATTGTAGATCCTGATGTAGCTAGGGATATCTTCTCTTGTTGAGGGTTTAGTGAAGTATCTTATGTCTCCAAACTGGGTTGGGGAGCACATCTGAATGACCTAACGACACAAGGACTGTGGACACAACAGGAATCAGCTTTATAGATCATAAACCTAGAACTATGGGCTCTAACAAATGCCCTTTGGGTTTTTCAACCCTACCTTCCAGGGCAACAGGTATTAATCAGGATGGACAACCAGATTGCCATGTTCTATAATACCAATTCTGTTCGGGGCCCATTTGGACGTCCAGAATCTGGATAGGCCAGATTTGAGCAAGGAGAACATTCGCCACCAACACCCTTCAGACCCCCAATGAAATAACAAAATGTACCCAGGCACCAAAAAAACCGAGCTTTCAAATTCTATGCCCCCAGCTGTTGGAATGCACTCCCAACCACCATCAGAGCAATCATAGATGTTGCCCATTTCAGAAAAGCACTAAAGCATCACCTTTCTCCTACACTACTCTCAACCCAGTAATTTAACACCACCAACCATACACCTTGCCATGTCAAGTTTGAATATAACTGTAAAAAGATGTAGTTAACCCAGTTGAACCAAGTTGTATGTACCCATTCATTGTAAGTGCACAGCAGTATGTCTGTTATGCGCAGAAATGTTAAATGTAAACTGCACTGATTTTAAAGAGCACGGTATATAAAAGCAATAAATAAATAATTTGCACCCAATTCTGATCCCACGGGGACTAGCCAGACTCTCCCTGGAGGGTCACATTACTGTTCATAATGTGTGGGCTATGGCAACCTCCATAGCCAACCTCCATTCAGTATCCATTCAGGAGATTTGTCGGGCAGCTACCCTGTCCTCCATTCATACTTCTGCTGCACATTATTGTCTGGACAAGGACTCCCGTCGGGACGCTGTCTTTGGCCAGGCTGTACTCCACCACTTCTTTGGGACTTAAACTCTACTCCCATCCTCCATCCCAGGGACTTCTTCAAGAGACTAGACTTTCATTAGAGGTGGTATAGCCGCCTGGAATTGAGTCCAAGGGGCCACACTGTCCACACTCTTCGGCTCTAAGCTTCAGCCTCAGGGATCATACTGCTCTCTCTCTATGCCAGTCTGGTACCTGGGAGCTAGTGAGTCACATATGTGAAGACTGCATTCCTGCTTGTTCCTGGAGATAGCATAGTTACAGGTGATCTCCAGCAACAGCAGGAATCGGTCTTCACAATCTGCCCTCCTCCCCTAGAAGTTGTAGGGTTGGTTTATTTTTTCTCTTCCTCTCAGCAACAAACTCAACTGAGGAGAGGAGTTGGGAAGGCAGATGTGCAGACGCGGTGGAGTGCTCCCAAAGGCTTTCCTATTGGACACTGGGGAGCGTTCTCTCGCAGCCTCCATCGGTACCAATGTCACTATATGTGAAGACTGCATTCCATATGTGAAGACTAATTCCTGCTATTCCCGGAGGTCGGCTGTTGCAGGTGAGTAACTATGCTTTCCTTCCATTTCCGCTCATCCAAAGAGTGTTGAACAAGATTTTGAAGAGACAGATGGCCACAAAAGATCAGATTTTCAAGACTTCTCTTCCTATCCTCAGAGCCACCTATATTCCTGGGCCACACCCTTACACTCGTGAAATAAAGGAGGGTCTTATCCACCTAAATCTAGGCAGCCTTTCTCTGATAGCATGGAAATTGAATTGCAACTTCTAGATCGTATCCAAATAGACACAGATCTAAAGAGTATCGTAATGACCTCTAGGCAGCTGTCAACATGCAAATTCTAGCAATGTAAATGAAAAGTTTGCAGAATGGACTGCCATCCAGTGTCAGGATCCTTTCTCTTGACCAACAAGTTAAATCCTGTCTTACTTGCTCCATCTCTCTGACTCAGGTCTCAAAACAATGTTAGGACAAATTCACCTAGTAGCAATCACCATTTACTATGACTGAGTAGAGGTCAAGCCACTATCCTCCCATCCATTAGTTTCCAGATGCATGAGACATCTCATGAATACCAGACCACTGACAAAGCCTCCATCACCTGTTTGGAATCTCAATATTGTTCTCGCTAAACTCCTGAACATCCCTTTTCAACCTCTAGGTCTTTCCTCAATAAAACACTTCATATGGAAAACAGTTTTTCTGGGAACAAGCAGGAAGTGAGTGCTCGCATATGGGTGACGTCGGCACCGACAGAGCCCGCATAGAGCATTTCCCCAGCTTTCAAAGAAAGCCTTTGGGAATGCCACCACGCATGCATGGTCCCCTTCCCGCCCAAGGGTGCCATCTTACTCAGTCTCCCTTTTTCCGCAGAGACCTTCGGACGTGCGTCTAGTTCCCAGAAAAGGTTTTTCTATTTCCAACCAGTTTTTGCTATACAGCCTTTGCCGGTCCTCTTCCTTCCTCTCGAGCACCTCTGCTTCAGCCTTAGTCTTGGGTTTTTTCCCTTTTTGCCTTTTTTGTTTTACCATGCTTTCATGCTCTTTTTAACCGCTGGCCGCATCGAAGGTCTTTGACCTCGCAGGGATCCTTTTTCCCCCCAGCGGCCTCTGGTTTTAAGAAATGTGATAGATGTTCAAAAAACATGTCACTCACTGACAGTCATGACTGTTGTCTCTTGTGCCTATGAGCTGATCATGACCTGGAGCTATGCTCCCTCTGTAAGAAGATGTCCTCCAAGGCCATCCAGAGTCGTAAGCAGAAGCTGGATGATCTCTTCCGCAAGGCAGCCCTGGTATCCGCAGTAGCCTCCCACTCTTCAGCCTTGCAATCCCAGGAGTCTCGCAAGGCTCCTCCCTGGACCCGGCGGCACACTGATCAGGGGTCACACGAACGTGAGCGGAAAAAGAAGACCGTGAGGACTGTCGGGGGTGCCAGGCAAGCGTGAGAGGTCACACACCCAGTCTCTCAGCCCCCCTCAACAGACTTTAGTCTGAGAGGGAGTGGCCCAGTAAGGTACAGAGGCCTCCAGCGAAGGCGCCCAGTCTCCCGGGGGTCATCCTGGCAAGGACCCCCTCTCCTCCCCAATGCCTGACCCAGTCACCCTGGCATTGATGTAAAAAAAAACCCTCCCAAGTGGGAGGCTTGAATGCTGGCCTTGGAGCACAGTGTTTGTGTTCCTCGCTGCTCAGCAGGCATTGGTGCCTGGCCCCGCCGGCATGCACCTTGAGACCGCAGGGACCTCGACCTCAAGGATTCCCTGGGCCACCGCAGTGACCCCCAAGAGCCAGAAGCCTTGTGAGAGTCCTCAAAGACTCAACCAACTTCCATTCCTCACCTAAAACCTAAACCAAAAAGGAGTGACCAACAGAAAAAAAATGAGCAAACTCAAAACCCCAAAGAAATTATTTTTGTCGGAAGGTCGGCCACGAGGTTAAAAGCTTTTAACCTCATGGCCGACCTTCCGACAAAAATAATTTCTTTGGGGTTTTGAGTTTGCTCATTTTTTTCTGTTGGTCACTCCTTTGTGAGAGTCCTCGGCATGAGCCTCGATCTCCATCCCAGTCCTCAGGCGCGAGATCTTCTAGGGCGAGCACCTCTGGCTCTGGGCAGGCTTCAGCCTCTTGAGCCCAGCGCAGGTCACTGACCCATCTCGAGCCACCCGACCTAGAGTCCTCCATGGACTATTCAGAGTGGGAGTCCAATGGGGAAACCTCCCCGGAGACTCAGTCCCACCAAGATCTCCCTTCAGACCCCTTTCCGCAGACCCAGAAGTGGCGGTCACCTTCTGAGGACAGCTCCTTTCTGGAGTTTGTCCGGGACATGGCATGGGCCCTAATGCTCACCACAGAATCAGAGGAGCCCTGCACAGAGGAGCTTGATATTCTTCAATATGAAGCTCCTTCGAAGGATGCTCTCTGTGCCAGTTCCCACCCCCCCCCCCCAATCTGAACCGACTCCTCCTCTGCCTGTGGGAGACCCGGACCTCTATCACTTTCGTCTGCAAGCACCTGGATGCTATATATAGGGTTCAGTGTGGCCCAGGGTTTCAGAAAGCCCAACTTCCTCACACCTGGCTCTAATCTATTCAGAAGAGACAGAAAATGGAAAAGGAGGAGGAGTAGCCTTGTATGTCAAAAGCAATATTAAAGCTACTGAAATGCAGGGGTCATGGGGAAAAGAAGAAGCGCTCTGGATTGCTTTGGAAAGAGGAGATGGCACTGTCATCCATACTGCTGTAGTCTACAGTCCTCTGACTCAAATTGAAGAGATAGATAACGAATTGATTATAGATATTACCAAGATAGCCACAAAGGGGGAAGCAATCATTTTGGGTGACTGATCTACCTGATGTGAATTGGGTTACTCCTCCTGTACATCTGGAAAGAAGCAAAAAAATTGTAGATGCTCTCCAAGATGCATTACTTAGACCAAATGGTCATGGAACCAACCAGGGAAAGCTCAACGTTGGATTTAGTGCTCACCAACGGTGATAGCATATCGAATGTCTGCATGAGTGCCCCTGTGAGCAATAGCGATCATCACACGGTGTGGTTTGAGATAAAAGCCAAGGTACATGCCAAACATAGCAAGCTCAAAGTCCTAAACTTCAAAAACACTGACTTCAATAAAATGGCCGAATACCTAAAGGAGGAGATGACAGGGTGGAAGGAGTTAAGGGAAGTGGAATTACAATGGGCTAAACTAAACTTGGCAATAAAAGGGGCAACAGATAAATATCTAAGAAAGGTAAATAAAAACAAGAGGAGAAGGAAACCTATTTGGTTTTCCAAAGAAGTGGCTGCTCAAATAAAGGCAAAGTGGAGTGGAGTGGAGGAGTGGCCTAGTGGTTGGGGCAAGGTACTTCAGGCCGGAAGGTCGGGGGTTCAAATCCCACTAGAGGACAGCAACCTTGGGCCGGAAGGACTGGGGTTTCTAGTCCCACAGGTGCTCCTTGTGGTCTTGGGCAAGCCACTTAACCCTCCATAGCCCATGTTCCCTGTAAAATAGTTATCTCCAAGTTATAATGCCCTGTTCAATGTAATTTCAGTTTGTTCAATGTAAACCGCACTGATGCAGAATAGCGCGGTATATAAGAGAATGTAAATAAATAAATAAATAAAAAACACAGCTTTCACAAAATTCAAAAGCTTGCAAACAGAAGAACATAGAAATGAATACAGGATCTAACTCAGAGTCAAAAAGAGAAATAAGGATAGCAAAATCAAAGGCAGAGGAAAAGATGGCTAAAGATGTTAAGGGTGGCGACAAAACTTTCTTCAGGTATATTCAGGAAAACAGTTAAGAAAAAACTAAAAGGAGCAGTTGCAAAGGTTAGACGTACATCAGGCTTGGCTGTTGTTGAAAAATACTATCTTGGAAGCCCAGACCAGCTGTATTCCACGCTTTAAGAAAAGTGGAAGTAAGTCCAAAAAACTGCCAGCATGGTTTAAAGGGGAGGTCAGAGAGGCTGTTGCCAAAAAAGCATCTTTCAGGAAATGGAAAAAAGAGTCAAACGACGAAACCTGGAAACAGCACAAGCACTGGCAAGTCCAAATGCAAGGCATTGATAAGGCAGGCAAAGGGAGAATTTGAGAAGAAGCTTGCTGCGGAAGCAAAACTGCGAAGTAAAGACCTTTTCAAGTACATTCGTAGCAAAAAATCTGTGAGAGTGTCAGTTGGTCCATTAGCTGATAAAGGGGTTAAAGGAGCACTAAGAGGCGACAAGGCAATAGCGGAGAGACTGAATGAATTCTTTGCATCGGTCTTTACTGAGGAAGATGTAGGGATGTTACCCATGACTGAAGTGGTATTTAAAGGTGCGGAAGAATTGAAGGAAATATCGATACATCGGGAAGATGTATTACAACTATTAGATAAACTGAAGAGTAGCAAATTACCTGGACCAGATGGTATACATCCAAGGGTGTTGAAAGAACTGAAATATGAGATAGTTCACAGATTACTAATAGCAGGTCTGCTATCATTAAAATCATCTCTAATACCTGAAGATTGGAGGATCGCCAATGTAACACCAATTTTTAAAAAGGGTTCCAGGGGTGATCCGGGAAACTACAGACCGGTGAGCCTGACATCAGTACCAGGAAAAATGGTAGAAACCATCATAAAGAATAAAATTACTCAGCATGTAGATAGTCATGACCTAATGGGAGACAGCCAACATGGCTTTAGACAAGGAAGATCTTGTCTTACTAATCTGTTATGTTTTTTTTTTGAAGGAGTGAATAATCAGGTGGACAAAGGTGAGTCGGTTAATATTGTGTATCTGGACTTTCAGAAAGCCTTTGACAAGGTCCCTCATGAGAGACTTTTGGCAAAACTAAAGAGTCATGGGATAGGAGGCAGTGTACTATTGTGGATCAGGAACTGGTTAAAAGATAGAAAGCAACTCTATTTCATATGTGGTGGGGATGCAGACTCGTGCGCTCTTATTGGGTTAGGATTAATGCCTTTCTGAACCGATTATTACAGCGGCGGGTGCGATGGACTGGGGCTCTTGTTGTGTTGGACCGACTTGACCCGCCCTACCCAGTGACGGAGGGGGAACGGGTGTTGGTACGGAAGGCCTGCTTGGTGGGGAAGGGCCCCATTTTGCGCCTATGGAGGGAGAATAGTCGTCCTACCTTTGGTGAATGGCGCAATTGTTTTCACCAACTATTACTCACCGAGAGATGGCGGGCGCAGGGCAGTGTCAAACGTTGGGCAGTTTTTATGCGTGTCTGGGAGCCATACATACAGCAGCTTACCACCAGGTGTCGCAATGAGATTTTACACGTTGGTAACTGAGGAGTCATGTGTTTGGAGGTCATAGGGAATCGTATAGAACACAATGGGGGGAGCCCCAAGGCAGTCACGGGGGGTGCATTGGGTGGGGGGGGGGGCGGGAAGGATGGGTAGTGGGTGGGAGGGATACGGGGGTTTAAGGGGAAAAATCAGTCCATCTATTATCTCTGCTTTGTTTATCCTCTGTGAGGGGATCAGAGTACACCCCTCTGAGGATTGTTGTACATTGTATTCTAATTGTGCTGATGGTTATTAAATAAAGTATATAAAAGCTTAAAAAAAAAAAAAAAAAAAAAAAAAGATAGAAAGCAGAGGGTAGGGCTAAATGGCCAATTTTCCCAATGGAGAAAGGTGAATAGTGGTGTACCCCAGGGATCTGTGCTGGGTCCGCTGCTTTTTGACATATTCATAAATGACCTGGAAAGTGGAATAACAAGTGAGGTTATCAAATTTGCAGATGACACGAAACTATTTAAAGTTGTTAAAACCCGAAAGGATTGTGGAAAATTGCAAGAGGATCTTGATAAATTGGAAGACTGGGCATCAAAATGGCAGATGAAATTTAATGTGGACAAGTGCAAAGTTATGCACCTAGGGAAGAACAACCCAAACTATGGTTACACGATGCAAGGTTCCACATTAGGAACTACCACCCAGGAAAAAGATTTAGGCGTCATTGTGGATACCATGTTAAAACCCTCGGCCCAGTGTGCAGCAGCGGCCAAGAGAGCAAATAGAATGCTAGGTATAAGGAAAGGAATGGAAAATAAAACAAAGGATATTATAATACCTCTATATCGTTCCATGGTGAGACCACACCTTGAATATTGTGTGCAATTCTGGTCGCCGTATCTTAAAAAGAATATAGCGATTTTAGAAAAGGTTCAGAGAAGAGCCACCAAAATGGTAAAGGGGATGGAAGGATACTCCTATGAAGAAAGACTAAAAAGGTTAGGGCTCTTTAACCTGGAAAAGAGACGGCTGAGGGGAGATATGATAGAAGTCTATAAATTAATGAACAGAGTGGAACGGGTAAACGTAGATCGATTGTTTACTTTATCAGAATATAGAAAGACTAGGGGACATGCAATGAAGCTACAGGGTAAACTATTTAAGGCTAATAAAAGAAAATATTTTTTCACTCAACGTGTAATCAAACTCTGGAATTTGTTACCGGAGGATGTAGTAAAGGCTGTTAGTGTAGCTGGGTTTAAAAAAGGTTTGGACAAGTTCCTGGAGGAAAGGTCCATAAACCATTATTAAGAAGGGACCCAGGATATCAATGCTTGAACCAATACAAGAATTGTGGAACCTGTATCCCTTGGGGAAACTGCTAGGTACATATGACCTAGATTGGCCACTGTTGGAAACAGAATACTGGGCTTGATGGACCTTGGTCTGACCCAGTATGGCATATCTTATGTTCTTATGGGAAAGGAAGAAGATCAGAGTTGGAATTGCTGGACTAAAGTGCTGGGAAAGGACTCATAGAAAGTGACATAGAAAAAGCGAAATTGCTAAACAAATACTTCTGCTCTGTTTTTACTAAAGAAAATCCTGGAGATGGACCAGCTGTGACTCCCAAATATAAAAATGGGAATGAAGTAGATACCACACCATTCACAGAAGATGAGGTTTGTCATGAGGTAGACAGCACTGAGCCTGGGATAATAAAAGGAAAAGAAGAGCTTATCTCACAGCCACATGAGCAGTTAAGACATTCAGATTGCAGGGAAGCAAGGAATGGAGAAACAAACTTTCCTCATAGCATTGGTGACGCAGTAGAAACTCAGAGTCCTAATCATGCTCACCTGAGGAAAGAATCACGTACAACGTACAACAAGCAGGGAGATAAAACCAGGTGGGAAATCCCACAGAGGGGGCAGAGAGAGGAGGAGACAGCGACTCAGGAAGGGAGTCAGATTCAGAGGCAGACAAAGAGAGAGACGCTGTCACGAAGAGAGAGGGCAGAGTGGAAGCAAGCTGTTGAACCAGAGAGTGCTGGGAAAAGCAGTGCAAGAGACTTCCAAGCCAGAGGGGTCCTCGTACCGGGGAAGGCAACCAAGCAGGTAAAGAGCAAACGTCACACTCAAGAAAGCTCACTGAAGCCAGGAGGTGATTACAGCTCAGCTAAGCCTAATGCTTGGAACTCCCGGAGAAAAGCAGCTTACACTCCAGAGAAGAAACCCTGGTTAACAGAGGAAGGGCTGGAAACTCTTTACACCAGAAAGAAAGATAAGTACCCTGTTTTCTCCAGAGGGAAGGAAGTGGGTCCTTTTATAAAGAGCCAAGCTTACAGTGGGTCAGAAAACCCTTATTGCAGTGGGTATTGGAAAGAAGCCCCAAGCACAGCTCCTCATGTCCATGTCTGCACAGAACAGTCTCCTCCCATAGAAGCTGAGGTCTCTCAGGGGCCAGGTGGTGAAACCAGCAATGCTGAAGCACGGTGCCCGTTCACAGGACCAGGTCCTGATTTAATGCAGTGGGAAAGTTCCAACCCAGAGAATGGTCCAGAACCCATGGATTGTGCTCTTTCTTTTTCTGATAAGATAGAGACTCTATGTTAAAAAGCAAGAAGAAGCATTGTTATAATTTGAAAAGCTTTTTATTTCTTCTGTGACGCAACAGTTTATTTTTGTTATCCTTATCTACTGTATCTGGAAGGCAATCCTTAAGGGAAAGGGAATAAAGCCCATCTTTAATTACACTTGGACACACGACTACAGATTATTCTTTTAAGAAATAGAGCTATACCACATATCTAGGCGGGCGCCTAAGGAGGGTATAGTCTCACAGGTGTTGGAACACCTTGCTAAACTGAAAGTGGACAAAGCTATGGGACCGGATGGGATACATCCCAGGATACTGAAAGAGCTCAGAGAGGTTCTTGCAGGGCCATTAAAGGATGTATTCAACAGATCCTTGGAAACAGGAGAGGTTCCTCAGGACTGGAGAATGGCTGATGTCATACCTCTACAGAAAAGTGGTGACAGGGAAGAAGTGTCAAACTACAGACCCGTGAGCCTTACCTCGGTGGTGGGAAAAGTAATGGAGGCACTTCTGAAGGAGCAAATAGTGAACTTTCTCAAAACCAACAGGTTGCAAGATCCGAGGCAACATGGTTTTACTGAAGGACGGATTTGCCAAACAATTCTGATTGAGTTCTTTGACTGGGTGACCAAGGAACTAGATTAGGGGCATGCGATGGATGTCATCTACCTGGATTTCAGCAAAGCCTTTGATACTGTTCCTCATAGGAGGCTTGTCAATAAACTCAGTAGCTTGGGGATGGGTGCCAAGATGGTAAACTGGATTAGAAATTGGTTGACTGACAGACGACAGAAGGTGATGGTACATGGAGCTCACTCGGATGAAAGGAAGGTGATTAGCGGGATGCCCCAGGGTTCGGTCCTGGGCCCGGCACTGTTCAATGTATTTGTGAGTGATATTGCTGAAGGACTGAATGGAAAAGTCTGTCTTTTTGCAGATGACACAAAAATTTGCAATAGAGTGGACTCCCCTGAGGGAGTGGATAACATGAGGAAAGATCTACAAAAGCTGGAAGAATGGTGTAATGCTTGGCAATTACGATTTAATGTGAAAAAGTGCACTGTCATGCACTTAGGTAGCAGAAATCTAAGGGAAATGTACGCGATAGGGGTTGAGAGGTTGGTGTGCATGGTTCAGGAGAAAGACCTTGGTGTGATTATCTCTGATGATCTCAAGGTGGCAAAACAGTGCGACAAGGCAGTGGCAAAAGCCAGGAGGATATTGGGCTGCATACAAAGAGGAATTTCCAGCAGAAAGGAAAAGGTACTTATGCCACTGTACAGGTCGCTGGTGAGGCCTCACTTGGAATATTGTGTTCAGTTTTGGAGACCATATCTTGCAAAAGATGTAAAAAGACTGGAAACTGTTCAGAGGAAGGCGACCAAAATGATTTGGAGCCTGCGTAAGAAACCTTATGAGAAGAGACTTGAAGACCTAAGTATGTACACTTTGGAGGAGAGGAGGTATAGGGGAGATATGATTCAGACCTTTATATACTTAGGGGCTTGTTTACAAAGCCGCGGTAGCGGTTTGCGATCGTAATCGGAGCCGCGGCCCCATTGATTTCAATGGGGCCGCGGCTGCGATCGCGAACCACTACCGCGGCTTTGTAAACAAGCCCCTTAGAGGAACAATGAACAAACAAACCTCTTCCAAAGATGGGGAAGCTGTAAAACTAGAGGGCATAACATGAAGCTGCAAGGTGGAAAATTGAAAGGCAATTTCAGGAAATATTTTTTCACTGAAAGGGTGGTGGATGCTTGGAATGCTCTCCCGATGGAAGTGGTGGGGGCAAACACGGTGACGGAATTCCAAACGGCATGGGACAAGCACAGCGGATCCCTTTACAGCAATAGGATAAAAACAAAATAAACTGAACCATCTAACTTCTCAACAAATAGGAGTGCCCTACATGGAGTGGTGGGTTCACCCCTAAACAAAGACATGAGGAGGGGTCGCCTGCACAGAGCGATAGGTGCACCTACTCTTACCATATTGCTGGGCAGACTGGATGGACCATGCTGGTCTTTATCTGCCGTCATTTACTATGTTACCTCAGTGGTGGTCAAATCAGCCATTTGGAAGCTGAAGAGCCCAAAGACTCATTCTTTGGTCCCAATGGGCAGAGAGTCTCGTACCCTCGACCGCCTCGGGCGCAAGGCTTATCGGAGCTCTATGCTGTCATGCCACATTCAAGTTTACCAATTATACATTGGGATAGTCCTCCATGTTCCTCAGAGGATTCATGGTAGGCCTTGACGGAGACCATCTCCGATGTTTTCAGGCTCTGTCGAAGTCCGTCAGAGTGCTCAAAGTACCTCTCACAAGCGGCGTACCACGGCTTTGAGTCTTCCACCCGGGTGGCGGCAGCTGGCATTGGAGCCTGCCGGCAGACTTGGCTCTAGTCCTCGAACCTGGAGCAGTGGGTCCAGGAGAAGCTGCTGGACATCCCCTGCCTCTGGGAGCAACTATTCAGCAAGCCCATGGAGGATAAGGCAGCGGAGATTGAAACGGAGTACGTGATTTGTACTCGCCTCTCCTGGAAAAGTTCCTCCCTCGCCAGGAAGAAACAGCAGAGCAAGAAGCCTCCCTTCCACTGGAAGGGGCTCCCGTATAGGGGCTATCCATCCTACCTGCCAGTGTTGATCCCCATTTAGGGTGCCCAGGGTAAGAGTATGGCCTATGGCCCTCGTAAGCCAAAGGGTCACAAGACCCAACCCCCAGCTGCAGCTCAGCCATCTTTGGGGTTTTGACGCCATCAGCATAGCCTCTCATCTGCTGACAGATCGGATGTCCGTCAGGGGGTGTCTGGTCCACTTCTCCCACAGGTGGGAGTCCATCTCCACCGATGCTTGGGTCCTCCAGGTGATTCGGGAGGGCTATCCTGTGAGCAGTGAGTGAGAATCAGCTGTGCCTACTTAGTTGGGAACTGTGTGTGAGAGAAAACTGCAGCCAATCTGAGCACTTTTCAAATCATTTAGAATCCCTTCAGCAAAGGCTCCAACGATCCTGTGAGCAGTGAGTGAGAATCAGCTGTGCCTACTTAGTTGGGAACTGTGTGTGAGAGAAAACTGCAGCCAATCTGAGCACTTTTCAAATCATTTAGAATCCCTTCAGCAAAGGCTCCAACGATCCTGTGAGCAGTGAGTGAGAATCAGCTGTGCCTACTTAGTTGGGAACTGTGTGTGAGAGAAAACTGCAGCCAATCTGAGCACTTTTCAAATCATTTAGAATCCCTTCAGCAAAGGCTCCAATGATCCTGTGAGCAGTGAGTGAGAATCAGCTGTGCCTACTTAGTTGGGAACTGTGTGTGAGAGAAAACTGCAGCCAATCTGAGCACTTTTCAAATCATTTAGAATCCCTTCAGCAAAGGCTCCAACGATCCTGTGAGCAGTGAGTGAGAATCAGCTGTGCCTACTTAGTTGGGAACTGTGTGTGAGAGAAAACTGCAGCCAATCTGAGCACTTTTCAAATCATTTAGAATCCCTTCAGCAAAGGCTCCAACGATCCTGTGAGCAGTGAGTGAGAATCAGCTGTGCCTACTTAGTTGGGAACTGTGTGTGAGAGAAAACTGCAGCCAATCTGAGCACTTTTCAAATCATTTAGAATCCCTTCAGCAAAGGCTCCAACGATCCTGTGAGCAGTGAGTGAGAATCAGCTGTGCCTACTTAGTTGGGAACTGTGTGTGAGAGAAAACTGCAGCCAATCTGAGCACTTTTCAAATCATTTAGAATCCCTTCAGCAAAGGCTCCAACGATCCTGTGAGCAGTGAGTGAGAATCAGCTGTGCCTACTTAGTTGGGAACTGTGTGTGAGAGAAAACTGCAGCCAATCTGAGCACTTTTCAAATCATTTAAAATCCCTTCAGCAATGGCGCGCCCGTGCCTTGCGGGCCCGCGCCTGAGGGCCTCGCAAGAGGGCCCTTTGGCGTGGCCCTTAGGCGGTGGACCGTGCGAGACCCACTATCTGCTGCTATATGCTCATTCTGTTCAGCGATATGCTGTTTGTAGTTAATGTAAGGTAATGTAATGTAAGTTATGTACTGTGTTCCCTGTTTGTACTCCTAGTGTTTTGTTGTGATGTAATGATAATGCAATGTATGTTTCCCTCACCTTTGTTTAACTTTGTGCTGTATTAACCGCTTTGATTGAAGGAAAAGGCGGGATACAAAACATGTTAAATAAATAAATAAATAAATCTGGACCAGCTCCCTCCTCCGTACTTCCCCGGGGAGCCAATGTGGCTTCCCCAGCACCAGGCCTTCCTGAGTCTGGTGCTTGCAGGCCTCCTCGAGGACGGGGCGGTAGAACCTGTCCAACCGCACTTCAGAGAATGGGGGTTTTACTCCTGATACTTCCTCATCCCAAGGAGGACAGTAGGCCTACGGCCCATCCTCGACCTGCAGAAGCAAAACAAGTTCCTGGTGCAGGAAAAGTTCAAGATGCTCTCCCTTGGAACATTACTGCCCTACCCTCCAGCAGGGCGATTGGCTATGCTCCTTGGATTTAAAGGATGCTTACGCTCACCTCCTCATCCATCCCAAGCATGTATCTCTGCTTCATGGTTCAGGGAAACCACTACCAGTACAGCGTGCTTCCCTTTATTTATGTATTTGAGTTTTTTAAACCGCAATATCTTGTAATCAGAGTGGTTTACAGTTAAAACAGATACATTGAACAATTAATCAAATAACAGAATCATGTACATTTTTTGATTGAATGTTTCAGCACCTAACAAAATAACCTATATACAGTTAATGGTTGAGATTGTAATTCAGCTTGGTGGAAGAGGAGAGAGGCTACTTATGTTGGGTCTGCGTCAGATGGTTGAGAGTAAGATGGCTTAGAATTTTGTCCAAAGTGTTCAGTAAATAGATGCGTTTTGAGATGGGAATGAAATGAGAATAGATTAGTAATATTACAAAGGCTCATTGCAAGAGAATTTCAGAGTATTGACAGTATGTATTCAAATTCTCTATTGCTAGTGCATTGCTTGGTCTTAAGGAATTCTGTAGGGGTTTTGAGCATATTGTCCAACTGAACTCTTCTTTGGTGGGAATTAGGCACAACAATGATTAGCTGAGAGAGGGCGGGAGGGGCCATTTTCCTGATCATCTTGAAGGTGGCCATCAGCAATTTGTATTTTATCCAGCTTTGTATGGGAAGCCAATGCAAGTCATATAAGATTGGTGTAATGTGATCTATCTGACGTGAGTTGCTGATAATTTGTGCAGCTGCATGTTGAGCCAAGATGAGCGGGTGTAGGGATATTTTTGGCAGGCCGTGGAGTAGACTATTACAGTAGTCTATATGTGGCATGATGCTTGCATAATTGTTCTAAAATCAGATTGTTGTAGTAAAGGTTTTATGGATTGAAGGAAACATATCTTGTTGAATATTGTTTTAGTTAGCTTCCTGATGTGGGATTGCAATGTGAGGTGTTTATCAAGTGTTACTTCCAAATACTTAACTTCATCTTTGACTTCAAGTGCAACATCATCAAATGAGATGTTTTGTGGTGGCTTGTGTGTTTGATTCTTAGTGATAATTAACACTTCAGTTTTTTTGTAGTTAATGTTCAGACCAACGTCCTTAAGCCAGGAAGCAATTTTCTTAAAGCAATCAATTAAAGGCCTGAAGTTAGGGGAAGTTTGTTGAAAGGCATAAAAAGCATGTCATCAGCATATATGGAATAATCAATCTTAAATTGTTTTATTAATTGATAGATTGGTTGTAAATATATATTGAATAACAGCTGAGAGCATAACCTTGCAGAAGACCTGTGGTTTGAGGGTAGGAGTTTGAGGATGTGTAACAAATAGCTACTTGCTAGAATCTATCAGTGAGATAGGGAGTGAACCATTTTAGGGTTATTACTTAAACCTATTTGTTTCAATCTTTGTATTAGAAGAGAATGGATTACAGAATCAAAGCTGCAGCAATATTGAGAAAAATTAGGATGTAGGCATGATTGATGTTATCTATTCCCTTTATTATTTTATTTATTAGAGCTAGTAGCAAAGACTCGACACTGTGGTAAAGTCTAAATCCGAATTGGTTATCATCGAGCGGGGCATGGAAATCAATGTGGTCTTGCAATTGCATGTAAACATTTTTCTCTATTTTGACAAGGAAGGGGAGGCTGGAGGTAGGTCTATATGAGGAAGGGTCTGATTTGTCAAGGGCTTTGTTTTTTAGGATTGAACGTATTGTGGCTCTTTAGCTCGAGTGGCATGTAGCCCTGGGATAAAGACTTGTTTACTATTGAAAGTATAAAAGGAGACAGTCCATTAATTGCATCCTTAATCCATTTAACCGGGCATGGTTCGGCAGTTGATGATGTGGTATTCATACTTAAAATTGTTCTTTTAAGGGATTCTGGGGAGACATGGTAGAACACCTCCCAGGGTTCAGCATGGGATAGTATAGCATTTCTTCCTAAGCTAGTATAAGTTATTGGTGAGTTTATTCTGGACATGTAGAAGTCTGCGAGCGTATGTGGAGATATATCAGGAGATGTAGGTAAAAACTTAGGAAGGGTTGTGAGGGATTTGAGTATCGTAAACAAGTCTTTTAGTTTATTTAGAGATTGCAATAGAAGCTTAGTGTGATAGTCTTGAAGGACTACAAAAGGGGATTGCTACTCCTGGAGAGAGATCTACAATTGTAAGTATTTACTTCTGGGAATTTTTCTAAATCTTGAGGAAAAAGGAATTCTTTAGATTAAAGCTGATTAATCTGTGAACCCAGTGTATTTGTTAAATCAGTCAGGGCCTAGTAGTAGTAAAGAGCTTTCAGTTTAAATTTAAAACACAGCAGAGAGCTTTCTGGTTAAATTTAGACCCCAAGACTCCCTCTATCCAAGCAAGGGCTGTGGGACTCCCCCTGGAAATTGGTCACAGATTACCTTAGAAGCACAGGACAGGGTATTGTGTAGCAGCCAGCTTTTCATAGGTCTTCTTTCCCTCCCTCCCCAAACCACACCTACCCCTGGAATAATCCTAGCTTTATAGGTGCTTAAACCTCTTAAAGGAAAGGAAGTGCCATATTCACTCTCAGGTGCATCTATTTATTCTCAGGTGCATCTATTTATTCTCATCAGACATACATTAAGGACCTCAGATTAATTAAGCTTCAGATGAACAAAGTATATTAAATGTATTAGGTATAGTTTTATTTGTATAAGTATCCCCAGCAACCCTTAGTAAGTAAGGAACTTAAATATGTAAACACAAACAAAACTAAAATGCAGACAGCAGTCCAGCAGCGAGATGGGGGCTTTCCAGTCTTGCATTGATTTTCTCCCAGTTGGTGAGGAGTCTTGTGTGCACTAGGGGCAAGGAGCTCTTTGCTCTCAGGGAATGAGTCTGATTTCTGGAGGCTAGAGTAGAAGACTTGGAGGATATAAGGAAGACAGAGAGGTACATAGACGAGACCTACAGGGATATAGTCCTGAAGTCCCACCTCCAGTCTGGCAGCATCCCTGTTGCCATGGAGGAGAGAGGTCACATGACAGGAGAGCATCACCCTGGTGTGGCAGGAAGGTGATCCTGTAGCTAATACCTGTCCTCCAGGTGATGTAAAACCCTCTCACACTGAGGACCTTTCTCCAGGGCCATGTGCCCAAGAGGGAAGGGTTAGGACAGCCGTTATAGTTAGTGAATCAATCATTAGGCATGTACAGTGGTGTGCAAAAGTCTGGAATCACTTGTAAATTTGACGTTTTTTCAACTTTGTGACCTTATATCTTAATTTTTTTTTTCCTCCCAGTGGCTTTTTCTGTGTATCTCATGATAAGTGATAGATTTGGCTATTAGGGCCAACTTGTAGTATTGGTTTGGCCCTTATTTTCTGAATTTGTTCCCCATAGTTGTCCTGTTGATAGATTTTCTGTGAAAATCGCATAATGTACATCGTTGGCCAGCGATATATTTTTGTAAGTATGCTTTAAAATATTATGGACGCATGCCAGGTTTCCTTCAAATTAATGCATGTGGCCTTGAAAAAGGCTGTTTTTATGTGTCGGTGATGGCTCAGTATTTGATGGGCCACCCTTTGGTCTTGATCACTTCACTGCACCTTGTCGGCATTGAATGAACCAGTCTGACAAGGTGATCGTTGGTGTCAACGCGGTTCCAAACTGCAATGAGTGACTCGATCAGCTCACACTTTGATGCCGGATGCCTCTTGGATATTTCCAAGGCCACCTTGTGCCACAGGTTCTCGATTGGATTCAGATCTGGGCAGGCCAGTCCATTGACTTGATGATGTTCGGCTGCTTCCAGCTGATTGCCTGTCTGGAGCAATGGCAGGGTGCATTGACATCTTGGAACAGGAACTGGCCAGGAAACAGCTGGTGTACTGATGGAACCATGCACTTTTGCAGTATGGTGATGTACTTGGCCGCGTTGATCATTCCATCGACGATGTGAAGACGTTCAATGCCACTGGCAGCCATGCAGCCCGAGACCATGATCTTCAAAGGATGCTTCACAGTGAGGATGAGACACTCGGGCTTGAATTCCTCTCAGGAAATCTCCTCATATAGGTGTGGGCCTGGTTACCAAACAGGCAGAAGGTGCTTTCATCGCTGAATAGCACCTTTTCCCACATTTCAGTCTACCAGGTTGAGTGCTTTCTTGCCCACACAATCCGGTTGTGCCTTTGTATGTCAGTCATCAGTGGCTTTTTCCGTGCTTTGCAGCCCCGGAGACCAAACTGCAGGCACCGGCGACAAACTGTTGATGAGCTGAGGAGAGGTCAACTTGCGATTAGTCAGTGAAATGCATCGTCGTGTGTGGTCCTGGCTTGATGTTGATGCACGTGGACGACCCGAACGAGGCTTGTCCACCACTGAACCCATTTCTTTCTTCTTCTGTACAATCTTAACAGCGCTCTGACTGTAGCCAACTTACCTGGCTATCTGATGGCTTGAAAATCCTTCCTCACTCATAAAGGACACACGAACACGCTCCTCCGTCAGGGTCCGAATCATCTTCATGGTCGATCCAGAAAGCGTATGAAATTCAAATATTCCGTGTGTTTTTATAGCTGCATGTTGGCTAGACATCTGCATTGTGTTTGGTTAGTGGAACCAGCCTCCTGATTTGTCAGAAATAACATGTGCAAATTAGATAATCTTGATCCAGTTTGACGCAGGATCCACAAAAATCATAGTAGCTGTCTCCTGGGATCTGTAAAGTATTTAAATTGGAAGCAAGGAATGCAAAAAAGTCAACTCTAATAGCCAAATGTTTCCCTTTTAACGTGGTAGAAAAATGAATATGCTGGGCTAATGCAAAAATTTTTAAAAAACTGTTAGAAAGTACGAAAAAAGCAAAACTCAGTGATTCCAGACTTTTGCACACCATTGTAGATAGCTGGGTGGCTGGTGGACGTGAGGATTGCCTGGTAACATGCCTGCCTGGAGCGAAGGTAGCAGATCTTATGCGCCACCTAGAACAAGGTCTTAGATAGTGCTGGGGAGGAATCTGCTGTCTTGGTACATGTCGATACCAATGACATAAGAAAATGTGGTAGGGAGGTTCTGGAAGCTAAATTTAGGCTTTTAGATAGGAAGTTGAAATCCAAAACTTCCAGGGTAGCATTCTCTGAAATGCTTCCTGTCCATGTGCAGGGCCCAAAAGGCAGGCAGAGCTGTGGAGTCTCAACATGTGGATGAGATGATGGTGCAAGGATGAGGGTTTTATTTATTTACATTCTCTTATATACCGCGCTATTCTGCATCAGTAGTGCCGTTTACATTGAACAAACTGAAATTACATTGAACATTGTTAGAAACTGGGTAACATTCTGAGGAAAAGAGGGGCTCTTCCAAAGGGATGGGCTTCACCTTAACTGGGAAGGAACCAGGCTGCTGGCATTAACCTTTAAAAAGGAGAGAACCTTGCTCGTTATTCCCATTTCCATGTCATTTATAAATATGTTAAAAAGCAGCGGACCCAGCACAGATCCCTGGGGTACTCCACTATTCACCATTCTCCATTTGGAATATTGGCTATTTAGCCCTACCCTCTGCTTTCTATCTTTTAACCAATTCCTGATCTACAATAGTACACTGCCTCCTATCCCATGACTTTTTAATTTCATCAAGAGTCTCTCATGAGGAACCTCAGCCAAGGCTTTCTGAAAATTCAGATGTTATATCAAACGGCTCACTTTTATCTACTTGTTTGTTCATATCTTTTGTATTGCTCTTTTTGTGATCTTTATTCTGTAAATGCTGCTTTTTATGCCTTTTTGTGTTACATACCTGGAACAAGAACTACCTGAAGTGCAAGCAGGGTTCAGGAAAGGGCAAGGAATGAGAGACATTATCACGGATATGAGATGGATCCTTGAAAAGACTAAAGAATACCAAAAGGATATCTATTTCTGCTTTGACTTCAGCAAGGCTTTTGACTGTGTAAACCATGAGAAACTCTGGGCCACATTAAGAAGCAGGGGTATACCAGAACACCTGATCGTTCTCTTGCACAATCTGTACATTGATCAAGAAGCAACAGTTCGAACAAAACAAGGAGAAACAATGGTTTAAAATCTTTCCCCCTACCTGTTTATTTTATATGCAAAACAAATCATCAATACATTTTTCCTTGCTCAGATAAGATGAAAAGATTTTAAAACTTATAAATATTTTAAGTCTGTATATATGTTTAAACTACCTTTATACCTAATCAGCATTTACTAAGGCATTGTAACCCTCAAATTACCTTTTCTATTATGTACAATTTAATGTTCGCTGTAATTTCAATTGTTTGAATAAGTTTCGATGTAATGTTCAAGTTTTGTTCTATGTAAACCGCTTTGATTTTTCTGAAAGGCGGTATATAAAACCGTTCAATAAATAACAATAAATAAATAAATCAAAGAAGCAGGATTGTATGAAGACAAGAGGTGTGAAGATTGGGATCTTTAAGCGCTTCACTTTCAGCCAGTAATGTGGTATCAGTAGCATAGCGAAGGTTGTTGAGTCTTCCACCAAATTACCCATGTCTACCAATAGCCAAATTAATATGAATAAAATACAGTCTCTAAAATGCTTGTATGCAAATGCTAGAAGTCACCATGGGATGCTGTTCCAAGGGTTGCAGAGCAGAGATGGCATCCATCTGTCCAAGAAAGGTCAACGCATCTTTGGTAGTAGATTGGCTAATCTACTGAAGAGGGCTTTAAACTACATTCGTTGGGGATGGGTGAAGAAAGCCCCCAGGTAAGTGAAAGCCCCCAGGTAGGTGATACATTAAATACCTTTATGGAAATGGGTAACAGGGGTAACATATGGAAAGCTGTGTGTATAAATGCCCGTAGCATGAGAAATAAGATCCCTGATGTTGAAGCTTTGGTGGGAGTGGCTGACTTGGATTTAGTGGCAGTTACAGAAACATGGTTCACAGAAAACCATGACTGGGATGTAACTATACCTGGCTTTACTTTATTCAGAAAGGACAGGGTAGGAGGAAGGGGAGGAGGAGTGGCACTATATGTAAAAAATACTATTAAAGCTTTGGAATTACAGAGCTTAAAAGGGAGAGAGGAGGCATTGTGGGTTAAACTAGAAAGAGGGAAAGAGAAATCTATTTGCATTGGTGTGATATACAGACCTCCCTCACAAGAGGAAGAGGTGGACAGAGTTAATTGAAGACATACGCAGCATTGCTAGGAAAGGGGAAGTGCTACTGATAGGAGATTAAAATATACCAGATGTTGATTGGCACATTCCTGCTGCAGTATCATCTAGAAGTAAGGAGATCCTGGATTCTCTACAGGGAGAACTATTCAGGAAATTGGTAACAGACCCCACACGTGAAGGGACCATACTGGACTTGGTGCTTACCAATGGTGAAAGTGTTTCTGATGATGTAGTGGGAGATCATTTTGCATGCAGTGATCACCAGATGGTGTGGTTCAGTATTAGGACTTCGGCTGTTAGAATCCATTCCAGGGTGAGGATCTTAGACTTTAGGAAGACTAACTTTGCGAAGATGGGCCAATACCTCAGGGAGTCGTTAGTGGGATGGGTACAGCTGAGGAATGTAGAAAAACAGTGGGCAAAACTGAAAGGGGATATTTTAAGGGCAACCAACCTTTTTGTTAAAATGGTAAATTAAGGCAAAAGGAAAAGGAGACCGCTATGGTTTTCTAAGCAAGTAGCTGAAAAAGTGAAGAAAGAGGGAGGCCTTCATGAAATACAAGAGATCACAGAGAGGAAGACAGGCATCTGTATTTGGAAAAACTTAGAGAAGCTAGCAAAGTAGTCAAGAAGGCAAAGATTCAAAAGGAGGAGGAAATAGCCAATGCAATAAAATGGGGGGATAAGACATTTTTCAGATATATTAGTGAGAAGAGGAAGGGCAAGAGTGGTATTGTCAGTCTCAAGGGTGCAGGGGGGGAATATATAGAAGCTGATAAGGATAAAGCTGAATTGCTTAACAAATAGTTTTGTTCTGTGTTCACAGATGAAGAACCAGGAGCAGGACCTCAGAAAACACCCACAAATAGGAACAGAAGCGAGGGACATCTTGAACAATTTTCAGAAGACTGTTCGTGAGTAACTAGCTCAACTTAAAGTAGACAAAGCGATGGGACCGGATGGGATACACCTTAGAATACTGAGGGAACTTGGGGACGTTCTAGCAACTCCACTGACTGACCTTTTCAATGCCTCATTGGAGTCGGGAGTGGTGCCAAAGGACTGGAGAGAGGCTCATGTGGTGCCTTTACACAAAAGCGGAAGTAAGGATGTGGTTGAAAACTACAGGCCGGTTAGTTTTAGTTTAACTTCGGTGGTGAGTAAATTATTGGAAACGCTGCTGAAAGAGAAAATAGTGAGGTTTCTGGAGTCCAGCGGATTACAGGATCTGAGGCAGCATGGATTTACCAGAGGCAGGTCTTGTCAGACAAATCTGATTGATTTCTTTGACTGGGTGACCAGGGAGTTGGACCGAGGGAGAGCTCTAGATGTGGTGTATTTAGATTTCAGTAAAGCCTTTGACACTATTCCTCACAGGCGACTTATAAACAAACTGAGCACCCTAGGGATGGACCCTAAAGTTACTGCTTGGGTTAGAAATTGGTTGGGTGGGAGGCGACAAAGAGTACAAGTAAATGGAGCTCACTCTGAGGAGAAGGATGTTACCAGTGGTGTGCCCCAGGGATCTGTCCTTGGTCCGATTCTTTTTAACATCTTTGTTAGTGATATAGCGGAAGGGCTGTCGGGTAAGGTTTGCCTCTTTGCAGGTGATACCAAAATCTGCAATAGAGTAGACACCCAGGAAGGTGTAGATAACATGAGGAGGGATCTAGCTAAGCTTGAAGAATGGTCTAGAATTTGGCAGCTGGGATTTAATGTTAAATAATGTAAGGTCATGCATTTGGGCTGCAGCAATCCAAGGGAGCAATACAGTATAGGAGGTGAAGTACTTTTATCCACTAAAGAAGAGCGGGACCTAGGCGTGGTTGTGTCTGATGATCTTAAAGTAGCTAAACAGGTAGAAAAGGCGATGGCAAAAGCTAGAAGGATGCTTGGGTGCATATGGAGAGGAATGGCTTGCAGAAAAAAGGAGGTGATAATGCCTCTGTATAAGTCTTTGGTGCGACCTCATTGGAGTATAGTGTGCAATTCTGGAGACCGCACCTTCAAAAGGATGTGAACAGGATGGAGTCGGTACAGAGGGTGGCTACTAAAATGATTAGTGGGCTTCATTATAAAGCATATGAGGACAGACTTAAAGATCTTAATATGTACACCTTAGAGGAAAGGCGGGATAGAGGGTGATATGATTGAGATGTTTAAATACCTCCGTGGCATAAATGTTCAGGGAGAGAGCCTCTTTCAATTGAAAGCAAGTTCTGCTACGAGGGGACATGGAATGAGGGTGAAGGGAGATAGATTCAGGAGTGATATGCGGAAATATTTCTTTACGGAAAGAGTAGTGGATCCGTGGAATAGTCTCCCAGTGGAGGTGGTAGAGCTGAGGACAGTAACTGAATTCAAAAAAGCATGGGACCAACACAAAGGATCTCTAAAGGTAAAAAGTGGACTGTTGTAGTTGTTGATATGGAAGGACAGACTAGATAGGCCATGTGGTCTTTTTCTGTCGTCATGTTTCTGTGTTTCTATAAAATAAGATGGGAGAGTTAGAATATATAGCACTAAATGAGAGGTTAGATATGATTGGAATATCAGAGATATGGTGGAAGGAGGACAACCAGTGGGACACTGTGATACCTGGGTACTAACTATATCGTAATGATAGAGCTGATCAAATTGGTGGAGGGGTTGTGCTCTATGTTAGCGAGGGCATTGAGTCAGAAAGGATTAAAGTTTTGCAGGAAACTAAATTTGCTATAGAATCTCTATGGATTGTGTCACGCCCTTGCTCCTTGTATTCAGCATGGAGGGTCGTGGTTATAATAGAAACTTCCCTTTTCAGCTTTCTCTGACTGGTTCCCCCGCAATGCTTCTTGGGAAATGTAGTTTAACTGCTACACATATGGCTTCAGGTAGAAAAAAACTTGTAGTTTGGCTCTTTTGGTAAGGCAATGACAGAAATTTATTTAAACTCAAATGCAAGGTTCATAAATTACCTCTTTCAAGATTATTTCTCCAGGTTTCTTTCAAAATACAACAGGACATAAGCAAAAGGTCAAAACAAAATATCATCTTACAGTATTCTTCAGCTCAAAAGCAAAAACCCTTTAACAGCAAGGCGTCCAGCTTTCTCTAGCCTTGCTGGTTAAAGCATAAACACAAACAGCTTTCTTCAACTGCAGTTTTCTTTCTTTTCAGTTCCAAACATTCCCAGGCTGTATTCCTCTTTAAAAACAAAGCAAAACTTCCAACAGGAACAAATTTCCAATAAGCAAACAAAGCTCTACTCAGGTTTTCTTAGAAACATTCAAAAGCAAAACAAAAGCTTTTTTTCTCTCACCGTTAGCTTGGCTTCTTGCCGTCTCACTGCATAGGATGATGTTAAGTGCCGTCGAGTCAGAGTCGACTCATGGCGACCCTCTGGATAGCTATCCTAAATTGTGTTTGGTCTTCAGTCAGGCGGCTCATTGTTGACAGACTGGTACCCGTAGCTGCTGTTATTGTATCGATCCATCTCATTGCTGGCCTTCCTCTTTTGCGTTGACCCTCTATCTTGCCAAGCATGATGTCTTTCTCTAATGATCTCTCTCTTCGCATGATGTGTCCAAAGTATGAAAGTCATCTTGTCATCTGAGCTTCTAAAGAAAGCTTAGGTTTGATCTCCTCTAGTACCGACTGGTTTGTTCTTCGGGCAGTCCATGGTATACACAGTATTGCTGCAATACTTCTATAGGAATGCCATCAATGCCTGGTTCTTTGATAAGGCTTTCAATGCTGCTTCAACTTCTTCTTTCATCACCAATAGTTCCCGATCATAAGGTACAGGTTGAAACGGCTGTTGGTCCACTTGATCTTTATCATATAAAAACTCTGTATATTCCTTCCACCTTTTCTTGATCTTCTCAGCATCATTCAACATAGAACCTTGAGCATCTTGTAACGTTCCAATTCAAGGCTGGAACTTTTTCTTTAACTCTCGTAGCTTTAGGAAAGCCGATCTTGTTCTTCCTCTAATAGTTTCTGCTTCTATTTCCTTGTATGTGTCGTTGTACTTTTCCTTGTCCTGTCTTGCTGCATGTTGGAAATCTCTGAGTTCTGTGATTGTCTTTCTTTCTCCTCTGGCTTTAGCTTCTCTGCGTTTCTGGGCAATTTTCAGAGTTTCTTCCGTCATCCATTTTGGCTGTTTTTGCTTTTTCACCTTTTGTAGAGACTTCTCGCTTTCTTCCAGCACAACTTTCTTGATGTCATTCCATAACTCTTCCGGAGCTCTGTCATTTGTACCTAAAGCAGCAAATCGATTTTGAAGGCAGTCTTTGAATTCCAGTGGTATATTCTCAAGGTCATATTTTGCTGCATTTATGAGTGGTTTGCTCTTTTTCAACTTTAGCTTGAGTTTGCATACTAGTAGTTGATGATCTGTACCACAGTCAGCTCCAGGTTTTGTCTTTGTTGATGTTATAGAGCTTTTCCATTGTTGACTTCCACAGATGTAGTCAATTTGATTTTTATACAATCCATTGGGTGAAGTCCATGTGTACAGTCGCCGCTTGTGTTGCTGGAAGAAGGTGTTTGAGATGAATAGATCATTGGTCTTGCAGAATTCTATCAGTCTTTCTCCAGCTTCATTTCTGTTGCCATGTCCATATTTTCCAACTACTTTGCCTTCTTCTTTGTTGCCAACTTTTGCATTCCAGTCACCCATGACTATCAGGGTTTCCTGTTTGCATGTTCTGTCAATTTCAGCTTGTACTTGTTCATAGAACTCTTCAATTTCATTCTCTTCTGCAGCTGTTGTTGGGGCATATACTTGAATTATAGTTGTGTTGATAGGCAATCCTCATAGATGAATAGAGATTAAGCGTTTGCTGACGGCATTGTATTTCATTATAGTTCTTGCAAGTTTCTTCTTAATTATAAATTCAACACCATTTCTTCTTTGTCTTTCATTTCCAGCAGAGTAGACCATGTGATCATCTGATGCAAAGGATAGCAGGTGTTTAACAAGCACAATTATACAGCTTCAGCTTGTTCTCACTTCTCAGCATAAGTTTCCCCTCTTTAATACAGGGAATTCAGAAAACATCTTCCTTGCTTTTCAAAGTTACCTTGCTTTGGAGAGTTTTCTCTTAAGGTTGGCTTTCCTTCAACCCCGCTGTAGCTAAGGCTTGGCACAAAGACCACTCCATGAATATATCTTCCTCATTCAAAGCTGCATCAGGCTCTCCTAGTTGAATTGGTTCTATCTCTCGTTCTAGCTCACTAAGCTTAGCTGACATCCTCTCATTAGAGCTGAGAGTGTCTCCTGCAACTCTGCACTGCTCTGTATGGGACAGGTTTCTAAGGATTGTACCTGTGCCTTGGCTTGTAACAGCTTCTCCTCTCTCGTGCTCTTTCCAGCACTCTCCTCTCCTGCTGTTCCTGTTGCTCCTGCTCTCCTTCCTCACTTCTGTATAATCTAACCTAAGCTTAAATCTACAGGGTTCCAGCCCCACCTCTTCTCTTCCCAGGTGCCGGAGATCAGCTTGCCCTCTGGCACCTGGGGAATCAGGGAGCTTACTGACGTAAGGGTCTTTTACCTTGGGTCTGTATTCACTCTCCCTTACTTCACTAGGGGAACTCTGAAACCTGTTCCAGGTGGGGATTTTCTGGGTTCTAGGTGTGTGGTTGTGGTTTTGGTTTTATTTCTCTGACCTTGCAAAATAGGTCCTTTTATTAGGGTGAATTTATCCCCCCCCCCCCCACTTTCTCCTGACTCAGGATGAGCTTCCTTATCACAATTGAAATCCTATGTAAAAAGGGGAAGGCAATGGCAGTGGGGGTGTACTATCGACCACCTGGCCAGAATGAACAAATGGATGATGAAATGCTCAAAGAAATCAAGGAAGCTAACAAAAGTTACAGTGCAGTAATAATAATGGGTGATTTCAATTACCCTGGTATTGACTGGGTCAGTGTCACGGCAGGACATGTTAAGGAGATAAAGTTCCTAGATGACATAAATGACTGCTTCTTGGAGCAGCTGGTTCATGAACCGTCCAGAGGGGAAGCCATATTAGATCTAGTCCTTAGTGGAACACCAGATCTAGTGCAAGAGATAAAGGTGTTGGAGCCACTTGGCAATAGTGATCATAGCATGATTGCCTTTGATTTAATTAGTGGAGGAGGGATAGTACGGAAATCCACAGTACTACCTTTTAACTTTTGAAAGGGAGACTATGATAAAATGAGGAAAACAGTTAAGAAAAAACTAAATGGAGCAGTTGCAAAGATTAAAGACTTACATCAAGCTTGGGAGTTGTTGAAAAATACTATCTTGGCAGCCCAGACCAGCTGTATTCCATGCTTTAAGAAAAGTGGAAGGAAGTCCAAAAAACTACCAGCATGGTTTAAAGGTGAGGTCAGAGAGGCTGTTGGTGCCAAAAAAGCATCTTTCAGGAAGTGGAAAAAGCCAAACGATGAAACTTGGAAACAGCACAAGCACTGGCAAGTCAAATGCAAGGCTTTTCTCCTAGTATCTCCACAAAATGGACACAACAAACTACTAACAGAGCTTTTGTGTCCTATGCTCCCAAGTGCTGGAACAATCTACCTCCAAACATCAGATCAATCAGGGATATCACCCAATTTAGAAAGTCCATCAAGCACTATTTATTCACTTTGCACTTCAGGCTACCATACACAACAATAGAACCGGCTCTCGCCCACTCAGATAACTCCTACACATAACAGCAATCCAGAACAAAGGATCAAAATGTGAAAACACTGTATTCTTGTCAAATATCGAATCTTGATGTAACCTATTCAATGTATATATAATTATGTATAATTATGTAGATAGTTATCCCCAGTTCACACCCAGTTTATCTTCCCTGTTATATGTAAACCTAGATCAGTCATGTATTGGCAGGTATATTGTTGTTCAATGTAAACCGCACTGATGATGAATAGTGCGGTATATAAAAAATGTTAAATAAATAAAATAAAATTGATAAAACAGGCAAAGGGAGAATTTGAGAAGAAGCTTGCTGCAGAAGCAAAAACGCGAAATGAAGAGTTTTTCAAGTACATTCGTAACAAAAAACCTGTGAGAGAGTCAGTTGGTCCATTAGATGATAGAGGAGTTACAGGGGCACTAAGAGGCGACAAGGCGATAGCGGAGAGACTGAATGAATTCTTTGCTTCGGTCTGCTTCGCTCCCCAGCACCCTGGCTCGCCATCAGCTCTCCAGGCGGGGATCGAGCAGCCGGGGCACCAGGAAGCCCCTCCCACGCCTTCACTGCCCAATCGGGACAGGCAGCAACTCCCTCAAAAGAAGGCTGACATCGGGCACGTGGCCTCTTCGCTCCCCAGCACCCCGACTCGCCATCAGCTCTCCCGGTGGGGATCGAGCAGCCGGGGCACCAAGAAGCACCTCCCACACCTTCCACTTCCCAATCGGGGCAGGCAGCAACTCCCTCAAAAGAAGGCCGACGTTGGGCACGCCCGCGCCTGGCGGGCCCATGCCTGAGGGCCTCGCCAGAGGGCCCTTTGGCTTGGCCCTTAGGCGCGGGCCCAAAGGGAAAGGCACACGAATTACCTGCTCCTGCCATCCCGCCTACATCCAGCAACTATCCAGCCCCAGACAGCGAAGAATTGTAATAATTTCACTCTACAACAACGAGGCATGAAACCACCTCCAGTCCTCCCTGCCAAAGGAAGCCAACCCAACCATTGAACTGCCTACAGACCTGTAAGGTGAATAGATTTTGTTACGCTTACAATGACTAATGCATATTTGCTGATGTGAATCTGTGTTTTGCTATCCCCTCTGTAATAACCTCATAAATGCCTAAATAATATCTCATTATACCTACAAATTGAGCTGTTAAAGAATTACAGTATAGTTGACCAGACCTAGATACCAATAGTAACGACTGAAAGTTCTCTCCATCGAGAAGTTGATAGTTAACCTGTCAACCTCATCAAACGCTCTCAGAAGCAAGCACACTCGTACTAAGTTACCTAGACACAACCAACCCATTCACAATTATGGCTACATCTTTGCTTACTCTCACTCTAATTTACACACTGACCAGTACTTTTTACGAATCTACTGCTTTTACACATGGTTATAACCCTATCCCACTACTTCTCAGCACAAGTAAGGAAATATTACCATAACCAATACCAACCACCACCAAATCCCTACCACAAAAGACAGTCGCATTTACTCTGTCACACTTGGACCAGCAGCAACAACAAATCTAAAGGAAAAACAGATTCAACAAACCCTCAAGTGCGCCCTCATCAGTGCACGCTCCGCACGCATGAAATGGCCTGCCATCACTGACCTACTTTCAAATCTCAACCTAGATATCCTATTGGTTACTGAAACATGGTTGTCAGACACTGATAATGCTATACTAAATCAAATCACTCCACCTAACTTCTCGGTCTTCACATGCAACAGAGAAAGCAGAAGAGGAGGTGGTGTCCTTATCCTAGCAAAAACTGCACTACAATACCGGATTAACTTCACCAAGAGCATGCAACACCTAAATATGTTAACAATCACCAACAAACTTAACACTAAACCTCATTTACAGGGCACCTGGCACTGCGTCAGATGAACTCTCTGATATGATCGACCTAGCCTGTAATCCTCAAGACACCTATAAAGCAAACTGGTTGAAGGGAGACTTTAATCTTGCCTCCACGCAGCAGGAATTAGCTAACACCTTCCTAGAGCAATGTCCAATCTAGACTACGAACAAGTCGTGAAAGACCCCACTCACCAACAAGGCAACCTCCTCGATCTAGTCTTTGTCCCACCTAGTGATACTAGCAAGATAAGTCAAATCGAATTATCTGTCACCCCTGTCCCTTGGTCTGACCATAACCTAATAACATTTCAGATACCATCTCTACAAACAGACTGCTGCTCAGTCACATGTAAACCAGAGAAACCAACCCGCTTCAAACAGCTAGATAGAGAGCTGATCACTCAGTATGTACTCCCAAAACTATCTAAACCATCTGCCAACCTCAACGGAATGCTCACAAACTGTAATAACACCCTCACTCAATACGCCCAAGAAACCTACAACCAATAATTGTTCCCCCAAAAAGCAGAACGCTCCATGGTTCTCCTCCAAACTACGCTCCTCCTTACTATATCAGAAAACTGGAGAGAAAGTGGTGACAAACCTGCAGTTCAGCAGACCAATTTACATATTTAGAACATCTGAAAAATCATAGGGACTCAACATGGGCAGAGAGAAAAAAATTCCAGGCGGAGCTCCTCAATCGCTTGTTAAATAAGCCTCGTGACCTTTTCAAATTAGTAAAATCACTGACCAACCAACCACAACAGGAGTGTATCCAACCTCAGGCATACGCTAACTACATCCAATCCAAAGCAATAAAAGTAATTACTACTACACCTCGTGAAGCCTATCAGAACCCCCACTTACATTTTCCACTCACTAAGCTCTCACCCCCATCAATGAAAACCATTGAGGAAACAATTGCCAATATCAACACCACGACTGCTCCGAATGACCCATGCCCAGCACACTGGATCAGAACAATGCGCTCAACTAAGTCCATTCATAGCTGATATCGCAAATCTATCTTTTACAACTGGAATCTTCCCTGATGCCCTTAAGAAAACATCCATATGACCATTACTGAAAAACAACCAGCTTGATCCGAAGAAAGAGGACTCCTACCGACCAATCTCCAGTATCCCTTTCCTAGCCAAAATACTTGAGAAAACAACTCAAAGACAGATTCAACAGCATATAGACACAACCTCCCCATTAGACCCATGTCAGCACGGTTTCAGAGAGGTGCACGACGTAGAAACCCTATTAACTTCGTTAACAAACACTCTCATCAGTGGGATAGACAACATCAAGAAAGGTTTTGCATTGATCTTTCTGGATATCTCTGCAGCGTTCGACTCAGTAGATCACGAACAACTCCTGAGGAGACTCCATGCAAAAGGAATCCATGACTGCGCATGGGATTGGTGCAAGTCTTACCTCCAAGGCAGATGGCAGCAAGTTCGGATTGGCAACGAGACATCAGAACCCTTCCAGCAAAGTCAGGGAGTACCACAAGGATCGTCGTCATCCGCACTACTTTTCAACATTTATATGCAGCCAATCTGTGACATAACTCGCTCCTTCGGCATATCCTGCCTCATGTATGCGGACGATGTTTTGTTACACCTATAACCGTCACATGCCCAGATCTCACAAGGTTAATTAATTGCTTCGATGCAATAACAGATTGGCTCTTCAGACAGAATCTACGTATAAATTTCAAAAAGACAGAAGTTCTATTTATCACACGGAACAAAGACTTCTCTCTGCCATCAACACTAAAAGTTAGAGACGCAGAACTTCCGGTCCAATCTAACATACGCTATCTAGGAGTAATATTGGACCTACACTTGAACTTCAAACATCACATCAAACGCACAGTAAAATCTATTTACTTCAAAATCAAAACCCGCCATCTAAGACCCATGATGGAAATGGACGACTTCCGAACGGTTTTCCAGGCCCTAATGACACCTCATTTTCACTACGCTAATATTATACTACATGGCCTCCCTAAAAATACCCTGAACCCGCTACAGTTAGCTATGAATGCAGCTGCTCGTGTCCTGTGCGGAGCATCCAGGAAGGACCACATCTCACCTATATTAAAAGAGCTTCACTGGCTCCCAATAAGCTGCAGAATCTTATATAAGACCCTCCTCAGTACCTTTAAAGCATTCAATAAGACATCACCATCTTCAATTGTTGATCTACTCATTCACACCCCCAACAACAGAGCCAGAAGAGCATTTGTGGAAAATATTCTAATCATACCAAGTGAATCTATAAAACTTAACCAATCAACCATCAATAGAGCATTTACAAGCTATGCCCCCAGATGTTGGAACAAACTCCCTTCCAGCATAAGGGCAATAAGGGACCTAACGCAGTTTAGAAAGGCCATCAAACATCACCTGTTCCTCATGCACTTTACACAGCCTGATGATACCCCCATACCCACACACTCACCCATATATGTCAACGGAGAACACATTCACACTAAAACTGAAATCTGATTGTACACCGTAGGATATTACAGCACTTTAACTCTTCTTATCCAGCAGAATACAAACATGCTGTAATATAACTTGAATTGTAAAAATTGTTATTGTAATATAACTTGAATTGTAAAAATTGTTATGAGTTCAACTGTTAACCACTTGTAGCTAAATCTCATATGTATATAGTTTCCCCAGTTTATTCCATGTTAAAACCCTGTTTTATGTAAACGTAGGACAAAATCTATACGTCCAAGTGTTTGTTTGATGTAAACCGCACTGATGAGAAATAGCGCGGTATATAAGAAATGTTAAATATATTAATAAATAAATAAAAGATGTAGGGATTTTACCCATGACTGAAGTGGTATTTAAAAGTGCGGAAGAATTGAAGGAAATATTGATACATCGGGAAGATGTATTACAACTATTAGATAAACTGAAGAGTAGCAAATCACCTGGGCCGGATGGTATAGATCCAAGGGTGTTGAAGGAACTGAAATATGAGATTGCGGACCTGCTATTAGTAATCTGTGAACTATCATTAAAATCATCTCTAATACCTGAAGATTGGAGGATCGCCAATTTAACACCAATTTTTAAAAAGGGTTCCAGGGGTGATCTGGGAAATTACGGACCGGTGAGCCTCACGTCAGTACCGGGAAAAATGGTAGAAACCATCATAAAGAATAAAATTACTCAGCATGTAGCTAGTCATGGCCTAATGGGAGACAGCCAGCATGGCTTTAGACAAGGAAGATCTTGTCTTACTAATCTGTTATGTTTTTTTGAAAGTGTGAATAAACAGGTGGACAAAGGTGAGTCGGTTGATATAGTGTATCTGGACTTTCAGAAAGCCTTTGACAAGGTCCCTCATCAGAGACTTTTGGCAAAACTAAAGAGTCATGGGATAGGAGGCAGTGTACTACTGTGGATCAAGAACTGGTTAAAAGATAGAAAGCAGAGGGTTGGGCTAAATGGCCAATTTTCCCAATGGAGAAAGGTGAATAGTGATGTACCCCAGGAATCTGTGCTGGGTCCGCTCCTTTCTGACATATTCATAAATGACCTAGAAAGCGGAATAACGAGTGAGGTTATCAAATTTGCAGATGAGACAAAACTATTTAAAGTTGTTAAAACCCAAGAGGATTGTGAAAACTTGCAAGAGGATTTTGATAAATTAGAAGACTGGGCATCAAAGTGGCAGATGAATTTTAATGTGGACAAGTGTAAAGTTATGCACCTAGGGAGAACAACCCAAACTATGGTTACACGATGCAAGGTTCCACATTAGGAACCACCACCCAGGAAAAAGATTTAGGCGTCATTGTGGATAACATGTTAAAACCCTCGGCCCAGTGTGCAGCGGCAGCCAAGAGAACAAATAGAATGCTAGGTATCATAAGGAAAGGAAAGGAAAATAAAACAAAAGATATTATAATGCCTCTATATTGTTCCATGGTGAGATCGCACCTTGAATATTGTGTGCAGTTCTGGTCGCCGTATCTTAAAAAGGATATAGCGTTATTAAAAAAGGTTCAGAGAAGAGCCACCAAAATGGTAAAGGGGATAGAAGGATACTCCTATGAAGAAAGGCTAAAAAGGTTAGGGCTCTTTAACCTGGAAAAGAGACGGCTGAGGGGAGATATGATAGAAGTCTATAAATTAATGAACGGAGTGGAACGGGTAAACGTAGATCAATTTTTTACGTTATCAGAATATAGAAAGACTAGGGGACATGCAATGAAGCTACAGGGTAAACTATTTAAGACTAATAAAAGAAAATATTTTTTCACTCAATGTGTAATCAAACTCTGGAATTTGTTACCGGAGGATGTAGTAAAGGCTGTTAGTGTAGCTGGGTTTAAAAAAGGTTTGGACAAGTTCCTGGAGGAAAAGTCCATAAACCATTATTAAGAAGGAACCCAGGATATCAATGCTTGACCCAGTACAAGCATTGTGGAACCTGTGTCTTTTGGGGAAACTGCTAGGTAGGTATGACCTAGATTGGCCCCTGTTGGAAACAGGATACTGGGCTTGATGGACCTTGGTCTGACCCAGTATGGCATATGTTATGTTCTTATCATATGGATGCGAAAGCTGGACAGTGAAAAAGATAGGAAAAAAATTGATGCTTTTGAATTATGGTGCTGGCAGCGAATACTGCATATACCATGGACTGCCCGAAGTTCAAACCAGTCAGTACTAGAGGTGATCAAGCCTAAGCTTTCTTTAGAAGCTCAGATGACAAGACTTTGACTTTCATACTTTGGACACATCAATCGAAGAGAGAAATCATTAGAGAAAGACATCATGCTTGGCAAGATAGAAGGTCAGCGCAAAAGAAGGCCAGCAATGAGATGGATCGATACAATAACATCAGCTACGGGTACCAGTCTGTCAACAATGAGCCGCCTGACTGAAGATTGAATGCAGTTTAGGACAACTATCCAGAAAGTCGCTATGAGTCATCACCGACTTGACGGCACTTAATAACAACAACAACAACATATTTTCAGCCAGGTCTTTGGAGAACGGTATCAGTTTCTTTTTCTTCTTGTTTTTATTTGTCTGTCTTATAGAAAGATCCATTGCCCATTTTATAGCCTCTCTGTTTATCCCACTACCTTTCAACTTGTTTTCTCCTACCCATATCCTCCAAGTATTCTGTTTTACTGAAGTCACCATTTTTGAAACCTAGGATTTTGAGTTTGCTGTGACTAGACTCTGCCATGGCTTTTATATTAAACCACACCTTGTAGTGATCACAGATACACTATCTCTGTTGGTGAGTACTAGATCCAGTGTTGACCTTTTCCTGGTGGGATCTGTCACCATTTGTCTAAGCAAAGCCCCTTATAAGGCATTCACAATCTTTCCACTTCTTTCCAGATTTGCAGATGGGGGATGCTCTAATCGACATCTGGTAGATTAGAATCACTTCTCCCCTTCATTACCACCATTGCATATCTCTGATCAAGTCTCTGCCCATTTTTCCTGTTTGAATTGAAGGTCTGTAGACTATACCAGTGTGGATGGTAATGCTATCTCCTCTTTCCAACATGATCCAGAGTGCTGCTTTTTCCAAATCACCTGCATTTCAGCTGTTTTAATATTATTTTTGACATAAAGGGTCACTCCTCCTTCAAGAAAGTATCTTAATTCACGAAAGCATGGGACAAGCACAGAAGATATCTTAAGGAAAAACGGGACTGTTGTAGCTGGTATGGAAAAGCAGACTGGGTAGGCCATATGGTCTTTATCTTCTGATAAGGAAATTAACAGGTTCTACAGATTTAAGGAGATCTGCATCTGAGGCCAGCTCTTGTTTCATCTGCCATCATGTTTTTATGAATATATGCACTGGTGGGATTCGGAACTGGTTAGGCCCGCAGCAGGAAGCGTTTGCTGAACTGGTGCCTACAGCCTCTGTCCCAGCACAACAGCACTTGCAATCGGCAAAGCCCCCAAAGATATGCTGACGGCATTGGGGGCATCTGCGGATGCCACGATCCCCGGGATGCCCTCCATATACCTCCAGGGGGCTTTGATTCTGATCAGTGCTGCTGCCGCCGGGACAGAGCCTATCCACAATGGTTTGGCGAACATGGGGAATTGTATTGAAACTGTTCGCATGAACCAGTGCAAACCTGCTGGATCCCACCACTGATTACGTATATGTTTCTTTTCTGTCATAATGTCCAAATGCATTTTTACCATTTGGACTTCCGTGTCAGGAAGTTTGTTGCCTAGACTGCGAGCATTTAAAAATAGTCTTCCATCAATTTTTGGATGGTTTGCTTGTATTATTTCTAACTGAGTTACGGTAGTATCTGTCTATTTTCTACATTACATTAAGGCTGTTGCTGGGGGTGACATCTTGAACTTTTCTTCCATCCACCACTCCCTTTGTCTACTTTAAATGCCTGTCCACATATTGCTTGAATTTTTCACTTAGAATTTGTTTTCCTGCTACAATTTTATTTGTTTTGTTGCTAACTAAAGATCCTGGGAGGCATTTGACCTTCTTGTGTCCCCAAGTTAATGTCTCTGATAATGGAGTCTCTAAGCAGTAACACATTCTGCCATTTCTGGTACATTGGGTGTTACCCTTCTTATCAAAGGCCGCTTCAGGTTCGATTGTTAGAGCATCATTGTTTTCCCAAGCAGAGAAGGCATTTAGCAGGGGTGGATGTCTCCATGTTACAAGTCATAACCTGCTAGAACCCACTGTCATCCATCTAATCCTGGGTTGTTTGATTCTTTGTGGGAGTGGTGGCAGCTTCTATTACTGCAGCTAATTCTTACTTTAGTTGAGTCAACTCTTTTTTTCATAGCAGATAGTTGGAGACAGAAAGGGCAAGCTCTAAGGTTCCAAATAGTTTTCTTTAGACTTAAGGAATCACAATTATTTCACTGAGCAAAAATCATTTTGATTACTGAGTCTGATATAGAACAATTATTTTATTGAAAGCAACACAGATGTGCTTTGTATTTAATTGAAGAGCAGCTAACCTTGTGATGGGAGGGATTATAAGTGCCCAAGGCCTGTAGACCTCCTTGGAACTAAGACACTCCCAAATCTCCTCTTTATAAAGGCCAGAAAGGGAAGATAAAGAAGCAAGATTTTCCAATAGCTAAAAGTTTGCCAATAGATTGTAGAATAGGAAGGCAAAAGACAGGTGGAGAAACAAGAGAACCTGGAAATGCATCTTCCAGTGCTGAGCTGAGCTCCACGAGCTTCCAGCCTCTCTTCATTGGCTGCACAGGTGCTTGTAGGCTCACTGTGTGGAAGAAAGGCCTAGCAATCTGCTTCTAGTTGCATTGTAGCAGCAAAGCGCAGACAAACCAATGATACCAGGAGTCTGTTCAGAAGGTCCAAATCATTTATTTGTGCACAAGTCTCAAGCAAGTCAATTTCAAAATGGCTGAGCAAAGTTTTCTAGCATTACAACAACTTTTATAGACTTCTGTTCCATTCTAGGTATAGAAAAACATTTCATTGGTCCCGGTACTCTCCCGTACCTCCCGTACCCCTTCCATTGGTCCCGGTACTGATAAGATTATCCAATTATGTTCCTTCAGTGGGCATGGCACCTGCATACCCCCCTTCTAGTCCCAATTACAATGGTCAGTTCATCAACTTGTTACTTTCACACTCTCAAGGCCATAGAGCCAATTTGTACATGCAGGGGAGCAGGGCTCTGCAACTCATCTGTCAGCACTCCCAATTATATTCCTTGCAGATGTACTTTTTCTTATCAGTAACTTTTAAACATATTTTTCTGTATTTTTCCATCTCTGTTTTGCTTACCTAAGTTAGTTTAGTTCTCTTACAGAGTTCTATCCTACAATAGCAGCATATTGGGGGATGTGCAATTCCTATGTGCCTCTCCACAGGCTTCATTTACAGGTCAAGCTAGTTAGGCCTGCCTGCTTATGTCAGACACCGTGGATCACAGGCCTGCACCTGCCACATTCCCCCCTTTGATTAATCTCACCCTATTACTTAATAAGGTGTGAGTTAAATCACCTTTAGAAGAATCACATCATGATTGAAGGATTTCGACTAGGGCTGGCTTTATATAAAGCCATTATTTTAGTTGCGGTCTTCCGCTCTACTGTGCTGTCAATAGCATTATGAATGGAACGCATACAACATGGGATTAAACATGGTAATAAGAAGATAACAGCAACAAGGATTAGTACTAAGACAATGAAAGTCTTAAAACCTCCCAGCCAAGAAAAGAGGTTAGCAAACCAGTTAGGGAATTTCAATGAGTGCCAAGTTTGTACTGGCACATAAGCATGTCTTTGCATATTTTTAGCAATTTCTTCAACTACTTGACCTTTATCATCTATTTTCAAACAGCAATTAGTTAAATTCAGTTTACCACATACTCCCCCTTCTGCTGCTAGCAAATAATCAAGTGCTAAGCGGTTCTGATATATAGCAGTGCGCATCTGAGTACTTTGTCTAGCTAAGAGCGTAAGAGCATGACTAGTTTCATTGGTTATTATTTCAACTACTGCTTGTAAGCGAATAATACGATTAATCATATAGATTGGAGTGCGATAACCATACATACCATCATCATTCCAAGTGGCAGGCCCATAATACTCAATGATCCTTTCTGGTGGCCAATCATCACCCTGCCACTTCTCCCACTTGCCTATCTGTAAGGCTTCTCTTTTCTGTCTTAATGCTCGTTTGTGTCTGTGGGTAGTGTAAACAGGGTATCCTAATTGTTCTCCATGTTCAGTGTTTAAAAGAAAGAAAGAAGGTCTGATGGTTCCTAAGACACATGCTCCTCCCCATTGTGGCGGGAGTTGGGCATACGCTTGGTTTCCACAGATCCAATATAGGCCAGGTGGGGCTTGCCAGGCATGGACTTTGGCAAGGTTAGTCCATAAATCTGCAAGTTCAGGAAATCTAGCTAATGGGTTAGGAGGTTCAGGATGTCTGATTCCTGACCACCATGCTGTCTTTTTGGTCGTGGCATTATAATACTTCTGGCTAAGACAGACCAGCTGTCCTACCTTTTGGGTGAACTGGGGTCCAGTTCTGGCATAGCAAAGACGTCCGACGATTGAGTGCGCTAACACCCATTCACTGGTAGTCTTGTGTAATTCAGTCTGATTGTAAATCAAAGAATAATTCAATTCTTGGGCTTCCCATGGCCACTGGTCTCCCATTTGGGTTCCGCCACAGAAATAGCAATCTGAGATCTTAAGACTAGATACTACTGCTCCGGCTAATTCTAAAAATAAATTCTGAGAAGGATGAGGGATCTCAAACTTATTTACATGTAAGGCTTCATAGAAGGTGTTATGGATGTGATATTTGGATGACTTGTGGGCTTGGGTATTCAATCTAATATACACAATGGTTCCTGGGTCTACTGCCCCTCCAGCAATACGTAAACCAAACTTGTATCCTTGTTTCCATGCATAGGGATTGTGTATACGTAAGTGTAAGGGGTTACAAGCATCTTTCTGACATTTATCATTTGTGGTTGGCTTGGTTAAAGTAGCCATTCGTTTGTCTATCTTCTCATCAACTATACCATTATTCCAGGTAGCATAGAAAACACATCCCCAATACGGGCAATAGTAATCTGCTGCTGGTGCAGTACTATAGCCCGATCCCGTTTTACCTGTACACTTCCACCATCCTGTGGCACCTTCTGGACACATGTACTTATGGTCATTTCGATACGCTTTCTCCCAAGTACCACAGGTGGAATAACTATCTCTATTAATGGCATTACATGCATCAAAATTCAAAACAGCAGGTTTAGTAATGTCCTTAAGTGGTGGCGTAGCAGCTAGTATAGGTCCATCTGCATCCTTCCATCGTATTTCCAACGTGTAATAGGATGGATTCTGATGCGGATTATAGCATGCTCTGATTTTGCCATAAGTGCAAATGTTTAGTTCAGTGGTGTTATAAATACACCGAGTCACTTTTCCCTTGCAAGCATAGTAAGAGTGGTAAATCAAAGTCTGAGTTACTTTCAGTCCAGTTCGAGTAGAAGTTATGCAAGCAGTGCATGGAGGTAACGCATAAGTCTGTTCAAAACCTCCAAAGAAGGCAACCAAAGCAAAGCAAAAGTAAAGATGCATGTTGATGTTGATTGGAGTTCTTCTGAATCCTCAGCTTGCTGATCTTGATCACGACGTTCTCTTTCTTCGTCCCGTTTGCTAATGAAGCAATTTAACGGGTGCTGAGTGTTGATTGAAGATCCTCAGGTTGTCCAGTACACATCAACCAACTTATTAGCAATTTCAGTTGGCTTGTGAAGTCTGGCTAGTCAATGTAGTATCAAAGTAGTGTGCCAAATCGCACGCAAATTGGGTTCGTTGAAACAAAACTGTTGCTGCATGGAAAACAGCAATCCTCTTCGAAAGACTTGGCTACTGCAAAGCACTGTGATGAAGTGTCTAAGCTGCTGGTTGCCGTCTCAGAGTAACTCGCAAGGGTGCATCAAGATGCTGTTCTGCTGTCCACTGCTCAGGTTCAGGATCAGCGGCGGGCTTGACTCTGCTGTGGTGGATCCAGGCGTCGATCTCGGCTACCTTTACTGCAGTTGGGGTAGACAGGATGACGGTGTACGGTCCCTTCCAATGGGGTTCCAACGGTGTCTTCTTCCAATCTTTGATCCATACCGAGGTACCAGGCTGATAGGAATGCAAGGGTTCCGTCAGATTGATAGGCAACTGGTCTTGGATCCACGCATGGAGAGTCTGCAGAACAAAACTAAGAGCTAGGAGTTCTTGTCTGGTTACTTCTGAACCAATTTGGGCTAAACTTCCTTTAATTCCCTGCACTATTGGTGGGGGTTTACCATACAGAACTTCAAAAGGGGAAAATCCTGTTGACTTTACAGGAGCACTTGGGGCCACTTCAAGTGTGTCTCCTGACAAAGCTTGGACATTTGGGCTTTTAAGGTACGATTCATTCGCTCAACTTTCCCTGAACTCTGGGGTCTGTATGCAGTGTGGAGTTTCCATTGTATCTGCAAAGCTTTTGCTAACTGTTGAGTAACTTGGGAGACAAATGAGGGTCCATTGTCTGACCCTATTACTGCTGGAATTCCGAATCTAGGGACAATCTCTCTCATTAAAACTTTGGTAACTTCTCGGGCTTTCTCAGTTCTGGTTGGGAAGGCTTCTACCCACCCAGAGAAAGTACAAACTAATACTAACAGGTAATGGTATCCATTGGCTCTTGGCATTTCGGTAAAATCAACTTGGAGGTTGTGCATGGGGGTTACACCTCCTGACTGAACTCGGGGTGCCGTTATAAGGCCTTGCTTGGCATTATCTTTGGCACAGGTTAGACATTGTCGTGCTACTGAAGCTGATATGGTTGTCAATAGAGGGATGTAAAAATGTGGTCTGAGTGCTTTTTCCATAGCACTTTTTCCATAGTGGGTGGCTTCGTGGAAAGCTTTGACAAAAGATGGTCCTAATAGTTCAGGAATTACTATTCGTCCAGGGGGTTGACTGCCCTCTTCTGGTGGCAGCTTAATCCATCCATCTTTCAGTACTCCATCTTCTTTGTTACAGTAGTAATCCAATTCTTTGGTATATCGTGGTGTCCATAAATTCAGAGGTACTGGAAACAATGCCGCTTGCATTGTCATAGCTTGTGGGGCAATCTGTCCTGTCATAGCTGCTTGTCGAGCTGAAGCATCTGCAAATCTATTTCCTCGGGCAACTTCTCCTTTTCCGGCTTGATGTCCTCTGCAATGCATGACAGCTACACGTGTTGGGGCCCAAACTGCATCAAGTAACATTAATATCTCGGGACCATACTTGACTGATTTTCCTCCAGATGTGATGAGCCCTCGTTCTTTATAGAGAGCTCCATGGGCATGCAGAGTGGTGAAGGCATATTTGGAATCTGTATATACATTTAGCACCAGTTTTTCTCCTAACAACAATGCTCTGGTGAGTGCTATCAATTCGGCTTTTTGGGCTGATGTGCCTGAGGCTAGAGCTGATGATTCAACTACTTCGTGTTGAGTGACGACTGCATATCCGGCACAGCGTCGTCCATCGAGGATGAGACTGCTCCCATCAACATAATAGATTTGGTCAGGATTGTCTATGGGCACATCTGTCAAGTCAGGTCGACTGGAGAACACGGTTTCCATGACTTCGATACAGTCATGTTCTGGGAGTTCTTCACTGATGGGTATCAAGGTGGCTGGATTCAAGGCATGACTCACTTCCAGTTGTATCTGTGGGTTTTCACATAACATGCTCTGGTACTTCAACATTCGGGAATTGGTGAGCCAATAATTTGCTTTTTGTTCCATAAGGGCAAGGACTGCATGTGGCACAGTGACTCGTATGTTCTGTCCTAGTGTGAGCTGGTCTGCTTCACTCACTAGTAGCGCTGTAGCTGCAACTGCTCTCAGGCAAGGTGGCCATCCTTTGGCCACAGGGTCCAATTGTTTCGATAGGTACGCTACAGGTCGTTCCCAATTTCCCAATTTCTGAGTCAACATGCCTAAGGCATTTCCCTGTGCTTCATGTACAAACAAGTGGAAAGGCTTGTGGACATCTGGTAGTCCAAGTGCTGGTGATGACATCAATTCTTCCTTTAACTTCTTGAAGGCTGTATCCTGCTCAAGTCCCCACTCCAGTGGCGACTTTTCTTCTCCTTTTGTGGCTTCATACAGTGGTTTGGCAATTTGGGCAAAGTTAGGTATCCAAATTCGGCAATATCCTGCTGCTCCCAGAAAGGCTCTGACTTGCTTTCTGGTTGTTGGAGTAGGAATTCTGCTTACTGCTTCCTTTCTTTCTCTGCCTAATCTTCGGCTTCCTTGGGTAATACGAAAACCCAAGTATTTCACTTCTTTTTGGCATAGCTGTGCTTTGGCTCTGGAAACTTTGTATCCAGCTTCATCTAGTAACTGCAAGAGATCTTTGGTGGCTAGTATACATTCACTTTCTGATATGGCAGCTATCAGCAAGTCGTCCACGTATTGGAGAAGCACTCTCTTCCCTGGGGCCACTGGATAGCTTGAAAGGTCTTGATTCAGTGCAGCGCTAAAGATGGTAGGCGAATTCTTGAATCCTTGGGGTAATCTTGTCCAGGTGAGTTGGCCCCCTCTTCCAGAGATGGGGTCCTGCCATTCGAATGCGAACAATATTTGACTTACAGGGGCTAATCTTATGCAAAAGAATGCATCTTTTAAATCCAGTACAGTGAAATGGGTAGCTTCAGCAGGTATCAGTCCTAGAAGAGTGTAAGGATTGGGTACAACTGGATGTATAGTTTCAACTGCATCATTTACTCTCCTTAAATCTTGTACTGGGCGGTAATCCTCCGTCCCAGGTTTCTTTACTGGCAAAAGTGGAGTGTTCCATGGGGATTGACATACTTTTAGTAGGCCATATTCGAGCAATCTTTGTAGGTGGCGATGAATGCCTTCAATTGCAGCTCTTGGGAGAGGGTACTGTTTGACGTGCACTGGTGTAGCACTAGGCTTGAGGGTTACAATCACTGGAGCTATATGCTTGGCTAGGCCTGGGGGACTGCCTTCTGCCCATACTCCAGGTGGTGCATGAATGTTCTTTAAAGTTTGTTCGAAATAAGTGTCTTGGATGGAGTCATCGATGTAATACCTCCATTCTTCTTCTCGGGGAACTGTCAGCAGCATTACTCCTGCTGGTTTGGCTTGGGGATTTACTGTCATTTGCATTTCTCCTTCTTCAGAGAAAGATATTTGTGCTTGGAGTTTGGCTAACATATCTCGTCCCAGTAGTGGCACTGGACATTCAGGCATGTAAAGGAATTGATGCGTTATTTGCTGTCCTCCTAGACTGCATATACGATTCTGAAGAAAAGACTTTGTAGCTTTGGCACCAGTTGCTCCTATAATGGTGACTGCTTTTGTAGAAAATGGGGCTATCTTTTTGTCTTATTACTGAATGTTGTGCTCCAGTATCAACCATAAAGTCCATAACTTGGTCTCCTATTTGTATTCCGACCATAGGCTCCTGGAGACCTAAAGCAAACTTGGAGCCCGGTCTATCCTAATCCACGTCATTTTCATCCTGGATTGTTGTGGCCAATGCTTGAATGGCTGCTCCTCCTCTTTCTCGCTGGAATTGTTCTCGATTGGCTCCTCCGCGGTTTCGGGGGTAGCCTCGTCTTTCTTCTCGCCACTGATGATTGCTGTCGTCATCTTGCTGGGCGTCTTCGAGTTGCGGGCACGTATCTCTCCAATGTCCTTCCTCCCTACAGTAGGCGCATTGGTTCACGCCTAGCTTCTGGGTCCGGCCTCCGCCTTGACCCCGCCCTCTTCCTCTGCTCCGTCGACTAGGGACACCTCCCCTTTTCTGTTCAACTATGGCCGCAGCCAAAAAATCAGCTTTCTTCTTCATCTTTCTATCACATTCTCTCTGTCTTTCATTATCACGATTCACATACACTTTATGAGCGACTTCCAGTAACTGTGTTGCTTTCATGCCCGCAAACCCTTCTAACTTCTGTAATTTACGTCTAATGTCTGGTTGAGACTGGTTTACAAAAGCAGAATTCACCATACATAAACTTCCTGGTGCCTCGGGATCATAGGGAGTATACATTCTGTATGCTTCAGTTAATCTTTCATGAAAGTCTGCTGGGCTTTCATCTGCACCTTGGATAACTCCTGCAACTTTGGAAAGGTTCATAGCTTTTTGGCCCCCCCTTTTCAGGCCTTGTAAAAAGCCTTGGCGAAAACGGCTAGGGCTGTGGATCCTTCATCTGTATTTGGATCCCAATGGGGGTCTTCATTCGGGAATTCTCTCTGGGCTGCTTCCCGATGGTCTATTCTGTTCTGCCCCGGTCCCGGAGCTACAGGGTTATCTGCCATCCACTCAATAGCTGCTTTTCTAATTCGTGCTCGCTCCTCTGTCGTGAATAGGGTGGTCAGGAGCTGGCGGCAATCTGGCCAAGTGGGTTGGTGGGTTTCCATAATGGTAGTTACTAATTCTGTCAGTTCCTGGGGCTTGCTAGTATAGGAGGCATAATGCGACCTCCAATTTAACAAATCAGTTTTGGAGAAAGGGATATACACATAAGTTAAGGGTCCCGCTACCACCTCCTCATTATCGTTCTTTATGGGCACTCCCGGGACTTGCCGTAAAGGCAGCATCTTGGCGGGAGCTGTCTTTTGGGATCTGAGGGCTGTTTTCTTAACTATCTTTCCAGTGATTACTTTCGCTTTCTCAACAGGTTTCACTTTGGGTGTACATTTTGCTGACGCGCTGGCACTAGCAACCGCTTGTACGCTATCTTCCTCGCTTTGGGCATTCTCATTTTCTGCCTCTTCTACCTCTACTTCTGACTCGCTTTTTATAGCATCCTCTTCTTCAGCTAATTCCTCCTCTCTCTGCCCTTCAGGACGGGGTTCAGGGGTTAGGTCCCGTTCCGGCCGTCTCTGGGGTTCTGGGGCAGGACGCCGGGCTACTCTTATCGGACCTGGGGTTCGGGGCTGTCTGAGAATTATCTCCGGGGAATCAGGATCTACCAGGATGGGTTTCTTCCTGAACTTCTTATCCTGCTCTTTCATTTTAGGCTGTTCCGTTTTCTGTCTAGAATCTGTTTTAGCTAACATTATTCTGCACTGTTCCTCATAACAGCGCTGCGCCCAGGGGGGCGGATCCTCACAAATACTTAACCAGGAATCTATATAGGGGTACTGATCGGGGTGCGCTATCCGCACTCTACGGTGTATTGACTGAATAATCTCTACATTAAACGTTCCCTCTCGGGGCCAGATGGGGTCTAAATCGGGCCACTCCCTAGTACACAAAATCTGCAAACGGGCTGCTGTCATTTTAATACCATAATCTCCTGAATATCCCTCTTTAAAATGTGCGATCATACATTCTAATGGAGTGTTTCTAGTAGACCCCGTCCCTCCCATTTCGATGTGTGCGCGCAACAACAGACAGAAGGGAAAAGGAGGGCGGACCGTGGGTAAGGGATCCTCACGGCCCTGGAAACGTATAAGGAATACAAATAACAAGACAAGACGACAATCGCTTCCCCCTTTTTGCGACCTGAACGCGGTCGCCCGGTCAGGAAATGCGCTACTCAGGGGTCCGCCTTCACTTGGTCTGTGCTGCCAGACCTCTCATTCACACTTCAGTCACACAATCATGCTAGCAACGTATCCCAGAATGCATTCGTTTCTATCTATTCTGACTAGTCTTTTTCCCAATTACAAAAAGGATGAGGGTTTCACCCGGCGAATTCCCATGCGGGGTTACTCGGCCCTTCCTTGAGAGGTGATCATGCTCTCTTACCAAATCCCAATATCTCGAGATTACAAATTCCAAATTCCAATGGCAGTACTGCTCTTTCTATATCTGTCTAGACACCAAATCAAAACTATACTCACCGGATCCGGTCCTCAAACTTCCCAAGCAGGCGCATGAGTTGGACCTCGGACTCCCCTCACTCGGGTTCGAGGCGTTGGCTCCAGCCGGGCCCGGCACCCGCCGAGGTCCGACCAGCTCCCTCCGATACAAGGGACCGGTGGTGCCAGGGAGCAGCCCTCGTCGGAAGGGCGCGATCCCGGCAGGACCAAGCCTATAGAGGCGGAAAGTCGTGGTATATTGCCCTATATACACTTTGATTCCACAACTTCCCGGCCAACGCACCAAGAATATGTAGCAGCAAAGCGCAGACAAACCAATGATACCAGGAGTCTGTTCAGAAGGTCCAAATCATTTATTTGTGCACAAGTCTCAAGCAAGTCAATTTCAAAATGGCTGAGCAAAGTTTTCTAGCATTACAACAACTTTTATAGACTTCTGTTCCATTCTAGGTATAGAAAAACATTTCATTGGTCCCGGTACTCTCCCGTACCTCCCGTACCCCTTCCATTGGTCCCAGTACTGATAAGATTATCCAATTATGTTCCTTCAGTGGGCATGGCACCTGCATACCCCCCTTCTAGTCCCAATTACAATGGTCAGTTCATCAACTTGTTACTTTCACACTCTCAAGGCCATAGAGCCAATTTGTACATGCAGGGGAGCAGGGCTCTGCAACTCATCTGTCAGCACTCCCAATTATATTCCTTGCAGATGTACTTTTTCTTATCAGTAACTTTTAAACATATTTTTCTGTATTTTTCCATCTCTCAGTTTTGCTTACCTAAGTTAGTTTAGTTCTCTTACAGAGTTCTATCCTACAATAGCAGCATATTGGGGGATGTGCAATTCCTATGTGCCTCTCCACAGGCTTCATTTACAGGTCAAGCTAGTTAGGCCTGCCTGCTTATGTCAGACACCGTGGATCACAGGCCTGCACCTGCCACAGCATCATGCTGAAAGGTTAGTAGAGGTTTAAGGGAAATAAAACCCAACTGCCATTGTTTTCTCACAGTCCGAGGCTAGTCTCAAACCAATGACCTTTGGGTTAGAAGGCAGGCATCTTGCAGAAGAGCCATTGTCTCTATGGATGTAGGCTCTGACCAGGGGTGGCCTGAGGGTCATTGCAGGGGGCCTCATTTGCACAAATATTTATACAGTCATTGGACCTCATTTGCATAAATTTAATTTACTTGAAAATTTATACACTGCCCATCTTAAAATCTAAGTAGTTTTCAAACATACATAAATACACAATAGGCCCGATTCCATCCCTGACGTCGATCCCCCTCTGTACGTCCGGTCTGAGCCAGAGGTACAGAAGGGATCGTGAATCTGATCCTGTGGGGCACGTCGTCTATCCCCGTGGGATCAGAATCGTGATCAGACATCTATGTGCAGGGCTTTTAAATGGAGCTGCGGTGCCATGCCGTCCTGTTGCCACAGCACCGTGGTTCCATTTAATAGCCACGATGTTGACTGCCTGAAAAAAGTGTTTATTCCCTGCAGCCCGACCCCCAATTTGGCCTCCTAAAGTCAGAGTTGGGCCACAGGGAATGTCCCGTGGCTCCCCCCCCCCCCCCCGCCCCATACGCACCCTGGGTAATTTTAAAAAAACACGTCCAGGGAAGTTATTTCACCTCAGAGGTGGAATAATTTTCCCACACATGTTGCCAAACCTGGATGTACAGGGCCGAAATTAGAATAGGCCCTGTTCATCCAGGGCCGGCGACTGCCCAGACTCCGCCCCCAGGCCACCTCTTCCTCCCCTGCTATTCGTGGTTCAGAAAATCCTGAATTTATTTAAACAGCCATTACAATAGAATAAACATAACAAAAATCATGAATCAAAATTAACTTTCACATACCCACAAAAGAATAAACCATTATAAATATCTGTATACTAGATTTATTTGGTCAGTGCTATGACCATCTTCTTAATGAGCGAAGATATAAAATGAGAAAAACAAATCCTGGTAGCCATAAATTCAAGGTCATAGTGCCCAGGCTGGATGGGAGCATGCTGGAGCTGGAAAAGCCCAGAAATCAGCAGCAGTGAAGCAATCAGGCCACTAAACAAAATTAAACTGATACATTCCCTTAAAATTTGAGATTTCCTCAAATCTGAAGTGACAAAATATTTTAAAATTTTGGACTGGCAGCATCAAGAATGCAAAACTATAAATCTCAAAGCCAATCCATATTGTACTACCAACCACCAACATCCTACAGTTGACTACACACCAAGAACCAAAAGTACAGGACCCATAGAACAAATCTACCATTCCATAACAGCCATAACTTCCAAAACTCCCACAACAGGGAGCGTACCCAGAAAAGGACAGCACCATAATTAGAACAGAGTGAAGGAGTAGCCGAGTGATTAGAGCAACAGTCTTCTTTCCAAGAGATCGGAATTCAATTCCAACTGGCACTCTTTGTGGCCTTGGGCAAGTCGCTTTACCCTCCATTACTTCAGAAGAAAAGGCCGGGCAGTCTACTTCTGGTCATACCTTGCCAAGAAAACCCAGGGGCTGCTGGATTGCCAGGAGTCAGCATTGACTTTAGGTCACTTAAAAAAAAACAACAACAAACAAAATACTAGAACATCCATTCACCTACTGGGAAAGCTGAAGAAGTCACTTTCCTGCATGGAAACTCAATACTAACAGAATACCTGGCCTGTTGCACAGTTTAGAATATAGATAGACCTTCACCAAGTACAGAATAAGTACCCACAAATTGCAAAATGAAATATGTCGACACAAACTGAAATCCCAAGAACCCAGACTCCACATGCAATACAGCACCAGAGAAATAGATAGTGATCCGTTTCCACCTGTACTGTGCAAATTATAAAGACAGCAGATTCAAAAAGTGACACAGTCCAATCACTAAATTACAAATAGAATTATTTTTTCTACCTTTCTGGTCTGGCCATTTAATTTTTCTACTTATGTTGACCTCAGTCTTTGTTTTCTGTCTTCTCTTAGCTTTCCTCACAAGGGCTTCTGTCCATTTGTCATTTCCCCTCTCTCTTCGTCCACTACATCCATCTCAGATACTGAACTTTACCTTCAGTTTTCTTCCTTTTGTTTTTCTGCCTATCTATCCACTCAGATTTCCTTCATTCTTACTATCCAGTCTTCACTTGCTCTTTTTACTGCATCTATCTACAGCTCTTCATGTCCTTCCGTCACCGACTATCCCATTCCCCAGTATTTAACTACAGTAACTCTCCATTCACTCTCTGTTCTCCATCCAGCATCTCCCCCTCTCTCCCACCTCCTTCCATCCAATATCGCCCCTCCTTCTCTCCCCCACGCCTTCCATCCAGCATCTCCCCCTCTCTCCCACCTCCTTCCATCCAATATCGCCTCTCCTTCTCTCTCCCCACCCCTTCCATCCAGCATCTCTCCCCTCTCTCCCACCTCCTTCCATCCAATATCGCCTCTCCTCTCCCCACCCCTTCCATCCAGTATCGCCCCTCCTCTCCCCACCCCTTCCATCCAATATCTCCTCTCCTTCTCTCTCCCCACCCCTTCCATCCAGTATCTCCTCTCCTTCTCTCTCCCCACCCCTTCCATCCAGTATCTTCTCTCCTCCTCTCCCCCACCCCTTCCATCCAGCATCTACCCCTCTCTCCCACCTCCTTCCATCCAATATCGCCTCTCCTCCTCTCTCCTCACCCCTTCCATCCAGCATCTCCCCCTCTCTCCCACCTCCTTCCATCCAATATCGCCTCTCCTTCTCTCTCCCCACCCCTTACATCCAGCATCTCTCCCCTCTCTCCCACCTCCTTCCATCCAATATCGCCCCTCCTTCTCTCTCCCCACCCCTTCCATCCAGCATCTCTCCCGTCTCTCCCACCTCCTTCCATCCAATATCGCCTCTCCTTCTCTCCCCACCCCGTCCCTCCACTATCGCCCCTCCTCTCCCCACCCCTTCCATCCAGTATCTCCTCTCCTTCTCTCTCCCCACCCCTTCCATCCAGTATCTCCTCTCCTTCTCTCCCCCCCCCATTCCATCCAGAATCTCCCCCACTCTCCCACCTCCTTCCATCCAATATTGCCTCTCCTTATCTCTCCCCACCCCTTCCATCCAGCATCTCTCCCCTCTCTCCCACCTCCTTCCATCCAATATCGCCCCTCCTTCTCTCCCCACCCCTTCCATCCAGTTTTGCCCCTCCTCTCCCCACCCCTTCCATCCAGTATCTCCTCTCCTTCTCTCCCCCACCCCTTCCATCCAGAATCTCCCCCTCTCTCCCACCTCCTTCCATCCAATATCGCCTCTCCTTCTTTCCCCACCCCTTCCATCCATTATCGCCCCTCCTTCTCTCCCCACCCCTTCCATCCAATATCTCCTCTCCTCTCTCCCCACCCCTTCCATCCAATATTTCCTCTCCTTCTCTCTCCCCACCCTTTCCATCCAGTATCTCTCCCTCTCTCCCACCTCCTTCCATCCAATATCGCCCCTCCTTCTCTCCCCCCACCCCTTCCATCCAGCATCTCTCCCTCTCTCCCACCTCCTTCCATCCAATATCGCCCCTCCTCTCCCCACCCCTTCCATCCAGCATCTCCTCTCCCCACCCCTTCCATCCAATATCCTCTCCTCCTCTCTCCCCACCCCTTCCATCCAATATCTACTCTCCTCTCTCCCCACCCCTTCCATCCAGTATCTTCCCCCTCTCTCCCACCTCCTTCCATCCAGCATATCCCCCTCTCTCCCACCTCCTTCCATCCAATATCGCACCTCCTTCTCTCCCCCCACCCCGTCCAACCAGCATATCCCCCTCTCTCCCACCTCCTTCCATCCAATATCGCCCCTCCTTCTCTCCCCCCACCCCTTCCATACAGCATCTCTCCCACCTCCTTCCATCCATTCTCCAGGACCAAGCAGGAAGTCAGTCCTCACATATGGGTGACGGCGCCGACGGAGCCCTCGTGCGGAGCATTTCCCCAGCTTTAAAAGAAAGCCTTTGGGAATTGCAGTGCGCATGCGCGGTCCCCTTCCCGCCCAAGGGTGACATCTTGCTCAGTCTTCTTTTTTCCGCGGAGCCCAACGGACGTAGTTCATTTTTCCCCGAGGAAAAAGTTGATTTCCCTGTTTTTACTTTTTCTACCTTCAGTTCGACGCCGGATCCTTTTCCCGCCTTGGCCCGATACACCGGTATCGAGTCCACTCTCTCTTTTTCGGTTTTTGTCCTTTGTGACTAGCGTTCGCGCCATTTTTCTTTTTTCACTGGCAGCCCGGTCTTTTGACCTCGCAGGGGCCCTTTTTCCCCCGATGGCTACCAGCGGGTTTAAAAAGTGTGATCGGTGTTAAAAACTTATGTCTCTTACCGACACACATGACTGCTGCCTCCGCTGCCTCGGACCCGATCATGACCCGATGATCTGTGGTCCGTGTAGCAAAATGTCCTCGAAGGCGTTGAGGAGTCGCCAGCACCAGAAGGATAGGATCTTCTCTGACTCCGCGTCTGGACGGGCCCGGACCTCGTCAGAGGCCTCGATGTCTCAGCATCGGGGTTCCTCTGAGCGGGGGTCTCCTTCGTGGGAACATCGCAGGAAGAAGAAACCCACGAGGGCGGCATCAGTGGACGCTCCTGGTTCCTCGAGGGCCAGGTTGCATAGCCCCGATAGCAGTATCGGGTCTTCGGAGTCGGAGAGGCCTGCCAAGCATCCTCATATCGAGATGGAGTCTCCTGGACACATGAGTGCTGTAGTCCTCGTGGATTCTCCTCCAGGGGAGCCGACGTCGGGCCCGACGCTGTCGGGGCCCGAGTCGGGGGCTGCTGGGTCTCCTGAGCTCGGACTCAGGTTGACGGCCTTGGAGAGCAGCCTCGCTGCCTTCATGGAACAGCAGCGGGCATTGATCGCCGGTCTCACCGGTGCATCTGCCCCAACCACCGGGACCTCGATGTCCATCGACCCCGGTGGCCGAGCCGATCCTCGAGTCCATGCGGGCTCGAGTCGATCCTCAGCCACGGTCTCCCTCGGCCTCCCGTTCGGGACCAAGGTCGTCGACGCCGGTACCCTCGGCGTCGGGGCGGATGGCATCGGTGCCTGCCCGACAGGAGCCGCTCGATTCCTCCTCCGAGGAGTCGGGCTGGGCGACGGAGGACGAAGAGTCACCCGACACTTATCGGACTCGGTGTGTCCCATCGGACTCGCCGGAGTCCGAACCTCGGAGACGATCCCCACCGGAGGATACCCGGTTCTCGGACTTTGTGCGGGATATGGCCAAGGCCTTGGCCTTCCCTGCGGATCCCGAGGAGGAGCCTCGAGCCGAGGAGCTCGAGGCCCTCCAGTATGATTCTCCCCCAAAGGAGGCCATTACTTTTCCGGTTCCTCCGATGCTGGAGCGGCTGTTCTTCCGCATGTGGGAGACCCCGGCCTCGACGCCGGTGTTAAGCAAGCGGGTCGATTCCATCTATCGAGTCCGCAAGAGCCCCGGGTTCCAAAAGGCACAATTACCGCACCACTCCATGGTTGTGGAATCGGCCATGCATCGACTGAAAAGTCAGAAGATGCACTTCTCAGTGCCTCCCGGCCGGGAGGCCCGGAACCTGGATGCCCTCGGTAAGAAGTGCTTCCAGGGCTCTGTGCTTGCTTGCCGTGTCCAGACTTACCAGCTCTACATGGGCATGTATCTCCGAGACCTGGCAAAGGAGATTGCCGGGTTCTCTGCTGGTCTCTCCGAGGAACCTTTGCAGCGGTTCCAAGCCTTGTCCACTGGTATTCGAGAGTGCTCGAAGTTTATCTCTCGAGCAGCCTACGATGGCTTCGCGGCTTCGGTCCGAGTAGCCGGGGCCGGCATCGGTGCCCACCAACAGGCTTGGCTACAGTCATCCGACCTCGAGCCATGGGTGCAGGACAAGTTGGTCGATGTCCCCTGCCGAGGTGAAAACCTCTTTGGCAAGCCCATGGCTGAAAAGGCTGCAGAACTCGAGACCAAGACTCTGACCAGGACTAGGCTGTCCAGGAAAACCTCTGCCCCTTCTCAGAAGAAGGGCTCGGGGAAAAAAGACCTTTTACCCGAGGAAGTCCTCTGCCTATAAACAGTACCCTCATTATCAGGCCTCTGCAGCTCCCCAACAGGGTCAGCAGGCCAAGGGGCAGGGTCATGGGCCCCGTAGGCAGAAGGCCCCCAAGCCACCGACACCGGCCCCTGCTCAGCAGGGTGGGGTTTTTTGACTCAGCAAGCATAGCCTCTTCTCCTCAGCTGGCTCACATCAGCACAGGAGGCCGGCTGGCCCACTTTGCCCACAGGTGGTCAGCCGTCACATCAGATACCTGGGTGCTCCATATAGTCCAAAGGGGCTATCTTCTCCATTTTCACCAGGTACCTCCCTCCTATTTTCCAGGGGAGCCTCCAAGACTCCCTCTGCACAGGGACCTACTCCTTCAGGAGTTAGCAAGTCTGCTAAAGGAACAGGCTGTGGTACCGGTGCCCCACCACCTGAGAGGTCACGGCTTTTATTCCAGGTACTTTCTGGTACCAAAAAGAACAGGAGGCCTCAGACCCATCCTAGACTTGCGCAACCTCAACAAGTTCCTGGAGAGGGAAAAGTTCAAGATGCTTACCCTTGGAATCCTGCTGCCCTACCTCCAGCAGGGAGATTGGCTATGCTCCTTAGATCTAAAGGATGCTTATACTCACATCCTTATTCATCCAGACCACAGACAATATCTCAGATTTGTTGTGGGGGGAAACCACTACCAGTACAGAGTACTTCCCTTTGGCCTAACCTCCGCTCCCAGGGTGTTCACCAAGTGCCTGGCGGTGGTGGGGGCCTACCTGAGGCTTCAAGGTCTTTTTGTGTTTCCATACCTGGACAACTGGCTCATAAGGGGCCAGTCTTCCCAGGAGTCCAGTCAAGCCACCCTTCACACTGTGGCTCTGCTTCAGCACTTGGGGTTTGTCATAAACTTCGCAAAGTCCACTTTGCTCCCATCCCAGAACTTGGAATTCATAGGAGCAAGGCTAGACACTCTTCAGGCGAGGGCTTTTCTGCCAGTGGACAGGGCCCTCCGGTTGATGGATGTAGCCAGGCAGTTTCACAGCAATTCCCTGGTCTCCGCCAGGCAATTCCTGAGACTTCTCGGCCATATGGCTTCCACGGTTCATGTAACCCCCAATGCCCGCCTGCACATGCGGCCTGCTCAGTGGAGCCTTCGAACTCAGTGGCATCAGGCCACAGGGAGCCTTGCAGACTCGGTGAGAGTATCCACCCTGCTCGTCTCCTCTCTACAATGGTGGCTTCATCTTCCGAATCTGGTACTCGGAGTGGATTTTCAATCCCCTCCGCATTCTCGAGTGCTGACGACAGATGCTTCTCTTCTAGGTTGGGGAGCACATTGCCAAGGGACATGTACTCAGGGTCTCTGGACTCCTTGGGAGGCTGCTTAGCAGATAAACTTCCTGGAGCTATGGGCAATACGCCTAGCTCTGAGAGCCTTCTCCCACCTCACGTCTCACCAGTCTGTACTGGTCCAGAAGGACAATCAAGTTGCCATGTTCTACGTGAACAAACAAGGAGGCAAAGGCTCCTTCCTTCCTTTGTCAGGAGGCACAGCGGCTGTGCTCTTGGGCCATCAATCACGGCATCCTCCTCAAGGCTGTATACCTCCCCGGTCAAGAAAATTACCTGGCGGACAGACTGAGCAGGATCCTGCAACCACACGAATGGAGATTGAATCCATTGGTGGTTCAGCAGATCTTTCTCAGGTGGGGCCTCCCCACCATGGATCTCTTCGCCAGCCCTCTGAACCGGCAACTCCCGAGATTCTGTTCCAGACAACCGCATCCTCTCAGAGTAGCAGCAGATGCCTTTCTGATTCCGTGGTCCCAAGGCCTACTATATGCGTTTCCTCCCACGCCACTAGTGTCTCGAACACTCTTCAAGGTCCTCAAGGACAGGGCCTCAATGATTCTGATAGCCCCCAGGTGGCCGAGGCAGCCGTGGTTCCCACTCCTGTTGCAACTGGCGGTGGACACTCCCCTGCCTCTGGGTATTCAACACGATCTCCTGTCTCAGGACCAGGGGTCTCTCTTGCACCCTAACCTCCAGTCCCTTCATCTGATGGCCTGGCTGCTGAAAGGGTAGTCCTGGCTCCCCTACTCCTGCCTAGAGAGGTGGAAGATGTAGTCTTAGCCTCTAGGTGGCAATCCACCAGGAAATCCTACGCTCTTAAGTGGCGTAGATTCTCCACATGGTGTGCTCAGCACAGAGAGAATCCCTTCTCGTGCTTGGTAGCGGTAGTATTGCAATATTTGCTTTACCTCTCCAATCTAGGCCTTAAGTCCAACTCTGTCAGGGTTCACCTCAGTGCTTTCTCAGCGCACCACTCGCCGGTGGACAGGAGCCCTCTTTCCAACCACCCTTTGGTGGCTCGTTTTCTCAGAGGCCTCCTCCTGCTTAAGCCTCCTTTGCGTCCACCAGCCCCTGAGTGGGATCTGAATGTGGTCTTACAGCGGCTTACTTGTCTGCCATTTGAACCTATGTCTACCTGCCCTCTCCGTTTTCTCTCCTGGAAAACCTTGTTCCTGGTAGCTCTTACCTCTGCTCGGCAAGTGAGTGAACTTCAGGCACTAGTGTCTGATCCCCCTTACACTAGGTTCTACAGGAATAGGGTAGTCTTACGGACTCACCCGAAGTTTCTTCCTAAGGTTGTCTCCCCTTTTCACCTCAATCAGGAGGTGGTTCTTCTGACCTTCTTTCCCAGGCCGCATGCCAACCGGGCTGAGATGGTCCTGCATACCCTGGACTGTAGGAGGGCGTTATCCTTCTACCTCGTCCGTACGCAGGAGCACCGGAGGGCTGTTCAGCTCTTCGTTTCTTTTGACCCCAATAGGTTGGGGCTACCTGTCTCCAAGCGTACTTTGTCCATATGGGTTGCTGACTGTATCGCCTGGGCTTATGGGGCAGCCGTCCTCTCGTTGGAGGGTCGAGTCACGGCTCATCGTGTCAGGGCGAAGGCTGCATCAGTGGCTCATCTCCGCTCTGTTCCGTTGGCAGACATCTGCCGGGCCGCTACTTGGTCTTCAAGCCAGACTTTTGCGGCCCATTACTGCCTTGAGAGGGAGTCCCGCAGGGACAGTGCTTTCGGACAGGCAGTACTCCATAATCTCTTTGGGGTTTAGGCAACTCCTACACTCCGGCCCTGGTGTTGGGCTACCGGTCGGGGGCGTTCTCAGAGAAGATTCCTTCCTTACGTACTGACGAGCTAGAGGGAGCTCATTTTTCCGCTTGAGGTCTCCGGTAGCCTTAAGCTGGGGAGTCCCATATGTGAGGACTGACTTCCTGCTTGGTCCTGGAGAAAGTGTAGTTACTCACCTGTAACAGGTGTTCTCCAGGAGCAGCAGGAATCAGTCCTCACAATCGTCCCTCCTCCCCTTGGAGTTGCAGTCGTATGATTTATTTTTGCTACTTTTTTGCTGTCTTTTCCATAGTGTCAGAGCAGTGTAAGTAAAGGCTCTACTACTGGCTATTAGCTTTGTTTTATAGATTGTAGACATCAAGTATGTTCTGGTGGTTCTTTCTTCTGTTCCTAGAATCTGTTTGTGTGTGAATTCTAGATGAAAGGAAGGAGGGTGAGCTGTTATTGAGTAGTGTCACACCCTGGGCCGCCTGTAGCGTTAGCGTACCGGTTGGGCTGCAGGGGGACCTTTTATTGAAAGGTTGTAGTTGGGCTCCTTTTCAATAAGGTAGTTGAGGCACGAATGGTTAAGGTCAAGACAGGGTTTTATTTCCCCTCCCGGGGACGGATTCCAAACACAGGTAATAAAGAAACATAAGCCATACACTCTGGCAAAAAGGATAGGATAAAATAAAGTCTTGTACTTTTAAACAGGCAGTTAAATTATTTCCACCACTGTATCTCTTCAGCACAGTGAAACCACATCACTTAATACAGCCAATGAACAGTCCATCTGATTGTCAGATAATTCTGTTTCTGGTGGATCAATTATCATTGATTCAATCTGACTATCATCTGTACCACTCTGCTGCTGCCTCTAGAGTATTGGCAGATTATTCTCCTCTGCCAGCTCCCGTGACCTCCCTACTATCTCCTCTAGCAGGTAAGGGTCTGTATCACCATATCTTGGCATATAATTGTAATGAGAGTTATGTCCCTTATAACTCCTACATGAGAAAGTCTTGTATCCAGCTTTACATTGGCTAATTGGCCTACCTTCAGGGTTTGAGGCACGAGAAAGTCTGTGCACTGCTCCTTTTAGAAGGGGTTTAAACCTTAGAGGCTTTTCTCTACGTTCAGGCTGCTCAGCACCCTCTTCCAACATACAAATGTCTGGCACCGTATATTCTCCCTTTCTTGAAGCTTGCAAATACTTTCCAGTTATCCTGACTGGTACTTTCTCCTTGTGAATGCCTTCACCATAAGGAATAGCTTTTGAGGTTTGGTTAAAAGGTTTCTGTGCCTTTCTCCTCCAATTAACTCTATTAGCTGTTAGCTGCCTTTCTCTTTCCCATTCAGAATCAGAGTCACACACGTAAGTTTTCCTACCAGCCCAGGGCAGACGTTGCTTTCCAGATTCAGACCTCAGCTTGCACACAGACTCCAGCTGGTTCTGATTCACCACGTCTTTCCTGCTTCCTGTTGCTGGCTTCTCTGAATTCTCTGAGCTGCTTTCTCTGGAGCTACCAAAGCCAAAGCTTCTGCTCCTCCTACTGCCACTGCTGCTCACTAACTCTAGTGAACGTCCCTTATACGTTTGCTGAGGCTCTAACCCAGCCCTTACCCCTCCCAGGTGAAAGCTATTAGAGCTATGAGCTGGGGATTGCTTATCAGCTGTGCGGGGTTCTTTCCCTCGTGGCTGGGAATGTTTGTGTTGCTCTTGGCAACTGGGTGTCCTGATATCTTCCTTCCTGCTAGAAACAGCCCTATTGCTCCTAGGTTCCTCTGTTTTTCTATCACAGGATATCTTTTCCCCATTACAGTAGTTTGAATGCGGTGATTATTGTTTTATATTTTATTCTGCTCATTGTCGGGAGCCAATGTAGATTCTTAAGAACAGGTGTAATATGGTCTGAGAGACGAGTTTTGGAAATAATTCTAGTGGTCACATTTTGAGCTAGTTGTAAGGTATTGATGGTCTTTTTAGGGAGGCCTTGAAGTAAGCTGTTACAGTAGTCCCAGTGTGGGGTTATAAGGTCAACTGTTCGGAAATCACTAGATTCTAAGAGGGTGTCACATGTATTGAGTGTCACATGTATGATTTTCTCCCAGTTGGTGAGAGGTCTTACGTGTGCACTAGGTGCAAGGAGCTCTTTGCTCTCAGGAAACGAGTCCATTCTCTAGAGGCTAAAGTAGCAGACTTGGAAAGCATAAGACAGACAGAGAGGTACATAGATGAGACCTACAGGGATATAGTCCTGAAGTCCCACCTCCAGTCTGGCAGCATCCCTGTTGCCATGGAGGAGAGCGGTCACGTGACAGGAGAGCATCACCCTGGTGTGGCAGGAAGTGATCCTGTAACTAGGACCTGTCCTCCAAGTGATGTAAAACCCTCTCGCACCGAGGAAGTTTCTCCAGGGCCATGTGCCCATGAGGGAAGGGTTAGGACAGCCGTTATAGTTGGTGATTCGATCATTAGGCATGTAGATAGCTGGGTGGCTGGTGGACGTGAGGATCGCCTGGTAACATGCCTGCCTGGTGCGAAGGTAGCGGACCTCACGCACCACCTAGATAAGGTCTTAGATAGTGCTGGGGAGGAGTCTGCTGTCTTGGTACATGTTGGTACCAATGACATAGGAAAATGTGGTAGGGAGGTTCTGGAGGCTAAATTTAGGCTTTTAGGTAGGAAGTTGAAATCCAGAACTTCCAGGATAGCGTTCTCCGAAATGCTTCCTGTTCCACGCGCAGGACCCAAAAGACATACAGAGCTCCGGAGTCTCAATGCGTGGATGAGACAATGGTGCAGAGATGAGGGGTTTGGATTTGTTAGGAACTGGGGAACATTCTGGGGAAAGGAGGGGCTCTTTCGAAGGGATGGGCTTCACCTTAACCGGGATGGAACCAGGCTGCTGGCATTAACCTTTAAAAAGGAGATAGAGCAGCTTTTAAACTAGATATTAGGGGAAAGCCGACCGTCGCCCAAGAGCAGATGGTTCGGAAGAATGTATCTTTGAAGGATACTACCAAAAGCAGAGAGGTTCCACAAAAGAGTAAAGTAGCCCAAATGCCCTCAAGTATGGAGCAGACAGAGCTTAAAGATCCCAAATTACTCATGTCTAACAGACAAATTAATATGGATAAAATACATTCTCTAAAATGCTTGTATGCAAATGCTAGATGTCTAAAAAATAAGATGGGAGAGTTAGAATATATAGCACTAAATGAAAGGTTAGATATGATTGGAATATCAGAGACATGGTGGAAGGACGACAACCAGTGGGACACTCTGATACCTGGGTACAAACTATATCGTAATGATAGAGCTGATCAAATTGGTGGAGGGGTTGCTCTCTATGTTAGAGAGGGCATTGAGTCAGAAAGGAATAAAGTTTTGCAGGAAACAAAATCTGCTGTAGAATCTATATGGATTGAAATTCCATGTAAAAGGGGGAAGGCAATGGCAGTGGGGGTGTACTATCGAGCGCCTGGCCAGAATGACCAAATGGATGATGAAATGCTCAAAGAAATCAAGGAAGTTAACAAACGTTACAGCACAGTAATAATAATGGGTGATTTCAACTACCCCGGTATCGACTGGGTCAGTGTCACGTCAGGACATGCTAGGGAGATAAAGTTCCTAGATGAAATAAATGACTGCTTCTTGGAGCAGCTGGTTCATGAACCGACCAGAGGGGAAGCCATATTAGACCTAATCCTTAGTGGAACACCAGATCTATTGCAAGAGATAAGGTTGTTGGGGCCACTTGGCAATAGTGATCATAGCATGATCGCCTTTGATTTAATTAGTGGAGGAGGGATAGTAAGGAAATCCACAGTACTACCTTTTAACTTTAGAAAGGGAGACTATGATAAAATGAGGAAAACAGTCAAGAAAAAACTAAAAGGAGCAGTTGCAAAGGTTAAAGACATACATCAGGCTTGGCTGTTGTTGAAAAATACTATCTTGGAAGCCCAGACCAGCTGTATTCCACGCTTTAAGAAAAGTGGAAAGAAGTCCAAACAACTGCCAGCATGGTTTAAAGTTGAGGTCAGAGAGGCTGCTGTTGCCAAAAAAGCATCTTTCAGGAAATGGAAAAAAAGAGCCAAACGACGAAACCTGGAAACAGCACAAGCACTGGCAAGTCAAATGCAAGGCATTGATAAGGCAGGCAAAGGGAGAATTTGAGAAGAAGCTTGCTGCGGAAGCAAAAACGCGAAGTAAAGAGCTTTTCAAGTACATTCGTAGCAAAAAACCTGTGAGAGAGTCAGTTGGTCCATTAGATGATAAAGGGGTTAAAGGAGCACTAAGAGGCGACAAGGCGATAGCGGACAGACTGAATGAATTCTTTGCTTCAGTCTTTACTGAGGAAGATGTAGGGATGTTACCCTTGACTGAAGTGGTATTTAAAGGTGCAGAAGAATTGAAGGAAATATCGATACATCGAGAAGATGTATTACAACTATTAGATATACTGAAGAGTAGCAAATCACCTGGGCCGGATAGTATACATCCAATGGTATTGAAAGAACTGAAATATCAGATTGCAGACCTGCTATTAGTAATCTGTGAACTATCATTAAAATCATCTCTAATACCTGAAGATTGGAGGATCGCCAATGTAACACCAATTTTTAAAAAGGGTTCCAGGGGTGATCCGGGAAACTACAGACCGGTGAGCCTGATGTCAATACTGGGAAAAATGATAGAAACCATCATAAAGAATAAAATTACTCAGCATGTAGATAGTCATGAACTAATGAGAGACAGCCAACATGGCTTTAGACAAGGAAGATCTTGTCTTACTAATCTGTTATGTTTTTTTGAAGGAGTGAATAATCAGGTGGACAAAGGTGAGTCGGTTGATATTGTGTATCTGGACTTTCAGAAAGCCTTTGACAAGGTCCCTCATGAGAGACTTTTGGCAAAACTAAAGAGTCATGGGATAGGAGGCAGTGTACTATTGTGGATCAGGAACTGGTTAAAAGATAGAAAGCAGAGGGTAGGGCTAAATGGCCAATTTTCCCAATGGAGAAAGGTGAATAGTGGTGTACCCCAGGGATCTGTGCTGGGTCCGCTGCTTTTTGACATATTCATAAATGACCTGGAAAGTGGAATAACGAGTGAGGTTATCAAATTTGCAGATGACACAAAACTATTTAAAGTTGTTAAAACCCAAGAGGATTGTGGAAAATTGCAAGAGGATCTTGATAAATTGGAAGACTGGGCATCAAAATGGCAGATGAAATTTAATGTGGACAAGTGCAAGGTTATGCACCTAGGGAAGAACAACCCAAACTATGGTTACACGATGCAAGGTTCCACATTAGGAACCACCACCCAGGAAAAAGATTTAGGTGTCATTGTGGATACCATGTTAAAACCCTCGGCCCAGTGTGCAGTGGCGGCCAAGAGAGCAAATAGAATGCTAGGTATGATAAGGAAAGGAATGGAAAATAAAACAAAGGATATTATAATGCCTCTATATCGTTCCATGGTGAGACCGCACCTTGAATATTGTGTGCAATTCTGGTCGCCGTATCTTAAAAAGGATATAGAGTTATTAGAAAAGGTTCAGAGAAGAGCCACCAAAATGGTAAACGGGATGGAAGGATACTCCTATGAAGAAAGGCTAAAAAGGTTAGGGCTCTTTAACCTGGAAAAGAGACGGCTGAGGGGAGATATGATAGAAGTCTATAAATTAATGAGCGGAGTGGAACGGGTAAACGTAGATCGATTGTTTACCTTATCAGAATATAGAAAGACTAGGGGACATGCAATGAAGCTACAGGGTAAACTATTTAAGACTAATAAAAGAAAATATTTTTTCACTCAACGTGTAATCAAACTCTGGAATTTGTTACCGGAGGATGTAGTAAAGGCTGTTAGTGTAGCTGGGTTTAAAAAAGGTTTGGACAAGTTCCTGGAGGAAAGATCCATAAGCCATTATTAAGAAGGGACCCAGGATATCAATGCTTGAAGCAGTACAAGCATTGTGGAACCTGTGTCCCTTGGGGAAACTGCTAGGTACGTATGACCTAGATTGGCCACTGTTGGAAACAGAATACTGGGCTTGATGGACCTTGGTCAGACCCAGTATGGCATATCTTATGTTCTTATGTCTGGTTCTGGATGGTTCTTAGTTTAAAGAATATAGTCCTGGATGATTGTTTTATATGAGATGTCATACTGAGGGATCTGTCTAGAATGATTCCCAGGTATTTCACCTCCTTCATTACTGGAAGTATGGTATTTTGTATGTTCAATTCAAAGGGGGGGGAGGGGGAGTGAAGCTTAAATTTCTTCTTGTGAACATAATTTCAGTTTTTTTTAAAGTTGATATGGAGGTTGTTTTTACCCAATCAGGATTCCGCCTCAATAATACAGTCAATTATATTGTTGTAAATGGGGTTTTTTATGTTTACAAGAGTATATGATATAATAATATCTGCATATATAAACAAGAATGAAACAATACCATGCAGAAATTCTGCAGCGCTCCCTGAACAAACCACAGGACCTATTCAACTTAGTGAGGACTCTCACAAAAGAACCTTCCCATACCCAACTGAGCATGCCAAATCCACAAGCCTTCGCGGACTACCTACAGTTGAAAACAATACAGACTGACAAAACCACACCCCCCAGCTCCACACACAGTTTAAACCACCCAACACCACTAACCATCTTCTCAACACCATCGGAGAAAGGCGTTGAAGATACCATCACAGCTAGTAACACCACCACAGCTCCAAACGACCCCTGCCCAGCATTCTGGATAAAAATACTGCGCAAAGAATTCAGCCCATTCATGGCCAAGCTCATGGACATCTCATTCTCAACAGGCTCATTCCTTCGAAGCTTGAAGCAAACATCCATTAGACCACTCCTAAAAACAGCAAACTCGACCCTCAGAAGGTGGATTCATACAGGCCAATCTCAAACATTCCACTAATGGCTAAAATAATTGAAAAAGTCATCCAACACCAAATCCAACACCATATTGAGACCGCCACTCCCCTCGACCCATGCCAACACGGATTGAGGGAGTTGCACAGAGTCGAGACACTCCTGACCACCTTCTTCAGCACATTAATCACTGGATTGGACAACGTGAGACAAGGATATGCCCTAATCTTCTTGGATATTGCCACAATGTTCGACTCCGTTAACCATGAACTACTCCTGGTGCGCCTCGCAGAGAAAGGGATCCAGGACGCAGCCTTAAGCTGGTGCAAATCATACCTGACAGACAGATGGCAACATGTAAGGACCGGCCCCATGACTTCCAAACCATTCCGACAAGGACAGGGCATACCACAGGGATCCTCACTCTTGGCCCTGTTCTTCAACATATATATGCAGCCAATCTGCGCGCGCACTTGTTCCTTCAACATCGCATGCCTGGTATACGCCGATGATGTACTACTCTACATGCCATTTTCAACTGACCAGCCAGACTTTTCACCACTAACAACCTGCTTCGATGCTGTAACTGAATGGCTCCACTCCCAAAACCTCAGAATAAATTTCAAGAAAACAGAGGCACTATTCATAACCAGGAACTAAGCCTTCACACACACCCCTCCCCCGCATCACTAAAAGTAAGAGACGCGGAGCTCCAAAGCAAGCCCACGATCCACTACCTAGGGGTCACACTAGACCAACAGTTGGATATGAAAGTCCACATAAACAACACTGTCAAGGCAGTATACCACAAAATACGGACGATCTGGCATCTACGACCAGTACTGGAGCCAGAGGACTTCTGGACAATCTACCAAGCCTTGATAATCCCCCACCTTGACTATGCAAATGTAATTCTACAAGGACTCCCAAAAAATACACTGAACCCACTTCAACTTGCAATGAATACAGCTGCCAGAATACTACATGGTAACAAAATAAATAATTGTCACTTCTCGGAGCTGATCGCTGTTAGGCTATGTATTATGGATAAAGCTCCACTTTTTAACCAATCTTAAAACTAACTTACTATAAATAGTTTAAATTGGCGACTGGGTCTCAGAATATAGACTATTCACTCAGCCTCATCAACGGGCATTGTGAAAACGTCATTTATACATCAATGACCCATACTGTTTTTGTCGCTTATGTATTCCTTATTTTTTTATTTGTTATCTTTTTATTTCTTTATCCGATTTTTTCTGGAATTTTTTATTGATGCATCTTGAATGCCACGTTTCTTAGACTGTCTTCTAAAAGTATTAGATATACTAGGAATAGCAAACAGGTAGAAATGAATGAAACTTTATAGCTACTTAACTTAGAGTTGGGCTGCAGCAATATCGTCATTCCAGAAATCCTTTTCCTTACATGTAGAAGCTGCAATTCCCAATTCTGTTAGAAAAACTTCAATTATGCCATCTGTGCTATTCAAACCGTGTTATCTATTGTTGAATATAGCAATTTCTTGCTTTCACATTGCCTGCTTATGGTGGCGGCTTGTTGCTTTCATACTTCCCAACGCATTCAATGGGCGCCGTAGCGTTTCACCATAGACGTTTCGTCAGGGGATTATAGTAGTCTATAATATGTATCCACCTCTCACCAAAACGCCGCGCCGGTGAGAGGTGGATACATATTATAGACTACTATAATCCCCTGACGAAACGTCTATGGTGAAACGCTACGGCGCCCATTGAATGCGTTGGGAAGTATGAAAGCAACAAGCCGCCACCATAAGCAGGCAATGTGAAAGCAAGAAATTGCTATATTCAACAATAGATAACACGGTTTGAATAGCACAGATGGCATAATTGAAGTTTTTCTAACAGAATTGGGAATTGCAGCTTCTACATGTAAGGAAAAGGATTTCTGGAACGAAGATATTGCTGCAGCCCAACTCTAAGTTAAGTAGCTATAAAGTTTCATTCATTTCTACCTGTTTGCTATTCCTAGTATATCTAATACTTTTAGAAGACAGTCTAAGAAACGTGGCATTCAAGATGCATCAATAAAAAATTCCAGAAAAAATCGGATAAAGAAATAAAAAGATAACAAATAAAAAAATAAGGAATACATAAGCGACAAAAACAGTATGGGTCATTGATGTATAAATGACGTTTTCACAATGCCCGTTGATGAGGCTGAGTGAATAGTCTATATTCTGAGACCCAGTCGCCAATTTAAACTATTTATAGTAAGTTAGTTTTAAGATTGGTTAAAAAGTGGAGCTTTATCCAGAATACTACATGGGGCCGCCAGGAGAGACCATATAACCCCAATCCTGAAACACCTCCAGTGGCTGTCTGTATACTGCAGGATCTCCTTTAAAATTCTACTGATGATCTTCAAGGCCATCAACTGCCTCACGGCCTCCTCCATCTCAGACCTCGTCCTCCCTACTCCCCCAAACAGAACCAGAAGGTCAACCGCTGCCAACACACTGAGAATTCCCAGCAAAATTACGAAGTGCTCTCAAGCAACCAGAAACAGAGCCTTCATATACTCCGCACCCACTTGTTGGAATGCCCTACCGCACACCATCCGGTCCATCACTGACCTTACCCAATTTAAGAAGGCCCTGAAGCACCACATTTTCCTCCAGCACTATGCTCACAAAGGGGACACACCACAGCCAGTCATGTTCAACCACCACGACAACCCACCCAACACACCCGCAATACACAGGCCCAACCCGGCACACTAACACTACCAGACTCCCTGGTAGTCACAGGTATATAGTCAGTGGATCTTGTAAATAGTTGTCAAGCAGCCCTTGTCACCACCAGTCATCTGCGACTCAACTGCCTGGACTGTATATGGTTATTTAACCAAGCTGCCAAAATGACCTGGTCAATCACTCTACCCCATGACCTGCTATGCAGCCTGTACATAGTTACCCCGGTTAGTCCAAGTTACGAAAACTGTTTGTTATAAGTACATGTCAAGTTCTGCCTGCACTGTACAGATTTGTTGTTGACTGTAAACCGAGCTGATTTTAAATAGTGCGGTATAGAAAAGACTTAAAATAAATAAATATATGAGATATTCAATTTTGTGTCTTTTTAAAATTGAGCAGATTGGCTGGATGTAAAGGTTGAAGAGAAGGGCTGACAATGCTGAACCTTGGGGGATTCCCTGTTCTTGAGGAAAGGACGTGGAGGATTCATGGTTAATTCTTACAGATTGGTACCTATTGGAAATGTATGATTTAAACCATTGTAACGTAGTACCGGCTATTCCTATTTGTGTTAGTCGAGTGATAAGAGTATTGTGATCAATGTTGTCAAATGCTGAAGCAATGTCTATGAAGACAAGTAGGAATGCTTGGTTCACATTATCCATGCCACGGATGAGAGAGTCAAATAGGACCAATAGTAACGTTTCAACTCGTGGCATGGACGGAAGCCGTATTGGTGTTCATCCAGAGGGGTGTTCGTGTAGATGAAATCCTGCAATTGTATTTGGACTATTTTTTCAGTGATTTTTGCTAGGAAGAGGATGTTTGCAATTGGCCTATAAGAAGTGGAGTTGTCACTATTTAGGGATCTGTTCTTGAGTACTGGGCGAATGGCGGATTGTTTGAGGTCATTTGGCATAGTTCCTTGGAGGAGGGATTGATTAACTGTGTTAAGAATGATTGGAGCTAGTTCAGTTTTGGATGCTTTTATCCAAGCCACAGGGCAAGGATCCAGAAGAGAAGTGGTGGTATTAATTTTAGTGATGGTTTCAAGAACTGTTTTTCCTTGATAGTATGAAAAGAGGTCCATTTTCTAGAGGCGGGTAGATTTAACTGTGATCAGCTGGATGCGGGTTTGTTACGTTTTAGCTTAGAGGCAAAGTGATCTGCCAGGATTCGTGTGCTAATTGCTTTTCTAGGGGCCTCATTATGGTGGGTTTTAGTTAGGGATTTGACCTGGTGAAAAGCAGTATACAAATACAGCTAAATAAATAAAATAAATAAAAACAATATTGAATAGTTCCCTGGGGCAGGTGGCGGCTTTATTTACAGTGGTAATGGTTTCACGTAATTTCTGGTTTCACTTCAAATGCAATGAGGAAAAAGAAGTACAGAAAGGTTCTGGGTCATTGACCTACTGTGGCCCTGCAGAAAGACACTATTGTTTGCAAGAGATGGGGAGGAAGAGAGCACTTACATAGTAACATAATAAATGACGGCAGATAAAGACCAGCATGGTCCATCTAGTCTGCCCAGCAATATGGCAGGAGTAGGTGCACCCCTACCCATGTCTTAGCTTAGTGGTGCACCCACCAGGAGCAGGTGCACCCCTCCCCATATCTTTGTTTCTTTGTTTGTTTAGGGGTGAACCCACCGCTCCTCCCCCCATTGCTCCATGTAGGATACCCCTATTTGTTGAGAAATTAGATGGTTCAGTTTATTTTGATTTAATCTTGTAGCTGTAAAGTGATCCACTGTGTCTGTCCCAGGCCACTTTGAATTCCGTCACTGTATTTGCTCTCACCACCTCCATCGAGAGGGCATTTCAAGCATCCACCAAACTTTCAGTAAAAAGGTATTTCCTGACATTACCTTTCAATTTACCACCTTGCAGCTTCATGTCATGCACTCTAGTTTTACAGCTTCCCCGTCTCTGGAAGAGGTTTGTTCATTATTTCTCTTTAAGTATTTAAAGATCTGAATCATATCTCCCCTATCCCTCCTCTCCTCCAAAGTGTACATGTTTAAGTCTTCAAGTCTCTCCTCATAAGGCTTCTGACGCAGGCTCCAAATCATTTTAGTCGCCTTCCTCTGAACAGCTTCCAGTCTTTTTACATCCTTTGCAAGATATGGTCTCCAAAACTGAACACAGTATTCCAAGTGAGGCCTCACCAGTGACTTATACAGTGGCACTAGTACCCCTTCCTTTCTGCTGGTAATTCCTCTTCGAATGCAGCCCAACATCCTCCTGGCTTTTGCCACCGTCTTGTCGCACTGTTTTGCCACCTTGAGATCTACAGAAATAATCACACCGAGGTCTTTCTCCTGATCCATGCACACCAACCTCTCGCCCCCTATCGTGTACATTTCCTTTGGATTTCTGCTACCCAAGTGCATGACACTGCACTTCTTCGCATTAAATCTCAATTGCCAAGCATCAGACTATTCCTCCAGCTTTTGCAGATCTCTCCTCATGTTCAGTACTCCCTCGGGGGAGTCCACTCTGTTGCAAATTTTCGTGTCATCTGCAAAAAGACACTTTTTCCATTCAGTCCTTAAGCAATATCACTCACAAATACATTGAACAGTGCTGGACCCAGGACCGAACCCTACAGCACCCCGCTAATCACCTTCCTTTCATCCGAGTGAGCTCCATTTACCATCACCTTCTGTCGTCTGTCAGTCAACCAATTTCTGATCCAGTTTACCACCTTGGAACCAATCCCCAAACTACTGAGTTTATTGATAAGCCTCCTATGAGGGACCTTATCAAAGGCGCTGCTGAAATCCAGGTAAATGACATCCATCGCATGTCCTTGATCCAGTTCTCTGGTCACCCAGTCAAAGAACTCAATCAGATTTGTCTGGCAAGATCGCCCCTCGGTAAAACGATGTTGCCTCAGATCCTGTAACCCTCTGGTTTTGAGAAAGTTCACTATTCGCTCTTTCAGGAGCGTCTCCATTACCTTTCCCACCACCGAGGTAAGGTTCACGGGCCTGTAGTTTGACACTTCTTCCCTGTCACCACTTTTGTGTAGAGGTATGACATCAGCTGTTCTCCAGTCCTGAGGAACCTCTCCTGTTTCCAAGGATCTGTTGAAAACATCCTTTAACGGCCCTGCAAGAACCTCTCTGAGCTCTTTCATGCACTGTTTCATGGCACCGGATGTATCCCATCCGGTGCCATGGCCTTGTCCACTTTCAGTTCTACAAGTTGTTCTAACACATCATCTTCTGTGAATGGTGTGGTATCTACTTCATTCCCATTTTTATATTTGGGAGTCACAGGTGGTCCTTCCCCAGGATTTTCTTTAGTAAAAACAGAGCAGAAGTATTTGTTTAGCAATTTCGCTTTATCAATGTCACTTTCCATGAGTCCCTTCCAAACACTTCTGAGCCCTGCAGTTCCACCTCTGATCTTCTTCCTTTCCCGAATATACCTGAAGAAAGTTTTGTCGCCTCACTTAACATCGTTAGCCATCTTTTCCTCTGTCTTTGATTTTGCTATCCTTATTTCTCTTTTTGTCTCCTTGAGTTTGGTCCTGTAATCATTTGTGGTGTTCTGTTTGCAAGCTTTTGAATTTTGCAAAATCTGGGGGTTTTGCCCTTATTTGAGCAGCCACTTCTTTGGAAAACCAAATAGGTTTCCTTCTCCTCTTGTTTTTATTTACTTTTCTTACATATTTATCTGTTGCCCCTTTTATTGCCACCTTTAGTTTAGCCCATTGCAATTCCACTTCCCTTATCCCCTTCCACCCTGTCAGCTCCTCCTTTAGGTACTTGGCCATTTTGTTAAAGTCAGTGTTTTTGAAGTTTAGGACTTTGAGCTTGCTATGATTGGACTACACCTTGGCTTTTATCTCAAACCACACCGTGTGATGATCACTGTTGCTCACAGGGGCACTCACCCAGACATTTGACACGCTATCATTGTTGGTGAGCACCAAATCCAGCGTTGAGCTTTCCCTGGTTGGTTCCATGACCATTTGTCTAAGTAACGCATCTTGGATAGTGTCCACAATTATTTTGCTTCTTTCCAGATTTGCAGAAGGAGTAATCCAATCCACATCGGGTAGATTAAAGTCACCCACTATGATCGCTTCCCCCTTTGTTGCTATCTTGGCAATATCTATAATCAGTTCATTATCTCTCTCTTCAATTTGAGTTGGAGGTCTGTAGATTACAGCAGTATGGATGGCAGTGCCATCTCCTCTTTCCAACACTATCCAGAGCGCTTCTTCTTTTCCCCATGCACCCTGCATTTCTGTAGCTTTAATATTGGATTTGACATACAAGGCTACTCCTCCCCCTTTTCCATTTTCTCTGTCTCTTCTGAATAGATTATAGCCAGGTATGGCTATATCCTAATCATGCGATTCATTTAACCATGTTTCTGCAATGGCCACAATGTCCAAGTCCTTTTCCACCATTAGGGCTTCCAGGTCTGGAAGTTTGTTGGCTAAGCTTCGAGCATTTGTGCTCATTGCTTTCCAGCATTTAACTGGCTTGTGTGTATTTTGCATTGATTTTATTCTACCTACTTCTTCCCAGTTGCTTTTGATGTGTTTAAAAGTGTGGTGGTTTCTGTTCTGCTTTTGCAGGGGGTGACGTCCAGAACTTGACCTTCCCCGTCCGTCGCCCCCTTCTTCTAGTTTAAATGCAAATCGACATACTGCCTGAATTTTTCACGTAGGATTCTTTTCCCTGCGACAGGTGTAGTCCATCAGCACAGTATAGTTTCTTGTAGGTTCATGTGTTTTCCCAGTCGCCAATAAATCTGAATCCTTCTCGTTTGCACCAGGTCTGGAGCCACGTATTAAAGCTGTTAATGCGATGCAGCCTTTTTGCCTCCTTGCCTACAACAGGTAGAACTTCTGAGAATGCAACAGTGTTAACAATGGGCTTGAGTTTTTCTCCCAGAGATTGGAAGTCCTTTTGGACTGTGGAGGCACTATTTCTAGCCAGGTCATTTGTACCCAAGTGAATTACAACATCAAGTTTGGAGTGTTTGCTTTCCGTGCTAAGTACATCAATAATTTGGTTTGTATTCCTGCCGGCTGAGGGGCCTGAGATGCATTTGACTATTTTCTCTCCTTTGAACTGTGTTTCCAAGTTGGTGTCTCTGATGATGGAATCTCCAAGTAGTAGTAGTTTTCTGTTCGGTGAGATTTTCTTCATATTTGGTGCTTTAGCAGGAGATTGGGCATTGACTGACTTCTCTAAGGGCCATTCAGCTTCTTTGGATTGGGCATCCTCATTAACCAAGGCAGAGAATGCATTATGCAGGGATATCTCTTGGTGTATAGGATGTCTCTGTGTCACAGATCGCAATCTATCCGAACCCACTGTGATCCATTTGTTCCTGGTGCGTTTGGCTCTTTGTGGGAGCAGTGGTGGAATTTGTTCAGTCTGTATCCTAGAAGAGGTGAGCTTCATTGCAGCCAGTTCTTCCCTCAGTAGAGACAATTCTTTATGCATGGCAGCTAGGTCTTCTCTTAGTAGAGTGAATTCGTTATGCATGGCCGATGACCTTCGGCACATAGGACATGCTCTTAGGCGCCAAATGATTCTCTTGGAATGAAAGTACCACAAATATTGCACTGAATACAAGACATGCTGGTTGAGAGAATGTGGGTGTATCCCAAGCTTTTGGCCACTATATAGGCAATGCAGCCCCAGGGGTGGGTGGGGTGAAGGGTAGGGTGGGCGGGAACCCAAGTGTCCCTGCCCCAGTAGGCTTATGCCTGAACTGAGGGCACACTCAGAAAACTGTTAAGGCTACACAAGGAAATCAAGCAGTTTGACTATCCCCAAATGTAATGTAGGACCAGCAATTAGCAATTTTCCAAATACCTAAGGTTTAACCCACAGCTAATATTCTATATTTGCAATAAAAAAACCAGCAGAGATAGAAAGTAATAAGTTTATCTGTGTCTTGGGCAGCTCCGGCCTTTCACACTGGCTGGCTGTGACCGGTATGAGAAGCCAGGTGCCTGATGATCTAAAGTAGCCCCTCCCTGGGAGATGCCTTTCAAGCAGACAATGAACCAGAATTACCCAAAATATACCTTTATAGTTCTGTCTGCCCCCTGTGCAAAGGCCTCTGTTGGTCCCTTGCAATGTACGTATGTCTATTCCAAGTAGCTGAGAGCCGGGAGATTGAAGGGGAAAGTGGGAGACTAAAAGAAAACCCTGAATGTGCAGATTATTAGGTCCCTGGGTTTGTATTATCATAATTCAGGACATCTCCAACATTTTCATAATGTTCCAGTGAAGACAAAGATTTCTGATACCACCATATCAAATCTTTTCTGTCTGTTTGCTCTTAGAAAGCCACAACAAAATTCTCACAAATAAGTCCTTTTGAAGGAATCCCATGAAATGGAAAACAATTAAGGGCTTATTAGTGTTGCAGGGTGATGGCTAACTTGTGTTGCGGGGACCTAGCAAAACAAATTTTACTTTCAGTTTTAAGCTTAGAAAAGACTGAGGGATTGTCCTGTTGAATTATGCCAAATGGGCCTCTTTGTTTCCTGTTTGGTACAGTTTGCCAGTGGCTGCAAGTTTGCTAATTAGAAGAGAAATAGTCCTAGTGATCCTGGCAGCCTTTGTTAATTGGAGGACAAAGGATAATATTATTCTTAGCTAGTCCCCCCCCCCCCCCCCTTGTTCATCAGTAGCCTAAACAGATGATGTGGGGAGAGAAAGCCAGAAGGAATCCTTCAGTTTTTCGAAGTTCACTTTAATGTAGAAAAGTTAATACAGCTAGTACATCGAGATTAAGTTCTAGATATAAATAAGTGAGCTCTGAGTCAGAGCTGTACGAGGCAGACAGAAGGTGATGGTAAATGGAGCTCATGATTAGCGGGGTGCCCCAGGGGTCGGTCCTGGGCCCGGCACTGTTCAATGTATTTGTGAGTGATATTGCTGAAGGACTGCATGGAAAAGTCTGTCTTTTTGCAGATGACACGAAAATTTGCAACAGAGTGGACTCCCCTGAGGGAGTGGATAACACGAGGAAACATCTACAAAAGCTGGAAGAATGGTCCAATGCTTGGCAGTTAAGATTTAATGCAAAGAAGTGCAGTGTCATGTACTTGGGAAGCAGAAATCCAAGGGAAATGTACGCGATAGGGGGCGAGAGGTTGGTGTGTACGGACCAGGAGAAGGACCTTGGTGTGATTATTTCTGCGAATCTCAAGGTGGCAAAACAGTGTGACAAGGCAGTGGCAAAAGCCAGGAGGATGGTGGGTTGCATACAAAGAGGAATTGCCAGCAGAAAGGAAGGGGTACTAGTGCCACTGTACAAGTCACTGGTGCGGCCTCACTTGGAATACTGTGTTCAGTTTTGGAAACCATTTCTCACAAAGGATGTAAAAAGACTGAAAACTGCTCAGAGGAAGGCAACCAAAATGATTTGGAGCCTGCGTCAGAAGCCTTATGAGAAGAGACTTGACCTAAATATGTACACTCTGGAGAAGAGGAGGGACAGGGGAGATATGATTCAGACCTTTAAATACTTAGAGAAATAATGAACAAACAATCCTCTTCCAAAGATGGGGAAGCTGTAAAACTAGAGGGCATAACATGAAGCTGCAAGGGGGTAAATTGAAAGGCAATGTCAGGAAATACTTTTTCACTGAAAGGGTGGTGGATGCTTGGAATGCCCTCCCGATAGAAGTGTTGGGGGCAAATACAGTGACAGAATTCAAAATGGCATGGGACAGACAGTGGATCCCTTTACAACAACAGGATAAAAACAAAATAAACTTAACTAATTTCTCAACATACACGGGTGTCCTACACGGAGCGGTGGGTTCACCCTTAAAACAATGACATGGGGAGGGGTGGCCTGCATGGAGCGGCAGGTGCACCTACTTTTGCCATTTTACTGGGTAGATTAGATGGAGCACGCTGGTCTTTATCTGCTGTCATTTACGATGTTACTATGTTACAGAGAGATGTTGAGCTCTGAGATTAGGCTGGGAGAAACAACCATGAAAACTACCCTATTAGGTCAGACTAATGTTCTATCAAGCCTAACACAGACAGTTGAGCAAAAGGGATAAAGAAGAAAATTTATAAATAGCAGGGTCTTTGTACGGTGGTCTATCTTGTCATATTCTTTTTGCTTCCAGGAGCCATGGCATATGGACACTGATCTAGGATGACATTTCCTATCCTTTCTTAACTTGGATGTTGTACTGGGTTCCAAAATGCCTTTGTCATCCTTCACAAGGCTTTGAGTTGGTGGCCTGCTCTGGTACAGCAGTGATTCTCAACCACTTCCAGGCCATCGGGGTTTCAGGATATCAATAATGAGAGAAATTTGCATGAACTTCCTTCTTCATATGCATAAGATCATAAGATATGCCATACTGGGTCAGACCAAGGTCCATCAAGCCCAGTATCCTGTTTCCAACAGTGGCCAATCTAGATCATACGTACCTAGCAGATCTCTCACTTGCATATTGATTGTGGATATGCTGAGGACCCAATTTGACAGTCTGTGCTATGAGAACTGGGCTGAGAAGCACGGTGGTAGAGGGCTGGTGGATGTACTGGAATCAGTGCAACACCTCCTAGATGCAAGACACTCCCCCTTCAGAGTGCCCAGGGTTCTTTTGGAGGATAGGCATCTCTCTTGTTTCCACATCTAGAATGTGCACAGGTTATGGGGGAATACCCTAAGGATCTTCCTCACAATTCCACCCCTCTACAGAGTCACTTAGGGTAATCCCACTGTCAGTGGTTCTTCTGGAGATAGGGAGGAGGGGTGGGGATGGAAAAACAATAAATGATTTTATATCGCCAGCAGTGGCCTAAATTCCATTCAAACAGACCCTAGCGAGTTCACACTGCAGGGGCAGAGACAGAGTGCAGCAAGTACAAGATTTTCGTGCCATTTTCTTTCAGTACATTTGATCTTGAACTCCGGCAGCTGGAGCGACTTTGACTCAGTAGCAGGAGAGGTGGGGCTTAAGCCCTTCTCTGGCTACCAGGTAAACTTGAGTAATTTAATTGAAGAAAGCTGGAAATCTTGTTAAAAGTGAATAGTGTTAGCATACTAGCAGGAGAGTGCCATCTGCATATCAAGGTGATAGATGGTAGCCATATCTCAGCCCATAACTGAGGAGAACCTCCCTTCCTGGTTATTTTGTAGCGGATGGTAGGAAGAACATCATTAAGTATGAAGGATAAGGGCTTGCATGGTATCTGATGCTTTGAACACTTGCTGCAACTGGTAGTTAGAGATGTCTGAACTTGGGAAGTAAGGGCAGCCATACCGTGAAGATACTGATGAAAAAGTGTTGAAGATAGCAAGGTGTCGTCACCAGGGGTGAGCATAAACTGCATGGCGGCAGCAGTAGGAGCGCCCATTCACCAGCTCAAGATGTTGGCACCAAATGGAATTCCACTTACCTAAGGCTGGAGAAGTTAGTGGAGCAATGGGCAGCCCTCCATCAGGTGTCACTGGAAACAGATATTGGTACTGAAACCCTTCAAGGATGCCACGGAGGAAGTGAGTTCAGGAAGGGACACTCTGTCTTACCAACCCAATAGTGATTATCCTGGAAGCAAAATTGGATTGACAGCAGAGGTGTTCTCCAGGACCAAGCAGGAAGTCAGTCCTCACATATGGGTAACATCGACGTCGATGGAGCCCTTGCGGAGCATTTCCCCAGCTTTTCATGAAAGCCTTTGGGAATGCAGGCACACATGTGCAGTTCCCTTCCCGCCTAAAGGTGCCATCTTGCTCAGCCTCTCTTTTTCCGTGAAGCCCGTCGGACGTGTGTCCTAGTCCTCCCGGAAAATAGTTAGATTTTTTCGCGATTCCTTCGCTATTTTTTCTCCGGTTCGATGCCGGTTCCCCTCCCGCCGGGTTCGGTACACCGGTATCGAGCCCGATCTTCCTTTTTCGGTTTTTGCCCTTCGTGGCTGGCGTTTGCGCCCTTTTTTTCATTTTCCCTGGAAGGCCGGTCCTTTGACCTCGCGGGGACTCTTTTTTCCCCGATGGCTTCCAGTGGTTTCAAAAAGTGTGATCGGTGCAAGAAACTAATGTCTCTCACCGACACACACGACTGCTGCCTTCGGTGCCTCGGTCCTGACCACGATCCTAAGATCTGTGGACCATGTGGAAAGATGTCTTCCAAGGCGCTTCGAAGTCGTCAGCACCAAAAAGGAAAGGCTTTTCTCCGACTCGGCCTCCGGCCGGGCCTGGACCTCATTTGAGGCCGCGACATCTCGGGATTCGGATACCGAGCACCGTCGAGATTCCTCGGACAGGGGGTCCCCCGACTGGGAACGAAAGAGGAAGAAGCGGCTTGCGAGGGCGTCGTCGGAAGAGGTCCCTGGCTCCTCGAGAGCTAGGTCTCAGACCCCTGACCGTGGCCCCGGGCCCGTGGAACAGGAGAAGCCTCCAAAAGTACCTCGTGTGGAGCCAGAGTCTGCTGGACACATAAGTCCTGTAGTCCTCGTGGACTCTCCTCCCAGAGAGCCGCCGCGGGGGCCCGAGTCGGTGGCTGCTGGGTCTCAGGCTGACAGCCTTGGAGAGCAGATTCTTTGCCTTCATGGAACAGCAGCAGGCACTGATGGCCAGCCTGTCTGGTGCATCTGCCCCGTCCACCGGGACATCGACATTGAAGTCGACCCCGGAGACCGAGCCGATACTCGAGACCATGAAGGCTCGAGGTCAACCTCGGTCGCGGTCTCCCTCGACCTCCCGTTCGGGACCGAGGGCATCGATGCCGGTGCCTTCGGCGTCGGGGTGGGTGCTCACAGGCCCCGCGCGGTCGGATCCCAATTCCTCATCGAACGAGTCCGCCTGGGAGACGGAGGACGAGGATTCCCCCGACACCTTCCGGACTCGGTGCGTCCCATCGGACACACCGCAGTCTGAGCCCCGGAGTAGTTCCCCTCCAGAGGATACCCGGTTCTTGGAGTTCGTCCGGGATATGGCCATTGCGTTGGCTATCCCTGCGGACCCCGAGGAGGAGCCTCGAGCCGAGGAGCTCGAGGCCCCTACAGTATGACTCTCCTCCGAAGGAGGCCTTTACTGTTCCAGTTCCTCTGATGCTGGAACGGCTCCTCTTTCGGATGTGGGAGGCACCGGCCTCGGCGCTGGTTCTAAGCAAGCAAGTCGATTCTATCTATCGACTCCGGAAGAGCCCTGGCTTTCAGAAGGTGCAGCTACCACACCATTCCATGGTGGTGGAATCAACCATGCATCGCCTGAAAAGTCAGAAGATGCACTCCGCGGTGCCCCCGGCAGGGAGGCCCGGAACCTGGATGGTTTTGGTAGAAAGTGCTTCCAGGGCTCGATGCTTGCTTGCCGTGTCCAGTCTTACCAGCTGTACATGGGCATGTACTTGCGGGACCTGGCCAAGGAGCTGGCCGGGTTCTCTGCTGGTCTTTCCAGGGAATCCTTGCAGAGGTTCAAGTCCTTGTCCTCGGGAATCCGGGAATGCTCCAAGTTTGTCCCGCGCTGCCTACGATGGCTTCGAGGCTTCGGCCCGGGTTGCGGCAGCCGGCATCACGGCTCGACGCCAGGCATGGCTGCAGTCATCGGACCTCGAGCCATGGGTTCAGGACAAGTTGGTTGATGTCCCTTGCCGAGGTGAGAACCTTTTTGGCAAGCCCATGACCGAGAAGGCCGCACAGCTCGAAACCGAGCACCTCACGAGGACAAGGCTGTCTAGAAAGACTTCTGCCCCTTCTCACAAAAAGAAGGGCTCGGGTAAAAAGCCCTTTTACCCAAGGAAGGGCACTGCCTACAAACAGTACCCACAGTACCAGGCCTCCCCAGCTCCCCCTCAGGGTCAGCAGGCCAAGGGGCAGAGTAATGGGCCCCCTAGGCAGAGGACTCCCAAGCCTCCAGCCCCTGCTCCCACTCAGTAGGGTGGAGGTTTTTGACTCCTTAGGCATAGCCTCTCCGTCCCTGCTCTCCCAACCCTGCACAGGAGTTCACCTTGCTCTGTTTGCCCACAAGTGACCACTCATCACTGGAGACAGTTGAGTGCTAAGCATAGTCCACAAGGGCTATCTGCTACACTTCCAACAGCTGCCTCCTCCATACTTTCCAGGGGAGCCTCCAAGGCCTCCCCTGCACACAGATCTTCTCCTTCAGGAGCTCCAAGTTCTGTTGGTGGACAGGGCAGTGGAGCCTGTGCCTCTCCACCTACAAGGTCAAGGCCTATTCTAGACCTCAGAAATCTCAAAAAATTCCTAGAAAAGGAGAAGTTCAAGATGCTTACTCTTGGAACACTTCTGCCCTACCTCCAGCAGGGAGATTGGCTATGCTCCTTAGATCTAAAGGATGCGTACACTCACATCCTCATTCATCCAGACCACAGAAAGTACCTCAGGTTCCTTGTGGAAGGAAACCATTATCAGTACAGAGTACTGCCTTTTGGCCTTACCTCCGCTCCCAGGGTCTTTACCAAATGCCTGGCAGTGGTGGCGGCCTACCTGAGAAATCAGGGAATCTTTGTCTTCTCCTATCTGGACGACTGGCTCATCAGGGGTCAGACATGCCAGGAGGCCAGACAAGCCACCCTCAGAACTATTGCTCTTCTTCAAAACCTGGGCTTTGTAATAAACTTCGCAAAGTCCACTTTGCTCCCCTCCCAGAACTTGGAGTTCATAGGGGCAAGGTTAGACTCTCTGCTGGCAAAGGCGTTCTTGCCAGAAGACAGGGCCCAAAGACTGATAAACTTAGCAAACCAGTTTCTCAGCAGATCACTGGTCTCCGCCAGACTCTGCCTGAGGCTTCTTGGCCACATGGCTTCAAAAGTACATGTGACCCCCAATGCCAGGCTCCATATTCTCCGATTCTTTTTAACATCTTTGTTAGTGATATAGCGGAAGGGCTGTCGGGTAAGGTTTGCCTCTTTGCGGATGATACCAAAATCTGCAATAGAGTAGACACCCAGGAAGGGGTAGATAACATGAGGAGGGATCTAGCTAAGCTTGAAGAATGGTCTAGAATTTGGCAGCTGGGATTTAATGTTAAAAAATGTAAGGTCATGCATTTGGGCTGCAGCAATCCAAGGGAGCAATACAGTATAGGAGGTGAAGTACTTTTGTCCACTAAAGAAGAGCGGGACCTAGGCGTGGTTGTGTCTGATGATCTTAAAGTAGCTAAACAGGTGGAAAAGGCGACAGCAAAAGCTAGAAGGATGCTTGGGTGCATACGGAGAGGAATGGCTAGCAGAAAAAAGGAGGTGATAATGCCTCTGTATAAGTCTTTGGTGCGACCTCATTTGGAGTATGGTGTGCAATTCTGGAGACCGCACCTTCAAAAGGATGTGAACAGGATGGAGTCGGTGCAGAGGGTTGCTACCAAAATGATTAATGGGCTTCATTATAAAGCATATGAGGACAGACTTAAGGATCTTAATATGTACACCTTAGAGGAAAGGCGGGATAGAGGTGATATGATTGAGATGTTTAAATACCTCCGTGGCATAAATGGAGCAGCTGGTTCATGAACCGACCAGAGGGGAAGCAATATTAGACCTAGTCCTTAGTGGAACACCAGATGTAGTGCAAGAGATAAGGGTGTTGGGGCCACTTGGCAATAGTGATCATAGCATGATCACCTTTGATTTAATTAGTGGAGGAGGGATAGTAAGGAAATCCACAGTACTACCCTTTAACTTTCGAAAGGGAGACTATGATAGAATGAGGAAAACAGTTAAGAAAAAACTAAAAGGAGCAGTTGCAAAGGTTAAAGACGTACATCAAGCTTGGGTGTTGTTGAAAAATACTATCTTGGAAGCCCAGACCAGCTGTATTCCACGCTTTAAGAAAACTGGAAGGAAGTCCAAAAAATTGCCAGCATGGTTTAAAGCTGAGGTCAGAGAGGCTGTTGTTGCCAAAAAAGCATCTTTCAAGAAATGGAAAAAAGAGCCAAATGATGAAACCTGGAAACAGCACAAGCACTGGCAAGTCAAATGCAAGGCATTGATAAGGCAGGCAAAGAGAGAATTTGAGAAGAAGCTTGCTGCGGAAGCAAAAACGCGAAATAAAGACATTTTCAAGTACATTCGTAGCAAAAAACCCGTGAGAGAGTCAGTTGGTCCATTAGATGATAAAGGGGTTAAAGGAGCACTAAGAGGCGACAAGGTGATAGCGGAGAGACTGAATGAATTCTTTGCTTCGGTCTTTACTGAGGAAGATGTAGGGATGTTACCCACGACTGAAGTGGTATTTTAAAGGTGTGGAAGAATTGAAGGAAATATCGATACATCGGGAAGATGTCCTACAACTATTAGATAAACTGAAGAGTAGCAAATCACCTGGGCCGGATGGTATACATCCAAGGGTGTTGAAAGAACTGAAATTTGAGATTGCAGACCTGCTATCAGTAATCTGTGAACTATCATTAAAATCATCTCTAATACCTGAGGATTGGAGGATCGCCAATGTAACACCAATTTTTAAAAAGGGTTCGAGGGGTGATCCGGGAAACTACAGACCGGTGAGCCTGACATCAGTACCGGGAAAAATGGTAGAAACCATCATAAAGAATAAAATTACTCAGCATATAGATAGTCATGACCTAATGGGAGACAGCCAACATGGCTTTAGACAAGGAAGATCTTGTCTTACTAATCTGTTATGTTTTTTTGAAGGAGTGAATAAACAGGTGGACAAAGGTGGGTCGGTTGATATTGTGTATCTGGACTTTCAGAAAGCCTTTGACAAGGTCCCTCATGAGAGACTTTTGGCAAAACTAAAGAGTCATGGGATAGGAGGCAGTGTACTACTGTGGATCAGGAACTGGTTAAAAGATAGAAAGCAGAGGGTAGGGCTAAATGGCCAATTTTCCCAATGGAGAAAGGTGAATAGTGGTGTACCCCAGGGATCTGTGCTGGGTCCGCTGCTTTTTGACATATTCATAAATGACCTGGAAAGTGGAATAACGAGTGAGGTTATCAAATTTGCTGATGACACAAAACTATTTAAAGTTGTTAAAACCCAGGAGGATTGTGGAAAATTGCAAGAGGATCTTGATAAATTGGAAGACTGGGCATCAAAATGGCAGATGAAATTTAATGTGGAGAAGTGCAAGGTTATGCACCTAGGGAAGAACAACCCAAACTATGGTTACACGATGCAAGGTTCCACATTAGGAACCACCACCCAAGAAAAAGATTTAGGCGTCCTTGTGGATACCATGTTAAAACCCTCGGCCCAGTGTGCAGCGGCGGCCAAGAGAGCAAATAGAATGCTAGGTATGATAAGGAAAGGAATGGAAAATAAAACAAAAGATATTATAATGCCTCTATATCGTTCCATGGTGAGACCGCACCTTGAATATTGTGTGCAATTCTGGTCGCCATATCTTAAAAAGGATATAGCAATTTTAGAAAAGGTTCAGAGAAGAGCCACCAAAATGGTAAAGGGGATGGAAGGCTACTCCTATGAAGAAAGGCTAAAAAGGTTGGGGCTCTTTAACCTGGAAAAGAGACGGCTGAGGGGAGATATGATAGAAGTCTATAAATTAATGAACGGAGTGGAACGGGTAAACGTAGATCGATTGTTTACCTTATCAGAATATAGAAGACTAGGGGACATGCAATGAAGCTACAGGGTAAACTATTTAAGACTAATAAAAGAAAATATTTTTTCACTCAACGTGTAATCAAACTCTGGAATTTGTTACCGGAGGATGTAGTAAAGGCTGTTAGTGTAGCTGGGTTTAAAAAAGGTTTGGACAAGTTCCTGGAGGAAAGGTCCATAAACCATTATTAAGAAGGGACCCAGGATATCAATGCTTGAACCAATACAAACATTGTGGAACCTGTGTCCCTTGGGGAAACTGCTAGGTACGTATGACCTAGATTGGCCACTGTTGGAAACAGAATACTGGGCTTGATGGACCTTGGTCTGACCCAGTATGGCATATCTTATGTTCTTATGTTCTTATGTTCAGGGAGAGAGCCTCTTTCAATTGAAAGCAAGTTCTGCTACGAGGGGACATGGGATGAGGGTGAAGGGAGATAGATTCAGGAGTGATATGCGGAAATATTTCTTTACGGAAAGAGTAGTGGATCCGTGGAATAGTCTCCCAGTGGAGGTGGTAGAGATGAGGACAGTAACTGAATTCAAGAAAGCATGGGACCAACACAGAGGATCTCTAAAGGCAAAAAGTGGACTGTTGTAGTTGTTATGGAAGGACAGACTAGATAGGCCATGTGGTCTTTTTCTGTCGTCATATTTCTATGTTTCTATATGAGGCCTGCACAGTGATGGCTTCGGACTCAGTGGTCACAGGCCACAGGCAGCCTCAGGGACAGGATAAGGGTGTCCAGACAATTTCTGAACTCCCTCCGCTGGTGGCTGCACCCACCCAATCTACTGCAAGGGGTGCCTTTTCAGATTCCTGGATTCACAGTGGTGTTGACCACGGATGCCTCTCTGCAGGGCTGGGGGGCACTTTGTCTGGGCAAGTGCACCCAGGGCCTGTGGTCTCCCTGGGAGGCCACACAGCAAATCAATCTACTGGAACTCAGGGCTATTCGTTAGCCCTCAAGACTTTCTCTCCAACCCTGGCTCATCAGTCTGACCTAGTTCAAACAGACAACCAGGTAGCCATGTTTTATGTGAACAAGCAGGGCAGAACTGGGTCCAGGCTCCTTTGTCAGGAAGCACAGGACCTTTGCTTGTTTGCTCTCAGGCACAACATGCTCCTCAAGGCTGTGTATCTCCCTGGCCAGGAAAACTACCTGGCCGATAGATTGAGCAGGATTCTGCAGCCCCATGAGTGGCAGCTCCATCCTTTGGTGGTTCAGAAGATTTTCCTGAAATGGGGACTTCCATCCATAGATCTGTTTGCCAGTCCACTGAACAAACAGCTGCCAAAGTTCTGCTCCAGGCAACCGCATCCTCTGCGGATAGCAGCAGATGCTTTTCTGATACCCTGGTCACAGGGCCTCCTGTATGCGTTTCCTCCCACACCCTTGGTGGCCCGAACCCTGTTCAAAATTCTTCAGGACAAGGCCTTGATCCTGCTGGTGGCTCCCAGGTGGCCGAGACAGCCTTGGTTTCCACTCCTGCTTCAGCTGGCAGTGGATCCCCCACTGCCTCTGGGGTTGCAACCCGACCTCCTCTCTCAGGATCAGGGTTCCCTTCTGCACCCCAATCTCAAAGCTCTCAATTTGATGGCCTGGAGGCTGCAAGGGTAGTTTTGGCTCCCTGGGGCCTTCCTCAGGAAGTTGAGGAGGTTGTCCTAGCCTCTAGGAAACAGTCCACTAGGAAAACCTATGCCCTGAAATGGAAAAGGTTTTCTGTGTGGTGTCAGCTACGTACAGAAGATCCTTTCTCCTGTGCTGTACCAGTAGTGCTTCAGTACTTACTGCACTTATCAAATCAGGGACTTGAGTCCAATTCTGTTTGGGTCCACCTCTCAGCTCTAGAAGCTCACCACTCACTGGTGGAAGGACATTCTCTGTCGGTTCACCCCTTGGTGTCCCGATTTCTCAGAGGCTTGCTCTTGCTCAAGCCTCCAATCCGTCGTCCTGCTCCTGAGTGGGAGTTGAATGTGGTCTTGCAGCAACTGACTCGCCCACCTTTTGAGCCGATGGCTACTTGTCCTCTCCGCTTCCTGTCCTGGAAGACACACTCTTCTTGGTAGCCCTAATCTCGGTCAGGAGAGAGTGAGCTTCAGGCCTTGATCTGTGACAGGCCTTACACCCGCTTCTATAGGAACAGGGTAGTCCTTAGGACTCATCCAAAGTTCCTCCCAAAGGTTGTCTCCTCCTTTCACCTTAACCAAGAGGTGGTTCTTCCAACCTTCTTCCCTAGGCCTCATGCAAGCCAGGCTGAAGCAGTTCTGCATACCCTGGACTGTAGGAGGGCCTTATCCTTCTACCTTGACCGTACGCAGGGGCATAGAAGGGCTACTCAGCTCTTCATATCTTTTGACCCTAATAATTTGGGGTTAGCTGTGTCCAAGCGTACCTTGTCCATATGGGTGGCTGACTGTATCACCTGGGCTTACAGGGCGGCTGACCTTTTTTTGCAGGGTCGGGTCACGGCCCATCGTGTCAGGGCAATGGCTGCCTCAGTGGCTCACCTCCGCTCTGTACCGTTGGTGGACATCTGCAGGGCTGCAACTTGGTCCTCAAGCCAGACTTTTGCGGCCCATTACTGTCTGGAGAGGGAGTCCCGTAGGGACAGTGTTTTTGACCAGGCAGTACTCCGGAATCTCTTTGAGGTTTAGGCAACTCCTGCCCTCCAGCCCTCCGTTGGGCTACCGGTGGAGGTTCTTTCAGTGAAAAGCCTTTCTTTGATGCTGGGACTAGAGGGAGTTCTCTTGTTCAGCCTGGGTTCCTGGTAGCCCAGAGCTAGGGAGTCACCCATATGTGAGGACTGACTTCCTGCTTGGTCCTGGAGAAAGAGTAGTTCCCAAAGGCTTTCATGAAATGCTGGGGAAATTCTCCGCAAGGGCTCCATCGACGTCTATGTCACCCATATGTGAGGACTGATTCCTGCTGCTCCTGGAGAACACCTGTTACAGGTGAGTAACTACTCTTTAGGTGATGGTGGATGCCATGAATGTGCAAGTGGAAAAAGATATGTAACCCCCCCCTCCCCCAGTGAGTAGGTTGCTTTCATGCTCACCGCCCTGTGTGGTCTATGACGGTTGATTTATTTGGACTTAGCTCGTGCTGAGTTCCAGTCAGGCATTTCCCCGTGTCTTGAGGGCTTACAATCTGAAGGACTGTTGCAGTAAGCTGAACTATACCTTGGTGCAGCAGTTTATTTCCATGCTAGCTCACGCCTGATGCAGAATGAATTCTTAGCATGGGACAATCCGGTAAAAGCGCATGCTAATGGGTAGTGCGCAGGTGTATGTAAAACACCTACAAAAGGCCTCATTTTAAATTGCTCCTGATGTAAAACACTGTGCTAAATTGTGGCACTTTTTTTTTTAACTTTTCATGTAGCACTTAATCTTTACTCCAACTCGTGGTTCGAGTGAAGCATCTAGTGTTGGGAGCAAATGAATCACTTCAGACGATGCTTACTGGCGGCTTACCTGGTGAAAAGGAACAGGTTTTAGCTCATGCCTTTTTCTCAGGCGTTCAAGGTGAGTTACAGTCTGGTACAGGAGTTGTTTCCCTGTCCCCAGAGGGCTTATAATCTAAGTTTTTACCTGAGGCAATGTAGGGTAAAGTGACTTGCCCAAGTCCACAAGCAGTGGCTTCCCTGGTTCTAGCCCACTGCTCTAACCATTACACCACCCCTGACGCCCCATCCTATGAACATGTCCCTTGTGGCCCAATGGGCTCCTGGACTAGCCAAATCATAATTCACCTTTAGAGTTTGGAAGTAAGAGAGATGCCCGCTTGTTCTTGCCCCTGGCACTGCCATCTTCTAAAATGGTAGTGTCTGACACTTAATGCTGCAGCAGGATCCACTGGTAGGGGTCAATCTACCAGTTAAGGAAAGTGACCCCTAGTGGTGCATCTGGACATACTGCTAGGGGTCATAAGAACATAAGATATGCCATACTGGGTCACACCAAGGTCCATCAAGCCCAGTATCATGTTTCCAACAGTGGCCAATCTAGCTCATACGTACCTAGCAGTTTCCCAAAAAGACACAGGTTCCGCAATGCTTGTACTGGGTCAAGCATTGATATCCTGGGTCCCTTCTTAATAATGGTTTATGGACCTTTCCTCCAGGAACTTGTCCAAACCTTTTTTTAAACCAAGCTACACTAACAGCTATTACTACATCCTCCGGTAACAAATTCCAGAGTTTGATTACACGTTGAGTGAAGAAATATTTTCTTTTATTAATTTTAAATAGTTTACCCTGTAGCTTCATTGCATGTCCCCTAGTCTTTCTATATTCTGATAACGTAAACAATCGATCTACGTTTACCCATTCCACTCCGTTCATTAATTTATAGACTTCTATCATATCTCCCCTCAGCCGTCTCTTTTCCAGGTTAAAGAGCCCTAACCTTTTTAGCCTTTCTTCATAGGAGTATCCTTCCATCCCCTTTACCATTTTGGTAGCTCTTCTCTGAACCTTTTCTAATAACGCTATATCCTTTTTAAGATACGGCAACCAGAATTGCACACAATATTCAAGGTGTGATCTCACCATGGAACGATATAGAGGCATTATAATATCTTTTATTTTATTTTCCATTCCTTTCCTTATCATACCTAGCATTCTATTTGCTCTCTTGGCTGCCGCTGCACACTGGGCCGAGGGTTTTAACATGGTATCCACAATGACGCCTAAATCTTTTTCCTGGGTGGTGGTTCCTAATGTGGAACCTTGCATTGTGTAACCATAGTTTGGGTTGTTCTTCCCTAGGTGCATAACTTTGCACTTGTCCACATTAAATTTCATCTGCCATTTTGATGCCCAGTCTTCCAATTTATCAAGATCCTCTTGCAATTTTCCATAATCCTCTTGGGTTTTAACAACTTTAAATAGTTTTGTGTCATCTGCAGATTTGATAACCTCAATCGTTATTCCACTTTCCAGGTCATTTATGAATATGTTAAAAAGCAGCAGACACAGCACAGATCCCTGGGGTACACCACTATTCACTTTTCTCCATTGGGAAAATTGGCCATTTAGCCCAATCCTCTGCTTTTTATCTTTTAACTAGTTCTTGATCCACAGTAGTACACTGCCTCCTATCCCATGACTCTTTAGTTTTGCCAAAAGTCTCTGATGAGGGACCTTGTCAAAGGCTTTCTGAAAGTCCAGATACACTATATCAACCGACTCAGCTTTGTCCACCTGTTTGTTCACACTTTCAAAAAAACATAATAGATTAGTAAGACAAGATCTTCCTTGTCTAAAGCCATGTTGGCTGTCTCCCATTAGGCCATGACTATCTACATGCTGAGTAATTTTATTCTTTATGATGGTTTCTACCATTTTTCCCGGTTCTGACGTGAGGCTCACCGGTCTGTAGTTTCCCGGATCACCCCTGGAACCCTTTTTAAAAATTGGCGTTACATTGGCGATCCTCCAGTCTTCAGGTATTACAGATGATTTTAATGAAAATTCACAGATTACTAATAGCAGGTCTGCAATCTCATATTTCAGTTCTTTCAACACCCTTGGATGTATACCATCCGGCCCAGGTTATTTGCTACTCTTCAGTTTATCTAATAGTTGTAATACATCTTCCCGATGTATCGATATTTCCTTCAATTCTTCCGCACCTTTAAATACCACTTCAGTCATGGGTAACATACCTACATCTTCTTCAGTAAAGACTGAAGCAAAGAATTCATTCAGTCTCTCCGCTATCGCCTTGTCGCCTCTTAGTGCCCCTTTAACCCCTTTATCATCTAATGGACCAACTGACTCTCTCACAGGTTTTTTTCTACGAATGTACTTGAAAAAATCTTTCGCGTTTTTGCTTCCGCAGCAAGCTTCTTCTCAAATTCTCCCTTTGCCTGTTTTATCAATGCCTTGCATTTGACTTGCCAGTGCTTGTGCTGTTTCCAGGTTTCGTCATTTGGCTCTTTTTTCCATTTCCTGAAAGATGCTTTTTTGGCAACAGCCTCTCTGACCTCACCTTTAAACCATGCTGGCAGTTTTTTGGACTTCCTTCCACTTTTCTTAAAGCGTGGAATACAGCTGGTCTGGGCTTCCAAGATAGTATTTTTCAACAACACCCAAGCTTGATGTAAGTCTTTAACCTTTGTAACTGCTCCTTTTAGTTTTTTCTTCACTATTTTCCTCATATTATCATAGTCTCGCTTAACTGGTCAATCTACCAGTTAAGGGAAGTGACCCCTAGTGGTGCATCTGGACATACTGCTAGGGGTCCATCTACCAGTTAAGGGAAGTGACCCCTAGTGATGCATCTGACCCCTAGTAGTATGTCCAGATGCACCACTAGGGGTCACTTCCCTTAATTGGTAGATTGACCCCTAGTGGTGCATCTTGACATACTGCTAGGGGTCAGGCACCGCCATTTGACAAGATGGTGGTAGGAGGAGTAGGGCCGCGCTGAACACCACCCCAGACCAGGTAAGTATAATTTGTTGGAGGGACAGGGCAGCAGCATACAGGTTGGTTGAGGGCCTCCCTGTGCTAGATAAGGATTCTGGGGCCTACTGGCTACCAGGGATTGTTTGGGGTGGGAACAGGGATCAGTGGGCACTGACAGGAAGGAAGATAAAATACCTGATGCAACAAATCATGGCAGAAGAAGGCCACGATGTGGCACGTTGTTTTTTCTATTAGCATAGGATTTTTAATGTTACGGTAATTTGCATGCCATTAGTGTACTGCATTGGAAGGAAAAACTTTGTTTTATTACTTTAGCACAATGTGCTTTTCTAATGTGCGGCTCATTACATCACTCTATAATGTTGTACCAGAGGCAGTGGAAGGTTAAGTGACTTGCCCAAGCCACATGGAGCATCAGTGGGGTTTGAAACTATAGACTGGTGAGCATGACGTCAGTACCAGGCAAAATGGTAGAAACCATTATAAAGAATAAAATTACTGAACATGTAGATAGTCATGGCTTAATGGGAGCCAGCCAACATGGCTTTAGACAAGCAAGATCTTGTTTTACTAATCTGTTATATTTTTTGAAGTTGTGAATAAACAGATAAAGGTAAGCCAATTTATATAGCGTATCTGAATTTTCAGAAAGCCTTTGACAAGGTCCCTCAAGGGAGACTTTTGGCGAAATTAAAAAGTCATGGGATAGGAGGCAATGTACTATTGTGGATTAGGAACTGGTTAAAAGATAGAAAGCAGAAGGTAGGGCTAAATGGCCAATTTTCTCAATGGAAAAATGTGAATAGTGGAGTACCCCATGCAGGGCCGTACCAAGAGAAGATCGCGCCCTGTGCAACTTGTACATCGGACGCCCCCCCCCCCCGCAGCGGGAGAGAAGAGGCACGCCCGATGTGCAAGTCGCCGGTATGCTAAGCAGATCTTTCCCTCCCTGCTTAGCATGCCGGCAAGAAGGTTTAAGGGGCGCATTTTAGCCGTCCTGCCATTGCCTGCTGCCGCTGAGAGAAGAAAAAATGGTGGTGGCAGGCAACGGAAAACAGCTAAAATGTGCCCCTTAAGTCTTTGCGCCCTGTGCGGCCGCACCGCTCGCACAGGGCTAGGTACGGGCCTGACCCCATGGATCTGTGCTGGGCCCGCTGCTTTTTAACATATTCATAAATGACCTAGAAATGGGAATAATGAACGAAGTGATCAAATTTGCAGATGAGACAAAATTCTGCAAAGTTGTTAAAACATAAGAGAATTGTGAAAAACTTCAAGAGAACCTTGATAAACTGGAAAATTGCTTGTCCAAATGTCAGATAATTTAATATGGACAAAAGCAAAGTTATGCACTTAGGAAAGAACAATCCAAACTATGATTACGAGCATGATGCAATGTTGCACATTAGGAACCACCACCCAGGAAAAGGATTTAGGTGTCAGCGCAGATAATTCATTGAAACCCTCTGCCCAGTGTGCAGTGGCAGCCAAGAAAGCAAATAGAATGCTAGGAATCATAAGGAAAGGGATGGAGAATAGAGTGAAGGATATTATAATGCCTCTATATTGCTCCATAGTGCGACCGCACCTCAAATATTGTGTGCAAATCTGATTGCCTTATCTTAAAAAGGATATAGAGGAATTAGAAAAAGTACAGAGAAGAACGACCAAAATGGTAAAGGGGATGGAAGGATACCCCTATGAGAAAAGGCTTAAAAGGTTAGCGCTCTTCAACCTGGAAAAGAGATGGCTGAGGGGGGAATATGATAGAGGTTTATTAAATAATGCAGAGTGGAACAGGTAAACGTAGATCGGTTGTTTAGTCCTTCAAAAAGTAGAAAGACTAGGAAAGATGCAAAAAAGCTGCAATGTAGCAGATTTCAGACTAATGTAGCACAATGCAGCAGATTTCAGACTAATCGGAGAAAATAGTTTTTCACTCAACATGTAATCAACCTCTGAAATTCATTGTCGGAGGATATACTACTGCTAGTACTAGCTCTCTGTCTGGGAGCTCTTAAAAGGGTTTTGGTACATTTTTAAAACAAAGTTACATTCTTTTTGGTGCTTTAGTTTAAAAGGGGAAATATTTTCTTTAGTGGGGTAGGTTTAAAACTGTTTTAGTAACTTTCTCAGCTCTTTGAAGTTACTGACACGTCATTAGGTGTTAGTTCCCTCCCTACTCCCCCCCCCCCCCCACTTCCATCCACCTCTAGTGAGCAGTCTTGCTTTATAGGGCACCTCCCCAATTAACTACACACAGGGACTTGGAACAGCACATTATGAACACGCTTAAAGAGATTTAACTGCTTTTTCTATGAAAGGACAGCTTTAACAGATACCTAAGCTCCACGAACTGAACAATGGCTGGGAAAAATCGTATTGCTAAAGCTGTTGCACCCGTTACAGCTTCTGCCTGCAGGCAGAAGCTCTCAGGAAACAAGTGGAGGAACTCGGAGAGGAGGCGGCGAGACTGAAGAACATTCAAGACAGTGAGATGTACATTGATGAGATGCTTCTTGCAACATCCAAGCTCTCCAGCAGAGAAGATGGCTGCCTACAGAATGACGAAGGTTGGACACAAGTCACCAGGGCCTGCAGAATCACCAATCCAACTTCTGCCAAGCATTATGCCTTTCTCTAATGATATCTCTCTTTGCATGATGTGTCCAAAGTATGAAAGCTGAAGTCTTGTCATCTGAGCTTCTAGTACTAACTGGTATTCACAGTATTCGCTGCCAGCACCATAATTGAAAGGCATCAATTTTCTTCCTGTCTATCTTTTTCACTGTCCAGCTTTTGCATCCATATGATTTCATTCAAAATACCTTGGCTTGAACGAGTCAAATCTTTGTATGGATGTAGACACCCACTTAAATGGGAAAGTCATTCTTAGGTTCTTCTCCAACTCTGCTTCAACCTTGATTCCCAATATCTCAGTTTTGGACATACAGCAAGGTGTCTGGTTATAAAGTTAATAACTGTCTATCTTTTTTAATATCACAGGCAGGGATATCTGAGGAGATTGCAGAGTACATATAACATCTACAAACAGCAAAATGCAATGTTCTTGAGAGCCCACTTCCACCTCCCGTATATCTGGATTCTCTTGAATCTGTGCTGCCAGAACTTCTATAACCATGACAAATAATAATGGGGAAAGCGGGCAGCCCTGACTTATTTTTTTATTTATTTTATTTAACGATATTTCTATACCGCCTTTTCATACAATCAAAGCGGTGTCACAGCAATACAATCATTAGTGGGGAAGGGTAGTTCATGCAGTGAGAAAATGTTATGCATTGCGTGTTTAAGGGCATCTTAACAGATTAGGTTGAACTAGGTACAATGTGAGCTATATTACAGCATGAGCTATGATACATTGTTCTGTACTATGTACATTGTGATCTATAATACAGTGTTCTATGTAATTAGGGGTTAAGATATATCATGTGCCTGTGAATATTTTCTGATCACGGAAGGGGGGAGAGGAAGGATCTCCTGTTGGATTATGTAACATGTCCGTAGTGTTCTATGAACAGCGTTGTCTTCAGCTGCTTGCGAAAGTCTTTGAGGTCATCTGTCGATCTCAGTTCGTCTGGGAGGGAGTTCCAGAGTGTCGAGGCAGCCAGAGAGAGAGCCCTCTCCGTGGTGTCCTTGCGGGTTTTTCTGAAGTCATTCGGTGTGCTTACTCTGTTGGCAGTTCCTTTTCTTCTTGGGCGCGTGCTGGTGTCTGGTTGTATGAGGGTGTGCAGGCTGTTTGCTGAAGTGCGGTGTTTGATTTTGAATATGTTTATGATTGTTTTGTATTTGTTTTGTTTATGATTGTTTTGTATTATGTCTCCCCCTCCCCATCTAACTCCTCAAAATATGCTCCATTGATCCGTATTCTAACTTTGGGCTCACAATAGACACACCCAACTGCAAAACTTGGAGCTAAAACCCATTTTTTCCAGCATCCAAAACATAAAACTTCACTCTACATGATCAAACGCTTTTTCATCGTCGACCACTAACAAAATAGTTCCCACTTTCTCTTGCTGTGGCCACCATATAAGCTTAAAAAAATGCCTAATGCTGTCCTTGGCCTGTCTCCCTGGTACAAGCCCAGTTTGATCTTGATGTATAAAGTGTCATAGATAAGCCTGCAGATGGGTAGCCAGAACCTTTTGCAAAAATCTTTGTATCAACTTTTATTAGGGAGATAGGCCTATAGGATCCGCACTGAGTAGTGTCCTTCCCCGGTTTAGGTAGGAAATACAGTGATACCCGCTATGGCCAAAGACTGCAGTAACCTACCGCTCCTGCCTGCCTCATTAAAGAATTCCACCAATAGCTCTCCTATCTCCCCCACATAAGTTTTATAAAACCGAGCAGTCAGCCCATCCAAGTCCAGAGCTTTGCCTTCCTTCAAACCCTTTATTGCTAAATGGACCTGGTCCAACTTGTTGGTCTCCTCTTGCAACTTAGGCACAGTACAGCCCCTCAAGTAGTCCTTTCCTGCCCCCTCTCTACCTTCATCCTCTGAAGTATAGAGAGCCATATAAAACTTTCTAAAAACTTTGCTGATCTCAGATGATTTAAATTTAAGGTCCCTCCACTTCTTGGATTTTATTGAAGTGCTGTTGATTCTGCCGTGTCTTTAAATTCCTTGCCATTGCCCATTCGGCCTTATTCCATTCAAAAAGGTTCTGCTTCAAGACCTCCAATGTGAGGGCTACTCCCCCTCACTGCAACTGTAGCAGTTCTTGGTGGACACTCTAGAGCTTTCCAGTTTTGCCTAGTTGGGGCTTGGAAGTGTTCCCTCTGCAAGCCCCACAATCACTCTCTCACTCTCCTCCTGTTTTTCTCTTTGTCTCCTTTGGTAGGCCGCTATACTAATGAACTGCCCCGCAAAACAATCTTTAGGCCATCCCACCGCGTTTGTATGGCTATTTCCTTCTGTTTGTTAAAATCTAAATAATCTTTCCGTGCCTTCTGTAGCTGTTCTCAGGCTTCCCTCTGCATTAATAGCACCTCATTCAGCCTCCAGAACTTCAGCTCTCCACCCTCCTGCTGGGCTTCTAAGGTCAGACATACTGGACTATAATCCGACCACATCCTCGTGTCAATCTCTACTGCCTTCACTTGAGGCAATAACTCTGCCTCTATCCACAGTATGTTAATCCGGCTGTAGGTGTTGTGGGGGTTAGAACATAAAAACATAAGAAATGCCATACTGGGTCAGACCAAGGTCCATCAAGCCCAGCATCCTGTTTCCAACAGTGGCCAATCTAGGTGATACGTACCTAGCAGTTTCCCCAAAGGACACAGGTTCCACAATGCTTGTATTGTGGCAAGCAGTGGATTTCCCGGGTCCCCTTTAATAATGGTCTATAGACCTTTCCTCCAGGAACTTGTCCAAACCTTTTTTAAACCCAGCTACACTACTAACAACTTTTACTACATCCTCTGGTAACGAATTCCAGTGTTTGATTACGCGTTCAGTGAAAATATATTTTCTCTAGTCTTAAATAGGTTACACTGTAGCTTCATTGAATGTCCCCTAGTCTTTCTATATTTTGATGGCGTAAACAATCGATCTGCATTTAACCCATTCCCCTCCATTCATTAATTTATAGACTTCTATCATATCTCTCCTCAGCTGTCTCTTTTCCAGGTTGAAGAGCCCTAACCTTTTTAGCCTCTCTTCATGGGGGTCCATCCCCCTTACCATTTTGGTGGCTCTTCTCTGTACCTTTTCAAATACGCTATATCCATTTTAAGATATGGTGACCAGAATTGCACACAATATTCAATGTGCGGTCGCACCATGGAACGATACAGAGGCATTATAATATCCTTTGTTTTATTCTCCATTCCTTTCCTTATGATTCCTAGCATTCCATTGCTTTCTTGGCTGCTGTTGCACACTGGGCCGAGGGTTTCAACATGTTATCCACAATGACGCCTAAATCTTTTTCCTGGATGGTGGTTCCTAATATGGAACCTTGCATCCAGGTAACCATAGTTTAGGTTGTTCATTCCTAGGTGCCTAATTTTGCACTTGTCCACATCAAGTTTCATCTTTGAATATTTATTTATTTATTTATTTTATTTATTTAACTGTATTTATATCCCGCTTTTCACCGGGTCAAAGCGGCATTACATTCAGGGGTGGGGAAATTAAGCATGAAGGTGGGACCATCACCAGGGAGACAACATTGATGATTTTGACATGAGACGAACTTAGGACATGGACAGTTTAGTGCAGCTTTGGATCAGTGGATCACGGTTGGCAGATCAGAGGTTGGTGCACTTTTTGGTGGGAGTCGTATTGAAGTATTCCTGGAATAAGGTGGTTTTTAGCTGTTTTCTGAAGGATAGTAGATCAGCATTGTTTCTGAGATGGCTCGGTAGAGAGTTCCATAGGGATGGAGCATAGAGTTCAAAGGCTCGATTGCATGTCCGTTGAGAGCATTTAGTTCTTTTGTGAGAGACGGTGAGGGAGTTGTTGGATGCTTGTCTGGTAGTTTTGCCGTGAGCTGGTCGAGACAGCAGGGTGCGAAGCTGGGTGTTCTGTGTTGAATGTTTAGTCTTCCAATTTATCAAGGTCCTCTTGCAATTATTCACAATCCTCTTGGGTTTTAACAACTTCGAATAGTTTTGTCATCTGCAAATTTGATTACCTCACTCATTATTCCCATTTCCAGGTCATTTATGAATATGTTAAAAAGCAGCAGACCCAGCACAGATCCCTGGGATACTCCACTATTCACCTTTCTCCATTGAGAAAATTGGCCATTTAGCCCTACCCTCTGCTTTCTATCTTTTAATCAGTTCCTTATCCACAATTGTACACTGCCTCCCATCCCATGACTTTTTAATTTCGCCAAGAGTGTCTCATAAGGGTCCTTGTCAAAGGCTCTCTGAAAGTCCAGATACGCTGTATCAACCGACTCACCTTTATCTATCTGTTTATTCACACCTTCAAAAAAACATAACAGATCAGTAAGACAAGACCTGCCTTGCCTAAAGCCATGTTGGATTGGCATAGTAAGTATACTGTTTTTTTTTGCCCTCTGCTCTGCTGCCATGCATCCACTAATCGCAAACCCCGCAGAATTCTCACCATCTGTTTTCTCTCCTTCCCCAATCCCCCACTGTCAGTTCTTGAATTATCCAGTTGGGGGTTCACAGTAAGATTAAAATCCCCACCCAACACACAGTACCCCTCACCCAAGGTCTCTAAAACCATCCCCAACTTCTCGTAGAAAACCCCTTGTTCCTGATTAGGGGCGTAGATATTAATACAATTATAAGAAACCTCCCTTATCATAGCTTGTACCACTATATACCTCCCCTGCATATCCCTTTCCACCTTATTGACAGCCCCCAATTTTTTAGAAAATAAAATGGCTACCCCTCCTTTTTTCAGGCATTTGAGGCCAAAAAGACCTGGGGAAATACTTTACTTCACAAGCCCCCCTCCCAGGATTTTTTAATATGTGTTTCCTGGATCATAAACACATCGCCCTGGAGTAAGTCACCCTCCTCGGCCAACAGTGATCGCTTCTGCGAGGAATTCAGCCCATGCACATTTAATGTCGCCACCTCAACATTACCATCAGATTTCACAGGCATTTCTGTTCAGTCCATACCACTACCATCCATTCACATTTACACATACCCACACTCCCCCCTCCCCCTTCCTTGTCTAACCGACTCTCCAACTTAGCCAGCTATATAGTGGAGTAGTGACCCCGCTTCTGCATGCCCATCCCTCCACTCTCCATTCCCTTCACTTAGTTATCCTTCCGATTCCAACTCCTTCCCCCACACAGTTTCCCAAGGACTTGCATTGTTCCCTCGGCCTTTGTCCCATTCATTTCTAGCCTTCCCCCAATCCAGATACAAGCCCCCCTTTTCCCCTTACACCACAGTGGCACCCACCCAGGACACCCATTTAAACTCCCTCATACAAACTATTCATCAACATCCTCTCAATGTTCCATCAACTTACATAGAACTAGTGTTGTAAACTTGCCTTAAGTAATCAATATAAGTAAAACGACGAGTCTCTCAACCTCTAAAGAGACAGGTCAAACTAATAGCCCAACACCTTCCGAAATACCCAGTCAGGTGGGGTCTCTTCTCTCCCTGCCGCCTTCTGCTTACGTTTCTCGCCTTTTGCCATGTTTATTTATTTTATTTATTTATTTAACAATCATTTATATCCCGCATCTTCCAGAGTTCAGTTGCGGTTTACAATAAAACAAAATCCACAAAGCATGAGCTTGGTTTTACATCGAACATTTTGTAACAATAAACAATATATTGGTTAACAGCATAAGCTAATACATAACAGCATAAAACTTGCTTTTAAACTATGTACAATAAACTATATACAGATACAAGTAGTGGTACTTTAGGGTTTAATCATAGTGTTTTTAGTTCAGTGGTTTTTCTGTTAAATTGTAGGATTTAGTATTACTCAGTCAGGTGATTTTAGCCGTTATCTGAGTAAATCGAAGGATTATCTATGTTGTCGTAGTGCATGGAGAATAGATAGGTTTTTAGTTTTTTACGGAGTTCCATAATTTCGTTTATAGATCGTAGGTCCTCTGGAAGGGAATTCCAGGTGGATGGGGCTGCATGAGAGAAAGCTCTGTTAGTTAATTTATTTGCTTTTATGAAATCATGAGGAGAGTTTAGTTTATTTGAGTGTCCTTTTCTGTGCGTAGTTTTTTGAGGTTCCATACTGATTAGGTTGTTTAGTGGGATTGGGGCCATGTGATTTAATGCTTTAAAAGTAGTTATTGTAGTTTTATATATTATCCTGCTTTGAATTGGCAACCAATGAAGGGAAGCTAGTATTGGTGTTATGTGCTGGAATGAGTGTGCTTTCATTATAATTCTAGCTGCTGCATTTTGTGCTAGTTGGATTCTTTTGATATTTTGTTTTGTTATTCCTAAAAGAATTAGGTTAGCGAAATCAAAGTGCGGGGTTATTGTAGCCTGGATTATATTAATGAAGTCTTGTAGGTGTACTAATGGGCGAAGTTGTTTAAGGATTTTGAGTTTAAAATATATTTTCTTTATAGTGTTTCTGATATGAGTAGTCATCGTCAGATGTGTGTCTAATATAACACCTAGGTATCTTATTTCGCTTTTTATTTTAATGTCATGATTTTGTATTGTTATGTGGGTTGGAGGGATATATGACTGGTTTTTTGTTACAATTAGGACTTCTGTTTTTGAATGATTAATGTGGAGGTTTTGAGCTTTTAGCCAGGTTGTTATTTCATTGAAACAATCTGATAGTTGTTTTATTGGTAAGTTAGGAATTGTGAAAGGGATGTACATCATTATATCATCTGCATATAGATGATAGTATACTCCAAATTTTTTAAAAATATTGCATGTGCCTTCTCCCATGGTTGCTTGGTCTGTACCTTTTCAACATCAAATAGTCCTTCCGCCTCTAGGCCTCCGCAGCTTCATCCACCAACAGCGCCTGGCGTGTTACCCCATTTATTGTAAAAGATAGTCCAATGGGGTAAATCCACTTACATTTGACCTGTTCCTTAGGCAGCCGTTTGGTGATAGGATCATAGTGTTTTCCTGTGTGGTAGGATTCCAGAGGACAAGTCCACAAATACAGCTATTGGGTGGCCTTGCCACTGAAACTTGCCCACTTGCTGCATTTTGGCAACCACTTTTTCTTTGAAAGCACAGTTGTGAAAGCAAGTTGCAATGTCCCTGGGGTGTTCATTCTGCTGTGGCCCAAGCATTCTATGCCCTCAACTTTATCTTTGGTGCTGTCAATTCTCCATCACCCAGTGAGGCCTGGAAGACAGACTGTCACAGCCATGTAGTCTTGATATTCTGGTCCCTCTAGAACACCTTTTATATGCAAATTATTCCAGCAGCTGCGGTTTTCTAAGTCCTCTTATTTTAACTGCATTTGCAGTGTTGCCTTTTCCATTTTACAGATGCACTCACGCATATGCTCACACTGCATTAGGCATTCATCCGCTTTTCCTTTCACCTCCTCCACTCGCTTACCCAATTCATAAAGATCAACTTCATCAATTGCAACTTCTCCAAAATACAGCAGCCCAGATTATCACTTACACCTCGCACCGTGAACACATCATTCCCACCCTGATCCAACTTCACTGGCTTCCCATAAAATTTGGCATAAATTATAAAATTCTCCTACCGCTCACCAGGCAATCCACACAGGCATACCGCAATATTTGGCTGACCACCTTCATTTTCACTTCCCCCACCGTTGTCTCAGATCACTCCACACTCACCACATGACCCTCCCCTCAGTTTCCCGTGCGCATTTGGAGCAAACGCGTCATTCCGCTTTCTTTTTCCTTGCTCCTGCCCTATGGAATTCTCTACCTGCCTCACTATGTGCAGAGACCTCCTTTCTACAGTTCAAATCTCAGCTCAAAACACACCTGTTTCAGTTGGCTTATGACTTTCCCTCCACTTCCCCTGAGCAGTCTCTCCCTTAGTCTAAGTTCTCCTCTCCTCCCCGTCCTCCCTTTGCTCTCTTCTTCATTCTCTTTCTTTTCTGTCTTGTCCTATACGAGGGGGTACCCAAAAAAAACAGGAATAACATTGCCGTGGGCGGAGCTTGTGTAGTACGCACTTCTGCCGCTAGGCGTGTATAGTGCAACTCATTGCCAGTTTAGTGCCGCCTGTGTTGTCGACCTGGCTTGTTCTGTTCATCTGCAGTGATTGTTTTTGCTAGCGCTGTTTTGTTCTTGTTTCTTTTTTTATGATGACAAGTTTAAGTGAACAACTTGCAGCTGTGAAATTTTGTTTTCTACTCGGTAAAAATGCTGCTGAAACTGTTTTAATGTTGAAAACAGCTTATCAAGATGACGCTATGGGAAAAAGTCAAGTGTACCAGTGGTTTGCTCGGTTTAAAAATGGCGACATGTCGATTGATGACAAACCTCGTTCTGGGCTTCCATCAACTGCCCAAATCGACGAAAATATTGAAAAAATTAGAGAGCTTGTGCTCACAGACCGTCGACAGACAATTGACCAACTGTCAGAGATTAGTGGGTTATCTTGGAGCTCGGTTCAGCAAATTTTAACGGAAGATTTGGGAATGAAAAGGGTTGCTGCCAAGTTTGTTCCTCGGGTTCTGACTGACAATGAAAAGGAACATCGAGTTGAAACATGTCGTGTTTTGAAACAACGGCTTGAAACTGATCCAGATTTTCTGTCAAAGGTCATTACAGGTGATGAGTCATGGTGCTATGGTTACGACCCAGAAACAAAGCAACAGTCAAGCCAATGGAAGACGTCATCGTCACCCCGTCCAAAAAAATGTCGTCAAGTCAAATCAAACATCAAAACAATGCTGATTTGCTTTTTTGATGCCAAGGGGGTAGTTCATTCAGAGTTTGTTCCCCCAGGTCAGACCGTCAATCAAACCTTTTATTTGGAAGTTTTAAGAAGATTGCGCAACAGTGTTCATCAAAAAGACCCGATTTGTGGCAGACAGGAGACTGGTTCTTCCACCACGACAATGCACCTGCACACACAGCCATCTCTGTTAGACAGTTTTTGGCTAAAAATGGCATGGTTCTGCTGCCCCACGCACCTTACTCGCCTGACCTGGCTCCGTGCGACTTTTTCTTATTTCCACGCATGAAAAGGGGCATGAAAGGACACCGATTTGACAACATTGAAGAAGTCAATAAAAAAAAGAGGGAGGAGCTGTCAGCCATTTCTAAAGATGACTACAAAAAATGTTTCGAACAGTGGAAGCACCGGTGGGACAAATGTATCAGTTGTAATGGAGAGTATTTTGAAGGGGATAAGGTTGTTTTGTAAAGAATTTGAAATAGCTTTTAAAAAATAATTCCTGTTTTTTTTGGGTACCCCCTCGTATATGATTTCCATTCTTTTCCTTATTTTTAATTTAGATTTTTGTAAACCACTCTGATGCCTTGCTGCCTAGGGCGGTATATCAAATGACAATAAAGATAAAGATAAATATCTGTTCTTAAGTCCCCCACCATTCCTCTCAGCTCAGCTTGAACTGCTCTGATTTCTTCTTCAAGTTTGCTGAACCATTGCTGCATCTATGTTTTGCTGATGTGCACCATCAGAACTGTTCACCTCTTCAGTGTTCCCTCCCCCGACCTTGCCTGCCACTGGTGCTGTTTTTGGAGTTGTTTCTTCGCAGTTCTGGTAGGAGAACTCTGAAATCAGCTGCCTTCCATTGTGTTAGTGTCATCCTGCCTTAGCAGGTTGCTTATTCCTTTCTTGAGGCAGTGTTCAGGTTAGTCACTGGGAGAAGGAAATTTTCCCTTTTGGACGGTCATTTTGGCGGAGCTCAAGGCTCAGCCATCCATATGACAGCGTAATGTTACTTCCTCCCCAGTTAAAATTTCATACAAAGAAGTGCAGAGTGATGTACTGTACTTGGAATACAGAAAGCCAAAGGAGCTGTATTCAGTAGGGAACAAAAGGCTGGTTTAATGTAATTGAATTCAAAAAGCCATTTATAACCCACTTATACCCAAAAAACAGGATCTGAAGTGAATTACATAAAAGTACAGGCAGGGATAGTAACACTTACCAAACAGTAGAATAAAGCTGCTTGTTGTTGTAGTTGTTAAGTGCCATTGAGTCAGTGTCGACTCACAGCAACCCTCTGGATAGTTGTCCTAAACTGTGTTCGGTCTTCAGTTAGACGGCTCATTGTTGACAGAGTGGCATCCATAGCTGCTGTTATTGTATCCATCCATCTCATTGCCGGCCTTCCTCTTTGGCATTGACTTTCAACCTTGCCAAGCATGATGTCTTTCTCTAATGATCTCTCTCTTTGTATAATGTGTCCAAAGTGATGTCACAGTCTGTGATGGCTGCTTAGAGCCGGAGCTCCCGTCGAGGCTTCAATAACGAGCAATCTATCTACTCAGACCATTTGCATGAATGAGCAAAAACAGTGGTGCTGAGCTGTGCTGACACCCTAATGTTGAAACGGAAGAAGTTCGAGCGGTTTCGCTCTTCCTATGCTTGCAAAAATGGATGGCTGCAGTGGGACTCCAGCGCTGATAAAATGACGTCTGGCACTGACACTGAGGAGGAGACCGAGCGTGCAGGACAGCAGTGCACCTGGGGCGACACATGGCATTGGTTCAAGGAGCTCAGGTGTGAGGTGGCCTCCATGTGAGATGATCTATGGAAGACAACAGCAGAGTTTAAGATTGATTTTAGACAGCTGAGCCAGCGCATTAAATCATTAGAGCAGCATGTGGACCAGCAGGATGACATGGCAGGCACTGTGCAGGAAAAGGTTCAACAAATGCAGCGTGAGCATAAGCAGATCTAAGATAAATTAGACCCTCAAAATGATCGCACCGTAGCAATATAAAAAGACGAGGCGTCCTGGAGGTGAAGTTCCAACAAGCAGCGCAGGTGGTGAAGGCAGGGGAAGATAATACCAGCAACATTTATTTGGTTACATTTGTATACCGTTTCTTCCAGCGATCAGTAGCGGTTTACATTGAACTTTAGTCACAGCAAACATTTGTTACATATAGCAGGAGTCAAATTGTCTACATATGCATATCACAGATTTGAAATTATACAGTATGACATGTTTACAGTTATACATATTTATATGAGTTTTATAGTTATTTACATAGCCTAGTATATGGTTGCATTAGGAACTAGGATGAGCTATTTATAATGTGGTGCTGGGCTGCATTGGTGTATTATGTTTGTGCTGTGTATTCGTGTAGGCTGCGCGAAAGGTATCGCTTAGTTGACATGTCCTTGTTTTCTTGTGCTAGGTGTGAAGCGGGTATGTGTTTAGCTATGTTATGTTGTAGTATTCCTGGAATAGGTAGGTTTTTAGGTTTTTCCGGATGTCTTTTAGGTCATTGTTGGCTCTTAGTGCATTAGGTAGGTTATTCCATTGGGAGGGAGCTGTGTATGTGAACGTTCTGTTACTCGTGAGAGTTTTGACGTTGCGTATGTTGAGTAGGATGAGTAAGGTGTTTAGGTTGTGGGTTCTTCTGCTCCTGTTGGGGGGTTGTGTTGAGATAAGGGTGGAGAGGTAAGACGGTGCTAGGTTGTGGATCAATTTGAATGTTACTATTTTGTATCTTTTGCAAGCATGGATGGGAAGCCAGTGGAGTTCCATTAGTATTGGTGTGATGTGGTCTGAGACCCGCAATTTCCTTATAATTTGAGCGGTGACATTCTGTGCCATTTGTAGTATGTTGAGGATTTTATTGGGTAACCCTTGTAGAATGCCATTGCAGTAGTCCAAGTGAGGTATGATGCGTGCTTGGACTACTGTTCGGAAGTCGGACTGCTCAATAATGTTGCGTAGAGGTTGGAGGATCCGTAGTTTGTGGAATATTGCCCGGTTTAGTAATCTTAGATGGGTTTCCATCTTGAGATTTTTGTCGAGGGTTACTCACAGATTTTTATTTCATGTTTGATGTTGTATGCATTATTGATCAGGAGAATTGTTGGGGAAGGGATGAAATCAGGGTTTTTGCAGATGAACATTACTTCAGTTTTCTTGTGATTGATGCTCATCTTGTTCTGCTGTAGCCAAGTTTGCGTTTCCTTGAGGCATGCTTCCAAATGATTATAGCTTGGATTGTTCTTGTCCAGTTCTGTATACAGCATTATATTGCCTGCATATAGGTGGTAATTAATCTTGTGCTTCTGAAATATTGTGCAGATAAGCCTTAAGTAGAGGTTGAACAGTAAGGAGGACAACGCTGAACCTTGCAGTATTCCCTGTGTTTGTGAGAATGCCTTTGATGTTTTTTGGTTAAAGTGAACCTGCTGCACTCTGTTGGATATATAGGAGCTGAACCATTTTAGGGGGGTTCCTTTTATTCCTATGGATTTAAGTCTGGTGATGAGGGTCCCATGGTTTACCGTGTCGAATGCTGCAGTTATGTCTATGAATATTAGGATGAACATTTTCTTGCTGTTTTCAATGCCTTTGTATAATTTGTCAAGTAATACTAGTAGTAGGGTTTCTACTCCATGGTATTGACGGAAGCCATATTGTTGGTCATCAAGTGCATTTCTGGCATCGATGTGGTCTTGTAATTGGTGCTGTACTGATTTTTCAATAGTCTTGGCTATGAATGGTATGTTTGAGATAGGACAGTATGAAGATGGGGGTCATCCTTGAGTGTTTTGTTTTTTAGGATAGGTCTTATGAGGGATCTTTTGAGCTCTAGTGGCATGATTCCTTGTTGCAGCGATTGATTTACTATGTGCATTATACATGGGGCAATTTCTGCTTTTGTTGCCTCGATCCAGGCTGCTGGACAAGGATATAAGGGAGAAGCAGTGGTATTTAGGCTTGTGACAGTGTTTATTATCTGCCTTGACTCAATGGGGTGGAAGGAATCCCATTCTTCGTTGGTGTCCATAACTTCCGGAGGAGGTCGTGGGGTGTTTGTGGTTTATGTTCGAGTGGATTTTGCTTCTGTTGGGTTAAGTTTGCAGGCATAGTGATCAGCTAGTGTTTGTGCCTTTATATCATCGTTTCGACTATCATCCTGAACAGTTTTGGTAATAGATTTAACGAGTTCAAACAGTTGTCTTGGTCTATTCAATGCCTTGTTTAGTATTTTAGTGTGATGGTTCTTTTTTGCTGCGTTGATTTCTTCTTTGTAGTTTGCGAGCTGTGTTAAGTATTCCGCTTTGAGTTCAGGGGACTTTGATGTTCTCCATCTTTTTTCCAGTTTTCTGAGGTCTTTCTTCATTTTGGTTAATACCGATGTGTACCAGGGTTCAGATTTGCTTCTTATTTTGCTATTTGTATTCAGTGGGGCGTTCGTCGTCTGCTTTGCAACTGTTTCAACTCCTTTGTTCCATTGGTTTATTAGGATTTCGAGATCGGTGTGATCAGTGTCTACGTATGTAGTAATTTAGTTTATTAGGGCTGCTTTGACAAATTGTTTGAACTTTTTTACCATATTGAGTAAAAAGATGGTGGTAGCCGCTGACATGAGCTATATCAATACCTGTCCCTAGCTACATTGCAACGTTGATGGGCAATACGCGGCCTTACCTCCTATTTGCACAATGGATATTTCCATTTGGAATACAATTTGAGATCAACAGATTAAGTGAGTCCACACGGAGGCTGAGAGCTGGACACAGCTTTCAAAGGAAGGCACCCCTAATGTCCTGCAGCGACCGCAGGAAAGGGAGGCCTCCATGCAGGATGGCGTGGATCCTCCAAGATGGCAAAACGTACCAGAGAAGGGTCAGTGTCTCAAGCATCTAGCTACGCGCTCCAGAAGAGGAACTATTCCAAATTCAGCTAGTTTCCCTGTGAAGACCTGATGGTGATAAGACAGTGTTGGACTGCAGGACCAATATGTTCTGGGGGATGGTTTGATGCCTTTTGTGTCATCCTGTGGAAAGTCTATTGTTACAGGGGGGCTCGGGAGGAGGGACAGTCTGATGTTCAGTTTGCTAATTGGATAAAGTTGGGCTGTGTTGGGTGCTGGGGACCAAGGGGAGAGTAGCGAGGTGTATAGCAGGGTGAGGAGCAAAATATTAGGGGAAAAGGTTACTTTTCTGAACATTTGTTGTCCAAACAGGGAGCAGTGGGAATTCTGGGAGAAGGTGGGAATATGGTTGGAAGGTAGAATACATGGGTCCTTGTTAGTAAGGGGGGGGGGAGAGATTTCAATGCTGTCTTAGATAGTTTGGATAGGTCTAATAGAGAAGGGGGTAGGAGAATCTCTGGAGGGAGGGGGGGTCACATACTTAGATTGGATGAGGACGAATGGCCTGGTAGATTTATGGCGTACCGTCCATCCATTTAAGAGGAATTATGCTTATTGTTCCCAGGTCCATGATAGTAGTAGTCAAATAGACTTTCTTATGGGGATTTAAATTGGGTGCAGAAATTAGAGGCCATTTCTATCAAACTGCAGACATGGACTGATCACACCCCTTTGTGGGGCAGATTTGAAAGGGGCGGGCCACACCTTTTGGTAGCTTAATGAAAGCCTATTAAGCAACCAGGCTGTAGTACGTAGCCTGGAAGAGACCATTGATGAATACATGTTATTTAATGACACTGGGGCAGTGGGCCTAGGTGTACTTTGGGATGGTTTTAAGGTGGTGATTGGGGGGGAAACTAATACAGTGGGCAGCTAGGAAGAAGGAGGCAAGACAGGCCAAGGTGAAGATGTTAATGGATAGAATAGCCAGTCTGAAGAGAATTCATAAACATACAGGGGATCAGCAGGTGTGGGACCCGCTAGATAAAGCCAGAACAGAACATGCGGACACTAACTTGGAGCTTATAGGGTACCAACTCCAATGGGTGAATCAGCGCTACTACAAATTTAATAATAAAGTGTGGGTCTTATTGGTGCGGAAGCTCAAGGAGCAGGGGAAACGTGCTCAAATAGTTAAAATAAAGGGGCAGAGCGATAAGCTTTTCTTTAAGGTTGATGAGATTTGGGCCAAGTTCAAGGAGTTATATACTGCAATTTATAAAGGTGAAGAAGGCATATCTCGTGGACGAGTGGTGGAGTACCTGCAGGCTCAGGGGGACATGGGGCTCGCCGCCACCATCTTCACTCTCCCCGTCTGGGTGAGAGCAACGCCGCTGCCTGGCCTGCCCTCCCCAGCAATTACTCCGGCCCAATCGGGGCTGTGGGAGTGGGAGGAGCAGAAAGCAGCTTGAAAAAGCAGCTGCTGCCGGCGGGAAATCCTTTTGGCTCGCCGCCACCATCTTCACTCTCCCCGTCTGGGTGAGAGCAACGCCGCTGCCTGGCCTGCCCTCCCCAGCAATTACTCCGGCACAATCGGGGCTGTGGGAGTGGGAGGAGCAGAAAGCAGCTTGAAAAAGCAGCTGCTGCCGGCGGGAAATCCTTTTGGCTCGCCGCCACCATCTTCACTCTCCCCGTCTGGGTGAGAGCAACGCCGCTGCCTGGCCTGCCCTCCCCAGCAATTACTCCGGCCCAATCGGGGCTGTGGGAGTGGGAGGAGCAGAAAGCAGCTTGAAAAAGCAGCTGCTGCCGGCGGGAAATCCTTTTGGCTCGCCGCCACCATCTTCACTCTCCCCGTCTGGGTGAGAGCAACGCCGCTGCCTGGCCTGCCCTCCCCAGCAATTACTCCGGCCCAATCGGGGCTGTGGGAGTGGGAGGAGCAGAAAGCAGCTTGAAAAAGCAACCCACTCACAGGCAGGCCCGCGCCTGTCGGGCCCGCGCCTGTCGGGCCTCGCCAGAGGGCCCTTTGGCGTGGCCCTTAGGTCGTGGCCCACTGGTCAGGGCTGAACACAGAGCAAGAAGCGATATTGTGGGAGGACACAGGAGATCGCAAAAAAGAAAGAAACGCCACCGCGACACGGATCTCCCAGGAGGGATTGAGCTGCAGCGTTCTTGTGCTCCACCTCCAACCACCTCAACAGCCCAATCGGGACGGACCAAAATCGAATTGCCACCGGACAATACACAGCAAGTATACCAACTACATCTCATGGACTAATACCCACACCTACATATGCTCTTGACTGTATAAACTGTTACCACATTTATTTATATTGTTCTTACGTTTACTGTCGTCAGTAACCTGTACTAAAGCTACTTACATTTACTGTCGTCAGTAACCTGTACTAAAGCTACTTACATTTACTGTCGTCAGTAACATGTATTATCTCCACTCAACACTCATGTACTATCACTAATAGCCATACAATATACTGCTATATAGTAGCCATATATATCATACTGTTGTCAGTAGATGAACATATTATTGATAGTAACAAATTTCACTGTTGCCAATAGGTAAATATAACGTTGAATGTAACTAATTACTATTGCCAATAATACTACAATATTGTTGCCTAATAGGTACATATACTGTTGAAAGTAACTAATCTTACAGTTGCTAATAGTACTATAATATTGACAGTAACAAACTATACTATTGTCAGTACATGAATACACTGTTGACAGTAACTAATATCACTGCTGCCAAAACTATATACTGTTGCATTTAGACACATACACTATCACCAGAGGCCTCTAACCCCTGCAGAACTCCCTAATCATTTAATACAACACATTTCTTACAAACATGGATCTCACAAAGTACCAATCCTACCTTATTATCACCATACTAACCATTCACCTAACCCAAAACATCTACGCTCTCAAACCAAATCCTACAGCATACAACACCATCCCCATCATTCACAACCCATACAAAACCACACCACAACCATACTCACACACACTTAACCAGACACACCGTCCCAACACTCCCAGACACTCAAGACTAATACAAATAAATCTCGTACAAGTCAAACCTATAAGCAGATCTTCTGAAACAAACACCATCAGAAAATTCATCCTCATAAATGCAAGATCCATACGAAATAAAATACCAATAATTAATGACATAATCACTGATGAAAAACCTGATATCCTTCTCATCACAGAGACCTGGCTCGCACCCACAGACACAATCCTCCTAAACCAACTCAACACACATCAATATGATCTTTTCAACTGCCACCGAGAAGCAAAAAGGGGAGGCGGGGCCCTTATCACCAAAAAAGAGCTCAAATACTCACTAAAAAATGTGAATAACATAGACGGTATGGACATCATAAATATAGAAAACAAAACCCTTGCACTGTCCCTCATCTACAGGACCCCCTCAACGGACCACAAAAATCTCACCCCCATCCTAGAACTTGCATGTACAGCTACACAGAGAAAACCACTTGTTATATTAGGTGATCTGAACCTTCCATCACTCAACCCACAACACACAATCAACTTTATGGATTCCATGAAAGAAATGGGTTACAACCAAATCATACAAACATCTACACATACAAAAGGTAACGCTCTAGACCTTGTATTCATTCCCACCCCATTTAATAAACACCAACTACAATCCCCACCTCTTATTACGGAAGTACCATGGTCAGATCACCACCTAATAACCTTCAATTTACTCTCACTATCACACACCAACACTGAAACTACTCCAACACCTTATAAATCTCGCTTTACACACTTCAACAAAGACACCTTCCTAGACACCGTATTACCTAACCTTATAAATAACACAACGGAAGTCAACACTATAATAGACCAATGGAACTCAACAATAAAAGAAGCAGCAACTCCCACTCAAGGTCCCCAAAAACAATTCACAAAAAGAAAGTCGGAAAAATGGTTCAATAGAGACCTCTCTAATATAAAAAAGCAACTAAGAAAACAAGAAAAACGGTGGAGGAAATCTAAAACAAGCGATAATAAAGCACAATACCTGAGTCTTCTCAACAAATACAAAGACACTATTAACAGATCAAAAAGGGAATACCACACAAAAGTCATAAATATGGCACTCAATCGACCGAGAGAATTATTTGCAATTATAAAAACACTAACAAAACCCCAAACTCCAGAGCCTGAACAATCAACGATAAGCGCACAAACCCTTGCAACTCATTTTGCTAACAAATTAAAAAACAAATCATCTAACACAATCATAACTATACCCACGGACTTAAAACCAACCAATAAATGGATAACCTTTCAAGACATTGAACAAAAACACCTCCTCAATATCATATCAATGATCAACACCACTACCTCCCCCCTAGATCCATGTCCAGTATCATGGATAAAAAACACCAAAATTGAATTAGCTATCCATATACAAAATATAGTAAACCAATCACTATCCCAGGGCATCATGCCAGATGCCCTAAAACTCACATCCTTACGCCCTATAATAAAAAATAATAAACTCAATCCTACAGACCCAAACTCCTACAGGCCCATAGCCAGCATACCGTTTATTGCCAAAGTAATAGAAAAAAATCATACAGCTCCAACTACAAGATTTTATCGACACACATGCACCACTTGACTCACATCAATTCGGCTTCCGCCCATCACACGGGGTCGAAACTTTGCTAATAACACTTATGGATGACCTCATAAAAGGCACTGACACATGCAACCAAGGTTACATCCTCATATTCATTGATATAGCTGGTGCCTTTGACAATGTCCACCACAATACACTCATTAACAGACTCCTAAGCCTAGGAATAGGAGGAACAATTCTACAATGGTTTATATCATACATCACAAACCGATCGATACACGTTAAATTAGGCCAAGACACCTCTGAGCCATTCGTACAAGGACAAGATATTCCACAGGGCTTGGCCCTTTCGGCCCTCCTTTTCAACTTGTATCTTCAACCCATCACAAATATATTTAAAAAACATAAAGTCAACCACTACATATACGCAGATGATATCATGCTCACTCAACCAATAAACACAAACAATCCCACCTACCAGAACTTACTAGACTGCATCAGCGAAGCAAATACTTGGCTAGAAAATAATAACCTCAGCATCAACCTAAAAAAAACTGAAGCAATGTTCGTAACAAGAAAACCAGATACTACTCTCCCTGAAACAATAACAATTAACGACACAATAATCCCAATCAAAAGGAAGTAAAATACCTAGGCATCATAATAGACCACACACTTAGTATGCTCCCTCACATAAAACAAACCGTGAAAACTATATTCTATAAACTTAAGACCATTCAACACCTACGACCAATACTAGACACACATGACTTCAGATCTGTTATCAGCACACTCATCACTCCACACTTTGACTATTGTAATAGTCTACTTATCGGCCTCCCTCTCACAAATACCAACTTACTCCAACGAGCTCAAAACATCTGTGCTCGAGTAACAGCAAAAGCCCACCTCACTGACCACATAACTCCCATCCTCACCGAACTACACTGGCTTCCCATAAATAGTAGAATATCATACAAAATACTCTTAACCACATTTAAACTTATCAACGGCATATCACCCTCACATCTAACCACTCTACTACATGCTCCAAAAGAACATAGAACCCGCAGACAAAACGCAACCCACTCACTAGACATAAAAAAATCAATTCGAAAAACAAAAAAAACCACAAGCTCAAGAGCATTCTCATATGCAGCCCCCACCCTATGGAATAAACTCCCACTAAGCCTCCGCAAAATAAAGGATCTCCAGACATTCCGGAAAGAACTAAAAACATATCTGTTTAAAGAACACTTTATAAATCCTAATGAACCCCCCCCATCTCCCTCACCACACCTCCATAAAAATCCTCCCTAACCACAGATCAAAAAGCCTCAAAACTCAACACACTTAGGAAAAAACAACCCTTAAAAACCACGATTAATAATTGACTAATGTAAATATTTGACTGATGTAAATAGTTAAAGCAGTTGTATAATTATATGTTCCATGTTATTGTTCATGAAAAGTTAATTGTACATAGTTTGAAGAAAATACGATGTTCCATGTAAAACCATGTTCATTATGTTAATTGTAAACCGTTCATTGTTAATTGTAAACCGCCTTTGATCTTGGGAAAAAGCGGTATAGAAGAAAAGCATAAATAAAAAATAAAATAAAAATGGGGGAATTGGGAGGAGAGGCGCGGGAAACCCTTAATAGGCAAATTGGAGAAGAGATTTGGGGGTCATTAAGGGCCTGGCCATGAATAAAGCCCTGGGCCTGGATGGCCTGATGGATCTTTTCTATAAAAAGCTGGAGCATAAGGTTCTGCCTTTGTTGGGGATGTTTAATGAGGTCCTAGCAGGTGATCCCTTGGCCCCTTCAATGCGACAGGTGGTCATCTCGGTGATCTTGAAGCCAGGGAGGGACCCGGCACTTTGTGGTTCCCACCAGCTGATTTCACTGATAAATACAGATGTAAAAGTTTTGTCTAAAGTATTGGCTAATCGGCTGGGAATGGTTTTGCCTGCACTGGTGCATCCCGACTAGATGGGGCTCATTCAGGGATAGCAAACTGGGGATAATATCAGGAGGGCGCTCCAGCTGATATGGACTGCCAGGAAGGAACAACAGGAGTTCATGCTACTGGCTATATATGCTGAGAAAGCATTTGATAGAGTCCACTGGGACTTTATGATGGCAGTGTTGGAATGGATTGGGGTGGGCCCGGCCTTTATGGCTTGGTTAAGGGCCTTCTATCAAGCGCCTGAGGCAACAGTCCAAGTGAACGGGTAGTGTTTGGAGTTCTTTCTGCTGGTGTGGGGGACTCAACAGGGATGCCCACTCTCACATCTACTTTTTGCTCTGGTGATGGAGCGAATACGCGCCAACCAGGACATTGGGGTTGGAGGTCAGGGGGGATAGCTCTCTTTGCTGATGAGTTATTCTTTGTGACACGGCCCTTGTTGTCCTTGCCGGTGCTGTTTCGGGAGCTTGGAGGGCTTTGGGGCCCTGTCGGACTTTAAGGTTAATCTGAATAAGATGGAAACACTTAATATCACTTTGACGGGGCAGCTAGAGCAATGATTGTGGGATAGTTACCCCTTTCGTTGGGGACAGGTATAACTACAGTATTTGTGGATGTGGATCACCCGGTCTTCAGAGGGGATTTATGTGGCTAATTACCCTCCCCTTCTGGGGTAACTTGGTAGAGGCATGGAAAGATGGCAGAAGGAAGAAATGTCCTGGTTCAGAAGAATTGCAGTTGTTAAAAGGAATGTCCTTCCTAGGCTGTTTTGGCCCCTTACCTGGAATTGAGATGGTTACAGGGGAAGCTCTTTGCCTATATTTGGTTGCATAGGCCACCGTGCATAGCGTGCTGGGTGCTTCATGCGACACATCGGAGGGGAGGCTTGGGGAGTTCCAGATATTTTCGATTACTATCTGGCAGCCCAACTTAAACAGGGGATACATTGGAGGGAAGGGGGGAAAGCCAAATGAACAGCATTGGCTCTGAGGCAGTGACCTGTCTTACCTCCCGAGCTTGTGGAGCCTCCACCCTGGGGATGGGGAATGGAAAATCCATATGTGCAGCATCTCTGGACCCAGTGGCAGAAGGCGAGGAGACAGATTGCACCACTGTCAAAATTTTCAATATTGGCTCCTATCAGCACCACCTCAGATTAAAGTCCTAGGAAGGAAGGGGTGTTTAAGAGGTGTGGACAGATGGGCATCGATACTTTTGCAAAAATTATTCAAAATGGGGAAGTGAAAACTTTTGAGGCTTGAAGAGATGCATTCTTTGGGAACGCGGGACTTTTCTGCCTATCTTCAGGTTTCCCACTATTTGAGACAACCACAATGACAGCAAATTTATGATATGGGCTATAACAATTTGGAGGCATTGTGAATGGGCTATACTAAGTCCTGGGGATTGATCCGACTCCTCTACCGCAGCCTGCAATCTGACAAGAGATGCAAGTTTCAGTATATGACTGATTGGGAGAGAGATTTGGGGGTGGTTTGAGATGGAAAGGAGAGGGAATTGATATGTATGGGTGCTGTACAGTCTGCCCTGTCAGTTACAATTAAGGAAAACACCTATAAAATTTTGATACATTGATACTATACCTCTGAACGGTTGCATGGGATGTTTCCTTGGGTTTCAGATAAGTGTTGGAGGGGGTGTGGGGAAGTGGGAACATTGCATATATGATGGGCCTGTCTGGTGATAAGTGTATTGGGAACAGTTGAAGGGGCACATCCACAATATCTTTGTGATGAATATGGGGTTTGAACCTCTTGGACATTTGGCCAGGAGAGGTCTGGTACCGCTGGTGTTGGCCCATTCGAGCTTGTGTTATTGTGGCTTGCTGTGAAATTGCTTGGAGCTCGAAACAATCCCATGCACCTAAGATGACAGCATGAGTGCGGAGGCTAAGAAAGGTGCTTTTGATGGAGCACCTTACTGCACTTCGCTGAAACAAAGGAGAGACTCTTGCGTCTACCTAGAAACCTTTGTTGGACTCTTTGTTAATGGACTAAACCTTCGGGGTGGGGGGATGGGATGAGGCGCAATTGATATTTTTGTATCATTCATAACCCTGGAATTGGGGCAAACATCTTCTGTATAAAAATGAAAACTAAAAAATTGTAACTAACTAATCCGCATGTAATCTTTCACACCAGTCCTCTTGAATCAAGATTACAACTCACATCCCACTGAGAGAAAAACCACTGGGCTTATAGTCAACGGCAAAAGCCAACACTTGTAAAGTAGCTAGTCATTGCTGTTTTGAATTAGACCTGGCTAAGGTTAGGCTAGCCTTTTTTTTAACCTAACTTTAGCTGGTTTAAGTTAATTGGCCAGTGGATGAATATCACTGCTGACCAGTTAACTCAAGTGCCACTTTCGGAACTCCTCGATGCTACATAGAAACATGATGACAGAAAAAGACCACATGGCCTATCTAGTCTGTCCTTCCATATCAACAACTACAACAGTCCACTTTTTACCTTTAGAGATCCTCTGTGTTGGTCCTATGCTTTTTTTGAATTCAGTTACTGTCCTCATCTCTACCACCTCCACTGGGAGACTATTCCATGGATCCACTGGGAGACTATTCCATGGATCCACTACATAGTTAGCAGCGGGGTATGCAGCGGCCTTAGGAGGGGATATTCAGCAGCAGACCCTGAATATCCCAGTCACCAGGATTAACACAGTGAACAGGTCTGCTAACCACGTTAATGCTTTTGAATATGCCCCACCCCCACCCCACCCATTTTTAACAGCTTCTTAAACATTTTTTGCTTTCTTTCAAGTTGTAATGACTTTGGTAATTATTCCACTCTACTAGGACCAGTTGCGGACCTACATTTTTGGGGCCCTGAAGCTTGAACTGTTATGGGGGCCCCTTCACAATCAGCAACAAGGTCTGGATAACATCTGTTATCTTCTTCAGTGGGGTTGTTCCACGACCAATCACCACAAATTTTTTTAAAATGTAACCACTACCTTACTAAGACACATCTTTTATCTATGCAAAGTGAGCCCTTGAGTCAATGCTGCCCCGGCAACCCAACAGCCTCTGGATTTTCTTGGCAAGGGTGACCGAAGGTAGATTGCCAGGCCTTTTTTCCAAGGCAATGGAGGGTAAAGTGACTTGCCCAAGGCCACAAGGAGTGCCACTGGGAATTGAGCCCTGGTCGTTTGGTCCTCCAACCATTGCTCTAATCACTAGGCTACTCTTCCATTCCTATGCATCTTGTTCAAACTGGAGCTGTTAGAATGGTACCAGGCTGCAGCACTGCATGAATATATCGCTCATAGTGACATAGGGGGCTATTTAGTGCCAGTGGCTAGCTGTCAATGCTGAAGTCTAACCCGGGGCCATATCTGCCACCAACATCGAATATCCGGGTAGCCAAAGAAGCCAAAACCTAACTGGGTAGTGGCAACATTGAGCCACTTCCATGGGTAAAGTTAGGCCAGCATTGGCCAAGTCTTGCTTTACCCATGGGTCGCTAAGCCGGCAATGGCTGAATATTACAGCTGCCTCAGATCTGGCCCAAAATGCTCCTGACACACCCGAATCCTAACCACTGAGCACAGGGGCATGTAGCAGCAGCACCTGCAGACATCCAGCAGCAACTAACCATGTTAATATAGTAACATAGTACATGACGGCAGATCAAGCAAGGCGGCAAGAATAAGTGCACTTGTCGTTCCATGCAGGTCACCTCTCCCCATGCCTTTGTTTAGGGGTGTACCCTCTGCTCTGTGTAAGTCACCCCTATTTGTGAGATATAAGAGAGAGTTAAGTTTATTTTGATTTTATCCTGTTGCTGTAAAGGGATCCACTGTGTCTATCCCATGCCATTTTAAATTCTGTCACTATATTTGCTCCCACCACCTCCATTAGGAGGGCATTCCAAGCATCCACCATCCTTTCAGTGAAAAAGTATTTCCTGACATTGCCTTTCAATTTATCCCCCCTTGCAGCTTCATGTTAGGTCCTCTAGTTTTACAGCTTCCCCATCTTTCAAAAAGGTTTGTTTGTTCATTAATACTCCATAAGTATTTAAAGTTCTGTATCATATCTCCCCTGTTCCTCTCTCCTCTAGCGTATACATATTTATTTATTTTATTTATTTAAAGTCTTTTCTATACCGCGCTCTTTAAAATCAGTTCGGTTTACATTCAACTGTAAATTTGAATGCAGGCACCTCAGCACTGTACTTACAAAAAACAGGTTATGCAACTTGGTCTAACTGGGGGTAACTATGTACAGGCTATACAGTAGCCAGGTTACTCCGTAGGTAGCTATATATAGGCTAAATGGCTATATACAAGCTGAGTGGTGGTTGTTTACAAGCGCATCCTAGGGAGTCTGGTTGTGCTAATGTGCAGGGCTTTGGCTGTGGGTAGGGAGAGTCTTGGAGCAGTTCTCTTGGTGGTTGCGTGTGGCTAGATGTTGTGTGTCTCCGTTGTGTGAGAAGTGCTGGATGAAAAGGTGGTATTTCAGGGCCTTCCTGAATTGGAATAGGTCCGTAATGGCCCGCATGTTGGGCTGGAGGGCATTCCAACATGTGGGTGCATAGTACATGAATGCTCTATTTCTGGTTGCTTGAAAGCATTTCGTGATCCTACTAGGGATGCTCAGTGTGTTGGCGGCAGCTGACCTTTTTGCTCTGTTTGAGAGGGTGGGGAGGACGAGGTCCTTGATGGAGGAGGAGGTGAGGTTGTTTATGGCCTTGAAAGTCAACAGTAGAATTTTGAAGGTGAGTCTACAGTGAACCGGCAGCCAATGGAGGTGTTTCAGGATTGGGGTTATATGGGCCCTTCTGGTGGCTCCATGTAGTATTCTGGCGGCTGCGTTCATTGCATGTTGAAGTGGGAGGCCCCAGGGCCGGCCCGTCCATTGAGCAAGAATGTTTTTTGCACAGGGCCCCGCGTTTCAGGGGGCCCCACGCAAAAAACATTCTACATTAGCAAAAGCAGATTAAAAAAAAACCCCGGCTGCCGCTGCTGCCATGGCAGCGGCATAATCAAATGTCCCACCGCGGGGCCCCGCCTGCCTGGTAGAGCCTCCCTTCACCATCAGCTCCGGAGTCCCTCCCAATGCGTGGGCTTTCAGAGCCGCTAGAGCTTCTCTGACCTCTCGCGGCTCTGTTAATCCCGCCGGGGCTGATGGGAAATCCCATCAGCCCCGGCGAGATTAACAGAGCCGCGAGAAGAAAGGGAAACTCTCTCGGCTCTGAAAGCCCGCGCATTGGGAGGGACTCCGGAGCTGATGATGAAGGGAGGCTCTGCCGGGCAGGCGGGGCCCCGCGGCGGGACATTTGATTCTGCCGCTGCCACGGCGGCAGCAGCAGCCGTTTTTTTTTTTTTTAAAGCTGTCAGGGTTGATGGGGGGAGGGGTGTTAGGACTGGTAATGGGCGATGGGGGGGGCTAATACTGGAAGTGGGTTGATGGGGGGAGGGGGGTTAGGACTGGTAATGGGCTATGGGGGGTTAGGGCTACTAATGGGCTATGGGGGGGGCTAAGACTGGAAGTGGGCTGATGGGGGGTTAGGACTGGAAATGGGCTGATGGGTTAGGATGTAATGGGCTATGGGGGGGCTAAGACTGGAAATGGGCTGATGGGGGGTAGGACTGGTAATGGGCTATGGGGGGGCTAGGACTGGAAATGTGCTGATGCGGGGGTTAGGACTGGTAATGGGCTATGGGGGTGCTAAGACTGGAAATGGGCTGATGGGGGGTTAGGACTAGTAATGGGCTATGGGGGGGGGGGGCTAGGACTGGAAATGGGCTATGGGGGGCTAGGACTGGAAATGGGCTGATGGGGGGCTAGCACTGGAAATGGGCTATGGGGGGCTAAGACTGAAAATGGGGTGATGGGGGGGCTTAGGACTGGAAGTGGGCTGATGGGGGGCTTAGGGACTGGTAAGGGGCTGGGGGTGGCTAGGACTGGAAATGGGCTGAGTGGAAGGAGGGCTTGAACTGCAAATAGCTGATGGGGACGGGGGCTTGGAATGGAAATGGGCTGTAAGGGGAGGGAGCTAGGACTGGAAATGGGCTGAGTGAGGGGGGCTAGACAGGAAATGGGCTGATGGAGGGCTAGGATAGGATTGGAAATGGGCTGTTGGGGGGGCTTGGATTGAAATGGACTCATGGGGGGGCTAGAACTGAAAGTAGGCTCATGGGGGGCTTGGATTGGAAATGGGCTGAGTGGAGGGAAGCTAGGATTTGATATGGGCTGATGATGGTGGGGCTAGGAAAGGACTAGAAATGGGCTGATGGGGGGCTGAGCTGATGGAGGGACTCGGATGGGGGAGCTAGGACTTGAAATGGGCTGATGGGGGTTAGGACTGGTAATGGGCTATGTGGGGCTAAGACTGAAAATGGGGTGATGGGGGGGCTTAGGACTGGAAGTGGGCTTAAGGGGGGCTTAGGACTGGTACTGGGTTATGGGGGCTTAGGACTGGAAATGATGGGGACGGGGCTTGGAATGGAAATGGGCTGAGTGGAAGGAAGGAAGGCTTGAACTACAAATAGCTGATGGGGAGGGGGGCTTGGAATGGAAATGGGCTGTGAGGGGAGGGAGCTAGGACTGGAAATGGGCTGAGTGAGGGGGGGCTAGGACAGGAAATGGGCTGATGGAAGGCTAGGATAGGATTGGAAATGGGCTGTTGGGGGGGCTGGGATTGGAAATGGGCTGTTGGGGGGGCTGGGATTGGAAATGAGCTGATGGAGGGACTTGGATGGGGGAGCTAGGACTGGAAATGGGCTGATGGTGGGGCTAGGATAGGACTAGAAATGGGCTTATGGAGGGCTGGGATTGGAAATGAGCTGATGGAGGGACTCGGATGGGGGAGCTAGGACTGGAAATGGGCTGATGCGGGGACTAGAAGGGAGCGGATGCTGGGTGGGGCTGGAACTAGAAGGGAGCTGATGTTGGGGGAGGATTAGAATGGGATAGAGTTGGGAGAGTGAAATGGAGAGGGAAAAAATATTTTGTGTGGGAGGGAAGACAAATCTACAATTGGCCGGATATTGGGAGAGTAAGTGGGTATTGAGGATGGCGGGGTAAAATTTGAGTGGATGAAATAGGAATGAGGAAAGAGCAAAAGGAGAGAGATTAGTATGTTAAAGCAGATGTAGAAAGAGAGAATGGAAAAAAACTAGAAGAGTGAAGAAAGGACAAATGGACAGCAGACGATGGAGAGTTAGCAGAAGACATGAAGAAACCAGAAGAAAGTGGCTGGAGCAATTGCAGCTGAAAAAAAATGCACAAAAGGTAGAAAAATATCTCTTTATTGGATTTATTAACTGAAATATGTCAGCTCTGGGAAATGTGCATCATTAACGTCTGTTTAGTACAAGAGGAAATTAATTTATAGTTTTATTTCTACAGTGTTGTTGGGCTTTTGGGGTTCCCAGTTTAATTATTGTCTTCCTGTTTCTACATTGTGATTTCTTGTTTGGTGACGGTCTATGTTCTGCACGTGTAACTGAGCTGAGGTATTCTGTTTATGTAATTCCTATTTGACATTGCCACTTGTTCTCTTTCCCCAGTAGGTCATGTATTGTTGTTCTCTGAAATGTATTGGTTTAATATTTGTAGTGTTGCCTTTTGATAGGTAGGGTCTTGTGCTTTGTGAGTCCTGGTAGTGCTATTATGATACGGCGGGTTTGCTATGGGTTCTAAATGGGCAGTGTTTGTAGTAGTTCCTAATGTGCCTGGCGGTTTGGCACTGGATTATAGTAATGTAGACATCTTTTAGTCTTTCTTTATCCATACACTCATTAAGAGGCATGTTTACTAAAAGTTAGTGTATGGTAACATTATGCAAATATTTATGCAAATGAGGCCCTTATGCAAATAAGGCCCCGCACCCCCCTTGGGCTGCCCCTGGAAGGCCCTGTATGATTGAGTTGGCATAGTCAAAGTGTGGGATTACCAAGTCTTGGTAGATTGTCCGGAAGTCTTCAGGTTCTAGTAGAGGTCATAGATGGCGGATTGTCCATATCTTGTGGTATACTGCCCTGATAGTGTTGTTTATGTGAGCTTTCATATCCATATTTAGGTCAAGTCTCTTCTCATATGTCTTCTGACGCAGGCTCTAGATCATTTTGGTTGCCTTCCTCTGAACCGTTTCCAGTCTTTTTATATCTTTTGCGAGATATGGTATCCAAAACTGAACACAATATTCCAAGTGAGGCCTCACCAGCGACTTGTATAGTGGTATTAGTACATCATCCTTTCTGCTGGTAATTCCTCTTTGTATGCAACCCAGCATCCTTCAGGCTTTGGCCACCGCCTAGTCACACTGTTTCGCCACCTTGAGATCCTCAAACAATCACTCCGAGGTTTTTCCCCTGGTCAGTGCACACCAACCTCTTGCCGCCTATCTCATTCTGCTTCCCAAGTGCATGACACTGCACTTCTTCACCTTAAATCTTAACTGCCAAGCATTAGACCATTCTTCCAGCTTTTGTAGATCTTTCCTCATGTTATCCACTCCCTCTGGGGAGTCCACTGTGTTGCAAATTTTCATGTTGTCTGCAAAAAGACAGACTTTTCCATTCAATCCTTCAGCAATATCACTCACAAATACATTAAACAGTACTGGTTCCAGGACCAAACCCTGGGGCACCCCCACTAATCACCCTCCTTTCATCCGAGTGAGTTCTGTTTACCATCACCTTTTGTCTGTCAGTCAACCAATTTCTGATCCAGTTCACCACCTTGGGACCCATCCCCAAGATGTTGAGTTTATTGATAAGTCTCTTATAAGTAACAGTATCAAAGGCTTTGCTGAAATCTCGGTAGATCACATTCATTGCATGCCCTTGATCTAATTCTCTGTCACCCAGTCAAAGAACTCAATCAGATTTGTTTGGCAAGATCATCCTTTGGTAAAAGGATATAAACAGGATGGTGTCAGTACAGAGGGTGGCTACTAAAATGGTTAGTGGTCTTCATTATAAAGCATATGCAATGCAATGTGTGCCTTCGAGTCAGTCCTGACTCCTGGTGACCCAGAAGCTCCTGGGTTTTCTTGGCAGTGTCACCGGAAGTAGATTGCCAGGCCTTTCTTCCGAGGCAATGGAGGGTTAAGTGACTTGCCCAAGGCCACAAGGAGTGCTAGAGGATGGAATCAAAACAAGCAAGAGGATGGAATCAAAACAAACTCAAATAACTTTTACTCTTCAAAATATACAGGGGAGGGGGATAACCTGCATAGAGTGGGGGCTACAGCCTTAAATAAAAGCATAGAGGTGAGCTATCTGCACAGAGTGATGGGTTTTATAAAGTGCCCTTAAGTCAGTGCTGTCTCCTGGTGATCCAGTAGCCCCCTGGGCTTTCTTGGCAAAGTATGACCAGAAGTAGATTGCCAGGCTTTTTCTTATAAGGCAATGGAGGGTGAAGTGACTCGCCCACAGCCACTAGGAGTGCTAGTAGGCATTAAGCCCAGAACTCCTGGGCTGTAGGCTGTGGCTCTAATCACTAGGTTACTCCTCCACTGCCCTAAACAAAGACCTAGAAAGGATATCCTGCATGGAGCAGTGGGTACAGCTCTAGCCACCTCGCAGGGCAGACTAGAGGGACCATGTTGGTCTTTTTCTATTGTTATTTATTATAGGGGAGATATTCAAAGTCATGTACATGATTTGCGGACCTGCAAACTCTGTAAATGCTGCTGAGCTGGATATTCTCAAATAATATGGTGTGGTTTGAGATAAAAGCCAAGGCGGAGTCCCCTCACAGCAAGCTCAAAGTCCTAGACTTCAAAAACGCTGACTTCAGTAAAATGGCCAAGTACCTGAAGGAGGAGTTGGCATAATGGGAAGAGATAAGGGAAGTGGAATTGCAGTGGACTAAAGGTGGCAATAAAAGGGGCAACAGATATGTAAAGTAAATAAAAATAAGAGGAAAAGGAAACCTATTTGAGTCTCCAAAGAAGCGGCTGCACAAATAAAGTAAAAAAACACAGCTTTCATATTATTCAGAAGTTCACAAACAGAGGAACACAGAAAAGAATACAAGATAAAGCTAAAAGAGATAAAACAGAAATAAGGATAGCAAAATCAAAGGCAGAAGAAAAGATGGTTAAAGATCTAAAGCGTGATGACAAAACGTTTTTCAGGTATATTTGGGAGAAGAGGAAGATCAGAGGTAGAATTGCAGGACTCAAAAGTGCCGGGAATGGATTTGTGAAAAGTGACATTGAAAAAGCGAAAATGCTAAACAAATACTTCTGTTCAGTTTTTACTAAAGATAATCCTGGAGGAGGACCACCTGTGATTGACAAATATACAAAAGGGAATGGAGTAGATACCACACCATTCACAAAAGATGATGTGTTAGAGCAACTTGCAAAACTGAAAGTGGACAAGGCCATAGGACCGGATGGAATACATCGCAGGATACTGAAAGAGCTCAGAGATTCTTGCAGGGCTATTAAAGGATGTTTTCAATAGATCCTTGGAGACAGGAGAAGTTCCACAGGACTGGAGAAGGGCTGATGTGGTACCTCTTCACAGAAGTGGTAATAGGGAAGAGTTGACAAACTACAGGCCCGTGAGCCTTACCTCGGTGGCAGGAAAAGTAATGGAGGCGCTCTTTAAAGAGAGAATAGTGGACTTCCTCAATACCAACAGGTTGCATGATCCAAGACAACATGGTTTTAGAAACATAGAAAAATGATGACAGAAAAAGACCACATGGCCTATCTAGTCTGTCCTTCCATATCAACAACTACAACAGTCCCCTTTATACCTTTAGAGATCCTCTGTGTGCCATCCTTTTTTGAATTCAGATACTGTACCACCTCCTCTGGGAGACTATTCCACGGATCCACTACTCTTTCCATAAAGAAATATTTCCGCCTATCACTCCTGAATCTATCTCCCTTCACCCTCATCCCATGTCCCCTCGTAGCAGAACTTGCTTTCAATTGAAAGAGGCTCTCTCCCTGAACATTTATGCCACGGAGGTATTTAAACATCTCAATCATATCACCTCTGTCCCGCCTTTCCTCTAAGGTGTACATCTTAAAATCCTTCAGTCTGTCCTCATATGCTTTATAATGAAGACCACTGCAAAAAGGCACATTTTTTTCCTTTCAATCCTTTGGCAGTATCATTCAGAAAGACATTGAACAGGACACAGCTCTGAGGCACTCCTCTACTCACCTTCCTTTCTTCTGAGTGAATTATGTTTACCACCACCCTCTGTTATTTATCAGTTGACCAATTTCTGATCCAGTTCACCAGCCCCAGCTTGTAACCCAGCCCCAGGCTGCTCAGTATATTGATAAGCCTCCTACGATGAGGAACAGTATCAAAGGCTTTGCTGAAATCTAAGTAGATCACATCCATCACATGCCCTTGATCTAATAGTATCCAGTCAAAGAAATCAATCAGAATTGTTTGGCATGATCATCCTTTCATAAACAATGTTGCCTCGGGTCATGCAACACATTGGATTCTAAAAAGTCCACTATTCTTGCTTTCAGCAGATAAAGACCAGTATGGTCCATCCAGTAAGCAGGGCCGGCCCATCTTTTGTGCGGGAATGTTCACATAGGGCCCTGCACTTCAGGGGGTGGGAGGGCTAGGATATAGGACTTGAAAGGGCTGATGGGGAGGCTAGGACTGGAAATGACTAATGGGGGGACTGGGATAGGACTGGAAAGGGTGATGGGGGAGCTAGGACTGGAAATGGGGTGTTGGGGGTGCTTGGACTGGAAATGGATTGATGGGGGGCTAGGATAAGTCTTGAAAGGGATGATGGGTGGCTAGGACTGGAAATAGGGTGATTGGGGGTGCTGGGACTGGAAATGGGCTGATGGGGCTAAGATAGGTCTGGAAAAGGTTAATGGGGGCTAGGACTTGAAATGGGCTAATTGGGAGGGCTTGGACTGGAAATGGGCTGATGGGGGGCTAGGACTGGAAATGGGCTAATTGGGAGGTGCTGGGACTGGAAATGTGCTGATGGGGGGCTAGGATAGGACTGGAAAGGGCTGATGGGGGCTAGAACTTGAAATGGGCTGATTGGGGTGACTTGGTCTGGGAATAAGCTGATCGGGGGGCTAGGTCTTGAAATCAGTTGATAGAGGGACTAGGATAGGACTGGAAATGGCTGATGAGGGTCTAGGATTGGAAATGGGCTGATGGTGTTTGGACTGGAAATGGGCTGATGCGGGAGGATGGGAGAATGGGACTATAAGCAAGCGGATGCTAGGTGGGGCTGGAACTAGAAAGGAACTGATGTTGAGGGAGGACTAGAAGGGGGTGGGGCTGGGGAGGATGGAGAGGGGAAAAGATATTTTGAGTGGGAGGGAAGAAAAATCTAAGATTGGCCGGGTATTGGGAGAGTAAGTGGGGACTGAGGATGGAGGGGGGAAATTTGAGTGGATGAAAAAGGAATAAAGAAAAAAATGGAGGAAAAAACGAAAGCGGAAAAATCAGTATGTTAAAGCGAGGTAGAGAGAGAATGGGAAAACCTAGAAGAGAGAAGAAAGGACAAATGAACAGCAGACAATGGAGAGTTAGCAGAAGACACGAAGAAGCCAGAAGAAAGTGACTGGAGCAATTGCAACTGAAAAATAAAATGCACAAACAACAAAAGATAGAAAAATACTATTTTATTTTGAATTTATTAATTGGAATATGTCAGTTCTGGGAAATGTGCATCGCTAACATCTTTGCCTTTTGTTTAATACAAGAGGAAATTAATTTATAGTTTTATTTCTGCAGTGTTGTACATTCCAAGTTTGGCTTTTGAGGTTTAATTATTGTCTTCATATTTCTAAATTGTGATTCCTTGTTCTTGTTTGCTGCTGGTCTGTGTTTTGCATGTGTAACGGAGCTGCGGTATTCTATTCATGTAGTTTCTATGTGACAGTCCCTCTTTTTCGCTTTCCCTAGAAGGAGATGTATTGGTCTCTGAGATGTACTGGTTTAATATTTGCAGTGTTGCCTTTTGATAGGTAGGGTCTGGTGCTTTGTTAGTTCTGGTAGTGCTATTATGATATGGCAGGTTTGCTATGGGTTCTAAATGAACAGGATTTATAGTACTTCCTGGCAGCTGGCACTGGAGTATAGTAATGTAGAAATCTGGTAGTCTTTCTTTATCCTCACTGCCCATGCAAATGGTATTCAGACACTCATTAAGAGGCATGTTTAAAAGTTAATGCACATTCACAAATGTTAATGTGCGCTTAGTGCAGGAACACCCATTTATTTCTATTGGCGCAGTGGCACTTAACGCACATTAATATTTAGTAAACGTGCTCCTAAGTCATTGCCAGGACAAAAGAGAGGCTCATGAAGGGCTCCTTTGAAAGCCGCCTAAAGTTTTATGTGGCAACATATACGTTTTAAAATTAAAATAAATTAAATTTATGCAAATGAGGTCCAGTGGATATGCAAATGAGTCTCCATACATGGCCCCCATATCACCCTTGGGCCGTCCCTGGTTCTAAAAGTTCTTTTTGTAAATTGAAAATAGATGTGAAAACTCGTCTGTTTCATCAGGCTTTTCCTGAAGCTTGAGCTCACTTTGTTTAGAGGCTTGTATCCGATGCCTACGCTCCCTCCCTCCCAATTGTTCTCTGGTAAATGGAGCCATTTGGCTGTCATGTTGTGCCCGACGTCGTCCTCTGCTGTTAGGTCTTCAGTCTAGCTTTGGTGTATCTTCTCGCTCTCTTTTGCTTACTCTCTCTTGTAAACCGTTATGGTGTCAATGCCTCTAAGTATGATCACATGAATTCCAATTTCTCACTGTCACCATTTCAAAATCCTCCTGTTCCCCGATAAGGCATTCTCCACTAGCTTTCCACTCTATTTATCTTCCCTTCTCATCTCCCACTGTCCTACTCATACCTTACATTTCCTTAACTATGCCCTCAGGCATTCTGTGTTCTCCTTCCTAGTCCCTTCTCTGTGGAACGCCCTTCCGCATTATATTCGCTGTGAGTCCTCTTTCAAAACGGCTTTAAAGACTCACTATTTTGTGTCTGCCTATGCTGGACTATTGACATCTTAATATCTGTTCCCCCTGGATTCTGGTTGGCCCCTGGTCAGTGGTTCCTGCAGAGAGGCTTGTCTTTGTTTTGTATTTACATACTGGGTCACACCAAGGTCCATCAAGCCCAGTGTCCTGTTTCCCAGGTACCCAGCAGTTTCAGGCTCCTCAGTGCTTGTATTGGGGTCAGCAGTGGATTTCCCGGGTCCCCTTTAATTCTTACTATACTGCCCCTTTAATATTTTTACTGTTTCTTTCACTTTATTGTAATTTTCTTGTAAGCTGCCTCGCTACCTCAGCAATGAGAGGCAGTATAGCAAGCGCACAAAACACATAAGCAGACTTATTGCTTGAATGCTACTATATTGAGAACGCTAATAAAAACATAGAAAGTAAAGAAGGAAAGAAAGATATAATCACTGCTATCACAATGGAGGAGCCGCCCAGTGGTTAGAGCAACTGACTAGTGCCCAGAAGATCAAGGGTTTGATTCCCACAGCACTCCTTGTGACCTTGGGCAAGTCACTTTACCTTCCATTGCCTCTGAAGAAAAGGCTGGCAATCTACTTCCGGTGATACATTGCCAAGAAAACCCAGAGGCAGCTGGGTCGCCAGGAGTCAGCACTGACTTGATGGCACTAAAAAAAAAAATCACATTACATGCTCATGCCTCAAGATTCGATCACGTCACTCTTTTAATGATTCAATACCACTGCCTTCCAATTGCTTTGCAGATTCAATATTTATTTAACAGGTTTTTATATATACCGCTTTATTATTTCAGTCAAAGCGGTTAAAACTGTAACTTAAGCTTGGTAATGTACATTAAACAGGGACATTAATAACTTGGATTCTTCTGAAGCACCATAGAATTCTAACTCTCCACACTGGTAACCTTCTTATCCCTCCTTCCTTACTATTCCATAGCCTTTGCTCCATTCACAAATAATCGACTCTTTCTTCTCCCTTCCTCCCCCCCTCCATCTAGAAAGTTAGCCTTCTACTATCGGGCCCCAGCTCTTTGGAACTCTCTCCCACCTGTCCCCCACCAGGAATCATCATATCGCAAATTTAAGAATGACTTAAAACACATTCTTTCTGACAGGCTTTTAACATAGAATCATAGCTATTGCCCACATACTGTGTTGTCTGTTGTCTATGGGCATGATATTTGAAAGGCATTTATACAGTTTACAGCCCAGTAAACCATGTACAGTAAATGCCCTAAATAGAGATATTCATGGATATGTAACCTCAGAAGTTGGTGGGGGAAGCCAAGATGGTGGACACGTGCTAACTGTGCTCCCGTGGACTCTCGTTTTTGGCTTATAATTGTTTATTACCTGGTTATTATGCCTTGAAAATGGAAAGCCAAGGCCTGGGAACCTCTGAGGAGTGCAACTGTGGTTAAGGAGCCACTCAACGAGTTTGTCCCGCCTGCTGGTGCAATGGTGATTACTCTGGGGCAGGAAGGCTCGCTGGGGGCAGCAGGAGGGGAAGGAGGTTCTTCATGCCCCTTTGAGGCAGACATCACTTTGAGCCCGGAGGGGAGATCTGCTCCATTGCGGCCTGCTATCCCAGATGCTGATTCATCAGTGGCTGATTCTGACTGCAGTTTGGGGAATCGCCTAGAGACGCCGGAGGTGAGAGAGTGTGCCGTGGCGTGTTGTCTTCTGCTGCAGATCCCGCTGTTGAGCTTGGGACCATGACTTCCGGAGCAGAGAGTGTATCCCACTTGTTGCTGGGGGTCAATTTGGTAATACTTTGCACCCGGCTTTGATACTTTGGAACCAAAACCTATGTTGCAGAAGCCATCTACCATCATGTTGGAAACGCTGTGGAGAGATCTGCAGACATTAGAGTCCTCTTTTCTCTCCCAGTTTGCTTCTTTCCAGACTGCTGGCCATCTCAGGTCTTGGAGCAGCAGAAGCAAATGGTAATGTAGCAGCAGAGCGCAGACAAACCAATAATACCAGGAGTCTGTTCAGAAGGTCCAAATCATTTATTTGTGCACAAGTCTCAAGCAAAGTCAATTTCAAAATGGCTGAGCGAAGTTCTCTGGCAATACAACAACTTTTATAGACTTTTGCTCCATTCTAGGTATAGAAAAACATTTCATTGGTCCCGGTAACCTCCCGTACCTCCCGTATCCCTTCTATTGGTCCCGGTACTGATATGATTATCCAATTATGTTCCTTCAGTGGGCTCAGCACCTGCTTACCCCCCTTCTAGTCCCAATTACAATGGCCAGTTCATCAACTTGTTACTTTCATACTTCCAAGGCCATTGAGCCAATTTGTGCGTGTAGGGGAGCAGGGCTCTGCAACTCATCTGTCAGCAGTCCTAATTAAATCCCTTGCAGATGTACTTTTCTTATCAGTGACTTTTAAACATATTTTTCTGTATTTTTCCATCTTCCAGTTCAGCTTATCTAAGCTAATTCAACACTCATGCTATGTTCCAGCTCTACAGGAGCATATTGGGGATGTGCAATTCCCATAGGCCTCTCCACTAGCTTCATTTACAGGTCAAGCTAGCTAGGCTCGCTTGCTTATATCAGACGAAGTGGATCACAGGCCTACACCTGCCACATTCCCCCCTTTGATTAATCTCACCCTATTACTTAATAAGGTGTGAGAATTAAATCACTTCAAAATAGTTATGCTGTAATCATAGAATTCCGACTACCTGTAGGAGGTCTTGGTTGGTACAAGGCCATAATCTTAGTTGCGGTCTTCCGCTCTACTGTACTTTCAATAGTGCTATGAATAGATCGTATACAACATGGGATTAGACATGGTAATAACAAGATAACAGCAACAAGTATTAATACTAATATAAGGAAAGTTTTAAGTCCTCCCAGCCATGAGAAAAGGTTAGCAAACCAGTTAGGGAATTTCAGTGAGTGCCAAGTCTGTACTGGCACATAAGCATGTCTTTGCATATCCTTAGCAATTTCTTCAACTACTTGACCCTTATCTATTTTTAAACAACAATTAGTTAAATTCAATTTATCACATACTCCTCCTTCAGCTGCTAACAAATAATCAAGTGCTAAGCGATTCTGATATATAGCCGTGCGCATCTGAGTACTCTGTCTGGCTAAAAGTGTAAGAGCTTGGCTAGTTTCATTGGTTATTATTTCAACTACTGCTTGTAAGCGGATAATACGATTAATCATATAGACTGGGGTTCGATAACCATACATACCATCATCATTCCAAGTGGCAGGCCCATAATACTCAATGATTCTCTCTGGTGGCCACTCATCACCCTGCCACTTCTCCCACTTGCCTACCTGAAGGGGTGATCTCTTCTGTCTCAATGCTCTTTTGTGTCGGTGGGTAGTATATACTGGGTATCCTAATTGTTCTCCATGTTCAGTGTTTAACAGGAAGAAAGAAGGTCTGATGGTCCCTAAGACACATGCTCCTCCCCATTGTGGCGGGAGTCTTGCATACGCTCGGTTTCCACAGATCCAATATAGGCCAGGTGGGGCTTGCCAGGCATGGGTCTTGGCAAGATTGGTCCATAAATCAGCAAGTTCAGGAAATCTGACTAATGGGTTAGGAGGTTCAGGGTGTTTGATTCCTGACCACCATGACGTCTTTTTGGTCGTGGCATTATAGAATTTCTGGCTAAGACAGACCAGCTGTCCTACCTGTTGGGTGAACTGAGGTCCAGTTCTGGTATAGCAAAGACGTCCAACAATTGAGTGCGCTAACACCCATTCGCTAGTAGTCTTGTGTAATTCAGTCTGATTGTAAGTCAGAGAATAATTCAATTCTTGGGCTTCCCATGGCCACTGGTCACCCATTTGGGTCCCGCCACAGAAATAACAATCTGAGATTTTAAGACTAGATACTACTGCTCCAGCTAATTCTAAAAATAAATTCTGAGAAGGGTGAGGGATTTCAAGCTTATTTACATGCATGGCCTCATAGAAGGTATTATGGATATGATATTTAGATGACTTGTGGGCTTGGGTATTCAATCTGATAAACACAATGGTTCCCGGATCTACTGCTCCACCAGCAATACGTAAACCAAACTTGTAACCTTGTTTCCATGCATTGGGATTGTGTATGCGTAAGTGTAAGGGGTTACAAGCATCTTTATGACATTTATCATTTGTTGTTGACTTGGTTAAAGTGGCCATTCGTTTATCTATCTTTTCGTCAACTATACCATCATTCCATGTAGCATAAAAAACACATTCCCAATTTGGGCAATAGTAATCTGCTTCTGGGGCAGTACTATAGCCTGGTTCTTTTTTACCTGTACACTTTCTCCATCCTATGGCACCTTCTGGGCACATATACTTATGGTCATTTCGATACGCTTTTTCCCAGGTACCACAGTTGGAGCGACTATCTCTGTTTATGACATTACATGCATCAAAATTCAAAACAACAGGTCTAGTAATGTCTTTAAGTGGTGGCGTAGCAGTTATTATGGGTCCATCTGCATCCTTCCATCGTATTTCCAACGTGTAATAGGATGGATTCTGATGCGGATTATAGCATACTCTAGTTTTACCATTAGCGCAAACATTTAGTTCAGTGGTGTTATAAATACACCGAGTCACTTTTCCAGTGCAGGTATAATAAGAATGGTAAATCAAAGTCTGAGTTACTTTTAGTCCAGTTCGAGTAGAAGTAATGCAAGCAGTGCATGGAGGTAAAGCATAAGTCAGTTCAAAACCTCCAAAGAAGGCAACCAGGGCAAGGCAAAGGTAAAGATACATGTTGATTGGAGTTCTTCTGAATCCTCAGCTTGCAGATCTTGACCACGACGTTCTTTTTCTTCGTCCCGTTTGCTAATGAAGCAATTCAACGGGTGCTGAGTGTTGATTGAAGATCCTCAAATTGTCCATCACACCTCAACCAACTTAGCAATTTCAGTTGGCTTTTGAAGTATGGTTAATTAATGTAGTATCAAAGTAGTGTGCAAAATCACACACAGATTGGGTTCGTTGAAACAAAACTGTTGCTGCATGGAAAACAGCAATCCTCTTCGAAAGACTTAGCTACTGCAAGGCACTGTGACAAAGTGTCTAAGTTGCTGGTTGCCGTCTCAGAGTAACTCGCAAGGGTGCATCAAGATGCTGCTCTGCTGTCCACTGCTCGGGTTCAGGATCAGCAGCGGGCTTGACTCTGCTGTGGTGGATCCAGGCGTCGATCTCGGCTACCTTTACTGCAGTTGGGGTAGACAGGATGACGGTGTATGGTCCCTTCCAATGGGGTTCCAACGGTGTCTTCTTCCAATCTTTGATCCACACCGAGGTACCAGGCTGATAGGGATGCAAAGGTTCCGTCAAGTTGATAGGCAACTGATCTTGGATCCACGCATGGAGAGTCTGCAGAACAAAACTAAGAGCTAGGAGTTCTTGCCTGGTTATTTCTGAACCAATTTGGGCTAAACTTCCTTTAATTCCCTGCACTGTTGGTGGGGGTTTACCATACAGAACTTCAAAAGGGGAAAATCCTGTTGATTTTACAGGAGCTGAGCGTATTCTAAGTAAAGCTATTGGGAGCACTTGAGGCCACTTCAAGTGTGTCTCCTGGCAAAGCTTAGACATTTGGGCTTTTAGGGTACGATTCATTCGCTCAACTTTCACTGAACTCTGGGGTCTATATGCAGTGTGGAGCTTCCATTGTATCTGTAAAGCTTTTGCTAACTGTAGAGTAACCTGGGAGACAAATGAGGGTCCATTGTCTGACCCTATTACTGCTGGAATTCCAAACCTAGGGACAATTTCTCTCATCAAGACTTTGGTAACTTCTCGGGCTTTCTCAGTTCTGGTTGGGAAGGCTTCTACCCACCCAGAGAAAGTACAGACTAACACTAGTAGGTAATGATATCCATTGGCTCTTGGCATTTCGGTAAAATCAATTTGGAGGTTGTGCATGGGGGTTACACCTCCTGACTGAACTCGGGGTGCCGTTATAAGGCCTTGCTTGGCATTATTTTTGGCACAAGTTAGACATTGACGTGCTACTGAAGCTGATATGGTTGTCAATAGAGTAATGTAAAAATGTGGTCTGAGTGCTTTTTCCATAGCACTTTTCCCATAGTGGGTGGCTTCGTAGAAGGCTTTGACAAAGGATGGTCCTAACAATTCGGGAATTACGATTCGTCCAGGGGGTTGACTGCCCTCTGCTGGTGGCAGCTCAATCCATCCATCTTTCAGTACTCCATCTTCTTTGTTACAATAGTAATCTAATTCTTTGGTGGTATATCGTGGTGTCCATAAATTTAAGGGTACTGGAAACAATGCTGCTTGCATTGGCATAGCTTGTGGTGTAATTTGTCCTGTCATAACTGCTTGTCGTGCTGAGGCATCTGCAAACCTATTCCCTCGGGCAACTTCTCCTTTTCCTGCTTGATGTCCTCTGCAATGCATGACAGCTACACGTGTTGGGGCCCATACTGCATCAAGTAACATCAGTATCTCGGGGCCATACTTGACTGATTTTCCTCCGGATGTGATGAGCCCTCGTTCTTTATAGAGAGCTCCATGTGCATGTAGAGTAGTAAAGGCATATTTGGAATCTGTATAGACATTCAACACAAGATTTGCACCTAGTAGTAGTGCTCGGGTAAGTGCTATCAATTCTGCTTTCTGGGCTGATGTGCCTGAGGCTAGGGCTGATGACTCAACAACTTCATGTTGAGTAACTACTGCATATCCGGCACAGCGTCGTCCATCGAGGATGAGACTGCTCCCCTCAACATAATAGGTTTGGTCAGGATTGTCTATGGGCACATCTGTCAGGTCAGGTCGGCTAGAGAATACAGTGTCCATGACTTCGATACAGTCATGTTCTGGGAGTTCTTCACTAATGGGTATCAAGGTGGCTGGATTCAAGGCATGACTCACTTCTAGTTGTATCTGTGGGTTTTCACATAACATGCTCTGATACTTCAACATTCGGGAATTGGTGAGCCAGTAATTTGCTTTTTGTTCCATGAGGGCAAGGACTGCATGTGGCACGGTGACTCGTATGTTCTGTCCCAATGTGAGCTTGTCTGCTTCACTCACTAACAATGCTGTAGCTGCAACTGCTCTCAGGCAAGGTGGCCATCCCTTGGCCACAGTATCCAACTGTTTCGATAGGTATGCTACAGGTCGCTCCCAATTTCCCAATTTCTGAGTTAACATGCCTAAGGCATTTCCTTGTGCTTCATGTACAAACAAGTGGAAAGGCTTGTGAACATCTGGTAGTCCAAGTGCTGGTGATGACATTAATTCTTCCTTTAACTTCTTGAAGGCTGTATCCTGCTCAAGTCCCCACTCCAGTGGCGACTTTTCTTCTCCTTTTGTGGCTTCATACAGTGGTTTAGCGATTTGAGCAAAGTTGGGTATCCAGATTCGGCAATATCCTGCCGCTCCCAGAAAGGCTCTGACTTGCTTTCTGGTTGTTGGGGTTGGAATTCTGCATACTGCTTCTTTTCTCTCTCTGCCTAATCTTCGGCTTCCTTGGGTTATACGAAAACCCAAGTATTTCACTTCTTTTTGGCATAGTTGTGCTTTTGCTCTGGAAACTTTATATCCAGCTTCATCTAGTAACTGCAAGAGATCTTTGGTGGCTTGTATACATTCACTTTCTGATACGGCAGCTATCAGCAGATCGTCCACGTATTGGAGAAGCACTCTCTTTCCCGAGGCTACTGGATAGCTTGAAAGGTCTTGATTCAGTGCAGCACTAAAAATGGTAGGCGAATTCTTGAATCCTTGGGGTAATCGTGTCCATGTGAGTTGGCCCCCTCTTCCAGAGATGGGGTCCTGCCATTCAAATGCAAACAATATTTGACTTACAGGGGCTAATCTTATGCAAAAGAATGCATCTTTTAGATCTAGTACAGTGAAATGGGTAGCTTCAGCAGGTATCAGTCCTAGAAGAGTGTAAGGATTGGGTACAACTGGATGTATAGTTTCAACTGCATCATTCACTCTCCTTAGGTCTTGCACTGGGCGGTAATCATCTGTCCCAGGTTTCTTTACTGGCAAAAGTGGAGTGTTCCATGGGGATTGACATACTTTCAGTAGGCCATATTCGAGTAATCTTTGCAAGTGGCGATGAATGCCTTCAATTGCAGCTCTTGGGAGAGGGTACTGTTTGACGTGTACTGGTGTAGCACTAGGCTTAAGGGTTACAATTACTGGAGCTATATGTTTGGCTAGGCCTGGAGGACTGCCTTCTGCCCATACTCCAGGTGGTGCATGAATATTCTTTAGAGTTTGTTCGAAATAAGTGTCTCGGACAGAGTCATCAATGTAATACCTCCATTCTTCTTCTCGGGGAACTGTCAGCAACATTATTCCTGCTGGTTTGACTTGGGGATTTACTGTCATTTGCATTTCTCCTTTTTCAGAGAAAGATATTTGTGCTTGAAGTTTGGCTAACATGTCTCGTCCCAGCAGTGGCACTGGACATTCGGGCATGTAAAGGAATTGATGAGTTATTTGCTGTCCTCCTAAACTGCATATACGATTCTGAAGAAAAGATTTTGTAGCTTTGGCACCAGTTGCTCCTATAATGGTGACTGCTTTTGTGGAAAATGGGGTTATCTTTTTGTCTATTACTGAATGTTCTGCTCCAGTATCAACCATAAAGTTCATAACTTGGTCTCCTATTTGTATTCCGACCATAGGCTCCTGGAGACCTAAAGCAAACTTGGAGCCCGGTCTGTCCTAATCCACGTCATTTTCATCGTGGATTGTCGTAGTCAGTGCTTGGATGGCTCCTCCTCTTTCTCGCTGGAATTGTTCTCGATTGGCTCCTCCGCGGTTTCGGGGACGGCCTCGTCTTTCTTCTCATCACTGATAATTGTTTTCGTCATCTTGCTGGGCGTCTTCGAGTTGCGGGCATGCATCTCTCCAATGTCCTTCTCTGCAATAGGCGCATTGGTTTACGCCTAGCTGCTGGGGCCGGCTTCCACCTCGGCCCCGCCCCCTTCCTCTGCTCCGTCGACTAGGGGTACCTCCCCTTTTCTGTTCAACTATGGCCGCAGCCAAAAAATCAGCTTTCTTCTTCATCTTTCGATCACATTCTCTCTGCCTTTCGTTATCACGATTCACATACACTTTATGAGCGAATTCCAGTAACTGAGTTGTATTCATGCCCGCAAACCCTTCTAATTTTTGTAATTTACGTCTAATGTCTGGTTGAGACTGGTTTACAAAAGCAGAATTCACCATACATAAACTTCCTGGTGCCTCGGGATCATAGGGAGTATACATTCTGTATGCTTCAGTTAATCTTTCATGAAATTCTGCAGGGCTCTCATCTATACCTTGGATAACTCCTGCAACTTTGGAAAGGTTCATAGCTTTCTGGCCCCCCCTTTTCAGACCTTGTAAAAAGCCTTGGCGAAAACGAGCTAGGGCTGTGGATCCTAGCTCTGTATTTGGATCCCATCGGGGGTCTTCATTTGGGAATTCTCTCTGGGCTGCTTCCCGATGGTCTATTCTGTTCGTCCCTGATCCCGGAGCTACAGGGTTATCCGCCAGCCAATCAATAGCTGCTTTTCTAATTCGTGCCCGCTCCTCTGTCGTGAATAGAGTGGTCAGGAGCTGGCGGCAATCTGCCCAAGTGGGTTGGTGGGTTTCCATAATAGTATTCACTAATTCTGTAAGCTCTAAGGGTTTATTGGTATAGGAGGCATAATGTGTCCTCCAATTTAACAAATCAGATGTAGAGAAAGGGACATACACATATAGCTTAGGGGTCCCGCTACCACCTCATCATCATCATTCTTCACGGGCACCCCTGGGACTTGCCGTAAGGGCATCATCTTGGCAGTAGATATCTTTTGAGATCTAAGGGATATTTTCGTAACTGTCCTATCAGGGGTCACCTTCTTCTTCTCTACATGTTTCACTTTGGATGTACTTTTTTCTGGCAAACTAGTGCTGGCAACCATTTTTACACTGTCAGTATCACTTATGGAAGTTTCAGTATCTAATTGCTCTATTTCTGTATCTGACTCTCCTTTTTCTGTCCCGGACGATTCACCTTCATGTAAAGAGGGTTCATCTTCCTGCTCTTTGGGTGATCGCTCTGGGGTGGGGTCCCGCCTCGGCTGTCTCGGGGTTTCTGGGGCGGGACGCCGGGCAGCTCTTACTGGGCCTGGGGTTCGAGGCTGTCGGGGAACCATTTCTGGGGAATCAGGATCTACCAGGATGGGCTTCTTCCTGGACTTCTTATCCTGCCCTTTCGTTCTAGGCTGTTCTGTTTTCTGACTATAATCTGTCTTAGCTAACATTATTCTGCACTGTTCTTCATAACAGCGCTGCGCCCAAGGGGGCGGATCTTCACAAATACTTAACCAGGAATCTATATAGGGGTACTGATCGGGGTGCGCTATCCGCACTCTACGGTGTACTAACTGGATAATTTCTACATTAAAAGTTCCCTCTCGAGGCCAGGTAGGGTCTAAATCGGGCCACTCCCTAGTATACAAAATCTGTAAGCGGGCTGCTGTCATTTTAATACCATAATCTCCAGAATATCCCTCTTTAAAGTGAGCGATCATACATTCTAATGGAGTGTTCCTAGTAGACCCCGCCCCTCCCATTTCGATGTGTGCGCGCAACAACAGACAAAAGGGAAAAGGAGGGCGGACCGTGGGTAAGGGGTCCTCACGGCCCTGGAAACGTGGAAGGAGAACAAATAACAAGACAAGACGACAATCGCTTCCCCCTTTTCGTGACCTGAATGCGGTCGCCCGGTCAGGAAATGCGCTACTCAGGGGTCCGCCTTCACTTGGTCCGTGCTGCCAGACCTCTCATCCACACTTCATTCACACAATCATGCTAGCAACGTATCCCAGAATGCATTCGTTTCTATCTATTCTGACTAGTCTTATTCAATTTCCAAAATACAAGAAGATGGGGGTTTCGCCCTGCGAATACTCATGCGGGGTTACTCGGCCCGTCTTTGAGAGGTGATCAGGCTCTCTTACCAATTTCCAAATTCCAAGTTCAAATGGCAGCACTGCTCTTTCTTATCTGTCTAGACATAACAAATCAAAACTCTACTCACCGGATCCGGTCCTCAAACTTCCCAAGCAGGCGCATGAGTTGGACCTCAGACTCCCCTCACTCGGGTTCGAGGCGTTGGCTCCAGCCGGGCCCGGCACCCGCCGAGGTCCGGCCAGCTCCCTCCGATGCAAGGGACCGGCGGCGCCAGGGAGCAGCCCCCGTCGGAAGGGCGCGATCCCGGCAGGACCAAGCCTATAGAGGCGGAAAGTCGTGGTATATTGCCCTATATACACTCTGATTCCACAAATTCCCGGCCAATGCACCAAGAATATGTAGCAGCAGAGCGCAGACAAACCAATAATACCAGGAGTCTGTTCAGAAGGTCCAAATCATTTATTTGTGCACAAGTCTCAAGCAAAGTCAATTTCAAAATGGCTGAGCGAAGTTCTCTGGCAATACAACAACTTTTATAGACTTTTGCTCCATTCTAGGTATAGAAAAACATTTCATTGGTCCCGGTAACCTCCCGTACCTCCCGTATCCCTTCTATTGGTCCCGGTACTTATATGATTATCCAATTATGTTCCTTCAGTGGGCTCAGCACCTGCTTACCCCCCTTCTAGTCCCAATTACAATGGCCAGTTCATCAACTTGTTACTTTCATACTTCCAAGGCCATTGAGCCAATTTGTGCGTGTAGGGGAGCAGGGCTCTGCAACTCATCTGTCAGCAATCCCAATTATATTCCTTGCAGATGTACTTTTCTTATCAGTGACTTTTAAACATATTTTTCCATCTTCCAGTTCAGCTTATCTAAGCTAATTCAACACTCATGCTATGTTCCAGCTCTACAGGAGCATATTGGGGATGTGCAATTCCCATAGGCCTCTCCACTAGCTTCATTTACAGGTCAAGCTAGCTAGGCTCGCTTGCTTATATCAGACGAAGTGGATCACAGGCCTACACCTGCCACAGTAACTGAGTTCACAATGAGAGTGTCTCAATTAGAGATGAAAGTCGAAGATACCATTGCTGTGTCAGGTACTGTGACTAAAGATCTATCAAGTGTTCATATGAAGATACAGTCCTTGGAAATCTCAGTGAGGAAGAGGAACTTGCGTCTATTAAACTTTCCATGGGTGCCCACTATTTCTCCTAAGGAACGTTTTCATTCATATCGTACTTCTGTGTTGAAAATTCCTTCTGAGTCAGTCCCTCCCCTCGCTAGGGTTTTCTATTTGCCTGCTGCAAAGCAGAAAGAGCCTGTTTCTTCTTCTCCACTTCAAAAACCTTCTTATGACTCTTTAGACCTGTCTGGCTTTTTAGAGACCTCGGATCCTGAGGCTATTCAGCGATCAACACATTTGCTGACATTGGCTTTGGAACCTGATCGTGGTTGGCTGATGAAGATGTATTTTAAGGCCAGGAATGAGTTATTTATGGGAGCTCCTAGTCGTATATTCCCAGATGTGTCTAAGGTGACTCAAAAGCATAGGCAGCAATTTTTGTTGCTTCGCCCTAAGGTTTCGCAAGTGGGAGGGTTTGTTTTTCTTATGTTATCCTTGTAAATGTTTGATAAAGTATCAGGGTGTGAATTATATCTTCTTTGATCCCTCACATTTTTAACCCAGTTGCTAGTAAAAATGTTTCCTCTCTCTTGGAGTCTGTGAACCCATGATGAAACCCCTTGGAATATGATCTCATGTAGTAGGTGATACTGCACCAGAACGTGTTCTATTTCTTGCGATAGTTTCCTTTTGTTTATGTCTGGTTTTCCCCATTAATGGTGGACCTTTCCTCTAGGAACTTGCTCAAACGATTTTTAAACCCAACTACACTAACAGCTTTTACTACATCCTCCGGTAACAAATTCCAGAGTCTGATTACACGTTGAGTGAAAAGATATTTTCTCTTATGTCTTAAATAGGTTACCCTGTAGCTTTATTGCATGTCCCCTAGGCTTTTTATATTCTGATGACATAAACAATCGATCTACGTTTACCCGTTCCACTCCATTCATTAATTTATAGACCTTTATCATATCTCCCCTCAGCTGTCTCTTTTCCAGGTTGAAGAGCCCTAATCTTTTTAGCTTCTCTTCATAGGAGTATCCTTCCTTCCCCTTTACCATTTTGGTGACTCTTCTTTGTACATTTTCTAATAATGCTGTATCCTTTTTACGATACGGCGACCAGAATTGCACACAATATTCAAGGTGCGGTTGCACCATGGAACAATACAGAGGCATTATAATATTCTTTGTTTTATTTTCCATTCCTTTCCTTATGATACCCAGCATTCTATTTGCTCTCTTGGCCGCCGCTGCACACTGGGTGGAGGGTTTTAACATGTTATCCACAATGACACCTAAATCTTTTTCCTGGGTGGTGATTCCCAATGTGGAACCTTGCATTGTGTAACCAAAGTTTGGGTTGTTCTTCCCTAGGTGCATAACTTTGCACTTGTCCACATTAAATTTCATCTGCCATTTTGATGCCCAGTCTTCCAATTTATCAAGATCCTCTTGCAATTTTCCACAATCCTCTTGGGTTTTAACAACTTTAAATAGTTTTGTGTCATCTGCAAATTTGATAACCTCACTCGTTATTCCCTTTTCCAGGTCATTTATGAATATGTCAAAAAGCAGCGGACCCAGCACAGATCCATGGGGTACACCACTATTCACCTTTCTCCATTGGGAAACTTGGACACTTAGCCCAACCCTCTGCTTTCTATCTTTTAACCAGTTCCTGATCCACAGTAGTACACTGCCTCCTATCCCATGACTCTTTAGTTTTGCCAAAAGTCTCTGATGAGGGACCTTGTCAAAGGCTTTCTGAAAGTCCAGATTTATTTATTTATTTATTTATTTAGTATACATTTGTATACCGCTACTTCCAGCGATCAGCAGCGGTTTTTGATTACAGATTGGAAATTGTCAAATCATGACAGGAAATTTTTGAGGTATAAACACATTGATTAGACAGGAAAGCACAGCACACAGAAAACTATTTTACAGGGAACATGGGCTATGGAGGGTTAAGTGGCTTGCCCAAGACCACAAGGAGCACCTGTGGGACTAGAAACCCCAGTCCTTCCGGCCCAAGGTTGCTGTCCTCTAGTGGGATTTGAACTTCCGGCCTGAAGTACCTTGCCCCAACCACTAGGCTACTCCTCCACTCCTCCAGATACACAATCAACCGACTCACCTTTGTCCACCTGTTTATTCACACTTTCAAAAAAGCATAACAGATTAGTAAGACAAGATCTTCCTTGTCTAAAGCCATGTTGGCTGTCTCCCATTAGGTTGTGACTATCTACAGGCTGAGTAATTTTGTTCTTTATGATGGTTTCTAACATTTTTCCCAGTACTGACGTCAGGCTCACCGGTCTCACCTTACATGGTTAGTGCTGTTGAATGTCCCCTTCAAAACCTGCTACACGCTGCGGTGCTCTGTGGTTAGCGTCGGGGCGTGTTGGAGCATTGCAGGGCGGAGCAGAGATAGAGACTGCCGCTAACCGGGTAGTGGCGATATTGCACTGCTGCTTGATTAGCGATCCGTGGCTGAAACTAGGACAGTTTTTGGCTCGTCTAGTTTTAGTCGTGGATGCTAACTGTTTTTATTTGTAAAATGCTCTGTTTGAAGGGTGGTATAGAAAGTCTCTAATAATAAACTAAAATATAAAAGGAATTTAGATAAACAGTCCAAATCACTGGGTAGATTGGTTAAAAAATGAAATTGAGGCCCCAATATTCAAATAGTTCTTTATTTATTTTATTTTATTTTATTTTATTTACAAGTTTTTATATACCGCCTCTTCCAGAGATCAGAGGCGGTTTACAGAGAACATAACAAGCAACTTTTACATTGAACAATAATTGAACTCAATAACTAACAAAAGTTCATAGCTAAAAACGATATCTCAATTACTATGTACAAATAAGCGGATTTTGGTGAGCTGGGCATTCCCTTGTCTATGATTTGACGTTGACATAGGTCAGAATGTTTATTTAGATTATTTGAGATTGTGGATTGTCAGAGGAGGTTCTATAATATTCAATAAACAAGTGTGTCTTAAGTTCCTTTCTGAACAATTGTAGGTCCTTTATTGCTCTTAAATTATCAGGAAGAGTGTTCCAGAGTGGTGGGGCAATATATGTAAAAGCTCTGGTGCTGGTGGTTTGATTGGTGTTTCAGATGTGCGTAGGTATAGCATATGTATTTTGGGAATAATTTTATTTATTTATTTTATTTACAGTCTTTTTTTTATACTGCGGTGTGATATGGTCAGAATGGTGGGTCTTATGGATTATGTGTGCTGCTAGATTTTGTGCTACCTGGAGTTGTTGGCTGGTTTTCTTGGGCAATCCTTGCAGAATGCTATTACAGTAATCGAAATGGGGTGTTATAAGAGCCTGTAGAACTGTTCTAAAATCATAACTCTCCAGGAGAGGTCTGAGGTGTTGCACCATTCGTAATTTAAAGTATATGGTTTTTGTGATGTATTTTATATATGAGATGAGTTATATGTGGTTTTGTCCGTGCTAGGGCGAAAATCCCTCCATCCGGCCCAATGCTATGTGAAGGGCCAGAGGAAGGGTGAAGTGAGGGCGGTGCCATGGAACTATCCAGATGCTGGTGATATTCTGCCACTATCCAGATAAACTAAACTGAGGGGTCAATATTCAGAACCCTTAGCCAATTAGCCAGCGGGAGGGCTGAATATCTCCAGAAACCCCACTGGCACTATCCAGTTAGTGCTGGAGTGGTCTGGAAGCAAAACGAAGGTGGTGTTGGCACTGTCTAGATAAGTGTCAACAGTTAACTGGATAGTGGATTCTCAGTCAGAATCAATCCAGGAAAAATTGGCTGCATAAAAAGCTGGGCCTAAGTTCCAATCTGGATAAATGCCAACTGAGAATTCGCTAACTGGAGAAGCATAGCACTTATATGGATAGCGCTACTCAGCCTCAATATGCAGCGGCAGCTCCTATCTGCATACTGCCATTCAATATCCTGCAAATACTTACATGCCACTGTTGACCGTGTGGGGTTTGAATATCTGCCTTTTTTAAATGTTGTGTTAAGTGCCATCGAGTCTGTGTCAACTCATGGTGACCCTCTGGATAACTCTCCTAAACTATGTTGCGTCATCAGTCAGGCGGCTCATTGTTGATAGAGTGACAGCCATAGCAGCTGTTATCATATCGATCCATCTCATTGCTGGCCTTCCTCTTCAGCATTGAACTTCAACCTTGCCAAGCATGATGTCTTTCTCTAATGACCTCTCTCTTCGCATGATATGTCCAAAGAATAAAGTCGAAGTCTTGTCATCTGAGCTTCTATAGAAAGCTTAGGTTTGATCAATTATTTTAGGTTCCATCCCTAGGGCACTCAATTTATTTTTAAGTCGCCTGTGCAGAACAGTGTCAAGTACACCACAGCTAGGGCTCTTTCTTGGTCCAATCTTCTGGTCACCCAGTCAAAGAAGTTAATGAGGTTTGTATGACAGGACCTAATCAAAATAACCTTAATGTTTCTGCTTCTCAACAAATAAGTATTACCTGCATGGAGTGGTGGGTTTATCCCAAAGGCATGGTGAGGGGTGACCTGCACATAGCAGTAGGTGCCATCTACTCTTGCCACCTTGCCGGGCAGACTAGATGGACCATGATGGTCTTTATCTGCCGTCATATGCTATGTTACTATGATCTCCTCTAGTACTGTCAGGTCTGTTCTTCGGGCAGTCCATGGTATACATAGTATTCGTCATCAGCACCATAATTCAAAGGCAATGATTTTCTTCCTGTCTGTCTTTTTCACTGTCCAACTTTCATATCCATAAGATGTTATTGAAAATACCATGGCTTGGACAAGTTGAATTTTTGTTTGGGGAGGAGACATCTTTGTTCTAGAGAATCCTATCTAGATTCTTCATAGCTATTCTGCCAAGAGTAATGCATCGTCAGATTTCTTGATTGCTTGTCATTTCTTTATTGATTATTGATCCAAGCAGGTTAGAGTTATTTATTTATTTATTTATATTCTCTTATATACCGCACTATTCAGCATCAGCGCGGTTCACATAGAACAAAAATCTCAGTACAGTCAACATGCATGAGTTTACAGATAACAAGGGAAGGAACTTGGATAACAAGGGTAATTATTTACAATCTTTTTACAAGGATAACACTACTGCATAGGTACCTGTTACTAGGAGCGGTTACTAAGAATATAATCTTTACTTATAGAGAATCAGTCTTGGCGTGTTATTGAGAAACCAAGGAATTGTATTAATGGGTGGAATCACTGAGGTCTATGGGTGTCGTTGACTCTATAAGGTACTTGTTGAAGAGATGGAATTTGAGGGCTTTCCTAAATTGTGTCAAGCTATTGATAGCCCGGATGCCAGGGGGTAGTGCATTCCAGCACCTTGGGGCACAGAGGACAAAGGCTCTGTTGGCTGTAGAAGAAGTGCAGCTTGTTAGGGCCTTTGGGAGCTTTAGGGAGTTGATGGTCGTGGATTTTCTTGCTCTGTTTGGTGTAGTAGTGTGAATAAGGGCAGATAATGATGTGGCGGAGAGCTTATTGAGAGCTTTGAACGTGAGAAGTAGAGTTTTGAAGATAATTCTGGCCTGGATGGGTAGCCAATGTAATTGAATCAGCAGAGGTGTAACGTGGTCGGTCCTGGCGGCTCCATGAAGGACCCTTGCTGCGGCATTCATTGCCAGTTGTAACGGGTTCAAGGTGGATTGAGGAAGACCTTGAAGGATGACATTGGCATAATCGAAGTGGGGTATGATCAGTGCTTGGAAGATTGTCCTGAAATCATTTGGCTCCAACATGGAGCGTAGGTGTCTCAGTGTACGGATCTTATAGTATATTGTTCTAACTGTGTTTCCTATGTGGGACTTCATATCCAGGCGTTGATCTAGAGTGACTCCCAGGTAATGTATTGAGGGCTTGGATTGCAATTCAGCTTCCTTTGTTTTGAGATATTGTGGTGGGATGAAGTTGGGGTTCCTCGTGATGAAGAGGACTTCCGTTTTCTTATGTTGTATACAGAGGTTTTGGGAGAGAAGCCAGTCAGATAATGCATTGAAACAGTTTATTAGAGGGGAGAGATCTAAATGGTCAGTGGAGAAGGGGGTGTAAAGTAGAACATCGGCATAAAGCATGCAGTCAACATTAAATGACCGGATGATCTTACAGATTGGTTGCATGCAGATGTTAAACAGAAGGGCAGAAAGTGAGGAACCTTGTGGGACTCCCTGATCTAGGTGGAAGGGTTCTGAAGTTCTGCCTCCTGAGTGGACATGCTGCCATCTTCCGGATAGGTAGGACCTGCACCATTCAAGCGCTGTTCCACTGATGCCCTTCTCAATTAGTCTCGCTAAAAGGAGTTTGTGATTCACTGAATCAAATGCTGCGGCGATATCCAGAAAGATGAGGGCAAATCCTTGGCGGATGTTATCAATGCCAGTGATTATCTTGCTGAAGAGGGTGGTGAGAAGAGTTTCGACTCCATGGTATTCCCTGAAGCTGTGTTGGCAGGGGTCTAGCGGTGCAGCGGTGTCAATATGGTCCTGTAACTGTCGTTGAACCTCCTTTTCGATGATCTTAGCGAGTAGAGGTATGCTAGAAATGGGTCTGTAGGAATCTACCCTTAGGGGGTCGAGCTTACAGTTTTTCAACAGGGGTCTAATTGAAGTATGCTTAAGAGCTGAAGGGAATGATCCTGTTGAAAAGGAGAGGTTCATTATGTTGGAAATTACTGGGCTGAAGTGACTGCGGAGCTCCTTGATCCAGAAGGCAGGGCATGGATCAGACTGGGATGTAGTGATGTTGAGGGCTGTAATGATGTCTTCAATTCCTTTCTTAGAGGGGATAGAGAATGCAGAAAGGGCACTTGGGACGTCCTGCACAAGGGTGGTGGTTGTTGTAATGGTTCTGTTGATCAGGCACATCTTAGATTGTACGTGGGTTGCAAAGTCTTGAGGGTGTATCTCAACTTGAGGCCCAGAGGATGGCTCCTTAGATAGAGACTTAACTAGGTCAAAAAGGTCATGTGGCTTATTGAGAGATCTCATCAAGGTATCCGAGTAGTACCGTTTCATTGACTCGGAGATTGCCTTGCAGTGAGCAGCTAGGTGGATATTGTATGCTGTCAGGTCATCAATAGCATGGGAGCGACGCCAGCGTTTTTCGAGTTTCCGTAATTGGGTGAGGGATTCTCTAAGGTCCGCTGTGTACCAAGGAGCATTCTCTCTTTTCCTTGAATGCTTGTTGGTTGGAGGACGCATGGCAATAGCACTGAGACTATTGTTCCAGTGAGAGACTAGGTCCTCAAGGTTCATGATGGTGGTATTGATGAGTTGTTGAGTTTCCGCGAGGACAAGCTCTCTGTTAAATGACTTAAAAGATCTAATGGTCGGTCTCGCTATGTTGGCCGATGTCTTGATGCTATTGGTATGGATTTTGTTTGAAGGAATCTGCAGGATGATCAATTTGTGATCTGACCAGGGAACAGGGGTTATGGATGTTATGGGATCAAGAGATGGGTTGAGGGATGACTGTGGGGCGAATACCAGGTCTAGGGTGTTGCCTTTAATGCGAGTGGGAACCTTCACTAGTTGCTTGAAGCTGAGGTTCTCAAGGGCTTCTAGGAATGAAGTTGCTTGATTATCTTTATCTTTATCTTTATTCGGTTTCTTGATAAACTGCCTAAACCATAAGGCATCAAAGCGGTGTATAATAAATTATTCTGTAACGTTGGTAGATTGAAGTCACCTAGGATCCAAGTTGGGGTATGTGGGCTATGAGTGTTGGAGGCGAGCTCAATGATAGTGGCAAGATCATCGAGGGACGTAGAGGGTGCTCTGTAGAGCAAGCTGATTGAGCAGCGTCTGTTGGAAATGGTAATGGTTTCCAGGTGACTTGTGCTGGTGGAGTGCATCGTCTGGAACTGGAGGTCTGATCTGGTGAGGATGAGGACACCACCACCTCTTTTGTCTTGCCTGTGACTGATATGTACTGTGAAATGTGGGGGGAGGAGCTGGTTGATTATGACATTGTCTTCCTCAGATAACCCCGTCTCTGTGACCATGAGTATGTCAAGTTCATGAGTGGAGATTGTCAGTGACAGCTGGCCATTTCTTTCGGATGGAATGTGGTTGATGAGGGCACATTTTAGGCTATGGGGGTAGGGCTTTTCAGACTGTTTGTCTCTAATGGAATGTTGGGGAATAATATGAAGGAGATGGGGGTGGTGAGGGCGTGTGTCCCAGTCTAAGTTGCTACGAGATGCACCAGACCATCTCCTTCCATGGCTCTGTAATATTGGGATTTGGTTGACAGATGGGGTTAAGGCTAGAGAGCAGGAGAGACAACTTGTGAGGATGATATAGCATCCAAAGATGGTGGTAATGGGGGAACCCATCTTAGTAAGGTTGAAAGATTTGTGTGAGGGAAGTGAGGGCGGACACCAAGTAAGTATTGTCAAATGGTGCTCAAGAAGGCAGACTAGAGCAACTATTGGATGGATCTTTGAGGGTGGTTGACCACTATTTCAATTTCTTCTCCAACGATAAACTTATTGATTTTGCACAAGATCTTTGTCTTCTTTACATTAAGGTGCAGGCCCATTTTAAGACCATTTACCTTGATCTTGAAAAGCAAATGTTTGAGATCATCTTCACTTTTGGCCAGTATTGTGGTATCATCAGCGTAGCAAAGATTGTTAATGAATCTTCCACCAATCTTCACACCTCTCGTCTTCATATAGTCCTACTTCTCTGATGATTTGTTCTGCATATAAATTGAAGAGGTAGGGGGAAAGTATGCAGCCTTGTCATACACCTTTGCTGATTTTAAACCATTTTGTTTCTCCTAGTTCCGTTTGAACTATTGCTTCTTGATCAATATAAAGGTTGTGCAAGAGAACTATCAGATGTTCTGGTATACCCATGCTTCTTAATGTGGCTCAGAGTTTCTCATGGTTTACACAGCCAAAAGCCTTACTGTAGTCGATAAAACACATATAGATATCCTTTAGGTATTCTTTTGTCTTTTCAAATATCCATCTCACATCCTTTTTTAATATTGGGCCCCTAAATGAATAGTGGTAACGTACAGTGGTGTACCCAGCCCCCTCATCCCCTATGGCGGGCATCCCCACCGCGCTTCCGACACCCCCCTCCTGCACAATGCACACAGCCCTCAGCTGGGCCCTCAGAGACAGCACGGCAAACTTACCAAAAATTGGGCTTGCCAAAGTGCCCTGTGCTCTTCTCTCCAGGCTGAAAGTCATGATTCACGAGACTTTGGCTAGGAGAGAAGAGCAGCTGAGCCATGAAGCATGAGGTACCGTGGCAGGCCAGCTTTATTGTAAGTTTGCCACACTGCATCCACTGCCCCCCTTGGTACGCCACTGGTAACATCAGTCACAGTATAATACTGTATATCTTTAGCACCTCTGACTATGGACCTGATATTCAACAGTGGCGGCCAGCATACTTAAAATGGCTGGTCATTGCCGCTTTAAGTTAGACCTGGATGTTCAATGCTGAGGCCATATCTCGCTACCAGCTTTGAATATTTTGTATGCCCAGATAGTTTTAGTTACCCAATTAGCCATCATATTCGGCCGCTGGATGGATAGCTAAACTAATTAAAGTTAGACCTGCTTTTATTTCTACTACTACTACTACCACTGAACATTTATATAGAGCTACACTGGCTTGGTAACCAAGCAACCAGGGTTCGATTCCCGCTAGCACTCCTTGTGGCCTTGGGCAAGTCACTTAACCCTCCATTGCCACGGAAGAAAGGCCTGGCAATCTACTTCCGGTGACACTGCCAAGAAAACCCAGGAACTTCTGGGTCGCCAGGAGTCAGGGCTGACTCGAAGGCACACATTGCATTTTTTTTTACAAGACGTATGCAGCACTACAGAGACATGTAAGAGACAGTCCCTGCTCATCAGAGCTTACAATCTAGTCAAGACAGACAACACATGGGAAACACAAGGAGATCAAGTGAGTCAAGATCCAAAAGTGGCAGCGAAGAGGTGAGTTTTCAGCCTGGATTTGAAAAGGGCCAGAGACGGTGCCTGACGTACAGACTCAGATAGTTTGTTCTAGGCATAAAGTGCAGCAAGGTGAAAGCAGCAAAGTTTGGAGTTAGCAATAGAAGAGAAGGACACAGATAGAAGCAGTTTGCCAGAAGAGCAGAGTTCCTGAAGGGGGAGGGGAGTATAGGGAGAGATAAGAGAGGAATGGTAGAGAGGAGCTGCAGAGTGAATGCACTTACAGGTTAGCAGGAGACGTTTGAACTGGATGCGGAAATGGATAAGAAGCCAGACTTGAGAAGAGGGGTAATATGAGCATGACGAGTCTGGCGGAAGATTAGCCGTGCAGCAGAATGTTGAGCAGATTGAATGGGAGAGAGATGATTCAGAGGGATACCAGCAAGGAGGAGGTTACAATAGTCTAGATGGGAGCAGGGGCGTCCCAATGGGGGTGCGCGGCCATGTGCGGAGACTCATTGTGGGGCCTCATTTGCATGAATATTTGCATAATGTTACCATACACTAACTTTTAGTAAACATGCCTCTTAATGAGTGTATGGATAAAGAAAGACTAAAAGATTTCTACATTACTATAATCCAGTGCCAACCGCCAGGCACATTAGGAACTACTACAAACACTGCCCATTTAGAACCCATAGCAAACCCGCCATATCCTGACAGCATTACCAGGACTCACAAAGCACCATACCCTACCTATCAAAAGGCAACACTGCAAATATTAAACCAATACATTTCAGAGAACAACAATACATGACCTACTGGGGAAAGAGAACAAGTGACAATGTCAAATAGGGATTACATAAACAGAATACCTCAGCTCAGTTACACATGCAGAACATAGACCATCACCAAACAAGGAATCACAATGTAGAAACATGAAGGCAATAATTAAACTGGGAACTCCAAAAGCCAAACTTGGAATGTACAACAACACTGTAGAAATATAAAACTATAAATTAATTTCCTCTTGTACTAAACAAAGCGCAAACGTTAATGATGCACATTTCCCAGAACTGACATATTCCAGTTAATAAATTCAAAAGAAAGAGATTTTTCAACCTTTTGTGCATTTTTTTTCAGTTGCAATTGCTCCAGCTACTTTCTTCTGGTTTCTTTGTGTCTTCTGCTAACTCTCCATCGTCTGCTGTCCATGTGTCCTTTCTTCTCTCTTCTAGTTTTTTTCCATTCTCTCTCTACATCTGCTTTAACATACTAATCTTTCTCCTTTTGCTCTTTCCTCATTCCTATTTCATCCACTCAAATTTTACTCCTCCATCCTCAATCCCCACTTACTCTCCCAATACCCGGCCAATTGTAGATTTGTCTTCCCTCCCACACAATATATTTTTCCCTCTCCATTTCACTCTCCCAGCTCCATCCCATTCTAATCCTCCCCCAACATCAGCTCCCATCTAGTTCCTGCCCCACCCAGCATCCGCTCCCTTCTAGTCCCTGCATCAGCCCATTTCCAGTCCAGCCCCACCATCAGCCCATTTCCAATCCTGTCCTAGCCCCACCATCAGCCCATTTCCAGTCCTAGCTCCCCCAACCATTTCCAGTCCTATGCGAGTCCCTCCATCAGCTCATTTCCAATCCCAGCCCCCCATCAGCCCATTTCTAGTCCTTTCCTAGCCCCACAATCAGCCCATGTCAAATCTTAGCTCCTCTCCACAGCCCATTTCCAATCCAAGCCCCCCATGAGCCTACTTCCAGTTCTAGCCCCTCCATGAGTCCATTTCAATTCAAGCCCCCACTACAGCCCATTTCCAATCTTAGCACCCCCAACAGCCCATTTCCAAACCTATCCTAGCCCCTCCATCAGCCCATTTCCTGTCCTAGCCCCCCCACTCAGCCCATTTCCAGTCCTAGCTCCCTCCCCTCACAGCTCATTTCCATTCCAAGCCCCCGTCCCCATCAGCTATTTGCAGTTCAAGCCCCCCTTCCACTCAGCCCATTTCCAGTCCTAGCAACCCCCCCAGCCCATTACCAGTCCTAGCCCCCCCATAGCCCATTACCAGTCCTAAGCCCCCACAGCCCATTACCAGTCCTAGCCCCCCCATAGCCCATTACCAGTCCTAAGCCCCCCACAGCCCATTACCAGTCCTACCCCCTATCAGCCCACTTCCAGTCCTACCCCCTATCAGCCCACTTCCAGTCCTAACACCCTCACATAGCCCATTACCAGTCTTAGCCCCCCCATAGCCTATTACCAGTCTTAACTCCCCTCCCCCCCCATCAGCCCAGCTAGATAATAAAAAAACACAAACCGGCTGCTGCTGCTGCCATGGCAGCGGCAGAATCGAGCACCCTGCGGGGCCCCCCTTACCCTGCACAGTCCTCCCCTTTCAGCCTCAGCTCCCAAAGTGCGGGCTTTTCAGAGCCGCGAAGGGAGAGCTTCTCCTCTCGTGGCTTTGTTAATCCCACTGCGGGGCTGATGGGATTTCCCATCAGCCCCGCGGCGGGATTAACAGAGGCACGAGAGGAGAAGCTCTCCCTTCACGGCTCTGGCAGCCGATGCTGAGGGAGCTGAGGCTGAAAGGGGAGGACTGTGCAGGGTAAGGGGGGCCCCGTGGGGTGCTCGATTCTGCCACGGCAGCAGCAGCAGCAGCAGCCGGAGCTGGTCTGTGTTTTTTTATTATCTAGCTGGGCTGATCGCTGATGCAAGATGTTTTTTGCGCGGGGGCCCCTGAAACACGGGGCACTGTGCAAAAAACATTCTTGCTCAATGGACGGGCTGGCCCTGGATGGGAGGTGACTAAGGAGTGGATAAGTGTCTTAGTAGTGTGTTCAGAAAGGAATGAGCAAATTTTGTTGTTGATATAGAGAAAGAAACGGCAGGTCTCAACTTACAGAGAGATGTGTGTGGAGAAGGAGAGAGAGGAGTCAAAGACAACCCCAAGGTTGTGAGTTGAGGAAACAGGGAGGAGTAGAGAGTTATCCACAGAGACTGCGAAAGGAAGAAGAGGAGAGGAAGTTTTAGGGGGAAAAATAAGAAGCTCAGTTTTGGCCATGTTCAATTTCAAGCAGCGGTGAGACATCTAAGCAGCAATGTCAGAAAGGCCTGCAGAGATCCGGGTCTGGATTGCCAGAGAGATTTCAGATGTAGATGTAGATCTGGGAGTCATCAGCATAAAGATGGTACTGAAAGCCATGGGAAGAGATAAGTGCACCAAGGGACTGAATAGAGAGAGAGAAAAGGAGTGAACCCAAGACAGATCCTTGGGGTACACCAACTGAGAGCAGGATAGCAGCAAAGGAGAATCCACCAGATCAAACTCTGAAAGAGCGATGGGAGAAATAAGAGGAGAACCAGGATAGTACAGAGCCCTTAAAACTAAGTGAGGACAGGGTATGAAGGAGAAGGTTGTGGTCAACAGTGTCAAAAGCAGTAGAGACGTCAAGAAGAATGAGGACAGATTAAAGGACCTTGGATTTTGCCACGAACAAGTCACTGGAGACTTTGGCAAGAGCCGTTTCAGTAAAGTGTAAAGGATGAAAGCGAGATTGTAAAGGATCCAGGAGGACTTGAGAGGAGAGAAAGTCAAGGCAATGGCAGTGAACTGCACGTTCAAGTAGTTTAGAAATGAAGGGGATGAGTGAGATGGGTCAATAGTTAGGACAGGTAGGATCAAGTGAGGGTTTCTTAAGGAGAGGTGTAACTACAGCATGCTTGAAGGCTGCAGGGACAGTTGCAGTGGAGAGCGATAGGTTGAGAATATGACAGCTGGAAGGGACAACAGTGGAGAAGATGGGACTTAGGAGACTGGTGGGAATAGGATCAGAGGAGCAGGTAATGAGTTTGGAGGAGGAAAGAAGGTGTGCAGTTTCTTCCTCAGATTTCATAGAAAAGGAAGAAAGGGTAGCAGAGGTAGAGGGGGAAAATTGGGAGTGAAGAGGGAAAGGAGGGGAAGTAGCTGACTTTGTGGGAATTGGAGGGTGATCTTGTGGATTTTGTCATGGAAATAGTCAGCCAGAGTTTGGGCAGAAAGGGAGGGAGGGGTCAGAGGTGGAGGCACCTTGAGGAGAGAGTTAGAGGTAAGAGAGTTAGTCAGATGGACATAAGTCTTGTTCAGCGAGTGCTATGACTGACTGGAAAGAGACAAGCATAAATTTGAAGTGTAGAAAGTCAGCAAGGGTGCAGGATTTGAGCCAAGCATGCTCTACTGAACAGGCACAGAAACGTTAGATAGTGGGTAGTGGATGAAAGCAAGGGCTGGGGTATAGTACGCCTCACAGGATGTAGCATGGGTGGAGCGAGAACATCCAGAGCAGAGGAGAGTGCAGTGTTATAGGAAGCTACTGCCTCATCAGACTCAGATGACGAATCTCTCAAGCAAGGGCACATGCCAAACACCCTCCGTCATTTGCCCAACCATTAAGAAACACAACCTGGACCCCCTCAACCCCGCCTCCTTCAGGCCAATAGCAAGTCTCCCACTGATAAAGTCATCGTGAAGGTAATTCAACAGCAGCTTCAAGACCACCTGGATACCAACAACTTTCTGGACCCACAACAACACGGATTCCACCCATCACATGGAGTTGAGACCCTCATGATATCACTACTGAATACCCTAATCAAAGGTACGCAGACAAAACACTCTGGATATGCTATGATCTTTCTAGACATATCCGCAGCATTTGACACCATCTCCCTCAACACACTCCTACATAGACTACAGGAGATTGGCCTCAAGGACATCATGCTACAATGGTTCCGCTCCTACCTGACCAATAGACAACAGCTAATCCGCACAAGCATGGAAACCTCCCCCCCCCCCCCTTCGACAGCACCAAGGAGTACCCCAAGGCTCCACACTATCCGCGATGCTCTTCAATATCTACCTACAGCAACTCTGCTTGGTAATATGCACTCACAACATCAACTACCATATCTATGCAGACGACATAATGCTTTATGGACCCATCACAACCACAAACCCAACAAACAATCACCTATCAGACTGCTTTATTGATGTCTCCAGCTGGCTACAAGAGAACAACCTCTCCATCAGCATTAAAAAAAAACGGAAGCCCTCATTGTGACCAAGGACCCAAACTTCACCCCACCGCCACACTCACCTTGGGAACCACCCAAATACAAGTTCAACCCCACATAAAATACTTGGGAATCATCACTGATCAAACACTTACATTTAAACAACAAATCAAAAAGATGACCAGAACAATATTCCACAAAGCAAAGACAGTACAACGGCTCAGACCACTCATCGACCCACAGGACTTCAGAACAGTCATGTAGGCCATTACGCTCCCCCACCTGGACTACTGCAATGCTATTTATCACGGATTGCCCGCCACCTATACCAACCCCCTACGAACTGCCTTAAACACCACTGCAAGAATCATCCAGAAGGCAAAAAAACATGATCACATCACCCCAGTCCTTGAGAACTTCACATCCTGACCCTCGAAGCAAGGATTAAATACAAATCCCTCCTACTTATCGACAAAGCCCTCCATCAAACCCAGACCTCCCAACTCCGGACTTTACTACCTCAACCGACTCTCAACAGACCAAGCCGTCAGACCACCAGCAACACTCTCACTATCCCCCACAAACGAACCAAGTTCAATCAACAAACCTGCAACAGAGCATTCAAACTGTACGCACCGTCCCTCTGGAACTCCCTTCCGAGCCAGATCCAAAGCACCAAAGACCTCTCCACATTCCGGAAACAGTTAAAAACCATCCTGTTTCATGAATATCTTGGACATGAAACAGACCCGGACCCTCTGACCTACCCCCCCAGCCACCATCTAAGAGACTTCCATAAAATGTCAATTGTCTAGTACTATCACTTTCTGTGCAGATCAACTGTTATCCCCCCTGGTGACGGCCCCCTCCCTTTCTCTGTCAACTTGATTATTGTCCCCCCCCCTTTTTTTGTTAAACCGCTTTGACCCGGTGAAAAGCAGGATATAAATGCAGCTAAATAAATAAATAAATGACATAGTCAAGGAGCGAACCAAAGGATCAATAGCATGAAGATTTCTAAAGAGGTTGGAGGAGACAGGACGAGGTTGAAGCGGCAGGTGATGAAGAGTAATATAGTATATGATGGCAGATAAAAACCAGTATTGTCCATCTAGTCTGCCCATCAAGGGGGCAAGAGTAGGTGCACCTACCATTCCATGCAGGTTGCCCCTCCCCATGCCTTTGTTTAGGGGTGCACCTACTGCTCCGGGTATGTCTCCCCTATTTGTTGAGATATAAGAGAGAGCTATGTTTGTTTTGATTTGATCCTGTTGCTATAAAGGGATCCACTGTGTCCCATGCCATTTTGAATTCTGTCACTGTATTTGCCCCCACCACTTTATCGGGAGGGCATTCCAAGCTTATCTGACCATCACAGCTTAGTAGGTGATGATCGGATAAGGGAAGAACTGCGGTAGTCTGAGGGTAGGCAATTAGAAAAAAATACAAGGTCAAGGCAGTGGTCATACTGGTGAGTGGGGGCAGTAGAGCAAAGCTGGAGATTGAATGATGAGGTAAGGGAAAGGAGCTTTAAAGCATAAGGGTCAGAGGGGTTATTAACATGAATGTTAAAATCCCCAAGAATAACCTCAACCAGTATAAGCTAACTACTACCAGTATAAGTGAATATCACTAGTAACTGGTTAACTGTGTGTCCCCCTGGAGACGCCCGGATGCTGAGCAGTTACAGTAGCGTTGGGGTGCAGAAACTGGGCAAGAGCAGTAAATTCTTTAGTGTCGCTGAATATCCCGCTTGTGCAGTTTAGCTGCCCTCACTTCACCCTTCCTCAATGGCTGTCCTAACTTTAACGGCTTAAAGCAGATAAACCTTCCACCCTGTCTTCTCTATACGTCTCTTCTTGTTTAAGAGCAGTGAAGCCACCACAGACCTGGGCATTGAGAGACATTTGCCATGAGAGTTGCTATACCTGAAACTCACTCTCACTTAAAGAAACTTGGGCATACTATAGTTGTCTTCCTGATTAGCCTGGTGCCCTCCCAGTTTCACTTCAGTATGCGAGGATGGACTGTTCCTCCTCACTTCTGTATGCAACTGCTTCTCAGTGTAATTATCTGTCCATCTGTCCAAACTATGCCATAAATGGTCTATGAATGAATTACAAACTTAATATAATAATAACTGATTAGAAAGATTAATTACATCAGATAGTTGCCTTTAATCCAAAGTCAGTGCTCAGTAATTATGGGCAACAGCGGTCCCCCCCCTCCCTCCCTTCTTGCTCTCTTCTTTTCCTTCACTGGGATCCGATCGCAGCATTGACAGGACTTGCTGCAGAGAGTTAAAGAAATATTACATGGCTGATAAGTCCTCTTTCCCCTTATAGAATGCATGAGTTCAAGCAGTGGATGGAGGATGCACTTGCCCTAAATTATATATTGGTACAGACTAGCAGGTCCTTGAAGATGAGATTCCCTGAACATGAGTCTTCATTAGAGACTCGCACTATATCTGCCCCTTTCCTTCCCCACTGCAGAGACGCCCAACAAACTTTCTACTTAGAGACCATCTTCTCCCTCCTTAGAGGGGAGGTAAGAACATAAGAAATGCCATACTGGGTCAGACGAAGGTCCATCAAGCCCAGTATCCTGTTTCCAACAGTGGCCAATCCACAAGTACCTGGCAGTTTCCCAAAAAGAAACAAGTTCCACAATGCTTGTCCTGGGGCAAGTAGTGGATTTCCTGCGTCCTCTTTAATAATAATAGTTTATAGACCTTTCCTCCAGGAACTTGCCAAACCTTTTTTAAACCCAACTACACAAACAGCTTTTACTACATCTTCCAGTAACAAATTCCAGAGTTTGATTATGTGTTGAGTGAAAAACTATTTTCTCTTTTTGGTCTTAAATGGGTTACCCTGTAGCTTCATTGCATGTCCCCTAGTCTTTGTACATTTTGATGCTGTAAACAATTGATCTACGTTTACCCGTTCCACTCCATTCATTATTTTATAGACCTCTATCATAGCCATCTCTTTTCCAGGTTGAAGAGCCCTAACCTTTTAAGCCTCTCCTCACAGGGGTATCCTTCTAGCTCCTTTACCATTTTAATGACTCTTCTCTGTACCTTTTCTAATTCCACTATATCCTTTTTAAGATATGGCGACCAGAATTGCACACAATATTCAAGATGAGGTCGCACCATGGAATGATACAGAGGCATAATATCCTTTGTTTTATTCTCCATTCCTTTCCTTTCCTTATGATACCTAGCATTCTATTTGCCTTCTTGGCCACTGCTGCACACTGTTTGGAGGGTTTCAATGTGTTATCTACGATGACACCTAAATCTTTTTCTTGGGTGGTGGTTCCTAATGTGGAACCTTGCATTGTATAATCATAATTTGACTTATTCTTTCCTAGCTGCATAACTTTGCACTTCTCCACATTAAATTTCATCGGCCATTTGAATGTCCAGTCTTCCAGTTTATCAAGGTCCGCTTGCAAATTTTCACAATCCTCTTGGGTTTTAACAAATTGAATAATTTTGTGTTATCTGCAGATTTGATTACTTCACATGTTATTCCTATTTCCAGGTCATTTACGAATATGTTAAAAAGCAGCGGACCCAGCACAGATCCCTGGGGTACACCATTATTAACCTTTCTCCATTGGGAAAATTGGACATTTATCCCTACCCTCTACTTTCTATCTTTTAACCAGTTCCCGATCCATAATAGTGCACTGCCTCTTATCTCATGACTTTTTCATTTCGCCAAGAATCTCTCGTCTTGTCAAAAGCTTTCTGAAAATCCAGATACTCACCTATGTCTACCTGTTTATTCACACCTTCTAAAAAAATATAACAGGATTAGTAAGACAAGACCTTCCTTGGCTACAGCCATGTTGGCTTTCTGCCATTAAATCATGACTATCTACATGTTCAATAATTTTGTTATATATGGTGTTTCAACCATTTTGCCCGGTACTGTCAGGTTCACCGGTCTGTAGTTTCCCAGATCACCCCTGGAATCCGTTTTAAAAATTTGGTGTTACATTGGCCATTTGCCAATCTTCAGGTATTACAGATGATTTTAATGATATGCCATCCAGTCCAGGTGATTTGCTACTCTTTAGTTAATAGAGACAAATTTCTTACTTTTTGGGAACAACCATGGATTTATAAATTAAATAAAGTAATAACCTGGGACATGAATGCTGATATTGAGAAAGTTCACTACTCGGAAATAATGTTAATAAGGGAAGAGAGAAGATTAATTAGCTTCCAATTCAAGCTAACAGCAACTATTGGATTAGAGTGATTGGGCCAAGAACATTAATTAAATGATGTGAGAATAAGAAATATGTCTGACAAACATAACACTGTGAAACAGATACAAGGTTATTAGCAGAGTGTGCTGAGAAAAGAAGAAATGAACACTGGAGTTTGTGGACCACAAAAAAAGATACCTGTAATACAGCAGGATGAATAAAGTGTAACATTGTCCGAAAAATGGTGCCATGTTGGTGATATACTTAAGAGTGCTAAATATGTTTAATGGGCAATATAGCAGAAGAAATGCCAAGTGGAATGAGTTTTTTTTTTAAATTTATTTATAAATTTTACAAATTCAATCAAGCAAGCAAAGCTTGTACAGAAAAGATAGCTCATCCAGAACTCAATCCTCCAAGAAAGAAAGCCAACAAGTAATTATACTAACACTGAATTATCTGTAGTCCACATATAGGGGGAAGTGGTAAGGAAGAAACACAGTGGCAGAGGAAACCATATTACAAATAGTTACAACCTGAAAACAGATGGCTGTGGGGTTATGAGGTAGATAAAACTTAACAGCAAGATCCCTGCAAACCTCAGTAGGGGATGAAACAAGGGGCAACCTAGCACTAATAAATGCGGATAAGGCATCTGGCTGATAAAAGATAAATCTTTCTGAATTAAACACTACTACTCACTTACAAGGAAAACACAAATAATAGGTGCCCGCAATCTGCAAAACACCAGTTTTTAGCAAAAGAAATTGCCTACGCCTTTTTTGAGTATCTCTAGAAATATCAGGAAACATGGATATCTTGACCCCATAGAACAAAGAGATGTTTTTTTATAAAATAATTTAAGCGACCACTCTCTATCTGAGACCAAGGCAAGAGTGACTAACAAAGTTGATACTTTAACAGAACCCAGAGTTGGAGAGGAGATTAAAACAGAAACATTCAAACATCTGTAACAAAGTCCTCACTTGTAGAAACAGGCTCTTTTTTCGCCAAAGGTAGATAGAAAGCCTTCGAAATCGGTGGCATCAAGTCTTGAGGCACCAGTAAAATGTCTACCAGATACTTTTTAAACAAGTCAAGCGGTGCAATTTCCGGTATCAGAGGAAAAAGTGGAATGAGTTATAGATGCGAGAGAGTTTTGCAGTATATTAAAATTACAGCGGTGTATTTGGGAGAAGATTGATTTACACTAAACTTGAAACCCATATAAGAAGGAGTGTAAAATTTGGACTTCAAGTAGAAGAATATAGGGGCAATGCTGAAAGTGATTAATGCGGTTAGCAGACCTGCTAAGCACGTTCACCCTAGTTATCAGCATATTCTATGCACTAACATGTTTGTGCCACCACTGAAGCCCAACTAGCATAGAGAGGTTCCAAGGGCAGAGCAGCCGTTAGCCGGTTATCCCATGATGGCAAAGGTTAGGCACCTGAAAGCCTTGCCGAACTCTTGCCACCATAGCTAACCAGGAAGCGGCTGAATATTGCCCCTGCCCAGTTAGCGTTGCTGCCATCTAGCCAACCTGGATATGACCCTGTCATTGAATTTCTGGGTTTGAAGTTCAGTGACGTCTAGCCACTGTGCAAAGACTAGCTGCCGCTGCTGAATATCCCCCCCCCCCTTCTTCCTTACAGAGGCTGATAAGCATAGAGTTGTTGCGTTGTAAGCATTGTGGAATGGTTTTTCATGAGATGATGCAGCATATGTAGAGAAATTACCGAAACGTGTTGCACGGACCACATTGCATTTGGATCCTCTTTCTAATTGCCAATGATTCCATGTCTTGCTGAGTTGATTAAGGGGCCCTTTTACCAAAGTGTGTTAGGTTTTTGCATCTAGTGCGCATTTAATGCAAAAATTAACAGGTGTTAATTGCAAAACCTGCGTGGTAACTGTTAGGGGTGTGGCCAGCATGCTTGCAGGAGTTACTGGGTGAATGAGCGCCCTAACACCCAGTGCTCTTACTGTGGGGTCATTTAACTCCACCTATCGAGGTGGAGTTAGATGTGCTCACACTAATGGGCACATTGCCAGGAAGTGATATGTCCCCCCCCCCACGCTAATTGCAATGTGTGAACCACGTCTACTCCCCTCCCCTATCCCACCCATTCACTACGTGCCCAAGCAGGTAGTTATCGCATGTGAAAACATACACAAACTCATTCACGCACTTTAATAAAAGGGTCCCTAAGACTTCTTTGGAATATAAACATCTTCCATTGGAGCTAAAAAAAAGTTTACTATGTGCTTCATTTTGAAATAAACAGGATGTGATCCTTTAGACAATGCAAATTACTAGCCTATCTCTAATTTGCCTTTTTTTTTCTAAATTGATTGAACAGGTAGTTTTATAGAAGCTTCTTGGATTCCACTGCGATACTACTTCTCCTACATTTGTGGTCACTGGTTGCTTGAATTTGGGAAAGGCAGTAGCCTAGTGGTTGGGGCAAGGTACTTCAGGCCGGAAGGTTGGGGGTTCGAATCCCACTAGAGGACAGCAACCTTGGGCCGGAAGGACTGGGGTTTCTAGTCCCACAGGTGCTCCTTGTGGTCTTGGGCAAGCCACTTAACCCTCTGTAGCCCATGTCCCCTGTAAAATAGTTATCTCCAAGTTATAATGCCCTGTTCAATGTAATTTCAGTTTGTTCAATGTAAACCGCACTGATGCAGAATAGCGTGGTATATGAGAGAATGTAAATAAATAAAAATGTAAATAAATAAAAACTGTGTTTGTCACTTTTCTGGATATTGCTGCAGCTTTTCATGCTGTGTCTCGGCCTGTGCTATTACGACTCTCTTAGAACATCACCTCCATCAAATCAAACTCCGCCCCAGGCATGGATACCATCACTGTCACCAACAACACACTCACTCTGTCTCTTATATAGAGCCTTGAATTAACTTGTGCCCCCCAAACCTCCAAGCACCCTCTCATCATCTTAAGAGATCTTAACCTTTCTTCAACCTCACAGAAACAGGCTTCTTCCTTCTTAGACGCCATGGAAGCCTTATGCTTCTCTCAGATCCTCAAATCACCAACCCACATTAAAGGTAATATCCTCGACCTGATCTTTATACCACAAAATATATTAACTAACACACAAATCTCACACTCCATCCATCCTGCACCTTGGTCAGACCACTCGCTGATACTATTCTCAATTCCTACCCATCGCCATAAAAAACCCTTACATACCGCTCCTCTGCGGATCCGTAAATTCAAACAATTCAACATCAACATGTTCTCCAGGAACAAGCAGGAAGTCAGTCCTCACGGGTGAGGTTGGCACTGACGGAGCCTGCGCGGTGCGTTTCCCCAGCTTTCAAAGACAGCCTTTAGGAATGCCACCAAGCATGCGTGGTCCCCTTCCCGCCCAAGGGTGCCATCTTTATAGTCTCCCTTTTTCCACGGAGCCCTTTGGATGCATGTCCCTGTACCTTGGAAAAAGTCTCATAATTGTCTCTCTAATTCTGGTTTTCCGGTCCTCTTCCCACCGTTCCCAGTGCCCTTGCTTCAGCAGCGGGCCCCAGTGACATTACAATGACACCTGTGATGACGACAGAAGTTTTGGTGATGAAATGTTATTGCCCTCCATGGTGACAGGGAGTTTGGAGATGCAATTGTTGTATTGTCATTGTAATTCACTAACTTATTGTTCTATTGTAATGTCACTAAATTATTGTCATATTATCAAGCTAACTGTCACATTAAATAGCTTATTAAATACCATGCATGTGTGGCTGTTTGATCTTGAATTTAATATCATAGTGAGGCAATACACCACAACAAATACATAGTAACATATAGTAACATAGTAAATGACGGCAGATAAAGACCAGTGTGGTCCATCTAATCTGCCCAGCAATCTGCCCATGTCTTTTAGAGAGTAGGTGCACCCCTACCCATGTCTTTGCTTAGTGGTGCACCCACCAGGAGCAGGTGCACCCCTCCTCATATCTTTGTTTGTTTAGGGGTGAACCCACCGCTCCTCCCCCCATCGCTCCATGTAGGACACCCCTATTTGTTGAGAAATTAGATGGTTCCGTTTATTTTTATTTTATCCTGTTGCTGTAAAGTGATCTGCTGTGTCTGTCCCAGGCCACCTTGAATTCCGTCACTGTGTTTGCCTCCACCACCTCAATCGGGAGGGCATTCCAAGCATCCACCACCCTTTCAGTGAAAAAGTATTTCCTGACATTGCCTTTCAATTTTCATGTTATGCCCTCTAGTTTTACAGCTTCCCTGTCTTTGGAAGAGGTTTGTTTGTTCATTATTTCTCTTTAAGTATTTAAAGGTCTGAATCATATCTCCCCTGTCCCTTCTCTCCTCCAAAGTGTACATATTTAGGTCTTCAAGTCTCTCCTCATAAGGCTTCTGACACAGGCTCCAAATCATTTTAGTCGCCTTCCTCTGAACAGCTTCGATTCTTTTTACATCCTTTGCAAGATACAGTCTCCAAAACTGAAAACAGTATTCCAAGTGAGGCCTCACCAGAGACTTATACAGTGGCACTAGTACTGCTTCCTTTCTGCTGGTAATTCCTCTTCGAATGCAGCCCAACATCTTCCTGGCTTTTGCCACCGCCTTGTCACGCTGTTTTGCCACCTTGAGATCTACAGAAATAATCACACCGAGGTCTTTCTCCTGCTCCGTGCACACCAACCTCTCGCCCCCTATCATGTACATTTCCTTTGGATTTCTGCTACCCAAGTGCATGACACTGCACTTCTTCGCATTAAATCTCAATTGCCAAGCATCAGACCATTCCTCCAGCTTTTGCAGATCCCTCCTCATGTTCAGCACTCCCTCGGGGGAGTCAACTCTGTTGCAAATTTTGGTGTCATCTGCAAAAAGACAGACTTTCCATTCAGTCCTTCAGCAATATCACTCACAAATACATTGAACACTGCCGGGCCCAGGACCGAACCCTGCGGCACCCCGCTAATCATCTTCCTTTCATCCGAGTGAGCTCCATTTACCTTCACCTTCTGTCGTCTGTCAGTCAACCAATTTCTGATCCAGTTTACCACCTTGGAACCCATTCCCAAACTACTGAGTTTGATAAGCCTCCTATGAGGGACAGTATCAAAGGCGCTGCTGAAATCCAGGTAGATGACATCCATTGCGTGTCCTTGATCCAGTTCTCTGGTCACCCAGTCAAAAAACTAAATCAGATTTGTCTGGCAAGATCGCTCCTCGGTAAAACCATGTTGCCTCGGATCCTGTAACCATCTGGTTTTGAGAAAGTTCACTATTTGCTCTTTCAGGAGCGTCTCCATTACCTTTCCCGCCACCGAGGTAAAGCTCACGGGTCTGTGACACTTCTTCCCTGTCACCATTTTTGTGTAGAGGTACGACATCAGCCATTCTCCAGTCCTGAGGAACCTCTCCTGTTTCCAAGGAACTGTTGAAAACATCCTTTAACGGCCCTGCAAGAACCTCTTTGAGCTCTTTCAGTATGCTGGGATGTATCCCATCCGGTGCCATGGCCTTGTCCACTTTCAGTTTTGTAAGTTGTTCTAACACATCTTCTTCTGTGAATGGTGTGGTATCTACCTCATTCCCATTTTTATATTTGGGAGTCACAGGTGGTCCTTCTCCAGGATTTTCTTTAGTAAAAACAGAGCAGAGGTATTTGTTTAGCAATTTTGCTTTATCAATGTCACTCTCCACGTGTCCGTTCGCAGCACTTCTGAGTTCTGCAATTCCATCTCTGATTTTCCTCCTCTCCCGAATATACCTGAAGAAAGTTTTGTCGCCTCACTTAACATCGTTAGCCATCTTTTCCTCTGCCTTTGATTTTTCTATCCTTATTTCTCTTTTTGTCTCCTTGAGTTTGGTCCTGTAATCATTTGTGGTGTTCTGTTTGCAAGCTTTTGAATTTTGTGAAAGTGTGTTTTTTGCCCTTATTTAAGCAGCCACTTCTTTGGAAAACCAAATAGGTTTCCTTCTCCTCTTGGCTTTTGTTTACTTTTCTTACATATTTATCTGTTGCCGTTTTTATTGCCTCTTTTAGTTTAGCCCATTGCAATTCCACTTCCCTTATCCCCTTCCACCCTGTCAGCTCCTCCTTTAGGTACTTGGCCATTTTATTGAAGTCAGTGTTTTTGAAGTTTAGGACTTTGAGCTTGCTATGATTGGACTGCACCTTAGCTTTTATCTCAAACCACACCGTGTGATGATCACTGTTGCTCACAGGGGCACTCACCCAGACATTTGACACGCTATCACTGTTGGTGAGCACCAAATCCAGCGTTGAGCTTTCCCTGGTTGGTTCCATGACCATTTGTCTAAGTAACGCATCTTGGATAGTGTCCACAATTTTTTTGCTTCTTTCCAAATTTGCAGAAGGAGTAATCCAATCCACATCGGGTAGATTAAAGTCACCCAATATGATCGCTTCCCCCCTTTGTTGCTATCTTGGCAATATCTATAATCAATTCGTTATATCTCTCTTCAATTTGAGTCGGAGGTCTGTAGACTACAGCAGTATGGATGACAGTGCCATCTCCTCTTTCCAACACTATCCAGAGCGCTGCTTCTTTTCCCCATGCCCCTGCATTTCAGTAGCTTTAATATTGTTTTTGACATACAAGGCTACTCCTCCCCCTTTTCCATTTTCTCTGTCTCTTCTGAATAGATTATAGCCAGCTATGGCTATATCCCAATCATGTGATTCATTAAACCATGTTTCTGTAATGGCCACAATGTCCAAATCCGTTTCCACCATTAAGGCTTCCAGGTCCAGAGATTTGTTGGCTAAGCTTCGAGCATTTGTGCTCATTGCTTTCCAGCATTTAACTGGCTTGTCTGTATTTTGCATTAATTTTATTCTACCCACTTCTTCCCAGTTGCTTTTGATGTGTTTAGAAGTGTGGTTGTTTCTGCTCTGCTTTTGCAGGGGGTGACGTCCAGAACTTGACCTTCCCCGTCCGTCGCCCCCTTCTTCTAGTTTAAATGCAAATCGACATACTGCCTGAATTTTTCACATAGGATTCTTTTCCCTGCGACAGGTGTAGTCCATCAGCACAGTATAGTTTCTTGTCGGTCCATGTGTTTTCCCAGTCGCCAATAAATCTGAATCCTTCTCGTTTGCACCAGGTCTGGAGCCATGTATTAAAGCTGTTAAGACTTCCGGTTTGGTAATGTGCTGACCGGCGGCGTGCTGATCAGCTCCGGGACCCCTACCCCTCCAGCAGCTTTAATTTTCTAATTTACTGAGGCTGAATGCCCTCTATTCCACCCAGGGGGACTAAGGAGAGTGGGCAGCGAACCCAGGCGCCTTCTCCAAACATCGGGGTATCTCAGATGGCCGCGAAACCCTCCCGCAAGACACGAGCCCCAGACCCCAAGATGGCGGAGGGAGCGCCACGGAGCCCGGGGTCGGAGGGGGACCAGGGCATGGTGGACGAAGTGAGCGCGGCGGTAGCACGGGCTCTGGATGGCCGGTTCCGGGAACTGGGGGCACAGCTACAATCAGTGGCCCAGAGCATTACAGACTTCACTGACCGCATGGAGCACGCCGAAACTCGGATTTTGGGTCTTGAGGACGAGCAACACTCTCTCGTGGCCCGGGTACAGGCCTTGGAAGCGGCGGTGCAGACACAAGGAGAGAAACTAGATGATCTGGAGAATCGGGGCCGCAGGAAAAATCTTCGCTTCATCGGCGTCCCAGAAAACATCGCAGATAGTGCTCTTCCCGCGTATCTACAGGAGTGGATGTCCAAAATACTGCCCGAGGCTGGGGGTCCGGCTATAGCCTTGGAGAGAGTCCATCGTCTGGGTCCTCGGCGGGAGCAGGCCCGGCGGCCACGTGTAGTCCTCGCTCGTTTCCTGGACTTCCGCCAAAAGGAGATGATCTTAAAGGCGGCCCGCAAGCACCGGAGGGGGTCCGGGGATGGGGAGCCTCTTCTAGTCTTTCAAGATTATTCGGCGTTGGTAAGCCAGCAGCGTAAAGCCTTTTCGCCGGTGTGCTCCCAGCTGGCGGGCTGAGGTCTTCGCTTCTCCCTCCTTTACCCAGCCAGGCTCCGCGTCGAACACAACGGACAGGCACATCTCTGGAGCACCCCTGAAGAGGCCGGGGCCTTCCTGGATCGTCTTGAGACAGCGGCGGTGGATATGTGAATGTTAGCAACATTAGTTGGAGTCCGGGTCTCCTTTTCTGGCCTGCCTGCAGCGATGGTATGGAGTAGACAGTGTTATATAAAATACTTCCCGCGGGACTGAGAATCCGGAGCCGATCGGCTGCGTCCTGCCCCGATGCCGTGGTGGTGAGCCCCACGACGGGGCTGGCTGCTGGGGGCCTGGGACTGTTTCCCCCCTCTCCTTCTTTCTTATCCCTTTCTTCCCTCCTTTCTTTCTCTCCTCTTCTCCTTTTTCCTCTTCCTTTTCCTTTTCCCTTTTTCCTTCCTTTTTTTTCTCCTCTTTCTCCCTCCTCTCTTCTCCCTTTCTTCCTTTTTACTTTTTGCATCCTTAATTTAATTATCCTTACTTTTTACGCATATTGTTATTTTTATATTAATTTTTAGTTTTAACACTAACTTTGTTATTCGGCTTGCGTATTTTGACGCCAGTAATTGGGGGTCCATGCGCACCGATACCCAAATGGCATTCCACTAACTTGTGCATTATGGGCCTTAACATGTCTCACTCATGTTTTATTAATGCATAGGGTATTTCTGCTAATTTGTTCATCTGTTTTCCTGATCACTATATGCTGTAAATATGGGGTGATTCCTGTGGAATGGTTTGCTGGGTATGCCTTTGGGGAGAAGTTGTAGTGGAGCTGGCCACGAGCATATTGGCAATGTCGCTGGTTCCCCCGAGGGCACTCTAAATTGTTTGGTGGAAAGAGGGGGGGTGTATACTTACGTGTTTGCCTATTTCTTTGTTTTAGTACTTTTCGAGCCCTGGCTCACTTGCGCTGGGAGCTGGGCTTGGGGAATCTTGGATCCTTTCGGTCCCCATCACAGCTTTTGGGCGGTGGGTGGGCCCCCGGGGTCCCCGTCCATCTCTTCGGGTTCTGGATGGCATCCTTTTTCAATGGCGATGCACCCGGAGGGCCCCTTTCCTTGCCTTTGCTGTTCTCAGCCCTTTCTCACCTGGGCTATGGTCCTACGAGAGGAGAGTATGGACGGGTGATCCGGTGGCACAATTTTGAGGCTAGGGTAGTGCACAAATGACGAGGGTATAGAGGGTTTAGAGGGGATGGGGGGGGTGTGGTCCCGTTACCAATAGGGGGTGTCTGACCAGGTTATACTGACCGGGCGCGGTAGGGTTGGAGGGCTGGGAGGGACAATTGGTAGTAGTGGGGGGGCTGGGGGTGTCAAGGGGGGAGGGGTTTAGAGGGGTGGCTAGCGGGGGGTGGATTAGAGGGACGGAGGGGAAGGGAAGGGGGGGGTGGAGTGTGCTCTCCTGGGAACTGAGGGGTTGCTCGCACGGGAGAGAAGGGGGAGAATTGAGACTGGATGTGTGCCTGTTATTGTGGATCTGTGTGAGGTGTGTACTTGTAGCAACTGTGTCTGCATAGGCCCGCCTGCACGGGACGCTGGATTGGGGGGGAGGGCCCTGAGCTGGGGGGGTTCTCGCCACCTCCTTAGGATGACTGATTGTGCCGAGAGCTGCCAATCGGAGTGGTGCAATGACTAATGGCTTGAGGATTGCCTCCTGGAATGTCTGCGGTATAGGCTCCCCAATAAAGCGACATAAACTAGTGCAACAACTTAAACGCAGAAAGATTGGAATTGCCATGCTACAAGAGACCCATCAGACCGCGGACGAGCACATGAAGTTAGGATCCCGCTACCGGGCCCGGGTGTATGGAGCTCCCGCTGTAGGGAAGAAGCGAGGAGTGGTTATCTTAATAACACATCAGGTGGGCTGGGTCGAGGAATCGGTTGATATTGATCCGGATGGCCGGTATGTTCTGATCCGGGGTCTGCTTGAGGGGACCAAGGTTGTTTTGGGATCTGTGTATGCTCCCAATGTATACGAGACTGGATTCTATCAGACCTTGGAACGTTTCGTAGCGGAGGCGGTTGGGTACCAAGTGCTACTGGGCGGTGATTTCAATACCGTCATGACTGATAGTGTGGATAGGTCGCGACACGTTGGGGGAAGGGACCGCAGGAGCTCACGACGGCTGCTGGGGATCTGCGAAGCCTACCACCTCTTAGATATCTGGAGAGTGTTACATCCGGGAGAACGGGAATATACCCACTTGTCTCGAGCCCACAACACTTGGTCACGCATTGACTACTTTCTGATTTCGGAGTCCCTGTTTCATAGAGTGACAGCCACGGAGATTGGTCCTTCCGTCATTTCAGATCATGCGATGGTCACGCTGGAACTCCGTGGTAGTACCCCTCTTGGACATAGATTCTGGCGCTATCCTTTGGAGCTCAGTGGGGATGCCACCTTTGTGTGTTATCTAAAGGATCGTTGGAAGGAATATGAAGAATTTAATGACTCCCCGGGGATATCACCGACTCTCCTATGGGAGGCGGGCAAGGCAGTCATGCGAGGAGAGATTATTAGCTATTATGGCTCCATGCGGAAGCGCCGTAATGAACGTATTCTTTTATTGGAGCGGGAATTGGGCAGAGCTCGGCGGAGGGCAGGGGCGGACGGAAGGGCCACGACTGGTCCATCCTTCAAAGAGACCCAGCGCGAGTTGGAGATGCTTCTCCATCAACGGGCCCAGAAGTCAATGATGTACTATAGATATCCATTATATCAGCACGGGAACCGCGCTGGGAGGTTACTCTCAGCTCTAGTGCGCCCGGCGGGAGGGGCTCGTCACATTGGGGCGATTCGCCACCCGGATGGGTCCATTCGTAAAGATACCACGGAGATCCAACAGATCTTTTCTGATTATTACCAGGGGCTCTATGCCCGGGACAGTGGTGGCATAGAGGACGGCCGGGATTTCCTGGTAGGATGTACCTTACCGACGTTGACTGAGGATCAGGTGAGGGCCTTGAATACGCCTATATCCCTGAAGGAAGTATCCGATGGGATTCGGAATTTGAAAAACGGGCGGGCTCCCGGGTTGGACGGTCTGAGGGGGGAGTTTTACAAGTCCTTGGGGGAGGTGGTGGCGGCCCCTCTTGTGGATTATTTTGATGATCTGGTCGCGAGGGGGGCTTCCCGTATGAGGCGAACAAGGCGTTGGTGACGGTTCTACCAAAACCGGGGAGGGATCCCCTACTCCCGGGCTCTTATCGACCCATCTCCCTCCTTAATGTCGATATTAAGATCTTAGCTAAGATCATGGCAGACCGGCTAGCGGTCATCTTGCCAGACCTGATTCATAGGGACCAGGTGGGCTTCGTGCGTGGTCGCCACGCGGCTTATAGCTTGCAGCGACTCCTCCTTTCCATGTGTGTCGGACAGACCGCTCAGTTGCACTCCATGCTCATTAGTTTCGATGCTGAAAAAGCATTTGATCGGGTTAGTTGGGACTTCATGTACCAAGTCCTGGCCAGGATGGGCTTCACGGGTTTTTTATGTCCGGGTTGTGAAACTTCTCTATGCGAACCCGTTGGGAGCAATCTTGATCAATGGCACCATGTCTAGGGAATTTCCTATCCAGAAGGGGACTAGGCAGGGTTGCCCCTTGTCCCCTCTCTTATTCATCCTAACCTTGGAGCCGTTATTGCAGCGGATCCGGGCACATCCTCAAATTCAGGGGGTTCCGATGGTGGGATCTGAATTCCGAGTCGCAGCCTTCGCGGATGATCTCCTAGTTCATCTGGCGGAACCTCAGACGGGGCTCCCCCACCTCTTACAGCTTTTTAGAGAGTATGGGGTGTCTTCTGGATTTCGCTTAAACTTGGATAAATCGATGGCAATGCTTTTAGGTACGGGTGACCAGGGGGGTTGGCAGGGCACTTTCCCGTTGAAGTGGGTGACTGGCCATTTCAAATACCTAGGGGTGCTTATCCCGGCCGTCCTGGACGACCTTTATAGGCTCAACGTGGACAAAGTGTTGGCGGCGGTGTCCGATAGTGTTGCCAAGTGGCAGGACTTACCGCTATCTCTGGGAGGCCGCGTGGCCTTATATAAGATGACCCTGTTCCCTAAGGTCCTGTATCTGTTACAGACCCTTCCGTTATTACTGAAACAGTCGGACCGGAAGAAACTGGAGGGTTTGGTGAACCGCCTGCTGTGGCGGGGGCGGCGGCCTCGAGTGCGGGACGCGATTCTCTGTCAACCCTGGCCCTTGGGAGGGATGGGTCTCCCAGAAATACGTAAGTACAATGTGGCCTGCTTACTGAGGCATGCTCGGGATTGGTTGTGGGACTTAGAGGAGTATACCCCCGTGTCGCTGTTACAGGCCGCGGTGAGGCCCCTACACTTGCGCTATCTTTTGCATACGAGGAAGTCATCGGGGCTGGCCCACGAGCTTCAGGCCTTTCTTATAGACCCGGTCAGGGCGGGATGGCGTTTCTTCTGTAGCAATCGCATGCTCTCGGCTTCCCACTCGCCTTATCTCCCCATCCGGGGCAACGGTGCCTTCCTGCCGGGCATGGAAGGTGGTTTTTTCACACGTTGGCCGTGGCTAGGGATCCTCAATTTGGAACATGTGCTTTCGTCTGAGGGATTTATGATGTCGTTTTCTGAGTTATGCCGACACTATCCCCTCGAGGGGCGTGACATCTTTCCATATGCGCAGCTTCGGAGCTACGTTAGCGGGGTCCCCTCCTTGGCGCTACGGGGGGAGGTTAGCTCCCAGATTGAGGTGTCTTTGTTGGGGGGAGAGCAGGGAGCACGGGTAGCCTGGCTGCAGAGGTCGCTTTGGGAAACGGCAGTACCACTAGCCTTGGAGGACCTAGCGGCGGCCTGGACTCGGGAGCTGGGGGGCCCGGTAATGAGCGATATGTTGTTAGAGGCTCTGTCAGGTATTCCTAAGCTCTATGGGTCGGTATCTTTCCGGGATATGCAATACAAGGTGGTGAGACGCCTATACTATGCCCCCTTCCGGGCCTGGAAGGCTGGGATTGCAGGGTCTCACGGCTGCCCTCGCTGTGGGGAAGAGCGGGCATCTTTAGGTCATATGCTGTGGGAGTGTTCACGAGTCACCGCCTTTTGGCAGCAAGTGCAGGTTTATCTCTCCAGATGTATGGGCAATCCGGTATCCCTAACGGCTGTGAATGCAGTTCTGGATGTGTGGGAGAGTGATTGGGAGGCACAGCTGGGACGCGTAGTTTGGTCCTGGATGCGCTTGGTGCTGGGGGTAGCGCAAATGACTATTCTGTTTCGGTGGATGGATCCCAGGGGCCCGACCTATGGGCTGTGGAGGGGACGTCTGCACGAAATGCTGCTAATGGAGAGGCTTAGAGCACGGGGCCACCACACATGCTGGCAGCAGTTTTTGCAGGCCTGGGGTCCTCACTTGAATTCTTTACCCCGTGCTGCCCGCTGTCGGATCCTGGGGGGCCATTGACAGCCTCACTAACAGACTCACCACCGGATCCACATGGGATGGGCACGTGGGCTACTGACCCAACACATCCTTTTTGGCAGATCCCTCAGTCCAAAGGGGAGAGGGGGTGGGCAGGGGAGGGGGGAGGTGTTAGTCCGGGGGGGGGGGGGGATGGGCAGGCAGGGGGAGGGGGAGGGATAGTGGGGTTGGGGGCAAGGGCTGGGTGGGGTAGAGGTCAGTCCTCTTTCTTGCTTCCCCCTCTGTGATTTTGGCATGAAGGACGAGGCTCGGGCGAAGAGCACACCCCGAGCCTGTTCAAGTGAGGTGTGCTAGTATCTGTGCCATGCTAGAGAGGGGGGGGGGGGTACCTAGCTCTTGCTTGATTTTCTTATTTACAAGTCCTACCAGGGTTCGGAGGCCTGGCAGGGAGGGACGGGGGGGATTCCTGAATATTACTGTTTATTTGACTGTTACTGCAACTGTTTTCCCCCACTACAAAAGTGTAACAAAAGTGTAAAAATGTATCAAGGTTACTGGTTTTGGCTTGCTGTTTATAATATGTATTTGTGACTTATCCTTGTCTTGTTCTGTTGCTGGTGTTTCTTAATAAACAAATTTGACATAAAGCTGTTAATGTGATTTAGCGTTTTTGCCCCCTTACCTAGAAGAGGTAGAACTTCTGAGAATACAACAGTGTTAACAATGGGCTTGAGTTTTTCTCCCAGAGATTGGAAGTCCTTTTGGACTGTAGAGGCACTATTTCTAGCCAGGTCATTTGTACCCAAGTGAATTACAACATCAAGTTTGGAGTGTTTGCTTTCCGCGCTAAGTACATCAATAATTTGGTTTGTATTCCTGCTGGCTGAGGAGCCTGAGAGGCATTTGACTATCTTCTCTCCTTTGAACTGTGTTCCCAAGTTGGTGTCTCTGATGATGGAATCTCCAAGTAGTAGTAGTTTTCTTTTTCATGAGTTTACTTCATATTTGGTGCTTTAGCAGGAGATTGACAAGTAAAGCAGGTCTAGCTTTCAGAGTAATGCGGGTGCAAAATAAGTAAGAGAAATTACTCTAGATAAACTATGGCAAAATCCAGGAGGGTTTTATAGTTCAACGTTTTCTAACGAGGCACGGAAATGTCTCAGTATATTCGGCTAGTAACTGCTGGATAAAAAGATTGCTCATTCTCCAGCCTAGCCTATTAACATCAATGACTTGTTCCGGCCTATTGTAACACTTTTTAAACACCCTCTTCCCGTTGTGTTGCTTAATCATTAACAGTCTTTAGTGAAAGAGCACTTAACTTCACAAATCTTATCTTATTATATCGTTGTCTTGGAGCAATATATTCCCGACGCCTCACTGGCAACGTTGTAGTCGCGTTTCACTCATAAACATGAGGTTTTCAGGGGATAAAGCGCCAGCCAAGTGTTCACCAATAAGGCTACATCAATGCATAGCTTTTTGAGTCGGACTTGAGTTTCATAAATTCCTTCATCAATTGTTTGATACTGATGTCTCCTATCCCAGCGTTTTTGCGTTTTTGGAGACATCAGTATCAAACAATCGATGAAGGAATTTATGAAACTCAAGTCCGACTCAAAAAGCTATGCATTGATGTAGCCTTATTGGTGAACACTTGGCTGGCGCTTTATCCCCTGAAGAACCTCATGTTTATGAGTGAAACGCGACTACAACGTTGCCAGTGAGGCGTCGGGAATATATTGCTCCAAGACAACGATATAATAAGATAAGATTTGTGAAGTTAAGTGCTCTTTCACTAAAGACTGTTAATGATTAAGCAACACAACGGGAAGAGGGTGTTTAAAAAGTGTTACAATAGGCCGGAACAAGTCATTGATGTTAATAGGCTAGGCTGGAGAATGAGCAATCTTTTTATCCAGCAGTTACTAGCCGAATATACTGAGACATTTCCGTGCCTCGTTAGAAAACGTTGAACTATAAAACCCTCCTGGATTTTGCCATAGTTTATCTAGAGTAATTTCTCTTACTTATTTAGCAGGAGATTGGGCATTGACTGACTCCTCTAAGGGCCGTTCAGTTTCTTTGGATTGGGCATCCTCATTAACCAAGGCAGAGAATGCATTATGCAGGGATATTTTATTTATTTATTTTATTTATTTGACAGTTTTTATATGTATATCTCTCAGAGTGTATATCTCTTGGTGTATAGGATGTCTGTGTCACAGATCACAATCTACCCGAACCCACTGTGATCCATTTGTTCCTGGTGTGTTTGACTCTTTGTGGGAGCAGTGGTGGACTTTGTTCAGTCTGTACCCTAGAAGAGGTGAGCTTCATTGCAGCCAGTTCTTCCCTCAGTAGAGACAATTCTTTAGGCATGGCAGCTAGGTCTTCTCTTAGTAGAGTGAATTCGTTATGCATGACCGATGACCTTCGGCACATAGGACATGCTCTTTGGCGCCAAATGATTCTCTTGGAATGAAAGTACCACAGGTATTGCACAGAATACAAGACATGCTGGTTGAGAGAATGTGTGTGTATCCCAAGCTTTTGGCCACTATATAGAAATGCTTCTCCTTCTCCCCCTTCCTCTTCCCTAACCTCGCCCCTGTCTCCCCTTCATATCTAGCAGCCTTCTGTAAATGTGTAAAAAGTTATAGTTAACTGCTATATAGGCCTGTTAACTATCAAAACGTTCTTGTTCTCTGTTCAACAGCTCTATCTATACTGTTTAAGTTCCATGTAAACCATCTTGAATCATAGAAAGATGGCATATAAAAAGTTTTAAATAAATAAATTTGGCATGAGTACAGATGTGGTCAAACTGTTTCAACCATATCTGTCTGATAGCCAACAAAGAGTATTTTCATAATTCTTGATCCTGTTGGTTTCCCACCTTGTGTAAGTTGCCACAAGGATCTCCTTTATTGGCCGTTTTGTTTAATATCTATCTTTTGCGTTCTGTTGCTTATTATGATTTATGGTTTAGGTACTTGATATACTTAAGAGTTGAATGTTATTTAGAGGACTTATGCCAGTGATATCATGCTAACACAGATGCTGGCATTCAATGTATGATTAATTTTGTTCCGACTACTAAGAAAAAGTTATGTAATTTAGGCTTAGAACTAAAAGTTGAAAAATTTAAATTTGTGGTCTTATTTATTCGGTGTTCTCTTTCTTTCTCGTCTGTGGAGCACTGTGCACGCCTTGTAGCACTATACAATTGATCAGTAGTAGTAATAGTAGTAGTAGTTCTAGTTCAGTCTCGGCAACTGTTTGTTATCTAGGGGTTTTATTGGGTTCTAATCTCCCTTTTCGCCCCTATGTTCAAGAATTAATAGTAAGATGTTTTTTAAACGTCACTTATTGCATAAGCTAATACCTCTTTTAGATCCATTGGATTTTAGAGCTGCTCTACATCTTGCTTTGACACCAGTGGATTACTGTAATTCCGTTATTTGGATTGTCGGCAGTCACAGTGAAACTGCTCCAACTTGTGCAAAATTCAGTGGCCCGTCTTTCATTTAACTTAAGTATTCGCCAACATGTTACTCCGGCGTTATTGACCCTTCATTGATTATTGTTGCAACGGTGAATTAAATTCAAAGTATTAATGTTGTTTTGAATCTCTATGCCTAGGAGTGTTTCTATGTTACGTTTAGCGTAGGTGCTTGTGCCCTGAAATCTCAGGATCAGACTTTTGGCTTACATGGGACCAGAATTACTAATCAAATTTATCTTTATTTGACTTTTAGAAAGGTATTTATTTGACTGTTATTGTCAATTTTATGTTTTAGATGTTTAAGGGATTATTTCAGAAGTTGTACTGTAAACCACTAAGAGTAATATTAGATTAGTGGAATATAAAATTGTATTTATGAATTAATTCTTAGGAGTCTCTACTCTTCAGAAGCACTAACCACTGTGTTTGACTCTTCAGCCATAACAACAGTATATACATCTACATGAATGAAGAGCCCAGTATATTGGCGGGGGCTAGTGCTGCTAAGCCATCGCTGTTGAACTAAAACATGGAAATTTAATACCAGGGTCATGTCCGGATCAGCCGGATAGCAGAGGAACTAACTGGGCATTGGCGATATTCAGCCATTGCCCAGTTGGCTTCTGTCCTTTTTGCGGAATGTTTCCTCACAAAGCAGAGTCCCCGATGTTTGGACTCAAAACGTGCCATGTTACGTTTGGGACTTCCTATTACCTTTCGTGCTTGAGATAAGTACATGAAACATTTATTATTATTGAGTAACAAATAAATATAAAATATTCTTTGAACTTGTTAAAATTGATTAAAATGGAGCACGTTTACTGGTGAGTTGGTATATTTCTTCCCACTACTTTAACGTTCCAATGTTTAATTTAAGTCGCCTTTTCACTGGAGGCCTTATACTAGTATTTTGTTTCCTGGCTTTTCCGGTTCACTTTGGGGTTTTTTCATCGCAGTTGTCTTCTATGGCAAAGTTTGGCTAGCCTTTCAGGTGCCTTGCGTTCTCCGCTTAGAGCTAATCGGGCAGCAGCTCTATACTGTATCGCCGCGGCTCATTTATCACTGGCGGCTGCCTTCACTTCGTCCCCGGAACATCTTGATGCCGCCAGCTAGCATCAGAGCCTTCAGCAGAAGAAGCCGCATTAAGCACATCACTGCTGTTGAGCATCCCAATCACTGCATTTGATGCAGTCAGCAGGGCCGCTAGCTGCATTAATCAGGTTGAATATCCCAGTCTGAAATTTTCAACGCTAATTGCCAGCAGATGCTGAGCTAATCCATGAGGCTGTGTGCTGAATGTCTATTTATTTATAAGCATTCTAATGTACCATGGATTACAACAATAAAATTGGTATAGAAACATTTTGGCAGAAAAAGCCCACATGGCCTATCTAGTCTATCCTTCCATATCTACCACTACAACAGTCCCCTTTTTTCCTCTGTGTTTATCCCATGCTTCTCTGAATTCAGATACCGTCCTCATCTCTACCACCTCCACTGGGAGACTATTCCACGGATTCACCACTCTTTCTGTAAAGAAATATTTCCACACATCACTCCTGAATCTATCTCCCTTCACCCAGGGGCGGCCCAAGGGGGGTGCGGGGCCATGTGCGGAGACTCGGTGCGGGGCCTCATTTGCATAAGTGGTCTTATTTGCATAAATATTTGCATAATGTTACCATTCACTAACTTTTAGTAAACATGTCTCTTAATGAGTGTATGGATAAAGAAAGACTAAAATATTTCTACATTACTATAATCCAGTGCCAACCGCCAGGCACATTAGGAACTACTACAAACGCTGCCCATTTAGAACCCATAGCAAACCCGCCGTATCCTGACAGCATTACCAGGACTCACAAAGCACCATACCCTACCTATCAAAAGGCAACACTGCAAATATTAAACCAATACATTTCAGAGAATACTGGGGAAAGAGAACAAGTGGCAACGTCAAATAGGAATTACATAAACAGAATACCTCAGCTCAGTTACACATGCAGAACATAGACCATCACCAAACAAGGAATCACAATTTAGAAACAGGAAGGCAATAATTAAACTGGGAACCCCAAAAGCCAAATTTGGAATGTACAACAACACTGTAGAAATAAAACTATAAATTTAATTTCCTCTTGTACCAAACAAAGCACAGATGTTAATGATGCACATTTCCCAGAGCTGACATATTCCAGTTAATAAATTCAAAATAAAGAGATATCTTTCTACCTTTTGTGCATTTTTTTTTTCAGTTGCAATTGGTCCAGCCACTTTCTTCTGGTTTCTTCATGTTTTCTGCTAACTCTCCATCGTCTGCTGTCCATTTGTCCTTTCTTCTCTCTTCTAGTTTTTTTTTCCATTCTCTCTCTCTCTACATCTGCTTTAACATACTAATCTTTCTCCTTTTGCTCTTTCCTCATTCCTATTTCATCCACACAAATTTTACCCCTCCATCCTCAATCCCCAATTACTCTCCCAATACCTGGCCAATTGTAGATTTTTCATCCCTCCTACACAAAATATTTTTCCCCTCTCCATTTTAATCTCCCAGCCCCATCCCATTCTAATCCTCCCCCAACATCAGCTCCCTTCTAGTTCCAGTCTCACCCAGCATCCATTCCCTTCTAGTCCCTGCATCAGCCCATTTCCAGTCCTAGCCCCCCATCAGCCCATTTCCAGTCCTAGCTCCCCCATCCATTTCCAGTCCAAGTCCCTTCATCAGCTCATTTCCAATCCTAGCCCCCCCATCAGCCCATTTCTAGTCATTTCCTAGACCCACCATCAGCCCATGTCAAATCATAGCTCCCCTCCACTCAGCCCAATTCCAGTCCAAGCCCCCCCATGAGCCTACTTCCAGTTCTAGCCCCTCCATGAGTCCATTTCAATTCAAGCCCCAACCACAGCCCATTTCCAATCTTAGCTCCCCCCAACAGCCCATTTCCAGTCCTATCCTAGCTGTTCCATCAGCCCATTTTCAGTCCTAGCTCCCTTCCCTCACAGCCCATTTCCATTCCAAGCCCCCTCCCCATCAGCTATTTGCAGTTCGTCTCCCCTTCCACTCAGCCCATTTCCAGTCCTAGCAACCCCCCAACCCATTACCAGTCCTAGCACCCCATCAATCAACTTCCAGTCCTAACCCCCATCACCCCATTTTCAGTTTAAGCCCCCCCTATAACCCATTACCAGTCCTAACCCCCCATCAGCCCATTTCATCAGCCCCACATAGCCCATTGCCAGTCCTAACCCCCCCCCCATCAGCCCACAGCCCATTACCAGTCCTAACCACATCAGCCCACCTCAAGTCCTAACCCCTCCCCATCAGCCCATTTCCTGTCCTAGCCCCCCCATAACCCATTATCAGTCCTACCCCCCCATCAGCCCACTACCAGTCTTAACCCCCCCCATAGCCCATTACCAGTCCTAACCCCCCCATCGCCCATTACCAGTCCTAACCCCGCCATCAGCCCACTACCAGTCTTAACCCCCCCCCCATAGCCCATTACCAGTCTTAACCCCCCCATAGCCCATTGCCAGCCCTCATCAGCCCACAGCCCATTTCTAGTCTTAACCCCCCCATAGCCCACTGCCAGTCTTAACCCCCCCATAGCCCATTGCCAGTCTTAACCCCCCCATAGCCCATTGCCAGTCTTAACCCCCCATAGCCCACTGCCAGTCTTAACCCCCCTCCCCAGCCCATTGCCAGTCTTAACCCCCCCAGCCCATTGCCAGTCTTAACCTCCCCTCCCTAGCCCACTGCCAGTCTTAACCCCCCCCCATAGCCCACTGCCAGTCTTAACCCCCCTCCCCAGCCCATTGCCAGTCTTAACCCCCCTCCCTAGCCCATTGCCATTCTTAACCCCCCTCCCTCCCTCCCTCCCTAGCCCATTGCCAGTCTTAACCCCCCTCACTCACTCCCTCCCTCCCTCGCCCATTGCCAGTTTTAACCCCCCTCCCTCCCTCCCTCCCCTCCCTAGCCCACTGCCAGTCTTAACCCCCCCATAGCCCATTGCCAGTCTTAACCCCACCTCCCTTGCCCATTGCAAGTCTTAACCCCCCCAGCCCATTGCCAGTCTTAACCCCCCCTCCCTAGCCCACTGCCAGTCTTAACCCCCCCATAGCCCACTGCCAGTCTTAACCCCCCTCCCTAGCCCATTGCCAGTCTTAACCTCCCCCTCCCTAGCCCATTGCCAGTCTCAACCCCCCTCCCTCCCCAGCCCATTGCCAGTCTCAACCCCCCCTCCCTAGCCCATTGCCAGTCTCAACCCCCCTCCCTCCCTAGCCCATTGCCAGTCTTAACCCCCCTCCCTCCCTCCCTAGCCCATTGCCAGTCTTAACCCCCCTCCCTCCCTCCCTAGCCCATTGCCAGTCTTAACCCCCCTCCCTCCCTCCCTAGCCCATTGCCAGTCTTAACCCCCCTCCCTCCCTAGCCCATTGCCAGTTTTAACCCCCCTCCCTCCCTCCCTCCCTAGCCCACTGCCAGTTTTAACCCCCCTATAGCCCATTGCCAGTCTTATCCCCCCTCCCCGGCCCATTGCCAGTCTTAACCCCCCCCAGCCCATTGCCAGTCTCAACCCCCTCCCTCCCTAGCCCATTGCCAGTCTCAACCCCCCTCCCTCCCTCCCTAGCCCACTGCCAGTCTTAACCCCCCCATAGCCCATTGCCAGTCTTAACCCCCCCATAGCCCACTGCCAGTCTTAACCCCCCTCCCCAGCCCATTGCCAGTCTAAAACCCCCCCGCCCAATGCCAGTCTTAACCCCCCTCCCCAGCCCATTGCCAGTCTCAACCCCCCTCCCTCCCTAGCCCATTGCCAGTCTCAACCCCCCTCCCTCCCTAGCCCATTGCCAGTCTTAACCCCCTCCCTCCCTTCCTCCCTAGCCCATTGACAGTCCTACCCGCTCCCCCTCGGCTCATGGCAATTAAAAAAAAAAAAAAAAGCTGGCCGCTGCGGCATGGAGTGTCCCGCGGGGCTCCCTCTGCCCGGCGGAACTCTCCCGGTGCGGCTGAGCCCCTCTCTGCCGGCTTGCAGATACGCGAAGGGAGAGAGTCTCCCTCGCGTCTCTGTTAAGCCCGCAGGGGCTGATGGGAAGCAGGGGCTGATGGGAAATTTCCCATCTGCCCCTGTGGGCTTAACAAAGACGCTAGGGAGACTCTCTCCCTTCGCGTATCTGCAAGCCGGCAGAGAGGGGCTCAGCCGCGCCGGGAGAGTTCTGCCGGGCAGAGGGAGCCCCGCGGGACACTCCTTGCTGCAGCGGCCAGCTTCTTTTTTTTTTTTTAATTCAATTAAGAAAAAGCAGAATGTTCTTTGCGCGGGGCACCCCGAAGCGCGGGGCCCTGTGCAAAAAACATTCTTGCTCAATGGACGGGCCGGCCCTGCCTTCACCCTCATCCCATGTTCCCTCGTAGCAGAAATGGAAATTACACTAACCTGGTAATTGTAGTTCCTGGAGGGTCCAGTTTAGTCCTCCAACATCGGGTAGTGCCCCTCCTCCTGCAGCCGGGAGACTGGACCAATCAAATCTTCTGTAGTATATATGCAGCCGGAGCTCCCAGAAGTCCCCAGTGTACTAGTAACAAAGCATACTTAACGAAGCAACACATTAGATTAATATACAAAATGACCTAATTAAAGAACAATTTGTTCCCCCCCAAGGAATATCCACCCCCCTCCCCAAACGAGGAAGTCAGAACACTGCATTGCGCCGGCACCGACGCCTCAGGAATCAAAACACCGCTCCCCACCAGAAGTTCAGGAGCTGCCTGAACCCCCGAGACAGGGAAGAGCCTCTGCAAAAAAACGCGGCTGCCACAGAGGGACCGAACGGCAAGAGGAACCGTCTTGATATCAACCGTTCGGAAAGGCGCGCCGCACCACATTAGCAGATAGTCGGGAGGGAAGGAGGACTAAACTGGACCCTCCAGGAACTACAATTACCAGGTTAGTGTAATTTCCATTTCCTGTTCGGTAATCCAGTTTAGTCCTCCAACATCGGGATGTAACAGAGCAGTTAAGACCGGGCGGGACCTTGCCATCCGGCGTGCAGAACCGCCGAACCAAAACAGGAATCCCGAGCCGCTGACACATCTAAGCGATAGTGTCTACTGAAAGCATGCAGAGACGACCAAGTGGCCGCCCTACAGATATCTGCTGGCGGAACCAGGCTATACTCCGCCCAAGAGGTCGCCTGAGCCCTAGTGGAATGAGCCCTCAGACCCTCCGGAACAGACCGCTGTTGCAACAGATACGCGGACGCGATCGCCTCTTTGAGCCATCTAGCAATGGAGGCTTTAGCTGCCGCTTCCCCTTTACGCGCACCCCCGAAGAGCACGAAAAGCCGGTCAGATTTCCGAAAAGACTCGGTAACCTTTAAATAACGATGGAGCGTACGACCCACATCGAGCCGGAGAAGACCTTTGTCCGTTGACCCGACAGATTGCGAAGAAAGCACTGGAAGAAACACTGCCTGATTCATGTGAAAGGGAGACACCACCTTTGGCAGAAAGGAAGGAACCGGACGGAGAACGATCCGATCCGCGGAAAAAGACAAGAAAGGCTCTCGACAGGACAATGCATGCAGATCTGAAATGCGCCGTGCCGAACAGATGGCTACAAGAAAAACCGCCTTCAGCGTGAGATCTTTCAGAGACGCCCTGCGCAGGGGCTCAAAAGGTTCACGAACCAGGGCCCTCAGAACTAAATTCAAGTCCCAAGGAGGAACGAAAACTCTGCGGGAGGGCCGCAAATGAAAAACAGCCGTAAGGAATCGGCGTACATCCGGATGAGCCCCGAGCAGACGACCCAAAACCTTGCCGCGGTAACACGAGATAGCCGCCAGCTGGACTTTTAGGGAACTAGCCGCAAGGCCCTTATCGAAACCATCCTGAAGAAAACTTAAAACGAAGGGCATGGAAACCGTCGCCGCCCGGACTCCCCGCCGGGAGCACCAGTCTTCAAAAATCCTCCAAATCCGAACGTAAGTAAGAGAAGTGGACGTTTTCCTCGCCCGCAGAAGGGTAGAAATCACCGCGGGGGAGTAGCCCTTCCTTTTCAGCCGAGCCCTCTCAATGGCCAAACCGTAAGCGAGAATCGATCCACTTGGGGCATCCGCAAGGGACCCTGAAGAAGAAGATCCGGTAGAGCGGGCAGGAGCCAAGGAACGCCGTTGCGCAACCGGACCAGATCGGCATACCAGGGCCTCCGGGGCCACCAGTAACACGCGACCCCGGTGGCTCTCGATACGTTGTACGACCCGGCCGATCAGAGCCCATGGAGGAAAGACATAAAGAAGACCGGACGTGGGCCACGGCTGAATGAGAGCGTCGAGCCCCTCGGACATGCGCTCCCTTCGCCTGCTGAAGAAGCGCCCTGTCTTGGCTGATTGAAAGGTCGCCATGAGATCCATGATGGTGGACCCCACCGCCGGATGATTTGTGCGTAAACCTGTGGGTTTAGCTCCCATTCTCCGGGGTCCACCCGCACTCTGCTGAGAAAATCGGCCTGGACATTGTCTACGCCCGCAATGTGAGCCGCCGAGATCGCTGGAAGGCGAGTTTGCACCCAGTTGAACAAGGCCGCCGCTTCTGCCTCCAGGGCCACGCTGCCGGTACCCCCTTGGCGATTGACGTAAGCTACAGTGGACGCATTGTCCGACAGGACTCTCACCGGCCGTCCGAGAACCAGGGTCTCCAGGTCCACCAGGGCTAGCCGGACTGCCCACAATTCGAGACGGTTGATCGACCAAGAGGACTCCAGGGGAGACCATTCCCCCTGAGCAAAGCGGAACTCGCAGTGAGCCCCCCAGCCGGTTAAGCTCGCATCCGTCGTGAACGGAACCCACAGAGGAGGCTCCAAGGGAATCCCTCGCGACAGGTTCTCGGCGGAGAGCCACCACCGGAGGGATCGGCGAACCGTCTTTGGGCAAGGCAATCTCTTGTTCAACGAGTCGAACTGGTTGGACCAACGTCGCAGAAGAGCACTCTGCAGCGGACGCATGTGGAAGCGCGCCCAAGGCACCACCTCCAAGGTCGCCGCCATCGTGCCGAGGAGCCGCAGGTACCACCACGCCGACGGAGCTGGCATCCCCCGGAAGAGACGGACCAGAGCCCGCAACGCCAGCACGCGTCGCTCCGGAAGGCACACCAAGCCCCTTGCTGTGTCGAAGCGGACTCCCAGATACTCGAGATCCTGTGTCGGAGACAGACAACTCTTGCATTCGTTCACCACCCATCCGAGGGACCGAAGGAGATCCACCACCCTGCTCGTGACTTGCACACACTCCCGACTGGACTTCGCTCGAATCAACCAGTCGTCGAGATATGGATGGACCAGGATGCCCTCCTTGCGCAACGCCGCCGCGACTACAACCATTACCTTTGTGAAGGTGCGGGGAGCCGTGGCGAGTCCGAACGGCATGGCCCGGAATTGAAAATGGCCCCACGGGAGCGCAAAGCGGAGAAACCGTTGATGGGAGGGCCGGATGGGAATGTGTAAAAAAGCCTCTGTAAGATCGAGGGATGTCAAAAATTCCCCTTGACGCACCGCTACGATGACTGACCGCAGGGTCTCCATGCGAAAGTGCGGTACTCTGAGAGCGCGATTCACGCCTTTGAGATCCAAGATCGGACGAAGGGAACCGCCCTTTTTGGGAACCACAAAATAGATGGAGTAGCGACCTGCGCCTCTTTCCAAAGGCGGGACCGGAAACAAGGCCCCCAGAGAGAGAAGCCGATCCAGGGTCACGCGGATGTCCCGCGCCTTTTGAGCTCCCTTGCTGGGAGACAGAACAAACGAATCCGGAAGTGGGTGCGCAAACTCTAGGGCATAACCTTCTTCTATAATCTGCAGCACCCACCGATCTGACGTAATTTGGGCCCAAGAAGGAAGAAAGTCGCGCAAACGACCCCCGATGACCGGGTCTTCCTCTAGAGCCCGCCTCGTTTCATTGTGGCTTGCGATTAAAGGAAGAGGCCGAGGAAGAGGCGGCTCCGGAGAAGCCCCTTCCCGCTCCTCTGAAACCACGAAACCCTTGATGACGGGTTCCAAAACAGCCGCGCTGCGAAGTCCACAGCCGGGAAGAACGAAATCTGTGCGCATCCCGAAACTGGCCGCGCGCTGAGGTGGACGACCTATTAAGCTTAGGCTTATCCTCTGGAAGCCGACCACCCTTCGACTCACCGAGATCCTTCACCAACTTATCCAGAGCCTCACCAAATAACAACCTGCCCTTAAAGGGTAGTTTACTGAGGCAAGACTTGGAAGAACCGTCGGCCGCCCAATTGCGCAACCAGATGGACCGTCGTGCCGCTACCATGGAGGCCATGCTATTAGCTAGGGAGCGTATTAAATCATAACACAGATCCGCCAAGTAGGCCGATCCCGACTCCACGCGGGTAACGTCCAACAGCCCCTGTTGGTCCATACCGGACCCCGAGCGCAGGTGCTGCGACCATCGCAAACAAGCTCGAGCTACCCACGCCCCACATATAGAAGCTTGTAACGATAAGGCGTTGGTCTCGAAGGCTTGCTTCAACAAATTATCAACCTTTTTGTCCTGAACATCCCTCAGGGCCGCGGCCCCTTCAACCGGGATGGTGGTTTTCTTAGTCACTGCCGAAACGGCAGCATCCACCCGTGGAGACTTAAACAAGTCCCTGTCCTTGTCGGCAAGGGGGTAAAGACGATTCATGGTCCGAATCCATTTCAAAGCGGATTCCGGTTGCTCCCATTCCGCATGGATCATCTGCTCAACTACTCGGTGCACAGGAAAAACTACCTGGGCATCCCTGACCGCCTGAATGAGAGGATCCTCGAGACCCTCCTCCTCCAGCGGCCGCACCGCAGAGAGGTTAAGTGCTTGGAGAGACTCCGTGACCAAAGGTACCAGCTCGTCCCTTCGAAACACCCGAATGATGCGAGCCTGATCTTCCGGTTCTGGAAGCTCTCCGTCTTCTAATTCCTCTGCCTCAATATCCGGATCCCCTCAGCCTCGGAATCCGGGAGGCAAAGGGCGTCCTGATCCTGGTCCCCCAACCTGGGCCGCTTGACAGCGGGTTGGGAAGACCGCTGAACCCCCCCTGCGGAAGCTGGGGGGAGAGAGGCGGGCCAAGCCTCCGGCAAATGACCAGACCGGCTTAAGCGGAAGGCCTGATGCATGAGAAGAACAAAATCCGGGGAAAAGTCTATAGGCGACGCCACCATAGCCGCCTGCTGGAGCTCAGGGACCGACGTATTAGACGCCGGGCCCAGACCAGAAGGAAGGATGCTCGGTGAAGGGACACTGTCCCCCGAAAGAGAAGGGTCCCCGGGCACATGCTGTTCCTTAATTTCAATAGGCAGCTCCAGTTCTGAAGAAACTGCAGCACAGCTCTTACAGATTCCAGAGTCAGTCATTGTACCTCTGCGGGAGCCACAAATTACACACTGAGGTTTGGCAGCCATGCCAAGGCCACCTGCCCTCAGGGAAAATTAAGGGAACAGGAACAGGGAAGCCCACACCAAGGGGACTAACCTTATTCAATTCAGCACAGTATTAAATTTAAAACCTTTTTTTTTTTTTTTTACAGTAAACAAAATACTCCCCAGAATCCTAGGGGTGCCCTGAGCAAAATCGCCAGCAAAAGAAACCCCAAAAACACCAGGGGAACCCGTGCGCAAGTGTTAAAAAGTGCCCTTAAAAAGCACACTTTAGAAATCCAAAATGGCCGCCGCACTTTTTCACCCGCGGTAAAAAACGGCGCGAAAATACAAAGGTACCCAAATAATATGGAAAAGAAAGAAAACGACCCTCTAATAAAGGGCAAGCGAAAAAAGGCAGGAAAAAGTGCAATTTGGAAGCCAGGGGAGCCGACAGAGCCTCTGCCCAAGCAAAGAACAGAGAGCTGAAAGCTTAAAACAAGGAAAATTCCTACCAGCTCTGGGAACAGCAAGGAACTCAGCCCACTTCTCCAAGTGACAGGCAATGTTGCAGCCGGTATGGCTCTTCCCCGAACAGCCTTGGGGAGAGCTCAACCCAGGCTTCAGAGATTCCCAGGCAGGAAGGCAGGAGCCCAAGGCAGGTCTGGCTTTCCCCATAAAGTCCCCTGTGTCTTTTTTTTTTTTTTTTTTTTTTTTAAAGATACAGCTACCTAGCAAAGGAAATAGAACATAAAGGACCAGAAATAAACCCCAAAAGAACTAACTAACTAGTGTTGCTCCTTCAAGTGTCACTTAGCGTGCCCAGCAGGGGCACAGAAGTCCTCCAGCTGCAGGGAGACTGGACACACTGGGGACTTCTGGGAGCTCCGGCTGCATATATACTACAGAAGATTTGATTGGTCCAGTCTCCCGGCTGCAGGAGGAGGGGCACTACCCGATGTTGGAGGACTAAACTGGATTACCGAACAGGAACTTGCTTTCAATCAAAAGAGGCTCTCTCCCTGAACATTTATGCCACGGAGGTATTTAAAGATCTGAATCATATCACCTCTATCCTGCCTTTTCTCTAAGGTGTACATATTAAGATCTTTAAGTCTGTCCTCATATGCTTCATAACGAACACCACTAATGATTTTAGTAGCCACCCTCTGCACTGACTCCAACCTGCTTACATCCTTTTGAAGGTACGGTCTCCAGAATTGCACACAATACTCCAAACGAAGTCGCACCAAAAACTTATACAGAGGGACTATCACCTCCTTTTTTCTACTAGCCATTCCTCTCCGTATGCACACAAGCATCCTTCTAGCTTCTTGAAAGACTAGAAAAGGGTACTGTTACTTCTGGAGAGAGATCTGCAATTGTGAGTATATATTTCTGGGAATTTTCTGAAAGGAATTCTTTCTATTAAAGCTATTTAATCTGGGAACCCACTATTTTTTGTTAAACTGCTGCTACTAGGACCTGACTGATTTAAGTTTAAATTTAAAACACAGAAGAGAACTTTCTGGTTACATTAAAATACCCAGCAGAGAGCTTGTAGTTTTAATTTAATAGTCACTCAGGGCCTAGTATCAGCAAAGTACTTTTAGTTTAAATTTAAAAACACAGAAGAGAGCTTTCTGGTTAAATTTGGAACCCAGCAGAGAGCTTGTAGTTGAAATTTCATAATAGGTTAAAGCCTAGCAGCAGCAAAGAGCTATTATTTAAATCAAATAAGAATATAGCTTACCTCAGCAGCACAGGACAGGGTACTGTGTAGCAGCCCTCAGTGGCCAATCTAGGTCATATGTACCTAGCAGTTTCCCCCAGAGACACAAGTTCCACAATGCTTGTACTGGGTCAAGCATTGATATCTTCGGTCACTTCTTAATAATGGTTTACGGACCTTTCCTCCAGGAACTTGTCCAAACCTTTTTTAAACCCAGCTACACGAACAGCCTTTACTACATCCTCCGGTAACAAATTCCAGAGTTTGATTACACGTTGAGTGAAAAATATTTTCTTTTATTAGTCTTAAATAGTTTACCCTGTAGCTTCATTGCATGTCCCCTAGTCTTTCTATATTCTGATAACGTAAACAATCGATCTACGTTTACCCGTTCCACTCCGTTCATTAATTTATAGACTTCTATCATATCTCCCCTCAGCCGTCTCTTTTCCAGGTTAAAGAGCCCTAACCTTTTTTGCCTTTCATCATAGGAGTATCCTTCCATCCCCTTTACCATTTTGGTGGCTCTTCTCTGAACCTTTTCTAAAATCGCTATATCCTTTTTAAGATACGGCGACCAGAATTGCACACAATATTCAAAGTGCGGTCTCACCATGGAACGAGATAGAGGCATTATAATATCTTTTGTTTTATTTTCCATTCCTTTCCTTATGATACCTAGCATTCTATTTGCTCTCTTGGCCGCCGCTGCACACTGGGCCGAGGGTTTTAACATGGTATCCACAATGACGCCTAAATCTTTTTCCTGGGTGGTGGTTCCTAATGTGGAACCTTGCATCGTGTAACCATAGTTTGGGTTGTTCTTCCCTAGGTGCATAACCTTGCACTTGTCCACATTAAATTTCATCTGCCATTTTGATGTCCAGTCTTCCAATTTATCAAGATCCTCTTGCAATTTTTCACAATCCTCTTGGGTTTTAACAACTTTAAATAGTTTGTGTCATCTGCAAATTTGATAACCTCACTCGTTATTCCACTTTCCAGGTCATTTATGAATATGTCAAAAAGCAGCGGACCCAGCACAGATCCCTGGGGTACACCACTATTCACCTTTCTCCATTGGGAAAATTGGCCATTTAGCCCTACCCTCTGCTTTCTATCTTTTAACCAGTTCCTGATCCACAGTAGTACACTGCCTCCTATCCCATGACTCTTTAGTTTGGCCAAAAGTCTCTGATGAGGGACCTTGTCAAAGGCTTTCTGAAAGTCTAGATACACTATATCAACCGACTCACCTTTGTCCACCTGCTTATTCACACTTTCAAAAAAACATAACAGATTAGTAAGACAAGATCTTCCTTGTCTAAAGCCATGTTGGCTGTCTCCCATTAGGCCATGACTATCTACGTGCTAAGTAATTTTATTCTTTATGATGGTTTCTACCATTTTTCCCGGTACTGACGTGAGGCTCACCGGTCTGTAGTTTCCCGGATCACCCCTGGAACCCTTTTTAAAAATTGGTGTTACATTGGCGATCCTCCTATCTTCAGGTATTAGAGATGATTTTAATGATAGTTCACAGATTTCTAAAAGCAGGCCTGCAATCTCATATTTCAGTTCTTTCAACACCCTTGGATGTATACCATCCAGCCCAGGTGATTTACTACTCTTCAGTTTATCTAATAGTTGTAATACATCTTCCCGATGTATCGATATTTCCTTCAATTCTACCACACCTTTAAATACCACTTCAGTGATGGGTAACATCCCTACATCTTCCTCAGTAAAGACCGAAGCAAAGAATTCATTCAGTCTCTCTGCTATCGCCTTGTCGCTCTTAGTGCTCCTTTAACCCCTTTATCATCTAATGGACCAACTGACTCTCTCACAGGTTTTTTGCTACGAATGTACTTGAAAAGGTCTTTATTTCGCGTTTTTGCTTTCGCAGCAAGCTTCTTCTCAAATTCTCTCTTTGCCTGCCTTATCAATACCTTGCATTTAACTTGCCAGTGCTTGTGCTGTTTCCAGGTTTCGTCGTTTGGCTCTTTTTTCCATTTCCTGAAAGATGCTTTTTTGGCAACAACAGCCTCTCTGACCTCACCTTTAAACCATGCTGGCAGTTTTTTGGACTTCCTTCCACTTTTCTTAAAGCGTGGAATACAGCTGGTCTGGGCTTCCAAGATAGTATTTTTCAACAACACCCAAGCTTGATGTACGTCTTTAACCTTTGCAACTGCTCCTTTTAGTTTTTTCTTAACTGTTTTCCTCATTTTATCATAGTCTCCCTTTTGAAAGTTAAAAGGTAGTACTGTGGATTTCCTTACTATCCCTCCTCCACTAATTACACACACCCTATCAGTCCCTTTTTTCATTTCACATGGACCACCTGTACCTTCCCTCTCCCTCCCGGGAGCACCTGAAAACCATCCACCATTTGAGCCTTCTATTTCCTGGGCCCTTTTCTATGTAATAACCTTCCCCCACAACTCCAACTGGAACCTAGTTATACAAAATTAAAATCACTGCTTAAGACCCATCTGTTGTATAGCTTTTTAACTATCATCAGATCTTCAGTTAGTTATAGGCATTTCCATGTTCCCTGGCACTCATATTAACATAGTATATAACGGCAGATAAGGACCTTCATTCCCTGGCACCAATGTTCCCTCTAATTTTCTGTAGGCTGTGTGCGCAAAAAATATCAGCTATGCAGCTTTTGAAGGAAGGTTAAATTTTTGTGCGCCACATAACGACACTCTTGAGTTATATACTTTAAAATTTGACTACACATCAGAATACAGTATGTACACCACATTGATTGCACTAGAAAACATTGTAGAACTTGTGAAAACCGTAAATACATAACTTTTAAATTTTAAGACGTCTGTATTGTTTTCTATCAGAATCAGAACCCTAATTTTTGTGCGCTCTGTTGTAAAGTATGTGCGCTCGCTCAGCGAGGTGTGTGCGCGCACATGCGCACAGCTTAGAGGGAACAGTGCCTGGCACACATAGTAACATAGTATATAATGGCAGATAGAGACCTTCATTCCCTGGCACTCAGTAACATCGTATATGATGGCAGATAAAGACCATCATTCCCTGGCACTCATAGTAACATAGTATATGATGGCAGATAAAGAGCATCATTCCCTGGTGCTCATAGTAACATAGTCTATGATGGCAGATAAAGACCTTCATTAACTGGCACTCATAGTAACATTGAAAGATAGTATATGACGCAGATAGAGACCTTCATTCCCTGGCGCTCATAGTAACATAGTATATGACGCAGATAGAGACCTTCATTCCCTGGCACACATAGTAACATAGTCTATGATGGCAGATAGAGACCTTCATTCCCTGGCACTCATAGTAACATAGTATATGACGCAGATAGAGACCTTCATTCCCTGGCACACATAGTAACATAGTCTATGATGGCAGATAAAGACCTTCATTAACTGGCACTCATAGTAACATTGAAAGATAGTATATGACGGCAGATAAAGACCTTCATTCTCTGGCACTCATAGTAACATAGTATATGATGGCAGATAGAGACCTTCATTCCCTAGCACTCATAGTAACATAGTATATGATGGCAGATAGAGACCTTCATTCCCTAGCACTCATAGTAACATAGTCTGTGACGGCAGATAAAGACCTTCATTCCCTGGTACTCATAGTAACATGGTAACATAGTATATGATGGCAGATAGAGACCTTCATTCCCTGGCACTCATAGTACACATAGACACAGTTACCATAGTGTCATGGTGCAAGGCAAATAGTGCCTATGGAAGTAGATGAAAACACACAGGGCAGTTTTAAAACCGGCAGTGCAAAGCACATGGCTAGGGGTTGCTATGAGCAACCAAGCAAAACAAGAGCACAAGTTGTAGGTAAACGCCCAGATAGAGCATTACGTCATAGCTCATCAGAGAAGCAGAAACAGCTGCAGCAGTTTGAGCTAACAAAAGTCTCAAAGAATGATGCACTTAAAAAGTCAGTCTTGAGCAAAGCAGGGAAGAACCAAGAAAGGAACAGAGACAGGAGCAGGGAGTCAGACTCATTCTCTGATGCCGAGGGAGAAAGAGACCCTGAGAGGATTCACAGGAGAGGAAAGAGCAGAGCTCAGGAGAGCCAGGAGTCATACCTGAAAGCTTCTGACGTGGATTCCATCTGCACCTCAGAGGGGTTTGCCCAGGAGGAATTCTCAGAGGTTAGTGCTGGAAAGTTGGGCTGCACTAAGCCAAAGTCCGGGTGGGGACAGAGAGAGATTCCAAGCCGCAAACCACGAGGAGCTGGGAGAGGAAATATCCACGAGAGCAGGTACCTGGGGAGCAAAAGCTATTATCCAGAAGTGAGTTCCTACCCGAGAGAAAGACGTCCCTTGAGGGGAAGTGAAAGGGAGAAAAGTTTCAACTTCCCGGTTGCAAAACGGAGAGTCAGAGCTCAGCCTGAAGAAAGGCATAGTACCTTGAATAAAGGGGCACTGGATTTTAACTACTATGGTCCTGAAGGATATGCCCTCTAAGGAGAGAATCCATAGTGCACGGTAACCAGCCTTTCTGCAGGGGGAGAGGGGAGAGAAGCTCTAGCCAAGAAGAGAGGGAACTTTTAAACACTGATACACATGACAGCCCAGACAAATATAATTCCCAAGAAGCACACGAGGACATGGAATGTGACTTCTGTGAAGAGAGCTCAGATATTTGTAAAATGGACTGTACAATGGTGTTTTCAGACAGCGTGACCTCTTTGTTAAAGCCTGAGTAAAACCCTGCCTAAGAGAAATCTGTGGAGGAACACAGATTTCACTGGAAAGCTTTTGTGAGAGAAAAAGCCTGTTTTCCCTTTTTGTTTGCTTAAAGCTGTCAAGAAACATTTTTGTTGTAATTTGTAGTTCCCACTTGTGTTGTACCAGTATCATGGTTTAATTTCTTTTGACCCTTGTTGCAAGAATTCTCCCGGGAAGGGAAATAAATACCTCTTTAAGCATAGCTACTCGACCACAGCTACCTTCTTATTTGAATAGCTATTGGGACTCAAAATCCCAGGGGGCACTACTCCGTCCTTGCTACATAAGAGGATCCTCACTGAAGCCCCAGGCCTTCCGCCTCCGGGGTAGTAGGTGAGTGACAATAGCCAACAAGCATAACACCATAAATCTAATCTATAGAGCTCCAACCTCCCCTCTGGAAGATCTCTCCAACATAATAGATCTAGCCTGCAACCCTGAAAACCCACGCAAACCTAACTGGTTGTTTGGTGACTTCAACCTTGCATCCCTGCAACCCACCCATGCTAACACCTTCCTTGATGCAATGACCGAACTCAGCTATGAACAGGTGGTGAATGCCCCCACTCACCACAGAGGAAACTCACTAGACCTTATCTTCGCCCCACATTCAGTTACAAAGCACAATCACAACCTCAACCTCACCATTACTCCTGTCCCATGGTCCTACCACAGCTTAATCACATTCCAAATCCCATCGCAGCAAGACCAAGTCCCACCCAGCCACACAAACACAGCCTCTTCAGTAAATGCTCACCATTTCAAATCCCTCGACAAGGATGAGTTTTCCAAAAGCGCACTCCCAATACTCAAGCAACCCTCAGATAACCTTGACAATATGATCACCAGATGGAATGCCACTCTGAAAACATTTTCTCAGCTACCTTCCTCGCACAAACCATCAACATTCAACAGACCGCCAAGAAAAAGAAAGCCATCCCCATGGTTTTCTATGGAACTGCGGACATCTCTGCTCCTCCTAAGGAAGCACGAAAGAAAATGGGGACGTTCTCATGCCACAGTGGATCAAGCAACATACATCGACCACTTAAAACTTCACCGTGAGCCAATATCTGACAAATTGAGAACCTACCACACCGAGCTACTTCTCCGCTCTCTAAATGAACCCCGGGACCTCTTCAGCATAGCAAAATCCTTAACCAAGGAACCTTCCTCTCCTCAGCCGGAACCAATTCAACCCCAGCTATATGTTGACTACCTCCAAACCAAAATCCTCAAAACAAACATTGCACCAAGACCTACACCTAGCCATATTCCCTACCTACAGCCACCGCTTACTGAGTTCACACCTCCAGCAGAGAAAAACATTGAAGACCTTATTGCCACCATCAATACCACCACAGCACCAAATGACCCATGCCCAGTGTACTGGATCAGAGCGATGCGCATTGAACTTAGCCCAATACTAGCCAACATCATGAGACTCTCCTTCTCAACAGGTATATTCCCACCATCCCTCAAACAGACGTCCATACGTCCACTCCTGAAAAACAACAGACTAGATCCGATGAAGACTGATTTATATCACCCGATCTCGAGTATACCCCTACTAGCCAAAATAATTGTGAAGGTTGTCCAAAGACAAATCCAGCAACACATTGACACATCAGCCCCCCTAGATCCCTGCCAGCACGGGTTTCAAGAATCCCATGGAGTCGAGACATTACTCGTCACACTAACCAACACCTTAAGCAGAGGAATAGACAATATCGAAAATGGGTTTGCACTTATCTTCCTTGACATCGCTCCTGCATTCGATTCTGTCAATCATGATCAACTCCTTACATGACTCCATGAGAAGGGAATCCAGGGCCTGGCCTGGGAATGGTGTAAATCTTACCTAGTTGACCGATGGCAACATGTACGGATGGGATCCACAACATCTGAACCATTCCAGCAACATCAGGGAGTACCCCAAGGCTCCTCTCTGTCCGCACTACTCTTTAATGTATATATGCAGCCTATATGCGAAATCATCTGCTCATTCAATATCTCCAGCCTGATCTATGCAGATGATGTCTTGCTGTTTGCACCAATCAAAGTCATGCATCCCAACTTTACCCCTCTAGTAGATTGCTTCAATGCAATCACCGACTGGCTTCAAGCTCAGAACCTCCATATTAACTTCAAGAAAACGGAGGTCCTGTTCATTACAAAGAACAAAAACTTCTCTCCCCCCACTACCTTGAAGGTGAGAGATGCAGAGCTCCCAAGCAAACCTGTGATACGCTACTTGGGTGTTATGCTTGACCAACATCTCAACTTCAAAGAGCACATAAAGAACACCACCAGGATGATATACAACAAAATCAAGACTCTAAGGCACCTAAGACCCATGTTAGCTCCTGACGATTTCAGAACAATATTCCAGGTGCTGGTAACACCACATTTCGACTACGCGAACATCATTTTGCATGGCCTCCCCAAGAGCACCCTCAACCCATTACAACTTGCGATGAACGCGGGAACCCACATCACACCCATTCTTAAAGACCTTCACTGGGTACTGTTAAACTGCAGACTCACATACAAGGCACTACTCCTCACATTCAAAGCCATTAACATGATATCCCCCTCGTCCCTCACAGTCCTCCTCACCCCTACCCCCAACAACAGATCGAGAAAGACAGCAACTGCCAATACGTTGATTATCCCTATGGAATCCACAAAATGTACACAAGCAGCCAGGAATAGAGCCTTTGCTTTCTGTGCCCCAAAGTGCTGGAATAACCTCCCACCAAATATCAGATCAATCAGAGACCTTGCACAATTCAGGAAAGCCCTCAAGCATCACCTATTCCTTCTACACTTTTCACAGCCAAACGTAACCCAACCACATCCCACACCCCATTTCACTCATGTCCTTCTCTATATACCTTTCTCTACTGAGCATCTGGACCTCTCCCCACTGACGAGTTGTTTCAATGCAATATCTGACTGGCTTCTTTCTCAAAACCTCAGAATACAACATAAGAAAACGGAAGTACTCTTCATTACGAGGAACCCCAACTTTACCCCACCACAATATCTTAAGGTAAAAGATGCTGAGCTGCACTCTAAATCATCAATACGATACCTGGGAGTCACCCTAGATCAACGCCTGGATATGAAGGCTCACATAGGAAACATAGTCAGATCAGTCTACTACAAGATCCGCTCACTTAGACATCTACGCTCCATGCTTGAACCAACTGACTTTCGGACAATTTTCCAGGCATTGGTCATACCTCATTTTGACTATGCCAATGCCATATTACAAGGTCTTCCCCAGTCTACACTAAACCCGCTGCAGCTAGCCATGAACACGGCAGCAAGAATCCTCCATGGAGCCTCCAGGAGCGACCACGTGGCGCCTCTGCTAATACAGTTACATTGGCTACCCATCCAGGCTAGAATAGTTTTCAAGATCCTGATAATCACTTTTAAAGCTGTTCACAATCTCTCATCCACATCCTTAACCCCCTTCATCCATGCCACATCACCAAATAGAGTAAGAAGATCCACGGCTATAAACTCCCTAATCGTACCGAAGGCACTTACTGTTTCCACTAAATCGACAGCCAACAGGGCCTTCAGTCTCAGTGCCCCATGATATCCGGGCTATTAAGAATCTACCACAGTTTAGGAAAGCCCTCAAAGGCCACCTCTTCAACAAGTACCTTATTGAGCTCAACTGCATCCCCTAGAGCTCCAAGAAACCCCCCATACCATCCACATTCCCAGACAAACTTATAGCATACCAACAACACACCAAGTTGACACTCAAACCCATGACGTGGATTGTGTTTTCTATGCATCCTCTTTGATTATGTTTCCATGTAGTAAGTTTTGTAAATAGTTACCCCTGTTATCCAAGTTTTGTTCCCTGTTATCTGTAAACTCATACATGTTATTTGTACTGAGCATTTTGTTCCATGTAAACAGCGCTGATGCCGAATAGTGCGGTATATAAGAGAATGTAAATAAATAAATAAATGTAGGACCCAACACTTCACAAACTCTCTAAGACAAACTGATCTGCAGAACCGTCCATCAGGTACATTTAACATGTGTTGATATACTGACTATATTCATTATTGTAATAACTGAGAATGACTATAATGATTAATGTATTAACCGAGAAGACCCAGTCTTAACCATTCAGTTTGGGCCTAACATCTAACTTGTAAATAGTTACTCAGCCACAGCTTTCATGGCTGAATGTGTAAATAGTTCACCCAGTTACAGCTCCAAGTTACTGATCCTGTTCAATGTAAGCACTAGGCAGTTCTCACTCGTCTCGTGTAAGAATTGTTAATTGTAAAATGCACTGATGTGAAAGAGCGTGGTATAAAAAAGCTTTTAAATAAATAAATAGTATCATAGTATATGATGGCAGATAGAGACCTTCATTCCCTGGCACTCATAGTAACATAGTCTATGACGGCAGATAGAGACCTTCATTCCCTGGCACTCAGTAACATCGTATATGATGGCAGATAAAGACCTTCATTCTCTGGCACTCATAGTAACATTGAAACATAGTATATGACGGCAGATAAAGACCTTCATTCTCTGGCACTCATAGTAACATTGAAACATAGTATATGACGGCAGATAAAGACCTTCATTCCCTTGCCCTCATAGAAATATAATATATGATGACAGATAAAGACCGTCATTCCCTGGCACTCATAGAAAAATAGTATATGACAGCATAAGAACATAAGAGCATAAGATGTGCCATACTGGGTTAGACCAGGGTCCATCATGCCCAGTATCCTGTTTCCAACAGTGGCCAATCTAGGTCATACATACCTAGCAGTTTCCCCAAAAGACACAGGTTCCACAATGCTTGTACTGGGTCAAGCATTGATATCCTGGGTCCCTTCTTAATAATGGTTTATGGACCTTTCCTCCAGGAACTTGTCCAAACCTTTTTTAAACCCAGCTACACTAACAGCCTTTACTATATCCTCCGGTAACAAATTCCATAGTTTGATAACATGTTGAGTGAAAAAATATTTTGTTTTATTAGTCTTAAATAGTTTACCCTGTAGCTTCATTGCATGTCCCCTAGTCTTTCTATATTCTGATAACGTAAACAATCGATCTACGTTTACCCGTTCCACTCCATTCATTAATTTATAGACTTCTATCATATCTCCCCTCAGGCATCTCCTTTCCAGGTTAAAGAGCCCTAACCTTTTTCGCCTTTCTTCATAGGAGTATCCTTCCATCCCCTTTACCATTTTGGTGGCTTTTCTCTGAACCTTTTCTAATAACGCTATATCCTTTTTAAGATACGGCGACCAGAATTGCACACAATATTAAAGGTGCGGTCTCACCATGGAACGATATAGAGGCATTATAATATCTTTTGTTTTATTTTCCAATCCTTTCCTTATGATACCTACCATTCTATATGCTCTCTTGGCCGCCGCTGCACACTGGGCCTAGGGTTTTAACATGTTATCCACAATGATGCCTAAATCTTTTTCCTGGGTGGTGGTTCCTAATGTGGAACCTTGCATCATGTAACCATAGTTCTTCCCTAGGTGCATAACTTTGCACTTGTCCACATTAAATTTCATCTGCAATTTTGATGCCCAGTCTTCCAATTTATCAAGATCCTCTTGCAATTTTCCAGAATCCTCTTGGGTTTTAACAACTTTAAATAGTTTTGTGTCATCTGCAAATTTGATAATCTCACTCGTTATTCCCTTTTCCAGGTCATTTATGAATGTCAAAAAGCAGCGGACCCAGCACAGATCCCTGGGGTACACCAATATTTACCTTTCTCCATTGGGAAAATTGGCCATTTAGCCTTACCCTCTGCTTTTTATCTTTTAACCAGTTCCTGATCCACAATAGAAACATAGAAACATGATGACAGAAAAAGACCACAAGGCCCATCTAGTCTGTCCTTCCGTAACAACTACAACAGTCCACTTTCTACCTTTAGAGATCCTCTGTGTTGGTCCCATGCTTTTTTGAATTCAGTTACTGTCCTCATCTCTACCACCTCCACTGGGAGACTATTCCACGGATCCACTACTCTTTCCGTAAAGAAATATTTCTGCATATCACTCAATCTATCTCCCTTCACCCTCATCCCATGTCCCCTCGTAGCAGAACTTGCTTTCAATTGAAAGAGGCTCTCTCCCTGAACATTTATGCCACGGAGGTATTTAAACATCTCAATCATATCACCTCTATCCCGCCTTTCCTCTAAGGTGTACAAATTAAGATCCTTAAGTCTGTCCTCATATGCTTTATAATGAAGCCCATTAATCATTTTAGTAGCAACCCTCTGCACCGACTCCATCCTGTTCACATCCTTTTGAAGGTGCGGTCTCCAGAATTGCACACCATACTCCAAATGAGGTCGCACCAAAGACTTATACAGAGGTATTATCACCTCCTTTTTTCTGCTAGTCATTCCTCTCCGTATGCACCCAAGCATCCTTCTAGCTTTTGCCGTCGCCTTTCTACCTGTTTAGCTACTTTAAGATCATCAGACACAACCACGCCTAGGTCCCGCTCTTCTTTAGTGGACAAAAGTACTTCACCTCCTATACTGTATTGCTCCCTTGGATTGCTGCAGCCCAAATGCATAACCTTACATTTTTTAACATTAAATCCCAGCTGCCAAATTCTAGACCATTCTTCAGGCTTACCTAGATCCCTCCTCATGTTATCTACACCTTCCTGGGTGTCTACTCTATTGCAGATTTTGGTATCATCTGCAAAGAGGCAAACCTTACCCGACAGCCCTTCCGCTATATCACTAACAAAGATGTTAAAAAGAATCGGACCAAGGACAGATCCCTGGGGCACACCACTGGTAACATCCTTCTCCTCAGAGTGAGCTCCATTTACTTGTACTCTTTGTCGCCTCCCACCCAACCAATTTCTAACCCAAGCAGTAACTTTAGGGTCCATCCCTAGGGTGCTCAGTTTGTTTATAAGTCACCTGTGAGGAACAGTGTCAAAGGCTTTACTGAAATCTAAATACACCACATCTAGAGCTCTCCCTCGGTCCAACTCCCTGGTCACCCAGTCAAAGAAATCAATCAGATTTGTCTGACAAGACCTGCCTCTGGTGAATCCATGCTGCCTCGGATCCTGTAATCCGCTGGACTCCAGAAACCTCACTATTTTCTCTTTCAGCAGCGTTTCCAATAATTTACTCACCACCGAAGTTAAACTAACCGGCCTGTAGTTTTCAACCACATCCTTACTTCCGCTTTTATTTATTTAATTTATTTATTTAACAAACATTTATATACCGCATCTTCCCGAGATCAGTTGCGGTTCACAATAAACAACAATCAACAAAAGCAGAGTTTGTGTAAAGGCACCACATGAGCCTCTCTCCAGTCCTTTGGCACCACTCCCGACTCCAATGAGGCATTGAAAAGGTCAGTCAGTGGAGTTGCTAGAACGTCCCCAAGTTCCCTCAGTATTCTCTGGTGTATCCCATCCAGTCCCATCGCTTTGTCTACTTTAAGTTGAGCTAGTTTCTCATGAACACAGTCTTCTGAAAATTGTTCAAGATGTCCCTCGCTTCTGTTCCTATTTATAGGTGTTTTCTGAGGTCCTGCTCCTGGTTCTTCATCTGTGAACACAGAACAAAAATATTTGTTAAGCAATTCCGCTTTATCCTTATCAGCTTCTACATATTCCCCCCCTGCACCCTTGAGTCTGACAATACCACTTTTGCCCTTCCTCTTCTCAATAATATATCTGAAAAATGTCTTATCCCCCCATTTTATTGCATTGGCTATTTCCTCCTCCTTTTGAATCTTTGCCTTCTTGACTACTTTGCTAGCTTCTCTAAGTTTTTCCAAATACAGATGCCTGTCTTCCTCTCTCTGTGATCTCTTGTATTTCATGAAGGCCTCCCTCTTTTTCTTCACTTTTTCAGCTACTTCCTTCGAAAACCTTAGCGGTCTCCTTTTCCTTTTGTCTTTATTTACCATTTTAACAAAAAGGTTGGTTGCCCTTAAAATACCCCCTTTCAGTTTTCCCCACTGTTTTTCTACATCCCCCAGCTGTTCCCATCCCACTAACGACTCCCTGAGGTATTGGCCCATCTTTGTAAATTTAGTCTTCCTAAAGTCTAAGATCCTCACCTTGGAATGGATTCTAACAGCCCTAGTCCTAATACTGAACCACACCATGTGGTGATCACTGGAAGCAAAATGATCTCCCACTACAACATCAGAAACACTTTCACCATTGGTAAGCACCAAGTCCAGTATGGCCCCTTCACGTGTGGGGTCTGTTACCAATTGCCTGAATAGTTCTCCCTGTAGAGAATACAGGATCTCCTTACTTCTAGATGATACTGCAGCAGGAATGTGCCAATCAACATCTGGCATATTGAAATCTCCTATCAGTAGCACTTCCCCCTTTCCTAGCAATGCTGCGTATGTCTTCAATTAACTCTCTGTCCACCTCTTCCTCTTGTGAGGGAGGTCTGTACATCACACCAATGCAAATAGATTTCTCTTTCCCTCTTTCTAGTTTAACCCACAATGCATTCTCTCTCCCTTTTAAGCTCTGTAATTCCAAAGCTTTAATAGTAGTTTTTACATATAGTCAGGGCCGGATTTACCTTGAGTGAGGTCCTACGCCAACAAAAATTGTGGGCCCCCAGCAGGGGCGGCCCAAGGGGTGTGCGGGGCCTCATTTGCATAAATATTTGCATAATGTTACCATATACTAACTTTTAGTAAACGTGCCTCTTAATGAGTGTATGGATAAAGAAAGACTAAAAGATTTCTACATTACTATAATCCAGTGCCAACTGCCAGACACATTAGGAACTACTACAAACACTGCCCATTTAGAACCCATAGCAAACCCGCCGTATCCTAACAGCACTACCAGGACTCACAAAACACCATACTCTACCAATCAAAAGGCAACACTGCAAATATTAAACCAATACATTTCAGAGAACAACAATACATGACCTACTGGGGAAAGAGAACAAGTGGCAATGTCAAATAGGAATTATATAAACAGAATACCTCAGCTCAGTTACACATGCAGAACATAGACCGTCACCAAACAAGGAATCACAATTTAGAAACAGGAAGACAATAATTAAACTGGGAATCCCAAAAGCCAAGCTTGGAATGTACAACACTGTAGAAATAAAACTATACATTAATTTGCTCTTGTACTAAACAAAGCGCAGACGTTAATGATGCACATTTACCAGAGCTGACATATTCCAATTAATAAATTCAAAATAAAGAGATATTTTTCTACCTTTTGTGCATTTTTTTCAGCTGCAATTGCTCCAGCCACTTTCTTCTGGTTTCTTTGTGTCTTCTGCTAACTCTCCATCGTCTGCTGTCCATTTGTCCTTTCTTCTCTCTTCTAGTTTTTTTCCATTCTCTCTCTACATCTGCTTTAACATACTAATCTTTCTCCTTTTGCTCTTTCCTCATTCCTATTTCATCCACTCAAATTTTACCCCGCCATCCTCAATCCCCACTTACTCTCCCAATACCCGGCCAATTGTAGATTTGTCTTCCCTCCCACACAAAATATTTTTCCCTTCTCCATTTTACTCTTCCAGCCCCATCCCATTCTAATCCTCCCCCAACATCAGCTCCCTTCTAGTTCCAGCCTCACCCAGCATCCATTCTCTTCTAGTCCCTGCATCAGCCCATTTCCAGTCCTAGCTGTAGACTCTATAACCCCCGTGGGGTCTGGATCCCACACACACAAAATACCTGGGTTCTTATCTTATCAGCCCTCCATAGCCCATTACCAGTTCTAAACCCCCCCAACAGCCCATTACCAGTCCTAACCCCATCAGCCCACCTCCAGTCTTAACCCCCCAGCCCCTTTCCAGTCCTAGCTCCCCCATAGCCCATTACCAGACAGCCCCCATCAGCCCACAGCCCATTACCAGTCTTAACCCCCCCAAAGCCCAGTACCAGTTCTAAACCCCCCCAACAGCCCATTACCAGTTCTAACCCCATCAGCCCATTACCAGTTCTAACCCCATCAGCCCACCTCCAGTCTTAACCCCCCAGCCCCTTTTCAGTCCTAGCTCCCCCATAGCCCATTACCAGACAGCCCCCATCAGCCCACAGCCCATTACCAGTCTTAACCCCCCCCAAGCCCAGGACCAGTTCTCACCCCCCCCAACAGCCCATTACCAGTCCTAACCCCATCAGCCCACCTCCAGTCTTAACCCCCCAGCCCATTACCAGACAGCCCCCATCAGCCCACAGCCCATTACCAGTCTTAACCCCCCCCCAAAGCCCATTACCAGTTCTAACCCCCCCAACAGCCCACAGCCCATTACCAGTCCTAACCTCATCAGCCCACCTCCAGCCTTAATCCCCCAACCCATTTCCAGTCCCAGCCCCAGCCCCAGCCCCAGCCCCCCAATAGCCCATTACCAGTCCTACCCCCCCCCCCCCCCCGCCCTAAAGTAAAATTTAATTTTTTTAAAAAACCTGCTGGCTGCCGCCGCGGGGCCCCCTCTGCTGCTGCGGCAGCATGGACTGACCCGCGGGAGCCCCCTCTGCAAGCTTGCTCGGTCGCTCGCTCGGTCCCTCCCTCCCTCCCTCCGTGCAGGCTGTGAGAGGCGCGAAGGGAGAATTTTCCCATCAGCCCCTGCGGGCTTAACAGAGATGCGAGGGAGACAGTCTGCCTTCGCGTCTCTCACAGCCTGCACGGAGGGAGGGAGGGATCGAGCTTGCAGAGGGGGCCCCCGCGGGTCAGTCCATGCTGCCGCGGCAGCAGAGGGGGCCCCCGCGGGTCAGTCCATGCTGCCGCGGCAGCAGAGGGGGCCCCGCGGCGGCAGCCAGCAGGTTTTATTTTTTAAAAAAAGCCTAACTTGTTCCATTTTTGTGGGCCCTTGCCAGCTGTGGGCCCTACGCCATGGCGTACATGGCGTATAGGTAAATCCGGTCCTGCATATAGTGCCACTCCTCCTCCCCTTCTTCCTACCCTGTCCTTTCTGAATAAAGTATAGCCAGGTATAGTTACATCCCAATCATGGTTTTCTGTGAACCATGTTTCTGTAACTGCCACTAAATCCAAGTCAGCCACTCCCACCAAAGCTTCAACATCAGGGATCTTATTTCCCATGCTATGGGCATTTATACACACTGCTTTCCATATGTTACCCATTTCCATAAAGGTATTTAATGTATCACCTACCTGGGGGCTTTCTTCACCCATCCCCAACGAATCTAGTTTAAAGCCCTCTTCAGTAGATTAGCCAGTCTACTACCGAAGATGCGTTGACCTTTCTTGGACAGATGGATGCCATATCTGCTCTGCAACCCTTGGAACAGCATCCCATGGTCTAGGAAACCAAAACGCTCTCGATGACACCATCCACGCAGCCATGCATACATCTCCAGGATGCGAGCCTCTCTGCCTTGGCCTTTACTCTCAACAGGGAGGATTGAAGAGAACACCACCTATGCACCTAACTGCTTCACCCTCTGTCCCTGAGCCATGAAGTCACTTTTGATACGTTCTGAGGTATACCTGGCAGTATCATTTGTTTCAACATGGATTAGCAACATTGGGTAATAGTCAGTGGGCTTGATGAGTCTCGGCAAACTCTCCGTAACATCTTGGATTTTGGCACCAGGCAGACAGGATACCTCTCTGGACATCAAGTCTGGTTGGCAGATGGACGCCTCAGTACCCCTCAGAAGAGAGTCTCCAACCATCACTACCCTTCGTTTCCTTCCGGTCACTGATTCTGCAACTTTGGGGTACTTGAACTCTGGTTCTTCCCTTTCCAGGGCTGCTTTCACCTCCTCCACTTCCAGGGCTGCATAATGGTTCCTCAATTCATGGGCTGGAGAAGATGGATTGGTGATTTTGCAGGCCCTGGTGCCTTGTGTCCAACTATTGACATTCTGTTGGCACCCATCTTCTCCTGTGCTGGAGAGCTTGGTTGCTGCAAGAAGCATCTCATCAATGTACTTCTCACTGTCTTGAATGCTCCTCAGCCTCGCCACCTCCTCTCTGAGTTCCTCCACTTGTTTCCTCAGAGCGTCAGCATGCAGGCACCCTGCACATGGAACTGGTCATTCAACTGGCATTAGGACCTCTGTCTGGACCGAGGCAGAAGCTGTAAGGGGGGCAACAGCTTTAGCAATACGATTTTTCCAGGCCATTGTTCTGTTCGTGGAGCTTAGGTATCTGTTAAAGCAAAAGAGAGAGATTGACCAAGTACCAGCCGGTTTCCCAGCTGTCCTTTCAGAGAAAAAGCAGTTAAATCTCTTTAATTATATTCAAAATGTGCTGGTCCAAGTCTCTGTGATTTGTTAAAGGGGGAGGTGCCCTATAAAGCAAGACTGCTCACTAGGGGTGGGTGGGAGTCGGGGTGGGTAGGGAGGGAACTAACTCCTGATTAGGTGTTAGCAGTTTCCAAACCTGAGGAGGTTACTAGAGTTCAGCAACCTACTGTGCTCAAGGAAAGTTCCACTAAAGCACCAAAAAGAAAGTAACCTTGCTTTAAAAAATATACAAAAAATCCTTTTAAGAGCTCCCAGTCAGAGAGCTAGCAATGTAATATAATAAAAACAAACCCTCAAATCCTTACTGTTTGTTGATCTGTAGAGCCCTAGTTAGGAAAGCCTGGAAGCTAAGAGGGGTGGGGGCAGGGGCGGAGCATACACTGGCTTGGTCTCCATATGGAAGCTAAGAGGGGTGGGGGCAGGGGCAGGGGCGGGGGCAGGAGCAGATCATTCACTGGCTTAGTCTCCATATGGAAGCTAAGAGGGGCGGGAGCAGGAGTAGATCATTCACTAGTGTAGTCTCCTTATGTAAGATAAGAGGGGTGGGGGCAGGGGCAGGAGCAGATCATTCACTGGCTTAGTCTCCATATGGAAGCTAAGAGGGGTGGGAGCAGGGGCAGGAGCAGATCATTCACTGGCTTGGTCTCCATATTGAAGCTAAGAGGGATGGGGCAGGGGCGGAGCATACACTGGCTTGGTCTCCATATGGAAGCTAAGAGGGATGGGGCAGGGGCGGAGCATACACTGGCTTGGTCTCCATATGGAAGCTAAGAGGGGTGGGGGCAGGGGCGGAGCATACACTGGCTTGGTCTCCATATGGAAGCTAAGAGGGGAGGGGCAGGGGCGGAGCATACACTGGCTTGGTCTCCATATGTAAGTTAAGAGTATACTCCAAATCCACAAAGAATTAAACTGTAAACCTATTTGCAGGTACTTCATCATGAACACTGTATATAGTTAAATTATAAGACGTGTTTTAACGTTTTCTTCTATTATGTAAATAGTTTGAGATATTGAGTTATTTGAATTATTTGAAATTAATATTACCCTACAATGTTCAATGTTATCTTCTTACTGTTATATGTAACTGCTAACTGCGCAGAGTTTAATTGTTAAATGTAAACCGCTGCTGATCACTAGAAGGAGTGGTATAAAAATGTGTTCAAACAAATTTATTTATTTAGCTGTATTTATTTTAGCTGTATTTATATTCCGCTTTTCACCGGGTCAAAGCGGTCAATTGGGGGATACATTTAACACGAGGGGATATGACACACATACGTTAATACTTACAGGGAACATGGGCAATGGAGGGTTATGTGGCTTGCCCAAGACCACTTAATAAATAAATAAATAAGAGGGGTGGGGGCAGGGGCGGAGCATACACTGGCTTAGTCTCCATACGGAAGCTAAGCGGGGTGGGGGCAGGGGTGGAGCATACACTGGCTTGGTCTCCATATGTAAGCTAAGAGAGGCGGGGGCAGGGGCGGAGCATACACTGGCTTGGTCTCCATATGTAAGCTATGCGGGGGGGGGGCAGGGGCGGAGCATACACTGGCTTGGTCTCCATACGGAAGCTAAGAGGGGCGGGGCAGGGGCGGAGCATACATTGGCTTAGTCTCCATACGGAAGCTAAGAGGGGCGGGGCAGGGGCGGAGCATACACTGGCTTGGTCTCCATATGGAAGCTAAGAGGGGTGGGGGCAGGGGCGGAGCATACACTGGCTTGGTCTCCATACGGAAGCTAAGAGGGACGGGGCAGGGGCGGAGCATACACTGGCTTAGTCTCCATACGGAAGCTAGGAGGGGCGGGGCAGGGGAGGAGCATACACTGGCTTAGTCTCCATACGGAAGCTAAGAGGGGAGGGGCAGGGGCGGAGCATACACTGGCTTAGTCTCCATACGGAAGCTAAGAGGTGTGGGGGCAGGGGCGGAGCATACACTGGCTTGGTCTCCATATGGAAGCTAAGAGGGGCGGGGGCAGGGGCGGAGCATACACTGGCTTGGTCTCCATACGGAAGCTAAGAGGGGCGGGGCAGGGGCGGAGCATACATTGGCTTAGTCTCCATACGGAAGCTAAGAGGGGCGGGGCAGGGGCAGAGCATACACTGGCTTAGTCTCCATACGGAAGCTAAGAGGGGTGGGGGCAGGGGCGGAGCATACACTGGCTTGGTCTCCATACGGAAGCTAAGAGGGGTGGGGGCAGGGGCGGAGCATACACTGGCTTGGTCTCCATACGGAAGCTAAGAGGGACGGGGCAGGGGCGGAGCATACACTGGCTTAGTCTCCATACGGAAGCTAAGAGGGGCGGGGCAGGGGAGGAGCATACACTGGCTTAGTCTCCATACGGAAGCTAAGAGGGGTGGGGCAGGGGCGGAGCATACACTGGCTTAGTCTCCATACGGAAGCTAAGAGGTGTGGGGGCAGGGGCGGAGCATACACTGGCTTGGTCTCCATATGGAAGCTAAGAGGGGTGGAGGCAGGGGCGGAGCATACACTGGCTTGGTCTCCATACGGAAGCTAAGAGGGACGGGGCAGGGGCGGAGCATACACCGGCTTAGTCTCCATACGGAAGCTAAGAGGGGTGGAGCAGGGGCGGAGCATACACTGGCTTAGTCTCCATATGGAAGCTAAGAGGGGCGGAGCATACACTGGCTTAGTCTCCATATGGAAGCTAAGAGTGGTAGGGGCAGGGGCGGAGCATACACTGGCTTAGTCTCCATTTGGAAGCTAAGAGGGGTGGGGCAGGGGCGGAGCATACACTGGCTTAGTTTCCATATGGAAGCTAAGAGGGGCGGGGCAGGGGCGGAGCATACACTGGCTTAGTCTCCATATGGAAGCTCAGAGGGGCGGGGCAGGGGCGGAGCATACACTGGCTTAGTCTCCATATGGAAGCTCAGAGGGGCGGGGCAGGGGCGGAGCATACACTGGCTTAGTCTCCATATGGAAGCTAAGAGTGGTAGGGGCAGGGGCGGAGCATACACTGGCTTAGTCTCCATTTGGAAGCTAAGAGGGGTGGGGCAGGGGCGGAGCATACAATGGCTTAGTCTCCATATGGAAGCTAAGAGGGGCGGGGGCAGGGGCGGAGCATACACTGGCTTAGTCTCCATATGGAAGCTCAGAGGGGCGGGGCAGGGGCGGAGCATACACTGGCTTAGTCTCCATATGGAAGCTAAGAGGGGCGGGGGCAGGGGCGGAGCATACACTGGCTTAGTCTCCATACGGAAGCTAAGAGGGACGGGGCAGGGGCGGAGCATACACTGGCTTAGTCTCCATACGGAAGCTAAGAGGGGTGGGGCAGGGGAGGAGCATACACTGGCTTAGTCTCCATACGGAAGCTAAGAGGGGTGGGGCAGGGGCGGAGCATACACTGGCTTAGTCTCCATACGGAAGCTAAGAGGTGTGGGGGCAGGGGCAGAGCATACACTGGCTTGGTCTCCATACGGAAGCTAAGAGGGGTGGAGGCAGGGGCGGAGCATACACTGGCTTGGTCTCCATACGGAAGCTAAGAGGGACGGGGCAGGGGCGGAGCATACACTGGCTTAGTCTCCATTTGGAAGCTAAGAGGGGTGGAGCAGGGGCGGAGCATACACTGGCTTAGTCTCCATATGGAAGCTAAGAGGGGCGGGGGCAGGGGCGGAGCATACACTGGCTTAGTCTCCATATGGAAGCTCAGAGGGGCGGGGCAGGGGCGGAGCATACACTGGCTTAGTCTCCATATGGAAGCTAAGAGGGGCGGGGCAGGGGCAGAGCATACACCGGCTTAGTCTCCATATGGAAGCTAAGAGGGGCGGGGCATGGGCGGAGCATACACTGGCTTAGTCTCCATATGGAAGCTAAGAGGGGCAGAGCATACACTGGCTTAGTCTCCATATGGAAGCTAAGAGGGGCAGAGCATACACTGGCTTAGTCTCCATATGGAAGCTAAGAGGGGCGGGGCATGGGCGGAGCATACACTTAGTCTCCAGCTTTCTCAACTCTTTCTGCTGCTGAAACCATGGTGGGAGCTTGGACCAACCGCAGCCTCATAAGATAAAGCCTGGGCTTCCTTATCGCTTCTCCAGGCCAGTCCAGGGAATGTTATGGTTGTCAATCCCGTTCAGAAGCTGAGGACTGACAGACTTCAAATTCTTGCTGACAGCTTAAGCCCCTCCCCCTGATGCCAGTAGTCCAGTCTTCCAATCTTTCAGTCTTTCAGTCCTCAACAGCTGAACAGGACGTCAATGCTGACAGCTCCCTGTCAAGGAAAATAGTTGGTTTATTGTTTTTGTGCTGGGATTTTTATAGCGGAGTTGCTCTAGCAGGGTTGATCTCTGCTATATTCCCCTTAACTGATTAAGCTAAATTGAAAATAAATAAATAAATAAATAAATAAAACAAACAGGACTTTGACGGCCCATTTGCTGCCAGCTAAGCAGCAAGGGAGAGCAGAGCCTGCCTTCCCTCGGGCTTAGGTCAGTCTTCCAAGGGGCTTGGTCCTGGGAACCCCAGTTGCCAGCTGCCTTACTATACCGCTGCGTTTTCTCTTCCCCCGCTAGCAGCGGGGTAGCAGGAAAGCAGCACTGCGCTACTAGCGCTGATCAGGTGAGCCGTTCGGAGGAGGCAGAGGCCTTCTTTCTTCTCTCCGAGTGTCGGGAGGTCCCCGCAGGTGAGATTGCTCCGGCATTAGCGATCTGGGGGCAGAGTTGTTTTGGAGCGTGGCAGGGCCGCTTTTCTGTTGCCGCGGTTTTTTTTGTAGTTACTTGCGAGTATAGGCAGATGGACAGCAAGGCTTCTGCAGAGCCAGATAGGCCTCTCCTCGCCTCCGAAAACGCGGGAACGGCGGCCATTTTAGGGGAGCCGTCCGTTGCGCCCGCGAGCCACCACAAGCAAGGAAAAAGGAAATCAAAGTCTGATAAGGCAGCTCTGATAGCAGTACAGGCTCAGCAGAAGTCTCCTGAAGCTCAGGAGGGACTCTCTGCATTCTTTTCCCCTGAATTTATATTGGCACTGCATAGGGCTTTTCTGTTAAAATCAGCACAGGCAAGCCCTTCTGTCTCTGGTCCTCCTCCAGTGCAAGGGGTGCAACTGGATGGGACTGCAGGGGACCCAGGGGAAGGTACTTCCCAGAAGGGGTTAAAGGCAGAGTCCAGGGTAGAGCCAGTAGGGACGCTGACTTCAGACCCTCAGTTATTGGAGGATGGAGAGGTCCTCTCGGAGGCAGGCTTGGATTTTTGGCCGGAAGACCTGGAGGAAGGTGAGCTTGCGCGGGGCGATGACCCTAATGTTTTTAGGGTTTTTCGCAAGGAAGAGCTCGGAGCGCTTATCTCCCAATCTTTAGCTGCTCTGAACATTCTGATGCCCTCAGTTTCTCAAGAACCGCTTGAGGATCCGTTGTTGCAAGGCTTAAAAACGGAGCATCGCTGTTTTCCAGTGCACCGCGTCATCAAGCAGATGATTGAGTCAGAGTGGGAATATCCTGTGGCTATGCTTAGAGGTAGTCGCGCCTTGGGTCGACTATATCCGGTACCTCAGGAAGAGAGTGAATTGTTAAAGATGCCCAAGGTTGACGCCTTGGTGTCTGCTGTAACTAAGAAGACTACTATTCCCATGGAAGGAGCGGAGGCGCTTAAAGATCTGCAGGATCGTAAGCTGGAGGTTCTCCTGAAGCAGGCTTTCGATTCTAGCACTCTAGCTCTGCGTGCTTCCATTTGTGGAGCGTATGTGTCCAGGGTGTCTATCCGGTGGCTCCAAGGGGACGTCCAGGTGAATTCAGCAGAGGCCTCTTCCACGGAAGGGGCGAAATTGGAATCGGCAGTGGCTTACCTAGCTAATGCATTCTATGATTTGGTAAGGATTGCTGCCAAGTCCATGGCTTCGTTGATTGCGGCCAGGCGCTTCCTTTGGTTACAAAATTGGGCAGCCAACGTTTCCTCTAAGTCGCGCCTCAGTAAACTACCCTACAAGGGTAAGTTGCTCTTTGGGGAAGCTTTAGAGAAGATTCTTAAGGATCTCGGAGACTCCAAGGGGGGTAGTTTACTGGAAGATCACCCAAAGGCTCCTAGGGGAGCAGCGACATCACGCGGTCAGGTAGAGATTCGTGTAGGTTTCGTGGTGCTCGGTTCGCTCCCTATTCCAGAGGCCGTTTCGGATCTAGGGGGCAGTCCTTTCGGGGAGCCAGAGGTTTCGGTAAAAACTACTTCCATCCTCAACTCAATGCAGCTAAAAAGTCGCAATGAAAGTTTGCCGGTCCCGGCGGGCGTCCCTGTGGGAGGCCGCTTACAGGGGTTTCTCTCAGCCTGGACCAGCATAACTTCGGACAAATGGGTGCTAGAGATCATTTGTCACGGATATGCGCTGGAATTCACTTGCCCATTGACAGAGGCCTTTGTGATGTCTCCCTGTGCTCCAGGGCCGAAGGTGCTCGCCATTGCCGACACGCTAGGGTGTCTGTTACAGCTGCACGTGGTGGTACCGGTGCCGCCCGACCAGTACGGTTTAGGTCGATACTCAATTTATTTTGTGGTCCCCAAGAAGGAAGGTTCTTTTTGTCCCATTCTCGATCTCAAACATGTCAACCGCTCCTTGCAGGTTCCGCATTTTCGGATGGAGACGCTGCAGTCTGTTATTCGGGCGGTATGGCCAGGAGAGTTTCTCACGGCCCTAGATCTCACGGAGGCATATCTGCATATTCCCATCAGGGCAGAGCATCAGTGCTTTTTGAGGTTCACTGTGCCTATGGGCCACTTTCAGTTTCGAGCGTTACCTTTCGGTCTGGCGACGGCTCCTCGTACTTTAACGAAGGTGATGGTTGTGGTGGCAGCAGCTCTGCGGAAGGAAGGTGTCCGGGTGCATCCTTATCTGGACGATTGGTTGATCAGGACAGATTCCCTAGCAAACTCGGTTGCGGCGACAGCTCGAGTGGTTCAGGTCCTAGAGCAGCTCGGTTGGGTCATCAACAAAACAAAGAGTCAGCTGCGACCGATGAGACAGCTCACTTATCTCGGAGCTCTTTTCGACATGGAACGGGGTTCGGTCTTCCTGCCCGAGAACCGCGTGTTAAAGATTGTGGATCAAGTGCGAGCTTTTTTGCGGATTTCGGCTCCTTCGGTGTGGACCTACTTGCAACTCTTGGGGACCATGGCGGCGGCCGTCGACCTGGTTCCATGGGCCAGAGCACATATGTGGCCTCTTCAAAGTGCGTTGCTCGCCAGGTGGTCTCTGCAGCTGCAGCCTCTGTCTCAGAGACTGGTCTGTCCAGAGTCGGTGCGCATAAGTCTGCTTTGGTGGCTAGATCCCACTCATCTGAGAGCAGGGGTTCCGTTGCATGACCCAGTGTGGGTGCTACTGACTATGGACGCCAGTCTCTCGGGCTGGGGGGCTCACTGTCAATCTCAGGTAGCACAGGGCTTCTAGTCCGAGGAGGAGAGTTCGTGGTCGATCAATCGGTTGGAGCTTTGAGCGGTCCGCTTCGTGCTTCTTCATTTCGGACACTTGCTCAGGGGGGTGGCGGTCCGGGTGTTTTCCGACAATGCGGTGACAGTATCTTATATCAATCGTCAAGGAGGTACCAGGAGTGTTCCTTTGCTAGAGGAGTGCCTAGCCTTGATGAGTTGGGCGGAGACTCATCTGGCAGCATTGTCGGCGGCGCACGTGGCAGGCAAGGACAATGTGCAGGCCGATTATCTCAGTCGTCATGTTCTCAATCCCAGGGAGTGGGAGTTGAACGCGGCTGTGTTTCACGACATTATGGTTCGCTGGGGGCAGCCGGTAATGGACCTCATGGCTACTCTCAGAAATGCCAAAGCATCTAGGTTCTTCAGCAGACGCAGAGAACACATGTCGGAAGGGCTGGACGCGCTGGTACAGCCTTGGCCGCGGGACACACTGCTGTATGTATTTCCGCCGTGGCCAATGCTGAGCAGGCTCCTTCAGCGGGTCGCAAGTCACAGAGGCACTGTGATTCTAATTGCTCCGGATTGGCCTCGTCGGCCATGGTATGCGGATCTGGTACGACTGTTGATAGATTCTCCATGGCGGTTGCCGCTCCAGCTCAATTTGTTAAGTCAGGGACCCGTGTTGATGCCGCAGGTGGATCGCTTTTTGCTTATGGCTTGGCTCTTGAAGGGAAGCGGTTAAGGAGCAAGGGTTACTCGGAGGCTGTTGTGTCCACCTTGTTGCGCTCTAAGAGATCTTCGACTTCGCTGGCGTACATTCGCGTCTGGCGCGTCTTTGAAGATTGGTGTGCTCAGCGCGGCTTCAAGCCTATGTCTGCTGCCTTGCCTCATCTGCTGGACTTTCTTCAAGACGGTTTGCAGAAAGAGCTGGCTCTCAGCACGCTAAAGGTGCAGTTGGCGGCCCTGTCTTGTTTTAGAGGGTCTATGCAGAGTCGGCGTCTCTCGGCACATGGCGATGTGCAATGGTTTTTTCGGGTGGCCAAGATCATCAGGCCTCCGTTATGCACTGTGGTGCCTTCCTGGGATTTAAATGTGGTCCTAGAGGCTTTAACGCGGCAACCGTTTGAGTGCTCTTCCGATGTTCGCTTGAGAGAGTTTTCCTGGAAGACGGCCTTCCTGGTGGCATTGTGCTCTGCACGGAGAATTTCGGATTTACAAGCGTTATCTTGTCGAGAGCCCTACCTTCAGTTCTTGCCAGAGAGGGTGATGTTGCGGCCTGTGCCTTCGTTTCTCCCTAAAGTAGTGTCTTCTTTTCATGTCAATCAGTTGGTGGCCTTGCCGATTTTTTTCCGATCTATCTGGTTCTCCGATGGATCGAGCTCTAAGAAGGTTGGATTTAGGTCGCGTGTTGAAGAGATCTCTCAAGGTCACTAAGTCTTTGTAGTTGTTGTTATGGAAGGACAGACTAGATAGGCCATGTGGTCTTTTTCTGTCATCATGTTTCTATGTTTCTATGTTTCTTTTCGCAAGTCGGACAGGTTGTTTGTGCTGTTTGCAGGTCAAAGTAAGGGTAAGGCAGCTACGAAGGTTTTGATCGCCCGGTGGGTAAAGCACGCTATAGTGTCAGCCTATGAAGCGCAGGGGAAGGAGCCGCCGGAGGGGCTCAAGGCACACTCCACCTGTTCTCTGGCGACGTCTTGGGCAGAGTACGCGCTAGTTCCTCCAGTGGATATCTGTAAAGCAGCCACGTGGTCCTCTCTGCATACTTTCACTAGACATTACAGGTTGGATGTTCAAGCCAGAAGGGATGCGCAGGTGGGGGCCTCGGCCATTGTAGCAGATCTGGCGGGTCCCTCCCGGTTTTAGGTACTGCTTTGGTACTGCCCTAATGTTCCCTGGACTGGCCTGGAGAAGTGATAAGGAAGGAGAAATTAGGTCTTACCTGCTAATTGTCTTTCCTTGAGCTCTCTCCGGGCCAGTCCAGGGCCCACTCCGTTTTTCTCGCTTTTCAGTGTATAAGTCCTCGGCCTATCAGTCTATCTGAGCATAAGAGCGGTTATAGATATAATTGTTTGGATAGGCGTGGCTCTGGGGCTTCCTCGGAGTTTTCCGAGGGGTTAGTATTCGAGTGGTTTTACAATGAAAAATAAATACATAAATAAATAAAATTAAGAGAGAAAAAACACTGGAGCATAGGTTTAGTAAGCGGCTCACATTGCTTTGGTGTGTGCAAGCTGTTTTGGGGAGAATATAGTGAGTTCTCAGTTCCTTTTTGTTTTTAGTGTTGTTAATGGGTTCTTTTTTTCCACTTTTGGGTTTTAAGCTGCTTTGTCAACAGGAGACTGGAGTACTGGCATCAGGGGGGGGGGGGGGGGCGTAATCGGTCAGCAAGAATTTGAAGTCTGTCAGTCCTGAGCTGCTGAACGGGATTGACAACCCTAATGTTCCCTGGACTGGCCTGGAGAGAGCTCAAGGAAAGACAATTAGCAGGTAAGACCTAATTTCTCCTTATGTACTACTTCTGATCTTTGTATAGTACTACAAGGCGTCCGCAGCACTGTATAGATGGTCCCTGCTCATCAGAGCTTACAATCTAGTCAAGACAGACAACACAACAGCTGAGGACAAGGATACATCTAGGGGAATGGTAAGGCAACACATAGGAGACTAAGCGGATCAGGATCCAAAAGCAGCAGCGAAGAGGTGAGTTTTCAGCCTGGATTTGAAAATGGCCAGAGAAGGCGCCTGACTTACAGACTCAGGTAGTTTGTTCCAGGCATAAGGAGCAGCAAGGTGAAAGGAGCGAAGTCTGGAGTTGGCAGTAGAAGAGAAGGGCACAGATAGAAGCGATCTGCCAGAGGAGCGGAGCTCCCGATGAGGGGTGTAGGGAGAGAATGAGGGGCCATAGAGTGAGGCACTTGTAGGTCAGTAGGAGAAGTTTAAACTGGATGCGGAAACGGATAGGAAGCTAGTGAAGGGACTTGAGGAGAGGAGTTATATGAGCGGGATGAGGCTGGTGGAAGATTAGCCATACAGCTGAGTTTTGAACAGATTGAAAGGGAGAAACATGAGGGAGACCAGCAAGGAGGAGGTTGCAATAGCCTAGACGGGAGGTGACTAGAGAGTGGATAGGCACCATGAATATTGTGTGCTGTTCTGGTCACTGTATCTTAAAAAGCATATAGCAGAATTAGAAAAGGTACAGAGAAGAGCCACCAAAATGGTAAAGGGGATGGTAGGAGACCCGTATGAAGAGAGGCTAAAAAGGTTAGGGCTCTTCAACCTGATAAAGAGACGGCTGAGGGGAGATATGATAGAAGTCTATAAATTAATGAATGGAGGGGAACGGGTAAACGTAGATTGATTGTTTACACCATCAAAAAGTAGAAAAATGTTTGGAATAGTTCCGCAAGTTAAAGTACATAAGAACATAAGAAATGCCATACTGGGTCAGACAGAGGTCCATCAAGCCCAGTAGCCTGTTTCCAACAGTGGCCAATCTAGGTCATAAGTACCTAGCAGTCTCCCCGAAAGACACAGGTTCCACAATGCTTGTATTGGGTCAAGCATTGATATCTTCGGTCACTTCTTAATAATGGTTTATGGACCTTTCCTCCAGGAACTTGTCCAAACCTTTTTTAAACCCAGCTACACTAACAGCCTTTACTACATCCTCCGGTAACAAATTCCAGAGTTTGATTACACGTTGAGTGAAAAAATATTTTCTCTTATTAATCTTAAATAGTTTACCCTGTAGCTTCATTGCATGTCCCCTAGTCTTTCTATATTCTGATGATATAAACAATTGATCTACGTTTACCTGTTCCACTCCGTTCATTAATTTATAGACTTCTATCATATCTCCCCTCAGCCGTCTCTTTTCCAGGTTGAAGAGTCCTAACCTTTTTAGCCTCTCTTCATAGAAGTATCCTTCCATCCCATCTTCCTGGGACTCCTGGCGCAATGTCGGGGTTTCCCACAGTTTTCTGCATACATTAGTAGTGTTTTTACCTATTGTTTGCCTGGAGGTCATGTGATCCTAACGTGTGTTCTGCCAAAGCTGCCTAGAACCGCGTTCCACCCAAGCGGCTCAAGCACGTTCTTTCCTTGGCCCCTGTAATATGTGTTGCTCCTATAAAATTCAGCTAACATCGAGGTCACGTGATGCAGTGAGTGCGAGTAGCCGCAATCTGCTTGTGCTCCGGTTGCCCCCCCCCCCCCGAACCGGAAAATAAGAGCGTACGGAGAGGCTGAAGCACCACAAAAACTACTTAACCTACAACCGGAGGAGATACAGGGCCTACCGATACTGGAGGAGCACCACTTGGTTGATGGCAGCGGCCGCAAAAGCTGGACGGAGAGAGAAAGAGCGCATGGGAGGCTCAATCAAAATGGCGGAGGGAGGGACTGTGCCGAGCTCACCAACATCCCCCGCCTTCCTGGAGGAAGTTTCAGCGACAGTTGCAGGGGCCTTGTCGGCACAATTTGAAGCCCTGAAAGAAAAAATGGATACCTTGCATAGCTCCGTGGGAGCCTTGGGAACTGGACTGTAGGAAGCGGAGGACCACATTGGGCACACGGACGATGGACTGGAGGCACTCACACAGGAGGTGGAAGGACTGAAAACGAAGCTGAAACCCCACTAAGCCAAACTTGAAGATTTGGAGAACAGGTCTCGCCATAATAACTTGAGATTCATGGGTATCCCGGACACTGTTTCTGATAGAGACCTGAAACCATATTTGGAAACGCTACTCCCACAGTTATTTGAAGGCCTGGAGGATGGCAATAAGCTGAACATTGGAAGGGCACATCGAGTGGGGAATAAGCAGGCACGAGACCACAGGCCAAGAGTGGTGTTAGCAAAGTTTTTGCAGTTTCCTCAAAAAGAGGCTGTATTGCGAGAAGTGTGGAAGACAGGGGTTATTGTGTGGGACAATTTAAAGTTGCGCATTGCTCAAGATTACTCAGCGGCGCTAAGCCAACAAAGGAGGGCGTATGCCCCTCTCTGTCAAAAACTCATAGAAGCAAAGGTAAAATTCTCTGTGCAGTATCCAGCTAGGCCGCATGTGCTGCACGAAGGATACACCGGACATTTGAAACAGCGGAAAAGGCCAGCAGCTATATTGTAAAAATTGTGCAGGGAGGAGTCACGGGATGCGGTGAGCAAGAGCGGATGCACGCCGCTTGAGCTCCGGGCCCCCCTGCTCTTCTGCACCGGTAAGAGGGCCACAAAGCCGCCGAGTTAGGGCCCCCGAAGGCTGGCCATACGCAGAAATGAGGGGAAGAGGCACAGGAACTCGAACGGAGGGAAAAGCAATGGCGGCGGCAGTGAAAGCGGGGCGCTGTGAAAAGGAGAAACTGGCCATGCAGCACAAAGCAGCGGAACAGCCTTCAACGTCGAAAGCGGCAAACACACCGGAGCTTGCAGAAGAGATCTCACTGGCGGTGGTGGGGGCACTCTCCTCACAATTTGAAGATCTGAAAGGCAGGATGGGCCTTCTTCAGACCTCGGTGGAGGCCATGGGCAGCCGGATGCAGGAAGCAGAGAACCGGATCGAGCAAGCGGAGGAGAGTGTGTTAGAGCTGCAGCAGGGGGTAGGCTGCATGAGAGCAAAGCTGCAGGGGCAGGAAGCCAAGCTAGATGATCTAGAAAACAGATCTTGCCGTAACAACCTGCGATTCCTGGGAGTTCCTGATACTATAGAGGATAAGGACCTAAAATCATACCTGGAGACATTGGTGGCACAAATTCTGGAGGGAGGAGCAGAAGGAGATTTGGTGCAAATAGAAAGAGCGCACCGTATAGGGCTCAGGAGAGCAAACGATGGCCATCCTAGAGTGGTCCTGGCAAAATTCCTGCGGTTCCTGCAGAAGGAGGCAGTGCTGCAAGCAGCAAGGAAGATTGGAGCTGTCTTAAAGGACAATACTAAGCTGCGGATTGTGCAAGACCACTCGGCAGCCTTGAGTCAGCGCAGGAGGGAATACAGACCCCTGTGTCAGAAGCTGATAGACAATAACATCAAGTTTATCGTGCAATATCCTGCTTGTCTGATTTTTATCCATGGGGGAGTACGCAGGACATTTGAATCAGCCAAGGCAGCAGCTCAATACGTGGAGGAGATAGGACGGGGAGCAGCAGCCGCACCAGGCACACACTGCAGTGACCTGGAGAACACGACCTGAGGCGAGAGTATACGAAGAGTGGAGCTTTAATTTTGGAGGAAGAAAAGGCCACGTCACTTTCCTTGGAGCAGTGTGATGGCTCCGGAAACTGGCAGATGATGCTAAATGTTATTGTTACAAGTTATTGAACTGAAGTTAATTGTTCTGATGTCTGCTGGTTTTCTAGGGCTAAGTTTATAGGGAGAGTCAGGTGGACATTGTTAAGGTGTGGAAGGGACCTGGGCGGTGGGGAGGGTATAAGAGAGGACAGGACAAGGGGGGTCAAGGGACAGAGGGTGGTAGGGAGTAAGATGGTGTTGGGATAAGGGAGCAGGTATGGAGGGAGGAGTGGGGGGGGGGGTACCGCACGCATTCTGGTGACACTAAGGAGAAGGGGAGGAGGGCACTACAGATAGGATGGGGGGTAGGGGGAGAGAGTGGGAGGGGGGAGGGTAGGGGAGAGGGGGAGAAGGAGGGGACAGGGAATGGGAGGAAGGAGGAGGGGAGGAAGAGGGAAGGGGGGGGGGGGAGGGAGCGGGGCAGCCCAAGTGGGTCCATTGAGCTAGGATTAAGGCACATACAAAATAGCGGGGGAGGGCCTCAGGCTGGGGAGGTCCTTCCTTATGATAATGGGTTTGCTGAATGGTTTGAGTCTTATCGTTACCCATTGACTTGAAGATTATATGATGGAATGTATGTGGGATAGGTAACCCTATCAAAAGATATAAAGTGTTACAGGCCTTAGCGAGGCAAAAATGTGATATTGCAGTGCTACAGGAAACTCACCAGACTGCTGAGGAACACCTTAAATTAAAGAGGGACTGGGTGGGGCAAGTGTGGAGGGCTCCGGCGATGGGAAGGAAGGGTGGGGTGGTCATTTTGATACACAAGCGGATTAGATTCGTCCAGGAGAGCATGTACATGGGCATTGGGGGAAGATTTGTGCTCCTGTACGGGGTGCTAGGTAACCTTTACAGCCCAAACATGCTGGATCGGGCACTTTATGCCAGTCTGAGCTCACGGGTGGAGCAGCTGCCAGATGTTCCTTTGATCCTAGCAGGAGATTTTAATGGAGTCATGGACACTGAGCTGGACACGACTAGAGGGGGTGGAGAGGGAGCGCGGGTACAGGCTACTAAAGCATTGAAGAGTCTGAGGCGCAGATTAGGAGTTATGGACCCCTGGCGGTTGTTGCACCCGTTGGAAAGGGACTTTACGCACCAGTCGAGAGCTGTGATAAGGAAGCTTATCATAGCTCAGGTAGGAGCTATAGAAAAGATGATGTGACTCTGAACAAGCAACCTGTCAGTTCTGGTAGAAGTGAGAAAACAGAGTTTTCACATAAAAGACTACCAGTCCCAGAATGCACCAGGTTTCCAGCAGCCATGAGAGGGGCTGAAGTGAGAAAATGTGTGTGCAATCAAGAGAGCTATGAGGTAATCCCTAAGCACTCATCTCAAAGGGCAGGGCCTGATTCAAGACAGCTGCACTGTGTTAGGGAGCAGCACATATTAGGAAAGAATAAGAATAGAGATTATTCTTCAGGAAACAGTTTCAGCAACAGTTGGAAGAACAGCTTCAGCAAAAGCCACGCAGATAGAGAGAGAAGGAAACTCTCTGGAAGGAAGAGAAGAAAGGCCATTGGAAGGTCTGGGAGATTCCAAGGCAGTACTCATACTGGGAGGTATTCCAAAAGCCAGCAGAGTCCATTGGACTGGATTCAGCCAGAGGAATGGAGTGGCAGAGATAGGAATCACCAGTGGCTACCTGGAAGAGAGAAGACTGCATGTGGAAGGGACTTTCAGACCAAGGCCAGAAGGTATGTGAGAGAAGATCCAGTGTCCAGGGATCAAGATTGGAAGGCTGGACATCAGAATTGGATTACATATTGGCCAGGCTATACAGAGAGGAATAATGATAGCAGGAGAGGCTCAGGTATGAACACTGATCCAGACCCTATCTATAATAGAGAATGGCAGCAAGGGAATAAGCATTCTCATGATAGTGCCTTAATGAAAGACTCGTCTGTGCCAATGTATGATAATGACCCTATGCTGATTGATACAGCAGATGAAAGTACAGTTTATATGGACTGTTCTCTATCTAAATGCTATTACTAGCTTTCTCTGAGCAAACATATCAGCCATCACAAAGAAACCTAACTTTGTTCTTTATTTCCACTGCAAACAGCTCTTAAAGCAGGATTTGGGCTCACACAGTAGCAGCCAGCCAGCTAAAGGCTTTCAGCTGGTCCATTGATAGTAATTAGGGCTGCACCTGATTGTGTGTGTGAGCAAGGGAGAATCACTGCTGAGATCGGCGTGGAAAATAAGCAGAAGTTAACCTAACCAGCAAAGTTTATTCTTTACTTTGTGCCTTTGTATTTGGTAATTATTTGCTAAGAAAACATTAGCTAATTGCCTGACAAGCTGAAGGTTGTTTTCTGGTTTACTTTGTGACTTTTTGTTATCCATTTTTAAACACTGCAAGCAAGTAACCTCATTTATAGTGCTATCAAGCATACATGTGCTGGGTGAATTAAACCCCATCAATAAAAGAAGTATTTTATTGATCTTACCACTTGGTTTCACAACTCAAATTATTGTCATCAGCTGTGTTTGGGAGTGAATGAACTACAATACCCACAATACCTTGCAAGAATCATATGAATATATGCATCGTCAAGATGGTGTAAGTTCTCACCCTAGGCAGCCGTCTGACAGAGCTCATGGCTCAAGTGCTCGCATTGATTATGTGCTGGTCTTGGAATGGCTTTTTGCCCAGATAGAAGACGCGCAAATTGGTCCCATAGAGATTTCTGATCATGCATTGATCTGGGTGGAGTTGGAATGGCATGATGTGACCACGCGGACTCGAATCTGGCGATTCCTGGTGGAGTTGTACAGAGACACTGAGTTTCACACTTACCTAAAGCAGAGGTGGCAAGAGAGAGTAGCCCATAATGCCCAGCACCAGAAGAGCCCGGAGCTTTTTTGGGAGACTGCGAAGGTAGTCCTGCGGGGTGATGATATAGGGTACGTAGGGAGGAAGTGGAAAATGCTGATGCAACAGATTGTTTGACTTGAACAGCAAGTGGGTAGAGATAGAAGAAGACGAATTGGCCATCGGCGACAAATAGGAGAAGATTGTGGGAGACTCAAACGGCCCTAAATGAGTTGCTACACCAGAGGGCTAAGAAATCGTTCCTGTATTACTGATTTCAGCTTTATCGACATGGGGATAAGCCGGGGAAGCTGTTGGCAAGATGTCTTAAAGGCAGCAGAGGGGCCTGCACAGTGGCGGCGCTGAGAGATGACCAGGGGAAATTACATAAAGAAAGTCGGGCAATTGCCCAAGTGTTCCGGTCGTTTTATCAAAAATTGTACTCAGGGAGGGAGGGATCCCAGATTGACATGGAGGAATACTTGAGGGAAGTGCAATTACCTAGGTTAGAGGTGAGTCAGAGGGCACAATTAGATGCACCGGTAACTATTGAGGAGGTCCAACGGGTTATTCAGAAGGCGAGTTGTCATAAAGCGCCTGTCCCGGATGGGTTTGGGGCAGAATTCTATAAGCTGTTGGGGGATACGTTGGCCCCCTCTTTGGTGGCAGTATATCACAAGAGGGTGGACCAGAGGGGGTTTAGATGGGGGGAGAACCACGCGCACATTATATTGATACCTAAGCCAGGGAAAGGATCACACACAGGCTGCTTCCTATCGACCTATTTCTCTGATGAATTTTGATGTGAAGATATTGGCCAAGGTGCTGGCAGATCGATTGGCCCAGGTTTTGGGGGAGCTGGTGCATGATTCCCAAGTGGGGTTCGTGAAGGGACGATATGTGGTGCGGAATTAATGTAAAATTGTGGCCTCGCTGGAATGGGGATGGGGACGGGAGTTGCAGTCGCTTCTGGTTAGCTTTGATGCAGAGAAAGCGTTTGATTAAGTAAACTGGGCATATCTGAGGTTTCTGTTGCCACAGTATGGACTCGGGATGTCTTTTTGCAATATGGTAGAGCTCCTGTATGTGAAGCCTACTGCAGGAGTGCTTTGCAACGGCGTGCTATCGGATGGTTTTAGCCTCTAGATGTGGTGTATTTAGATTTCAGTAAAGCCTTTGACACTGTTCCTCACAGGCGACTTATAAACAAACTGAGCACCCTAGGGATGGACCCTAAAGTTACTGCTTGGGTTAGAAATTGGTTGGGTGGGAGGTGACAAAGAGTACAAGTAAATGGAGCTCACTCTGAGGAGAAGGATGTTACCAGTGGTGTGCCCCAGGGATCTGTCCTTGGTCCGATTCTTTTTAACATCTTTGTTAGTGATATAGCGGAAGGGCTGTCGGGTAAGGTTTGCCTCTTTGCAGATGATACCAAAATCTGCAATAGAGTAGACACCCAGGAAGGTGTAGATAACATGAAGAGGGATCTAGCTAAGCTTGAAGAATGGTCTAGAATTTGGCAGCTGGGATTTAATGTTAAAAAATGTAAGGTCATGCATTTGGGCTGCAGCAATCCAAGGGAGCAATACAGTATAGGAGGTGAAGTACTTTTGTCCACTAAAGAAGAGCGGGACCTAGGCGTGGTTGTGTCTGATGATCTTAAAGTAGCTAAACAGGTAGAAAAGGCGACGGCAAAAGCTAGAAGGATGCTTGGGTGCATACGGAGAGGAATGGCTAGCAGAAAAAAGGAGGTAATAATGCCTCCTTTATGGCACCACAACTATGGAATTCTATTCCTAGTGATTTAAGAAATGAGTATGATATCAAAGATTTTCGAAAGTCCCTTAAAACATACCTATTTATTGAAGCATACGGCAACTAATCTAATTCCAATAGAACAAAATGTTTTAACCCTTTGAATTTCAATTTTCCTATAATGTTTAAATTATTTTAACATTTTGTAAGATTGCAGTTATTTGTTTAATGTAATTGTAATGAATTATGAAATGTAATTTTGCTGTAGTTTATGTATAATTTAATGTAATGTACTGTAGTTTACTGTAATGTACTATCTTGTTGTCTCCCCCCCCCTCGATGTAGTCCCTCTGTTGTCTTGTTGACCACTTTGATTGAAGGATAAGGTGGTATATAAAACTGATTAAATAAATAATAGGGACAAGTCGGAGGCACTAGATGTGTCGGGACAGCTTCAGGGGCACTGGGGAGGCGCCTTCCCGCTTAAATGGGCGGAAAGTAAGTTTGTCTATCTAGGTATAGTCTTGACCAGAAGGCCGTAGGAGTTATAGGCTTGCAATTTGGACAGAATTATGTCTCGCATGCGGATTCATCTGAAAGCATGGAATCCCCTTCCATTGTCCTTATCGGGGAGAGTGGCAGCAGTGAAGATGGTGGTTCTACCCCGCATATTGTACTGGATGCAGACTCTCCCTGTATGGCTATTGCGGCGAGATTTGCGGTGTCTCGAAAAGGAACTATGTGGGTTTTTGTGGAGGGGGCCAGAGCATGTATCCCATTGAACTGTTTGATTGGGAGATGGAGTGCTGGAGGGGTCAGATTCCCTGATTTATGGCTGTATGCGTTAGCCTGTCAGGCGCGCCACATTGGGGACTGGTTGGGTGGAACAGAGGTTTATATGCCTAGGGCCTTGGAGGAAGTCTTTGTAGCCCCTCAGACAGTATTGGCAGTGTTGCATATGGAGAACGTGCAGCTACCAAGCAGAATAAAGGGGAATGTGATGTTGAGCTCGGTGCGGCGTGGCGCATGTAGATCTATTGGAATAGAGCCTGGAAGGTATTGAGTTGGTTGCCACTACAAGGTAATGTGAATTTTACCCCAGGATCGGAAACAGCCGTTTTTCGAGACTGGAGGGAGAGAGGAATACAGAATCTGGGACATGTAGTAGATCCCTCAGGTAAATGTAAATTGTTTGTGTCCCTATGTGGGGAGTATGAGTTGCGTTCTAACCACTACTTAGCATACATGCAGCGCTCTCATTATGTGGCCACACTGCCGGAGAGCGAGCTCAACATTGAAAGGTTGGTGCAGATCTTAGAATTTTTTGAACTGGGGGGAGACCGCCCTCCATCGATAGCAGTACTGAAAGCAAGATTGGATTGTTATGGGGGCGCAGCAGACTATTGGGGAGTTGAGACAGCCTGGGCCATAGAACTGGGGCGGGAAGTATCACCTGGCTCTATCCAGACCGCTCTGTGTCAGATTGCAGATCTGGCGGAGGGAGCGTGATGGAGGGAAATATAGTTCAAGTGTATAACCCGGGTGCATTTTTTGCCTAGGAGAGCACTAGGTAGTCATATCACATTAGATGGTAGTTGTCCAAGGTGCTCTGAGCCACTGGCTAATTTGATACATATCTGGTGGGATTGTCGACACATTCACTCCTATTGGGCGCGGATCAGTACCTTCATGGGTAGGCTGCTACATCAGAGAGTCCTATGGATCGGGTCCCTTGATGTCTTAGACCAACTAGGTCCGACCCACCCAAAAGGGAAGTGGGAGCGTTTGTTGACGCGAAAGGCATGTCTGGTGGGTAAAGGCCCAATACGTCGTAGGTGGAGAGAACGGGCCTCCCCGACCTTTTGGGAATGGCGTAACAGCTTTCATCAGTTGATGCTTACAGAAAGATGGAGAGCAAGGGGCAGTGTCCGTCGCTGGTCCTCTTTTTTGTTGATTTGGGAGCCATATATTCAAAACTTGGGACCGTATAGCCGGAACGAAATACTGCATGTAGGTCATTAACTGGTAGAGGGGCAGAGATAGGATAAAGGTTAAGATATGGTTAAGGGTGTGGATGGATAAGGGTCACTAGTGAGGTTAGAGAGGATTGCGAGGGGGGGGGGGAGAGGGGGGATTATAATGTTATAACCCACCTGTACTGGATGTTCTGCTTCTGGACAGGGATAAGAGTGCACCCTGCTCAGAGACTTGTTGTACTGGTCTTGTTGATATGTGTTGGTGGTTAATAAATAAAGTAAAAAAAAAAAATTCAGCTAACATCCACTGCAATAAAAGCGCAGTTACTGCGTGCCTTTTGGTTGCCGTGGCCTTTGCACACACTACTGTAATGCCTTAACTCTGTCTTCTTCCAGGAAACGTTGTTTGACGTGTGGCAAGCGAGGAATCTCATCCCTGGATTCTGGACTTTGCTCTTCCTGTATAGCAGCTTCTGAGTCATCCATGGAGGGCCTGCATCCCCTCTTGCAGCCAGGGGGATGCAGTTAGTTCAGCCTTGCCTGATGGATGGCGTTGTCTATAAGGATATCCAACTGAGCGGAGAGTCCAGCAACTGGGCCGAGCTGCTTTTCATCCTCTAGGGGATCTGTGGTGGTGATGCCCCCTGATGCTGGGGAGTCTTTCCTGAGAGGTGAGCTTCTGGATGTCCTCCCCAGAATTATTTTCCTTTTAGCAGCAAGCCTGGTCCTACTGGTGTGGAAATTCAAATCCTGTGGCCTCTGGGTGCCCCCGGATGCAGTCTTGTGAGGAGCAGGCTGAGAGTGCAAGCCCTGTTTGATTATCTTTGGCTAAGCATCCCCGACAAAGGGTGTCCCCTGGAGGTGGAGGTCATCGTGACTTGGATTCAGATGTCTTGGTGCTGGGCTCTGAAGTGGATGAGGAAGGATTCTCGCCTTCAGAGGACTGATGAAACCAGGGTGATCCGCCCATTCTGGAAGGAGGAGCTGGCAACATTGATTGCCAGGACTCCATGCACCTTGAACTTGGCGGAGCAGGAGCCAAAGGTGCACCTGCTTCTGCAAGGGGTGTGTAAATCCAGCACTGTCTTCATGTTCCCAGAGATCATCAAGGATATGATCTGGTCGGAGTGGGATTCGCCTGGCTCACCTGCCTTAGGAATTAAGAGTCTGTAGAAGATGTATGCTCTCTCAGAGAAGGAGTGCATGGTTTGTTTTGATATTCCCAAGGTGGATGCGCAGGTCACAGAGGTTACTAAGTGAACCACCATCCCTGTGGAAGGTGGCTCGGCCTTAAAGGATCCTCTGGGCCGAAAGGTGGATGCCTTGTTGAGGAGCCAGTTCACAGCGATGACAGCTATCCTTCAGTTGTCAGCATGTGTGAGCCTGACGTCTCGAGCCCTGCTTCAGTGGATTCAGTCTCTTCCACCGGATGCTATTAGTCCTATTTTGGAGTCAGCTGCGGCCTTTCTTTCTGATGTCATGTATGACCTGGTACGTTTGCCATTCAGGGTTAGTGCCCTGTCTACTATGTCATGAAGGTGGATCTGGCTCTGGCACTGGGCAGTGGACGCCTCCTCCAAAGCATGGCTGGCCCAACTGACCTTTAAAGGGAAGCTATATACTTCTGGGAATTTTTCTGAAGGGACTTCTTTGGATTAAAGCTGATTAATCTGTGAACCCAGTGTATTTGCTAAATCAGTCAGGGCCTCGTAGCAGCAGTTTAAATTTAAAAGACAGAAGAGAGCTTTCTGGTTAGATTTCATACCCAGCAGAGAGCTTGTAGTTTAAATTTAATACTCACTCAGGGCCTAGTATCAGCAAAGTACTTTTAGTTTAAATTTAAAACACAGAAGAGAGCTTTCTGGTTAAATTTAGAACCCAGCAGAGAGCTTCTAGTTTAAATTTCATAATAAGTCAGAGCCTAGCAGCAGCAGAGAGCTTTAATTTAAATCAAATCAGAATATAACTTAGCATAAAAGGCAAAACAGGGTCAGTATTCTTTGAGCAACAAATAAAGTCTTCTAGAGACCTTTACAAAGAGCCCTTCTACCTAGGAGGCAAGAGACCTGTGAAACATTTTCAATAGGTGTTAACGCCAGGTGGCAGATCAAAAGGCCATTTTGAAAGACTCCTTCTATCCAAGCAAGGACTATTAATCACCCAGGAAGTTGGTCACAGCTTACCTCAGAAGCACAGGACAAGGTACTGTGTAGCAGCCCTCTTTTAATATGTTATTTCCCTCCCTCCCCAACACCCACCCACCCCTGGGATAATCGAAGCTTTACTGTATAGGTACTTACACATATTAAAGGAAAGGAGGTGCAACTCATTATCCAAATCACTCATACACTAAGGACTTGAGATTAATTAAGCTTCAGGTGAACAAGGTATATTAAAACATATTAGGTACAATTTTATTAGTAAAAGTATCCATAGCAACCCTTAGTAAGTAAAGAACTTAAAGATCTAAACACAAGCTTAAAACTAAGATGCAGACAGCAGTCCAGCAGCAAGATGGAGGCTTTCCAGTCTTTTGCATTGAGTGTCACATGTATGATTTTCTCCCAGTTGGTGAGAGGTCTTACGTGTGCACTAGCTACAAGGAGCTCTTTGCTCTCAGGGAACAAGTCCGTTCTCTAGAGGCTAGAGTAGCAGATTTGGAAGACAAAAGAAAGACAGAGAGGTACATAGACGAGACCCACAGGGATATAGTCCTGAAGTCCCACCTCCAGTCTGGCAGCATCCCTGTTGCCATGGAGGAGAGAGGTCACGTGACAGGAGAGGTCACGTGACAGGAGAGCATCACCCTGGTGTGGCAGGAAGTGATCCTGTAACTAGGACCTGTCCTCCAGGTGATGTAAAACCCTCTCGCACTGAGGTCGTTTCTCCAGGGCCATGTGCCCATGAGGGAAGGGTTAGGACAGCCATTATAGTTGGTGATTCAATCATTAGGCATGTAGATAGCTGGGTGGCTGGTGCACGTGAGGATCGCCTGGTAACATGCCTGCCTGGTGCGAAGGTAGCGGACCTCACGTGCCACCTAGATAACATCTTAGATAGTGCTGGGGAGGAGTCTTCTGTCTTGGTACATGTCGGTACCAATGACATAGGAAAATGTGGTAGGGAGGTTCTGGAGGCTAAATTTAGGCTTTTAGGTAGGAAGTTGAAATCCAGAACTTCCAGGGTAGCGTTCTCTGAAATGCTTCTCGTTCCATGCACAGGACCCAAAAGGCAGGCAGAGTTCCGGAGTCTCAATGCGTGCATGAGACAATGGTGCAAGGATGAGGGGTTTGGATTTGTTAGAAACTGGGGAACATTCTGGGGAAAGGAGGGGCTCTTCCAAAGAGATGGGCTTCACCTTAACTGGGATGGAACCAGGCTGCTGGCATTAACCTTTAAAAAGGAGATAGAGGAGCTTTTAAATTAGATAATAGGGGAAAGCCGACAGTCGCCCAGGAGCGGATGGTTCGGAAGAATGTATCCTTGAAGGATACTACCAAAAGCAGAGAGGTTCCAAAAAAGAGTAAAGTAGCCCAAATGCCCTCGAGTATGGAGCAGACAGAGCTTAAAGATCCCAAATTACCCATGCCTACCAATAGCTAAATTAATATGAATAAAATACAGTCTCTAAAATGCTTGCATGCAAATGCTAGAAGTCTAAAAAATAAGATGAGAGAGTTAGAATATATAGCACTAAATGAGAGGTTAGATATGATTGGAATCTCAGAGACATGGTGGAAGGAGGACAACCAGTGGAACACTGTGATACCTGGGTCCAACCTATATCGTAATGATAGAGCTGATCAAATTGGTAGAGGGGTTGCGCTCTATGTTAGAGAGGGCATTGAGTCAGAAAGGATTAAAGTTTTGCAGGAAACAAAATTTGCTGTAGAATCTCTATGGATTGAAATTCCATGTAAAAAGGGGAAGGCGATGGCAGTGAGGTTGTACTATCGACTGCCTGGCCATAATGAACAAATGGATGATGAAATGCTCAAAGAAATCAAGGAAGCTAACAAAAGCTACAGCACAGTAATAATAATGGGTGATTTCAATTACCCTGGTATCGACTGGGTCAATGTCATGGCAGGACAAGCTAGGGAGATAAAGCTCCTAGATGAAATAAATGACTGCTTCTTGGAGCAGCTGATTCATGAACTGACCAGAGGGGAAGCCATTTTGGACATAGTCCTTAGTGGAACACCAGATCTGGTGCAAGAGATAAGGGTGTTGGGGCCACTTGGCAATAGTGATCATAGCATGATCGCGTTTGATTTAATTGGTGGAGGAGGGATGGTAAGGAAATCCACAGTACTACCTTTTAACTTTCGAAAGGGAGACTATGATAAAATGAGGAAAATAGTGAAGAAAAAACTAAAAGGAGCAGTTGCAAAGGTTAAAGACTTACATCAAGCTTGGGTGTTGTTGAAAAATACTATCTTGGAAGCCCAGACCAGCTGTATTCCATGCTTTAAGAAAAGTGGAAGGAAGTCCAAAAAACTGCCAGCATAGTTTAAAGGTGAGGTCAGAGAGGCTGCTGTTGCCAAAAAAGCATCTTTCGGGAAATGGAAAAAAGAGCCAAACGACAAAACCTGGAAACAGCACAAGCACTGGTAAGTTAAATGCAAGGTATTTATTTATTTAAAAGCTTTTCTATATCGCGCTCTTTAAAATCAGTGCGGTTTACAATTAACATTTCCTTGTACAGTGCAGGGAGGACCTGCATTGTGCTTACATTGAACAGGCGCAGTAACTTGGATTTATAACTGGGGTAACTATAAACAGGCTGAACCCTTTATCGCCATGCCGTACAATGGCATGGCTGGGTCTCAAAACTATGTACAGATCTTGTCGATTATCTACAATTACTTACAATCTCAGTTTATTTACATTTGTTTGACATTCATTGTCCTATCAGATAGTTGGGTTAGTGCCTATAGTAGTCTTGGTCTGCATAGGGTGTGTGGGGGGTGCTGCCGGGGTGGGCTGGGGTGTGGCAGTTGGGGTTGCGTCATTGGGCTGTGAGTAATGTAGAAGAAATAGATGATGCTTCAGGGCCTTCCTGAATTGGGTGAGGTCCGTGATCGCTCTGATATTGGGAGGGAGGTTATTCCAACACGTCGGGGCATAGAACATGACGGCTCTGTTCCTTGTTGCCTGAGAACATTTTGTTGTTTCCTTGGGGATTACAAGCGTGTTGGTAGCTAAGGTCCTTCTTGATCTGTTATGGGGGGGTGGGGATGAGGAGGTCTGTGAGGGAGGAGGAGGATATCTTATTGATGGCTTTGAAGGCCAGGAGTACTACTTTATATGTGAGCCCGCAGTTGATCGGAAGCCAGTGTAGGTCTTTCAGATAGGGGTTATTTGGTCTCTTCTGGATATCCCGCAGAGGACGCGGGCAGCAGTATTCATCGCAAGTTGTAGTGGGTTTAGAGTGCTCCTGGGGAGACCATGCAGAATGGCGTTGGCGTAGTCAAAGTGGGGAGTTACAAGCGCTTGGAAAATTGTTCAGAATTCCTCTGGCAGCAGCATGGGTCGGAGATGTCGCAGTGTCCTGATCTTGTGATATATAGCCCTGATGGTGTTTATGTGCACTTTCAAATCAAGATGCTAGTCTAGCATGACACCCAGATAGCGTATTGTGGGTTTATCTCGATGCTTGGAAGATCATCTACCCTTTGAGGACCGGCCAGATTTATGTTTGGTTACCTGAGATCCATGGGAGGAAGACGAAGCCCTGGAAGACGTCGATGCTGCATCGGAGGGAAAAAGGGTGCTAAGCTTAGCAGCTCGGTTTTGCCGACCCCTCTTCGACATCATCCCACAGGCATCACACTCCGAGATGGAGTGGTCAGGACCTAAACATTTAAGGCACCACTCGTGAGTGTCGGTGACGGAGATGGTACCACCACACTTGGAACACTTTTTAAAACCCTAGGTGGGTTTTTCCATTCTGAAGGAAAAGTTGGGCCTAGTGCCCAAAATGGAGCGTGGCACCCGACAGAAAAAAGACTGGAAAAAAGATTACAAAAATTTTTTTTTTGAAGAAAGAAAGAAAGAACCGGCGGTACCAGTATAGCGTTGAGGAAGGCAGACGCTACCACAAAAAATAATGAAAAAGATGGGATAATTTCTGCGGTGACAGGAAAAACGACCTGCTGGCTCTGCGGAAAATGAAGAACTGGAGAGAGACAGTTGGGAAAGGCGGGAAGACAGCATGCAGGCGCTGTGGGATGCTCCCAAAAGCTTTCTAATTGGACGCTGGGGAGCGTTCCCGCGCAGGCTCCGTCGGTACCAACGATACCCATATGTGAAGACTATATTCCTGCTTGTTCCTGGAGATAGAGCAGGTTCGCTTTAACTATTTACAATGTATTTACATTGTGTCTAGATTGTTGTTCATACTGGTTAGAAGATATCTATATGCTTGATATTTGTAGTAGTTTTGTATGGGACAAGGGATAGCATGGAAAGAGGGAGGGATGCAGAGGAGAAGGGTGGAAAGGGAAGCAATGGGCTAGGTAGTATTGTAAAATTCTCAAAATAAGTGAGTTTTTAGATCTTTTCTGAAGGATTAAATTTAGACCAAGGGAGAGCCCTAGATGTGTTGTATTTAGATTTCAGCAAAGCCTTTGACACTGTTCCTCACAGGCGACTTATAAACAAACTGAGACCCTAAGGATCGACCCTAAAGTTACTGCTTGGGTTAGAAATTGGTTGTGTTGGAGGCGACAGAGTACAGGTAAATGGAGCTCACTCTGAGGAGAAGGATGTTACCAGTGGTGTGCCTCAGGGATCTGTCCTTGGTCTGATTCTGTTTAACATCCTTGTTAGTGATATAGCAGAAGGGCTGTCGGGTAAGGTTTGCCTCTTTGCGGATGATACCAAAATCTGCAATAGAGTAGACACCCAGAAAGGAGTAGATAACATGAGGAGGGATCTAGCTAAGCTTGAAGAATGGTCTAGAATTTGGTAGCTGGGATTTAATGTTAAATGTAAGGTCATACATTTGGGCTGCAGCAATCCAAGGGAGCAGTATAATATAGGGGGTGAAGTACTTTTGTCCATTAAAGAAGAGTGGGACCTAGGCGTGGTTGTGTCTGATGATCTTAAAGTAGCTAAACAGTTAGAAAAGGCGACAGCAAAAACTAGAAGCCTGGGTGCATATGGAGAGGAATGGCTAGCAGAAAAAAGGAGGTGATAGTGCCTCTTAGGATAGCTATCCAGAGGGTCGCCATGAGTCGACTCCGACTCGACGGCACTTAACAACAACAACATAAGTCTTTGGTGCGACCTCATTTGGAGTATAGTGTGCAATTCTGGAGACCACACCTTCAAAAGGATGTGAACAGGATGGAGTCAGTACAAAGTGTGGCCACTAAAATGGTTAGTGGTCTTCATTATAAAGCATATGAGGACAGACTTAAGGATCTTAATATGTACACCTTAGAGGAAAGGCGGGATAGAGGTGATATGATTGAGATGTTTAAATACCTCCGTGGCATAAATGCTCAGGGGGAGAGCCTCTTTCAATTTAAAGCAAGTTCTGCTACAAGGGGACATGGGATGAGGGTGAAGGGGATAGATTTAGGAGTGATATGCGGAAATATTTCTTTACGGTAAGAGTGGTGGATCCGTGGAATAGTCTCCCAGTGGAGGTGGTAGGGATGAGGACAGTATCTGAATTCAAAAAAGCATGGGACAAACACAGAGGATCTCTAAAGGAAAAAAAGGGACTGTTGTAGTTGTTGATATGGAAGGACAGACTAGATATGCCATGTGGTCTTTTTCTGTCGTCATTTTTCTATTTTTCTATGTTTCTACTTGGGAGCTCTGCGTCTCTCACTTTTATTGTAGCGGGGGGAGAAAGGTTTTGTTTCTTGTGATAAACAGAACCTCAGTTTTGTTGAAGTTGATTTGGAGGTTCTGTAAGTGTAGCCAGTCAGTGATTGCATTGAAGTAGTTCACTAATGCTGAGATAAGGCAGTCAAAGGGAGAATTTGAGAAGAAGCTTGCTGCGGAAGCAAAAACGCGTAATAAAGACGTTTTCAAGTACATTCTTAGCAAAAAACCTGTGAGAGTCAGTTGGTCCATTAGATGATAGAGGGGTTAAAGGGGCACTAAGAGGCGACAAGGCGATAGCGGACAGACTGAATGAATTCTTTGCTTCAGTCTTTACTGAGGAAGATGTAGGGATCTTACCCATGACTGAAGTGGTATTTAAAGGTGTGGAAGAATTGAAGGAAATATTGAGACATCGGGAAGATGTATTACAACTATTAGATAAACTGAAGAGTAGCAAATCACCTGGGCCGGATGATATACATCCAAGGGTGTTGAAAGAATTGAAATATGAGATTGCAGACCTGCTATTAGTAATCTGTGAACTATCATTAGAATCATCTGTAATACCTGAAGATTGGAGGATGGCGAATGTAACACCAATTTTTTAAAAAGGTTCCAGGGGTGATCCGAGAAACTACAGACCCGTGAGCCTGACATCAGTACCGGGAAAAATGGTAGAAACCATCATAAAGAACAAAAGTGGAGTGGAGGAGTGGCCTAGTGGTTGGGGCAAGGTACTTCAGGCCGGACGGTCGGGGGTTCGAATCCCACTAGAGGACAGCAACCTTGGGCCGGAAGGTCTGGGGTTTCTAGACCCACAGGTGCTCCTTGTGGTCTTGCGAAAGCCACTTAACCCTCCATAGCCCATGTTCCCTGTAAAATAGTTATCTCCAAGTTATAATGCCCTGTTCAATGTAATTTCAGTTTGTTCAATGTAAACCGCCTTGATATCATGAAAGGCGGTATATAAGAAATGTTAAATAAATAATTAAATAAATAAATAATTAAAATTGCTCAACATGTAGATAGTCATGGCTTAATGGGAGAGAGCCAGCATGGCTTTAGAAAAGGAAGATCTTATCTTACTAATCTGTTATGTTTTTTTAAAGGTGTGAATAAAAAGGTAGACAAAGATGAGTCGGTTGATATAGTGTATTTGGACTTTCAGAAAGACTTTGACAAGGTCCCTCATCGGAGACTTTTGGCAAAACTAAAGAGTCATGGGATAGGAGGCAGTGTACTATTGTGGATCAGGAACTGGTTAAAAGATAGAAAGAAGAGGGTAGGGCTAAATGGCCAATTTTCCCAATGGAGAAAGGTGAATAGTGGTGTACCCCAGGGATCTGTGCTGGGTCCGCTGCTTTTTGACATATTCATAAATGACCTGGAAAAGGGAATAATGAGTGAGGTTATCAAATTTGCAGATGAGACAAAACTATTTAAAGTTGTTAAAACCCAAGAGGATTGTGTAAAATTGCAAGAGGATCTTGATAAATTGGAAGACTGGGCATCAAAATGGCAGATGAAATTTAATGTGGACAAGTGCAAAGTTATGCACCTAGGGAAGAACAACCCAAACTATGGTTACACGATGCAAGGTTCCACATTAGGAACCACCACCCAGGAAAAAGATTTAGGCGTCATTGTGGTTAATATGTTAAAACCCTCGGCCCAGTGTGCAGCGGCGGCCAAGAGAGCAAATAGAATGCTAGGTATCATAAGGAAAGGAATGGAAAATAGAACAAAGGATATTATAATGCCTCTATATCGTTCCATGGTATGACCGCATCTTGAATATTTTGTGCAATTCTGGACGCCATATCTTAAAAAGGATATAGCGTTATTAGAAAAGGTTCAGAGAAGAGCCACCAAAATGGTAAAGGGGATGGAAGGATACTCCTATGAAGAAAGGCTAAAAAGGTTAGGGCTCTTTAACCTGGGAAAGTTGGCTGAGGGGTGATATGATAGAAGTCTATAAATTAATGAACGGAGTGAAATGGGTAAACGTAGATCGATTGTTTACGTTATCAGAATATAGAAAGACTAGGGGACATGCAATGAAGCTACAGGGTAAACTATTTAAGACTAATAAAAGAAAATATTTTTTCACTCAACGTGTAATCAAACTCTGGAATTTGTTACCGGAGGATATTGTAAAGGCTGTTAGTGTAGCTGGGTTTAAAAAAGTTTTGGACAAGTTCCTGGAGGAAAGGTCCATAAACCATTGTTAAGAAGGGACCCAGGATCTCAATGCTTGACCCAATACAAGCATTGTGGAACCTTTGTCTTTTGGGGAAACTGCTAGGTACGTATGACCTAGATTGGCCACTGTTGTAAACAGGATACTGAGCTTGATGGATCTTGGTCTGACCCAGTATGGCATATCTTATGTTCTTATGTAAGCTTCTGTTTGGAGCCGATTTGTTGAAGCTGGTGAAGGTGAAGGACTTGGATGAGACAAAGGGGCCTGTGAAGTGAACAGGAGCCCCTTTCTCATCAGCCTCCGCTCATCCACTGTGGGCACGCTGGCAGGTCTCCTGAGGATCTCAGGACTTTTATTACTGACCTGGAAAGCCTTTCCTCTTCTCTGCTTCTAGTCTCTGAACTCACTCTCAGTCCTTTCATGGAGTCTGTGGGCCCAGGGACTCCTTCCCCTCTAGAGATGGACCCTCCTGAACTGTGCAATGAAGGTTTGGGGGACCATTCCCCAGTTCCTCCGGTTGGAGGCAGGCTTCACCTGTTCTTTTGGGAATGGAGTGGAGTGGAGTGGAATGGAGTGGAGGAGTGGAGTGGCCTAGTGGTTGGGGCAAGGTACTTCGGGTCAGAGGTTCAAGTACCGCTGGAGGACAGCAACCTTGGGCTGGAAGGACTGGGGTTTCTAGTCCCACAGGTGCTCCTTGTGGTCTTGGGTAAGCCACATAACCCTCCATTGCCCATGTTCCCTGTAAGTATTAGTGTATATGTTTCATATCCTCTCGTGTTAAATGTATCCCCCCCCAATTGTAACCGCTTTGACCCGGAGAAAGGCAGTATATAAATATGGCTAAATAAATAAAATAAAATGGGCCCAGGTCACCAAGGATCACTGGGTGCTAGACACCAATCAATTTTGCTATGTCCTGGAATGCAAGGTGCCAATTCTGGACGCTTTAGTTTATGGTTTATTGGCATTTGATATATCGCCCTTCATAAATACCAGACCAGAGTGCAAAATAAAATTACATTAAAAACATAAATAGAAAGAAAGAGGCATGTTATGTAAAGTAATAGGAAAGGCGGGGAAATAGGGAGAGAGGAGGAAGAGCAGGGTGGGGGTGGGTGGGGAGAGCCAATCAAAAAGAGGTCTGCAATCAAAAGGGTTGCAGTGTGGTCCACCTTGTGCAAGTTGCTGCTCCCTAAGGACTGTAATGCTCATTCCCCCAGACAAAACTGGGCAAGGGCAGATCTATTTTGTAGTACCAGAAAAGGATAGTTTCTTCCGGTGCATTTTGGACCTCAAGAGGATCAATGAGCACGTCCTGTGCTTCTGGGTGGAAACCTTGTGATCTGGTGCACCCAGTGGAGTTCTTGGCATCTCTAGACCTCATGTACCCATGTGACCACGAGTTCTCAGGAGTTCAAGCACAGGCTCCCACTCCCACTGATGGTAAAGTCTAGCCTGCGGTGGTGGCAGTAGCCCTGTTATCTGAGGAAGGGGGTGCCACTGGACAATTTCTATTAGATTCTGCTAAAGATGAATGCCAGTCTCTCAGGCTGGTGGACCCTTGCCAGGACTAATTGAACTGCAGGGAAGTAGTGTGGACCATCAACTGCCTCGAGGCAAGAGCCATCAGGTGGCTCTTCTGTATTTCTGGCCCCTAGTCGAGGGCTGGGTGGATTGAGTGTTTTTGAACAATGCCACGGCAGTGACTTATGTCAATTGGCAAGGCAGCACAAGGAGTGCCGGGTTGCTCTGGAGATGAGTCTCCTGTTTGCTGGGCAGAGGGGCATCTTGTCTCTTCAGCACATTGCTGGGATGGACAAAGTGGAAGTGGACTTTCTCAGTCGGCACTCTCTGGATCCTGGAAAGTGGGAGTTGAGTCAGGAGGTGTTTCAGTTGATTCTGGTGCCACTGGGGTCACCCCAAAATGGATCTGATGGTGACATGCTCCAATGCCAAAGCTTGCTGCTTCTTCAATCACCACATGGAGATGAGATCCAAGGGTGTTGACCCAGCCTTGTCCATGTCAGTGCCTGCTGTATGTGTTTCTTCTGTTGCCCCTGGTGGGACATGTGATTCAGCGTATAGAGCGTCACCCAGGCAGAATTGTTTTGGTGGCATCGGATTGGTCGAGGAGAGTTTGGAGATATGATGCGGCTTCTGCAGGCACCTCCTCTTCGGTTGCCTCCATCTTGGGCCCTTTAGCAGCAGGGACCAATTGTCCTGGAGGACCCAGTTCCCTTCTTGCTTACGGCTTGGCTCTTGAAAGGAGATGGCTAGCGCATAGAGGTTACTCTCCGGTAGTGGTTTCCACTTTGCTTGGAGCTCGGGGGAGGTCTACCAAGTTTGCATACATACGGATCAGGTACTTCTTTGAGTGATGTTGCGGCGCTCAGTAGTTGGCTGCTGAAGTGGCCAAGGTGCAATCTCTGCTGTCTTTGAAAAAGGCCTCTCCCTTAGCTCCCTGAAAGTTCAGGTGACAGCTCTGGCCTGTTTCCGAGGTCCAGTGGCTGGTAAGTCTTCAGCCTTGCACTCGAATGACTCACACTTCCTCCAGGGATATAGTGTCTGCGTCCTCCCCTCTGGTCTATGATCCCTTTCTGGGATCTGGGTCTGGTGCTCAGGACCCTGATGGTGGTGCCCTTTGAGCCATTGAAACACACTACTTTAAAGGATTTGACACTGAAGATGGTTTATTGATTGCGATTTGTTCCACAAGGCGGATTTGCAAACTTCAGGCTCTTCCTTGCTGAGATTCTTATCTATCTTTTTCAAGGAGGCTGTTTCCATTCAGCCTGTGCTTCCTTCTTGCCTAACATGTTTTCTTCCTTTCACATGAACCAGGTGGTTTGCCTGCCTTCCTTCTCTAAGGAGCAGAGAAGGAGAAGGAGAAGGAGAAGGATCTTCGCCTTGTGGATGTCCGGAGGGTGCTTCTCCAGTACTTGGAGAAGGAATTTTGTAAGTCCGACCATCTTTTTGTGCTGTTTGCTGGCCCATGCAACAGTGAGGCAGCGACTACGTTGATTTTGGGGCACTGGATTAAGGAGGCCATTGCCTCAGCGTATCTGTTTCAAAACCTGACAGTTCTGGAGGATTTGTGCACCCATTCTACCCAAGCACAAGCATCCTCATGGGCGGGGCAGAGCTCAGTAGCCCCTGCAGATATTTGTTGGGCAGTGACATGGGTATCACTTTCCACTTTTGTCAAGCATTACCGCTTGGATGTCCATGTGCAGCCAGACAAGGACTTTGGCTCAAGGGTTTTGTGAGCTGCTGTGTCTTCTTCCCACCCAGTGGAGTTGTAGCTTTTGTTACATCCCACTTGTCTGGACTGGTCTAGCAGGACGATAAAGGAAGGTGACATTTTACTTACCAGATAATGTCCTTTCCATAAGTCCTGCTAGACCAGTCCAGGGCCCACCTCTGAAACTGTGTTGCTCTGTTCTGCTGCAGTACCCTTGGGTCCACTATGATTTATACTTGGCTCTGCAAGTTCATCTTCTACTGACAACCTTCTATTTATGCTTTCCTGAACATACTGCTCTACTTTTTCGTTACTTATCGTTGCCCACCTTGAGATTGTGTGAGGCTTGCAATGTATCTCCTATGTGATTTGGGATTAATATTGAAGGGACTTCTGGTAGCTGAGATGAATAGAGGTATGGGAGTGATGTCATTGAAACCTAGGTTTTTCATTGGTTCTTTGTCTCCGCCAACCTGCTGGTAGGGGAATACAACCCACTTGTCTGTACTGATCTAGCAGGTCTCAAGGAAAAGACATTATATGGCAAGTAAAATGTCACCTTCTTGCAGGCCAGAGACTGAAGCATTGCACTTGAGTCACAGAGGTCACTTAACTGCAACAGAAATTCCAGGAATCATGAGCTCGAGGCAGTGGAAAGGAAGCTCTCCCTCATGGGAGACTATTGGACCAGCAAGGTGTGTCTTATGAGATCCTCCTTGACACACCCTTTTGGTTCAGCAGTTTTCAATGGCCTGACCTGTGGTTACTGCTATCCAGCTCTACTTTGCTGCTTCCTTGAAGGAGTCTTCTGACTACATCTGATTCCTGCTCAAGACTCCTGCCCAGGGTTGGCCCTACCACTTCCCCTAATAACCATTCCCTTGTGCTTCACATAACCATGAATATCTCTCTTCTATTGTAACTAATGACCTCTCATCTTTTCCATTGTAACTAATGATCTTTAATACCTTCTCCAAAAAATGATTTCTGTATCAGTCTCAATATGTGCCGTTGAGTCACTGCTGACTCCTAGCGACCCAGCAGCCTCTGGGTTTTCTTGGCAAGGTGTAACCGGAAGTAGATTGCCCGGCCTTTCCTTCTGAGGCAATGGAGGGTAAAGTGACTTGCCCAAGACCACAAAGAGTGCCAGTGGATGATCTCTGGTCTCTTGGTCACCAGTCTATTGTTCTAACCATCAGGCTACTCTCCTACTCTTGTACTAGTCTGAGACTAGATAGCCCTCTTTACACTTCCTCCACACTACTTTCTCTGATGTTTGTTGAAGTTTCCCTTTTCTGTAACCACTGACCCTTTCAGATTTCCAAAAATTACTGAACATTTTCCGTTTGTCCCATAACCAAAGCGATATGATTTTTTCCCCATTATCACTGCTTCATCTTCCCAATCAGCAGCAGTTTTGGGAAACTGCTGAGCAAGAGGGAGCTGTTGGCGCACAGACGTCTCCTGAAGCAGTGTTTTATTAGAAGCTATAAAAGGGAAATGAGAATGACCCCCTCCCTTCCGATAGTTTAATAAATCTGAGGCTTGCTGACACCTCCAGGGCTCATACTGATGTTAAACGTATAGGCACAGGGCTTCCTAAACCTGTCTTTCTGACCCCTAAAGCCAACTGAATTGTCAGAATATCCATAAGGAGTGTGCATGAGATGTATCTGCATAAACTGTGGACTCCTGGTGGATATTCAGAAGCACGTATCCATCTAGTGGTAGTTGCTATACACAGAAGGAGCCTAATCATAAATTTTCTGTGCTAGGGAGGACGGGGTCCTTCTGCCTAATCTACAGATAGTCTCGACAATGGAGGCAGTGGCCTTAACTTAAAGTGCAGAACTATATGGAGAGCGGCTGAATATTACTGCGTCATACTCACCTCTTCCATCCTCTCGGGATATCCACTGGCTCTCTGCCCCCTATTAATTGCTTATTTAGGGGTCACTATTCAGTCACAGGGGTCGGCATTTTTCTAAATGCTGTTAGCTGTGCCCATTAAAATCTGGGGCAATCAGTGTCAGTATCCACATAGTGGCTGGCAGAAACTATCGTAATTGCGCAGTGACCAGTGCCGCCATCCACATACTTGCAAACCGTATTGAGTTGGAACTGTGGCTACTCCTCCCGCCTCCTGCCACCGAGAACCCCGTGCTGTCCCGCTCTAGCCGGAGCAGTCAGAGGATGTCTTCAGTGCTGTGGTGCAGACGGGGTCACTCAATGTCTTGCTGGCCAGAGCTTTGGAATATCATTCCCTTGGTGCCTAATCTGCAGGCTCAAAGTGATATACAGTGACAGCAAATATAAAATACCGCACAAAAAGGATAAATGGCAACAGAGAAGGTGAGAGCAGGAAAAGACCAACAGCCCAGTCGCAGCTCCGCCTTGTCACTCGGAGATCCTCGGTGTTTGTCCCGTGCTCTCGCGGATCTTGACACTGTCTCGATCTCCAGCACCTTCACCATCCTTATTCTAGAAAGAAATCATTTATTTTTCTTTCTCAAATATTGCCTGATATGATTGTTAGATCCTTCAAGCCTTTGTTTCTTGTATGGTGGGCTGTAGTATACAGCAGTGACTATTGTGGGTGATGATCAGCTTTTCTTGCTTTTTGTTTTATTACGTTAGACCCTGTGCACGTTTCTTCTGATGTCAGTAAAACTGTAATTTTGAAACTGGAAAATAATAAAGAAAAAAAAAAGAAATATTTTCTTACAGTATTGCTGAGTCCACCCTATTCTCCTTCATGCTGTGGCCCCTGGTTCCAGAGGCTCCTGTATTTAGACCTTGGAAGGCGTATTTCAGAAAGGCCGTTCAGGTGCCCACTGGGACATACAAGTAAACACATCTGAAATTCTGGAGGAGGGGCAGTAGAGGCGATGGACATGCTTAACTGCGTTCTGAAATTGACATATCCCTGCCCCAACAGATAAATGTCCCCATCAACCTACTAGACAACTGGGTCGTGCAGAAGAAAGGCCTGGACATGTGCAGGGAGACAGTAGACTTCAGAAACCTGAATGTGCAAAGGTTTGATGTGGGACAACGTGGCACCGGTATTATGGAACCTGGAGGGTCAGTGTGAGGAGATGAGGCCCCCTAGGTGAGCCCCCAAGCCTGCCGCCCCTCCCCCACTGCCGTCCCTCTCTGGGACCTGCTGCCCCTCCCCCCCTACCATCCCTCTCTGTGACCGGCCGCCCCTCCCCCCCTGCCATCCCTCTCTGCGACCGGCCGCCCCTCCCCCCCTGCCGTCCCTCTCTGCGACCGGCCGCCCCTCCCCCCCTGCCGTCCCTCTCTGCGACCTGCCGCCCCTCCCCCACTGCCATCCCTCTCTGCGACCTGCTGCCCCTCCCCCACTACCGTCCCTCTCTGGGACCTGCTGCCCCTTACCCCTGCCGTCCCTCCCCCACTGCCGTTCCTCTCTGCGACCAGCCGCCCCTCCCCCACTGCCGTCCCTCTCTGGGATCTGCCGCCCCTCCCCCACTGCCATCCCTCTCTGGGATCTGCCGCCCCTCCCCCACTGCCGTCCTTCTCTGCGACCTGCTTGCTTGGAGTCTTTGGCGCTGTGCTGCCGTTCCTTCTCTTTCTGATCTACCACCTCCGATGCACGAAGTCTATTTCAACTACTATTGGGGGTACTTATAATTTGTATAGCACTACAAGGGGTACACAGTGCTGCATAGAGACATATAAGAGAACATGCTTATCAGAGCTTACAGTCTATGCAAGACAGGGGGACAAGAGAGAGTTTTAACACTCATGGGTGATAAACAGGATCCAAAAGCAGCCTTGAAGAGGTGGGCTTGTGGCCTGGATTTGAATAGCACCAGAGATGAAGCCTGACTGATAAATTCTGTGTCTATTTAAAAGTCACTTCAGCAATAGGCTCCTTGAAAGATTTCTAGTTATGTTTGATTCCCACCTACCCAGGGCTTGGTCTTTGATTTATAGGCTTTTAAGACAACAAGACAATTAAGAGTACAGGAGAGACATATTCCACCCAGGGTTTTAGGATTTTCATCAGCACGTGATTAGCCCTTAGCAGTAGATAATTCTAGACCCGTGCACGTCATTGAGACGCAAACATCAAATAATAGTGTAAAGTATACCTAAGAAACTTACGGGACTTTAATTTGTTTAGGTATCAGCACTCTCTTTGTCATTTTAAATAACTGAACCGTGCATCAGTACTGAGATGCAGACAGCAGTCCAAGCAGTGATTTATACCGAACACCACATCCATGATTATCTCCCAGCTGGAGAGCTCCTGGCTGTCAGAGAAGGAGTCCAGTCTCCGGTGCTTAGAGGAACAGTTTTGTAGGAGCTGAGGCAGGCAGCGTGGTGTACAGAGGAGACCCTTAGGAATATAGTAGAGAAGTCCCACCTCTAGTCTGACAGCCTCTGAAAGTGCAGCATCAACCTGCTTTCCATGTGTCTCCAGGGGCATGTGCCTAGGAGGGAAGAGTTAGGATGGCTGTAAGAACACAAAAATTCCTCATCTGCAAATTACTAGACAAAGTAGCAGAAAACGTTCTCAGGCAGAATATGTATTCAAGAGCTACAGTATTTTTTATTTATTTATTAGTTTTTATATACTGCCACTTCCAGAGATCAGTGGCGGTTTACAAGGAACATTAAACACAACCAGAGCTTTACATTAAAACATCAGTGGAACATTTTTACATGGTAAGATAGCAACAAGAACGGTGTTACCAAAACTATGTATAAAATTTGATACCTAATTTATTGTTTGAGAGCATTTTGGTGGAGGATGCTTTGAAAGTCGTGAGCCAGGGTGAGTGGGAGAGTTACATTGATTGTGATTGATGGTAGCTGGAAGTGTGGCCATAATGTTCTACAAAAAGGTGCGTCTTAAGCTCTTTGCGGAAGGTTTGTAGGTCCTTGCTCTTCCTTAAATATTCAGCTAGAGCATTCCAAATAGATGGGCAACGTAGGAGAATGCTCTCTAGTACTGGTAGTTTTGTTTGCATTGCGGAAGTGAGCTGGAATGGCAAGGATGTTCTGGGATACGTTTCTTCTGGTTCTTGTGGCACTGGGTAGGTTGAGGAGGGGGCAGAGGTAAGATGGGGCTATTTCGTTATAGCTTTTGAATATATTGTATATATATTATATATATATTATTATATATATATATATACAATATATATATTGTAATATATCCAATCTTGTGCCGTGTAATTATTTCATGTATATAGTTCACCCCTGTTATCCAAGTTTGTACTCCTGTTCTTTGTAAAACCAAACAGCTGCTTGTTATGGTAATTGTGTTATAATGTAAACCGCGCTGATACCGAATAGTGCGGTATATAAGAAATTGTAATAAATAAAGAAATAAAATTGTAAGGTATTAGCCTGTTTGCAGTAGAGAACCTTTAGGAATGGAACTATGCTTATAGTCAGGGCTGGACCAATCATTAGGCAGGACTAGGGAGTTAGGTGCTTATTGGGGGGGTGGCGGCGGCGGCAACACAGAGTGGCAGCTTTCAGAGCCAAACAATCCATTCTTGGAGACCTATCAGTGCATTCCTTTACCTGCAGAAAGACATACACAGCAAGATTTAGAGTGCAATATTCAGCTGGGGCGTGGAGGAGAAGCTTAGTGATTAGAGCAACAGTCTAGTACCCAGGAGATCGGGGTTTGATTCCCACGACACTCCTTGTGACCTTGGGCAAGTCACTTTGCTCTCCATTGTCTCAGAAGAAAATCTATTTCTGGTCATTCCTTGCCAAGAAAGCCCAGGGGCTGCTGGGTCACCAGGAGTCAGCACTGACTTGATGTCACATAAAAAAAAAAAAAGATTAAACCCGCAGTGGTCAGCGCCCACCATGGGCAGAACTGAAAGTGGATATTCAGAGCTTGATGTGTGATGTCCTCCAGCACCAAATGTCCAGTTCATGGTGATATTCAACCACTAACAAACACCACAACTGTGTAAACTTAGCACAGCCCACAGCCTGCTCCAGTGCTATCTGGATTGTGGTTCTGTACTGCTGAATATTGGACCCAGCAGGGTTTATGTGGTGACCAAGAGACCAGGCTCTAGTTTCCCCTGGCACTCCTAGTGGCCTTGGGCAAGTCACTTTGCTTTCCTTTGCCTCAGAAGAAAGGCCTGGCCATCTACTTCCAAAAGTGCCTGATCTCTCATTCCAACCTGCTGTGTGGCCGGCAGCAGAGGCAAGAGAGAAGCAAAGGAACACCCCCCCCCCCCCCCCGTAGGAGAAAGGGGCTGGTACTGGGGCTGAGGACTGAGAGAAAGGGGCTGGTACTGGGGCTGGGGACTGAGAGAAAGGGGCTGGTACTGGGGCTTGGGACCGAGAGAAAGGAGCTGGTACTGGGGCTGGGGACCGAGAGAAAGGGGCTGGTACTGGGGCTGGGGACCGAGAGAAAGGAGCTGGTACAGGGGCTGGGGACCGAGAGAAAGGGGCTGGTACTGGGGCTGGGGACCGAGAGAAAGGGGCTGGTACTGGGGCTGGGGACCGAGAGAAAGGGTTCGATACTGATGCTGGAGCTTGGGGAAGAGGGCTGATTTTGAGAAGAGGGAGAGGAGGACAGATACTGGGGGGGGGGGGGGGGTATTCAACATGATTGATGCACTTAGGATACCCGCTAGCTGCATTAATTGCAATCATTAGGACAGTCAGCGCCACGAACATGGTTAGTGCTGCTGAATATCCATGGGTGCCGCTGCTGTACACCCCACACTGCCAGCTAGCATCATGGCATTCTGTGGGAGGATTCGCGGTGGCACCCAGTGATAACCAGGCAGCGGCAATACTGAGTGGCTAAAGTTAGGCACCTGAAAGGGCACCTAACTTACATTGAAGAAACTAACTGGGTTTAATATACCACCTTCCTGTTCACAAACAAAGTGGTTTACAATTTAAAATCAAAATTACAACAACATAACATGAGGAGGAATCTAGCTAAGCTTGAAGAATGGTCTAGAATTTGGCAGCTGGGATTTAATGTTAAAAAATGTAAGGTCATGCATTTGGGCTGCAGCAATCCAAGGGAGCAATACAGTATAGGAGGTGAAGTACTTTTGTCCACTAAAGAAGAGCGGGACCTAGGCGTGGTTGTGTCTGATGATCTTAAAGTAGCTAAACAGGTAGAAAAGGCAACAGCAAAAGCTAGAAGGATGCTTGGGTGCATACGGAGAGGAATGGCTAGCAGAAAAAAGGAGGTGATAATGCCTCTTTATAAGTCTTTGGTGCGACCTCATTCGGAGTATAGTGTGCAATTCTGGAGACCGCACCTTCAAAAGGATGTGAACAGGATGGAGTCGGTGCAGAGGGTGGCTACTAAAATGATTAGTGGGCTTCATTATAAAGCATATGAGGACAGACTTAAGGATCTTAATATGTACACCTTAGAGGAAAGGCGGGATAGAGGTGATATGATTGAGATGTTTAAATACCTCCGTGGCATAAATGTTCAGGGAGAGAGCCTCTTTCAATTGAAAGCAAGTTCTGCTACGAGGGGACATGGGATGAGGGTGAAGGGAGATAGATTCAGGAGTGATATGCGGAAATATTTCTTTACGGAAAGAGTGGTGGATCTGTGGAATAGTCTCCCAGTGGAGGTGGTAGAGATGAGGACAGTAACTGAATTTAAAAAAGCATGGGACAAACACAGAGGATCTCTAAAGGTAAAAAGGGGACTGTTGTAGTGGTTGATATGGAAGGACAGACTAGATTGGCCATGTGGTCTTTTTCTGCTGTCATGTTTCTTTGTTTCTATATAAAGAACAACACCTATGGAGAAGAATGCCAGTATGGATAAGAAAGAGGAAACAAAAAACAGGATTATGGCTCACATCTCTGCCCCCCTAGACACTCCTAGCACCCCACACCAAAAGCTTGTTCGAAGAAGTGTGTCTTTAGAATAACTTTGAATTTCTGACGTATTGGTTCTAGATCAGGGGTCTCAAACACGCGGCCCGCGGGCCGCAGAGAGACCCTTGTGCGGCCCGCGAAGCATTGGGGGGAAAAAAAAAAACCGGCTTCTGCTGCTGCTGCCGCCGCTGCCGCCGTGGCCGGCAATAGCAGCAATATCGCAAGTCCCGCGGGCTCCCCCCCCACCCGGCAGATCCCTTCCTGCTTGCCTGCCAATGCTGCCAGTTCTCCGCTTCGGCTTTCAGAGCCGCGAAGGGAGAACTTCTCCCTCGCGACTCTGTTAAGCTCGCCGGGGCAGATGGGAAATTTCCCATCTGCCCCAGCGGGCTTAACAGAGTCACGAGGGAGAAGTTCTCCCTTCGCGGCTCTGAAAGCCGAAGCGGAGAACTGGCAGGCAAGCAGGAAGGGATCTGCCGGGTGGGGGGGAGCCCGCGGGACTTGCGATATTGCTGCTATTGCCGGCCACGGCAGCGGCGGCAGCAGCAGCAGCAGAAGCCGGGTTTTTTTTAAAGTTTAATTTTCCCGGGGGGGGGGGGGGGGAGGGAGCAGGAATTGATGGGGGGGGAGCAGGACTTGATGTGTGGCGGGGGGGGGAGCAGGACTTGATGTGGGGGGAGCAGGACTTGATGTGGGGGGGGAGCAGGACTTGATGGGGGGGAGCAGGACTTGATGTGGGGGGGGGGAGCAGGACTTGATGTAGGGGGGGAGCAGGACTTGATGTGGGCTGGGGGGGGTAGTACTGAAAATGGGGTGATGGGGGTTAGGACTGGTAATGGACAGATGGGGGTTAGGACTGGAGGTGGTCTGACTGGGGGCCTAAGACTGAAAATGGGGTTATGGGGGGGCGAAGAATGACGATGGGGCGATGGAAGGGTTAGGCCTGGAAGTGGGCTGTTGGGGGGCTTAGGACCGATAATGGGCTAGGGGGGGGGGGCTAGAACTGGTAATGGACTGGGGGGGGGTGCTATGACTGGAAATGGGCGAGTAGAAGGGGGAGCTTGAACTGCAAATAGCTGATGGGGACAGGGTCTTGGAATGGTAATGGGCTGAGTGGAAGGGGGCTTGGAATGGAAATGGGCTGATGGGGCGGGGGGCTTGGAAAGGAAATGGGCTGTGAGGGGAGGGAGCTAGGACTGGAAATGGGCTGATGATGCGGGGACTAGAAGGGAGCGGATGCTGGGTTGGGCAGGAGCTAGAAGGGAGTTGATGTTGGGGGACGATTAGAATGGGATGGGGCTGGGAGAGTGAAATGGAGAGGGGAAATATATTTTGTGTGGGAGGGAAGAAAAATCTACAATTGGCCGGTTATTGGGAGAGTAAGTGGGGATTGAGGATGGAGGGGTTAAAATTTGAGTGGATGAAATAGGAATGAGGAAAGAACAAAAGGAGAATGATTAGTATGTTAAAGCAGATGTAGAGAGAATGGAAAAAAACTAGGAAAGAAGAAAGGAGAAATGGACAGCAGACGATGGAGAGTTAGCAGAAGACACAAAGAAACCAGAAGAAAGTGACTGGAACAATTGCAACTGAAAAAAAAATGCACAAAAGGTAGAAAAATATCTCTTTATTTTGAATTTATTAACTGAAATATGTCAGCTCTTGGAAATGTGCATCTTTAACGTCTGCACTTTATTTAATACAAGAGGAAATCAATGTATAGTTTTATTTCTACAGTGTTGTACATTCTAAGTTTGGCTTTTGGGGTTCCCAGTTTAATTGTCTTCCTGTTTCTAAATTGTGATTCCTTGTTTGGTGATGGTGTATGTTCTGCATGTGTAACTGAGCTGAGGTATTCTGTTTATGTAATTCCTATTTGACATTGCCACTTGTTCTCTTTCCCGAGTAGGTCATGTATTGTTGTTCTCTGAAATGTGTTGATTTAATATTTGCAGTGTTGCATATTGATAGTTAGGGTATGGTGCTTTGTGAGTCCTGGTAGTGATGTTAGGACACGGCAGGAATGCTATGGGTTCTAAATTTGCAGTGTTTCTAGTAGTTCTAATGTGCCTGGCGGTTGGCACTGGTTTATAGTAATGTAGAAATCTTTTAGTCTTTCATTATACATACACTCATTAAGAGGCATGTTTACTAATAGTTAGTGTATGTAAACATTATGCAAATATTTATGCAAATGATGCCCTTATGCAAATGAGGCCTGCGTCTTGTGCGGCCCCCGGGTTACTCTACAAATCCTCATTTGGCCCTCAAAGCAATTTGAGTTTGAGACCCCTGTTCTAGATGATCTATTGGACGACTGTTCCAGAGGGTGGAGGCTATATAGAAGAATGTGGAGAAGCGTGTCTCTTCTAATTCTGCTTTAGCCAGTGGGGGAAGATGTAAACAACTAGTGTGGAGGGAGTGTAGGCAATGTGCAGGGGTATATGAACCGATCAGAGAAGATAGATATTCTGTGGTACTGTTATGAAGGGCTTTAAAGGTCAAAAGGAGACTCTTGCATCTGATGTGGAAATATACTGGGAGCCAATGGTGATTTATGAGAAGCGGGGTGACATGATCAAATGTCTTAGTGTGTGAGAGAATACAGACTGCTGTACTTTGAATTGCAAGTGTTTTAGTTCATATTGCAGTAGATCTGACTAGATGTTATTGCAATAATCTAACCGTGACGTGACCATAAATAGGAGGACAGTGGTTTGGGTAGCCGGATCGAGGATGGAGCTGATGGCACAGAAGCGACGGAGAGCCAAGAGAGAGGACTTCATTACTTCAGAGATCTGTGTTGAAAAGGCCAGTTGAGAGTCAAGTATTGCACCAAGAACTTTTATGGCAATGGAATCCCTTCTAAGAGGGGGGTGAAGGTAGAGATAGTACGCCACACAGTGGTAGACCTTTTAATGTTCAGTTTTAGAGAATTCTTATGAAGCCAAGATGCTTTTTGGTCTAAGCCGGCATTTACTCCGGAAATATCTGGGAGGAGAGTATCTAAGTGGAAAAGAAGCAGGATATCATCCGCATAGATGTAGCATGAGATACTCAGTGATAGAATGAGAGATGTCAAGGGTGCCAGAAAAGAGCTGACCCTTGTGGAACACCACAGGTTGGAGAATATATGTTAGAGGAATGTACATGCACTTGAAAAGAGCCATGGTTGTAAATATGAAGTAAACCATGAGGGCACTGTACCATGAACACCCTTGTCAAAGAGCAGGGATAGTAGAAGATCATGATCTAGCAGAAGGATAGAAAGAAATAAGCAGGGCCATCTTGCCTTAGTCCCATATAGTATGGACCTTATTAAGAACTGAGGCTAAAATTATCACCATGCTGTGATTAGGGCAGAAACCTGATTGATGGGGGTGCAATGCAAAAGTGTTTTCAAGATGGCCTGTAAGCTGAGAGAGGAGCAGCTTGGAGAGAAATGGTAAGTCTGAATCCAGGCAGTGATTGCTTGAGTCAGAAAGATCTGCTCTCTCATCTTGAACAATGGGATGAACAATGGCCTTTTTCCAGGCGGATGGGACTTTACCAGTACAGTGGACAATTGGTTCCAATTCTAGTTGGAGTTCAGTAAGTCAATTAGATGGGAAGGTTTGGATAAGTTCCTGGAGGAAAGGTTCATAAACCATTATTAAAGAGGACCGGGAAATTCACTGCTTCCCTCAGGACAAGCAGTCCTGTGTGCCATTTTAGGAACCTATAGCCCCTGGCTGTCTCCTCCTCTCCCTGTAGGTCTATGGTCCCTGGCTCTCCCCTGCTTCCATCTTTCTGGGTCTATAGCCCCTGGCTGTCTCCTCCTCTCCCTGTAGGTCTATGGTCCCTGGCTCTCCCCTGCTTCCATCTTTCTGGGTCTATAGCCCCTGGCTGTCTCCTCCTCTCCCTGTAGGTCTATGGTCCCTGGCTCTCCCCTGCTTCCATCTTTCTGGGTCTATAGCCCCTGGCTGTCTCCTCCTCTCCCTGTAGGTCTATGGTCCCTGGTTCTCCCCTGCTTCCATCTTTCTGGGTCTATAACCCCTGGCTGTCTCCTCCTCTCCCTGTAGGTCTATAGTCCCTGGCTCTCCCCTGCTTCCATCTTTCTGGGTCTATAGCCCCTGGCTGTCTCCTCCTCTCCCTGTAGGTCTATGGTCCCTGGCTCTCCCCTGCTTCCATCTTTCTGGGTCTATAGCCCTGGCTGTCTCCTCCTCTCCCTGTAGGTCTATGGTCCCTGGTTCTCCCCTGCTTCCATCTTTCTGGGTCTATAACCCCTGGCTGTCTCCTCCTCTCCCTGTAGGTCTATGGTCCCTGGCTCTCCCCTGCTTCCATCTTTCTGGGTCTATAGCCCCTGGCTGTCTCCCCTCCCTGTAGGTCTATGGTCCCTGGCTCTCCCCTGCTTCCATCTTTCTGGGTCTATAGCCCCTGGCTGTCGTCTCCTCTCCCTGTAGGTCTATAGTCCCTGGCTCTCTCCCGTCTGGGTGCCCCCCCCCTCCTCCCTTCTGACTCACTCCTCCTCTCCCGGAGTGTGCAGCGCCCCCTCCCCCCAGGCAGATGCCGGATTTTTGGCATTTCTCCTTTGATTGGCTGCCGGTTCTGACCCCTCTTGCCGGATATAAGGGCACTTGGTGCCGGGCTCTGGAGCTGTGCTCTGGGGAGAGGGCAAGAGGCTGTAGGCACCCCGACCATGCCGGGCAGAGAGGGAGCCCCGGGGGATGCGGCCAGGCGGAGCCCCCCCAACCCGCCCCGCTGCACCGGCTTCGGCATCCAGGAGATTCTGGGCTTGAACAAGGAGCCGCCCTGCAAGCCCCGGGCCGGCCCGCACCCCCTGTCCCCCGGCTCTGCGCTCCTGGGTCCCGCGGGGGTGGGCGTGGGGCTCCTGGGGGCGGGGGCGCTCCCTGGTTTCTACCGGCAGCCGGGCTTCCTGGAGGTGCTGAGCGAGCCGGCAGGACGAGCCGGCGGGGCCGCGGACTGCAGCCAGACGGCCAGCTCAGGTAGGTCGGGGTCCGGGGGTGGCAGGAATCGGGGAAAGCCCTTTGCAGAAGGCGATTTTCCGTTTTCGTTGAACCGGCTTTAAAGCGGACTAACGCTGCGGATCTGAACGATTCCAGATTTGTTTTTCGTTCGTTAGCATCTAATAAGATTATTTCGTTTATCCTCAATCGAGTCGATTCATTGGAAATAGCAGCAAAAAAATATTTCATAAGACAAAATTGCTGGAATTGTTTTCTGATAAATTTCAGTTCTTTCCGGTTAAAAAGGGGATTTCACAGAGGGAACAAAAGGAGAGAACGGAATAAGTTAATTAAGGGAACGGAGAAATTCTACGGCGAAAGTAAACGGGTGAGACAGTCGAGGCTAAAAGGGGTATTTAGGAAGAAGCTAATTCCGAGGAGAAAAGCTGAAGTCTGGCGTCGTACGAATCGGTAAGGAAACGATTTAAGGGGGCCGAGGGCAGGGCTGGGGCTCTCGGGGACGGGGACCTGTGACATTACGCTACCTGCTTGTCCTCTTGCAGACTCCGAAGATCTCTCGCCCCTGGACCGAAAACTCTCCAAATCTTCGTTAAGTCAAAGCAAGAAACGAAAGAAGAGGCGCCACAGGTAATTCCCTGGATTTTTCCCTTGAATGTTTGAGTGTTACTGAGGCAAACGGGGAACCTTTCTCTCGTTTCTAGATGTCTAGTTACGGAGTCCCCGAACGAAATAACCTGTAGACATGGCCGGAGGCGGCTCCACAGGCTCCGGGCAATAGCCTCGGCTGTGGACTGCAGGCGCCGACGCGAGAAAGCAAATCTCTGCCCACTCTTCGCTTCTGCTATAAAATACGGGCTTGATTTGTAAATTTGCATCGTTTTTCCTTAGCGTTGGATTTTGGGGAAAGATTAGAAAATAAATTTCATAAATAGTGCAGAAAGCGACCTTAGATCTGGGAGCTTTAAAGTCGTTTACTTTACGAAATTCGTTGTTTTATTCTGAAAATATTTCTAAAAACCTTTAAGCAAATAAATGATGATGAAAAGAAACCTCGATGAGCTGCAAAGACATTGAGATTCCTTTCAACGATTTTTTCCAGCCGAAATACTTCGGTCACTGGCTTCTGTACCGATTAGTCTACAAGAAAAGGAAATTACAAATATTCATCCAATTGACTAAGATCGGCGCAGCTTTTTCTAACCAAGAAAAAGATCTGACGAATTCGCAAATGAGGGAAGGAAGATTTGGGCTAGAATATACTGCACTGCGCTTTGCAAACGACTTCCCTGGGAGAAATGTGTCGTTTATCAGGCGCTTAAATAATTCCTGCGGACACGAATAGAAGAAATTTCTCCGATTAATCTTTCTGGCCAACACCTCGTCTTGCGGCTAACTGAGGTTTTCACCGTTCGGGTTGAAATGTTCACTAGGTTATACCGTATTTATGATTGAGGCGATCTACAAAGCGGAAACTTTCCCTCTATTTTGTCTGCGTTGACGGGCAGCCCCCCCCCCCCCCCGCAGCTCTTTATGTTTAAAATAGCGTCACATCCCTCCAGGAGATGGACGTGCAAGTCGGAGCCTTCGGGCGAGGAGAATAAGATGCGCAGCGAGATTTGCTTTGTGATGGTCGTTTATGCATTAAATTGGCAAAGTTGAATTTGCTGCGGTATAAACGTTTCTCCTGGTGGGATGTGGCAGGGGAGTTCCGATGGGTCCCTGACGAGCTCCAGTTTGCCGGCAGAGGTGCTTCTGCTAGATGAGAGATAAATTAGAGAGTTGTGTGGTGCTAGAGTAAAGCCGTCTCTGGGCTCTGCAGCACCTCGGAGGGAAGGGAGATGTTGCGAAGCCCGTGTGCGAACGCAGAAAGGGGTTGCAGGAGGAACAGCGGGGGCCTGACGGCTGCTTTGAACGGATATGGAAATGTTGCTGAGGCAGGAAAGGCGTGCAAGCTTCGGGGGAGTGAAGGGGCCTGGCATGCTATGAAGAGATGGGGGAGTCCGTGATAACCCCGAGAGATTTAACAAGAGCACGGGGAAGCAGCTGTTTGCAGCCGGTGCATTGATCTTAAGCTGCTTCTCCTCTGCGCGGACAAACTCGCTTTACCGTATTAGAAAAATAGCAACTGCATGATAAAATCCAGCAGTGTTATGCGTTTGCACTAAGGTGCACCGGAAAGTGACCTGCCAGAAAGGCCAGTGGTTTTGCAGACAGCTCACAACTATGTCGAGGGCTAAGAGCGATCCCAGGCCAGCTCTGGTTACTGCAGAAACTGCTCACGGCTCCGGGGCAGAGGGAGACAGGCTCACTGTTAAGGGCGACACCTGCTGGCTGCCCTTAGAGCTCCTCAAACAAGATCAAGGCTCACTGCTTTACAACAGTTCCTGCAGTCATCACAGAGACGGAGAACAACGATAGCTGATAACAGCCTTTACTACATCCTCCGGCAACAAATTCCAGAGTTTGATTACACGTTGAGTGAAAAAATATTTTCTTTTATTAGTCTTAAATAGTTTACCCTGTAGCTTCATTTAATGCCCCCTAGTCTTTCTATATTCTGATAACGTAAACAATCGATCTACGTTTACCCGTTCCACTCCGTTCATTAATTTATAGACTTCTATCATATCACCCCTCAGCCAACTTTCCCAGGTTAAAGAGCCCTAACCTTTTTAGCCTTTCTTCATAGGAGTATCCTTCCATCCCCTTTACCATTTTGGTGGCTCTTCTCTGAACCTTTTCTAATAACTCTATATCCTTTTTAAGATACAGCCACCAGAATTGCACACAATATTCAAGGTGCGATCTCACCATGGAATGATATAGAGGCATTATAATATCTTTTGTTTTATTTTCCATTCCTTTCCTTATCATACCTAGCATTCATTTGCTCTCTTGGCCGCCGCTGCACACTGGGCGGAGGGTTTTAACATGTTATCCACAATGATGCCTAAATCTTTTTCCTGGGTGGTGGTTCCTATTGTGGAACCTTGCATCGTGTAACCATAGTTTGGGTTTTTCTTTCCTAGGTACATAACTTTGCACTTGTTCACATTAAATTTCATCTGCCATTTTGATGCCCAGTCTTCCAATTTATCAGGGTCCTCTTGCAATTTTCCACATTCCTCAAGGGTTTTAAAAACTTTGAATAATTTTGTGTCATCTGCAAATTTGATTACCTCACTCATTATTCCCATTTCCAGGTCATTTACGAATATGTTAAAAAGCAGCGGACCCAGCACAGATCCCTGGGGTACACCACTATTCACCTTTCTCCATTGGGAAAATTGACCCTTTAACCCTACCCTCTGCTTTCTATCTTTTAACTAGTTTCTGATCCACAGTAGTACACTGCCTCCTATCCCATGAGTTGCTAATTACTCCTTAGTCTATTCCCTTTCACGTTCACCCTATGCTCCCTCATTCTACAACTTCATTTCAATTGAAAGAGGCTCTCCTCCTGTGCAATTATGTCAGATTTATTAAATGGAGGAAAATCTGCAGGTAGTTGTGAATGAAGGTTTGTGGCACTGAAGCTCAGCCTTTGTTCTGACAGGAGACAGGAGGAACTATGGGGTGTGCCAAAATCCATATTATTAATTTGCTTATTATAACTCAGGGCTTCATGTGTTCAGCTTTCTCTCAATAGATCAGCATTTCCTGAACACTTAGCAGACATTTAGGGAGAGGGTGAAAGAGAGTTGCACCCTTCTCCAAAATTCAGAAAACTTATTCAAACCTAAATCATTCCTTAACTTGTGGTATTGTGTAATAGCATTGAAGCAAATCCATTATTCAATGTTCTTCCTTTCCTAGCTAATCCCTCCCTGAAGCCCATAATCCATCTCTAGTTCATCTTCTCTCTCATCCTCTCATTCTCTCCCCACCCCAACCTCCATCTCATCTCCTTTCCCTACCCCCAACTTCCATCCCCATCTCCTCTCCTCACCCACCACCCCACCCCACCCCATCCCAACCTCCATCCCCATCTCCTCTCCCCACTCCACCCCACCCCACCCCATCCCAACCTCCATCCCCATCTCTCCTCACTCACCCCACTCCAACCTCCATCTCATCTCTTTTCTCCATCCCCAACCTCCATCCCCATCTCCTCTCTCCTCCTCAACCACCCCACCCCATCTCATCTCCTTTCCCTACCCCCAACGTCCATCGCCATCTCCTCTCCTCACCCACCACCCCACCCCACCCCATCTCAACCTCCATCCCATCTCCTCTCCCCACTCGACCCCACCCCATCCCAACCTCCATCCCATCTCCTCCTCACTCACCCACCCCAACCTCCATCTATTTTCTCCATCCCCAACCTCCATCACCATATCCTCTCTCCTCCTCAACCACCCTACCCCATCTCATCTCCTTTCCCTACCCCCAACTTCCATCTCCTCTCCTCACCCACCCCATCCCAACCTCCATCTCCTCTCCTCACTCACCCCAACCTCCATCTCATCTCTTTTCCCCATCCCCAACCACCAACCCCATCTCGTCTCTCCTCCTCTCTCCTCCTCTCTCTCTCCTCCTCACCACCACACCCCCCTCTCATCTCCTTTCCTACCCCCCAACTTCCATCCCCATCTCCTCTCCTCACCCACTCCACCCCCCATCACACCCACCCATCCCAACCTCCATCCCCATCTCCTTTCCTCACTCCACCCTCCCCACCCCAACCTCCATCATCCCATCTCCTCTCCCCACTCTACCCCACCCCATCCCAACCTTCATCCCCATTCTCTCTCCTCATTCACCCCACCTCATCTCCTTTCCCCATCCCCAACCGCCAACCCCATCTCTGCTCTCCTCCTCACCCACTCACTCACTCCCCTCCACCCCATCTCATCTCCTTTCCCTACCCCCCCAACTTCCATCCCCATCTCCTCTCCTCACCCACCCCACCCCATCCCAACCTCCGTCCCCATCTCCTTTCCCCACTCCATCCCACCACACCCCAACCTCCACCTCCTCTCCCCACTCCACCCCACCCCAACTTCCATCCCCATCTCCTCTCCTCACTCACCCCACCCCAACCTCCATCTTTTCTCCTTTCCCCATCCCCAACCTCCATCCCCATCTCCTCTCTCTCCTCTATCACCCCACCCCACCTTACTCTCCCCCATCCCCAACCTCCATCCCCATCTCCTCTCTCCTCCTCACCCACACCACCCCATCTCAACTCCTTTCGCCACCCCCAACTTCCATTCCCATCTCCTCTCCTCACCCACACCACCCCATCCCACCCCATCCCAACCTCCATCCCCATCTCCTTTCCTCACTCCACCCCTCCCCACCCCAACCTCCATCCCATCTCCCTCCCCACTCTACCCCCACCCCATCCCAACTTTCATCCCCATCTCCTCTCCTCATTCACCCCACCTCATCTCCTTTCCCCATCCCCAACCTCCATCCCCATCTCCTCTCTCCTCCTCACCCACTCCACTCCACTCCACTCCACCCCATCTCATCTCCTTTCCCTACCCCCCCCACTTCCATCCCCATCTCCTCTCCTCACCACCCACCCCATCCCAACCTTCCGTCCCCCTCTCCTTTCCCCACTCCATCCCACCACACACCCAACCTCCACTCCTCTCCCCACTCCACCCCACCCAACTTCCATCCCCATTCTCCTCTCCTCACTCACCCCACCCCCACCTCCATCTTTTCTCCTTTCCCCATCCCCAACCTCCAGCCCCAGCTCCTCTCTCCTCCTCAACCACCCCACACCCCCTGTATCGCTTCCCCCTCCCCAACCTCCATCCCCATCTCCTCTCTCCTCCTCACCCACCCCACCCCATCTCAACTCCTTTCGCCACCCCCAACTTCCATTCCCATCTCCTCTCCCCTTCTCACCCACTTTAAAAAAGTTATACATTGACAAAGAGTGGCTGAATGCTGGTGCATATGATCCCTCTGTCTGCTCTCTGGCATAAGTTTCATGTCAGACATCTCAATGTCCAGCCAAGTTGTTTCTAGAGAGCTTTTCATTTAAATCAAATCAGAGTATAGCTTAGCATAGAAAGTAAAATAGAGTAAATAATTACTGAAATAAATTTGTTTTTAGAGAGCTTTTTTTAAAATTAAAATCAGTATAGCTTAGCATACATACATACAGTACATAAAAATGGTCTTTGAGTAGAAAGAAATAAACTTGGTTCTAGTGACCTTTACAAAAGGCCTTCCACTTAGGAGGCAAAAAAACGGTGAAATTGTCTTAAATATGTGTTTAAGGCAAGTGACAGATAATGCAAAATACAAAGCTATTATTGACATATTCAAAATACTCCAGAATGAATCAGCTGAATCACTCCAAGACCTAATAATAATACACCCAGAAAACTGCTGGAGACATTCTATTCATTCAACATTTCAGCATCATCACATAAAATAACTTATAATATCCATCCACACCAGACCTGGACAATGACTATAGATCAATGCCAGCGATCAGACAACATGACCAAAAACTGTAAATAGGTTACTTATGTAAAAAATTATGAAAATACTCTGTTACAATCTGATTACATGTTATAGAGCTTAAAACAGCTTGTTACAAAGTAAATAGTTGATTTCAAAATGGAGTTTTAATCTAAACCACTAGCTGGTAAAATTGAGTTCAGTGTAAACCACCTTGATTTAAGGAAAAGGTGGTATATAAATACTGTTAAATAAATAAATAAATAAAATAAAAGGACAGTTTGAAAATCTTTATCTATCAAACCAACGGCTGTGTGAATGACACAGGAAATTGGTAAGACTTTACCTTAGAAGCACCAGGTCAGGGCACTGTGTAGAAAGTCAGCTTCTAAGTCTTTTTTCCTCCCTCCCCCCCCCCAGGGATAATCTTAGCTTTATAGCCTCATCAGAAATACATTAATTAAGGACCTGAGATTAATTAATATTGAGGTGAACAAAGTCCATTAAACATATTAGGTATCATTGTATTAGTATAAGTATCCCCAGCAAACCTAAGTAAGTAAAAAACGTAAATAACTAAACAAAACCTTAAAACTAAGATGAGACAGCAGTCCAGCAACGAGATGGGGGCTTTCCAGTCTTTTGCATTATGTCACATGTATGATTCTCTTCCAGTTGGTGAGGGGGGTCTTACTTATGCACTTGGTACAAGGAGTTCTTTGCTCTCAGGGAGCAAGTACGATCTCTAGAGGCTAGAGTAGCAGATTTGGAGGACATAAGGAAGACAGAGAGGTATATAGATGAGACCTACAGGGACATAGTACTGAAGTCCCACCTCTAGTCTGGCAGCCTCCCTGTTGCCATGGAGGAGAGAGATCACGTGACAGGAGAGCATTACCCTGGTGTGTCAGGAAGTGATCCTGTAGCTAGGACCTGTCCTTCAGGTGATGTAAAACTCTCTCGCACCGAGGCAGTTTCTCCAGAGCCATGTGGGAATGGTTAGGACAGCCGTTATAGTAGGTGATATGATCATTAGGCATGTAGATAGCTGGGTCGTTGGTGGATATGAGGATCGCCTGGTAACATGCCTGTCTGGTGCTAAGGAAGTGGTCCTCATGTGCCACCTAGACAAGGTTTTAGATAGCGCTGAGGAGTCCTGATGTCTTGGTACAGGTTGGTACCAATGACATAGGAAAGTGTGGTAGGGAGGTTCTGGAGACCAAATTTAGGCTTTTAGGTAGGAAGTTGAAACCCATAACTTCCAGGGTAGCATTCTCAGAAATGCTTCCTATTCCACTTGCAGGGCCCAAAAAGCAGGCAAAGGTCTGGAATCTCAATGCGTGACTGAGATGATGGTGCAAGGAAGAGGGTTTGGGATTTGTAAGAAACTGGGCAACATTCTGGGGGAAAGGAGGGACTTTTCTGAAGGAATGGGCTCCACCTTAATCTGCATGGAACCAGGCTGCTGGCATTAACCTTGTAAAAGGAGATAAAGCAGCTTTTAAACTAGATAATAGGGGAACGTTGACAGTCACCCAAGAGCGCATGGTTCGGAACAATGTATCCTTGAAGGATACTAGCAAAAGAATGACGTTAGGGCACATCAACAGAGAGGTTCCAATAAAGACCAAAGTAACACAAATGCTCTTATGTACAGAGCAGACAGAGCTTAACAATTCCAAATTACCCCTGCCTACCAATAACCAGATTAATATGAATAAAATACAACTTCTGAAATGGCTGTATGCAAATGCTAGAAGTCTAAAAAATAAGATGGGAGAGTTAGAATATATAGCACTAAATGAGAAGTTAGATATGATTGGAATCTCAGAGACCTGGTGGAAGGAGGACGTCCAATGGGACACTGTGATATTTGGGTACAAATTATATCGCAATAATAGAATAGATCAAATTGGTATGGGGTTGCACTCTGAGGCTAATTCAGATCGGGGCCCTTCTGGATGTCCAAAATCTGGCTGGACAGGATGTGCCCTGATTCTGATGCTGCGGGGCCTATATGTCCACGGACCTTGATGGGCAGCACGTGCCCCAATTCTGGCCCACAGCATGTCCAGGCATTTCCCCGGCTAGCCCAGCCTGGGTTCATGCATGGAGCTGCGCTGCCATGGCATCCTATCTCCATTCCGGAGCCCCGATCATTGGCGCTGCATTGAATGGCTTGTTCGCCACACCTGACCCCCGATCGGGCCTTCCAAGGCCTGGATCGGGTTGAGGGCAACCCCCTGTCCGCCGCTCATCTTCTCTCCTTGGTTCTCCACTATCCGCTGCGAACCCCGGGAGAACTTATTCTACCTCCGGGATGGAATAAGTTCCACATGTAGATGGCTGACTCCAGACGTACAGGACCAACACTGGAATCGACCCTGTATGTCCGGGGTCAGGATCATGCTTCTGGCCCACCCGGGCTCCTCCCTAGGCCCGCCAAGGAAGGTCTTATCCTACTAATCTGCTATATTATTTTGAAGGTGTGAATAAACAGACAGACAAGATGAGCCGGTCGATATAGCGTAATTGGATTTTCAGAAAGTCTTTGACAAGGTTCCTCATGAGAGACTCATGGCAAAATTAGAAAATTATGGGATAGGAGGCAGTGTACTATTGTGGATGAGGAACTGGATAAAAGATAGAAAGCAGAGGGTAGGGCTAAATGGCCAATTTTCCCAATGGAGAAATGTGAATAGTGGAGTACCTCAGGGGATCTGTGCTGGGTCTGCTGCTTTTTAATGTACTCATAAATTACCTGAAAATGGGAATAACAAGCAAGGTAATCAAATTTGCAGATGACACAAAATTATTCAAAGTTGTTAAAACCCATGAGGACTGTGAAAAATTGCAAGAGGACCTTGATAAATTGGAAGATTAAACGTTCAAATGGCAGATGAAACTTAATGTCGACAAGTGCAAAGTTATGCTCCTAGGAAAGAACAACCTAAACTATGGTTACACGATGGAAGGTTCCACATTAGGAACCACCACCCAGGAAAAGGATTTAGGCTTCATCATGGGTAATGCATGGAACCCCTCTGCCCATTCTGCAGCGGCAGCCAAGAGAGCAAATAGAATGCTAGGTATTATAAGGAAAGGAATGGAGAATAAAACAAAAGATATTATAATGCCTCTATATCGTTCCATGGTGCGACCACACCTTGAATATTGTGTGCAATTCTGGTCACCATATCTTAAAAAGGATATAGCGGAATTAGAAAAGTTACAGAGAAGAGCCACCAAAATGTAAAGGGATGGAAGGATACCCTTATGAGGAGAGGCTTAAAAGGTTAGGGTTCTTCAACCTGGAAAAGAGACGGCTGAGGGGAGATATGATAGAAGTCTATAAATTAATGAATGGAATGGAAGGGGGTAAACGTAGATCGATTGTTTATGCCATTAAAAAGTAGAAAGACTAGTGGACATGCAATGAAGCTACAGTGTAACCTGACTAAGACTATCAAACTCTGTAATTCATTACTGGAGGTTGCAGTAAAAGCTGTTAGTGTAGCCAGGTTTAAAAAAGGTTTGGACAAGTTCCTGGAGGAAAGTTCCATACATAAACCATTATTAAAGAGGACCGTGAAATCTACTGCTTTCCCCATTACAAGCATTGTGGAACCTGTGTGCCTTTATGCGAAAATGCTAGGTTCTTGTGACCTAGATTGGCCGCTGTTGGAACTGGATACTGGGCTTCATTGACCTTGATGTGACCGAGTATGCCATATCTTATGTTCTTATTCACTGGTAAGCCTAAAATTTCCAGCCACAATGATTTATGTGGTTAATTACTAAGTTAATTGAATAAGTCATTTTGCATATTGACAGTTTTGGAAGATGAAAAAGGAGATTTTCCCATGAACTGTTCTCGAGCTAGGGTGATGGAACCATTGTAACAGAGGGTCCAAGCCTGCCGGGGACTGAAGGAGGCACACCTGCCAATGGGTTCTAGGGCTCCTTCCTAAGTTTATGCCTTGCGCCTCAGCACTGACACTGAGCTCTACACTTGTTCCACCAAGAAAAGTAAAGGTTTGCTTTTGATTCTTTTAAGAAGAGCCTGAAGACCTCATCCCTCGTCTTCCTAACCCCTTTCCCTAAAGGTTCTCTGCCTGCCATGCTTCCTCTCCTCCCTCCCTTTCCCTGTAGCATTGTAACCGATCTCTTCTCCAGCGTTCTTCTTTCTTTCTCTTTCCTCCTTCTCTTTCCCTGTAACTGCTCTCCGTTCTCACTTTCCTCTCCTTCTCTCTTTCCCTCTTTCTCGCTCTTTCCTTGAAGCATGGTATCTACTCTCCTTTCTCATTTGCTTCTTTCCTTTTCTCTCCCTCTTTCCTACATTTCTTTCCCTGTAGCATTGTAACCACCCTCCTTTCTCACTTTCTTCTTTCTTTCTTTCCTTCCTCAGCTTCCCTGTAGCATTGTAATTGCACTCTTTGCTCACTTTCTTCTTTCTTTCTCTCCTTTCTTGTAGCATTGTAACTGTTCTCCTTTCTCACTTTCTTCCTTTTTCTTTCCTCCCTTTTTTTCCCTATAGTGTTGTCACCACTCTACTTTCTCGCTTTCTTCTTTATTCTTCTTTCCTTCTTAACTCCCTATCTTTTCCTGTAGCATTGTAACCGCTGTCCTTTCTCACTTTCTGCTTTCTTTCTCTTTCCCTCTTCCCCCTCTCTTCCTTGTAGCACTGTAGCCACGCTCCTTTTTCACTTTCTTCTTTCTTTCTCTTTCCCTCTTACCTCCCTCTTTCCCTGAAACATAGCAACTGCTCTCTTCTCCCACTTTCTTCTTTCTTTCTTTCCTTCCTCACCTTCTCTGTAGCATTGCAAATGCACTCTTTTCTCACTTTCTTCTTTCTTTTTCTCTTTCCCTCTTTCCTCCCTTTCCCTGTAGCATTGTAACCAATTTCTTCTCCAGCTTTCTCCTTTTTTTCTCTTTCCTCTCTCTGTCCCTGTAGCATTGTAACTGCTTTCCTTTCATCTCTTTCTCTATCCCCCTCTCTTTCCCTGTAACATTGTAAGCACTCTCCTTTCTCACTTTCTCCTCTCTCTCTTTCCCTCATTCTCTTTCCCTGTAGCATTGTAACTGCTCTCCTTTCTCAATTTCCTCATTCTTTCTCTACCAGTAGCATTTCTTTCTCTTTCCTCCCTCTTTTACTGCAGCATTGAATTCACTCTCCTTTCTCACTTTCTCCTCTCTCTTTCCCTCTTTCCTCCATTCTCTTTTCCTGTAGCATTGTAACCATTAGCCTTTCTCACTTTCTTCTTTCTTTCTCCCTCTCCATCTTTCCTAACTCTTTCCCTGTAACATTGAAACCGCACTCCTTTCTCACTTGTTGCTTTTTCTCTTTCCCTCTTTTCTCCCTCTTTTTCCTTATAGCATTGTAAGCACTCTCCTTTCTCGCTTTCTTCTTTCTTTCTCTCCTTTCTTGTAGCATTGCAACTGTTCTCCTTTCTCGCTTTCTTCCTCCTTTTTCTTTCCTCCCTCTTTCCCTGTTGCATTGTAAATGCTCTCCTTTTTCGCTTTCCTCTTTCTTTCTCTTTCCCTCATTCTTCCTTCTCTTTTCCTGTAGCATTGTAATCACTCTCCTTTCTCACTTTCTCCTCTCTCTCTTTCCCTCTTTCCCTCTTTCCCCCATTCTCTTTTCCTGTAGCATTGTAATCATTATCCTTTCTCATTTTCTTCTTTCTCCCTCTCCATCTTTCCTCGCTCTTTCCCTGTACCATTGAAACCTCACTCCTTTCTCGCTTGATGCTTTTTCTCTTTTCCGCTTTGCTGCAATCTTTTCCAGTAGCAATGTGACTGCAGTTCTTTCTCATTTACCTTTTCATTCTCTTTCCATCTTTTCTCCCTCTTTTTCCCTATAGCATTGTAAGCACTCTCCTTTCTCGCTTTCTTCTTTCTTTCTCTCCTTTCTTGTAGCATTGCAACTGTTCTCCTTTCTCGCTTCCTTCTTCCTTTTTCTTTCCTCCCTCTTTCCCTGTAGCATTGTAACCACACTCTTTTCACACTTTCTTCTTTCTTTCTCTTTCCTCCCCTTTTCCCTGTAGCATTGTAACCACACTCTTTTCACACTTTCTTCTTTCTTTCTCTTTCCTCACTCTTTTCCTGCAGCATTGTAACCACTTTTCTTTCTCACTTTCCTCTTTCTTTCTCTTTCTCTTTCCCTCTTTCCTCCCTTTTTTTCCCTATAGCATTGTAACCACTCTCCATTCTTGATTTCTTCTTTATTCCTCTCTTTCCCTCTTAACTCCCTCTCCTTCCCTGTAGCTTTGTCACCACTCTCCTTTCTCGCTTTCTTCCTCTTTCCCTCTTAACTCCCTATCTTTTCCTGTAGCATAGTAACTGCTGCTCTTTCTCACTTTCCGTTTTCTTTCTCTTTCCCTCTTTCCCCCTCTCTTCCTTGTAGCACCATAGCCACTTTCCTTTTTCACTTTCTTTTCTTTCTCTTTCCCTCTTACCTCCCTCTTTCCCTGAAGCATTGTAACAGCTCTCTTCTCCTGCTGTCTTTCTTTCTCTTTTCTCCCCTCTTTCCAGTAGCATTGTAACTGCCCTCCATTCTCGCCTTCTTCTTTGTTCCTCTCTTTCATCCCTCTCTTTCCCTGTAACATTGTAACCACCTTCCATTTTAGCTTTCCAATTTCTTTGTCTCTTTGTCTTCTTCCTATCTTTTCCTGTAACATTGTAAGTGCTCTCCTTTCTTGCTTTCTTTTTCATACTCTCTTTCCCTCTTGCCTCCCTCACTTCCTTGTAGCATTGTAACCGGTCTCCTTTCTCACTTTCTTCCTCTCTTTCCCCATAGTAGTGCCATCACTCTCCTTTCTCATTTTTTCTTCCTTTCTCCTTCCTCCCTCTAGCATTGTAACCACACTCTTTTCTCACTTTCTACTTTATTTCTCTTTCCTCCCTCTTTTCCTTCAGCATTGTAAACACTCTCCTTTCTCGCTTTCCTCTTTCATTCTCTATCTCTTTCCCTCTTTCCTCCATTCGCTTTTCCTGTAGCATTGTAATGGTTCTCCTTTCTCACTTTCTTCTTTCTTTCTCTCTCTCCATCTTTCCTCGCTCTTTCCTTCTACCACTGAAACCGCACTCCTTTCTCGCTTGATTCTCTTTATCTCTTTTCCTCTTTGCTTCACTCTCTTTTCCAGTAGCATTGTAACTGCTGTCCTTTCTCACTTTCCTATTTCTTTCTCTTTCCCTCTTTCCTCCTTCTCTTCCCTGTAGCATTTTAACCGCACTCCTTTCTCGCTTTCTTCTTTCTTTCTTTTTCCCTCTTTACTATTTATTTATTTATTTAATATTTCTTATATACCGCCATTCATGATATCAAGGCGGTAACTGTTCTCCTTTCTCGCTTTCCTCTTTCCTCCTTCTCTTCCATGCAGCATTTTAACCGCACTCCTTTCTCGCTTTCTTCTTTCTTTCTTTTTCCCTCATTCCTCCTTCTGTTATCCTGTAGCATTGTAACCATCTCCTTTCTCGCTTTCCTCTTTCTTTCTCTTTCCTCCTTCTCTTTCCCTGAAGCATTGTAACAACCTTCCTTTCTCATTTACCTCTTTCATTCTCTTTCTCTCTTTCCCTATAGCATTGTAAGCACTCTCCTTTCTCGCTTTCTTCTTTCTTTCTCTTTCCCTCTTTCCTCCTTCTCTTTCCCGGTAACATTTTAACCACTTTCCATTCTAGCTTTCTAATTTCTTTGTCTCTTTTCTCCCTCTTTCCCTGCAGCATTATAAGTTCTCTCCTTTCTCTCTTTCTTCTTTCTTTTATCCCTCTTTCCCTGTAGCACTGTAACTGATCTCACTTTGTGCTTTCTTCTTTTTTCTTTTTCCCTCTTTCCTCCATCTTTTTACCTGTAGCATTGCAGCCTCTCACCTTTCTCGCTTTCATTTTTCTTTCTGTTTCCCTCTTTCTTCACTCTCTTTTCCGGTAGCATTTTAACCGCTGTCCTTTCTCGCGTTCCTCTTTTTTTCTCTCTCCCTTTTTCTTCCCTCTCTTCCCTGTAGCACAGTAACCACCCTCCTTTGTCACTTTCCTTTCTTTCTTTCTATCTCTCTTTCTTCCTTTTTTCCCCTGTAGCATTATAATTGCTTTTTTCTTGCTATCTTCTTTCTTTCTCTTTCCTGCCTTTTTGTCATAGCATTGTAACCACTCTCCTTTCTCACTTTCCCTCTTTCCTCCCTCTGTTTTCCTGTAGCATTGTAACCACTCTCCTTTCTCGCTTTCTTCTTTTTTTCTTGTTCCTTTCCCTTCTTTTCCTGAAGCACTGTAAACACACTTCTTTCTGGCTTTACTCTTGTTTCTCTCTTTCCATGCTCTCTTTTCCTGTAGCATTTTAGCCACTCTACTTTCTCGTTCTCCTCTTTCTTTCTTTCTCTCATTTCCTTTTCCCCCCCTTTCTCTTTCTCTGTAGCAGTGTAACCACTCTCCTTTCTTGCTTTCTTCTTTCTTTTCCATTTTCCTCCCTCTTTCCCTGAAGCATCATAACCGCTGTCCTTTTTCTTTCTTTCTCTCCTTACCTGTAGCAGTCCAACTGTTGTCCTTTCTCACTTTCCTTTTTTCTGACTCACTATTTCCTTCACTCTCTTTTTGTGTAGCTTTGTATGCACTCTTATTTTTCAATTTTTCTTTCTTTCTCTTTTTCCCTGACTATTTCCCTGTAGCATTTTAACTGCTCCTTTTTTAGCTTAATTCTTTTTTTCTTACTTTCCTCCCCTTTCTTTTCCTGAAACATTGTAACTACCCTTCTTTCTGACTTACTTCTTTCTTTCTCTCTTTCCATCCTCTTTTCCTGTAGCATTGTAACCGTTCTCCTTTCACACTTTCTTCTTTCTTTTTCTGATTCCTCTTTCCTCCCCTATCTTTTCCCATAGCATTGTAACCACTGTCCTTTCTTATTTTCCTCTTTCTTTCTGTCCTTCCTCAACTTCTTTGCCTGTAGCATTGTAATTACTCCCCTTTCTCGCTTTCCTCTTTCGCTGTTTCCTCCCCTCTTTGCCTATAGCATTGTAACTACTCCCTTTCTTGTTTTCTTTTTTCTCTTTCCCTCCTTTCTTTCCCAGTAGCATTGTGACCTCTGTACCTTCTCGCTTTCTTTTTTTTCTTTCCCTCTTTCCTCCCTCTCTTCCCTGTAGCATTGCAGCCACTCTCCTTTCTCACTTTCCTCTATCCCTCTTTCCTCCCTCTTTTCCCTATAGCATTGTAGCCTCTCTCGTTTCTCCCTTTCCTCTTTCTTTCTCTTTCCCTCTTTCCTCCCTCTCTTCCCCGTAACATTGTAACCACTCTCCTTTCTCACTTTCCTCTTTCTTTCTTTCTCTCTTTCCTCCCTCTCTTCCCTGTAGCATTGTAGCCACTCTCCTTTCTCGCTTTCCTCTTTCTCTTTCCCTCTTTCCTCCCTCTCTTCCCTGTAGCATTGTAACCACTCTCCTTTTTCTCTTTCCTCTTTCCCTCTTTCCTCCCTCTCTTCCCCATAGCATTGTAACCACTCTCCTTCCTCGCTTTCCTTTCTTTCTCTTTCTCTCTTTCCTCCCTCTCTTCCCTGTAGCATTGTAGCCACTCTCCTTTCTCGCTTTCCTCTTTCTCTCTTTCCTCCCTCTCTTCCCTGAAGCATTGTAACCACTCTCCTTTTTCGCTTTCCTCTTTCTTTCTCTTTATCTCTTTCCTCCCTTTCTTCCCTGTAGCATTGTAACCACTCTCCTTTCTCACTTTCCTCTTTCTCTCTCTTTCTTTCTTTCCTCCCTCTCTTCCCTGTAGCATTGTAACCACTCTCCTTTCTCGCTTTCCTCTTTCTCTCTTTCCCTCTTTCCTCCCTCTCTTCCCTGTAGCATTGTAGCCACTCTCCTTTCTCACTTTCCTTTCTCTTTCCTCCCTCTCTTCCCTGTAGCACTGTAGCCACTTTCCTTTCTCGCTTTCCTCTTCCTTTCTCTTTTCCTCTTTCCTCCCTCTCTTCCCTGTTGCATTGTAACCACTCTCCTTTCTCATTTTCCTCTTTCCCTCTTTCCTCCGTCTCTTCCCTGTAGCATTGTAGCCACTCTCCATTCTTGCTTTCCTCTTTCTTTCTCTTTCCCTCTTTCCTCCCTCTCTTCCCTATAGCATTGTAACCACTCTCCTTCCTCGCTTTCCTCTTTCTTTCTCTTTCTCTCTTTCCTCGCTCTCTTCCCTATAGCATTGTAGCCACTCTCCTTTCTCGCTTTCCTCTTTCTTTCTCTTTCCCACTTTCCTCCCTCTCTTCAATGTAGCATTGTAGCCACTCTCCTTTCTTGCTTTCCTCTTTCTTTCTCTTTCCCTCTTTCCTCCCTCTCTTCCCTGTAGCATTGTAACCTCTCTCCTTTCTCAAATTCCTCTTTCTCTCTTTCCTCCCTCTCTTCCCTGTAGCATTGTAACGACTCTCCTTTTTCACTTTCCTCTTTCTCTTTCCCTCTTTCCTCCCTCTCTTCCCTGTAGCATTGTAACCACTCTCCTTTCTCGCTTTCCTCTTTCTTTCTTTCTCTTTCCTCCCTCTCTTCCCTGTAGCATTGTAGCCACTCTCCTTTCTCACTTTCCACTTTCTTTCTCTTTCTCTCTTTCCTCCCTCTCTTCCCTGTAGCATTGTAACCACTCTCCTTTCACGCTTTCCTCTTTCTTTCTTTCTCTCTTTCCTCCCTTTCTTCCCTGTAGCATTGTAACCACTCTCCTTTCTCACTTTCCTCTTTCTCTCTTTCCCTCTTTCCTCCCTCTATTCCCTGTAGCATTGTAGCCACTCTCCTTTCTCACTTTCCTCTTTCTCTCTTTCCTCCCTCTCTTCCCTGTAGCATTGTAGCCACTCTCCTTTCTCTCTTTCCCTCTTTCCTCCCTCTGTTCCCAGCAGCATTGTAACCACTCTCCTTTCTCACTTTCCACTTTCTTTCTCTTTCTCTCTTTCCTCCCTCTCTTCCCTGTAGCATTGTAACCACTCTCCTTTCTCACTTTCCTCTTTCTCTCTTTCCCTCTTTCCTCCCTCTCTTCCCTGTAGCATTGTAACCACTCTCCTTTCTCGCTTTCCTCTTTCTCTCTTTCCTCCCTCTCTTCCCTGTAGCATTGTAACCACTCTCCTTTCTCGCTTTCCTCTTTCTCTCTTTCCCTCTTTCCTCCCTCTCTTCCCTGTAGCATTGTAGCCACTCTCCTTTCTCGCTTTCCTCTTTCTCTCTTTCCCTCTTTCCTCCCTCTCTTCCCTGTAGCATTGTAGCCACTCTCCTTTCTCACTTTCCTCTTTCTCTCTTTCCCTCTTTCCTCCCTCTCTTCCCTGTAGCATTGTAGCCACTCTCCTTTCTCGCTTTCCTCTTTCCCTCTTTCCTCCCTTTCTTCCCTGCAGCATTGTAACCACTCTCCTTTCTCGCTTTCCTCTTTCCCTCTTTCCTCCCTTTCTTCCCTGCAGCATTGTAACCACTCTCCTTTCTCGCTTTCCTCTTTCCCTCTTTCCTCCCTCTCTTCCCTGTAGCATTGTAACCACTCTCCTTTCTCTCTTTCCTCTTTTTTCCTCTTTCTCTTTCCTCTTTCTCTTCCCTGTAGTATTGTAAACACTCTCCTTTCTCACTTTCCTTTTTCTTTCTCTTTCTCTCTTTCCTTCCTCTCTTCCCTGTAACATTGTAACCACTCTCCTTTCTCTCTTTCCTCTTTCTTTCTCTTTCTCTCTTTCCTCCCTCTCTTCCCTGTAGCATTGTAGCCACTCTCCTTTCTCGCTTTCCTCTTTCTCTCTTTCCCTCTTTCCTCCCTCTCTTCCCTGTAGCATTGTAACCACTCTCCTTTCTCACTTTCCTCTTTCTCTCTTTCCCTCTTTCCTCCCTCTCTTCCCTGTAGCATTGTAACCACTCTCCTTTCTCGCTTTCCTCTTTCTCTCTTTCCCTCTTTCCTCCCTTTCTTCCCTGTAGCTTTGTAACCACTCTCCTTTCTCACTTTCCACTTTCTTTCTCTTTCTCTTTCCTCCCTCTCTTCCCCATAGCATTGTAACCACTCTCCTTTCTCGCTTTCCTCTTTCCCTCTTTCCTCCCTCTCTTCCCTGTAGCATTGTAACCACTCTCCTTTCTCGCCTTCCTCTTTCTCTCTTCCCTGTAGCATTGTAACCACTCTCCTTTCTCACTTTTCTGTTTCTTTCTCTTTCCCTCTTTCCTCCCTCTCTTCCTTGTAGCATTGTAACCACTCTCCTTTCTCGCCTTCCTCTTTCTCTCTTTCTTCCCTCTCTTCCCTTTAGCATTGTAGCCACTTTTCTTTCTCACTTTCCTCTTTCTCTTTCCCTCTTTCCTCCCTCTCTTCCCCGTAGCATTGTAACCACTCTCCTTTCTCGCTTTCCTCTTTCTCTCTTTCCCTCTTTCCTCCCTCTTCCCCGTAGCATTGTAACCACTATCCTATCTCGCCCTTTCCTCTTTTTCTCTTTCCCTCTTTCCTCCCTCTCTTCCCTGTAGCATTGTAACCACTCTCCTTTCTCCTTTTCCTCGCCTTCCTTTCTCTTCTCCTCTTTTCTTCCCTCTCTTCCCTTTAGCATTGTAGCCACTTTCCTTTCTCACTTTCCTCTTTCTCTCTTCCCCTCTTTCCTCCCTCTCTTCCCCGTAGCTTTGTAACCACTCTCCTTTCTCGCTTTCCTCTTTCTCTCTTTCCTCCCTCTCTTCCCTGTAGCATTATAACCACTCTCCTTTCGCACTTTCCTCTTTCTCTCTTTCCCTCTTTCCTACCTCTCTTCCCCGTAGCATTGTAACCACTCTCCTTTCTCACTTTCCTCTTTCTCTCTTTCCCTCTTTCCTCCCTCTCTTCCGTGTAGCATTGTAACCACTCTCCTTTCTCACTTTCCTCTTTCTTTCTCTTTCTCTCTTTTCTCCCTCTATTCCCTGTAGCATTGTAACCACTCTCCTTTCACGCTTTCCTCTTTCCTCCCTTTCTTCCCTGCAGCATTGTAACCACTCTCCTTTCTCGCTTTCCTCTTTCCCTCTTTCCTCCCTCTCTTCCCTGTAGCATTGTAGCCACTCTCCTTTCTCGCTTTCCTCTTTCTTTCTCTTTCCCTCTTTCCTCCCTCTCTTCCCTGTAGCATTGTAGCCACTCTCCTTTCTCACTTTCCTCTTTCTTTCTCTTTCCCTCTCTTTCCCTCCCTTTCTATTCCCCTGTAGCATTGTAACCACTCTCCTTTCTCTCCCTTCCTCTTTCTCTCTTTCTCCTCCCTTCTTCCCTGTAGCATTGTAACCACTCTCCCTTTCCTCACTTTCCTCTTTCTTTCTTTCTCTTTCCTCCCTCTCTTCCCTGTAGCATTGTAACCACTCTCCTTTCTCACTTTCCTCTTTCTCTCTTTCCCTCTTGCTCTCCTCCCTTTCTTCCTGTAGCATTGTAACCACTCTCTCCTTCTCGCTTTCCTCTTTCTCTCTTTCCTCCCTCTTCATGTAGCATTGTAACCACTCTCCTCTTCTCCTTTCCCTCTTTCCTCTCTTTTCCCTGTAGCATTGTACCACTCTCCTCTTTCCTCCCTTTCCGCTTTCCACTCTCCTTTCTCTCTTTCCTCTTTTTCCCTCCTCCCTCTCTTCCCTGTAGCATTGTAGCCACTTTCCTTTCTCACTTTCCTCTTTCTTTCTTTCTCTCTTTCCTCCCTCTTTTCCCTGTAGCATTGTAACCACTCTACTTTCTCGCTTTCCTCTTTCTCTCTTTCTCTCTTTCCCTCTTTCCTCCTTCTCTTCCCTGTAGCATTGTAGCCACTCTCGTTTCTCACTTTCCTCTTTCTCTCTTTCCCTCTTTCCTCCCTCTCTTCCCTGTAGCATTGTAACCACTCTCCTTTCTCGCCTTCCTCTTTCTCTCTTTCCTCCCTCTCTTCCCTGTAGCATTGTAACCACTCTCCTTTCTCTCTTTCCTCTTTCTCTCTTTCCCTCTTTCCTCCCTCTCTTCCCTTTAGCATTGTAGCCACTCTCCTTTCTCACTTTCCTTTTTCTCTCTTTCTCTCTTTCCTCCATCTCTTCCCTGTAGCATTGTAACCACTCTCCTTTCTCGCTTTCCTCTTTCTCTCTTTCCCTCTTTCCTCCCTCTCTTCCCTGTAGCATTGTAACCACTCTCCTTTCTCACTTTCCTCTTTCTCTCTTTCCCTCTTTCCTCCCTCTCTTCCCTGTAGCATTGTAGCCACTCTCCTTTCTCACTTTCCTCTTTCTCTCTTTCCCTCTTTCCTCCCTCTCTTCCCTGTAGCATTGTAACCACTCTCCTTTCTCACTTTCCTCTTTCTTTCTTTCTCTTTCCTCCCTCTCTTCCCTGTAGCATTGTAACCACTCTCCTTTCTCACTTTCCTCTTTCTTTCTTTCACTTTCCTCCCTCTCTTCCCTGTAGCATTGTAACCACTCTCCTTTCTCACTTTCCTCTTTCTTTCTGTCTCTTTCCTCCCTCTCTTCCCTGTAGCATTGTAACCACGCTCCTTTCTCGCCTTTCCTCTTCTTCCTCTCTTTCCCTCTTTCCTCCCTCTCTTCCCTGTAGCATTGTAACCACTATCCTTTCTTTTCTCCCTTTCCCTCTCTCTTCTCCCTCTTTCCTCCCTCTCACCTGTAGCATTGTCCACTCTCCTTTCTCCTTTCCTCTTTCTCTCTTTTCTCCCTCTATTCCCGGTAGCATTGTAACCACTCTCCTTTCTCGCTTTCTCTTTCTTCTCTTTCCCTCTTTCCCTCCCTCTCTTCCCTTTAGCATTGTAGCCACTCTCCTTTCTCACTTTCCTCTTTCTCTCTTTCCTCCCTCTCTTCCCTGTAGCATTGTAGCCACTCTCCTTTCTCACTTTCCACTTTCTTTCTCTCTTTCCCTCTTTCCTCCCTCTGTTCCCAGCAGCATTGTAACCACTCTCCTTTCTCACTTTCCACTTTCTTTCTCTTTCTCTCTTTCCTCCCTCTCTTCCCTGTAGCATTGTAACCACTCTCCTTTCTCGCTTTCCTCTTTCCTCTCTTTCCCCTTTTCCTCCCTCTCTTCCCTGTAGCATTGTAACCACTCTCCTTTTCCCTCACTTTCCCTCCTTTCTTTCTCTCATTCCCTCTATCCTACCTCTCTTCCCCGTAGCATTGTAACCACTCTCCTTTCCTTCACTTTTCCTCTTTCTCTCTTTCCCTCTTCCTCCCTCTCTTCCTGTAGCATTGTAACCATCTCCTTTCCTCGCTTTTCCTCTTTCTTTCTTTCTCTCTTTCCTCCCTTTCTTCCCTGTAGCATTGTAACCACTCTCCTTTCTCACTTTCCTCTTTCTCTCTCTTTCTTTCTTTCCTCGCTCTCTTCCCTGTAGCATTGTAACCACTCTCCTTTCTCACTTTCCTCTTTCTCCTTCTTTCCTCTTCTTTCCTCCCTCTCTTCCCTGTTGCATTGTAACCACTCTCCTTTCTCACTTTCCTCTTTCTCCTCTTTCCCCTCTTTCTCCCTCTCTTCCCTGTAGCATTGTACCACTCTCCTTTCTCCTTTCCTCTTTCTCTTTACCTCTTTCCTCCCTTTCTTTCCTGTAGCATTGTAACCTCTCTCCTTTCTCACTTTCCTCTTTCTCTCTTTCCTCCCTTTCTTTCTTCTCTTCCCTGTAGCATTGTACCCACTCTCCTTTCTCACTTCCTCTGCTTTCTTTCTCTCTCTTTCCCTCTTCTCTTTTCCTCCCTCTCTTCCCCTGTAGCATTGTAACCACTCCTCCTTTCTCATCTTTCCTCTTTTTCCCTCTTTCCTCCCTCTCGTCCCTGTAGCATTGTAGCCACTCTCCTTTCTCACTTTCCCTCTTTCTCTCTCTTTCTCTTATTTCCTCCCTCTCTTCCCTGTAGCATTGTACCCACTCTCCTTTCTCTATTTCCTCTTTCTCTCATTCCTCTCTTTCCTCCCTCTCTTCCCTGTAGCATTGTAACCACTCTCCTTTCTCACTTTCCTCTTCTCTCTTTCCCTCTTTCCTCCCCTCTCTTCCCTGTAGCATTGTAGCCACTCTCCTTCTCGCTTTCCTCTTTCTCTCTTTTCCCTCTTTCCTCCCTCTCTTCCCTGTAGCATTGTAGCCACTCTCCTTCTCTACCTTTCTCTTTCCCCCTTTCCTCTTTCCTTCCTCTTCTTTCCTCCCTCTCTTCCCTGTAGCATTGTAACCACTCTCCTTTCTCGCTTTCCTCTTTCCCTCTTTCCTCCATCTCTCACCTGTAGCATTGTAACCACTCTCCTTTCTTTCTTCTTTCACTCCTCTTTCTCCTCTTTCCTCTTTCCTCCCTCTCTTCCCTGTAGCATTGTAACCACTCTCCCTTTCTTCCTTCCTCTTTCTCCTCTTTTCCTCTTTCTCTCTTTCCTCCTCCCTCTCTTCCCTGTAGCATTGTAACCACTTCCCTTTCCTTTTCTCCCTCTTTTCCTCTTTCCTCTTTCCCTCTTTCCTCTCCTCTCTCTTCCCTGTAGCATTGTAACCACTCTCCTTTCTCACTTTCCTCTTTCTCTCTTTCCTCCCTCTCTTCCCTGTAGCATTGTAACCACTCTCCTTTCTCACATTCCTCTTTCTCTTTTCTTTTCCCCTTTCCTCTTTTCCCTCTTTCTTTCTTCTTTCCTCTCTTTTCCCCCTTTCTCCCCTTCCCTTTCTCTTTTCCTCCTCCCTTTCTTCCCTGTAGCAATGTAACCACTCTCCTTTCTCGCCTTTCCTTTCTTTTCCTCTCTTTTTTCTTCCTCCCTCTCCTTTCTCGCTTTCCCTTCCCCTCTTTCTCTTTCTCTCTTTCCCTCTTTCCTCCCTCTTCCCCGTAGCATTGTAACCACTCTCCTTTCTCACTTTCCTCTTTCTCTCTTTCCCTCTTTCCTCCCTCTCTTCCCTGTAGCATTGTAGCCACTCTCCTTTCTCACTTTCCTCTTTCTTTCTCTTTCCCTCTTTCCTCCCTCTCTTCCCTGTAGCATTGTAACCACTCTCCTTTCTCACTTTCCTCTTTCTCTCTTTCCCTCTTTCCTCCCTCTCTTCCCTGTAGCATTGTAACCACTCTCCTTTCTCACTTTCCTTTTTCTTTCTCTTTCTCTCTTTCCTTCCTCTCTTCCCTGTAACATTGTAACCACTCTCCTTTCTCTCTTTCCTCTTTCCTCTTTTTTCCTCTTTCTCTTTCCTCTCTCTCTTCCCTGTAGTATTGTAAACACTCTCCTTTCTCACTTTCCTTTTTCTTTCTCTTTTTCTCTTTCCTTCCTCTCTTCCCTGTAGCATTGTAGCCACTCTCCTTTCTGGCTTTCCTCTTTCTCTCTTTCCCTCTTTCCTCCCTTTCTTCCCTGTAGCTTTGTAACCACTCTCCTTTCTCACTTTCCACTTTCTTTCTCTTTCTCTTTCCTCCCTCTCTTCCCCATAGCATTGTAACCACTCTCCTTTCTCGCTTTCCTCTTTCCCTCTTTCCTCCCTTTCTTCCCTGCAGCATTGTAACCACTCTCCTTTCTCGCTTTCCTCTTTCTTTCTCTTTCTCTCTTAACTCCCTCTCTTCCCTGTAGCATTGTAGCCACTCTCCTTTCTCGCTTTCCTCTTTCTTTCTCTTTCCCTCTTCCTCCTCCCTCTCTTCCCTGTAGCATTGTAACCACTCTCCTTTCCTTTCCTCGCTTTCTCTATCCTCTTTCCTCCTCCCTCTCTTCCCTGTAGCATTGTAACCACTCTCCTTTCTCACTTTCCTCTTTCTCTCTTTCTTCCCTGTCTTCCCTGTAGCATTGTAGCCACTCTACTTTCTCACTTTCCTCTTTCTCTCTTTCCCTCTTTCCTCCCTCTCTTCCCTGTAGCATTGTAACCACTCTCCTTTCTCGCTTTCCTCTTTCTCTCTTTCCTCCCTCTCTTCCCTGTAGCATTGTAGCCACTCTCCTTTCTCGCCTTCCTCTTTCTCTCTTTCCCTCTTTCCTCCCTCTCTTCCCTGTAGCATTGTAACCACTCTCCTTTCTCGCTTTCCTCTTTCTCTTTCCTCCCTCTCTTCCCTGTAGCATTGTAGCCACTCTCCTTTCTCGCTTTCCTCTTTCTCTTTCTCTCCTTTCCCTCTTTCCTCTTTCTCTTTCCTCTCTTCCCCGTAGCATTGTAACCACTCTCCTTTCTCGCTTCCTCTCTCTTTCTCTCTTTCCTCCCTCTTCCCTGTAGCATTGTAACCACTCTCCTTTCTCGCTTTCCTCTTTCTTTCTTTCTCTTTCCTCCCTCTCTTCCCTGTAGCATTGTAACCACTCTCCTTTCTCGCTTTCCTCTTTCTCTCTTTCCTCCCTCTCTTCCCTGTAGCATTGTAACCACTCTCCTTTCTCGCTTTCCTCTTTCTTTCTCTCTTTCCTCCCTCTCTTCCCTGTAGCATTGTAGCCACTCTTCCTTTCCTCTTTCTCTCTTTCCTCCCTCTCTTCCCTGTAGCATTGTAACCACTCTCCTTTCTCTCTTTCTCTCTTTCCTCCCTCTCTTCCCTGTAGCATTGTAGCCACTCTCCTTTCTCACTTTCCTCTTTCTCTCTTTCCCTCTTTCCTCCCTCTCTTCCCTGTAGCATTGTAACGACTCTCCTTTCTCACTTTCCTCTTTCTTTCTCTTTCCCTCTTTCCTCCCTCTCTTCCCTGTAGCATTGTAACCACTCTCCTTTCTCGCCTTCCTCTTTCTCTCTTTCCCTCTTTCCTCCCTCTCTTCCCTGTAGCATTGTAGCCACTCTCCTTTCTCACTTTCCTCTTTCTCTCTTTCCTCCCTCTCTTCCCTGTAGCATTGTAACCACTCTCCTTTCTCGCTTTCCTCTTTCTCTCTTTCCCTCTTTCCTCCCTCTCTTCCCTTTAGCATTGTAGCCACTTTCCTTTCTCCCTTTCCTCTTTCTCTCTTTCCCTCTTTCCTCCCTCTCTTCCCTGTAGCATTGTAGCCACTTTCCTTTCTCCCTTTCCTCTTTCTCTCTTTCCCTCTTTCCTCCCTCTCTTCCCTGTAGCATTGTAACCACTCTCCTTTCTCACTTTCCTCTTTCTTTCTTTCTCTTTCCTCCCTCTCTTCCCTGTAGCATTGTAACCACTCTCCTTTCTTGCCTTCCTCTTTCCCTCTTTCCTCCCTCTCTTCCCTGTAGCATTGTAACGACTCTCCTTTCTCGCCTTCCTCTTTCTCTCTTTCCTCCCCCTCTTCCCTGTAGCATTGTAGCCACTCTCCTTTCTCGCTTTCCTCTTCCTCTTTCCCTCTTTCCTCCCTCTCTTCCCTGTAGCATTGTAACCACTCTCCTTTCTCGCTTTCCTCTTTCTCTCTTTCCCTCTTTCCTCCCTCTCTTCCCTTTAGCATTGTAACCACTCTCCTTTCTCACTTTCGTCTTTCTCTCTTTCTCTCTTTCTTCCCTGTCTTCCCTGTAGCATTGTAGCCACTCTCCTTTCTCACTTTCCTCTTTCTCTCTTTCCCTCTTTCCTCCCTCTCTTCCCTGTAGCATTGTAACCACTCTCCTTTCTCGCCTTCCTCTTTCTCTCTTTCCCTCTTTCCTCCCTCTCTTCCCTGTAGCATTGTAACCACTCTCCTTTCTCGCTTTCCTCTTTCTCTTTCCTCCCTCTCTTCCCTGTAGCATTGTAACCACTCTCCTTTCTCGCTTTCCTCTTTCTCTCTTTCCCTCTTTCCTCCCTCTCTTCCCTGTAGCATTGTAACCACTCTCCTTTCTCACTTTCCTCTTTCCCTCTTTCCTCCCTCTCTTCCCTGTAGCATTGTAACCACTCTCCTTTCTCGCTTTCCTCTTTCTCTCTTTCCCTCTTTCCTCCCTCTCTTCCCTGTAGCATTGTAACCACTCTCCTTTCTCACTTTCCTCTTTCTCTCTTTCTCTTTCCTCACTCTCTTCCCTGTAGCATTGTAGCCACTCTCCTTTCTCACTTTCCTCTTTCTCTTTCCCTCTTTCCTCCCTCTCTTCCCTGTAGCATTGTAACCACTCTCCTTTCTCACTTTCCTCTTTCTCTCTTTCCTCCCTCTCTTCCCTGTAGCATTGTAGCCACTCTCCTTTCTCACTTTCCTCTTTCTCTCTTTCCTCCCTCTCTTCCCTGTAGCATTGTAGCCACTCTCCTTTCTCGCTTTCCTCTTTCTCTCTTTCCTCCCTCTCTTCCCTGTAGCATTGTAACCACTCTCCTTTCTCACTTTCCTCTTTCTCTTTCCCTCTTTCCTCCCTCTCTTCCCTGTAGCATTGTAGCCACTCTCCTTTCTCGCTTTCCTCTTTCTCTCTTTCCTCCCTCTTTTCCCTGTAGCATTGTAGCCACTTTCCTTTCTCCCTTTCCTCTTTCTCTCTTTCCCTCTTTCCTCCCTCTCTTCCCTGTAGCATTGTAGCCACTCTCCTTTCTCACTTTCCTCTTTCTCTCTTTCCCTCTTTCCTCCCTCTCTTCCCTTTAGCATTGTAGCCACTTTCCTTTCTCACTTTCCTCTTTCTCTCTTTCCCTCTTTCCTCCCTCTCTTCCCTGTAGCATTGTAACCACTCTCCTTTCTCGCTTTCCTCTTTCTCTCTTTCCTCCCTCTCTTCCCTGTAGCATTGTAGCCACTCTCCTTTCTCACTTTCCTCTTTCTCTCTTTCCTCCCTCTCTTCCCTGTAGCATTGTAACCACTCTCCTTTCTCACTTTCCTCTTTCTCTCTTTCCTCCCTCTCTTCCCTGTAGCATTGTAACCACTCTCCTTTCTCACTTTCTTCTTTCGTTCCCTGTTTCCGGATGTCCCTGTGCAGGATGAGTCTGTTAGGACCCCATTCTGGACTAAGGGAATTAAATGTACCCGTGGAACACAGAGTCGGGCCAGAGGATGGCCGACGTGCCCTTGCCTACCTGCGGGGATGGTCTGCCCACATGTGCCCCCGACTCCCGCAGCTTATTCCCCCCCTCTTCCTCACCACCCGACCCACGGCTGGCCTTGAGATGAAATAATCAGCATGTCCCCTTGACATGGTAGGATGTACAGAGCCGTGATCTGAATTGGCTCTGTATGTCCTGCCGGGCTGACCCACTCCTGCTCCCTTCTGCTTCCCACTGGCTCTCTCCATTGTGCTGCTCTGGATGTGCGGGGAGAGCTGAAGAGGGAATGTGGCCAGGATGGCTTGCGGGGCTACATATCCCCCCTAGATGTGCAGCCTCGCAACTTGCGTCTCTCAATTGGGCCCATAGGGGGCTATTTTCAAAGCCATTTAGGCCATTTCTTCACCTGCAAGCCACCTAAATAGCGTACTGCAAGGATATTCAGTGGTTACTGCTGCTGAATATTCCTGTGTGCCCCCAGTAATCACCCCAGGACGTTCTGCGGGCAGATTGGGGGCAGAACCTGGGTAGGACCGGCTAGCAACAATATTACATAGAAACAGAAAGATGACGGCAGAAAAAGACCCCATGACCTATCTACTCTGCCCTTCCATATCAACCACTACAACAGTCCCCTTTTTCCTTAAGAGACACTGTGTTTGTCCCATGCTTCTTTGAATTCAGATACTGTCCTCATCTCCACTACCTCCATTGAGAGACTATTGCACACATCTACCACTCTTTCTGTAAAGAAATATGTCTGTATATCACTCCTGAGTCTATCTCCTTTCAGCCTCATCCTATGTCCCCTTGTAGCAGAACTTGCTTTCAATCAAAAGAGGCTCTCCACCTGTGCATTTATGCCACGGAGGTATCTAACATCTCAATCATATCACCTCTATCCCGCCTTTCCTCTAAGGTGTACATATTAAGATCCTTAAGTCTGTCCTCATATGCTTTATAATGAACACCACTAACCATTTTACTAGCTATCCTCTGTATGGACTCCGTCCTGTTCATATCCTTTTGAAGGTGCGGTCTCCAGACTTGCACACTATACTCCAAATGAGGTCGCACCAAAGACTTATACAGAGGCTCTATCAACTCCTTTCTTCTGCTGGCCATTCCTCTCCCTATGCACCCAAGCTTCCTTCTGACTTTCACCATCGCCTTTTCTACCTGTTTAGCTACTTTAAGATTGTCAGAAACAATCACGCTTAGGCCCTGCTCTTCTTTCGTAGACAGAAATATTTCTCCCCCTGCACTGTACTGTTTCCATGGACTTTTGCAGCCCAAATGTATGACCCTGCATTTTTTAGCATTAAATCTCAGCTGTCAAATTCTTGACTATTTTTCCAGTATAGCTAGATCCCTCCTCATATTATCTACTCCTTCCTGGGTGTCTAGTCTATTGCAGATTTTGATATCATCTGCAAAGAGGCAAACCTTACCCGACAGCCCTTGTGCTATATCACTAACAAAGATGTTAAAAAAGAAAGCAGCCATGGGAACATTTCTCTGTTCCTGCGGCTACACTAACTTTCACACTGCTGAGTCGTGGAGTTTATTATTGCCTTAAGAAACTCTGTGACCCAGCAGTTTAAAGGTTAGTAGAGCCATGGGAAAAGAGAAATGTTCCCGTAGCTGCTTTCTTTTTTTGGTGGGTGGTGGGTGGCCTGTGACAGTGCTCCCCCACCGCCGGTGCCCTCCTGCCGTGCCTACCCGGCTTACCAGGTAGCACCGAACCTGATGTATCCCATCTGGTCCCATCGCTTTGTCTACTTTTAGTTTAGCTAGTTTCTCACAAACACAATCTTCTGAAAGTTGTTAAAGATCCCTGTCACTTCTATACCTGTTTGTGGGTGTTTTCTGAGGTCCTGCTCCTGGTTCTTCATCTGTGAACACAGAACCTAAATATTTGTTAAGCAATTCTGCTTTATCCTCATCATCTTCTATATATTCCTGCCCTTTACCCTTGAGTCTGACAATACCATTTTTGCTCTTCCTCCTCTCACCAACATCTGAAAAATGTCTTATCCCCCCCATTTTATTGCATTGGCTATTTCCTCCTCTTTTTGAATCTTTGCTTTCCTGACTACTTTGCTAGTTTCTCTAAGTTTTCCAAATATAGATGCCTGTCTTCCTCTCTCTGTGATCTCTTGTATTTCATGAAGGCCTCCCTCTTTTTCTTCACCTTTTCAGCTATTTCTTTCAAAAACCAGAGCAGTCTCCTTTTCCTTTTACCTTTATTTACCATTTTAATAAAAAGGTTAGCTGCCCTTAAAATATCCCCTTTCAATTTTGGCCATTGCTTTTCTACATCCCCCCAGCTGTTCCCATCCCACTTCTTTGAAATATTGTCCCATCTTTGCAAAGTTAGTCTTCCTAAAGTCTAAGACCCTTGCTTTTGAATGGATTTTATCAGCCCTAGTCCTAATACTGGAACACACCATCTGGTGATCACTGGATGCGAGATGATCTCCCATTATAACATCAGAAACACTTTCACCATTGGTAAGCACCAAGTCCAGTATGGCCCCTTCACGTGTGGGGTCTGTTACCAATTGCCTGCATAGTTCTCCCTGTAGAGAATCCAGTATCTCCTTACTTCTAGATGATACTGCAGCAGGAATGTGCCAGTCAACATCTGGCATATTGAAATCTCCTATCAGTAGCACTTCATTCATGGCAATGCTGCGTATATTTTCTATTACATCCCCATCCACCTCTTCTCCCTGTGAGTAAGGTCTGTATATCACAGCAATTCAAATAGGTTTCTCTTTCCCTCTTTCTAATTTAACTCACAGTGTCTCCTCGCTCCCTTGTAAATCTTGTAATTCAATAGCTTTAATATTTTTTTTACATATAGTGCCACTCTTCCTCCCCTTCTTCCTACTCTGTCCTTTCTGAATAAAGTATAGCCTGGTATAATTGCATCCCAGTCATGGTTGTCCGTGAACCATGTCTACGTAACTGCTAATAAATCAAAGTTAGCCTCTCCCATTAAAGCCTCAACATCTGGGATCTTATTTCCAGTACTACAGGCATTTATACACACCACTTTCCAAATGTTGCCCCTTTTACGCATTTCTACAGAGGTATTTAATGTTTCACTTACTTGGAGGCTTTCTTCACTTACCTGGGGGCTTTCTTCACCTAACCCCAATGAATCTAGTTTAAAGCTCTCTTCAGTAGGTTAGCCAGTCTGCTGCAGAAAACACTTTGATTCTTCTTGGCCAGGTGGACGCAATCTCTGCTCTGAAGCCCTTGGAACATCATCCCATGGTCCAGGAAATCAAAATGCTCTCAATGACACCATCCACATAGCCATGCATTCATCTCCAGGATGCGAGCCTCTCTGCCTCAGTGTTTACCCTCAACAGGGAGGATTGAAGAGAACACCACCTGCGCACCTATCTGTTTTATCTCTGCCCCAGAGCCATGAAGTCACTTTTGATTCACTCAGAGAGATATCTGGCTGTATCATTTGTGTCAATATGGATGAGCAACATGGGATAATAGTCAGTAGGCTTTATGAGTCTTGGCAAACTCTCTGTAACATCTCGGATTTTGGCACCTGGCAGATAGCACACCTCTTTGAACGTCAAGTCTGGTCAGCAGATGGACACCTCAGAACCCCTCAGAAGAGAGTCACCAGTCACCACTACCCTTTGCTTCCTAGTGGTCACTGATTCTGTAACTGTGGGGTGCTGGATCTGGCTCTTCCCTCCCTTGGGATGTTTTCACCTGCCAGGGCTGCATACTGGGCCTTCAATTCAAGGGCTAGTGGAGTTGGATTGTTGTTTCTGAAGGTTCTGGTGACTCTTGTTCAACTCTCTTCATTCTGTAGTCTTTCTCTTCACCTCTGTTGGACAACTTGGACGTTTCATAAATGTACTTTTTGCTGTCTCGAATGCTTCTCAGCCTCGCCACTTCTTCTCTGAGCTCTTCCACTTGATTCATGAGGGCTTCAGTTTGCAGGCATCTTGCACATGGAACCGGCATCGTGCTGTCTGTCTGGACAGAGGCAGAAGCTGTAACAGGGGCAACAGCTTTGGTGATATGATTTTTCCCAGCCATCTTTCAGTTGGTGGAGCTTTGATACCTGCTGAAGTAAATGAGAGAGACCTACCAAAGACCCTAACTTTTCCTCAGCTATCCCTTAAAAGAAAAAGCAGTTAACCTCTTTTAAGTGTGTTCTAATAGTGCTGTTCTATATCCCTGTGTGTAGCTAATTGGGGAGTTGCCCTATAATGCAAGAATTCTCACATGGGGTGGGTGGAGTTGGGGTGGATTGGGAGGGATCTAACAGCTGATGAGATCAGTGGCTTCAAAGAGCTAGCTGTGAATGGAAAGCTGGAAAAAGAAAACATTGAACTCTAATAGGCAGAGCTTTACCCAACACCACAAAAAAATTCCTCTTGTGCAACACAGAAAAAGATTTAGCTTTTAAAAATGAAGACCAAAAAGTTAGACATCAGACAGGCTTGCTTAACATTCACCGCTGAAGCTAACTGGGCAGCAGCTAAATTTTGCCACTGACTGGTTAGCTGTGATCTATTCAATGGACCCAGTTATTAAGTGCTGGAGGCCAAATATGGACCCAGCATTGAATATCCGGTGCAAAGTTCAGTGGTGATGCCCGCGAAGGTCATTATATCACTTCTGAAGTTTGTGTCCCCTTCCTTCAGTGCACTGAGTATCTTCATTACTGGGATCCTTTTGTATGTCCTCTTCTGCCCTTCATCTCTAATACACGCATGTTCCTTTACAGTCCTCTTCTGGGACCTCTGTGCAGGAGGAGTTTCAGCATTAAGGTATCTGCGTAGGACCCAAATGCTAATTTAGTGGCTCCTGAGTCAGATTTTTGCCTGGCAGAAAGAGTGGATGGGGGGAGCCGAATCGCCGCTCCCACAGGGTTCTGTCTATTTCTCACCAGCCCCTGTGCATTGTCCTCCAGTTACTGGGATTTATCCTCAAGTAGCGCTTTCCCCTGCTCTGCAATCACAACCACACGCCGTTTAAAATATCCAGACGCCCATCCAGACAGAAGTAGCTGCTATCCAAATAACGCCCCTATCCATCAATCCTCAGCAAGGCGATCCGCATAATGCTGCCGGAAATTATTGCAGACCACCCCATAGCAGAGCGGGGTGTTCCTACCACCAGTATGAAGAGCGGCGATATTCAGTCACTATGGGCCTCATATTCAAAGGCATTTACACGATTCAAAAACCTATAAACCATGTAAATGCCGCTATAGAGGAATATCCCTTGGCTCTGGTGCTATTTGTGTAGAATTAGGGTGTATCATGGGCAACTGCTGCCTGGTTAGCAACCTGTGGGTAAAAATAGGCGTGGGAAAACCTCAACTATCTTTACTCATGGGAGCTAAGCAGGCAGCGGCTCAATATTGCCACCTCCCAGTTAGCCTCTGTACTATATAGAGTGTCGCGCTGCATTGCGGCAGAGCCAGATATTCAATTCCAGTGGCCAGAGTGCAGCAGCAACAGCTGTGCACCTTAGAGGCACATAACCGCCCAACTCAATATCGGGCTTTATGTGGATAAATTTAGAGCAACAAAAAGGTTAAGGGCCCAATATTCAGCAGTGGCGGCTAGCCGCTGCCACCGAACACTAGACCCAGATATTCTATGCAAATGCTATATCCGTTAACTGAGCAGTGGCGATACTCATCCGCTGCTCTGTTGGCTTCAGCAGCGAAGGTTAGGAGCCTTTACTGTGCCTGACTTTAGCTGCCCAGTTATCATTAGGTGCTGCTCCCAGACTGGGGGGGGGGGGGGGTGCAGCAGTGGCCCCCACGGATATTCAGTGGCCCTGTGTTGGTGCATTTGAATATCGCAGCCAAGGGGATGAACATTGTTAGCAGGTCCAATAATCGCGTTAATCCCTTTCAATATTGGGCCCTAAATTTGGTGGAATAGTGACCTGAATGGCGGTGTCGACCGTTCTATGTATGTATCAGAGCCACCGCTTCTTCTGATAGCGGCACTGAATGTTCCTGTCTTACGTAAGCCCCAGGGACAGCACCAATTGCACTGTTTAAATACCCACCTGTGCTTTTATATTACTACAGGAGTCCAATTATTATTAAACCTTAGTATCTGTCAACATATTACGCCAGCTTTATTGTCCTGTGATATGGCGAGTTAAATTCAGGGTTTTAATGTTATTTTTTAAAAGCTTATGGCTGGGAATTTTGTTATCCAACTATAACAAAAACCCGCTATATACCTTACAAGGTACAAATTCTCACAACACACTAATACCAAATAATCTTTTAATATATATAACCAGGCAAAAAAATGACCTCAGATGTCACAACTCCACATTTAGTGATAAATCACTATATGGTGTTGGTAGACGCTTACATCACCGGTCAAAGCCTCCCTACCATCCTAAAAATCTTTTTAATTCAATTCACAATAAATATAGTACACCATAATTACCACTGGGAAAACATCTCTAGAATACCAACCAAACTAGAAATTTACCTAAAAAACAAACATGTACATTCTCACTTAATTACCATTCAATACCACATACATACAACCACTTTCACACTGGGAAACAGCGTCATGTATCATATAATTGCAAGGCTAAACGTAGCCTAATACGTTCCAAGAGCGATACCTAAAAGCAAAATGAAAATCACTGCAGAATCTGAAAACATTACGGCAAGCAATAAATGCAAATAACTTAGCTTATAATGACGAATTTTCATCCAGCAAAGTCCCAGCTCTTCAACACACGCTGTTAACCAATTCCAATACCGACCGAAGAACCGGAGAGAGAGATATACAACTTAAAGCTCAAAAGATGACCAAAGCTCTACAAAAGCTTTTGTTTCGCCATAACCAGGCTTCTTCAGGAGCAACGTCATACAGCAAATCTCTCTTCAGCAATGGCTTCTCACCGGCTTCAACTGATCCACCTCGGCGTGTGACGTACTTAATCACACAACCAGCCAATCCGATAACTACTAACCTATAGCGTCATCTTAAAACCACAGCTACACCACAATAATAAAAAACAATATTGGAGCAGCACAGTGTCAACACAGCATTCTAAACATCCCCAACTAACAATACCAAAAATATTAAATCAAAAAATATATAGAGAGATGTCAATTAAAAAAATAATGACCATTCAAGACGGTCATTCAAACCTCCGGGCTGTACAGTACGTAAATTAAAAATCCATCGTTGTTCTTTTTGCAAAAGCAATTTCTTCCGATCACCCCTCCGTATATCAGGGGGTACCCACTCTAGAACTGTACAACGAAGATCTTCAAAAGCATGACCTAAGTCAATGCAATGTTGTATCAATGGAGTATCAATCCGAGCTTTTTTAAGGCTATATTTATGTTCAGCTAGCCTAGTTCTTAAAGGCCTGGTAGTTTTTCCAATGTAAAGCAACTGACATCTACACCAAATGCCATACACTACATATGCAGTATTACATGTAGTCGTCACAGACAAAGATTTTACTTGGTGATTATATTTCGTGCAAATAGAGGCACTCATAATAGCACAATAAGAACAATGTTGGCAAGCTAAATGACCTTGCACAGGCAATGGTGAGTCAGGTACACGTCGGATAACCGCTGGACATAAACGATCTTTAAAATTTTTTCCTCGACTATAAGCCATCCGAAGTTCACAAGTAGCAAGTCTCGGATGCCGATTGATAAGAGTCCAATGTTTACGAATCATAGAAGAAATGCGATGTGACAAGCTAGAAAATGGTAATACACATGTAACAACAGGTGCTGAAGCTTCCAAAAACGATGAATTGTTGGAAAAAAGTAACCAATCCCGATGATTATATTTAGCCCTCTTATAGGCCTTAGTCAAAACCGACATCGGATATCCCCTATCACAAAATTTTTTAATCATAAATTTAGCTTGCCGTTGAAATTCCGAATCTGTAGAACAAATACGCCGACATCTTAAGAGCTGCGAGTATGGAAGGCTACGCTTAAGATGTGGAGGATGAAAACTTGAAAAATGCAGCAGTGTATTACGATCTGTAGGCTTCGAATATAAGGTGGTAACAAATTTATTTCGTTGTTTCAGTACTCGCACATCCAAAAAGTGAATCTCATCCGTCTGAATGTTAATCTCGAATTGTATGGCGGCATGACAAGCATTTAAATAAACATAGAACTCTTCCAGCTGATCCCGAGAGCCTCTCCATAAAAGAAAGATGTCGTCTATATATCGATACCAATTTATAATATACTCATTATATGAGGAAGTATATATATATAACGATCTTCATAATCACTCATAAATAAATTAGCTAATGAAGGCGCAAAAGTAGCGCCCATTGCTGTACCTGATATTTGTTGTACATACGTATCCTGATAGACAAAATAATTTTCCTTAAGTGCTATGGTAGCCAATGTTACTAGCAATGAAGTGGGTACTCGTTGTGGCATAATCCGCGCTTCCCAAATTTTCTGCATGATAATTAAAGCTTCTTCTTGAGGGATAGAGGTGTAAAGAGCCGCCACGTCTAAACAAACCATAAAGGTTATTTGTTCTACCAAACTTTCACCTTCTAACAGTCTCAAAAAATGAGTAGTATCTTTTACATATGAACGGATTTTTGGAACCACATATTTCAAAAACGAGTCTAAGAAAATTCCCACTCTTTCCAATAATGATTCATTGCTAGATAAAATTGGCCGACCTGGTGGAGAAATCGTACTTTTATGGATCTTAGGTAAAAGATAAAAGGCCGGTATCTTTGGATAAGGAGGATTCAAAAATGATTTCTCTTTATGAGTTAAATACCCCAAATCAAAAGCTTCAGAGGTAACAGTTTGAATTCTCAACTGAAGAGCTTCAGTAGGATCAGCATCGAGAATTCTATAGTGACTAGGATTTTTCAATTGCCGCCAAACTTCATTCTCATAATCAGTAACATTCAGGAGGACGACAGCTCCACCCTTGTCGGCACGTTTAATAACTACATTAGTCATATTCGATAATTCTTGTAAAGCCGCAAAATCAATAGATGATAAATTTTTTGAATAATTGTGATATTTAGTTTCCAACTGCTCCAAATCAGCTAGTACTATTTGCTGAAAAGTAAAAAGAAACGGGTCTAAAGGACCAGGTGGAACCCAAGAAGATTTTGATTGTACAACAGAAGAGTCCGTTGTTAAAGGAGCATCATGAAAAAATAATTTCAATTGCAGAGAACGAATCAAACGTTCAACCGCTACTCTACTAGTAAAGCTATCATAGCTAGGACCATACACAAAAGATAAACCTCTAGCTAAAACAGATGTTTGGGCCGGGGTTAATACAATATTTGAAAGATTCACAACTGTCATTAATCCACAGATGTCAGTCCGTCTTTCTTTCGTCTGGAACGAGTCGAAAGCCCTTGAAAATTTTGTTGTTTATCTGGTTGATTCTTAGAATCTCGCATTAAATTATCTTGATCACGAAATTTAACTCGAAGATCTGAACTACGACTATCGGAACTTGAATCAGAAGAATAAACCGACGTATCCTCTCCAGATTTTCTCCAATGGCCACTCTGTTGTCGTACACGTCGTATAGACCAATTATAAATAGGACCCTCCTTAGTCCGACGCTCATCTTTCAAAAATTTCTTAATCTTAATACTTTTTAATTCGGAACGATATTTATCTAAAGTACTAGAAATGTCATTGTAATGACTGTCAAAATCAGGAGCAAGCTTCAAATCTTTCAACTCATCATCCAACTCTTTTTTAAGAGTAACATTCTTGGAGTGAGCTGTATCAATTACTAATAACATCAGATCAAGAGAGCATTTATTCAAAATTTGGTTCCAACGGCTTACAAAGCTATCATCCTCCAAAAACATCCCAGGTGCCTTCCATATGCGCAATCCCTGAGGAATTACTTCTTTTCGGCAGTATTCAGCTAAGGTGACACTGTGCAGCTCCAATCTAATATTCTTTTTTGATTTATTCAAGAAAGCATCCCAATCTGGGCAACCTTTAGCATCTGCCCCCAAAAGGGGTGGTAAATTCAAAATTTCATTTGCTTTTTCAGTACTGAAGCTAAAGGAATCTTTCCATACAATATCCATTATGGCTCAAAATGTAACAAAACAAAAACAATAGCCAAGAGCAGGAAAAGAGTAATCCAACTATAACAAAAACCCGCTAAATACCTTACAAGGTACAAATTCTCACAACACACTAATACCAAATAATCTTTTAATATATATAACCAGGCAAAAAAATGACCTCAGATGTCACAACTCCACATTTAGTGATAAATCACTATATGGTGTTGGTAGACGCTTACATCACCGGTCAAAGCCTCCCTACCATCCTAAAAATCTTTTTAATTCAATTCACAATAAATATAGTACACCATAATTACCACTGGGAAAACATCTCTAGAATACCAACCAAACTAGAAATTTACCTAAAAAACAAACATGTACATTCTCACTTAATTACCATTCAATACCACATACATACAACCACTTTCACACTGGGAAACAGCGTCATGTATCATATAATTGCAAGGCTAAACGTAGCCTAATACGTTCCAAGAGCGATACCTAAAAGCAAAATGAAAATCACTGCAGAATCTGAAAACATTACGGCAAGCAATAAATGCAAATAACTTAGCTTATAATGACGAATTTTCATCCAGCAAAGTCCCAGCTCTTCAACACACGCTGTTAACCAATTCCAATACCGACCGAAGAACCGGAGAGAGAGATATACAACTTAAAGCTCAAAAGATGACCAAAGCTCTACAAAAGCTTTTGTTTCGCCATAACCAGGCTTCTTCAGGAGCAACGTCAGGTGAAAGTTTGGTAGAACAAATAACCTTTATGGTTTGTTTAGACGTGGCGGCTCTTTACACCTCTATCCCTCAAGAAGAAGCTTTAATTATCATGCAGAAAATTTGGGAAGCGCGGATTATGCCACAACGAGTACCCACTTCATTGCTAGTAACATTGGCTACCATAGCACTTAAGGAAAATTATTTTGTCTATCAGGATACGTATGTACAACAAATATCAGGTACAGCAATGGGCGCTACTTTTGCGCCTTCATTAGCTAATTTATTTATGAGTGATTATGAAGATCGTTATATATATACTTCCTCATATAATGAGTATATTATAAATTGGTATCGATATATAGACGACATCTTTCTTTTATGGAGAGGCTCTCGGGATCAGCTGGAAGAGTTCTATGTTTATTTAAATGCTTGTCATGCCGCCATACAATTCGAGATTAACATTCAGCTTTTGTAGAGCTTTGGTTTTCAGATTCTGCAGTGATTTTCATTTTGCTTTTAGGTATCGCTCTTGGAACGTATTAGGCTACGTTTAGCCTTGCAATTATATGATACATGACGCTGTTTCCCAGTGTGAAAGTGGTTGTATGTATGTGGTATTGAATGGTAATTAAGTGAGAATGTACATGTTTGTTTTTTAGGTAAATTTCTAGTTTGGTTGGTATTCTAGAGATGTTTTCCCAGTGGTAATTATGGTGTACTATTTATTGTGAATTGAATTAAAAAGATTTTTAGGATGGTAGGGAGGCTTTGACCGGTGATGTAAGCGTCTACCAACACCATATAGTGATTTATCACTAAATGTGGAGTTGTGACATCTGAGGTCATTTTTTTGCCTGGTTATATATATTAAAAGATTATTTGGTATTAGTGTGTTGTGAGAATTTGTACCTTGTAAGGTATTTAGCGGGTTTTTGTTATAGTTGGATTACTCTTTTCCTGCTCTTGGCTATTGTTTTTGTTTTGTGGGAATTTTGTTACCCACCTATTTTGTAATTGAATTTGGTTCTTCCTCCCATGGTTTGCAATCTCAGGCCCAGCCTTGCCAGCGAGTCATGCCCCTTAGGTTTCCTGGGGCTTTTCATTATCAGCAACCACTTTATGGAATCATTTACCCTCTAATTTACAATTACTGATGCATAGGTTGGATTTTAGAAATCATTTGATTTTTTTAATGTAGTCATAAATAGTTCATTTAAATGATTGCATTTTTATTTGGTTTTATTTTCTTTTATTTCACCATGCATGTCTTTTCAATATTTCATGTGTGATTTTGTACTCCACTAAGAATAATCTACATTAGTGGAATGTAAATTTTTGAATTGACTAAGCTCATTTGCCTAGGGCCAACCAAAGGATTAGTTCTACCCTGATTTCTCAGTCACTATGACAATATTTATTAAACCTTTATGTGGCTACTCTGAATCTGCAGCTGCTCATTCAACAGACTAGTGCCCGCTGTCTAATCCACGCTACACGTCACTACGCTGTATGCACTCTTTGGGCTCAGTTGATGAATCTATTTGGTGACATGAGGTTTCCATCTATTGCATCTACAGCATCGATACATCGTACAGAACTCCCTCTTCAGATGATAACAATAATAATATTAATGTATTAATTTATAGATTGTTGGTCTTGAAGAAGCTTCTTCTGTGGCCAAGTCTATATTCTCCAACCACTTTGCTTTCTTCTTTGTTCCCAGCATTTGTGTTTCAGTCCATTTCAGCTTGTACTTATTCATAGAACTGATCAACTGTATCCTCTTCTGCATATGCTGTTGGTGCATATATCTGCATAATAGTTGTGCTGATGGGCATTCCTCGTGGACGAATAGACATTAAGTGTTCACTGATTGCATGTATGTAGGCACCCAACGTGTTTCTTGGTAAATGCTGCTGGGCACATCCTCAGGTTTTTATCCAGCAGCCACTTCCTTTATGCCGCCCTCACATACGGGTCTCGTTTATGGACTAATTTAGAAATTGCTGGACAATCACCATTTCCCCAAGCTTAGCCAGAGACCACTGTAGTTCTTTTAAATGTAATTGTAGGATTCAGCTTGTGGTTTCCTAAATCCATTGCTGCTGACTTTGGAGGGACGTCTCTGATCCAGACAGTTTCTTGATGATACCACTTTATAATGATGGACTTGACAGTGCCCTAAGGGATATTGCAACACACTGAAATATTCTTATAGGTTTCCTATAATCTGCATGTCTGAATAGTGTGGTGATGCGCAGGTAGCTGAGCCTTTTAAAACTGAAAAAAAAGAGTTTTTTTCTCATGAGCGGGGGAAGGGCTCACTACAGCATAGCTCCCGGGCAGAGAAAGGAGCTAGAACACACACTAATAGGGATAGCTTGAAGCCACACCCAGCCTCTAGAGCTCGTGCAGGCAGAGAGGGGGTGGGGCCAGAGAAGGAAACAAGCTGCAGGATATTTAAGCTGCGTCACTCAGGAAGTGAAAGGAGAGAGGCAACAGATCCAGGAAGTGAGGATACAGATACAGCAGCTGAAGCAAAAGCAGAGAGAGGACGTGCTCCAGGAAAACTGCATGCTAAAAGCCAGGAGGAGAGGCCAAGAGTCCAGAGGAACCAAGGGAAGAAACAGCAGTATAAAGCTGTAGGGCCTGGAGGTTCAAAGGGGACCAGCCATAACTCCCAAGGCAAGTGCAAAGATTGTGGGCATCAGTGGAGCTGGGGAAAACGTCAAGAGTATATGACTGATTCTGAAAGTAACAGCTCAAGTCCTGAGTCTGTGATTAGGCAGTGCAGAAAACCAGTTGAAAAGAGGGTTTCTGCCAGTAAAGCAACTTGTGTGTGTCCTGAACAGGAGTGGCTAAGAGGAAGAAGGGCAAGAGCTTTTGACCCGGTAAAAAGGGGAAGCCAGAAGTTAAAATGGGGGAAACTTCTTAAGCTTTTAAAAGAAGTGAAGCATAGCGTTCCAAAACGTGCCCCAAGCCCTGAGTGTTATAGCACCCCAGAAGAAATGGAAATAGAGCTGTACTCAGACTCTCCAATATCCTCTGCAGAATCCATGGAGTGTGGGATTTGTATAAGCCGTGTTTAATGCTTTTATAAGAAGCTGTGGGTAACAGGTTAAGAAGATAATCTGTGCTGGTGTTATTGTGTGCCAAGGTGAAAAGCAGACAAGAAGTCACAAGAACCTCATTGTTTAAAAGCAGCCAATTGTATCTCTGAAGAAGCCAGGTTAACAGGGCTAGCGGTTTTAAACCAGGAGGCAGCACAGGAGAAATATCCTAATCTGCAGCAGCTGAGGGTTAAAGGTCAAAAACTGTCTTACAGAAGTTTTTGGAAAACTGTGCATTTAAAAAGTGTTACACTGTTTTGTAAATGGAAGAAGCTAAAAAGAGATCAAGAGTGAAGTAACTACTTGAAGAAATATTGCTGAGAAGTTTAAGGGAGAAAATATCCTGTATTTTCAGTTTGCAATATTGTTTGCCTTATCAAGGTCATTTGCCTCAGCAAGGTCATTTGCCAAAATTGGTTCCAGAAATAAATAAATAAAAAGCAATTTAAGTTAACAAATTGTCCTGTGATCCTCTTCCACTCGAATTGCTGACAAAGCAAACCCACAACTACACAAAAGAAGAGTGATGTCCAGCGCTCCCTACTAGGCAACCACCTAGGCGGACGGGGCGCGGCCACAATAGCTTTATCCAGATTTCTTTCAGCAGTTGCATATTCAGCATGTTTAGACCTCTGCTTTGTATTTACATCACACAGCAGAACCAATTTGATTCTTCATCCAGGAGTATCCAAATCTGCTCAGCCACTGTAACTGGACACAGATGGACTCTATTTAGATTATTGTGGGGACATTGCTAAAGCAATTTGTGGACAGAGGGTTAATTTGAGTTTATTGTGATAAAGGGTGTGAAGGCTTTTGCAGTCAAGATCTTTTGGATTCTTATTAATTACTTTCTGAATATTTTTAGAATTGTTCTTTCATATTGAAAGTATACAGTATATTATGTAGATCACTGAAACAATCTCCTACTTTAATGGATTTTGAATATTTTTTTCTAGACAGCAGTATGTGAAAAAATTGCAAATGTGTGAAGACTTTTAAAGGCACTGAATGTGCATCCTCAGTGCAAGCAGAAGTGTTCTTGGAGCCCCATGGGAGGGAGGAATTCTGAGCCTGGTGCTTAGAAATGGGGAGAGATTTTCCAAACCGAGAATTGTCTGAGGTCACTGGATCGTGGGTTCAGTATTAGGGCGCGGGTGTTGATAGTTCATTCAAAGGTGAGAGTCCTAGACGTCAGGAAAACAGACTTCATCAAGATGGGGGAGTTGTTATCTAGGTGGGAAGTAGCAAAACTGGAAGAAGACATTGTAATAGCAGCAAACCTCTTTCTTACAAAAGTGAATGAAAGTTAGAGGAAAAAGAGGTTAGAATAGTTTTTAAAAGAAATAGTTGAAATGGTAAGGAAAAACGTCAGGGCCCAATATTCAAAAGTGCAGTGCTACCTGGATAGTGCCTCTGAACCCCTCTGGATACTGCCAGAGCAGCCATGGGCAGAGCTAGGGTGGAGTTCAGTTATCCAGTTAGCGCAAATATTTGGACCACTATCTGGATAACAAACGGCATAAAGTTAGGCCATGAATAAAGCAGAATTCTAGTGGCTGAATATTGTCACTACCTGCAAGTACTGGTGGTCAGTGCTGAAACCAGATATTCAGCACCAGCACTATATAGAGTTCAATGCTGAATATCTAGTATCATTTTTAAATGCTGCAGTCAGCTCTTAAAACACACTGACCCCAGAGTTTAAAAATCAGATGTAGTGTTTATAAATTGCAAAAGACCATAGAAAGAGGAAGACAGCAACCATATCTAGAAAAGCTAAAAGAAGCTGGGAAAGTAGCTAGGACAAGATGCTAATATGGTGAAATGGAGGGGGATAAAACCTTTTAGAAATGTGTATAAGAACATAAAAAATGCCTTACAGGGTCAGATCAAGGTCCATGAAACCCAGTATCCTGTTTCCAACAATGGCTAATCCAGGTCACAAGTACCTGGCAGGTTCCCAAAGAGGCACACAGGTTCCACAATGCCTGTCCCGGGGCAAGCAGTGGATTTCCCAGGCCCTCTTTAATAATGATTTATGGGTCTTTCCTCCAGGAATTTGTCCAAACCTTTTTTAAACCCAGCTACACTAACAGGAAGAACTGCAAATGTGGCATTGTCAGACAGAGGGGTGAAGTGGGAATAGAATAAAAAAAGAATATGTAGAAGCTGCTATGGATAAAGCAGAATTATTTAACAACCATCTGTGTTCAGAGATTACAAAGGAAGGGCCAGGAATAAGAGAAAAGGGAGACAAATGAAAGTGGAAACAGGGGAGGTCTAGGCCAACCATCAGACAAACTAGGCCATTGCCTAGGGCAGAAGCTTCTGGAGGCAGCAAAGAGCAGAGCAGCCAGGGAAAGCATAAGGCTTAAGGTTTTCTTAGGGTACCAACACCTTGAACCAACTCTGGGGACAGCCCTGAACTGAGGTAGACCTTCAATGATTTTTAGAATTGACTGGGAAACAGTCACCAAAGGAAAAATAGAATCCACTATCTCTTGCCTAAACACCACCACCTCTCCACTAGATCCCTGCCCTATGGAATGGATAAAGAAAACTAAGGAGGACATTAGCACAGCCTTAACCCACATAGTCAACGAATCTCTCAAGCAAGGACACATGCCAGACGCCCTCAAAATATCCGTCATTCGCCCAACCGTTAAGAAACACAACCTGGACCCCCTCGACCCCGCCTTATTCAGGCCCATAGCAAGTCTCCCATTCACTGCTAAAATCATCGAGAAGATAATTCAACAACAACTTCAAGACCACCTCGATACCAACAGCATCCTGGACCCACGACAACACGGATTCCGCCCATCACATGGTGTTGAGACCCTCATGATATCACTACTGAACACCTTAATCAAAGGTACACAGACAAAGCACTCTGGATATTGTCGTGCCCCCTACTCGCTAGGTGGTAGCCTAGGAGCAGGGGACGTGACCTCTTTAAATATCCCTTGTTTAATCACCTATGTTCCCAGCACCTGGCCTGCTGGGGTAATGTAGTCGTGTAGTTGAAAAAATCGGCCGAGAAGGTTTCCATAGGCAAACAGGATTATTTATTATTTTTTTTTACTTCAGCCCAGTGAACTTTTCTTTCTAGTAGTTCAAAATATCATAACATAAATTTGGATTATTTTCTCCAGTGAAACAAAAGAATAGATGCTTCTCAGGTAAACTTGCTAGAGTACAAAAACAGCAGTGTTTCTTCACTTGAAAACAGTCAGCAACTTTCCTGCGCCAAACATCAGCTTTGGGCTCTTTAGCTTAGTTTAAAACAAAAGCTTTATATCCTCTAAACTATACACAGCATTGGCTTCTTCACTGTAAGCTGTTTTATCTCTGGCACTCTTTGTTTTTTTCTCAGTTGCTATATTGCACCCCTGGCTTCCCTTATTCAAACAGTCCTTTTTGAAACACTGGCACAAGCCCAGGAGATCAGCAACTCATTTGCATAATTCACAGCACTGCCCTTCGGTTAACTAAGCCTCCAGGTTTCCTACTCTTTAAAACCTTACAGCTTTTTAGTTCTGAGATAAAACTAGAGAGCAATCCATTTCATTGTCTGAGCAAACCTCATCTGGCAAATACTCTTCCATTCCCATGCTCTCAATATCAGAGTCCGTTTGTAACTGATTCAACTCTGTATCAGAAATGGCAGGCTTCAGTTTCTCTAAAACTCTTAAAACTCTCCTCAATACAGATTCCTCTCTCTGCTGAGGCTTACTAGAGGGATTATGGAGTTTCTTATCTCTTAATACACTCTGGGAGGATTTCAAGGTGCTCGCCTCTCTCTTTGGATCCAAGCTCTTTCCAGACTTTACTGAAGAAGGCTCTGTTTCCATCGGCTCTCCTAGAGACACCTCTCTGCCATTCTCATAGTCAGGCTTCTCCCCCTGGTAAACTCTCTCTCTTACCAGGTTCCTCTTGTGTTCCTTACAGGGCTCATGGATAACTTCTTTACCCCTGGAAGGCTCTGCCTCGCTCACAGTCCCTGCCTTCCTGGCAGCTTCTGCTTCTCTGGCAAACTCTACCTTCCTCCAAGAAGACAACTCTCCCTTGGAACCTCTCTGGGAACTCCCCCAGGAACGTCTTACTGCCCTGGGAGTTTGCTTGTCTCTTACTTCCCCGGAAGCCTCTCCGGAAACCTCAGAAGTTTCAGCAGTCCCAGCAGTTCCCGCAGTTCTAACAGTTATTTATTTTTATTTATTTATTTAACAGTATTTCTATACCGTCTTATCCTACAATCAAGGCAGTGTCACAACAATACAATCAAAAGTAGTGGAGGTGTGATTCATGCAGTGTAAGAAGTGTTATAATTTGCGTGTGGGGAGAGGGTGTTAGATTAGGTTGAGCTATGTACAGTGTGCGCTATGGTACAGCATGGACTATAATACAAGGTACTATACAATTAGTGATTAAGATATATCCTGTGTCGTTATACATTTCTTGTTAGGGTTGGAGGGGGTGAATACGTGGTTCTTGTTGACTAAGTGACATGTCCATAGTGTTCTATGAACAGTATTGTCTTCAGCTGTTTGCGGAAGTCTTTGAGGTCCGTTGTTGATCTGAGTTCGTCTGGTAGGGAGTTCCAAATTGTTGGGGCAGCCAGGGAGAGAGCTCTCTCTGTGGTATTTTTTCGTGTTTTTCTGAAGTCTCTCGAGGTGTTGACTTTGTTGGAGGTTCCTTTTCTTCTTGGGCGAGTGCTGGTGTCTGGTTGAATGAGGGTGTGCAGGCTGTTGGCTGAGATGTGGTGTTTGATTTTGAATATGTTTATTATTGTTTTGTATTTGATGCGTGCGCTGATTGGGAGCCAGTGTAGGTCTTTGAGAACCGGAGTAATGTGTTCATGTCTTGTTGAGCCAGATATAATGCGGGCTGCAGTGTTTTGGGCTAGTTGTAGAGGTTTGAGAGTTTGTTTGGGTAGGCCGAGGTATATGGGGTTGCAGAAGTCCAGTAATGGAGTGATGAGTGCTTGGCATACTGTACGGAAGTGTTCTGTGGCGAGGAGGGGTTTAAGTCTTCTGATGATTCTCATTCTGTGGTATGCGTTCTTGATTGTTTTGTTTACGTGTGTCTTGAGATTCAGTTCGTTGTCCAGGGTTACTCCGAGGTATTTTACTTCCGATTTCATTGGTATGGTTGTGTCTGCTACTTTGATGTCCGGTGGGTGGGTGAAGTCTGGGTTGCGAGTGATTATTAGTGCCTCAGTCTTGCTGTAGTTGATTGAGAGGTTGTTGTCCTTACACCATCTAGTCATTTGTGTTAGGCAGTCGGTTATTTTATGGTAGTCTGGGTTGTCGGTTGAGATAGGTGTGTATATCATAATATCGTCTGCATAGATGGTGTATTGAATGTTGTTCGCTTTCAGGATGTCGCATATTGGCTGGATGTATATGTTGAACAGAAGTGCCGAAAGGGCGGACCCTTGAGGTACCCCTTGGAGGACTTTTATGGGTTGAGAGGTGTTGTGGCCTACCTTGACTTGTATCTTCCTGTTGTTGAGGTAGGATTGGAACCATTTTAATGTTGTACCATGAAGTCCAATTTTCTTTAGTCTTTCCAGGAGTGTTAGGTGGTCAACTGTGTCGAAGGCGGATGAGATGTCTATGAAGATCATTAGGATACCTTTTTTGGTGTTGTCTATGACTCGGAGGATGTTATCTAAGAGGTAAATCAGCAGTGTTTCGACTCCATGTTGGGGGCGGAAGCCGTGTTGGTTGTCATCTAGAGGAGCATGGTTGTCGATGTGTTCCTGTGGTTGTTGTGGCACTGATTTTTCTATGATTTTTGCTAGAAAGGGTATGCTGGATATTGGTCGGTATGCGGCTGGGTTGCTCTTGTCGAGAGTTGTTTTCTTTGGAATTGGTCGTACTGTAGCTTGTTTTAGTTGAGCTGGCATGAGACCTTGGGTGAGTGAGTTGAGCACCATGTCATGTATGACGTGGATGAAGCTTGATTTGGTGACTTTGATCCAGGATACTGGGCAAGGGTCCGTAGGAGCGGTGCTTGTTCTGATTGCTGAGATGATGTGAGAGAGCTGTTCTGTTGAGGGAGGGCGGAATGTGTCCCAGGTCTTAGGGTGTGAGTCAGGCTGGGTTGAAGAGCTGGGTGTAGTTGGTTCTGTGGAGTGAAATTTTTCCTTGATGTGATCAGCAAATTTTTGTGGGTCTATTTGTACTTCCTCCTCCGTCTTCTGTTCCTTTGTGAGGATTTTCACTATTTCGAATAGCTCTCTCGGTTTGTTTATGGAGGTGTTTATCATGTTTGTATGGTATTCTTTCTTGGATTGGTTGATGTGTTCAGTGTATTGTTTTTGGTTTGTTAGGTATATCTGCTGGTTTTCGGGTGTCTTGGATTTTCTCCATCTCCGTTCAATCTTTCTGAGTTCTCTTTTTTCTTGTCGTATGGTTGTGGAGTACCAGGGCTTGTGTTGCCTCTTGTTGTGACAGTATTTCTTTGGTCCGGTAGCTGTAGCAGCGTTGGATAGTGTGGTGTTCCAGTTGGTTATTTGAGTCTCCAGGTTGTCTGTTTCTGTAGTCAGATGTTTTATTGTGTCCAGTAGGAAGGCGTCTCTGTTGAAGTTCTTGAAACGCCTTTGTGTGGGTGAGTTGTTGGTTTGTTCGTTGGGATTGTCTTTTTGTAGTTGCAGTTTTATCTTGATTATGTAGTGGTCTGACCAAGGAACTGGGGTGATGGAAGGTGTTGAAATTAGACCTCCTGAAGTTAGGGAGCTGGTTGCGAAGATGAGGTCTGGTGTAGAGCCGTGTCTGTGAGTTGGGGCGTTGATGATTTGGGTGAATTGAAGTGAGGTCATTGCTTGGAGGAAGGCATCTGCATCTTTGTTGTTGGTGGACTTGAGGTTGAAGTCACCTAGCAGTAGCGTGGGTTTGTTAGTTGCGGTGATGGCACATACTGTTTCGAGCGTAGATGCTAGTTCATCAGGTGGGGCTCGGGGTGCTCTGTAGGTTAGGCAGAGTGCCATGTGTTTGTTCACTATGCTGATTGTGTTGCTTTGTGGTGTGTCGGTGGAGCTCTGCGTTTTGAACTTTAGGTTCTTCTTTGCAATTATCAGTACCCCTCCTCAGCGTTTGTGGGTGCGTGGGCAGCTGTATGCTGTGTAGGTGTCTGGTACCAATTGATTGAGTAGAACATTGTCGGTGGGATTGAGCCAAGTTTCTGTAATGCAGAGTATGTCTGGTTGGTGGTCTTCTATGTGGTCTGCTATTGTGTGTATCTTGTTGCATATGGATCGTGTGTTTATGAGCTCTATGGTTGCGTGCTCTGTTGTATTGTGTGCATCCGTTGTATGTGGTGTGTGGGGGTGTGATTTGTGTGTGTTTTTTCTTCTTGTTGTTGATGTGCTGTGTGTGGCAGAGTGATTGCATTGTGGTACTATGGATGGCCAGGTGGTGGGTGGTTGCCATGGAGAGTTATGGTGTGGGTAGTGGAGGTGAGGGTTTGGTGGTAGGAGATGTGTGAGGAGGAGGCTGCATGGAAGAAACAATGTTGTGAACATGGTGGTGTGCTGTGATGTTCTGTGTGAGGTCTACTTGCGGTTTCAGACGTCTTCGCCTCGGTCTGCTCCTTGTGCTCTGCTGTGGAGCTGTCTGCGATGCTGGTTCCCTCTGCTTGCCTTTGTGCCGCGCCTAAGGGCCATGCCAAAGAGCCCTCAGGCGCGGGCGCGCCCTGCAGGGACGCCTCTTTTATGTGCTGCCTGATCGGGCTCCCACTGCCCCGATTGGGCAGGAGCTGCAGGGAGACTCCCACTGCCCCGATTGGGCAGGAGTGAGGCAGGCAAGGGAGATGGAGTGTCCGGGCCGCGGCGTTCCTGCAGGCAGGGACGCCGCTTTTATGTGCTGCCTGATCGGGCTCCCACTGCCCCGATTGGGCAGGAGCTGCAGGGAGACTCCCACTGCCCCGATTGGGCAGGAGTGAGGCAGGCAAGGGAGATGGAGTGTCCGGGCCGCGACGTTCCTGCAGGCAGGGATGCCGCTTTTATGTGCTGCCTGATCGGGCTCCCTACTTCCTCTTGCTTCCTTCAGCTTATATGTGTGGTTTTTCCTTCTGTTTCCCAGCTCCACCCCCCATGATCCTCGTGATCATGCCTGGTTACCATGGAGCTAGGGCGTGGCTCCCTATCACTTACTTTCTGCAGGGAGTTTTTTTCTAAAGCTGGAGTCTTAACCCCTAAACTCCTGGAGCTAATTCTTTGTTTAGAGGAAAATACCTGTTTTTTTCCTCTTTGTTTCTGCTCCCCTACATCCTCGCCACCACAATATGCTATGATCTTTCTAGACATATCCGCAGCATTTGACACCATCTCCCACAACACACTCCTACATAGACTACAAGAGACTGGCATCAAGGACATAGTGCTACAATGGTTCCACTCCTACCTGACCAATAGACAACAGCTAATCCATACAAACATGGCAACCTCACCCCCTTTTCGACAGCACCAAGGAGTACCCCAAGGCTCCACACTATCTGCGATGCTCTTCAATATCTACCTACAGCCACTCTGCTCGGTAATATGCGCTCACAACATCAACTACCATATCTACTCAGACGATATAATGCTTTATGGACCCATCACAACCACAAACCCAACAAACAATCACCTATCAGACTGCTTTATTGATGTCTCCAGCTGGCTACAAGAGAACAACCTCTATCAACATTAAAAAAAAACGGATGCCCTCATTGTGTCCAAGGACCCAAACTTCACCCCACCACCACACCTCACCTTGGGAACCACCCAAATACAAGTTCAACCCCGCATAAAATACTTGGGAATCATCACTGATCAAGCCCTTACATTCAAACAAATCAAATAGATGGCTGGAACAATATTCCACAAAGCAAAGACAGTACAATGGCTCAGACCATTCATCAACCCACTTGACTTCAGAACAGTCATGCAGGCCATGACGCTCCCCCACCTGGACTACTACAATGCAATTTATCATGGACTACCTGCCGCCCACACCAACCCCCTATGGACTGCCTTAAACACCACAACAAGAATCATCCAGAAGGCAAAAAAACATGATCACATCACCCCGATCCTGAGAGAACTTCATATCCTCGTAGCAAGGATTAAATACAAATCCTTCTTACTTATCCACAAAGCCCTCCATGAAACCCAGACCACACAACTTCAGACTCTACTACCTCACCCTACTCTCAACAGACCAACCCGTCAGACCACCAGCAACACTCTCACTATCCCCCATGAACGAACTAAGTTCAATCAGCAAACCTGCAACAGAGCATTCAAACTGTACGCACCCTCCCTCTGGAACTCCCTCCCGAACCAGATCAGAAGCACCAAAGACCTCTCCGCATTCCGGAAACAGTTAAAAACCATCCTGTTTCATAAATATCTTGGACCTGAAACAGACACTTCTCAATAACTGCTAACCAGAACCCCCTGACCTACCCCCCCCCCCAGCAACCATCTAAGAGACTACCGAAAAACGTCTACTGTCTAGTACTGTTACTTTCTGTGAAGATCAACAATGTTATTCCCCTGATGATGGCCCCCCTTCCTCTTTCTGTCAACTTGATTATTGTCCCCCTCCCCTTTTATGTTAAACCGCTTTGACCTGGTGAAAAGCGGGATATAAATGCAGTTAAATAAATAGAAGACTGAGTTGATGAGGAGCTAGGTAAACTAAGGGCCCTGTATTCGAAGCATGTGTCCCATAGACACCAAATGGGAGAAGACCTTTAGTAAACGGGCCCTAAACATAGACAAAGCAATGGGATGGGATACATCCAAGCATACTGAGGGAATTTAGAAGTTTCGGCAGCACTGTTGTCTGATCTTTTTAACACTTCTTGAGTTGGTAGTGGTCCAGGAGATGGGCAGAGGCTGGAAACTAGAGGCCAATTAATCTGAAATCAGTGACAAATAATTTAATGGAATCACTATTAAAACAGAAGATGGTGCAGTTGCTGGCTTCCAGAATCTGAGGCAGCACGCTTATACCCAGGGCATAATTCCTGGGGGAACAGCCTGGAATGCAGTTCCACTACTTACGTTGATGTCTATTTATTTGCTTACTCACTTTTCAAATTATCAAAGTGGGATACATAAAGCTATAAATAAAATAAACTAAAAAGATCAGAAATCCATTTAACAAAAGAACAGAAAGGGAAAAATTAGATAGTAACTCAAAGCAATTAGTTACAAAGGAATCTATACTGACTATCTGTGCTCCGAAGCCTGTTCAAAAGTGGATGTTTTTATGCCTTTCCTAAGGTCTCTAATCTTACAAAGTGCAGACGGCTATTTCAAAGAGCCAGTGCATAGCTAAAGAAGGCCAGTTGATGACTGGATTCAAAATGAATGCACGATGGAGCATGATAAGTCAAAAATTCTTCCTGTGCGGAACGAAGCATCTGTGATGAGCTATAGGGAATAAGGAGGTCTGCAAGATACTCAGGAGAGTTCTTCAAAAGAACCGTATGTATGAGATTTTGAATCTTATCTGATAGAAGACCCGGAGCCACAGTGGGGATCAAATTTATGTTTCAATTGTGGTATTTTGAAAAGTTGATGCATTTATAAGACAATGCGAGGCATGAATAAGACAATGACAGTCCTTTACATCAAGAAGGAAATGAATATTATGAATCTGTTGTAACGCAAAATAACAAGATCGAACAATTGAAGAAACTGGGAGAGAAAGTCAATTCTAAATCAAAACCTGAGCCAGAAAGGGATGATTGAAGTGAAAGCCATTGGCCAGCTAATTTAGGGCCTAATCTAGGGGATTCCGACTTTCCAGTAATCCATACAGCATGCATTTTTAAAAGGTTAATCTTTAATCTGTTTGATGATAACCAAGCAGAAGAAGCATCTGAACATGGCTCTAAGGAGGAAAGATCAGATGTAGAAGGATGGATGACATCAGCATATTCCATAATATAATTCCCAGATAGAGCATATGGTCTATTTCTGCTGACATGTTTCTATCGTTTAACGTGGCCGAGGGACTCCAGAGCAGCAGGGTTAGTCACTCCAGCTCCTGTCTTCCAGGCAGCCTGCAGGGAAGAGGAGGGAGGGGATGAACCCGGACACTCTACTCCCTAACTCAGTCCCTCTTTACCTGTTGCTCTCCTCATAGCCCTCCTGCCCCCTTCCCTGGCTCCAAAGTTCAATTTCATTAAGCCCTAGTTTTACAAGAGTCAGGTCTTGTCAAATAAATCTATTCAATCTCTTTAACTGGGTGACCAGAGAGTTGGATCAGGGGAAACAAATAAAGATCCAATGGTCTACCGAGTCTGCCTGTCTACAATAACTGCTAAACTCTGCAATTTCTTCCTCTCCCTCAGAGATCCTCTGCACCTCTCTCATAGGGGTATGTTTACTAAACGGCTCTAACGGCGCAGCGGCGGTATTATCGCGTGATAAGTGACATTATCGCCCGATAACGTCACTTATCACGTAATAACACGCCTGCGGCGTTAAGGCACCCTAACGCCGTGAAATCCGGCTCTAAAGGGCAGAGTAAGGCTTCCCAGAGGGCGGAGAGAAGGGGTCAATGGGTGGAGAGTTGGAGGGGAGAGGCTCCAGGCACACTAACGCTGTGGAATCCGGGTCTGAACACTAATGCCAGTGAAACCCTCGCATTAAGGCACATTTGCAGGAAAGAGAAACCATTTCCGTCTGCAATGTACAGCAAACCCAGGGAAACCTAGAAAAAGTGATAGTTGTGATACATGTGCACGGAACAAAAAGGCAAATAAACACAGAAAATGACCGGAACCAAATTTAAAAACCCCATAACCAACCTGGCCAATAGTGATATTAATGAGAAACATAAAGAAACAATACTGAGAAAGCTAAAAAAAAAAAGATATCATGTTTAGAAGGGTCTACGCTCTGTCCTCCTACAAGGTGAATGATCCCACATTGAAATAGCGCTGATCAGGGTTTTCCCTTTATATTAGGCAGGTTTGTTATGGCGTGCACATGTGCCGCAACAGCAGGGTGGGCATGTAGGAAAGGGAAACTGTACAGATGCTGGAAATGGGATACAGAGGGCTGCAGGCGGCACATGCTGTGGTGCAGCTGGGGCACAGTGCGGACTAGGCAGATGCCTAGGTGGCACATAGGAATGCTGAAACTGTAAAGCAGCCAGACAGCAACTGATGAGGGCTCAACATGGGCATGAGTGTGTTTCTCACAGTGTCACAGGGGAGATTACCCAGCAGGTACCCCCAAGGGCACAGAACATTGGCAGGCGGTGCTGGGGGAAAGTGTGCATGTCCATGTAGGTACCCCTACCCGAGAACCCGCACCATAGGCAGCTGCCTACCAGCACACTGGATGGCCTGAGACTGCGCACCACCAGCACCACCGGCATAATGGCATGGCAGCAGGGTGGCGGAGGGGCAGTGGCATCTGCCCACAGCAGACCATGGCCTAGCCCTGTTTAGGTGGGTGCCGTGCACTGCAACAGACAGGGTCTGTCTGACGAACAGTCATGGTATCCCCAGGGAATGAACTGTCCCTGTGGCAACAGTGTGGTGCAGTACACACAGCCAGTGTGTTCAGGAGCAGAAGGTCACAAGTTCAAGTCCCAGCTGTGGCTCCTGCCAACCCAGTCCCCATATTTTACCCAGTACTAAACCGTGGTAATAAAGACGGAACCGTTATTGCAGATAACATAAACATGCCTGAAACGCCTATATTTTACCCTACAGAGGACAGACACCAAAAACATGTGCAATCCCTAGAGCAGAGTTTCCCAACTGCAGTCCTGGAGGGACAAACTCCATTCAGGCGTCATGCTGTCCCTAATAAAGATGCCTGTGCTGCATTTGTATGCGCCGCTCCCGTGGTATGCAAATGTATCTCATGCATATTCATTAGGGACAGCATGAAAATCTGAACAGTGTTTGGCCCACCAGAACCAGAGTTGGGAACCTCTGCCCTAGAGCAGCGGCCAACAGGGGCATAAACACCCACACCCACAGGCTCCACTATCCAAAGCTTCATGGAGAGTCAAGCTGTTGGGCCCTGCGTGCAGCAGCATCTCCCAATCCTAGCACTTGCATACCTTAGCAATGCCGCCCTAAACCTGTGAATACTTTACACATATATCAAGAGGTTGCTATGATTAATGGCAGATAGCAATTCCTAAGTTAAGCACAATTTGCTGATAGAGCTGCATCATAGCAACCTTTCTGATATCTGTGGAGTGTGTTTCAGTTTTGGTTTCTGACAGTGTTTTGCACCCCGGGAGTGACCCCAACAGTGTTGCGTACCATAGCCATGCCTGCACTGTGCTCAGAACTGGTGTGGTAGCCAGGGCTGCGAAAAGCCTCTATATTTGCACAATGCTGGTATAGGTGTGGGAGTGTGTGTCTGTCTATCCAGTGTGTTGTGGCTGCCTACACCTTACTCAGCCCACACTGCTTGCACTGTTTCCAGTGTTAGCCTGCCAATGTGCATAATGAGGAGCAAGGTACCGTGGGTATGGCCCGGACAGGGCGGCCTGGGCAGGATGCATCTGCACAGGGCAATGGCTGGGACATTGTAGTGCCCGGCCACCACCTGCATGGACAGGGTGGTCACAGCATGTCCTGCTGGGAGGTCACTCTCACCCTGACTGAGCAGTGACCACGGCATGGTTAGGTTCCCCCATAGTTCTATATAGTAGTTCTCTCAAGTGATATATATGGGTTCCTTTTCTGGGGCACAATCACTGACTTATCTGCTTGGTGGGTGTGCTCGCATCCCCTCCAGGAATATGCACTATGGACTAGCTAGCAGACTGTCTGCAGTTAGTATGTGTATGGCTGGAACACCTTGCAGGGTGCAGCGGCTGGAGACTCACTGTGCTTGCTGCTGGAGAATGTCAGATAGTGGTGGGGGGCAGCTGAGCATTTCCAGGCCTACTGTCTGTCTGCCATTGCCTTATGGATGAGTACAGATCTGCATTGACTGCCCTGTAGGGTGTCTGTTCCCCAGCAGGACTGAGGTTGATGGTCCCCTCTACTGCCACCATTGCAGGGATGTAGAATGTGGATCCATTGGTGGGAGATCCTGTCCCCCACCCTGAGCCCCAGAGGGCAGGTTGGGTGGTGCTACATAATCCGCCTATGGGTCCAAACACCCCCCCCCGTCACTTAAATCATGTGATCATGGCACCCACACAGGATATGCACTATTCTGGGTGCATCATAGTCCACAAGGGCTAGATGTGACTGGGAAATACGGATGGACACAGGTGTATCCTAGGTGTGTCTGCAAGGACTACCTATCACACACTGGCACTGATGGTGACCTGCAGCATAGCCTATCTCAGCTAAGCCAGGTGCTGTGGACCTGGTGCTGGGCGCCCCACCTCACCCTCAGGGTGAGCACAGTACCCTCACAATGTGACGGTCTGTAGCTACTCTGTGCCAGTAACACACACAGTCAGTTCCCCCTACCGGGCTGAGGTGCTGTGGGGTGCATACCCCATCTTGTGATCATCTGTAGACTACTGATCTGCATGTGCAGTGCATCATGGGTACGGGTGGGTTAACCCTATCCTGGTAACCACAGCAGACAGTTTGTGTGGTGACCTGCAGTCCTTCTGTAGCCAGCCAGGGGTGTGTTAGTAGCTATAGAGATGTAGCCCACTGGTTACTTCACTGACTGTGGAGGCAGTGGTCATGGGTTTGATCCCACAGTGGTGTTATTTGATAGGGCTGGCTGAGGCATTTCCTTTTTTAATTTAAATTAGTGCTGCCAGCAAAAACACCCTCACAGTGCTGTAACCTTAAGGTGCTTCATAAGGCGCCCTATAAAGCGCCTTATAAGGCGCCCTATAGGGAACATTATAAGGTGCCTAGGCGGACAGTGCACTTTATAATGTGCCCTCTGGAGTGCCTTATAGGGCGCCTTATGTGGCACCTTAGGTTACGGCACTGTGAGGGTGTGTTTGCTGGCAGCACTAATTTAAATTAAAAAAGAAAATGCCTCAGACAGCACTGATTTAAAGTAATGGGTAATGCCTCAGACAGCCTTACTCATTAAGCCCACTGGGTGATCGAACTCATGACCCCTGTTTCATCAGTCAATGTATTAACCATTGTGCTACACCTCTGTTGCTGTGTTTGCAGGTCAGCATGCCTAATAAAGGCTAACACGCGTTAACATGCCACGGCTCCCTCTATCGTGCGATAACGGACATTAACGTGCGATAATCCAAAATGCTACCTTAAGACCGGAACGCCCACTACCTTATGTGGCATTCGTCACAGTAAGACTGCAACTAACGCCGGTAACATTAAGACGGTTTAGTAAACATACCCCATAGTTTCTTGAATTCAGATACTGACCTCATCTCCACCTCCTTCACTGGGAGGGCTCTTCAATACATCCACCACCTTTTGTGTAAAAAAAATTTTTTCCCTAAATTATTTTTCAGGCATCACCATTTCCCCTCACTCTATGGCCCCTTCTTTCAAAGCTTTGTTTTATTTGAAAGAAGGCCACCTCTTGTGCATTTATGACAGAGACATTTAAATACCTCCAAGGCATATCTCCCCTCTCCCAGCCGTACTTGGTCTGACCAAGGTCCATCAAGCCCAGTATCCTGTTTCCAACGGAGGCCAATCCAGGTCACAAGTACTTGGCAAGTTCCCAGAAAGATATACAGGTTCCACAATGCTTATTCTGGGGTAAGCAGTGGATTTCCTGGGTCCTCTTTCATAATGGTTTATGGACCTTTCCTCTAGAAAACGTTTTATAAACCCAGCTACACTATCAGCCTTTACTACATCCTCCGGTAACGAATTCCAGAGTTTGATTACGCATTGAGTGAAAAAATATTTTCTCTTATTAGTCCTAAACGGGTTACACTGTAGCTTCATTGCATATCTCCTAGTCTTTCTACTTTTTGATGGCATAAACAATCGATCTACCTTTACCCGTTCCACTCCATTTATTAATTTATAGATTTCTATCATATTTCCCCTCAGCCGTCTCTTTTCCAAGTTGAAGAGCCCTAACCTTGTAAGCTTCTCCTCATAGGGTAGCCTTCCATCCCCTTTACCATCTTGGTGGCTCTTCTCTGTATCTTTTCTTATTCCGCTATATCTTTTTTAAGATTTGGTGACCAGAATTGTATACAATATTCAAGGTGCAGTCTCACCATGGAATGATACCAGAGGCATTATACATAATATCCTTGGTTTTATTCTCCATCCTCAAATGCTTTATGACAAAAAGTAACCATTTTAGTAGGCCTCTGGACTGACGCCATCCTGTTTTCATCCTTTTGAAGGTGTGGTCTCCAGAACTGTACACAATACTCCAAATGAGATCTTACCAAAGACTTATACAGAGTCACTATTACCTCCTTCTTGCTGGCCATTCCTCTCTCTATGCACCCAAGCATCCTTCTGGCTTTCCCTGTTGCCTTCTCTACCTGTTTAGCCACCTTGAGATTATTACTATTACTACTGATCATTTGTATAGCGCTACAAAGAGTACGTAGCACTGCAGAGATACATGTAAAAGGCAGTCCAAGCTCATCAGAGCTTTCAGTCTAGTCAAGACAGGCAACACAGCAGCTGTGGACAAGGATGCATCTAGGGGCAAATGGAAAGAAAACACAGGAGATTAAGCGGATCAGGATGCAAAAACGGCAATGAAGAGGTGAATTTTCAGCCTTGATTTGAAAAGGGTCAGAGAAGGTGCCTGATGTGTAGACTCAGGTAGTTTGTTCCAGGCATAGGGAGTAGCAAGGTGAAAGGAGCAAAGTCTGGAGTTAGCAGTAGAAGAGAAGGGCACAGATAGAAGGGATCTGCCGGAAAAACGGAGCTCCTGAAGAGGGGTGTAGAGAGAGATAAGAGAGGAAAGGTAGTGAGGAGCAGCAGAATGAGTCACTTATAGCACTTATAGGTCAGTAGGAGAAGTTTGAAGTGGATGTGGAAACGGACAGGGAGGCAATGAAGCGACTTGAGAATGAGGGTTCTATGAGCACGACCAGGCTGGCGGAAGATTATGATCGCTTCCAGGCCCACTGTTCTTTCATGGACAGAAGTACTTCACCCCCTATACTGTACCACTCCCTTGGGCTTTTACATCCCAAATCCATAACCCTGCTTTTTTTAAGTGTTAAATCTTAGCTTATACCATTCATCAGACTTCCCTAGATACTGCTTCATAGTTTCCACACCTTCCAGGTTGCCCACCTTCTTGCAGATTTCAATATCATTTACAAAAACCCCAAATGAGTCAATATTTAAATACTGTGGTTAGTGGTTTTTTTAATCAGTAGACACACATATATTCAGTGCTGCTATCTGAATTCCCAGTGGCAATGAATATTCACAGACAGCTGCAGCTAATGGCAGTTGCCCTTATCTGATAAATTTCCTTTGAATATCAACCCAAAATGTGTCCTGATGGCCCTTCCATAACGTCACTCACAAAAATGTTGTAAAGAACTGGATGAAGAACTGATCTCTGCAGCCACTGAGAGTCTTTTGGCGCGGTTCCATGCAGGTAACATAAATAAATGGGGCACCTGTGTATTGGCCCTAAGATAAATAGCTGGATCAGAAGGTGGTTGAGTGGATGTGTTAAAGGAAGCTCACTCTGAACATAATGGTGCAGTGGTTTAAATTTGATTTTGGAAGATGCAGATCTATAGGATAGGCTAAGCAGTTTACAATTCTAACATGTAATAAAGAAGTAATTAGATCTTACCTGCTAATTAGTGTTCCTGAAGGAACGACAGTCCAGTCCCTTTACTTCTGGGTTGCGCAACCCTTCCAGCAGCTTGGAGGCTGAGCCCAACCTTTTTGGAGGTGGGGCGGTATAAATACCACCAGGACCACCCACCAACTCCAGTAATCGACTGAAAAAGCAAACCTAAAGCCATTCCATTAACCACCTATATAACCTAAAAACCTATAGAACATAACATAGACTATGTCTGCATAAACCCTTTTTTTAAAATTTTTATAGAGAGCATTGAGGAGAGAATTAGGACGGGGGGGGGGGGGGAGGTATGCTTGAGGCTGCCAAATCCGACTTTCCCCCGAGTCCCCTCACCCCGAACTGGCCCCATGCTCGGTCCAAAGTTTCCTTCTGGCTGCTAGGTCCTAACCGGGTGGGAGCAGGGACTGGACTGTCGTTCCTTCAGGAACACTAATTAGCAGGTAAGATCTAATTACTTTTTCCTTATCGTCACTCCAGTCCAGTCCCTTTACTTCTGGGATGTACAAGAGCAGTTCAATCCTGGGTGGGATCCGGCATTCCTGACTGAAGGACTGCCAGCCCAAACCGAGCATCCGCCGCACTCTGGATGTCCAGCCTGTAGTGCTTGGTGAAGGTATGCAGCGAAGACCAAGTCGCTGCCCTACAGATATCTAGCGGAGGCACTAGACTGAATTCTGCCCAAGAGGTAGCCTGTGCCCGGGTGGAGTGTGCTCGAAGACCCGCTGGCACCTGCTTCCCTTTCAAAATGTAGGCGGAAGCAATCGCTTCCCTGATCCATCTGGAGATGGAGGCCTTGGCCGCCGCCTCCCCTTTGTGTGGCCCCCCAAACTGAACGAATAGACGTTCGGACTTCCGGAAGGGGGCTGTGCGGGAGAGGTAGCGTTTCAAGGTCCTCCAAACATCCAAAAGGCGAAGATTTCTATCCCTGCCTTCCAGCCCCTCGGCGGAAAGGACCGGTAGGATAACCGCCTGGTTCACATGAAAGGGAGAGATAACCTTAGGCAAGAAGGAAGGGACCGTTCGCAGAACCACCTTATCCTTGAGGAATACTAGGAAGGGGGGCTGAAAGGACAACGCTTGTAATTCGGAAACGCGCCTTGCCGAGCAGATAGCGACCAGGAAGACTGTCTTCAGGGTTAAGTCCTTCAAGGAGGTCGTCTTCATTGGTTCAAATGGTTCCCTGAGCAGGGCGTTAAGCACTAGGTTGAGGTCCCAAGGGGGGACGACCGACCTCCGTTGAGGACGCAGGCATCTCACCGCTGTTAGGGACCTGGAGACGTTCGCGTGTGCCCCTAGAGACTTGCCGCGGATTTTACCTCTATAGCATGCGATTGCCGCCAGCTGAACCCGCAAGGAGCTGTGTGCTAGCCCCTTGTCAAATCCTGCCTGTAAGAATTCGAGGACCTCAGGAACCGAGGCGGCAAGGGGTTTCCGCCGGCGCTCCGCACACCACGCCTCGAAGATGCGCCAAGTCCTAACATAGGAGAGACAGGTCGAGCGCTTTTTGGCGTTCAATAGGGTGGAGATGACCGCTCCTGAATAACCTCTCTTCAGGAGCCTCGCCCTTTCAATAGCCAGGCCGTAAGCGAGAATCGATCCACGTGAGGCATACGCACCGGGCCTTGCCTCAGTAGGTCCCTCTTGCAAGGTAGCCGCCACGGTTGGTCGGCGGTCAACCTCATCAGATCCGCATACCAGGGGCGGCGAGGCCAATCCGGTGCTATGAGGATTATGAATCCCTGGTGCGACTCCACGCGCTGTAGAACCTTTCCGATGAGCGCCCAGGGAGGGAACACATAGAGCAGGCCCTCCGAGGGCCACTTCTGGGACAAGGCATCCAGGCCTTCGGACATTCTTTCTTTTCGTCGGCTGAAGAATCGGTCCACCTTGGCGGACGAGAACCTCGCCATGAGATCCATGACTGGGAGACCCCAACGGGCCACTATCTGGTTGAAGGTCCCCTGCTCCAGTTCCCGCTCTCCGTGGTCTATCTTGCACCTGCTGAGATAATCTGCCGTGATGTTGTCCACACCTGCCACGTGCTGAGCTGAGAGGGCCTCCAACCGACCCTCCGCCCACTGGAACAGAGAGCCCGCCTCCTTTTCTAAGGCGGGGCTGCTGGTGCCGCCCTGGTGGTTGATGTACGCCACCGCGGTGACATTGTCGGAAAGAACGCGAATTGCTCTCTTTCGCACTACGGCCTCGAGAGCCCTGAGTGCTAGACCGATGGCTCGCAATTCCAGTCTGTTGATGGGCCATTGTGCTTCCATCGGAGTCCAGCTGCCCTGGACGAACTGGTCCTCGCAGTGGGCTCCCCAGCCTGCTAGGCTGGCATCTGTCGTCAGTAATAACCACTGATGAGGCTCGAGGGGCATGCCGCACTCCAGATTCCTGGGGCACTGCCACCAGCGTAGAGCCTGTTTGGTCCGCGGAGCGCAGGCTAACTGCCTTGACATGGAATGAAGTTGGGGCGACCACCGACGCAATAGAGCCCTCTGCAATGGCTGCATGTGGGCCCGGGCCCATGGCACCACTTCTATCGCCGCTGCCATTGTCCCCAGAACCTGAAGATAATGCCATGCCGTGGGATTTCGTCTGGCCAGAAACTGCGTGACCAAGAGTCTCAGTTCCCTTGATCTTGATCGAGACAGGAACACCTTGCCTCTGTTGGTATCGAATCTTGCCCCGAGGTACTCAAGTTCCTGGGAGGGAGTCATCCTGCTTTTTGTTCGATTGATGACCCAGCCCAATTCTTCTAGGACTTGGGACACTCTTGCCGTCACAGAGTGGCTTTCCTCCTCCGACTTTGCCCGGATTAGCCAATCGTCCAGGTAGGGATGTACTAGTATGCCCTCTTTCCGTAGGGAGGCCGCTACTACGACCATTACTTTGGTGAATGTTCTTGGCGCCGTAGCTAGGCCGAAGGGAAGGGCCTGGAATTGAAAGTGGCCCCTTGGCACTGCGAATCTCAGGAACTGTTGATGGGATGCTCTGACCGGAATGTGCAGGTAGGCTTCTGTCAGATCTAGAGACGTTAAGAACTCCCCGCCTCTTACGGCTGCTATTACTGAACGTAGGGTTTCCATCCAAAAATGCGGCACCCTGAGGCAGCGATTGACCTGTTTTAGATCTAGGATCGGACGGAAGGAGCCTTCCTTCTTTGGTACCACAAAGTAAATCGAGTACCGACCAGTACCGGGACTATGGCCCCGAGCTTTATTAGGCGGGTAAGGGTTGTCTCTACCGCCGCTCTCTTTGCCGTAGAACCGCAGGGAGACTGGACAAAGGCTGGGTGTATTTGTTTTGCAAATTCGAGAGCATAGCCCTCGCTGATGACTTCTAGGACCCATTGGTCTGACGTGACTCGGGACCAGGCTGGAAGGAATCGCCTCAGGCGTCCGCCTACTGACGGTTCTTCCCCCTGGACCCCCGTCACCTCATTGTTTTCTATTACCCTGAGAGGAGAAGGAGGAGGCAGTCCCGAAACCTCGGCCTGCTCCCCGAAACCCTCTAAAGCCTTGTCCCTTCGAGGGGAAACGGCCCCTGGGAAAGGAGTTTGACCTGGATGGATGAAACCTTCGAGCGTCCTTGGGCTGGTTCCGCGCAGAGGCTAGGGGACGTCCTTGCTTCGGTCTGTCTTCAGGCAGCCTGCCCCCCTTAGATTCGCCAAGGTCCTTGACCAACTTCTCCAAGTCTTCTCCAAATAATAACTTCCCCTTAAAGGGAAGACGGCTCAGGCGTGCCTTCGAGGAGGCGTCCGCTGCCCAGTTCCGTAGCCACAGATAACATCTAGCCGCCACCACCGATGCCATGTTCTTGGCTAGGCTTCTGATGAGGTCATACTGACTATCTGCCAGGAAGGCTGCTCCGGATTCCAATCTAGCCGAGTTGGTCTGAACCTCGCCTGTTGGTCCCTCTGCTGCCTGGAGCTGCTGTGACCATCTTAAACAGGCTCTTGCGACCCAGGCTCCCGACACCGAGGCCTGCAAAGCCAGGGCACTGACATGAAAGGCTTGTTTGAGTAAGGTATCTAGTTTTCTGTCTTGAGTGTCTCTGAGGGCCGTGCTACCCTCCACCGGGAAAGTAGTCTTCTTCGTGACTGCTGATACTGCTGCATCCACCCTGGGAGACTTCAACAGTTCTTTGTCCGCCTCCGGAAGTGGGTATAGGCGAGACATGGATCGGACTCCTGTTAGAGCCGACTCAGGTTGATCCCATTCTTCCTGGATCATCTGACGCACTACCCTGTGGACAGGGAAAACTTTCTGAGATCTCCTGATGGCCTGAATTAAAGGGTCCTCCAGCGCCTCCTCCTCTACTGGATTGTCCGAGGTCACATTGAGGGCCTTTAGGGACTCATGAATTAATGCCGGGAGCTCCTCCCGACGAAAGACTCTAATGATTCGGGAGTGATCTTCTTCAGGGATCTCTCCCTCTTCCAGCTCCTCCTCTTCCTCGTCAGAGCCATCCCCCTCCGGGGAGCCCTGGGAAAGGAGCGGGAGAGGCTCTTCACCGCCCAGGCGAGGCCGTTTAGGCGGCCTGTCTGAGTCTGGATTGCTTGTCCTTTGGGGCTTGGCTTCGGCCGTTGAGACCGCCTCTCCTGTCCCTGAGCTCTGTTTACGCAGGCAATAGGCCTTATGGAGTAAAAGGATGAAGTCTGGGGAGAAAAATTCCCAGGCGCCCCCTGCCCCTGAGGAGGGGGGAGAAGGGAGCAGGGGAGGAGTAGGCAGATCCGAGGATGTCGAGGGGGGAAACTGGGATCCCTCTTCCCCTTCTAAGGGGTCCCCAGACCCCTGAGAAGGCTGGACTATGTCCAAATTCAGTTCATGTTCAACTGAGGCAGCCACTGCAGCACAAGCCCTGCAAACTCCTGCCTCTGAGGAAGTGCCCCTGCGCGTGCCGCAGGACGGGCATTTAGATTTGGCCGCCATGCTTGTAGTTCAGACAACGAAGCCCTTGCCGCTAGCAGGACTATACAGCGTGCCCAAATAGCAGCACGCTGTCCGGCTCAGTTCCGTGTATGAGCTTCTTAATATCCCCGAAGAGAAGGCAGCTACCAGGGCCTTTTGTATATTATAAAAACAGTCCCCCCTAACTGGAACCGGTGAACTAACCTAGGGAAATCAATCAAATTAACTTCAGTAAAATAAACTAATCTAAAATAAAATAAAGTTTGAAAATGCTTAAAATTAGCTTAAAATGATCCCGAAGGAGTCTGGAAATAATTTGTACTTGCGGTTTTGAGCATCCGTTGACTAGGCCCGACTCAGCGGTCTCTGCCCGTTGGCTCTACACGTGGTGGGCCTCACCACGTGGAGCCAGAACGGGGGACCGCGAGTTTGTCCTCTGGGCCGTTTCTTTCTTCTTCTCCCCCCCGGATACCGCAGGAGGCTGGAAGTCGACCCCTAGGGCAGAATCGCCAAAATCGGCTTCCCCGCCGAGATCGGGAGGCCCGGGGTTTGCCGCCGCGTCCTTTGCCTTCAGGACGGGTCTGGCGTTGCCGATTATCTTCCGGCGATGCCTCAAGCGCTCAGCCTCCGGGGGGCTTCGGCGCGAGGCAGGGCCAATCCGAGATGGAAAAAACCTCAGGGAACCGTCGGATGGCAGCCGCAGAGCTCAACGAGATCCTCCCCGGGACTGCCTGCACAGATCACCTTGAAAGCTCGGCCCGACCGGGAGGAGGGGGGGGGGGAGGGAGAGATAGCCTGCAGGAGTAATTAAAGGAGCAGAGACTGCTCAAACCTGAAGGAAAGAAATTAAGAGAGGTAAGGCAATAAAATAATAAATCAGGAATTAAACAAAGTAATCAAATAAGGAAATCAAGTAAAAGTATAGGAAAAGGCTCCAGTAAGCCCTAGGCTTACGGAACCCTCCAGCTGCTTGGAGGCTGAGAATACTGGAGTTGGTGGGTGGTCCCAGGGGTATTTATACCGCCCCACCTCCAAAAAGGTTGGGCTCAGCCTCCAAGCTGCTGGAAGGGTTGCGTAACCCAGAAGTAAAGGGACTGGACTGGAGTGACGATAAGGAATACATAATAATAACAAGCAAGACCATATGGACCTGTCCAGATATAAATAAGATAATATACAGATAAAGACCTGTTTTATAAGAACATTGAGATAGGGGTTGAGCCTTTTGTAAAGTACTGTAAGATATGCAGGAGTGTGGTGTATCTGCCGACATAACCATGGGGTGTAGCAATGTTAAAAAGCTCTGGTGGGGGGGGGGGGGAGCATTGCACTCTCCTCAAATTTTCACATCTGCAGCTTTTTAAAATAGCTGCTCCCGGACATTGATCCTCCCATCCCTGTACCCCCCTGACGTCATCACCCCCTGAGCTCCCCCCAATATTATCAGTGGCCTTTTATTACTAGATACCAGGGAAGCCTCCAGTAAGATATGGAGAAGGGTCAGGGTGGGGGTGGGGGTGGGGGTGTTCATCAGAGCGGTTCTCATTTTTTTTACAGGGTGGGGGAGGGAGGCTGGGATGGATAATGATAATGTGGGGGGTATTTAGGAAGAATTACTGATGATTTTTGGGAGTGCAGGGAGGATGCTGATAATGTGGTGATGTCAGGGAGATTGGGGGTTCTAATGATATGGGGGGACAGGGAGTTGGGGGGAAGGGATGCCTTGCGCCTCCTCCTTTAAGATGGTATGTATGCGTGGCTGGGGGCCAATGTGGAAATGTTCAGGCTTCCACTTGTATTCCCCTTGTAAAATGTGGAATACACATCTGTAGTTTCAGTCTGCTCGAACCACACCATATCCATACCCCCCTGAAATCTCTACCTGGTGGAGATCTCTTAGGCAACAAAATGCCACAAAAGTGCATACTGTAAACAAAAAAATGTAGTATATAGGGTTTAACAAGCCATCAACAATTAAAACGTTTCTGTAAATATATGCACATACAGGCCTATTCCCTCCAGCCCTTGTACGTCCCTCAGAATCGGGACATACAGCAGTAGACCCGATTCTGAGCCCGCAGGGTGTCTAGCCCCTGTGGGATCAGAATCAGGTCTACCAGCTTGTACGTGCAGGCCAGGCCCCAATTCTGAAGGGCCACACAACCAGCCACATCCACGTCAAGCTCCGCCTGGCTCCGTAATGGAGCTGCAGCGTCATGGTGCTCCTGAGAATGTCCTTTTCCCACAGCCAGACACCCGATCTGGCCTCCCATGGCCAGTGTCCGGCTGCAGGGAACCTCCTGCATGACTCCCTGCTTTGTCCCCGCTGGTCGCCGATGCTACCTCGCATCCAGGGGTACTTATTCCGCCTCTGAGATGGAATAAGTCCCCTGTCTAAATGAAATACCCCGGGCATACAGGGCCAACCTCAGAATCAGCCCTGCATGTCCAGGGTGACGGCTCACCCACACACTGCCGTCGCTCTACCTTCCGCCCACCCACCCTCCATCTAAGGTTCCCCATACAACTCGGCTGTTCATACAGGGAGCCTTGCATGGGACGGCAAGGGGGATGATTAGTGGGGTTGTATGTTCAGGCAGGGCATACATCTCTGCTATTTGTGGCTCGGAATGACCCCCATAATCTTTCAATTAATGCCAGTATATATTCAAACACTTTATTCAAATATAATACATCTAAATATTTATCATAGACTCTAAAATACATGCACACATACTTAACAATTCAAAATAATTCATTAACAGCCATTAAACTGCTCACTATCATGGGTTACCCATTGTACATGTCCACCTTCCTTCAACACAAAAAAGGACTATGAAGTTCTTTAAATCCTGAAAAGCATACAAGCTTTTACCTTTCTTCCTTTTATTTATTTATTTAGCTGTTTTTTATACCGCCTTATCATGAATCAAAGTGGTTTATAAGGAACAATAACATTTACATTAAACAGTAGTTAGCAAAACACAAACTCCAGTAGTGAGTGATACTTCCATACAAGGTAATTAGCAGTAGAAACATAGAAACATGACGACAGAAAAAGACCACATGGCCTATCTAGTCTGTCCTTCCATATCAACCACTACAACAGTCCCCTTTTTTCCTTTAGAGATCCTCTGTGTCTGTCCCATGCTTTTCTGAATTCAGATACTGTCCTCATCTCTACCACCTCCACTGGGAGACTATTCCATGGATGCACCACTCTTTCCATAAAGAAAGATTCAGGAGTGATATGCGGAAATATATCTCCCTTCACCCTCATCCCATGTCCCCTCGTAGCAGAACTTGCTTCAGTTGAAAGAGGCTCTCCCCCTGAGCATTTATGCCACGGAGGTATTTAAACATCTCAATCATATCACCTCTATCCTGCCCTTCCTTAAGGCATACATTTTATTTTATTTATTTATTATTTACATTTCTTATATACCGCACTATTTGCGATCAGCGCGGTTTACATAAAAACAAGAAGGTAACCGACATATTAAGATCCTTCAGTCTGTCCTCATATGCTTTATAATGAAGCCCACTAATCATTTTAGTAGCAACCCTCTGCACCGACTCCATCCTGTTCACATCCTTTTGAAGGTGCGGTCTCCAGAATTGCACACTATACTCCAAATGAGGTCGCACCAAAGACTTATACAGAGGCATTATCACCTCCTTTTTTCTGCTAGCCATTCCTCTCCGTATGCACCCAAGCATCCTTCCAGCTTTTCTACCTGTTTAGCTACTTTAAGATCATCAGACACAATGACATTGGGTCCTGCTCTTCTTTTGTGGACAGAAGTTCTTCACCCCCTATACTATATTGCTCCCTTGGATTGCTGCAGCCCAAATGCATGATCTTGCATTTTTTAATATTATATCTCAGCTGCCGATTTCTAGACCATTCTTCAAGCTTAGCTAGATCCCTCCTCATGTTATCTACACCTTCCTGGGTGTCTACTCTATTGCACATTTTGGTATCATCCGCAAAGAGGCAAATCTCACTAGAATGTAAGCCCCGATGAGCATGACTGTGACGGGCAGGGACTGTCTCTTGTATTCTGGCTAACTCTTGTTGGTTAGCTGTACAGCGCTGCGTGTGTGGCGCTCTATAAGTGATGAATAGTAGTAGTAGTAGACAGCCCATGTATTTACATGGGTATCGGATGATGAGGGTATGTGTTAGGTGAATATATTGAATCTTATGATCCAGGAATAATTTATGTTGATAGAACATATGTTTCGGTTTGTATAGTTCCATAATGCTCTGAAAAGAGTAATGTCTTAATATTTTTCCGGAATGTGGATAGGTCATTCATGTTTCTTATTGTGGCTGGAAGGGAGTTCCATAATGTTGGGGCATAGTACGAAAAGGCTCCATTACTCGTCGATTGTTTGCTCCTTTTGAATTCTGTTGAGATAGCTAGGGAGTTTTGAGCAATTCCCCTTCTTTGTCTGTTTGGGATCTTGATAATTAGGGATCCAAGATGGGATGGGGATATGTCACGGATTAGTTTGAATGTGATAAACAAGTTTTTGTACTGGATTCATCTGTGTATGGGAAGCCAGTATAATTGTCTCATAATAGGAGTAATGTGTTCAGATCTAGGGGCCTTCTGGATTACACAAGCTGCTGTGTGTTGTTCCATCTGCAATGGCATCAGTGTGTGCTTAGGTAGTCCCTGGAATATGTTGTTGCAAAAGTCGATAAGTGGTGTCACCCACCTCTAGGTTCCCAGAGGCATAAAGCATGGGAGCTACAGTGGGGCCTCTTCTTAAACAGCGAGGGTGTCTCAAGCAGGTGTTGAAATGCCCCCTGGGATTTGTAGTCCCACAAGCTAATCTAAGAGTGTAGTTGCAGTCGAGTAGCAAGGCTTCAAAAGAGGTCTTTTTATTTACCCGTCCCAGGTGAATTTCAGCACATATGAACAAAGGACAAAAACCATACTTCTGGTATGAAATAAAGGCAAACTACTATAACAAAAATGAATGCTTGTATCTTCAGCCTGACAAAACAAAGGTAGTGCAAAACAGTCCTTATTCTTAAAACAAGCACGTTTCTTCACTTCTGTTTCCTTAAACAGATTCTCTCTCTGGCCAGTTCAGCACAGTGAAGAAATATCATCTGAAATTATTAGTGTACAATCCATGTAGGATTCAGCAGGTGTTTCATCACAAAAATCACATTGCATATCCTCATATGCTTCCCCGGAGCTATCTTCTATAGGATTGTAACTCAGGCTACTTTTAAGCAATCCCTCTTCTCTGTTAAGAGGGCTCCCCTCCTACTCTCTACCGGAGTAAAATGGGAGGTTACCACACACTGCAGAGTTTCCTTCCTGAGAGCCACACACTCTTGGGTAAATGTAGGAAAAACTCTGACTTTCAGCTTCCCTTCTATTATGAGGAATAAGCCTACCTTCTGACTTGGTTTTCACGGAGCTTCTGGGCACAGGAAACTTAATGGAGCTTTTCTCAAATGAAAGCCTCTCACTGCCTTTCTCTTTCCATTTCTCTTTGGGCACAAAAGTATCCTCCAGATAAAAACGTTTGCCTTCCTGGTACCTGTTCTTAGGAAGATTCTTTCCCACAGCTTTTCTCAGCTTGCCTTCAGAAATACCTCCGTGGCTCAGACCACTGGGCTTTTGTTCAGTCCTGCACTGCTCCCTGGAACAAATCCCTGGTATTCTCTCCTGGGCTTCTTCCTGTAGGATTCTGTGTGAGTCTCCGTGTGAAGCTCTCTCATAAGCTCTCCAACCAGCTCCTTCCTCTGCTCTCCTGTTGGCTCCCCAACCAGCTCCTTCCTCTGCTCTAACTCTGACCTCTCGTGAGTGATTTTTAACTGCGTCACTCTTGGTGTTTCTCTGAGCCTCGCCTCCCCTCAGCTGTCCCTCATTACCTAATGGGCTATGAGGTAATCTACTGCTTGAGCGTGCTCTTACACCTGGTACTTCAGCTTGTGTTCGTTGCCCATAGCAACCCTGCTCCATGTGCTGCTCTAACCTGTCACTATTAGAACTGCTCTGCTCAGTTTTTCCTATTTCCATAGGTACTATTTGATCCACCTCATGACAGTGGGTAAATCATGGCTTGGAAGACCGAACGGAAGTCACATGGCTCTAGTAAGGGCCTTAGATGATGCAACATTCTAATTTTTCTGTAGATGGCTTGGGTTGTGTTATTGATGTGAGATGCTAGGTTTAGATTTTGATCTAATGTGATCCCTAGATATTTCACTTTGTTTCTTACTTCAAGGGGTAGCTTCTTTGACTTGTATTTTAGGCAGGGGTTTGAAGTCTTTGTTTCTGGTGATAAATCAAACCTTAGTTTTATAAAAGTTTATTTTGAGGTTGTATGACCAGAGGCATTGAGAGGCTTCATTAAAGCAAGTTATTATTTGCTGGAGATTAGAGTTGTCTGTATTGACTAGGAGGTACATCATTATATCATCCACGTAAATGTGGTAATGCACATTGTGCTTTTGAAAAATGTTACAGCTTGGCTGAAGGTAAATGTTTAACAGCAAGGTTGACAGACGAGTCTTGAGGGATACATTGCTGTTGGCTATATGTGCTAGATCTGGTTTGTCCAATTGTTACCTGTTGGGTGCAATTTGTTAGGTAAGATTCAAACCATTGGAGGGGATAGCCGTCAATCCCTAGTTGCCTCAGTCTTGATACTAAGATGGAGTGGTTAAGGGAGTCAAACGCTGCAGCTATATCGAGGAAGATCAGTATAAAGGCTTGTTTGGTACCTGCTATTCCTTTAATAAGGTTACAAAACAAAGCTGGGAGTATTTCCACTCCGTGATATGGCCTAAAACCATATTGTTGTGGGTCTAGGGGGGCATGAGTATCTAAGTGGTCTTGTAATTGTTTTTGGACTATCTTCTCAATTATTTTTGCCATCAATGGAAGGCTTGAAATTGGGCGGTATGAATTAGGGTTAGCTTTATCCAAAAAACTCTGTTTAAGGATTGGTCTAATCGAGGCGCCATTTAATGCTACGGGCATATGTCCACAGGAGAGTGAAAGGTTGACTATTTTAAATATGTATGGTGCCATTTCTGTTCAGGCCATTTTTAAGAACATAAGAACATAAGATATGCCATACTGGGTCAGACCAAGGTCCATCAAGCCCAGTATCCTGTTTCCAACAGTGGCCAATCTAGGTCATACGTACCTAGCAGTTTCCCCAAAAGACACAGGTTCCGCAATGCTTGTACTGGGTCAAGCATTGATATCCTGGGTCCCTTCTTAATAATGGTTTATGGACCTTTCCTCCAGGAACGTGTCCAAACCTTTTTTAAACCCAGCTACACTAACAGCCTATACTACATCCTCCGGTAACAAATTCCAGAGTTTGATTACACGTTGAGTGAAAAAATATTTTAACCAGCTGACAGGACATGACAGGACAGTGGTAGTATTAATGGACATAATGATTTTTTCTAGGTGTTCTAGATTGATTTGGTTAAACGATTGCCAACGTGTGATGGTCATGCTGGGTAGTAGGGCAGGAGGTAGCAGTGTATCTGTTTGTAATGTAGTTTGCTCATGTAGTGATTGCTAACACTTGGGGGTTGATGCTGACTGTGTTGTCTTCCCTATTATGCGATCGTGTCAGAGATCTCACAATCCCAAATTGTTCCCTTGGACGATTTAGGGATTTCAGCAGTGACTTGGAATAGTTCTCTTTCTTGTGTTTGTTGATGCTGTCTCGTAGGCTTGGAGGGTGATCATGTAGCTATTCCTATTCTCTGGCAGTCTTGTTCTTCTCCACTTTTGTTCTCATTTTCTTAGTCTTCTCTTTATTATTCTAAGTTCATGTGTGTACCAGGTATTGAACGACTTGAGCGATTGTTAGGCTTAGATGGGTGGGGAGGGGCAGATGCTGCTTTGCGATAACAGAATTCCAGTTTTCTAGTAGTTCATCCAGGTCATTTGAATCAGAATTAATTTGTGGCAGTGTTTCTTTTAAGAATACATCTTTGCTGAATTGCTTAAAGTAGGGCCGTGTGATGGTATTGTTGTGTTGCCTGTTTATGGTGCGCTGCTTCAGGATTTGTGAATTTGATGATATGATGGTCCAACCAAGACACACAGATTGTGTTAGTGGCAAAGGATTAGTTACATTAATTACATTTCTGGGCAGGAATATTAAGTCCAGTATATTTCCTTTTTCATGTGTGAGAGTGTGTATTATCTGTTGGAAAGCCAAATCCCACTAGAGGACAGCAACCTTGGGCCGGAAGAACTGGGGTTTCTAGTCCCACAGGCGCTCCTTGTGGTCTTGGGCAAGCCACTTAACCCTCCATTGCCCATGTTCCCTGTAAATATTAGTGTCTGTGTCTCATATCACCTTGTGTTAAATGTATCCCCCAATTGTGTTGTGACCACTTTGATTGAAGGATAAGGTGGTATACAAAACTGTCTAAATAAATAAATATCCTGCATAGCTTTAAGAAAAGAGTCTGCATGATTGCCATGTATAGATGTTAGGTTGAAGTCACCCAGAAGCACTATCTGTTTATTGAGTGATGTGTTTGAACATACAGTTTCCAAGATGTTGGTTAAACTGTTTGTATCCGGGGTTGGGGACCTGTAAATGAGACAGAATATATATTGTTTTGTCTCAATTATTAGGTTATCTAGGCCTTCCAAACTTATGGATGATAGGGATGCATTTAAGTTCTCTTTTATTATTGTCAGGACTTTTAAGATCCTTTCTTTCATGTATATGTTGTTGTTTTTGCTGTTAAGTGCTATCAAGTCGGTGTCGACTCATGGCGACCCTCTGGATAGTTGTCCTAAATTGTGTTCAATCTTCAGTCAGGCGGCTCATTGTTGACAGATTGGCACCCATAGCTGCTGTTATTGTATTGATCTATCTCATTGCTGGCCTTTCCCTTTTGCGTTGACCATCTACCTTGCCAAGCATGATGTCTTTTTCTAATGATCTCTCTCTTTGCATGATATGTCCAAAGTATGAAAGTCGAAGTCTTGTCATCTGAGCTTCTAAAGAAAGCTTAGGTTTGATCTCCTCTAGTACTGACTGGACTGTCTTCGGGCAGTCCATGGTATACACAGTATTCGTCACCAGCACCATAATTCAAAGGCATCAATTTTCTTCCTATCTATCTTTTTCACTGTCCAACTTTCACATCCATATGATAATACTGAAAATGCCATGGCTTGAACAAGTCGAATCTTTGTATGGAGAGACACATTTCTGCTCTTGAGAATCTTGTCTAGGTCCTTCATAGCCATTCTGCCATGAGCAATGCATTGTCGGATTTCTTGACAGCTTGTTGCTTCTTTATTGATAGTTGATCCAAGTAGGTTAAAGTGGTCAACTATTTCAATTTCTTCTCCATCAACGATGAACTTATTCATTTTGCCTGTTGTCAGGATCTTTGTCTTAACATTAATGTGCAGACCCATTTTAAGACCATATTCCTTGATCTTGAGAAGCAAATGTTTCAAATCGTCTTCACTTTCAGCCATTAATGTGGTATCATCAGCATAGGGAAGGTTGTTGAAGAGTCTTCCACCAATCTTTTCACCTCTGTTGTCTTCATACAGTCCTGCCTCTCTGATGATTTGTTCTGCATATAAATTAAAGAGATAGGGGGAAAGTATGCAGCCTTGTCGTACACCTTTGCTGATTTTAAACCATTCTGTTTCTCCTAGTTCAATTCGAACTGTTGCTTCTTGATCAGTGTAAAGGTTGTGCAAGAGAACAATCAGGTATTCTGGTATACCCATGCTTCTTAATGTGGCCCAGAGTTTCTCATTGGGGCTTGTTTACAAAGCCACGGTAGCAGTTTCCGATCATTATCGGAGCCTCTACTGCGGCTTTGTAAACAAGCCCCATTGTTTACACAGGCAAAAGCCTTGCTGTAATCAATAAAACACATATAGATATCCTTTTGGTATTGTTTAGTCTTTTCAAGGATCCATCTCACATCCGCGATAGTCTCTCGTTCCTCTCCCTTTCCTGAACCCTGCTTGACTTTAGGCAGTTCTTGTTCCAGGTATGGTTGTAGTCTCTGCTGAATGATCTTGAGTAGAATTTTGCTGGCATGTGGGATCAGATTGTGTGATAATTTCCACAATCAGTCGCGTCACCTTTCTTCAGTATTGGTATAAACACAGATCTTTTCCAGTCAGTTGGCCATGAAATTGTCTTCCAAATTTCATGGCAGAGCCTTGTAACTATGGTAACAGCTTCATCTGATTGCTGTAATAACTTAATGGGAATGCCATCAATGCCTGGTGCTTTGTTCTTTGATAAGGCTTTCAATGCTGCTTTGACTTCTTTCATCACCAATGGTTCCTGATCATAAGGTATAAGTTGAAATGGCTGTTGGTCCATTTGATCTTTATATTCTGCCCACCTTTTCTTGATCTTCTCAGCATCATTCAACATGGATCCATGAGCATCTTGCAGCATTCCAATTCGGGGCTGGAATTTTTTCTTTAACTCTCGTAACTTTAGAAAAGCTGATCTTGTTCTTCCTTTAATAGCTTCTGATTCTATTTCCTTGCATGCGTCATTGTAGTACTTCTCCTTGTCTTGTCTTGCTGCACATTGGAAATCTTTATTGATTTCTGCGATTGCCTCTTTCTCCTCTGGCTTTAGCTTCTCTACGTTTCTGGACAATTTTCAGAGTTTCTTCAGTCATCCATTTTGGCCGTTTTTGCTTTTTCACCTTATGTAGAGACTTATCGCTTTCTTCTAATACAACCTTCTTGATGTCATCCCATAACTCTTCTGGAACTCTGTCATTTGTATCTAAAGCAGCAAATCGATTTCTCAGGCAGTCTTTAAATTCCAGTGGTATATTCTCAAGGTCATATTTTGCTATTTTCATGAATGGCTTGCTCTTTTTCAACTTTAGCTTGAGTTTGCATACTAGTAGTTGGTGATCTGTACCACATTCAACGCCAGGTTTTGGCTTTGTTGATGTTATTGAGCTTTCCATCGTTGTCTTCCACAGATGTAGTCAATTTGATTTCTGTACAATCCATTGGGTGAAGTCCACGTGTACAATCGGCGCTTGTGTTGCTGGATGAAGGTATTTGAGATGAATAGATCATTGGTCTTGCAGAATTCTATCAATCTTTCTTCAGCTTTGTTTCTGTTGGCAAGTCCATATTTTCCAACCATTTTGCCTTCTTCTTTGTTGCCAACATTTGCATTCCAGTCACCCATGACTATCAGGATATCCTGTTTGTATGTTCTGTCAATTTCAGCTTGTACTTGTTCATAGAACTCATCAACGTCTTCCTCTTCTGAAGCTGTTGTTGGGGCACATACCTGAATTATGCACACAAGCCCTTACAGCATGGCAAGCTGCAAACCATGTAAATATATATGCACTTATATAGTCCATCCGCAGAATATGCTATAGCTAGCCAAACAAAGGCTTCTCACTCCTGTCATCCTCTCATGCAGATGTTAGGGGTCCATAAAGAACTTTCTCCACAGTGGACGATAACCCAAACCAGAAGCAATTCTTTCTGCTATGGTAGCTGCTCAACTACCATTCACATCGCTCCTTGCTTGCTGTACAAACTCAATAATTCCTTGTTTTCCTTTAACTCCAACACGGCCGTCAGTCTTGCCACAGACAAGGGCTTCTTCAGGGAGTAACCTTACAACTTAAAAACAAATATACAAAGTCTTGCTGAAGGCTGTACTGACCATTTGGCTTCTGCATAGGTCGGAATATATGGGAGCTACTGTTGGTTTTCTTGGCACTTTGTTTTGCTCTGGTTGGTTCCGTCTTTAGCTGGATTCTTTTTTCTGGGCAGCCGTACTGTGGCTACCGCAGTGCTATTCTCTTGCAATGGCTGGTGAGGGCCATAGCCTGAGATTCCGTCTTTTCTTTGTCCTCTTTCCTTCTCTTTCTTGTAGGGTTGTCAATAAGGTGACGGGAGAAATGGATGTCATTATTTATTTATTACTGGGGGGGGGGGGGAGGAGGTTGGGGATAAAATTAAAACATTTTTTTTATTATTATATCATAAATGCAATCCTAATACATAGTTCAAAAGAAATACACAGTCTGAGATGAATCAATACAAAGAAATATCAATAATCAAACTAAACTCAATACTGTGTAACAGCCCACATCATGGAGAAGACAGCTTAAAGGTACCTGGGAAAATTCTTAATAAAGGCTACAACCACCTAACAAAATAATCTTATCATTAAAGAAAGATAAAAGAAGCGAATTCAGGCTTGGAGGGACAACAGGAGCGCATCTAGTTGAGATGATTCAACAAAAACATAATCTATACCCTGAATAGTAACTAAACATTTACAAGGAAACCGAAGGAAGAAGGTCCCCCCTGCAGCCAAAACACGAGGTTTAAGCTGGAGGAAGGACTTCCTCCTCAGTTGAGTATAACGGGAAACATCAGGGAAAATAGACATTCTTAATCCATAAAAATCAACATTTTTTTTTCAGAAAAAAAGCTTTCATAATTTTTGCCTTGTCAGAGAAATTTACCAAAGTAATTACTAAAGTGGCACACGTAGAAATCAAAGCCTGAGAATTTTCAAGAAAATCAGTCAAATTTAAATCACTTTGTACTTCTGATGGAGCCACATCCTTGTTCGAGGAAGTCTCCCGACTTGGCAGATAATAAGAATGTGAAATCAAAATAAGATTAGCATCTGGCATCAATAAAACATCTTTGCAGTACTGCCTAAATAAAAGAAGAGGTGTCATAAAACGAGTCTTAGGAAAATTTAGAATACGAAGATTATTCGCACGAGACTTATTTTCCAATAACTCTACCTGTTTATACAAAAGTAGCGTATCTTTTAAAGAGGAGGCGCTCGCCGATTGAAAAACACCGGCTTGAGCCTCCAATTTATCAACCCGCGTAGACAAACTCCCAACCGTTGAGCTCAAGGTATGTACCTTGTGCACAACCTGTTGGGAGAAAGCAGACGTTTGATCCATAAATTTAGTTAACAACAAGTTAGTGGCAGAGACTTGTTTCCAAATATCCAATAAAGAAACATTTGTAGGATCAACTACAGAAGAAGAGGAGGAAAAGTCCTCCAATTTGATAGCCAGAATAGGAGTTAAAGAAGAAACTTTACTAATAGCATTAAGAGAACTGTCACAAACAGCGCCCTCTTCCTCAGCCTCAGAGGAAAAGATGTCCAAATCTAACACCTGAGTGCCAGCGGGATTAGGAGGAGGAGTCCTTTCGATGGTACTCAGGGAAGCTCCAGAGGCAGGCGAGGAGGAAGCAGGAACTGGTGAAACAAGCTTATGTTTAGAAACCACATGCTGGTCCATCGGACCAACCACTGCTTTAGAACCTCAATCGTTATCAGAAAGTTTTTTCAAAGACTTTCTTTTCCTCTTAAAATGACCTCTGGGCATTCCCTCAGCAGCTAGAGCTCCGAGGCTCCGAAGTAGCACCGAAGGGGCACCAAAGGGGCGTACCCCCTTTGGTCACGCCCCCTTCGGGCACGCAACCGCGGCCGTGAAAGGCAGTTGGCTTTTAACTGTTGCAGTTCCCCGATGAAAGAAGGGGTAGGAGGAGCTTCACCTGCAAACACTTCAGCTGGAAACAAAGTTGACTGCCAAGCCCCTATATCCTGGCTGCTGCTTCTCAGCTCCTCTGAGAGCAGCTGGCTTTTAACTGTTGCAGTTCCCCGATGAAAGACCATTTTTGACTTATGGGTTGCCCCTTTTGTATGGTGTCTAGGAAGATATGTACATTGTTCTGAGTTGCGTATTTGAAACCTAGAAACATGATGGCAGAAAATGACTAGATGGCCTATCTTGTCTGCCCTTCCTTATCAATCACTACAAAAGTCCCCTTTTTTCCCTTTAGAGATCCTCTGTGTTGGTCCCATGCTTTTTTGAATTCAGATACTGTCCTCATCTCTGCCACCTCCACTGGGACATTATTCCATGCATCTACCACTCTTTCCGTAAAAAAAATATTTCCATATATTACTCCCGAATCTATCCCCTTTCACCCTCATCCTATGTCCCCTAGTAGCAGAACTTGCTTTCAATTGAAAGAGGCTCTCTCCCTGAACATTTATGCCACGGAGGTATTTCAACGTCTCAGTCATATCACCTCTATCCCGCCTTTCCTCTAAGGTGTACATATTAAGATCCTTAAGTCTGTCCTCATATGCTTTATAATGAAGCCCACTAACCATTTTAGTAGCCACCCTCAGTACTGATTCTATCCTGTTTGTATCCTTTTGAAGGTGTGGTCTCCAGAATTGCACACAATACTCCAAATGAGGTCGCACCAAAGACTTATATAGAGACACCATCTCCCTTCTTCTGCTGGCCATTCCTCTCCGTATGCACCCAAGCATCCTTCTAGTTTTTGCCGTTGCCTTTTCTATCTGTTTAGCTACTTTGAGATCATCATACACAATCACGCCTAGGTCCCGCTCTTCTTTATTGGACAAAAGTACTTCACCTTCTATAGTATATCGCTCCCTTGAATTGCTGCAGCCCAAATACATGGCCTGGCATTTTTTAGAATTATATCTCAGCTGCTGAATTCTAGACCATTCTTCAAGCTTAGCTAGATCCCTCCTCATGTAATCCACACCTTCCTGGTTGTTTACTATATTGCAGATTTTGGTATCACCCATAAAGAGGCAAACCTTGTACACTTGTTTGTACACTGTTCTTCTGTTTCAATAAACAGTTTCAATCATAAAAACAAATATACAATAATAACAAATACAGAAGTATATACTTTTTTTATCTTTATGCAATTTACAACATTGAACCAAGAATACAATCCTTGTAGAGAAATTGGGATATGAGTATCACAAAATTATTAAGGAAAATTATACAGAAAAAAATAAACATACAATCATTCCCACTCTAGCCCACAACAGAGAGAGATCCAAGAACAAGGAAATAAACCTATCTACATTTTTGACAAAGATTATCAATACAGGAGAACAACCAGTATACCTAAATAATCACAGTGGATCAGTTGGAGTCCCCATCAGGTCAACCCATTGGTGAGAGTTAAGGAAGACCAGCAGCTGGGAGGGCTCATAAAAAACATAAGAGAAGCCTGGTACTTGATCAGACATTTACAAGGGCACTTAAGAAAAAACAGAGTCCTCCAAGCTGCTGTACACCCAGGCGAAGGAGAAGAAACTCTTGTCTATTTTTTTGCGTATCATGAACCAAATCAGGGTACATATGAACTAATAACCCTTTAAATTGCATATTCCTTTTCTTAAAAAAATACCTTCATTAACCATTCCTTATCAGATAAGAAAGCTGAGGTAATCAACAGAGTAGCAGATGTTACTACGTCTTCCAACAAGTATATACTAATGGCATTGAAATACACAACCCATTCTTCTAAATTTCCATAGTAATTCACATCCTTACCGTACAAACATTTTAACAAACATCTCCACTGTTTCTCAGAACACCATGTTCTAATTCCTACCTAACCCATACAGCTGTTGATAACCCTCTAATCCTTATGCTTTAAAGCTCCTTTCCCCTACCTCCTCGTTCAACCTCCAGCTTTGCTCTATTGCCACCACTCACCAGCATGGCCACTACCTTGACCTTGTATTTTTTTCTAATTGCCTACCCTCAAACTTCTGTATCTCAGTTCTTCCCTTATCCAACCATCACCTGCTAAACTTCACTCTTCATCATCCACCACCTCAACCTTGTCCTGTCTCCTCCAAACTCTTTAGAAATCTTCATGCTATTGACCCTTCGGTTATTTCCTCCACTATGTCATCTGAGTCTGTTGATGAGGCTGTAGCTTCCTATAATGCTGCACTCTCCTCTGCTCTGGATGCTCTTGCTCCATCCATGCCACGTCCTGTGTGGTGCACTATACCCCAGCCCTAGCTTTCATCCACTACCCACTATCTACGTTCCTGTGCCCATTCAGCTGAGCATGCTTGGCTCAAATCCTGCTCCCTTGCAGACTTTCTACACTTCATATTCATGCTTGTCTCTTTCCAGTCAGCCATAGCACTCACCAAACAAGACTATTATGTCCATTTGACTAACTCTCTTGCCTCTGACCCTCACTATCTCTTTACAACTCTCAAATCTCTCCTCAAGGTGCCTCCACCTCCAACCCCTCCCTCTGACAAAATCTACAAGATCATCCTCCAAATCCCCTCAACATTAATTACTTCCCCTCCTTCCCCTCTTCACTCCCATCTTTCCCACTCTACCTTTGCTACCCTTTCTTCCTTTTCTATGATCTCTGAGAAGGAAGCTGCCACCTTCTTTCCTCCTCCAAACTCACTACCTGCTCCTCTGATCCTATTCCCACCAGTCTCCTAAGCCACATCTCCTCCACTGTTGTCCCTTCCAACTCTCATATCTTCAACCTATCGCTCTCCACTGCAACTGTCCCTGCAGTCTTCAAGCATGCTGTAGTTCATCTCTCCTCAAGCAACCCTCACTTGCTTCAACCTGTCCTTCTATCAACCCATCTCCCTCCTCCGCCTCATTTCTAAACTACTTGAACATGCGGTTCACCGCCGTTGCCTTGACTTTCTCTTCCCTCAAGCCCTCCTGGGTCCTTTACATTTTACTGAAATGGCTTTTGCCGAAGTCTCCAGTGACTTGTTCCTGGCAAAATCCAAGGGCCTTTACTCAGTCCTCATCCTTGACCTCTCTGTTGCTTTTGACACTGTTGACCACAACCTTCTCCTTGATACCCTGTCCTCACTTGGTTTTAAGGGCTCTATTCTATCCTAGTTCTCCTATTATTTCTCCCATCGCTCTTTCAGTGTTTATTCTGGTGGATCCTCCTCTGCTGCTATCTCGCTCTCAGTTGGTGTACCCCAAGGATCTGTCTTGGGTTCGCTCCTTTTCACTCTCTATACCAAGTCTCTTGGTGCACTCACCCAGTCCTTGGTGCTTTCAGTACCATCTTTATGCTGATGACTCCCAGATCTACGTCTCTACACCTGAAATCTCTCTGGCAATCCAGACCCGGATCTCTGCCTGCCTTTCTGACATTGCTGCTTGAATGTATCTCCGCCACTTGAAATTGACCATGGCCAAAACCGAGCTTTTTATTTTTCCCACGAAATCTTCATCTCATCTTCCTCCTTTCTCAGTCTCTGTGGCTAGCTCTCTACTCCTCCCTGTTTCCTCAACTCACAGCCTTGTGGTTGTCTTTGACTCTTCTCTCTCCTCCTCCACTCACACATCTCAGCTGGTTCATGAACCGACCAGAGGGGAAGCCATATTAGACCTAGTCCTTAGTGGAACACCAGATCTAGTGCAAGAGATAAGGGTGTTGGGGCCACTTGGCAATAGTGATCATAGCATGATCGCCTTTGATTTAATTAGTGGAGGAGGGATAGTAAGGAAATCCACAGTACTACCTTTTAACTTTCGAAAGGGAGACTATGATAAGATGAGGAAAATAGTTAAGAAAAAACTAAAAGGAGCAGTTGCAAAGGTTAAAGACTTACATCAAGCTTGGATGTTGTTGAAAAATACTTTCTTGGAAGCCCAGACCAGCTGTATTCCACGCTTTAAGAAAAGTGGAATGAAGTCCAAAAAACTGCCAGCATGGTTTAAAGGTGAGGTCAGAGAGGCTGTTGTTGCCAAAAAAGCATCTTTCAGGAAATGGAAAAAAGAGTCAAACGACGAAACCTGGAAACAGCACAATCACTGGCAAGTCAAATGCAAGGCATTGATAAAGCAGGCAAAGGGAGAATTTGAGAAGAAGCTTGCTGCGGAAGCAAAAACGCAAAATAAAGATTTTTTTCAAGTACATTCGTAGCAAAAAACCTGTGAGAGAGTCAGTTGGTCCATTAGATGATAGAGGAGTTAAAGGGGCACTAAGAGGCGACAAGGCGATAGCGGAGAGACCTAATGAATTCTTTGCTTCGGTCTTTACTGAGGAAGATGTAGGGATGTTACCCATGACTGAAGTGGTATTTAAAGGTGTGGAAGAATTGAAGGAAATATCGATACATCGGGAAGATGTATTACAACTATTAGATAAATTGAAGAGTAGCAAATCACCTGGGCCGGATGGTATACATCCAAGGGTGTTGAAAGAACTGAAATATGAGATTGCAGACCTGCTATTAGTAATCTGTGAACTATCATTAAAATCATCTCTAATACCTGAAGATTGGAGGATCACCAATGTAACACCAATTTTTAAAAAGGGTTCCAGGGGTGATCCGGGAAACTACAGACTGGTGAGCCTCACGTCAGTACCGGGAAAAATGGTAGAAACCATCATAAAGAATAAAATTACTCAGCATGTAGATAGTCATGGCCTAATGGGAGACAGCCAACATGGCTTTAGACAAGGAAGACCTTGTCTTACTAATCTGTTATGTTTTTTTGAAAGTGTGAATAAACAGGTGGACAAAGGTGAGTCGGTTGATATAGTGTATCTGGACTTTCAGAAAGCCTTTGACAAGGTCCCTCATCAGAGACTTTTGGCAAAACTAAAGAGTCATGGGATAGGAGGCAGTGTACTATTGTGGATCAGGAATTGGTTAGAAGATAGAAAGCAGAGGGTTGGGCTAAATGGCCACTTTTCCCGAAGGAGAAAGGTGAATAGTGGTGTACCCCAGGGATCTGTGCTGGGTCCGCTGATTTTTGACAATGACCTGGAAAGTGGAATAATGAGTGAGGTTATCAAATTTGCAGATGACACAAAACTATTTAAAGTTGTTAAAACCCAAGAGGATTGTGGAAAATTGCAAGAGGATCTTGATAAATTGGAAGACTGGGCATCAAAATGGCAGATGAAATTTAATGTGGACAAGTGCAAAGTTATGCACCTAGGGAAGAACAACCCAAACTATGGTTACACGATGCAAGGTTCCACATTAGGAACCACCACCCAGGAAAAAATTTAGGCGTCATTGTGGATAGCATGTTAAAACCCTCGGCCCAGTGTGCAGCGGCGGCCAAGAGAGCAAATAGAATGCTAGGTATCCTAAGGAAAGGAATGGAAAATAAAACAAAATATATTATAATGCCTCTATATCGTTCCATGGTGAGACCGCACCTTAAATATTGTGTGCAATTCTGGTCGCCGTATCTTAAAAAGGATATAGCGTTATTAGAAAAGGTTCAGAGAAGAGCCACCAAAATGGTAAAGGGGATGGAAGGATACTCCTATGAAGAAAGGCTAAAAAGGTTAGGGCTCTTTAACCTGGAAAAGAGACGGCTGAGGGGAGATATGATAGAAGTCTATAAATTAATGAACGGAGTGGAACGGGTAAACGTAGATCGATTGTTTACTTTATCAGAATATAGAAAGACTAGGGGACATGCAATGAAGCTACAGGGTAAACTATTTAAGACTAATAAAAGAAAATATTTTTTCACTCAACGTGTAATCAAACTCTGGAATTTGTTACCGGAGGATGTAGTAAAGGCTGTGAGTATAGCTGGGTTTAAAAAAGGTTTGGACAAGTTCCTGGAGGAAAGGTCCATAAACCATTATTAAGAAGGGACCCAGGATATCAATGCTTGACCCAGTACAAGCACTGTGGAACCTGTGTCTTTTGGGGAAACTGCTAGGTACGTATGACCTAGATTGGCCACTGTTGGAAACAGGATACTGGGCTTGATGGACCTTGGTCTGACCCAGTATGGCATATCTTATGTTCTTATGTTCACATATCCATCTGATAGAAACATAGAAATATGACGACAGAAAAAGACCACATGGCCTATCTAGTCTGTCCTTCCATAACAACAACTACAACAGTCCCCTTTTTACCTTTAGAGATCCTCTGTGTTGGTCCCATGCTTTTTTGAATTCAGTTACTGTCCTCATCTCTACCACCTCCACTGGGAGACTATTCCATGGATCCACTACTCTTTCTCTAAAGAAATATTTCCGCATATCACTCCTGAATCTATCTCCCTTCACCCTCATCCCATGTCCCCTCGTAGCAGAACTTGCTTTCAATTGAAAGAGGCTCTCTCCCTGAACATTTATGCTACGGAGGTATTTAAACAGCTAAGACCTACCGTTTCTTTCTCTATAACACCAACCAAATCTGCCCATTCCTATCTGAACACACTACTAAGACACTTGTTCACTTCTTAGTCACCTCCCGTCTTGACTATTGTAACCTGCTCCTTGTGGCCTTCTGCTGAATAATCTCTCCCCTCTTCAATCTATTCAATACTCTGCTGCGTGGTTAATCTTCCGCAAGCCTCATCATGCTCATATTATCCCTCGGGTTACTTCATTGGCTCCCTATCCGTTTCCGCATCCAGTTCAAACTTCTCCTGCTGACCTATAAGAGCATTCACTCTGCAGCGCCTCACATACCTTCCTACACTCCCCCTCGAACTCCACTCTTCTGGCAAATTGCTTCTATCTGTGCCCTTCTCTTCTATTGCTAACTCTAGACTTCACTCCTTTCACCTTGCTGCTCCTTATGCCTGGAACGAGCTACCTGAGTCTGTATGCCAGGCACCTTCTCTGGCCCTTTTCAAATCCAGGCTGAAAACTCACCTATTTGCTGCCGCTTTTGGATCTTGACTCACTTAATCTCCTTTGTATTTCCTTACTATTCAACTAGATATATCCCTGTCTACACCTACTGTGTTGTCTGTCTTGACTAGATTGTAAGCTCTGATGAGCAGGGACAGTCTTTTACATGTCTGTGCAGTGCAACGTACGTCTTGTAGACCTATACAAATGCTCAGTAGTAGTAGTAGCAGATCCTTATATATACAAACCAGGAACCACTTTGCCTATCTCATATCTGCAGCCTCCCTGTCCCTCTGGCCCAGCCACAGCTCTCCCAGGCAGGACCGAGCTTGCCGGAGCCGAAAACCGACATCCCCAGCGTGCTCTGCCCAATCGGGGCAGCCCGGCACATTTTAAAAAAGGCGTGAGCCCGCCAGGCGTGGGTGCGCCCGATGGCGCTTGAGGGCCTCGCCAGAGGGCCCTGTGGCATGGCCCTTAGGCGGGGTCCTGGGACAAGGACACCCCACCCCGCCATCACTGGCGCCCCCCGGTTATACTATCATATTGTGCTTTTGTCTCTTGTTGTCCACATGTGCCACCAACCCAATCACACATCACCACCCGCCGCTCATTTGGCATCCGATATATGCTTTTTACCCCGTGTATAACCCGGTCATAGTGCATACCATAGCACTACCAAACCTCTTTCCTGTATACATAAACATGAATCTACAACCACATCAGGGACCAATCACAATCCCCCCCAGGAGTGCCCGACCTCAGCACAGGGCAAAACCAAACAAGCAACAACGGATAAGAAAACCTGAAACCACCAAGCAAAGTGAAAACCCCTATCCAGACCACTCTCCACAGGCTCCAGTCTCCTTCATACTACTCAACGCCAGATCAATCAGAAACAAGACCCACATCATACATGACATCATCACAGATGCAAAACCCGACATCCTATGCATCACCGAAACTTGGATCACCGATACCGACTCAGTAGTCATCAACCAAATTAGCAAACCAGGATACAAAATCTTTAATTGCCCCCGTCCAAACAAAAGAGGAGGAGGAGTTCTCATCATCGCCAAAGCCTCCTTTCTCCTAACAAACACGTTTCAAAGCTTCAATGACGGCATTGATCTTCTCAGAGTGGAGAACAAAACTATTTCCATCTGTCTGATCTACAGACCCCCCCACATCACCACACGAAAGCCTAGCTACTGTCCTGGAAGTTATCAACACCACCTCAATCAAAAAACAGCAGATCATTCTAGGAGACCTTAACCTTGCGTCAGGCTCTACAGTACAAGCCAGAACTTTCATGGAAGCCATGGAACAACTTGGATACGAACAAATAATCCTCGACGCTACACATATCAAAGGCAACACGCTGGACATGGTGTTTCTGCCCTCCAAAAGTCAGGAACTAAAGCAAACCAAACTGCAAATAACCCAGGTATCATGGTCTGACCATCACCTGATAGAATTATCATTACAGCTCCCCACTGCTCCAGAACGCTCCCAGCCCATCCCACCTGCAAACCTACGGAGGAAATTCCAAAAATTCAATAAAGAAGCCCTAACAACATCCATAACTTCGCACATTACCCTGGAACACACGGACCTTGAGAAATTAGTGAGACAATGGAATACAGGAATTAAAGCTATCGCACTACCAGCCCTGATACCACCAACCAACTCATCCAAACTCAAAAGTGAACCTTGGTACACCTCCACCCTAAGAGTACTCAAGATAGACTTACGTAAGCTAGAAAAAAGGTGGAGGAAAGCCAAAACCGAAGATCATAGAAGAGAATACCTTAAACTTCTCACAATGTATAAGCATGAAATCAACCTGGCAAAGAAAACACACCACACCAACATACTTAATAAAGCCCTCAACAGACCCAGGGAACTTTTCGAACTTGTCAGATCACTCACCAAGACGTCCCAAGCTACAAATCAAAATGGAACAATGACGGCCCAAACTCTGGCCGATCATTATGCCAGCAAACTTAACCCTCAAAATAGCAAGCTGAACATACATCCACCAGTACTCACCAATCAAGGGATGGATGCAGTCATCACCCAACAAAAAACACACACGGCCGAAAACGCAAACCAGTACCAAGAATGGGATACCTTCAGAAAGATAGATGACAGGCAAATCCTGGACATAATTACTAACCTGAACTCCACAACCTCCCCCCTCGATCCATGCCCAGCATCATGGATCAAGGCTGTGAAGCAAGAAGCTGCCAAGTATATCGCCCATATAGTAAACCAATCTCTACTGCAAGGGATCATGCCAGCACAACTCAAGCAATCCCTCATACGACCCATCCTGAAAAACAAATCTCAAACTACTCAAAGGTCTTGAAAACAGAAACAAAATGTACATGCTCATTTTCATAGACATATCAGCTGCCTTTGACTCAGTGCATCATTCCACACTCCTGGACAAACTTGCTTCCATAGGCATATCAGGGACCCCCCTGAAATGGTTCTCATCCTACATAAATAACAGAATGCAACAGGTCCACTTCAACAACACAAAGGCCGCCGCCTTCCCTCAAACTCAAGGCATACCACAAGGCCCTGCCCTATCCTCACTCCTGTTCAACCTATATCTGCGACCCATTTGTGAAATCCTACAGGACCACAAGATCAGTTACCACATCTATGCAGACGACCTGATGCTCTACACTCACCTCGACATAAACAACCCTGACCTCAGCCAACTCGAAAAATGCCTAAGTGAACTACAAACCTGGCTGCAACGCAACAATATGTCAATCAACCATAAAAAAACAGAAGTGATGTGCATCTCCAGAAAACATGACTTCAACCCTCCACCAACGGTTACCATGAACAATAACGTTTATACCACAAAGCCCGAAATAAAATACCTAGGAGTAATGCTGGACAGCAACCTAAATATGGACAAGCACCTCCGAATTACCAATCGGGCCATTTTCCACAAATTAAGAGTCCTGCAACCGCTACGGAACATTATTGATCACTCCGACTTCAGGACAGTGGCACAAGCCCTCATCATTCCCCACCTGGATTACTGCAACACCATTCTACAAGGTCTGCCTAAAAAAACCCTTGACATTCTGCAATTGGCACAAAACGTAGCAGCCCGAGTCATCATGAAAAAAGGTCTAACTGACCACATCACTCCCGTCCTAATTGAGCTACATTGGCTCCCCATCACGGCCCGCATCCAATATAAGATATTAGTAACCACATTCAAGCTTGTTCATAACATAGCACCCTCTTACCTCAACACCTTAATCTCAGCACAACCAATCAACAGAAGCAGAAGAACAGTAAATAGCAATACCCTTCAAGTCCCGAGTAGCCTGAGAAATTGCAATGCTAACACCACTAACAGAGCATTCTCCTTTATGGCTCCGCGACTCTGGAACCAAATGCCCTAAGAACTGAGAGCAAACAAGGACCTGAAGGACTTCAGGAAAAAACTTAAGACTCACCTATTTCAGACTCATTACAACCTAACCTAGTCAATGTAATCCTTTTCGAACAAGTCTACTAAAAATCATATCAACAAGAAATGCATCCTGAAATTATGTAATTTATGTATATATGTAAAGCCTCCTCTCAAGCAATCAAATGTAAATCTGTAACCGTTTGCTGTGACTATTACCCTCCCCTGCAATCCTACTGTATGCTTAAATTCTGGCCTGTACAACCGCACCCTTTTGTATAGAAAACCGCCACTGATCCCTGGAAGTGGCGGTATACAAGTGTACACTAAATAAAAATAATAATAAAAGCTGACAGTCCAACCAGCCCCAGGAACTGAGCATGACCAAGAGTCACAACCCAGATCAGCCCAAGAGAATCCCGATCATCAACGACGCAGTCAGAACCCCAACGAAACAAGACGCCTTCAACAAAGTAAGTGGTCTGAGGCATACCAGCTGACTATGTTACCCACCACTTAAACCGTGACAGATAGCTCCTGCCCACACCGATGCAAACTAGCCTCAGTTTGTCTACCTGCGTTAGTGCATCCTGTGCCTCTGAGACTTGCCTGTGCCAATGCATCCTGTGCCTGTGTTATTTGCCTGTGCTAGTGCATCCTGTGCCTGTGTTATTTGCCTGTGCTTGTGCATCCTATGCCTGTGATATTTGCTGTTTCTAGTGCATCCTGTGCCTGTGATATTTGCCTGCGCTAGTATTTCTATGCCCATGGTAATTGCCTACGCGTATGCACGCAGTGTCTGTGATATTGGCCCGTGTTAGTCACACTGTGCCGGTGATTCTTCCCACGCTACTACTGCCTGCACCTAAGGCACTGACCAACCGGTGCCTGTGGCCTGTATCCGTAGTACCTGCATACCTGTGATAGTATAATCTGCTTGCCTGTTTCACCTGCCAACCCACAGGAGTCCCCTGACTGCGGCAACAGGGCGAATACCTAATATGACGCCCTACCCTATGGCCCTAGTTTGCTGTTACCTCCTCGCTGGATGGCTCAGCAACACAACGGCCTATTCTCCCACCCCCAAACACATACCAATCCTACAGAGCCATGGGAGGAGATGGTCAAGCGCTCCCTATCACAAGGCAAAAGACGATATGCGCGCACAACACCCTCACTTACTACACATCGCACTGCAACATGCCAAGAAAGCCAAACAAGAGAAATACCCCACCTCCAAAATCTGAAATGTGCCCTCATAAACGCACAGAGACATGGCTATCTAGCGATGATATGGTCCTCCTCCACCAACTCATACCCACCAATTTTTCCATCCACACATGCCATAGAGACGGTTGAAGAGGGGGTGGATTGCTCGTCCTCTCCAAAGAGGATCTCCAATTCAAGCTAATCAATTCCACCAGCACAATGCAACTTGACACAATCACCATAGCCAACAAGCAATGTTCCATCAACCTACTGTACAAAGCCCCATCAGCTTCCCCTGATGATCTCTCAGCAGTAATCGACCTTGCATGCAATGCCCTGAACCCACGCACCCCAAACTGGTTACTAGGCGACTTCAACCTGCCAGCCCTGCAAGACACTCAAGCCTCTGCCTTCCTCGAGGCAATCAAGGAACTAGGCTACAAGCAACTAGTCAACGAACCTACCCACGTGAAAGGAAACAACTTGGACCTGGTATTCGCCCCACTGGCAGCCATTGACCTAACCCACAACCCCATACTGTCCGTTACCACAGTCCCCTGGTCAGACCACAAATTAATCAGATTCCAAATACCCATGCAGAACAACCGCCACATAAGCTCCAGAAGTCTAGCCGGCACCCCCAGAGCACCTCTGCGAAGATTCCGACCCTTTGACAAAGAAGCTATCTTGAGTAAAACCCTCCCGCTCCTCTCCCCGACAGCACAGGATCTTGACGAATTGATCTCATGCTGGGATAATAGCCTCAGCGTCATTGCTCAACTTCCGCCCTCAGACAAACCCCCAAGGAAACGAGCTGCCTCACCCTGGTACTCCACGGAACTACGAACGTTACTTCTCCGCCTAAGGAAGCTAGAAAGATGCTGGCGGTGGTCACGCTCCACAGCTGACCTGACAGAGTATAACCTGCACCTGACAAAGCACCATGAAGCAGTGACAGAAAAGATGAGGCAATTCCACAAGAACATAAGAACATAAGATATGCCATACTGGGTCAGACCAAGGTCCATCAAGCCCAGTATTCTGTTTCCAACAGTGGCCAATCTAGGTCATATGTACCTAGCAGTTTCCCCAAGGGACACAGGTTCCACAATGCTTGTATTGGTTCAAGCATTGATATCCTGGGTCCCTTCTTAATAATGGTTTATGGACCTTTCCTCCAGCATTCCTACTACTCCCACCTAATTTCCTCCTCTTCAAATTCTTCCAGGAGTCTCTTTCTTGTTCTCAAATCTATTTCCTCTACCTCTACTTCTTCCTCAGCCCCCTCACTTCCCCCTCCTAGCCCAACCACCCTTGCATCTTTTTTTGCTAATAAGATTATCTCTCTTCGTTCTTCTTTTCCTACCTGTCCTCCCCCCCTCTCTCCTCCCCCAGACCCCTCTGTGTTTTCCTTAGCCACTCTCTCTCCACCCCCCCTCCCGTTCTCTCTCCCATCCCTGGCGTTCCTTTTCTCCCGTCTCCTCTGCTGAGCTGATTGCTACCATTTCCTCTGCCCACCAGACCACCTGTCCTCTCGATCCGCTGCCTTCTTCTTGGCTGTTGCATCCTGATCTTTCCCTGGTGCTCTTTATCCTTTCTATTGTAAACTCTAGTCTCTCTTCTGGTCTTTTTCCTTCCTCCTGGAAACACGCTATTGTCCGCCCCCTCCTGAAAAAGTCTACCCTTGACCCCACCTCCCCTGCAAACTGGCGTCCTGTTTCCAACCTCCCCTTCCTTTCTAAAATTCTTGAAAAATTGGTCTTTTCCCAACTTGCCTCACATCTCGATTCTACCTGTGCCCTTCACCCTCGTCAATCTGGGTTTCGCTCAGGCCACAGCACCGAAACTGTCCTTACTGCACTGCTTTCCGAACTTCATAGCTCTCACGACCGTGGTGATGTCTCTATTATGGTATCTTTGGATCTGTCCTCTGCGTTTGATGTAGTTGACCATCGTACCCTTTTGTCTCGTCTGTCTGATGCTGGGGTTCATGGTACTGTTCTTTGTTGGTTCCGTTCATTTCTATCCTGCCGCTCATTCTCAGTTCGCTCCGGCGCCACAGCCTCCCCCCCACTAGCATTGTCTGTGGTGTTCCCCAGGGTTCCATCCTCGCTCCATTACTGTTCAATGTTTTCCTTGCTCCTTTAGCTTTGCTTATTCAACAGTCTGCCATTTCTTTTCACATCTATGCTGATGATATCCTGTTAATTCACCACACCTCTGCCACTTCCCCTGATCTCGATCCACTTAATCGTTGTCTTTCCACTATTGCGTCGTGGTTTGGGTCAAACTTTCTCCACGCTAACCCCGCTAAATCATCTGCTATGTGGGTTTCCTTTGGTCTGTCTGCTCCCTGCTATCTCCCGTCATGGGCTCCTCTTCTATCCCTTTGGTTCCCTCTCTCCGATATCTGGGTGTCACGCTGGACCCCGCTCTTTCCTTCCACACTCACATTTCCTCTGTCATTCGTTCTTCCTTCTTTCATTTACGTCGTATCAAAGCTGTTCGATCGTCACTTCCCCTTCCTCCCTTATCACTCTTGTGCTGTCTTTAGTAGTTTCACGTCTGGATTATTGTAATATTATTTATGCTGGTCTCCCTTCTTCTCAACTTTGTCGTCTTCAGATCGCTCAAAACGCTGCCGCCCGCCTGGTTACCTTCACTCCTGCGCGCTCCCACGTCTCCCCCTGCCTCCTGGCCTTACACTGGCTCCCGATCAAGTTTCGTTTCATCTACAAGATTCTTATTATCACTCACCGGGTTCTCCACACCGATACCCCTCAGTACCTAGCTAACACTATCCGTTTCCAGCCCTCTCCCCGTCTTCTCCGCTCATCCTCTGGTGGTCGTTTGTTCCTTCCTTCTCCCTCTCATGCCCGCCTAGAATCAACTCGTCACTCTGCTTTCTTCTTTCTGGGCCCTGCCCTCTGGAACTCCCTCCCTCTTCCCCTCCGCATTGAACCCTCCTATCCCCGCTTTAAAACCCTTCTAAAAACCTACCTTTTCTGTCAGGCCTTTGACCTTCCTTCTTCCTCTGATGGCACCTCACCCCCCAGTTCTGCCCTCCAACCACCTTGAATCACCTTGTCCGTTTCCTATTTTCCTTCTCCTTCCCCCTGGTTCTTTTGTTTTCTGTCTTATCTTGCTATTCTCTCTCTGTCCTATAAGCTTTGGCGTTCTTTTCTAACTTTATTTTCTGCAGTTGCCATTTTGTTATTGTACACCGCCCTGATGCTTCGGCCTGGGCGGTTAATCAAGAGACTCAATAAAGATAAAGATAAAGAAAGGAACTTGTCCAAACCTTTTTTAAACCCAGCTACACTAACAGCCTTTACTACATCCTCCGGTAACAAATTCCAGAGTTTGATTACACGTTCAAAAATATTTTCTTTTATTAGTCTTAAATAGTTTACCCTGTAGCTTCATTGCATGTCCCCTAGTCTTTCTATATTCTGATAAGGTAAACAATCGATCTACGTTTACCCGTTCCACTCCGTTCATTAATTTATAGACTTCTATCATATCTCCCCTCAGCCGTCTCTTTTCCAGGTTAAGGAGCCCTAACTTTTTAAGCCTTTCTTCATAGGAGTATCCTTCCATCCCCTTTACCATTTTGGTGGCTCTTCTCTGAACCTTTTCTAAAATCGCTATTTCCTTTTTAAGATATGGCGACCAGAATTGCACACAATATTCAAGGTGCGGTCTCACCATGGAACGATACAGAGGCATTATAATTTTTTTATTTTATTTTATTTTATTTAACAGTTCTTCTATACCGCTCTATTTTAGATCAGAGCGGTTTACATTCAACATCAACCATACAACACAGGAACCCTGAGTTGTATTTACAATAAACAGGAGATCAACTTGGAAGTAACTGGGGGGAACTATGTACATTGTATAACATATCTACATCTTATTTACACTGGGGGTCCTGATTCCATTTCAGTGGGTATCTTCTGAGCGATCAGTTGATATCTTTTGTTTTATTTTCCATTCCTTTCCTTATCATACCTAGCATTCTATTTGCTCTCTTGGCCGCCGCTGCACACTGGGCCGAGGGTTTTAACATGGTATCCACAATGACGCCTAAATCTTTTTCCTGGGTGGTGGTTCCTAATGTGGAACCTTGCATCGTGTAACCATAGTTTGGGTTGTTCTTCCCTAGGTGCATAACCTTGCACTTGTCCACATTAAATTTCATCTGCCATTTTGATGCCCAGTCTTCCAATTTATCAAGATCCTCTTGCAGTTTTCCACAATCCTCTTGGGTTTTAACAACTTTAAATAGTTTTGTGTCATCTTCAAATTTGATAACCTCACTCGTTATTCCACTTTCCAGGTCATTTATGAATATGTCAAAAAGCAGCGGACCCAGCACACTGACACACTGAAACGATCACTAAACAAACCGCATGACCTGTTCAATCTTGTCAGTAACTTAACAAAAGAACCATCCCCTATCCAACAAAGCGAGATCCAAACCCAGGAATTCACTGATTATTTGCAATCAAAGTTATGCCGGACCAGTAAGTCCACAACGTCCACCACCGCACACAAGTCACCCTATCCTACACCACTGACCATCTTCTCCACACCCTCAAAGAAAGTAATCGAAGACACCATCGCTGCTATCAACACCACCATCGCACAAACTGACCCCTCTCCTGCATTCTGGATAAAGTCGCTACGCAGCGAATTTAGCCCGTTCATAGCCAGAATCATGGAATTGTCGTTCTCAACAGGATCATTCCCACGAAGCCTCAAACCCACATCTATCAGACCTCTGCTCAAAAACAACAAACTAGATCCCCAGAAGGTCGACTCATACAGGCCTATATCAAGCATACCACTACTCGCCAAGATAATTGAAAAAGAAGTCCAACGCCAAATACAGGGTCACATCGACACCGCTGCTCCGCTGGACCCCTGCCAACATGGATTCAGGGATTCACATGGTGTTGAAACACTCCTCACCACCCTCTTCAATAACATAATCACTGGACTCAACAACATCCGCCAGGGGTTTGCCCTTATCTTTATGGATATAGCCGCTGCATTCGACTCAGTAAGCCATGAGCTCCTCCTGGTACGACTTAAGGAGAAGGGTATTCGTGACGCAGCCCTAAGCTGGTGCGAATCATACCTATCTGACAGATGGCAGCATGTAAGATCCGGTGCTTCAACATCAGAACCTTTCCACCAGTGGCAGGGTGTACCGCGGGGATCCTCCCTCTCTGCCCTGATGTTCAACATATACATGCAGCCCATCTGCACCCTCATCCGATTTATTTATTTATTTAACTGTATTTATATCCCGCTTTTCACTGGGTCAAAGCGGCGCTACATTTAAGGGTGGGGTAATTAAGTATAAGGGTGGGGCCATCACCGGGTAGGCAACATTGATGATTTTGACATGGGACAGACTTTAGACATGGACAGTATAGTTCAGTATAGTTCAGTATAGTTCGTCAACTGCCTGATATATGCCGACGATGTACTGTTCTACATGCCATTCACAACCGATCAGCCAGACCTCTCCCCACTGACAAACTGCTTTGACGCCATATCAAACTGGCTCCAAACACAAAACCTTCGAATACAGCACAAGAAGACAGAAGTCCTCTTCATCACGAGGAACCAAAGTTTCACCCCTCCAACCTCCTTAAAGGTCAAAGAAGCAGAACTAACTACCAAATCCACAATCCGTTACGTAGGAGTCACTCTAGACCAACGCCTGGACATGAAGGCCCACATAAGCAACACAGTAAGAGCAGTTTACCACAAGATCCGGACACTCAGGCACCTACGCTCCCTGCTTGAGCCTGACGACTTCTGGATGATCTTCCAAGCGCTGGTGATCCCGCACTTCGACTACGCGAATGCAACTCTACAAGGGCTCCCACAACCACTCCAGCTAGCAATGAACACTGCGGCCAGAGTTCTCTACGGTGCTTCCAGAAAGGATCACGTGACACCCATCCTGAGACATCTCCACTGGCTCCCCATCCATGGCAGACTCTTGTTTAAATCCCTAATATTGACCTTCAAGGCCATCAACAGGCTCTCCTCCACCTCCCTCGTGGAGCTTATCTAGCCTACGCCCTCCAACAGATCAAGAAGGTCCGCAGCAATCAACACACTGATAATCCCAAAGGAAACACAATGCACGCAGGCAACAACAAACAGGGCTTTTAGTTTCTACGCGCCCAGATGCTGGAATGCCCTTCCACCTAACATACGGGCAATCTCCGACCTGGTCCAATTTAGAAAGGCATTAAAGCATCACCTCTTCCTCAAACACTACTCAGATGACAGCGCACATACTACCACCCCCCTCCACCAGGCCCACCACACAAACACACACAGTATGCGATAAGGCATCCACAACCCCGGGCGCCAGCATCAACTACGCTTACCTGTAAATAGCACCAAGTATATTTATTTTATTTATTTATTTAGCTGTATTTATATCCCGCTTTTCACCGGGTCAAAGTGGTCAATTGGGGGATACATTTAACACGAGGGGATATGAGACACATGCACTAATACTTACAGGGAACATGGGCAATGGAGGGTTAAGTGGCTTGCTCAAGACCACAAGGAGTGCCTATAGGACTAGAAATCCCAGTCCCTCCGGCCTGAGATTGCTGTCCCCAGGTGGGACTCGAACCCCCGGCCCTCCGGCCTGAAGTACCTTGTCCTAACCACTAGATCACTCCTCCCTATATATATCCCTACCATGGTTGATGACGCATACCTGTAAATAGCAGCTTGTATATACCCACACCCTGTAACGATATTTATACTCTGTAAATAGTTACCCCAGCAATGTCCAAGTTTATGCTACCTTGTTCTCTGTAAATACAGTGCAGCTGCCTGCGCTGTATAAATCCTTTGTTGTATGTGAACCGCACTGATACTAAATAGCGTGGTATAGAAGAGACGTTAAATAAATAAATAAATAAATAATTAATACCGCCTAATAAAACCACTTCCATTCTATATCCAGATTTAAACCCCTAGGGGCCAGAGTCTGCCACAGACAGCGGCATAAATTCCACCCAAGCAGCCCCTACAATGCGAGCCCAGGCAGAAAGGGGGCTCACACAATTGCGGCAGCAGCAGTGTGGCAAACTTATTTCATTGTGTTTGCTATGCTGGTGGCTGTTCCTTGCTGGGCTGAAGTCTTGCAATAACAACCGCGCCATGAGACTTTGGCCTGCTGGGAATGTGAGCCCGCGGTGAACTTACAAAAGCTGAGCAGCAGGCAAACCAAATGAAGTAAATGAGCCGCTGCTGCCTGCACGATGGGGGGACGCCAGGGCCACGACAAGGGGGCCCTTCATTGTAACTTATGCCACTAGCCAATGATAGATAGAGGGCTTTAAACTAGATTCCTTGGGGATGGGTGAAAAAAGCCCCCAGGTAAGTGAAAGCCCCCAGGTAAGTGAAAGCCCCCAGGTAGGTTATACATTAAATACCTTTATGGAAATGGGTAACAGGGGTAACATATGGAAAGCAGTGTGTATTAATGCCTGTAGCATGGGAAATAAGATCCCTGAAGTTGAAGCTTTGGTGGGAGTGGCTGACTTGGATTTTGTGGCAGTTACAGAAACATGGTTCACAGAAAACCATGACTGGGATGTAACTATACCTGGCTATACTTTATTCAGAAAGGACAGGGTAGGAAGGGGAGGAGGAGTGGCACTATATGTAAAAACTACTATTAAAGCTTTGGAATTACAGAGCTTAAAAGGGAGAGAGGAGGCATTGTGGGTTAAACTAGAAAGAGGGAAAGAGAAATCTATTTGCATTGGCGTGATATACAGACCTCCCTCACAAGAGGAAGAGGTGGACAAAGTTAATTGAAGACATACGCAGCATTGCTAGGAAAGGGGAAGTGCTACTGATAGGAGATTTCAATATGCCAGATGTTGATTGGCACATTCCTGCTGCAGTATCATCTAGAAGTAAGGAGATCCTGGATTCTCTACAGGGAGAACTATTCAGGCGATTGGTAACAGACCCCACACGTGAAGGGACCATACTGGACTTGGTGCTTACCAATGGTGAAAGTGTTTCTGATGTTGTAGTGGGAGATCATTTTGCTTCCAGTGATCACCAGATGGTGTGGTTCAGTATTAGGACTAGGGCTGTTAGAATCCATTCCAAGGTGAGGATCTTAGACTTTAGGAAGACTAACTTTGCGAAGATGGGCCAATACCTCAGGGAGTCGTTAGTGGGATGGGAACAGCTGGGGGATGTAGAAAAACAGTGGGCAAAACTGAAAGGGGGTATTTTAAGGGCAACCAACCTTTTTGTTAAAATGGTAAATAAAGGCAAAAGGAACAGGAGACCGCTATGGTTTTCGAAGGAAGTAGCTGAAAAAGTGAAGAAAAAGAGGGAGGCCTTCATGAAATACAAGAGATCACAGAGAGCAGAAGACAGGCATCTGTATTTGGAAAAACTTAGAGAAGCTAGCAAAGTAGTCAAGAAGGCAAAGATTCAAAAGGAGGAGGAAATAGCCAATGCAATAAAATGGGGGGATAAGACATTTTTCAGATATATTAGTGAGAAGAGGAAGGGCAAAAGTGGTATTGTCAGACTCAAGGGTGCAGGGGGGGAATATGTAGAAGCTGATAAGGCTAAAGCGGAATTGCTTAACAAATATTTTTGTTCTGTGTTCACAGATGAAGAACCAGGAGCAGGACCTCAGAAAACACCCAAAAATAAGAACAGAAGCGAGGGACATCTTGAACTATTTTCAGAAGACTGTGTTCGTGAGAAACTAGCTCAACTTAAAGTAGACAAAGCGATGGGACCGGATGGGATACACCCTAGAATACTGAGGGAACTTGGGGACTTTCTAGCAGCTCCACTGACTGACCTTTTCAATGCCTCGTTGGAGTCAGGAGTGGTGCCAAAGGACTGGAGAGAGGCTCATGTGGTGCCTTTACACAAAAGCGGAAGTAAGGATGTGGTTGAAAACTACAGGCCGGTTAGTTTAACTTCGGTGGTGAGTAAATTATTGGAAACGCTGCTGAAAGAGAAAATAGTGAGGTTTCTGGAGTCCAGCGGATTACAGGATCCGAGGCAGCATGGATTCACCAGAGGCAGGTCTTGTCAGACAAATCTGATTGATTTTTTTGACTGGGTGACCAGGGAATTGGACCGAGGGAGAGCTCTAGATGTGGTGTATTTAGATTTCCGTAAAGCCTTTGACACTGTTCCTCACAGGCGACTTATAAACAAACTGAGCACCCTAGGGATGGACCCTAAAGTTACTGCTTGGGTTAGAAATTGGTTGGGTGGGAGGCGACAAAGAGTACAAGTAAATGGAGCTTACTCTGAGGAGAAGGATGTTACCAGTGGTGTGCCCCAGGGATCTGTCCTTGGTCCGATTCTTTTTAACATCTTTGTTAGTGATATAGCGGAAGGGCTGTCGGGTAAGGTTTGCCTCTTTGCGCATGATACCAAAATCTGCAATAGAGTAGACACCCAGGAAGGGGTAGATAACATGAGGAGGGATCTAGCTAAGCTTGAAGAATGGTCTAGAATTTGGCAGCTGGGATTTAATGTTAAAAAATGTAAGGTCATGCATTTGGGCTGCAGCAATCCAAGGGAGCAATACAGTATAGGAGGTGAAGTACTTTTGTCCACTAAAGAAGAGCGGGACCTAGGCGTGGTTGTGTCTGGTGATCTTAAAGTAGCTAAACAGGTGGAAAAGGCGACAGCAAAAGCTAGAAGGATGCTTGGGTGCATACGGAGAGGAATGACTAGCAGAAAAAAGGAGGTGATAATGCCTCTGTATAAGTCTTTGGTGCGACCTCATTTGGAGTATGGTGTGCAATTCTGGAGACCGCACCTTCAAAAGGATGTGAACAGGATGGAGTCGGTGCAGAGGGTTGCTACCAAAATGATTAATGGGCTTCATTATAAAGCATATGAGGACAGACTTAAGGATCTTAATATGTACACCTTAGAGGAAAGGCGGGATAGAGGTGATATGATTGAGATGTTTAAATACCTCCGTGGCATAAATGTTCAGGGAGAGAGCCTCTTTCAATTGAAAGCAAGTTCTGCTACGAGGGGACATGGGATGAGGGTGAAAGGGGGTAGATTCAGGAGTGATATACGGAAAGAGTAGTGGATCCGTGGAATAGTCTCCCAGTGGAGGTGGTAGAGATGAGGACAGTAACTGAATTCAAGAAAGCAAGGGACAAACACAGAGGATCTCTAAAGGTAAAAAGTGGACTGTTGTAGTTGTTATGGAAGGACAGACTAGATAGGCCATGTGGTCTTTTTCTGTCGTCATATTTCTATGTTTCTATGTTTCTATATTCTTGTTCTCACCGTGTGGGATCATTCCCCAAATTACATCTAGTCTTCTGAATTATAAAAAAACATAATTGATTGAGTGATTCTCTGACTTCCAGTGGACAACTAAAGGAGCTGTTTCCACTTCCCATCATAAGGCAGAACAATGTTCAATCATTCTGACCTTCACCAGACTTGATGTATTGCCAATATAAATCCATACTGCATGGACAAACTACAGCATAAACCACTCCTGCGCAATTACAGTTCACCGTCTGCTTTATCCTATGTTTAAAACCCAAAAACAGATGAACAAATTCAGTAATCTCCATGACCGAAGGGCACATGACACATTTGCCACATTTATATTGGTCGTGTTTTTCTCCCCCGTTCCCATCAGTTTCTTGTTTAACCCAGGAGTGTACTAACTAATCCCACAAATTGTGGCCACGCTGATAAGCAAACTGTGGACTCTGGAAAACCTGGGTGCACTTGTAGAATATCCCAATGTTATAATTTTATCCAACGTATTCAAAAATCCTCAGATGAGAGACCCTTGGCGAAGTTAAAAAGTCATGGGATGGGAGGCAGTGTACTATTGTGGATCAGGAACTGGTTAAAAGTTAGAAAGCAGAGGGTAGGGCTAAATGGCCAATTTTCCCAATGGAGAAAGGTGAATAGTGGAGTACCCCAGGGATCTTTGCTGGGTCCGCTGCTTTTTAAGATTTGTAAATGACCTGGAAAAGGGAATAACAAGTGAGATAATCAAATTTGCAGATGACACAAAATTATTCAAAGTTGTTAAAACATAAGAGGATTGTGAAAAATTGCAATAGGACCTTGAGAAATTGGGAGACTAGATGTCCAAATGGCAGATGATATTTAATGTGGACAAGTGCAAAGTTACGGACTTAGGGAAGGACAACTCAAACTACAGTTACAGAATGCAAGGTTCCACATTAGGAACCACAACCCAGGAAAAAGATTTAGGCGTCATCGAGGATACCATGTTGAAACCCTCTGTCCAGTGTGCAGCGGCAGCCAAGAAAGCAAATAGAATGCTAGGTATCATAAGGAAAGGAATGGAAAATAAAACAAAGGATATTATAATGCCTCTATATCGTTCCATGGTGCAACCACACCTTGAACATTGTGTGCAATTCTGGTCACCATATCTTTTTTTTTTTTAATACTATTTATTGAATCATGACAAATACAATGACTAGGCTTCATGGGAACTCTTACACTCCGCCCATAGGTGACAATTCACAAACTTAACATTTTAACTTTTTGTTTTAGAAATTATTCTCCCCCCCCAATCCCTCCACTTTCCTCCCTTTCCCCCAGTAGCAGCTCTAGCTCAGTCACACCACACATCACACACATACAAGGTGTGACAAAAAAGAAATGAGACTGTCCCATAAATGTTTTATTACAAAATCTACAGAGAAATTACACATTGTCCCCTTCAAAGTAATCCTCCCTAGAGTTAATGCACGTCTGCATTTGCTTCTGCCACGTATGGAAGCACTCGGTAAAGTCATCCTCCTTGAGGTCCCTCAGTTCCCTCATCACAGTGGCCTTGATCTCGTCTACAGAGGAGAAATGAGTTCCTTTGAGCACAGTCTTCAGCCTGGGGAAGAGCCAGAAGTCGCACGGTGTGAGATCTGGGGCATAAGGAGGGTGGTCGAGAACTGTGATCTGTTTGTTGGCCAAAAACTGCCTCACACTGAGTGCACTGTGTGCGGGCGCATTGTCGTTGTGGAGCAGCCATGACTTGTCTCTCCATAGAGCCCGCCTGCTGCACCGAACCCGGTCATGGAAGCAATTGAGGACCCTCTGGTAGAAGTGCCGGTTGACTGTCTGACCCTCAGGCACAAACTCATGATGGACCACTCCCTTCTGGTCGAAGAATGTGATCAGTATGACCTTGATTCTTGATTTGGACATGCGCGCCACCTTGGGTCTGGGTGACAGTCGAGTCTTCCACTGCAGGCTCTGTCTCTACTTCAGGGTCATACTGGAAGACCCCAGTCTCATCTCCTGTGATGACTCAGCCAACGAACTCTGGATCTTCTCTGATCTTCCCTAGCAAGTCTCGACAAACATTGACCCGGTGCTGCTTTTGGTCATCCGATAAAAGCTTGGGCACCATCTTAGCGCACACCTTCTGCATCCCCAGCTCCTGCACCAAGATGGTCCGCACTGACTCCCTGTTCAGGCTGAGCTCCTCAGCTATCATCCGCATTGTCAATCTGCATTTACTCCGCACCAGCTGGTTCACTCTGTTAATGTTTTCAGCTGTCTTTGTCATGGAAGGCCATCCTGACTTGGGGTCCTCCTCTACCTCTTCGCAGCCAGTCTTGAAGCGTTTGCGCCACTCAAAGATTTGCGGCCTTGACATTGCATCTTCTCCATAAGCTTTTTCGAGATGTTGGAGACACTCTGTTGGGCCCTTCTCCAACTTACCAGAAATTTCAAGTTGATTCTTTGCTCCATATTTCTGCCACCTCCAGTTGCGTGGCAAAGTGATGGAGCAGTGTGCTACAAAAAAACCTGAAAAAGAAAAACAGAGAGAGAGATTAAAAATATTATAGCAGATTAGTGTCGAGATGTTGCATAGCACAGTGACATAAGTGGTTAGCCAATTGGCATTGAGTCATGGGTGTGGCTGCCACAGTCTTGTTTCTTTTTTGTCACACCTCGTACATCTGCTACTTATTCAGGGGGCCTCTGGCGGGTCCCCACTGGGCTACAAGATGGGGCACTCCCATCTCCAACCCCATTTCTCCTCCATCCATCTCCTCTAAAGGGTCAGGAGTTTGTTGTGTGAGTGGGATGCCAGTGTGTCAATGTATCGTTCCAAAGCACCAGAAAAGATGCCCAGTGCTTGGCATCCCTTTTAGCAGCCAAGCGCTCTAACAGCATCGATTGGTGAAAACTACTCCGCCACTCCCAAAACATGGGCACCGCTAGAATTCTCCAGCACCGAAAGAGGGGCAGCTTTCCCACCACACAAGCTTTGCGTATCAACAATTGGGTCCATCGCCCCTTCAGTAGGGGTGGGGTCAACTGATCAAATACCACAGGGGCCCTGGTCCATTCTATCCGTTGGCTAACTAATGAGTTAACATAGACTTGGATGTGGTGCAAGTACCTCTGGATCTCCCCAAATCCCCACCACATATGTCCCAAGTCTGCGAGGAGAGCCGAGCACCGGGGGCAGTTCCCATATTGTGTCAAATGGCTTCGGAGGGCCCGCCATGGGGAGAAATGTGTTTGAAACACTGCCTTAAATTGCACCTCCTGCAACCTTTTGATAGAACCAGGGCAACTGGAAGGCTCAATTCCTCTGCCCACCGCCACTCCACCTCTGAGTAATCCAGAATGACTGCCCACCTAGCCAGTTTATGCATAAAATTAGAGATAGAAGGGCTTTTCTGTTCCTCCAAGGATGAAGAACTGCAAAATCCTCCACCGTTAAGGAGTCTCACGAAAGGGATCCCATATAGTGCCAGATCTGAGAGTATGTGAAGATGTGCACGTTCTCCAAGGCATATTCATCCTGGAGGGCTTGGAAAGTCTTACATGAGCCTGTCATGTCCATCACTGTTTATCCCCTTTACCAAACTGTATATCCCCTTTACCTTCCATTCTCGTAACACTCGTGTTTCCATACCGGGAAGAAATTGGATGTTCCCATGAATAGCATCGGTGATGTCTTCCAATAAGAGCATAGTCACCGCCACACTCCCATTATGGGCGCTATCAGTAAACTCCATTAAGCCACACTGGCAGGACCATATTGTCCTGGTGTAGTACCGCCAACAAAGAGTGGCAGATAAAGACAAAGGCCTCCTCCAATGGATGCGGCATAAATATCTCAGTGTGCCCCAACCAATCCCCCAGGTGACATAACTGGCATGCTTATACATATCGCTCAAGGTCAGGTAAACTCATTCCCCCTTGTTGCCATGATACTCGCATGCATGCCATTGGTATGTGCACCCTTCTCCCTTGCCATAAAAAATTTCACAGCTCCCGTTCATACCGGACCCACATCCTATACAGTAAATGCACTGGCAGGGTCTGCAACAAATAAAACAACTTAGAAAAGAGCACCATATAGAAGGTTGCCACCTGCCCCATCAGTGACAGTAGCAAGGGGGTCCACACATGCATCTGAGCTCTTATCTGTTGCAGAACCATGGTGCAGTTCCATCGGTAAAGTAACCGAGGGTCACCGATCAATTGAATCTCTAAAAGAAAAATAGGGACTGTTGGTAGTGGTTGATATGGAAGGGCAGACTAGAGAGGCCGTGTGGTCTTTCTCTGCCGTCATGTTTCTCTGTTTGTAAGTAAAGGTCATATCGGTCCACCTCAAGGGAAAGGGTGATGCCACGATGAATGTAGCTGCCCAGTGCCTCTGATTTATCATAGTTAATGTGCAGCTCCGCAATCCTCCCAAAAGCCACAAATTCCTTGTGCAATTGGGACAAGAAAGCTTTCGAGGAAGTCAAATGAACCAACATGTCATCTGCGAAGGTTGAGACCTTAAATACCTGTCTGCTGATACAAACATCAGGTGCGTCCTGATGACGACTAACTGCCGTATTAGCGGATCTAATGACAAGACAAAAAGGATTGGCGAGAGGGGACAATCTTGGCATGTCCCCCATCCCAGGCTAAAGATTTCAGAAAGTTTCCTGTTCACCAAAATGGCTGCTGTAGGAGCCGAGTACAGCAACTGCACCATGTGAAGAAACTGGTCTCCTATGCCATAACATGGCAAAAGCTGAAAAAGATTGCCATCCCACTCTATCAAACACCTTTTTAGCATCAAAGCTGATCAGCATGGATAGGATTCCATACTCATGGACACATTTGAGAGATACTATAATTTTCCACAGGTTGCGGGCCACAAACCGACCCCTTATGAAGCCAACCTGAGAATCTTGTACAAGACTGAGAAGTAGCAGTGCCAGGCATTCAGCTAAGATCTTGGCCATTAATTTCAGGTCAACGTTGAGCAATGATATCGGTCTTTACAGTGAGGCTTGTAGGGGATCCTTCCCTGATTTGGGGATGAGAATGTGTGCGTGATTGTCCCCCCAGGTGAATTGTCCATGTTCTATCCTAGTTAGGAACACGTCTATCAGTGGGGAAACCATGAGGTCCTGCAGAAGTTTATAAAATTCAGCACTATACCTGTCAGGGCCCGGCGTCTTATGGCACTGAGCCCTCTGAATACTCTTTTGCACTTCCTCCGCTGTTATGGGCGCCCCCAGTGAGGCAGCCTGCTGAACTGTAAGGCTTGGCAGGGACAAACCACATAAATATTTGGACAATCGCGCCAGCGAGACCTCCTCCCTTTATAGAGTGTTTGATAGAAAGTCCGAAACAACCAAGCAATCCCCTCTGCATCTTCGTAAAGTTTACCTGGCTTGTCTGTAAAGCAGCTACCATCCGAGGTCCTCTGCCTCCTTTCAGGCACCGGGTTAACAACTTACCAGGCTTATCGCCAAAGCAATAGAGTTGGTACTTGTAGTAGAGAAGGGACTTTTTGCCCTTTGATGTAGGGTCTCATTGAGGGCTATCTGTGTCTCCAATAACCTCGCCTTGGTCACCTCTGTTGGGTGAGAGGAATGTCACTGTCTTTCCAAGACTACCTGTCATTCTGAGTGTACCACTCATGTGTTGAGTAGTCTGCACTTTCTCACTATATATGCAATAATATCTCTCTAAGAACGACTTTTGCGGTTTCCCCAAAATGTTTTGGGTTATCCTTGTGTTGCTCATTGTGGAGTGGAGTGGAGGCGTAGCCTAGTGGTTAGAACACTGGCTTGGTAACGAAGCAACCAGGGTTCAATTCCCACTAGCACTCCTTGTGGCCTTGGGCAAGTCACTTAACCCTCCATTGCCTCGGAAGAAAGGCCTGGCAATCTACTTCCGGTGACACTGCCAAGAAAACCCAGGAGCTTCTGGGTCGCCAGGAGTCAGGACTGACTCGAAGGCACACATTGCATTGCTCATTGTGGGCACTATATGACTGCCAGCATTCCTGACGGAATGTCTGAAAGTGTTCATCTCAGTAAAGATCCAATGGAAATCACCACACTAGATGGAAGGACCCCTGGTCTCGCCAGTCGAAATCCACCCAGATGATGGAATGATCTGAAATCTCATCTGGGCTGGTCTGCACTTTCTCAACCCGCGCAAATAAAGGCTCTGAGATAAATAAGTAGTTGATTCAGGCACTGGTATCGTGAGCCCTAGATTGATGAATATAATTGTGGTCAAGAGGGTGCAGGAGGTGCCAAGGATCTGCCAGATCCAACCACCTTTTGAGACCCCACCACAGTCGGGTGATAGGATCCCACACTGCCGCTCCTCCCACCGCAATGTGTCAATGGTTGGGTCGAGGACCCTGTTGAAATCCCCGCCCACCATGAGTGGGTCGTCTGGGAGCTGTTCAATCTTGGAAGCCAGCCGGGCATTCAGAGGGGTGTCCACAATATTAGGACTATACATATTGCAAAAAATAATGGAGCTACCCTCCAAGTCCCCTCGCAAAATAAAGCGACCAGACACGTCCAAAACCTCAGCTGTGTATGCAAAGCGGACTTTTTGGTGTATCAGGATGACCACTCCCCATTTTTGCCTTTGGGCTGGAGCTCCGTATACCTGATCTACCCAGTCTCTATGTAGTTTAGCGTGTTCTTCCTCTGTTTGCTGTGATTCTTGGAGAAAGGCAATATCGCATTTGTGTCTGGCTAGTGCTCGCAAAATCTTATATCTTTTGATGGGGGTTCCCAGTCCACAAACATTCCAGGAAATGATTCTCACCATTGCACTTCGGATCAATAGACGGATTCCAACTCTTATGTCCATAAGAGCAGGGGACCCCCCCAACCTGGAGTCCCCCCCCATCGGCATTCTTGCCTCCATTGTGTTATCGCGTGCCCTCCTTGCTACAACCATTCCCTCAAACCTCAAACCTCCTCCCTTCTCCCCCTCCTGATCTTATCTACCTCCCTCCCCCATCCCTTCTCCTCCCTCCTCCCCCTTTCCAAACCTTTGTATAACTTCTAACATCTCAAGACATGCTATGATATATTGAGTGCCCCCCCATCCTCTTGCTTCAGTCTCTGATTCGTCTACCCAGTCTTCACTCAGCCCTCATTCACACTCATGGATCTTCCACAACTTGAATACCCAGGTCTCCTCTCATTCTCCCGCCCGAATAGCAAATACTCACTCCCCCCCTCCCCGCTGTCCATCCACCCAGGCGAGTGGGATTGCAGGCTGCGTTCCCAACTCTCCTCTCCTTTGCACCCTCCCCACAAGGGAGAAGGGGGCCTGCATCGGGAAGTTTATCCAAATAAAGTAGTATTGGCCCTCTGGGTTTGAAGGGCTTCAGTTGCCAGCCCCCTCAAGGTTCCCAGACCTGATGGTGTCCTATCTCCCCCTTCCTGTGGGGGCCACATCCCTGGCCCCTTGCACTTCATCCTTCGACAAGTGCACCCCCCCCCCATAATCCCCACCCCCAATCACACATCCCCACAAGTTGAAACACCCAGCTTCATCTGCAGAGTACCCTCCCTGCACCCATCCCACAAACAGTGATCAGCAAATAGTTAAATATACACAAAATCAGAACTGGTTCTCGGCTGTCCATGGGGGGGGGGGGGGGGGATAGCCCCTGGCCCTGGCCCTGGAGAGAGTTTCCCCACTGCTCCCCAGTGTCACCAAATGTCTGTGGGTCGCAGGTCTATGGGGGAAAACATAGAAGTAGAGTTTATCTGAACCACTGGGTGAACAGAATCGACTCACCACCCTGCTGGCACAACAACTAAGGTTCAGCCACATGGCGGGCTGCCTGATGATCAAGTCTGCTCCTCCACATGGCTGCAGTCACAGCTCTTCTCCCCTGGCCACATCCATCCAGAGACGCCAGGAGTGCTTACAAGTCCCTTGACAAGTTCAAGGCTCTTCTCAAGATGTCCTGTTGGCTGCTAAATCCGACAATATGTTATCTACATATTGACGTGCATCAGCCATAGATTCAAAGGTTCGGTTAACCCCATTGTGACTAATGTGCAGTCTAGCAGTGTATTGTACTGTGAAGGTAATTTTAGCATCTACCAGGTGCTGGTATATAGGAGCATGGGCCCGATGACATTGACTCAATGCTGCAGAGTAGTCCTGAGCAACCCGAAGGTGCAAATCATCTTGGTTAATAGGGCTGCATGTTCGGGTAGCTGGCAGTACTGCATCTTTTTGGGTGCAGCTTAAGAATTTTGCCAGGACCACTCTCGGGCAGCGTTCTGTCAGTCAGCTCAGTCCCATGTGGTGCACTCTTTCCATTTGCAAGGGGCCGCAGCCCTCTCCCAAGGAGAACACATGTGGAAGAAGTGCATCAATGCATCTTCGCAGCTCTTGGTCTTGGACAGATTCTGGTATATCCATGAAGCGCAAATTGTTGCGCCGGCCCCAGTTCTCCAAATCATCAACTTTAGCCTCGTGGGCTATCACCATTTCCCAGAGCTAGCTCATTTCCTCCTCAGTAGCTGATATGGTGTCTTTGGCCTTTGATATAAGGGTTTCTGCTTCGTGCAGCCGTCCTCCGATGGTTTTGAAGGAGCTGTGGAGCATGTCCATCTTCCCGTGCAAGGCATCAAATTTGACCGAGAGGGCCCCGACTACAGAAGTGGTGACCTCCTCCACTAAGGTGGCCTGCGTGACAGCTGGTAGAGAAGAAGTGGTGTCTGCCATCTTTGGCAGAAGAGGCCCTCCTTTGTCCTTCTCGTAGCATGTGCATTTTGCATCCACCATCTCCCAGAATAACCGATTTAAGTAGAAGTTATGCTTACAGTCTCGGTTCTGCTCTTTTAACAATCCAGGTTTGTCAAGAACGGGGGGAGGGGGGGCGGAAGGGGGAGGGGGGTGTAGCAGGGCTCGGCTGGGGGGTTGCCCTCAGAGATAGAGTAGTGCACGTCTGCTCCCTCTCAACACATCACGTGTCTCCTGGTCACCATATCTTAAAAAGGATATAGCAGAATTAGAAAAGGTACAGAGAAGAGTAACAAAAATGGTAAAGGAGATGTAAGGATACCCCTTTGAGGAAAGGCTTAAAAGTTAGGGCTCTTCAACTTGGAAAAGAGATGGCTGAGGGAAGATATGATAGAGGTCTATAAAATAATGAATGGAGCAGACTGGGTAAATGTAGATTGGTTGTTTATGCCATCAAAAAGTAGAAAGACTAGGGGACATGCAATGAAGCTACAAATTAGCACATTTAAGACTAATCGGAGAAGATATTTTTTCTCTCAATGCATAATCAAACTCTGGAATTTGTTACCAGAAGATAATAGTAAAAGCTGTTAGTGTAGCTGGATTTAGAAGAGGTTTGGAGGAAAAGTCCATAAACCACTATTAAAGAGGACCAGGGAAATCCACTGCTTACTCATTGGACATCTATATACTTTTTGGGAACTTGCCAGGTACTTGTGACCTAGATTGGCCACTGTTGGAAACAGGACACAAGGCTTGATGGATCCTTGGTCTGACCCAGTATGGAATATCTTATGTTCCTATGAATATGTGAGTTGGACTTTCCTTTAGTTGAGTGCCATTCATAAGAACATCATGATTAATGTACTTAGTTCTCTTATAGGCACAATCAAGCACTCTAGAGGGGTAGTGTTTTTACAAAAAAAATAAGTGCGCATAGTACGCAATTATTTGAACAAACTCAGATTGTGTAGCGCACAAACAATTTAATTGAAAGAACTGACCAACTGGTAAATTCTCCCTAAGGTTTTAAGAGTGATTAGCTGCAATAATCTAACAAGCTATTACAATCAGTTTTCTTCCTAAAAATAGATGTATAGAATTGACCTTGCTCTTTTCTAATAGGAATGTCCAAAAAAGAAACTGATGTGAAATCTATTTGAGGAGTAAACTTTAAGATGACTACTCTGAGCGTTTATCTACAGAAGAAAAATCTCCAAATGGGATCGAGACCCCCTTCCATACAAAAAAGATACATCATCAGTAGGGAGAGGTGGCCTAGTGGTTGGGGCAAGTTCCTTGGGCTGGAGGGCCAGGGGTTTGAATCCCACTAGAGAGGATAGCAACCTTGGGCCAGAAGGACTTGGGTTTCTAGTCCCACAGCCGGCACTCAGATTTGATGGGAAAACTGATCCTCAAATCGTACTAATGAGGAATTTTTTTCAATCTCAAGCATCCATTGTAAAAACCCAATATGAGCTGCTACATTCAGCAGTGTCTGGCGAGAGTGTTTGCCTTTTAATTCTGCTTTCTATGCAGTCTGACTAGCACCTGGTTCATTCAGAGAAGTGTTAACCCCTTAATGTCCCATTACCCCTGACAAAGGCTCCTACCAACCGAAACACGGCCTGTATAGGAAGGGACTTTGGACGACTCAGTAAAAGGTTTTTTGATCCATCCATGGTGTGGTGCATTGCCCTGCTCCTTTATATCCTGACAGTTGTAGTTCCCTCAGATATCGAAGGCTGCCTGCCGAGGAATACTACGATAACAATGTTATATCCATAATCGCCAACCACCAGTCGAACTCCACTGGTACCAAAGATGTGAAAAGGTTAATAACAGCTATGGAATCCTTTATGTTTGATCGTCATTGCATCACTAAAGGTCATAACTAAATAGATAAAGGCTCAAGAAGAGAGCAAATTCCTGCAACAATAGGACAGCCCGGGTGCTTTTTTCATTTTTATGAATTTTCGCAAGAATATAAAATGCTGGATGAACCGTATATTGGACCACCCAAAAATTAAATTCTTCTTCATTAATGAGCTGGACAGATAAAGCATATTCCATTAAATCAAGAATCTCACTAGTAGGATCTGCTTACAATCTTTTATAAAATACTTCAGCATTGAACTGAGAACTGGCCTCAATCACATAATATTCCCGAGTCCATATCACAACATTACAGCACTCCAGTGACCATGATTCAATTCCCGATAACTGAACTTGTGCACATTGGATCTACTGTAATTGGAGTTAGTGCCAGGTGGTGCTGTTTTCCTAGAGCGCATGGGAAACGCACTTATGGCTAATACAACCCATTGCTCATGTCTGACTGCATAGAGAGAAGTAGAACTAATACGGGTCCAATGAACATCACCATTAACAGTGGGACTCGAGCAGGTAGAGCTGAGATCGCTCCTCCAATTCCAGATCCTGAGCCAGTATAGACGGAATGAAAACAGGAAACAACATAAGCCCTGGCAAGTTAGATGTAAGACATTGATAAGGCAGGCAAAAAGAGAATTTGAAAAAAAGCTTGTCGTGGAAGCAAAAATACATAATAAAACCTTTTTCAAGTACATTCACGGCAAAAAAAAACCTGTGAGAGAGTCAGTTGGACTATTTGAGGGGTAAAAGAGCGCTAAGCATAGGCGTCGGAATGGAGTGGGCCACATGGGCCCTGGCCACAGCAAGCGTTTGCCTGCCATTCACGACTGCAGCAGACTCCTGTCTGCCCGCGGGAGATCAGATCCCCACGGGCAGGGTGGAAGGCTGCCACACTCACGGCAGGGGATCTCCCTTGGGCAGGCAGGAGTCTTCGCGATCACAGCAGCCTTCTCCTTCTGCCCAGGGAAGAGACAGAAAGACTTCGCCATGATCGCAGCCATTCCCTTCTCATATTGGCCACGGGAGATGGGACCTCTGTGGACGGAACAGGAGGGGAAAGCCATGGGAGGCTAGGGGCGGAACTTGGGGCAGCATCCAGGTAGAGCTTGACCCCCCCCCCCCCATGGGAGATTCGCTCTGTGGCCACTGACACTGAGAGGACAAGGCCATAGCGAAGAGACTGAATGAATTCTTTGCTTTGGTCTTTACTGGCCCTAATCTTGGGGGGGGGGGGGGGGGGAATATTCAAAGGTTTATAGTTTCATTCAGTGTCTTCGAGTCTTTCTACTTTTTGATGGCATAATCAACCATCTCCATTTACTCATTCCACTCCATTCATTAAACGTATAAATTCCAGAAGCCATTTGGCCATCCTAACTTTATGTGGATAGCTATCCGGATAGCGAGCTGAATATCCACTCCAGCTCCGCTCATGGTCCGCCCCAGCATTTTCCAGAAAGCAGCAAGGCACCGAGAGGAAATATTCCATGGCATGATCTGGATAGTGCTGCAGAATATTCCTTTCACTGCACATATATGCTTACATAAGGATGCATTTCTTATTCATCTTTTATCTTTTTTTTAAATGATTATTTTAACTACAATTTTTACCACATACTGAACTTATTGTAAAGCACTTTAAGAACTTGTGAAAAGTGGTCCAGAAAATGCTAGGAAATAAATAACTGGATAAGTGACTTAAATATTGGTCTCACCATAAATAAAAATAAAAAAAAGAGCGATCCACTCCTTGCATTCATAACAATAGGCTAAAGAACAGGGAGTTTTGCTACTTCCTGAAGATCAAGCTATTTGCCTCCTGTCTCATCTCAGTAGGTAACCTATCCCAAAGCTGAGTGGCTATGACTGAAAAAGCCCTACATATCAAATGCTCGTAGCAATCACAAGTCTGGAGGAAACCACTGATTCACAATTCTAAGTGGTGTGTATCTTTCTAATCTCTGAATCGGATAAGATGGCCTTTTGAATTGTAATACCTTTGGGATTGGAGGCAATACTTGCTCTGGACTGGAAGAGATAGGAGACACAAGAACATAAGATATGCCATACTGGGTCAGACCAAGGTCCATCAAGCCCAGTATCCTGTTTCCAACCGTGGCCAATCTAGGTCATACGTACCTAGCAGTTTCCCCAAGAGACACAGGTTCCACAATGTTTATATAGGGTCAAGCAGTGATATCCCTGGTCCCTTTTAATAATGGTTTATGGATCTTTCCTCCAGGAACTTGTTCATACCTCTTTTAAACCCAGCTACAGTAACAGTTTTCACTACATCCACCGGCAACGAATTCCAGAGTTTGATTGCACAATGAGTAAAAAATATTTTCTCCAGTTTCTCTTAAATGTTCTACATTCCAACTTAATTGTGTGTCCCCTAGCATTTCTAATTTCTGAAGGAGTAAACAACCATCTATGTTTACCCGTTCCACTCCATTCATTATTTTATAGGCCTCTATCATACCTCCCCTTAGCCGTCTCTTTTCCAAGTTGAAGAGCCCTAACCTTGTAAGCCTTTCCTCATAGAGGTAACCCTTCATCCCTTTTACCATTTTGGTTGCTCTTCTCTGTATCTTTTCCGGTTTTACTATATCCTTTTTAAGATGTGGGGCCCGATATTGGAAAGGAATTTACATGCTTTACATGGTGTAGACCGTGACAATGGCACTAATAGCCACCGAATATCCCCAATTAATGCCGCTATATCCCCCGATGCTAACCACTTAGCATTGGGGTTTGTCGTGGGCATTCTGGGGTGTTCGAGGGGCGGTGATTCAGCACAGATCCCTGGGGTACTCCACTATTCATCTTTCTCCATTGGGAAAATTGGCCATTTAGCCCTACCCTCTTCTGTCTTTCAACCAGTTCTTGATCCACAGTAGTACACTGCCTCCTATCCCATGACTCTTTAGTTTTGCCAAATGTCTCTGATGAGGGACCTTGTCAAAGGCTTTCTGAAAGTCCAGATACACTATATCAACTGACTCACCTTTATCTACCTGTTTATTCACACTTTCAAAAAATAGATTAGTGAGACAAGACGTTCCTTGGCTAAATCCATGTTGGCTTTCAGCCATTAAACCATGACTTATCTACATGTTCAGTAATTTTGTTCTTTATAATGGTTTCTACCAGTTTGCCTGGCACTGACATCAGGCTCACCTGTTTGTAGTTTCTTGGATCACCCCTGGAGCTGTTTTTGAAAATTAGTGTTACACTGGTCATTCTCCAATCTTCAGGTACTACAGATGATTTTGATGATAGTTCACAGATTACTAAAAGTAGATCTGCAATCTCATATTTCACTTCTTTCAGCACTCTGGGATGTATGCCATCTGGTCCAGGTGATTTGCTACTCTTCAATTTATCAAATAGCTGTATTACATCTTCCCAGGTTATTGAGATTTGTTTCAATTACTCTGATACATCACATTTGATGTCATTTCTGGCATGTATAAGTTTCCTACATCTTCTTCAATAAAGACTGAAGCAAAGAATTCATTTAGCCTCTGTTATTGTATGGTCTTGTCTTCTCTTAGTGCCCCTTTTACCCCTTTATCATCTAAGGGTCCAACTGACTCTCTCTCACTGGTATTTTGCTATAAAGGCATAAGCGTCAGAAAGGGGTGGGCCACACAGGCCCTGGCCCAGCCAAAAATCCTAGTTTGGCAGGCAGCAGGCTCTGTGCAGGGATCTCATCCCCCACAGGCAGAAGAAGTAAAGCAACTTCCTGTCTGCCCGCAAGAGATTGAATCCCCGCAGGCAGACAGGAAGGGTCTTTTGCTGCAATCACAGCTTCTCTTCTTCTGCCCATGGGGGATAGGATCCCCTGCCTGCCAACTATGACCATTAGAAAGGGTCTTTACAATGATTGTGGCCCTCAGGCAGCAGTCTGCCTATGGGGATCCCAAACCCCGTGGGCAGACGAAAAGCCACAATCAGAGCAAAGATCTTTTCTGTCTGTGAACAGGAAGGGTCTCTGCCCATGGGGGGTGGAGTTAGGGTGGTGCTTGGGGCAGTACTTGGGCCCTCCCAAAGAAAAGACCCTTCTGCCACCCCTGTATGAATGTACTTCTCCTGTATGCATTTTTGCTTCCACGGCAAACTTCTTTTCAAATTCTCTCTTTGCCTGCCTTATCAATGCCTTGCATTTAGCTTAATAGTACTTATGATGTTTCCTGTTTTTTTTTCATTTGGTTCTTTCTTCCATTTTCTGAAGGATTCTCTCTTAGCTATAACAGCTTCTCTGACCATATCTTTAAGCCATGCTGGCTGTCATTTGACCTTCCTTCCAATTTTCTTAAAGTGTGGAATACATGTGGTCTGGGCTTCCAAGATAGTATTTTTAAATAACACCCAGACCTGATTTAAGCTCTTCACCTTTGAAGTTGCTCCTTTTAGTTTTTCTTAACCATTTTCCTTATTTTATCATAGATTCCTTTTTTTAAAGTTAAATGCTAGTGCAGTCAATTTCCTTGTTATCTTCCTTCCATTTATTAAATCAAATTTATTATTTATTTACATTCTCTTATATACTGTGCTATTCTGCATCAGTGCGGTTTACATTGAACAAACTGAAATTACATTGAACAGGGCATTATAACTTGGAGATAACTATTTTACAGGGAACATGGGCTATGGAGGGTTAAGTGGCTTGCCCAAGACCACAAGGAGCACCTGTGGGACTAGAAACCCCAGTCCTTCCGGCCCAAGGTTGCTGTCCTCTAGTGGGATTTGAACCCCCGACCTTCCGGCCTGAAGTACCTTGCCCCAACCACTAGGCCACTCCTCCACTCCACTCCAAATGTGATCATGTTAGGGTCGCTATTACCAAGCGGCCCCAACACCATTATCTTGCTCACTAGATCCTGCGTACCACTAAGAATGAAGGGTATGTTTACTAAAGTGCTGCAGGTAGTGCGCGACTGACGTGCAGTTAGCATGCGCATTATTTGGAATGGCAGCTTATCGAATACTTTTAAATAAATAAAGATGTATCTACTAATCAATAAGCACAGAAAATTCGTAAGAGTAGAGTAGTATAGCATTTATAACATTCCCTCCAACACGTAGAGTGCTGGATATTAGAGCAGGATGTGATGATGGTCTGCTGGAAGGCAGTGGCCGTATTTGCTGTGGAACGAGATAGACTGAGGGGATGGTGAATAGTTTCTCATCCAGCAGTGGTTTGCCCGGTTGCAGTGACAAGTTAAATGCAGTTATCTAGGAAGTTATGTAAGGGATCAGGACCTGGGCCGAGGGAATGACACCAAAGAGGGGTCAATGCAGTAAAGCGTGTATCAGAATGCAGTAAAGCGTGTATCAGAATGCAGTAAAGCGTGTATCAGAATGCTGTGCTAAGCTGAATGGCCTGAAAATTACTAAAGACTTACAGAAAACACCATGCCTAGCACCATCGTAATCTGCAACGGTTTGCTACACCGGCAGCAAATGTCTCCCTTCCTGTCAATGCATGAGCAGGAATTAGCTCTCACACTGATAGAAAGGGAGACATTTGAAAAACAAAAGCTTCTGCAAAACTTCCCTGGTGGCCCAGAGGGCTCTGAACCATCTCATTCTTACCCCAGTTCTCTGTTGCAGGGCAACCTATGGCAGGAACCTCACAGGGAGGCCCTCAGCCAGGAAGCCCCTATGCTGTTGGGGCAATGCTACTTCCCTGGTCCAGGGCAACCTATGGCAGGAACTTCACAGGGAGGCCCTCAGCCAGGAAGCCCCTATGCTGTTGGGGCAATGCTACTTCCCTGGTCCAGGGCAGCCTATGGCAGGAACCTCACAGGGAGGCCCTCAGCCAGGAAGCCCCTATGCTGTTCGGGCAATGCTACTTCCCTGGTCCAGGGCAACCTATGGCAGGAACCTCACAGGGAGGCCCTCAGCCAGGAAGCCCCTATGCTGTTGGGGCAATGCTACTTCCCTGGTCCAGGGCAACCTATGGCAGGAACCTCACAGGTAGGCCCTCAGCCAGGAAGCCCCTATGCTGTTGGGGCAATGCTACTTCCCTGGTCCAGGGCAACCTATGGCAGGAACCTCACAGGTAGGCCCTCAGCCAGGAAGCCCCTATACTGTTGGGGCAATGCTACTTCCCTGGTCCAGGGAGCTTGCAGTGGCACCCTTCTTTTCTCACTACCATCTAGATAAATGGCAGTGCCTGACCCCTCAGAACACCCTGCTAGGGGTCACATGTCACCATTTTCCAAGGTAGTAGTGGGAAGAGAAGGCTGCCGTTGTACACATCCCCAGTCTAGATAAGTATTTTTGGTTTATGGGGCTGCAGCAGCATGAAGGCCTCTGTGTGCTGGTGCCTGGAAGAGGGCGGCCACTGGGCCCATTGGTCCATGAGTCCTCTGAGGTGCTCTACTTCAGTTCAGAGGAACCCTACTCTTTCTCGTAGCTTCTTGACTTCAGCTTTGAGTTAAAGTAATGATTGTGCTCTAAAGAGGAGGTGAAAAACCAAACCAATATTCAGCCTGTTTTTTTTTACAATGGGAGCAATTTCCATTTCAGCAGGTTTGCATGCAACTTGCTTACCAATTATGCTACTCTAGCACGATGGTTTTGCTGTGGATTCTTCTATGCTAAAAGCCTCATTGCTTCAAGAGTAAAGTTAGCCAGGGAACATCCAAAGTCAAGTACTCTGCTAAAGGATAGCGCAGCTTATGACTTTGGCCCTAGAGTGAGGATTTCTGAAGTGTTGGACCTGCTGAGATTGGATGTGGTCTTCCCTCCCTCCTGCCCCCAACCACTAGTGAAAACTCTGGCGCACACATTCAGGTCTCTTCACTCTGCTGCTCTGTCTGTTTCCTGAGTGGGCACCGAGGCTTCTCTTATGCTTTTCGATGTCCAGAAGCTATCACAGCATATCCGTGACCCATATTTAGGAAGAGATCGGGACTGATTGTACTGTTTTCATACCCTCAGGACCATCTTCACCTCTTACCAGCTAGAAGAATTGGAGAAAGCATTCAATGAGGCTCATTACCCAGATGTTTATGCCAGGGAGATGCTGGCCATGAAAACAGAGCTGCCTGAGGACAGGATACAGGTAAGCTGCAGTATGTCCATAGCTGCATCACTATTATAGCACACAGAAACTGAAACCTTATCTTATCGCTGTGCTCCTGAACTTGTAAGACTTGTGATGTCATGCATGCCTCTCCGAAAACCTAGCAGAGAAATCAGCTGATTGGCTTCTTCTTATTGCATGCTAGCCCCGCCAGATAAAAGGCAATGGCTTTGTGTGAGTCAGGTTTGTTTGTTTCCCTGCCCTCATGAACACACATGTGTGATGGACAACACATAGCTCTACGTGCTCTCTGCCCATTCGGCACTGAGCAGCAAGACTGGCAGAGAGTCCAGGCCTGGCAAACCACAAAGGTGCAGCGCTGAGCAGTGAGGCCACAGGGATATTAGTCTTCACTGACCAAAAGGGACAACCTGGTAGAAAAGCTGAGTGGCATGGCCAGTAGAAAGATCAGCCCTATTGCCCAAAAGAGATAAATGAGCACTGTTGCTGAAAGATGTTACTAATAATGAGACCAGGCCCCTGGAAGCCGGCAGCAGGACAGACATAGTGGCATTAAGGAGACTGGGCCTGACAACCCCAAGCAGTGCAGCTCTCAGGCCCGGTAGCTCCAGAAGCTGCAACATGTGCAGAAAATGCCAATGAGACACGCTGGGAGCCCAGGCCCTGATAGTCAGCTGGGGGCTGGGAGTGGAGGAGAGAGGGGGGAAGGAAATATACGCACAGTGAGCAGCGAAGACATGGAGGACTACAGGGAGGCAGAGAGCGCCCTCCATGCGCAAACTTTCCTCATCTATCCCTGGGCCATGTGCACCCCACACACTCCATCCAGCCCCTCATTCAAAGAGCAACTTCTGGGCCAGCACCACAAAAGCATTTCCCTGATCCGTCACGACTACTACTTAGCATTTGTACAACGCTACAAGGCGTACGCAGCGCTGCACATGCACAAGAGAGAGAGTCTCTGCTCATCAGAACTTACAGTCTAATCAAGACAGACAACACAACTGGGGGCTCGCATGATCCAAGGGGAGTCGCTAGACACAGAGACTAAGGGGACCGGGACGCAAACACAGCTTCAAAGAGATGGGGGCTCGCACGACCCAAGGGGAGTCGCTAGACACAGAGAATAAGGGGACCGGGATGCAAACACAGCTTCAAAGAGATGGGGGCTCGCATGATCCAAGGGGAGTCGCTAGACACAGAGACTAAGGGGACCGGGACGCAAACACAGCTTCAAAGAGATGGGGGCTCGCACGATCCAAGGGGAGTCGCTAGATACAGAGAATAAGGGGACCGGGATGCAAACACAGCTTCAAAGAGATGGGGGCTCGCACGATCCAAGGGGAGTCGCTAGATACAGAGAATTAGGGGACCGGGATGCAAACACAGCTTCAAAGAGATGGGGGCTCGCACGATCCAAGGGGAGTCGCTAGATACAGAGAATAAGGGGACCGGGATGCAAACACAGCTTCAAAGAGATGGGGGCTCGCATGATCCAAGGGGAGTCGCTAGACACAGAATAAGGGGACCGGGATGCAAACACAGCTTCAAAGAGATGGGGGCTCGCGCGATCCAAGGGGAGTCGCTAGATACAGAGAATAAGGGGACCGGGATGCAAACACAGCTTCAAAGAGATGGGGGCTCGCACGATCCAAGGGGAGTCGCTAGACACAGAGAATAAGGGGACCGGGATGCAAACACAGCTTCAAAGAGATGGGGGCTCGCACGATCCAAGGGGAGTCGCTAGATACAGAGAATAAGGGGACCGGGATGCAAACACAGCTTCAAAGAGATGGGGGCTCGCACGATCCAAGGGGAGTCGCTAGATACAGAGAATAAGGGGACCGGGATGCAAACACAGCTTCAAAGAGATGGGGGCTCGCACGATCCAAGGGCAGTCGCTAGATACAGAGACTAAGGGGACCGGGATGCAAACACAGCTTCAAAGAGATGGGGGCTCGCACGATCCAAGGGGAGTCGCTAGATACAGAGACTAAGGGGACCGGGAGGCCATCACAGCTACAAAGAGATGGGGGCTCGCACGATCCAAGGGGAGTCGCTAGATACAGAGAATAAGGGGACCGGGATGCAAACACAGCTTCAAAGAGATGGGGGCTCGCACGATCCAAGGGGAGTCGCTAGATACAGAGAATAAGGGGACCGGGATTCAAACACAGCTTCAAAGAGATGGGGGCTCGCACGATCCAAGGGGAGTCACAAGAAAAAGAGACTAAGGGGACCGGGATGCAAACACAGCTTCAAAGAGATGGGGGCTCGCACGATCCAAGGGAGTCGCTAGATACAGAGAATTAGGGGACCGGGATGCAAACACAGCTTCAAAGAGATGGGGGCTCGCACGATCCAAGGGGAGTCGCTAGATACAGAGAATAAGGGGACCGGGATGCAAACACAGCTGCAAAGAGATGGGGGCTCGCACGATCCAAGGGGAGTCGCTAGATACAGAGAATTAGGGGACCGGGATGCAAACACAGCTTCAAAGAGATGGGGGCTCGCACGATCCAAGGGGAGTCGCTAGATACAGAGACTAAGGGGACCGGGATGCAAACACAGCTTCAAAGAGATGGGGGCTCGCACGATCCAAGGGGAGTCGCTAGATACAGAGAATAAGGGGACCGGGATGCAAACACAGCTTCAAAGAGATGGGGGCTCGCATGATCCAAGGGGAGTCGCTAGATACAGAGACTAAGGGGACCGGGATGCAAACACAGCTTCAAAGAGATGGGGGCTCGCACGATCCAAGGGGAGTCGCTAGATACAGAGAATAAGGGGACCGGGATGCAAACACAGCTTCAAAGAGATGGGGGCTCGCACGATCCAAGGGCAGTCGCTAGACACAGAGAATAAGGGGACCGGGATGCAAACACAGCTTCAAAGAGATGGGGGCTCGCACGATCCAAGGGGAGTCGCTAGATACAGAGAATAAGGGGACCGGGATGCAAACACAGCTTCAAAGAGATGGGGGCTCGCACGATCCAAGGGGAGTCGCTAGATACAGAGAATAAGGGGACCGGGATGCAAACACAGCTTCAAAGAGATGGGGGCTCGCACGATCCAAGGGGAGTCGCTAGATACAGAGAATAAGGGGACCGGGATGCAAACACAGCTTCAAAGAGATGGGGGCTCGCACGATCCAAGGGGATTCGCTAGACACAGAGAATAAGGGGACCGGGATGCAAACACAGCTTCAAAGAGATGGGGGCTCGCACGATCCAAGGGATTTTCTTGACACAGAGAATAAGGGGACCGGGATGCAAACACAGCTTCAAAGAGATGGGGGCTCGCACGATCCAAGGGGAGTCGCTAGATACAGAGACTAAGGGGACCGGGATGCAAACACAGCTTCAAAGAGATGGGGGCTCGCACGATCCAAGGGGAGTCGCTAGATACAGAGAATAAGGGGACCGGGATGCAAACACAGCTTCAAAGAGATGGGGGCTTGCACGATCCAAGGGGAGTCGCTACACACAGAGACTAAGGGGACCGGGATGCAAACACAGCTTCAAAGAGATGGGGGCTCGCACGATCCAAGGGGAGTCGCTAGATACAGAGAATAAGGGGACCGGGATGCAAACACAGCTTCAAAGAGATGGGGGCTCGCACGATCCAAGGGCAGTCGCTAGATACAGAGACTAAGGGGACCGGGATGCAAACACAGCTTCAAAGAGATGGGGGCTCGCATGATCCAAGGGGAGTCGCTAGATACAGAGAATAAGGGGACCGGGATGCAAACACAGCTTCAAAGAGATGGGGGCTCGCACGATCCAAGGGCAGTCGCTAGATACAGAGAATAAGGGGACCGGGATGCAAACACAGCTTCAAAGAGATGGGGGCTCGCACGATCCAAGGGGAGTCGCTAGATACAGAGAATAAGGGGACCGGGATGCAAACACAGCTGCAAAGAGATGGGGGCTCGCACGATCCAAGGGGAGTCGCTAGATACAGAGAATAAGGGGACCGGGATGCAAACACAGCTTCAAAGAGATGGGGGCTCGCACGATCCAAGGGCAGTCGCTAGACACAGAGAATAAGGGGACCGGGATGCAAACACAGCTGCAAAGAGATGGGGGCTCGCACGATCCAAGGGCAGTCGCTAGATACAGAGAATAAGGGGACCGGGATGCAAACACAGCTTCAAAGAGATGGGGGCTCGCACGATCCAAGGGGAGTCGCTAGATACAGAGAATAAGGGGACCGGGATGCAAACACAGCTTCAAAGAGATGGGGGCTCGCATGATCCAAGGGGAGTCGCTAGATACAGAGACTAAGGGGACCGGGATGCAAACACAGCTGCAAAGAGATGGGGGCTCGCACGATCCAAGGGGAGTCGCTAGATACAGAGAATAAGGGGACCGGGATGCAAACACAGCTGCAAAGAGATGGGGGCTCGCACGATCCAAGGGGAGTCGCTAGATACAGAGAATAAGGGGACCGGGATGCAAACACAGCTTCAAAGAGATGGGGGCTCGCACGATCCAAGGGCAGTCGCTAGACACAGAGAATAAGGGGACCGGGATGCAAACACAGCTGCAAAGAGATGGGGGCTCGCACGATCCAAGGGGAGTCGCTAGATACAGAGACTAAGGGGACCGGGATGCAAACACAGCTTCAAAGAGATGGGGGCTCGCACGATCCAAGGGAGTCGCTAGATACAGAGACTAAGGGGACCGGGATGCAAACACAGCTTCAAAGAGATGGGGGCTCGCACGATCCAAGGGCAGTCGCTAGATACAGAGACTAAGGGGACCGGGATGCAAACACAGCTTCAAAGAGATGGGGGCTCGCACGATCCAAGGGACGACGCTAGATACAGAGAATAAGGGGACCGGGATGCAAACACAGCTGCAAAGAGATGGGGGCTCGCACGATCCAAGGGGAGTCGCTAGATACAGAGAATAAGGGGACCGGGATGCAAACACAGCTGCAAAGAGATGGGGGCTCGCACGATCCAAGGGGAGTCGCTAGATACAGAGAATAAGGGGACCGGGATGCAAACACAGCTGCAAAGAGATGGGGGCTCGCACGATCCAAGGGGAGTCGCTAGATACAGAGAATAAGGGGACCGGGATGCAAACACAGCTGCAAAGAGATGGGGGCTCGCACGATCCAAGGGGAGTCGCTAGATACAGAGAATAAGGGGACCGGGATGCAAACACAGCTTCAAAGAGATGGGGGCTCGCACGATCCAAGGGGAGTCGCTAGATACAGAGAATAAGGGGACCGGGATGCAAACACAGCTTCAAAGAGATGGGGGCTCGCACGATCCAAGGGGAGTCGCTAGATACAGAGAATAAGGGGACCGGGATGCAAACACAGCTTCAAAGAGATGGGGGCTCGCACGATCCAAGGGGAGTCGCTAGATACAGAGAATAAGGGGACCGGGATGCAAACACAGCTGCAAAGAGATGGGGGCTCGCACGATCCAAGGGGAGTCGCTAGATACAGAGAATAAGGGGACCGGGATGCAAACACAGCTTCAAAGAGATGGGGGCTCGCACGATCCAAGGGGAGTCGCTAGATACAGAGAATTAGGGGACCGGGATGCAAACACAGCTTCAAAGAGATGGGGGCTCGCACGATCCAAGGGGAGTCGCTTGATACAGAGAATTAGGGGACCGGGATGCAAACACAGCTTCAAAGAGATGGGGGCTCGCACGATCCAAGGGGAGTCGCTTGATACAGAGAATAAGGGGACCGGGATGCAAACACAGCTTCAAAGAGATGGGGGCTCGCACGATCCAAGGGGAGTCGCTAGATACAGAGAATTAGGGGACCGGGATGCAAACACAGCTTCAAAGAGATGGGGGCTCGCACGATCCAAGGGGAGTCGCTAGATACAGAGAATAAGGGGACCGGGATGCAAACACAGCTTCAAAGAGATGGGGGCTCGCACGATCCAAGGGGAGTCGCTAGATACAGAGAATAAGGGGACCGGGATGCAAACACAGCTTCAAAGAGATGGGGGCTCGCACGATCCAAGGGGAGTCGCTAGATACAGAGACTAAGGGGACCGGGATGCAAACACAGCTTCAAAGAGATGGGGGCTCGCACGATCCAAGGGGAGTCGCTAGATACAGAGAATAAGGGGACCGGGATGCAAACACAGCTTCAAAGAGATGGGGGCTCGCACGATCCAAGGGGAGTCGCTAGATACAGAGAATAAGGGGACCGGGATGCAAACACAGCTTCAAAGAGATGGGGGCTCGCACGATCCAAGGGGAGTCGCTAGATACTGAGACTAAGGTGAACTGGATTCTTAAACAGCTTCAAAGATATGGGGGCTCGCACGATCCAAGGGGAGTCGCTAGATACAGAGAATAAGGGGACCGGGATGCAAACACAGCTTCAAAGAGATGGGGGCTCGCACGATCCAAGGGGAGTCGCTAGATACAGAGAATAAGGGGACCGGGATGCAAACACAGCTTCAAAGAGATGGGGGCTCGCACGATCCAAGGGGAGTCGCTAGATACAGAGAATAAGGGGACCGGGATGCAAACACAGCTTCAAAGAGATGGGGGCTCGCACGATCCAAGGGGAGTCGCTAGATACAGAGAATAAGGGGACCGGGATGCAAACACAGCTTCAAAGAGATGGGGGCTCGCACGATCCAAGGGGAGTCGCTAGATACAGAGAATAAGGGGACCGGGATGCAAACACAGCTTCAAAGAGATGGGGGCTCGCACGATCCAAGGGGAGTCGCTAGATACAGAGAATAAGGGGACCGGGATGCAAACACAGCTTCAAAGAGATGGGGGCTCGCACGATCCAAGGGGAGTCGCTAGACACAGAGAATAAGGGGACCGGGATGCAAACACAGCTTCAAAGAGATGGGGGCTCGCACGATCCAAGGGGAGTCGCTAGACACAGAGAATAAGGGGACCGGGATGCAAACACAGCTTCAAAGAGATGGGGGCTCGCACGATCCAAGGGGAGTCGCTAGACACAGAGACTAAGGGGACCGGGATGCAAACACAGCTTCAAAGAGATGGGGGCTCGCACGATCCAAGGGGAGTCGCTAGACACAGAGAATAAGGGGACCGGGATGCAAACACAGCTTCAAAGAGATGGGGGCTCGCACGATCCAAGGGGAGTCGCTAGACACAGAGAATAAGGGGACCGGGATGCAAACACAGCTTCAAAGAGATGGGGGCTCGCACGATCCAAGGGGAGTCGCTAGACACAGAGACTAAGGGGACCGGGATGCAAACACAGCTTCAAAGAGATGGGGGCTCGCACGATCCAAGGGGAGTCGCTAGACACAGAGAATAAGGGGACCGGGATGCAAACACAGCTTCAAAGAGATGGGGGCTCGCACGATCCAAGGGGAGTCGCTAGACACAGAGAATAAGGGGACCGGGATGCAAACACAGCTTCAAAGAGATGGGGGCTCGCACGATCCAAGGGGAGTCGCTAGACACAGAGAATAAGGGGACCGGGATGCAAACACAGCTTCAAAGAGATGGGGGCTCGCACGATCCAAGGGGAGTCGCTAGATACAGAGACTAAGGGGACCGGGATGCAAACACAGCTTCAAAGAGATGGGGGCTCGCACGATCCAAGGGGAGTCGCTAGACACAGAGAATAAGGGGACCGGGATGCAAACACAGCTTCAAAGAGATGGGGGCTCGCACGATCCAAGGGGAGTCGCTAGACACAGAGACTAAGGGGACCGGGATGCAAACACAGCTTCAAAGAGATGGGGGCTCGCACGATCCAAGGGGAGTCGCTAGACACAGAGAATAAGGGGACCGGGATGCAAACACAGCTTCAAAGAGATGGGGGCTCGCACGATCCAAGGGGAGTCGCTAGATACAGAGAATAAGGGGACCGGGATGCAAACACAGCTTCAAAGAGATGGGGGCTCGCACGATCCAAGGGGAGTCGCTAGATACAGAGAATAAGGGGACCGGGATGCAAACACAGCTTCAAAGAGATGGGGGCTCGCACGATCCAAGGGGAGTCGCTAGATACAGAGAATAAGGGGACCGGGATGCAAACACAGCTTCAAAGAGATGGGGGCTCGCACGATCCAAGGGGAGTCGCTAGATACAGAGACTAAGGGGACCGGGATGCAAACACAGCTTCAAAGAGATGGGGGCTCGCACGATCCAAGGGGAGTCGCTAGATACAGAGAATAAGGGGACCGGGATGCAAACACAGCTTCAAAGAGATGGGGGCTCGCACGATCCAAGGGGAGTCGCTAGATACAGAGACTAAGGGGACCGGGATGCAAACACAGCTTCAAAGAGATGGGGGCTCGCACGATCCAAGGGGAGTCGCTAGATACAGAGACTAAGGGGACCGGGATGCAAACACAGCTTCAAAGAGATGGGGGCTCGCACGATCCAAGGGGAGTCGCTAGATACAGAGAATAAGGGGACCGGGATGCAAACACAGCTTCAAAGAGATGGGGGCTCGCACGATCCAAGGGGAGTCGCTAGATACAGAGACTAAGGGGACCGGGATGCAAACACAGCTTCAAAGAGATGGGGGCTCGCACGATCCAAGGGAGTCGCTAGATACAGAGAATTAGGGGACCGGGATGCAAACACAGCTTCAAAGAGATGGGGGCTCGCACGATCCAAGGGGAGTCGCTAGATACAGAGAATAAGGGGACCGGGATGCAAACACAGCTTCAAAGAGATGGGGGCTCGCACGATCCAAGGGGAGTCGCTAGATACAGAGAATAAGGGGACCGGGATGCAAACACAGCTTCAAAGAGATGGGGGCTCGCACGATCCAAGGGGAGTCGCTAGATACAGAGAATAAGGGGACCGGGATGCAAACACAGCTTCAAAGAGATGGGGGCTCGCACGATCCAAGGGGAGTCGCTAGATACAGAGAATAAGGGGACCGGGATGCAAACACAGCTTCAAAGAGATGGGGGCTCGCACGATCCAAGGGGAGTCGCTAGATACAGAGAATAAGGGGACCGGGATGCAAACACAGCTTCAAAGAGATGGGGGCTCGCACGATCCAAGGGGAGTCGCTAGATACAGAGAATAAGGGGACCGGGATGCAAACACAGCTTCAAAGAGATGGGGGCTCGCACGATCCAAGGGGAGTCGCTAGATACAGAGAATAAGGGGACCGGGATGCAAACACAGCTTCAAAGAGATGGGGGCTCGCACGATCCAAGGGGAGTCGCTAGATACAGAGAATAAGGGGACCGGGATGCAAACACAGCTTCAAAGAGATGGGGGCTCGCACGATCCAAGGGGAGTCGCTAGACACAGAGAATAAGGGGACCGGGATGCAAACACAGCTTCAAAGAGATGGGGGCTCGCACGATCCAAGGGGAGTCGCTAGATACAGAGAATAAGGGGACCGGGATGCAAACACAGCTTCAAAGAGATGGGGGCTCGCACGATCCAAGGGGAGTCGCTAGACACAGAGAATAAGGGGACCGGGATGCAAACACAGCTTCAAAGAGATGGGGGCTCGCACGATCCAAGGGGAGTCGCTAGATACAGAGAATAAGGGGACCGGGATGCAAACACAGCTTCAAAGAGATGGGGGCTCGCACGATCCAAGGGGAGTCGCTAGATACAGAGAATAAGGGGACCGGGATGCAAACACAGCTTCAAAGAGATGGGGGCTCGCACGATCCAAGGGGAGTCGCTAGATACAGAGAATAAGGGGACCGGGATGCAAACACAGCTTCAAAGAGATGGGGGCTCGCACGATCCAAGGGGAGTCGCTAGATACAGAGAATAAGGGGACCGGGATGCAAACACAGCTTCAAAGAGATGGGGGCTCGCACGATCCAAGGGGAGTCGCTAGACACAGAGAATAAGGGGACCGGGATGCAAACACAGCTTCAAAGAGATGGGGGCTCGCACGATCCAAGGGGAGTCGCTAGACACAGAGACTAAGGGGACCGGGATGCAAACACAGCTTCAAAGAGATGGGGGCTCGCACGATCCAAGGGGAGTCGCTAGATACAGAGAATAAGGGGACCGGGATGCAAACACAGCTTCAAAGAGATGGGGGCTCGCACGATCCAAGGGGAGTCGCTAGACACAGAGAATAAGGGGACCGGGATGCAAACACAGCTTCAAAGAGATGGGGGCTCGCACGATCCAAGGGGAGTCGCTAGACACAGAGAATAAGGGGACCGGGATGCAAACACAGCTTCAAAGAGATGGGGGCTCGCACGATCCAAGGGGAGTCGCTAGACACAGAGAATAAGGGGACCGGGATGCAAACACAGCTTCAAAGAGATGGGGGCTCGCACGATCCAAGGGGAGTCGCTAGATACAGAGAATAAGGGGACCGGGATGCAAACACAGCTTCAAAGAGATGGGGGCTCGCACGATCCAAGGGGAGTCGCTAGATACAGAGAATAAGGGGACCGGGATGCAAACACAGCTTCAAAGAGATGGGGGCTCGCACGATCCAAGGGGAGTCGCTAGACACAGAGAATAAGGGGACCGGGATGCAAACACAGCTTCAAAGAGATGGGGGCTCGCACGATCCAAGGGGAGTCGCTAGATACAGAGAATAAGGGGACCGGGATGCAAACACAGCTTCAAAGAGATGGGGGCTCGCACGATCCAAGGGGAGTCGCTAGACACAGAGAATAAGGGGACCGGGATGCAAACACAGCTTCAAAGAGATGGGGGCTCGCACGATCCAAGGGCAGTCGCTTTACACTGAGAATAAGGGGACCGGGATGCAAACACAGCTTCAAAGAGATGGGGGCTCGCACGATCCAAGGGGAGTCGCTAGACACAGAGAATAAGGGGACCGGGATGCAAACACAGCTTCAAAGAGATGGGGGCTCGCACGATCCAAGGGGAGTCGCTAGACACAGAGAATAAGGGGACCGGGATGCAAACACAGCTTCAAAGAGATGGGGGCTCGCACGATCCAAGGGGAGTCGCTAGATACAGAGACTAAGGGGACCGGGATGCAAACACAGCTTCAAAGAGATGGGGGCTCGCACGATCCAAGGGGAGTCGCTAGATACAGAGAATAAGGGGACCGGGATGCAAACACAGCTTCAAAGAGATGGGGGCTCGCACGATCCAAGGGGAGTCGCTAGACACAGAGAATAAGGGGACCGGGATGCAAACACAGCTTCAAAGAGATGGGGGCTCGCACGATCCAAGGGGAGTCGCTAGACACAGAGAATAAGGGGACCGGGATGCAAACACAGCTTCAAAGAGATGGGGGCTCGCACGATCCAAGGGGAGTCGCTAGACACAGAGAATAAGGGGACCGGGATGCAAACACAGCTTCAAAGAGATGGGGGCTCGCACGATCCAAGGGGAGTCGCTAGATACAGAGAATAAGGGGACCGGGATGCAAACACAGCTTCAAAGAGATGGGGGCTCGCACGATCCAAGGGGAGTCGCTAGATACAGAGAATAAGGGGACCGGGATGCAAACACAGCTTCAAAGAGATGGGGGCTCGCACGATCCAAGGGGAGTCGCTAGACACAGAGAATAAGGGGACCGGGATGCAAACACAGCTTCAAAGAGATGGGGGCTCGCACGATCCAAGGGGAGTCGCTAGATACAGAGAATAAGGGGACCGGGATGCAAACACAGCTTCAAAGAGATGGGGGCTCGCACGATCCAAGGGGAGTCGCTAGATACAGAGAATAAGGGGACCGGGATGCAAACACAGCTTCAAAGAGATGGGGGCTCGCACGATCCAAGGGGAGTCGCTAGACACAGAGAATAAGGGGACCGGGATGCAAACACAGCTTCAAAGAGATGGGGGCTCGCACGATCCAAGGGGAGTCGCTAGATACAGAGAATAAGGGGACCGGGATGCAAACACAGCTTCAAAGAGATGGGGGCTCGCACGATCCAAGGGGAGTCGCTAGATACAGAGAATAAGGGGACCGGGATGCAAACACAGCTTCAAAGAGATGGGGGCTCGCACGATCCAAGGGGAGTCGCTAGATACAGAGAATAAGGGGACCGGGATGCAAACACAGCTTCAAAGAGATGGGGGCTCGCACGATCCAAGGGGAGTCGCTAGATACAGAGAATAAGGGGACCGGGATGCAAACACAGCTTCAAAGAGATGGGGGCTCGCACGATCCAAGGGGAGTCGCTAGATACAGAGAATAAGGGGACCGGGATGCAAACACAGCTTCAAAGAGATGGGGGCTCGCACGATCCAAGGGGAGTCGCTAGATACAGAGAATAAGGGGACCGGGATGCAAACACAGCTTCAAAGAGATGGGGGCTCGCACGATCCAAGGGGAGTCGCTAGATACAGAGAATAAGGGGACCGGGATGCAAACACAGCTTCAAAGAGATGGGGGCTCGCACGATCCAAGGGGAGTCGCTAGATACAGAGAATAAGGGGACCGGGATGCAAACACAGCTTCAAAGAGATGGGGGCTCGCGCGATCCAAGGGGAGTCGCTAGATACAGAGAATAAGGGGACCGGGATGCAAACACAGCTTCAAAGAGATGGGGGCTCGCACGATCCAAGGGGAGTCGCTAGATACAGAGAATAAGGGGACCGGGATGCAAACACAGCTGCAAAGAGATGGGGGCTCGCACGATCCAAGGGGAGTCGCTAGATACAGAGAATAAGGGGACCGGGATGCAAACACAGCTTCAAAGAGATGGGGGCTCGCACGATCCAAGGGGAGTCGCTAGATACAGAGAATAAGGGGACCGGGATGCAAACACAGCTTCAAAGAGATGGGGGCTCGCACGATCCAAGGGGAGTCGCTAGATACAGAGAATAAGGGGACCGGGATGCAAACACAGCTTCAAAGAGATGGGGGCTCGCACGATCCAAGGGGAGTCGCTAGACACAGAGAATAAGGGGACCGGGATGCAAACACAGCTTCAAAGAGATGGGGGCTCGCACGATCCAAGGGGAGTCGCTAGATACAGAGAATAAGGGGACCGGGATGCAAACACAGCTTCAAAGAGATGGGGGCTCGCACGATCCAAGGGGAGTCGCTAGATACAGAGAATAAGGGGACCGGGATGCAAACACAGCTTCAAAGAGATGGGGGCTCGCACGATCCAAGGGGAGTCGCTAGATACAGAGAATAAGGGGACCGGGATGCAAACACAGCTTCAAAGAGATGGGGGCTCGCACGATCCAAGGGGAGTCGCTAGATACAGAGAATAAGGGGACCGGGATGCAAACACAGCTTCAAAGAGATGGGGGCTCGCACGATCCAAGGGGAGTCGCTAGATACAGAGAATAAGGGGACCGGGATGCAAACACAGCTTCAAAGAGATGGGGGCTCGCACGATCCAAGGGGAGTCGCTAGATACAGAGAATAAGGGGACCGGGATGCAAACACAGCTTCAAAGAGATGGGGGCTCGCACGATCCAAGGGGAGTCGCTAGATACAGAGAATAAGGGGACCGGGATGCAAACACAGCTGCAAAGAGATGGGGGCTCGCACGATCCAAGGGGAGTCGCTAGATACAGAGAATAAGGGGACCGGGATGCAAACACAGCTTCAAAGAGATGGGGGCTCGCACGATCCAAGGGGAGTCGCTAGACACAGAGAATAAGGGGACCGGGATGCAAACACAGCTGCAAAGAGATGGGGGCTCGCACGATCCAAGGGCAGTCGCTAGATACAGAGAATAAGGGGACCGGGATGCAAACACAGCTTCAAAGAGATGGGGGCTCGCACGATCCAAGGGGAGTCGCTAGATACAGAGAATAAGGGGACCGGGATGCAAACACAGCTGCAAAGAGATGGGGGCTCGCACGATCCAAGGGGAGTCGCTAGATACAGAGAATAAGGGGACCGGGATGCAAACACAGCTTCAAAGAGATGGGGGCTCGCACGATCCAAGGGGAGTCGCTAGATACAGAGAATAAGGGGACCGGGATGCAAACACAGCTTCAAAGAGATGGGGGCTCGCACGATCCAAGGGCAGTCGCTAGACACAGAGAATAAGGGGACCGGGATGCAAACACAGCTGCAAAGAGATGGGGGCTCGCATGATCCAAGGGGAGTCGCTAGATACAGAGACTAAGGGGACCGGGATGCAAACACAGCTTCAAAGAGATGGGGGCTCGCACGATCCAAGGGGAGTTGCTAGATACAGAGAATAAGGGGACCGGGATGCAAACACAGCTGCAAAGAGATGGGGGCTCGCACGATCCAAGGGGAGTCGCTAGACACAGAGAATAAGGGGACCGGGATGCAAACACAGCTTCAAAGAGATGGTGGCTCGCACGATCCAAGGGCAGTCGCTAGACACAGAGAATAAGGGGACCGGGATGCAAACACAGCTGCAAAGAGATGGGGGCTCGCACGATCCAAGGGGAGTCGCTAGATACAGAGACTAAGGGGACCGGGATGCAAACACAGCTTCAAAGAGATGGGGGCTCGCACGATCCAAGGGCAGTCGCTAGACACAGAGAATAAGGGGACCGGGATGCAAACACAGCTTCAAAGAGATGGGGGCTCGCACGATCCAAGGGCAGTCGCTAGATACAGAGACTAAGGGGACCGGGATGCAAACACAGCTTCAAAGAGATGGGGGCTCGCACGATCCAAGGGGAGTCGCTAGATACAGAGAATAAGGGGACCGGGATGCAAACACAGCTTCAAAGAGATGGGGGCTCGCATGATCCAAGGGGAGTCGCTAGATACAGAGACTAAGGGGACCGGGATGCAAACACAGCTTCAAAGAGATGGGGGCTCGCACGATCCAAGGGGAGTCGCTTGATACAGAGAATTAGGGGACCGGGATGCAAACACAGCTTCAAAGAGATGGGGGCTCGCACGATCCAAGGGGAGTCGCTAGATACAGAGACTAAGGGGACCGGGATGCAAACACAGCTTCAAAGAGATGGGGGCTCGCACGATCCAAGGGGAGTCGCTAGATACAGAGAATAAGGGGACCGGGATGCAAACACAGCTTCAAAGAGATGGGGGCTCGCACGATCCAAGGGGAGTCGCTAGATACAGAGACTAAGGGGACCGGGATGCAAACACAGCTTCAAAGAGACGGGGGCTCGCACGATCCAAGGGGAGTCGCTAGATACAGAGAATAAGGGGACCGGGATGCAAACACAGCTTCAAAGAGATGGGGGCTCGCACGATCCAAGGGGAGTCGCTAGACACAGAGAATAAGGGGACCGGGATGCAAACACAGCTTCAAAGAGATGGGGGCTCGCACGATCCAAGGGGAGTCGCTAGACACAGAGACTAAGGGGACCGGGATGCAAACACAGCTTCAAAGAGATGGGGGCTCGCACGATCCAAGGGGAGTTGCTAGATACAGAGAATAAGGGGACCGGGACGCAAACACAGCTTCAAAGAGATGGGGGCTCGCACGACCCAAGGGGAGTCGCTAGACACAGAGAATAAGGGGACCGGGATGCAAACACAGCTTCAAAGAGATGGGGGCTCGCATGATCCAAGGGGAGTCGCTAGACACAGAATAAGGGGACCGGGATGCAAACACAGCTTCAAAGAGATGGGGGCTCGCACGATCCAAGGGGAGTCGCTAGATACAGAGAATAAGGGGACCGGGATTCAAACACAGCTTCAAAGAGATGGGGGCTCGCACGATCCAAGGGGAGTCGCAAGAAAAAGAGACTAAGGGGACCGGGATGCAAACACAGCTTCAAAGAGATGGGGGCTCGCACGATCCAAGGGAGTCGCTAGATACAGAGAATTAGGGGACCGGGATGCAAACACAGCTTCAAAGAGATGGGGGCTCGCACGATCCAAGGGGAGTCGCTAGATACAGAGAATAAGGGGACCGGGATGCAAACACAGATTCAAAGAGATGGGGGCTCGCACGATCCAAGGGGAGTCGCTAGATACAGAGAATAAGGGGACCGGGATGCAAACACAGCTTCAATGAGATGGGGACTCGCACGATCCAAGGGGAGTCGCTAGACACAGAGAATAAGGGGACCGGGATGCAAACACAGCTTCAAAGAGATGGGGGCTCGCGCGATCCAAGGGGAGTCGCTAGATACAGAGAATAAGGGGACCGGGATGCAAACACAGCTTCAAAGAGATGGGGGCTCGCGCGATCCAAGGGGAGTCGCTAGACACAGAATAAGGGGACCGGGATGCAAACACAGCTTCAATGAGATGGGGGCTCGCACGATCCAAGGGGAGTCGCTAGACACAGAATAAGGGGACCGGGATGCAAACACAGCTTCAATGAGATGGGGGCTCGCACGATCCAAGGGGAGTCGCTAGATACAGAGACTAAGGGGACCGGGATGCAAACACAGCTTCAAAGAGATGGGGGCTCGCACGATCCAAGGGCAGTCGCTAGATACAGAGACTAAGGGGACCGGGATGCAAACACAGCTTCAAAGAGACGGGGGCTCGCACGATCCAAGGGGAGTCGCTAGACACAGAGACTAAGGGGACCGGGATGCAAACACAGCTTCAAAGAGATGGGGGCTCGCACGATCCAAGGGGAGTTGCTAGATACAGAGAATAAGGGGACCGGGACGCAAACACAGCTTCAAAGAGATGGGGGCTCGCACGACCCAAGGGGAGTCGCTAGACACAGAGAATAAGGGGACCGGGATGCAAACACAGCTTCAAAGAGATGGGGGCTCGCACGATCCAAGGGGATTCGCTAGACACAGAGAATAAGGGGACCGGGATGCAAACACAGCTTCAAAGAGATGGGGGCTCGCACGATCCAAGGGGATTCGCTAGACACAGAGAATAAGGGGACCGGGATGCAGACACAGCTTCAAAGAGATGGGGGCTCGCATGATCCAAGGGGAGTCGCTAGACACAGAGAATAAGGGGACCGGGATGCAAACACAGCTTCAAAGAGACGGGGGCTCGCACGATCCAAGGGGAGTCGCTAGATACAGAGAATAAGGGGACCGGGATGCAAACACAGCTTCAAAGAGATGGGGGCTCGCACGATCCAAGGGGAGTCGCTAGATACAGAGAATAAGGGGACCGGGATGCAAACACAGCTTCAAAGAGATGGGGGCTCGCACGATCCAAGGGGAGTCGCTAGATACAGAGAATAAGGGGACCGGGATGCAAACACAGCTTCAAAGAGATGGGGGCTCGCACGATTCAAGGGGAGTCGCTAGACACAGAGACTAAGGGGACCGGGATGCAAACACAGCTTCAAAGAGATGGGGGCTCGCATGATCCAAGGGGAGTCGCTAGACACAGAGACTAAGGGGACCGGGATGCAAACACAGTTTCAAAGAGATGGGGGCTCGCACGATCCAAGGGGAGTCGCTAGATACAGAGAATAAGGGGACCGGGATGCAAACACAGCTTCAAAGAGATGGGGGCTCGCATGATCCAAGGGGAGTCGCTAGATACAGAGAATAAGGGGACCGGGATGCAAACACAGCTGCAAAGAGATGGGGGCTCGCACGACCCAAGGGGAGTCGCTAGACACAGAGAATAAGGGGACCGGGATGCAAACACAGCTGCAAAGAGATGGGGGCTCGCACGATCCAAGGGGAGTCGCTAGACACAGAGAATAAGGGGACCGGGATGCAAACACAGCTTCAAAGAGATGGGGGCTCGCATGATCCAAGGGGAGTCGCTAGATACAGAGAATAAGGGGACCGGGATGCAAACACAGCTGCAAAGAGATGGGGGCTCGCATGATCCAAGGGGAGTCGCTAGATACAGAGACTAAGGGGACCGGGATGCAAACACAGCTTCAAAGAGATGGGGGCTCGCACGATCCAAGGGGAGTCGCTAGATACAGAGAATAAGGGGACCGGGATGCAAACACAGCTTCAAAGAGATGGGCTTTTAGCTCTTTTAGTTTATCAATTTGATATTCCCCCAATCCATCACCATTAAATGCCATTTCTCCTCTGGGTATCTCCACTGCAACCAGCTCTGCTTTCCTCGCAGTCTGAAGCTTCAATTACTTGCAATCTTCTGTGAGCTAATAAGAAATGCATCGCATGAGCATCATTTAGCTGGGCAAAAATGAATTTGCAAAAAAGCTGTGAGTCACCGTTTTTCTAGAGATCTTTTTTTTTTCCAAGGATTTAATTTCCCGCAGCCTCTGGAAAGGAACAAAAATTCACAGATAAACTAGCTAGTGCCACCTCTCTCTCAGTGGGGGGTTTGACCCAGAAGGTACACAAGAAGACAGGAAAAAACCACAAACTAAGGGATTCCTGTGGCCAGTGGAAGATATTCCAAACACAAGAAATCTTGGTCCACACACACTGATTACTATCCCCCGAAATCAAGTCTGTACACTACAGCAAAATGAGAAGAGCAAACAGAGAAAAATAAGTTAAAGCCACAAATCCTTTTTCCTCCCACTGATTAAGTCCTGGGCTGATTCCTTCTCTCTGCCCTCTGCTTGAATCTCTTCTGAGGTCCTGAGTGGATGCTCTCTCTGCTTCTTTGAACCTGGGTCCAGGGCTGAGAGCATCAGACTCGAGATCTCCTGTAACACATTCTCACAGAAAAAAATTCTCCAAAAGTCGTAATACTGGACTCTCAATTAGACATGTCCTCAAAAAGTCTTCCTTTGAGGAGATACAAATTAAGGAAACAGAAGTCGGACTTATTAGAATTTTTCTAAAACCTTTCTTCTCAATCCTCCTCCTCTTTGAGCACTAGGGACGTACTGGGGTTCAGTCCCTCACACATAGACTGGACTTCCAGTAGATTACATGCGATACTCCGTATTGGTTCCACTCAAAAATCAAACTGGTTCTTCTCTCCAAACACTCCCTCATATCTCCCCTGTACAGGCCTTGTTGGCTTGAATGAATCAGTAGCCTGCTGCCCCTTCACATCTCAAACACCCAGAGAAGAAGATGAACTCCTCAGCCCCAGTATACAGGCAGGGCCAGCCCGCCCACTAGGTGAGCTAGATGGCTGCCCGTCTCCCCCCCCCCCAGCTGCCGCTGATTCCTTTTGGGGGGGGGGGAAGACGGGCAGCAGCAGCAGCAGTATTTCCAAAAGCCGCCACTTTTGGAAATACTGCCGCTGTCCGCTTCCCCCTCTCGAGATGGAATCAGCGGCAGCTGGGGGGTGGGTTTGGCGGTGGAGCTGGGGTGGGGGGGGGGCGAGGCCATGCTAGCCCTGTATACAGGGTATTAAATAATTACATATAAACATAGAAAATGATGCCAGATTAAGACCATACGGCCTATCCATTCTGCCCATTGATACCAACTACTAAACTCTACAATCCCGTCCTCTCCGCAGAGATCGTCAATATTTATCCCATGTTTTCTTGAATTCAGATACAGTTCTTGTCATCACCACCTCCACTGGGAGGCTTTTCCACGCATCCAGCCCCCTTTCCGTAAAGAAATATTTCCTGAGATTACTACTGAGTCTATCCACTTTCACCTTCATCTTATACCCTGTCATTGAAGAGCTTCCTTCCAATTGAAAGAGGCTCTCCTATGCATTTATACCATGAGGGTATTTAAATGTCACCATCTTATTTTTCCTCTCCCTTCTTTTTTCCAAAGTATACATATTGGGGTCTAAGTCTGTAGATAAAGAGAAATGCCTCCCTCCCAGTGATGTGCTTCCCATTCATCACAAGTCACATTAGGAGCAGGGACTCTACAACTTTCCTTGTTTTAAATATATAGAGACAATTCCTGGGACCCTGTTACTCTAGCACCATTATTAACAGGGATGGCTGCTTAACATGTTCCTAAATAACCTGGAAATGGGAATAACGAGTGAGGTAATCAAATTTGCAGATGACACCAAGGGGATGGGTGAACCAGAAAAGGATGGGGCTGCCTGAGGAGAAAGGACTACCATGAGTGAACCAAATAGCAAGTGTCTTAGATAAGTTTAAGTGCGGACAGTTAGTGGTTAGCCATTCAGCAACAGAGAGAAGACAAGAATTAAGGGGGGGAAAGATCTGGGTGGAGGGGGAAGTGTGGTGCAGAAGAATAAGGTCATCGGCATGGTAGAAGGCAGATATCCCAAATTGTTGTACCAAAAGAGCAAGAGGTGCCAAGAAGATATTAAATAGGAGAGGTGCCAGTACTGAGCCTTGGGGAACGCCACAGTGCAAAGGAAGAGGGTCAGAAGAAACAGCTGAGGTAGAACAAGAAAGGACAGCACAAGACCGGGCAAAAAGATAGGAGTGAAACCACCGGTAGACAGTGCCACGAAGACCAGCCTGATGCAAATGGGAAAGAAGAAGATCAAAGGCTGCTGCGAGATCTAGAGATACCGCCACCGAAAAGTCACCACGATCATGTGCAATGTGTAGTTCATTAAGGAAAGCAAGGAGAACCATTTCAGCATTATGACCTGGATGAAAACTGAATTGATGGGGATGGAGAAAGTGAGTGGTTTCCAAGTGGTGTAATAGCTGAGCAAAGACTGCTTTTTCGAGTATTTTGGAAAGAAAAGGGAGGTTAGAAATGGGACGGTAGTGAGCAGGAACAAGAGGGTCAAGTGAGCGTGCCTTTCTCCAAAGTTGCTCTACCCGACGGAGTTGGGAACTAAGGAGGCGAAGACCGCAGTGAAACAAGGGCTGTGACAGACGACGGCGTGAGGGGCAGGGCTGTAGCGGTGCCAATTGATCTAGGGTGTCCGAAAGACAAGAGGACCAATGAGAAACCTGTGAGTCAGGAGAGAGGGAGGGGAACTCTGAAGATAGAAGGTCCCCAGCAGGTGGGAAGTGCTAGACTGTGAGAGGGGTGAACCGACGGGAATAGCACAAAGGGACTGACGGGGGGGGGGGGGGGATCAGATGGATGAGAGGAGGAGGCAGGGCAAGATGGACGAAAAAGACATTGGAAAGTCAGACAGTAATGATCATCCAGGGTAGGGGTATAGAGCATAGATGGTGCAAGAGAAAATTAGTTGGAGAAATAACTAAGTCAAGTGTGTGGCCAGCCGAATGAGTGGGAATGGTGACAAGCTGGGTAAGAGACATATCCTGAAGGAAAGAAATAAAGGAGCGATCCCTAGAGGAGGAAGGTGAAATGGTGCAGGTTAAAATCCCCTGCAATTACTAAGTGAGGAAAATTGAAAGACAAGTCAGAGATAGTCAACAGAAGTGAATCGCAAAGGTCAGGGCGGAGAGCCGGAGGAGAGTAGATGACCAGAATATAGAAAGCCGGAGAGGTCTGGAGGCAGAGAAGAAGGGCTTCCGGGTAGTGCAACAGAGGGGAGGGGATTTGTGTGAAGGGAAGAGAAGAGCAGATAAGAACTGCTACACTGTCGCCTACACGACCCGTGTGGGGAACGGAGGCAGTGGCAAAGCAAGGAGGGAGACAGAGAGCAAGAAGCGCATCCTCGCCTTTCTTGAGCCAGGTTTCGGAGAGGAGTAAGAGATCTAGAGAATCCAGGAGAACAAGGTCCTGCACTAGAAGGGTTTTTGTTCTCAGGGAGTGGCAGTTGAGGAGCCCCAGCTTGATGAGAGGTCAGGGAAGTGGAGGGAGAGCGATAGGGAGAGGGCAAGCAAGGGAGAAGGTTATTAGGGCAATGAAAGAGTGGACCGGACGGAAGGGACGGTTTCCCCACAACACTGGAATAGGAGCCATAAGGGGACCAGCAAGAGCTGCTTCAGAGAATGCAGTAGCGGAAGTAACAGAAGTAGGAAGCGAAGGTACACCTACCAGGGTTAGTGAGGGCTGTTCACAAGAGAAGTGCAAGAAAGCAGACCAAAGGAGGACCCAGGGTGTCCAAATAGAAAACGTTAGGCCAGAGCTGATGCCTACGCCGCCGGAGCCGCCCCAAGGAGTGCACCTAAGAAACACGATGTGCCCCTGTCACATCCCGCCGCTGGCGCTGTGGATTTATAGGGCTTGAGGAGCAGATTACCTTGTGGAACGGTCACTTCCAGGGGGGGGGGGGGGTGGAGTCACCAACTGAGTGTGCTGGAGAAACCTGGAGAAAAACAGACAGCAAAAAATACTTACATAGCGCAACAAGAAAAGCAAAAAAGATTTACATAGCGCAACAAGCCAAGGTCAACCCACATCAAGGGGTTGTGCTAAAGACCAATTCAAGAAAAACCCCCAAAAAGGATAAAGGCTAAAGCCCATAGTGGAGAAGAACCTATACTTAACACTCCCAAAAACAAAAGTTTGACCTGCAAGGTAACAAGGCACATGCAGGAAACTTTCAATTCCAAAACCTTAGGCTTCAACTGCGGAAATTGTTCCCTACGTGCCCCAGCGGCTCTGTTTACATCAGGAAACATCCTTAATGGTTGACCACAAAATAACTGATTTAGTTTGAAAAAACAACTTAAGAATTTTAATTTTATCTGATTAATTCAAAAAAGTTACAATTAGCGTATTATGGGTAACAATATTATCTGTAGAGTCTTCCAGAAAATCAGTTAAATTCTAACTAGCAGCATGACCCAGGAGTCAAAACCTCCATCGCTCCCCTCCCCATGCGGGCCTTTGAACTTTAAGAGGAACATAATAGGCCTGAACTATTTGAATCACAACAGGCAATTTCAGGACCTCCTTAAAGTACTTCTGTAACAAAATTTCTGAAGAGAACAGAGTAAATGGAAAATGTAATATATGTATATTCCTCGCATGAGAGACATTTTCCAGTGCCTCTGTCTTGGAGCGCAGTATTGTAAAGTCCCTAACATAACTAGCGTTTAATGCCGTACAGGGAGACATTGAGAAGTTAAAGTGGAAACAGACCTCGCCAATACTAAAAACCAAGTATCCGAATCTGCCGGCTTTGTGGCTGCACCCTGCGTGAATACACAGAGAGCAGAACGTGCTGGAAAGTTTGGAGTTCATATGTCGAATTGCCCCCAGATGTCTTTCAGAGCGATTTCTCTTTCCCCGCTGTCCTCAACCCAAGTAGAACTCACTGCTGTAGAAGCCACTATAGCTGGTTTTGGAAGACAATGGGGTAAACGGATGCAGTGGAGCTCAAAGATGCTCCCTCGGGGGAAAGCTGCCCGCCGGAAGAGGAACCACATGCCTATCCATGGGGCCGAAACAGCCGGAGCCCTCATTCTTTCTCTTTCCCATATCCTCCTAGGACAGACAGATGGTTATTCCTCAGCCGGTGTCCTGCAGGTGCTCCAAAGGGGTGTGTCCAGCCCCTTCGGATCGCGACCCACGGGCCGCGACATGTGGCCGCATGTATGGCTGCAGATCTTTAACTGGTGGAAAGACCCCACTGAAGCAAGCTGTCCACAGCGCACCTGCCAGACGCCACAAGAGAACCCAGGCAAGCAGTGAGTCAGCTGTTGGGGCAGATGAAAATGCCCCAGTCTGTGTCTGCAACACTCCTGCAGCACAGCCTGGCAAAATTTACTCTTATGTCTTTACCGCGCTGCCTCTGTTCCAGGTCTAGAGGTCTTCCTTGTGGTACTGTGAGACTTCGGCCCAGGAGGAACAGCTCTGGGCCTGCAACGGAGGCAGCGCAGCAAACAGATAAGAGTAATGTTGCCACGCTGCTGTGTAGGCCCCCTTACTGCCCAGTCTCTGCCCCCCCCCACATTGTGGGGGCTGTTTGGGTGGAGTTTATGCCGTTGGCCCACATTCCACCCCTAACCGACGCATTCCCCATCCAGTCACACACTAAGCAGATAGCGTTGGATTTTTACAGTGGTGTCCTGTGCTAACGTTTAGCGCACGGCAAACACTGCATTAACAGCACGGCTTAGTAGACATGCCCCATGGTTCTCAGTAAGGGCGGGTTACCCAGCTCGGCACATTTCTTGCCAGTATCGAGTTTTTCCAGCTCATTCTTTCGTGGGCAGTCTGATTTTATTTCTTCATGCTTTGGGAATATCTTTTTGTCCTGTACAGTGCAGGAGGAATTGCCTTTCTGCTTCTCTTTGTCTGCCGGCCTCTTGGGGTTTCCAGTGCAGTTTCTCTGTATCTTGCTGCTCTTAGTTATTCTGTATTCTGCCGGCATCACTTGCTTGTTCTGTTTTCCTGCTAGGAGGTATATTGGTGCTCTATGTTCACAGTGCTGCTTTCACAGGCAGGGGAATTGTTGCTGTGTTGGTCTTGAGAGTTAATGTTCTGCTCTATATGTTTTGCAAGGTTTTCTGTTGTGTCACAGAGTATTTGGCAGGACTCTGTGTTGACACTATCAAGATGACACCAGACTCTGGGTATCTTTTTTGGTAAAGGAAAGTAGCCAGGGGATACGAGTCCTAGTTCTGCTTTGTAGCTCCTCAACTTCTCTAGATGTACTTTATTGGTGAAGGATCTGTCCCATTCTGTATCGCTTTGGGTTAATGACAGACCTCACACTTCACTCCTTTATAGTAGAATTGGTTAAATCTAATATTAAATCTTTTTATTTTTTTAAAAATCAGTCTTTTTTCAAAAGCCATATGCAGACGATGCCAATAACAATATACATAACATATCAACCTTCAAAGATCAAGGTACAGAGATAAAAACCCACTAAGAGATGCATTCCAAGGCACCTGGACACAGGTCACTAGCCTTGTGTTTTTTTGAGTTTTAGTTAGAAATATATTCACAGCATACCCCACAGTATCTCCAACTAAAAAAAAAAACCCTCTTCCCCAATTAACCTGAAATACAATTTACTTCCCCCCGCCCACTACCTTCCTATCCCCCTTCCCCATTGGAACAGAACTCATGCTCATCCTTATCATGAGGGCACCTTCTGGGCTCCGTGTACATTCACAAAGAGTTCCCATGTATGTCAAAGCACTCCCAACCCTTCCTACGCATGCAAATCCTCCACTCCATACTGTAAAGATCCCACATGTGCACCAATCACTGTGCCAAGGAGGTGCTTCAACCCGCTGCCACGTGGAGGCCAAGTTAAATTTTGCTGCATTCATACAATGGTTCATCAGTGCCAACTGCAGATGCTTCGCCCCTGGCACCGAGACACCAGGGTCCCAACAGACATCACACCCAATATCTAATGCCCTGCCAATAACCCCGAATTTCTGGACACTCCCACCAAATGTGAGCCAATGTTTCCTGGCCACTGCAGCAGCGCCAACATAATCCAGACACCGCAGGATACACCCTGGTCAAATTCACCCCCAAGTAGCAAAGGGAGGACTTCACCCAACGGAATGGAAAGCTCTCGCACAACCGGTCAACTAACTCCATGGGTAGATTAATTATACTAAATCAGAGATCTTAAATATCAATCTGAAAGCCAGACATCCAAGAGTAATCCTCCAGCAGGTGGCATCACATTAGGCAATGAGACCATCAACTGCATTAAAGTAAGCAAAATATCATCTGAGACGGTGCTACTTTATAATTGACCTCTCCTACTCGGATTCCATGGACATCCCCCAAGACCCTGATCATTTGAGCCAAGGGTTCCATCGCCAGGGCGAAAAGCAAGGGGGAAAGAGGACACCCCTGCTGTGTCCCACGCCCCAAAGGAAAAAGTGCAGGACAGCCCCCATTGACCTGAACACAGGCACGTGGTGCACTATAGAGTCATTTCAACCAAGCCACAAAGTTCATGCCAAACCCCATCTTCTCTAACATCCCCCATAAATGCTCCCAATAGGGGTGCTCCGGGGAAACGAATATGTACCCCTACTGTCCAATGTGTGTATCATGCCAAACATCTTGCAAATCTAGATCTGAGAGGACCCTCACCAAGGCTCTGCTATTCCTGCTCGGTCGGGGCCCCCCACCACCCATGGAGTTCTCCCACGGATGCATGCACGCATTACAGTCCCCCCCCCCCCACCCCCCGAGAATTAATGTACCCAGGGCAAATTCCGCTAAATTGGCCTGGAGCTCTCCAAAAAAGTGGGCCTGCCCCTCATTGTGGGCATATATATTAGCAAGAGTAAAGAGATCCCCCATTCAATCATATATTCAAAAACAACCACTGCCCATCCTGATCTCACTGGACCCCCTCCACCACATAGGGAAGCGTTGTCCGCAACAGTATGGCCACTCCTCTTTTTTTCCACCCCTTACTATCCGCTGCCGCCCATACCTCTTTATAAGGTCCCCTTCACAACCAGGACACGCAACTCACCCACAGGTGGGTGTCCTGCAGGAGAACTACATTGCCCTTCAATCACTGCAATAGAAACTGGGGGGATTACCCAGGGCCCAATGTGTTGACTCTATTTCCATGGTATCCCCTAGAGCCGCGCCCACTGTATCAGCCCACAGAGCCTTACAAATAGCACGCACATGGTCCTCCATATTCTCCATCCCCAGGCCCTCAGGCACCCCCCTGGATCCTCACATCTTTGTGCCGGTTTCTGTTTTCAATGTCGTCGATTTTATAAATAAGTTCCATCACCTGTGCCTTTTGTCAGTTCACTGCGCATTGGAGCTCCATCAGATCTTTGCCTGTTCCTCCAACTTAGTTTTGGCCTCCTCTATCCGTGTGCCCAGCTCCTGGATATCCGCATGCATGTCCCCAATTTTGGTAAGAATGTCCTCATCTCCACCACCTCCATAGTCTCCCAGTGGAGGTGGTAGAGATGAGGACAGTATCTGAATTCAAAAAAGCATGGGACAAACACAGAGGATCTCTAAAGGTAAAAAGGAGACTGTTGTAGTTGTTGATATGGAAGGACAGACTAGATAGGCCATGTGGTCTTTTTCTGTCATCGTGTTTCTATGTTTCTTCCCACATGGCCCTAAACTCCTCATAACATTGACAGAACTCTCGTTTAAGCAGGGCCTGCTCCAGTGCAAGGGACACATCCCGTTCGCCACCGCTACTGTCCTCTGTGTCCAACCCGGCTGAGGGCACACTGAAGGGGGAGGCTGTGCTTGTCAGTGCCTGGCCTTGCGGCCACTGGGACGCCTGCGGCTTTTCACGGTTGTCCAGCCCCTTACTTTTTGCCACTGTTTCCAGCCCCGCATCTTCGCTCAACCTCCCGCTTGATATTCGCCGCTCCGGCACCTCCGCTAGCTGTTGGGGGTGCATATGTTTGCTGTGGGTATGGGAGCTAAGCCCCTAGCTGGCCATTAGCTAGACTGACATCACTTCCTCCCCGTATTAAATCATTTTAATACAGATTTTACAGGTGGATTTGAAGTGGCCAGGGGTTTCTTTCAGGGCTGGATTTAGGCTATGGTGAGCAGGGACTGCTGCAGGGAAAGAGAATGAGAATTCGCACGACTCAGAAGAGGAAATCCCTACTCCCAGGGCCGGCCCAGCCATTGGGTAAGCTAGGCTGTTGCCTAGGATGGCAGCATCTGCTGGGTGGAAAAGAGGAGAGCATTCAAAGCTAAACAATAGAGTCTGCCAGCCAGGGGTGGCATAAAGCTTGAACCAACTCTGGGGCCTACCCCACCCTATGTCAATCTCCTGCCTGCCATCGCTGTGAGGTGATTGTCTCGAAATAGCCCTGGCCTCTGTCTTCCAGTGCTGCTCCCGACCCTTACAGAACACCACCTACTGTCTTCACAGAAACAAAAAAATGTGAGTGAGGTCGCAAGAAAGACAGAGCGAAGGAGCCACTCGCATTACAACTAGCTCTCTGCTCTCTTTATTGCATATGCACGTATTGTCGTTACATTTCATCTGTCCCTGGTGTGAGAGGGAAGAAACACAGCCCTCTCACAGAAATGCATGGGGGGGGGGGGGGGGTCTGTCTCCTCGGTGTGCTGGACATAAGGGTGCAGATCATCTCTCTCTTGGTAATAAGGATGTGTGTCAGGTGCTATCTCCTAAGTATGTGGAGTGGTGGTCTCTTTCTTCTGGTTATACAGGGGTGGGTTTCCTTCCCCCCTCCCAAACACCCACAGTCTGGGTTCCCCCCCCACTTCCCAAACACCCACAGTCTGGGTTTCCTTCCCCCCCTTCCCAAAAACCCACAGTCCGGATTTCCCCCCCCCCCCTTCCCAAACACCCACAGTCCACGTTTCCTTTATCTTTATCTCTATTTACATTTAATATACTGCCCTTGTCGAAATGTGAGAGCGGTTTACAATAAAATAATATAAATAAAAGCATCGACAAGAAAAGAAATCCATTAAAATAAAGAAAAGATGGACCAAAGAGGTCACAAAACAAACAGTAGACAAACCAAACAAACCATAAGTAAGCAAAGACAAACAAAACAATTAGACAGGACTACTGGGAGGGGAGATCATATGCCTGCTGGAACAAATGAGTTTTTAGTAGGCTTTTGAAGTGTTGGTAGGAAGATTCTAAACGGAGAGAGGAGGGTAAAGAATTCCAGAGTGAGGGACCCAAGAAAAAGAAAGCGGCATGGCGTGTCTGTTCAAGGTGAGCTCGTGGAGGTGGGGGAAGAAACAGACGATTAGCATGCAATGACCGGAGCTGACGATAGGGAGTGTGAAGAGAGACTAGATTTGCTAAGTACTGCGGGTTGGAAGTGTGGATGACTCTATGTAATAATATAAGAACCTTGTATTTAAACCGAAAGTGCAGCGGAAGCCAGTGGAGGCGAAACAGAAGAGGAGTTACATGATCTGATTTCCGGGCAAAAGTGACAAGACGGGCGGCTGTATTCTGCAAAAGTTGAAGGCGTTTAAGTTGGTAGGCAGGGAGATTGGTATAAACCACGTTACAATAATCCAGTCTGGACATAACTAAAACTAGTACCAAAGTGGTAAGGGAATCAGGGGACAGAATTGAGCGGACTGAGCGTATTTGGCGTAAAGTAAAAAAGGAACGACGGGATAAGTTAGACACGTGTTCGCGAAAAGACAGTGACGAATCTAGGATTACCCCTAAGTACCGGAGAGAAGAAGTGAGAGGAATAGGAACAGAATTTATTTGAGGTGCAATGACCGGGCAAGAAGAGCTCAGAGACACCCACATGGCTGAGGATTTGGAAGGATTCAAATGTAGGAAATTAGATGAGAGCCAGGTGGCAATATGAGAGAGGCAGTCATTGAGGGGAGTGATATCAATCATGGCTGGAGAAGTGTGAAAGAGAAAGACAATATCGTCGGCGTAAATGTAGGTGGAAACTGGAAATTGTTGGGCCAAAAGGGGAAGTGGGGCAAGAAAAATATTGAAGAGCAGAGGGGATAAAACTGATCCCTGTGGGACTCCGCATAACAATGGAATAGACGGCGAGGTTTGATGATTGGCATGGACAACATAAGAGCGAGCTGTGAGAAAGGAACGGAACCAACGTAACACCATACCCTGTAAACCAATGTCAGAAAGACGTGACAGGAGGGTCCGGTGATCAATCAGATCAAACGCAGCAGATAAATCCAGTGAAACCAAAAGGGTAATGTCACCATGTTCATGGGCTACGTGAATCTCATTTAGCAGAGCGAGGAGAATAGTTTCTGTGCTATGTCCTGGTCTAAAACCAGCCTGACGGGAATGAAGAACGTTGGTGGCCTCAACATGGGAAGAAAGTTGTAGAAAGACTAGACACTCCAGCATTTTTGCAAGGAAAGGGAGATTAGACACCGGGCGCCAGTGGGATAATACAGAAGGATCGAGGGACGACTGTTTCAGCAGGGGATGGACTATGGAGGATCTCCAAACCGAAGGAAAATGACCGGATGATAAACTAGAATTAAACAAAGTAGTGATGAAAGGTATGAACTGGAGGGAAGGTTCAACCAACCAGTTGGAAGGGATTGGATCCAAAGAGCAGGTGGTCTTCCTAGACTGAGATAGAGTAAGTAGTACCTCTGCCGTAGTGAGGGGATGAAAGGTGGACCATATGTGAGATAAAACTCTATTAGGAGAACTAGCCACACAGGGAACGATAGAAACAGAGGATTCAGTAATGGTTAACTCCTCAGAGACGAGGGACGAAGGGGAGGCCGAAGAGGTGCAGGGAGGAGACAGAGGTGGAGGAGGTGCGATATGGAAGGAAGAACGTAAGTTCTGAACTTTGTCGGAGAAAAAAGATGCTAGGGATGCGGGGGCTGGAACAGCAACTTGAGAAGCAGAGGGGGATACAGTCGAGGAAAGTTGCCGCAAAATTGAGTGCAGTTGTCTAGAAGAATTGGCAGCTTGTGAGATTCCTAAGGTGTAAAAGGAGCGCTTAGCAGATTGGACTGCAGAGCGATATTCCAAGTATAATAGTTTAAAGCGTGCCATAGTAGCTGAAGACGGATGAGAGCGCCAGTGTCGTTGTGCTTGACGCAGTTGAGTGCGTTGCAACCGTAAGTCCTGATGAAACCAGGGCGAATGAGTTCGGGACGGAGCAACGGAGGGGCGAAGTGGAGCTAAATTATCCAAAGTGTCCAAAAGAACCGAATTCCAAAGAGAGGCCTGGGCATCAGAATCTAACACCGAGAAATCTGCTGGAAATAGTGAGTGGGCTGGAGGAAAAGCAGCGAGAGTAGATGGAGTGAGGTGACGCCGGAGACGTACTGGAGACTGAGAGGCAGAGGAATCACTGGTATCGGAGACTGGTAGGGAGACAGAAAAAGAGATACAATAGTGATCCGACCATGGAACACTAAGAGACACGGGCACCGATAGCACAGAGCAGATGCTAGGAGAGGAGGTAAGGACCAGGTCTAGGGTATGGCCCAGGTAATGAGTAGGTCCTGACACATGTTGTTGAAGTGATAAATCATGGAGGAGATTCATGAAAACCCGGTCTTTAGGTCTAGAAGGAGCGTCTGCGTGGATGTTAAAATCACCCAAAATCATAATATTGGGATACTGCAGAACCGTCTCAGAGAGGGTTAACAGAAATGCCTCCCATTGGTCAGTGGAGACAGAAGGGGGAAGATAAAGTAAAAGAAAATAGAACGGGGGAGAAGAGTGGAAACGCAGGAGCAAAGACTCTGAGAGATGAACCGTAGTAGCTGTAATTTCATTGATAGGGAGCGTAGAACGATACAGAAGGGCTACACCCCCCCCCTCCCCTGCCCAGCCTAGGTGTCGAGAAGGCTGAATAGCCGGGGGGAAGTGCGCTAGCAAGGAGAGGACTATCTCCTTCTTTGAGCCAGGTCTCGGTGAGAAAGCACAGATCAAAAGAGTGCTGTTGGATAAGATCCTGAACCAACAAGGACTTGGAGCGGAGAGACCTACAGTTAAGTAGAGCTAGGCTCAATGTCAAGCTAGCGGCCATAGAAAGTGCAGCAAGCAGAGCTGTACGATGGGAGGGACAAGGTGAGGAGCGGTTACAAATTACCAAGTTGGAGGTGCAGCGACTGAGTAAAGACCTAGTAGACCTAGGATTAAAATGGGGACGCCTACCCCATAGAACAGGAATAAAGGACATGAGGACCGTTAGCAAGGTACCAAGCAGAGGGATAAGAAGGAGTAGACCGAGCCAAAGCTTACCTGGTGGAGAGAGGAGGGCAAGGCCGGAAGGTATGGAATCTGTTATATAAATCAACTGCGATAATGTTTTAGGCAAAATTACCCGAAGAGCTAGAAGACACAGAGACAGAGATGCCCAGAGCTCGCCCCAAGGAGCTCGTCCAAGGAGCAGGACCTGCTCCTTGGTCGCGCTCCTTTGGCGCACGCCGACCGTCGAGTACTTCTTTAAATAGATGGTGGATACCTGGAGGGGTCGCGACCGCGGGAGCGCGATCGCGTCACTTCCTGGAGGCGGGAGAAGTGTTCAGCAGGCTTGGTCAGGGCACACAGAGGGAAACCCAGAGAGCCCTTCTAAAACAAAGCACATAACAGCACAGAGTAAAATTAGGCAGCAGATGAGCAAACACCTTCCCCCCTCCCAAACACCCACAGTCTGGGTTTCCTTCCCCCCCCCCTTCCCAAACACCCACAGTCTGGATTTCCTTCCCCCCCCTTCCCAAACACCCACAGTCTGAGTTTCCTCCCCCCCCTCCCAAACACCCACAGTCCGAGTTTCCTTCCCCCCCCTTCCCAAACACCCACAGTCTGAGTTTCCTCCCCCCCCCTCCCAAACACCCACAGTCCGGATTTCCTTCCCCCCCCCAAACACCCACAGTCCGGATTTCCTTCCCCCCCCCCAAACACCCACAGTCTGGATTTCCTTCCCCCCCTCCCAAACACCCACAGTCCGGATTTCCTTCCCCCCCCTCCCAAACACCCACAGTCTGGATTTCCTCCCCCCCCCAAACACCCACAGTCTGGATTTCCTCCCCCCCCCAAACACCCACAGTCCGGATTTCCTTCCCCCCCCCAAACACCCACAGTCCGGATTTCCTTCCCCCCCCCCTCCCAAACACCCACAGTCCGGATTTCCTTCCCCCCCCCAAACACCCACAGTCTGGATTTCCTCCCCCCCCAAACACCCACAGTCCAGGTTTCCTTCCCCCTCCTTCCCAAACACCCACAGTCTGGGTTTCCTTCCCCCCCTTCCCAAACCCCCAAATTCCAGGTTTCCTTCCCCCCCCCCCCCCTTCCCAAACATCACATTCTGCATTTCCTCCCCCCCCCCAAACACCCACAGTCCTGATGATATGTGCCTTAGTCTCCTGGTAATGTGCAGAGAATGAGGAATGAGATTATTCCCACATTTATGGGAGTGGGGGTAGTACTGCCCTCTGCTTATGCATGGGGAGGGGGAGGGGGTGTCTCTCCTGCTTATATGAGGAAGCTGTTTCTGGGGTGTGGAAGGGCGGCTCTCTCTCCTGGTTTTATGTGTCTGGCTATCTCCCAGGGGTGCAGTGAGACACAATGAGCTCTCTTTCTGCTTGTGTCCCATCTCACCTGGCATATGCAGGGGTCTCTCTTGGCTTTGGGAGGGGGTGCATGCGGTCTGTCCCCTAGTTGTTTGCTTGAGCTGTCACTTGCCTCAGCTATTTGTGAGTAAGGCGGTCTCCGTTTTGTGGCTGTGTGTGTGGGGAGGGATTTCTGTCTTCTGCTTAGGGGGAACAGGATTTCATGCCTCTAGCTATGTCTGTGTTTGGGGTGTGTGAGCAGGAATATCTCTGCCTACAGATGTGAGGAGAGGACTGTCTCCTGGCTATGGTTGATGTAGGGTCTGTGTTCCACTGTAAGAAGGGTGGAGGGGTGTGACCATCTCTGTTCATGCTGGAGTTTTGTGTGGAGGAGTAGCCTAGTGGTTAGTGCAACAGCCTAGTACCCAAGAACTCTGGGTTCAATTCCCACTGGTGCGCCTTGTGACCTTGGTCAAGTCACTTAACCCTCTGTTGCCACAGATGAGCTAAATAAAATATGTGTGTGCCAAGGTCCCTGTCTCCTAGAAGTCAGAGGATGTGGACTCCGTCACACATAGAAGGGGCTCAGTCCCTCAGTTATGGGTGTGTGCATGCAGGGCAGGGGGGGGGGGGTGTCTGTGGGAGATGTTTATTATCCCCATTCTGTTTGAGGGTGTCCCTCTCTCCTGGCTATTTATGGCTGGGAGCTCTATCCCCCGGGGGGAGGGGGGCTAATGTGCCTCCAGTTTTGGCTATGCATGTGGGTGTCTTTGAAGAGGACACAGGCTTTCTTCTCTGATTGTACAGGGAAGACCTTTGATGCCTGGGGGAGGGGAGGGGGGGGGGCGACTTACTTATCTGGTTTATGTGAGAGGGACTGGGGTTTCTAGTCCCACAGGTGCTCCTTGTGGTCTTGGGCAAGCCACTTAACCCTCCATAGCCCATGTTCCCTGTAAAATAGTTATCCCCAAGTTATAATGCCCTGTTCAATGTCAGTTCAGTTTGTTCAATGTAAACCGCCTTGATATCATGAAAGGCGGTATATAAGAAATATTAAATTAAATAAAAAAATAAATTGTCCCCTAGTTATATGTGTGTACAGTGGGAGACCCCTGGTTTTCAGAAAAGTGGGGCTCATTCCCCTTAATTCCATGCTGATATATAGGGGGAAATCTAGGGGGATTTAACTGTGCGCCTACTCAGGGCTGGCCCAACCATTAGGCAATGCAGGCAGTGGTCTGAGGTGGCAGATTCTGGGGGGTAGTAAAGTACAGGGATTCTGACAGCCATGGGGTGTTTTGTTTGTTTGCCTACATCTCGGGTCCAACCCTGCTCTTACCAAGTTTCAGTTGTGATATTTCCGAATGCAGTATGGGGAAGAATAGAAAGAAATGCTTCAGAGAAACGTGGCTTCCTGGCTGCGCTTGTGTAAGGACGTGGTTGAGAGCGGAGTCTCCTTCTTTTCCAGGGAGCACAGACCTCCCCCCCCCCCTTACAAGGGTGTGTGTGTAGGGACAGGGGGGTTTCCTTGCTTTATGTGTGCATGTGGTTACAGGGGGTCTCCTGAAACTGGCTCTCAGTTCCCCCGCTGACGTGTGTAGAGGTTGTATGTGTGGATGGGGGGGGGGGGGGGGGGGCACAGTATCACAGGGTTCCGTGGGGGGGGGGGGGGGCGGCGCTTGGCAGCAGGAGCAGGGGGGCAGCAGGGGGTTAAGCTGTGCTAAACAGGTGTCTGAGCTGCAGAGCGGAATCCAATTCCGTGCAGGAGAAAGAGATAAATGACCCCAGTGAGCCGAGCGGCAGCCGGCAAGCGAAGACTTTTAATGTGCTAACGACCTAATCAGGGAGCCGGCGGCAGGAGACTGCGGGGGCGCTAATTAGCGCAGCTCCAGGCAGCGCCTCCCGGGGCCGAACCCTAATTTCCCGAGACACTTCAGTGCCGGAGCCCCATCGATTGCAGCACAAATTAACTTCGCTTTCAATCAGCCGCGGCGGCCCCTGGGGTCTCCCGTGCCCCCCCCCCCCCGCAGGCTTCGCACTAGAGAGGAGGGGGCGACTTCTCCTCGGAAGCTCGGGGGGAGGTGGGAGAGGAGGGGCAGGACGGCAGCAGCAGCCGCAGCACGATCACAGGGATCTAACCCCCTCCCCTCCACCCCCGGGCACCAGCATACCAACACACTCTCCCCCTCCAGCACGAAAACCACCAACAGCCCCCACCTAACCAAGAGCACCCGCAAACCAGCTCACCCACACCCCAGTCCATCAACACATCCATCCCCACCACAAAGCACTGACACACCCAACTGCCAACACACAGACACGCCCAACAACCACCCCCCCCAGGCACCAACACACCCAACCGCCCCCCCAAAGGCAGCAACATACTGACACACACAACTGCCCACACCCAGAGACACCAACATACGGACACACCCAACAACCCCTCCCGCCCCGAGATACCAACACACCCACACACCCAACTGCCCATACCCAGAGACACCAACATACCGACACACCCAACAACCCCTCCCGCCACCGACACACCCAACAGCCCCCCACCCCGAGATACCAACACACCGACACACCCAACAACCCCCCCCCCCCGCCACCGACACACCCAACAGCCCCCACCTAACCAAGGGCACCAGCAAACCCGCTCACCCACACCCCAGTCCATCAACACATCCATCCCCACCACAAAGCACCGACACACCAACTGCCAACACACAGACATGCCCAACAACCCCCCCAGGCACCAACACACCCAACCGCCCCCCCCCAAAGCAGCAACATACTGACACACACAACTGCCCCCACCCAAAGAAACCAATATACCAATACACCCAAATGCCCACACCCAGAGACACCAACATATCAACATACCCAACAACCTCCCCCATCCCAGGGCACCAACATACTGACACACCCAACAGCCCCCACCCAAAGAAACCAATATACCAATACACCCAAATGCCCACACCCAGAGACACCAACATACCAACACACCCAACAACCCCCCCCCCCGCCACCGACACACCCAACAGCCCCCACCTAGAGAAACCAACATACTGACACACCCAACAACCCCCCCGCCCCGAGATACCAACACACCGACACACCCAAATGCCCACACCCAGAGACACCAACATATCAACATACCCAACAACCTCCCCCACCCCAGGGCACCAACATACTGACACACCCAACAGCCCCCACCCAGAGAAACCAATATGCTGACACCCCCAACTGCCCCCACCCAGAGGCACCAACACACTCATCTCCCCATCTACTCTGATACAATATATTCAACCCCCACCCTCAATGCGGCATATCACACAGGCTTCCACCTCAGGGCAGCAGCTTTCCAACACACTTCCCTCCACAGCCTCCAGCACTAACACACCCAATAGCCCACACCCAACCAAGGGCATCCACAAACTCACCACCCACATCCCAGTCCACCAACACATCCATCCCAATGAACCAACACACATCTATCCCCACCATAATGCACTGACACACCCAACTACCCCCACCCAGAGGCACCAACATACCGACACACCCAACTGGCCCCACCCAGAGACACCAAAATACCAGCACACCCAAATGCCCCCACCCAGAGGCTCCAACATACCGACACACCGAGCAACTCCCCCCACCTGAGGCATGACACATCCAATAACTCCACCCCACACACCTGAGGCACCGACACACGCAACTGCCCCCACCCAGAGGTTCCAACATACCAACACACTCAAGCGCCCCAACCCAGAGGCACCAACATACCGGCACACCCAACAGCCCCCCCCCAAGGGACCAATACATTGACACACACAACTGCTCACACCCAGAGGCACCAACAAACCCAACCGCCCTACCCATAGGCATCAACACACTCATCTCCCCCACCCAGATGCACTGAAATACCAAACTACCCCACCCCACCCCACCCCAGCACACTAACATACCAACACACTCATCTCTTCTGCCCATAGAGGCACCAACATGCCGACACACCCAATTGCCCCCACCCAGAGGTACCAACACAGCCACTGCCCCCACCCAGAGGCACCAACACACCAACCGGCCCCACCTAGAGGCACCAACATAACAACACACCCATCCCCCTCACATGGATACACTGAAACACCAAACTACCCCACTCCAGGGCACTAACAGACCAACACATTCACCTCCTCTACCCTGATTCAAAACACACAATTGCTCCCAGCCCAGGGGCACAACATAACAACACACTTACCTCCTCTTACCCTGATACAACACATTCACCTCTCCCCCCTGATGCAGCATCACACACGTGCTCCCGCCTCAGGGCACAGGCATAACAACACACTCCCCTCCACCACCTTCAGCACTAAAACAACCAACAGCCCCCACCCAACCAAGGCACCCGCAAATGCACTCACTCACACCCCACTCCACCAGTACATCCATCCCAATGCATCAACACACATCTTTCCCCACCCCAATGCACTGACACACCAAAACCGCCCCCACCCAGAGGCACCAACACACTCATCTCCCCCACCCAGAGGGCACTGAAATACCAAACTACCCCACCAAATGGCATCAACATACCGACACATTCACCTCCTGTACCCTGACATAGGATCACACCCGAGCTTCCACTCCAGGGCACAAGCATGCCAACACGTTTCACTTTACAGCCTTCAGCACTAATACACCCAACAGCCCCCACCCAACCAAGGACATCCACAACCCTCTCACCCACATCCCAGTCCACCAACACATCCATCCCAATGCACCAACATACATCTATCCCCACCCCAATGCACCGACACACCCAACTGCTCCCACCCAGAGGCTCCAACATACCGACACACTCAAGTGCCCTCACCCAGAGGCACCAACACACTCATCTCTCCCACCCAGATGCATTGAAATACCAAACTACCCCACTCCAGGGCACCAGCATACCAACACACTCACCTCCTCTATCATGATGCAACACATTCACCCCCCCCCCCTTGAAGCAGTATCACACACGTGCTCCCACCTGAGGGCACAGCATACCAACATGCACCCCTCCAATGCCTCGAGCACTAATGCACACAGCAGCACCCACGCAACCAAGGGCATCCACAAACCTACTCACCCACACTGCAGTCCACCAATATATCCATCCCAATGCACCAACACACATCTATCCCCGCCCCATTGCACTGACACACCCAACCGCCTCTGCCCTGAGACACCAACATACTGACACACCCATCTGCCTCCACCTAGGGGCAGCAACATACCGACACACCCAGACGCCCACACCCAGAGGCACTAAATACCAATACACTCACCTCTTCTACCCTGATACAACACATTCACCTCCCCCCTTGATGTAGCATCAAACATGTGCTCCCACCCCAGGGTCCAGGCATACAAACATGCTCCCCTCCACTGCCTCAAGTAGTAACACACCCAGCAGTCCCCACCCAATTGAGGGCATCCACAAATCTACTCAGCCACATACCAAAGCACCAGCCAACATCTATCCCCACCCCAATGCAAGGATACATGCAACTGCCTTCATCCAGGGGCACCAACATACCAACACATTCAATTGCCCTCTCCCAGAGGAACCAACATATCAACACACTCATCTCCCCCACCCGCATGCACTGAAACACCAAACTACCCCACCACAGGGAATCAACATACCAACACACACACCGCCTCTATCCTGATGCAGTATCATACACGGGCTTTCACCCCAGGGCACCAGGATACCAACATACTTCCCTCCACTGCCTCAAGTACTGACACACCCAACAGCCCCCACCAATGAAGGGCATCCACATACCCAATGAACCATACTCCAGTACACCAACACATCCTTCCCAGTGCACCAACACACATCTATCTCCACCCCAAAGTACCGACACATGCAACTGCCCCCACCCAGAGGCATCAGCATATCAACACACCCAACCGCCCCCCCCCCGAGGCACAAACAAACCAACACAGTCAACTGCCCCCACCCAGGGGCACCAACATACCAACACACTCAACTGCCCGCACCCTGATGCACTGAAACACCAAACTACCCCACTACAGGACACCAGTATACCAACATACTCACTTCCTCTACCCTGATGCAGCACATTCATCCCCCTTGATGCAGCATCATACACATGCTCCCACTCAAGGGCACAAGCATACTAACACATTCCCCTTCACCGCCTTGAGCACTAACACACAACAGCACCCACCCAACCAAGAACATCAACAAACCTACTCACCCACATCCCAATGCATCAGTCCACACCTATCCCCACCCCAATGCACGGACAGACCCAACTGCCCCCAGCCAGGGGCACCAACATACCGACTTACCCAGGAGCTCCCAAGATATCAATACACTCATCTCCCCCACCCGGATGCACTGAAACACCAAACTACCCCACCCCAAGGTACCAACATACCAACATGCTCCCCTCCACCGCCTCAAGCACTAACACTTCCAACAGCCCTCACCCAACCAAGGGCATCCAAAAACCTACTCAGCAACACCTTAGACCACCATCACTTCCATTCCAATGCACCAACACACATCTATCCCCACCCCAATGCACCAACACACCCAACCACCCCATCCAGAGGCACCAACCTACCAACACACCCAACTGCCCCACTCAGAGGTACTAACCTACCAATACACCCAACTGCCCCCACTCAGAGGCACCAACAAACCAACACATTCTCCTCCTCTACCCTGATGCAACACATTCACCTCCCCCCTGATGCAGCAACCCACATGTGCTCTCGCCCCAGGGCATAGGCATACCAACATGCTCCCCTCCACTGCTTTGATCACTAACACACCCAACTGAGGGCATCCACAAACCTACTCACCCACATCTTAATGCACCAGTCCACATCTATCCCCACCCCAATGCAAGGACACACCCAACTGCCCCCACCCAGAGGCACCAACAAACCCAACCGATTCCACCCAGATGCATCAACATACCGACACACCCAACCACCCGCCTTCCCGATGCACCAACATTCTCAACTGCCACCATCCACATTCCACTCCACCAACTCAAGCACTAAAACACACAACAGCACCCACCCAACCGAGGGCATCCACAAACCTACTCACCCGCCTCCCAATGCACCAGTCCACCTCTATCACCACCCAATGCATGGACACACTCAACTACCCCCACCCAGGGGCACCAACATAACAACATAACAACATACTGATTTCCCCCGCTCGGATGCACTGAAACACCAAATTGCCCCACCCCAGGGCATCATCATACCAACACGCTCACTTCCTCCATCCTGATGCAGCATCACACACAGGCTCCCATCCCAGGGCAGCAGCATACCAACACTCTTAACTCCACTGCCTCAAACACTAACACACCCAGCTGTCCTCACCCAACCAAGAGCATCCACAAACCCACTCACCCACACCTCAGTTCACCAACACATCCATCCAAATGCACCAACACACATCTATCCCCACCACAATGCACCGACACACCCACTGATACCAACATACCAATACACCCAACCACCCCCACCCAGTGGCACCAATCTATTGACACACCCAACTGTCCCCACACAGAGGCATCAACATATATCAACACACTCATCTACTCTATCCGGATGCATTGAAACACCAAACTATCCCACTCCAGGGCACCAACACACTCACCTACTCTACCCTGATGCAACACATTCACCTCGCCCCCGGATGCAGCATCACACACATGCTCCTACCCCGGGGCACAGGCATACCAACACGCTCCCCTCCACTGCTTTGAGCACTAACACACCCAACAGCCCCCATCTAACTGAGGGCATCCACAAACCTACTCACCCACATCCCAATGCACCAGTCCACATCTATCCCCACCCCAATGCATGGACACATCCAGCAGTTCCCACTCAGAGGCACCAACATACTGACACTCTCAACTGCACCCACCCAGGGACAACAACATACCGACACACCCAACCGCCCCCCCCCCAAGGCACCAACATACCAACACACCCAACAGCCCCCATCCAACTGAGAGCATCCAGAAACCTTCTCACCCACATCCCAATGCCCCGGTCCATATCTATTCCCACCCCAATGCACGGACACACGCAACTGCCCCCGCCCAGGGTCATCAACATACTGACACACCCAACCGACCCCACCCAGAGGCTCCAACATACCAGTACACCCAACAGTCCTCATCCAACAGAGGGCATCCACAAACCTACTCACCCACATCCCAATGCACCAGTCCATATCTATCCCGACCCCAATGAATGGACACGCGCAACTGCCCCCACCCAAGGTCATCAACATACTGACACACCCAACCGACCCCACCCAGAGGCTCCAACATACCAGTACACCCAACAGTCCCCATCCAACCGAGGGCATCCACAAACCTACTCACCCACATCCCAATGCACCAGTCCATATCTATCCCCACCTCAATGCATGGACACGCCCAACTGCCCTCACCCAGAGTCATCAACATACTGACACACCCAACTGCCCCCACCCAGAGGCACCAACACACCCAACTGCCCCCACCCAGAGGCACCAACCAACTCCACCCAGGGGCACCAATATATCAACGCACTCATCTCCCCCACCCGGATACACTGAAACACCAAACTACACCCCTCCAGGGCACCAACATACCAACACACTCAACTCCTCTACCCTGATGCAACACATTCACACTCCCCCAATGCAACATCACACACATGCTCTGACCCGACAGACATACCAACACGTTTGCCTCTACTGCCTCCAGCAATAACACACACAACAGCACTCACCCAACCAAGGGCATCAACAAACCTACTCAGCCACAACCCAATGCAGCAGTCCACATGTATCCCCACCCCAATGTACGGACACACATAACTGCCCCCACTCCAGGGCACTAACATGCTTCCCTCCCCTACCCTGATACACTGCCCCACCCAAATGCCCCCACCCTGAGGCTCAAACATATCAATACGCTCATCTCTCCCACCCCGATGTGCCAACACACTCAACTGCCCCAACCCTGAGGCACCAACATACCAACACATTCACCTTCCCCTCCCCAATGCACCAGCACACCCAACTGCCCACACCCTGAGGCACCAACATACCAACACAATCCTTTTCCCTAGCCTGATGTTGTGACATACGCAACTTCCCCATTCTGAGGCACCAACATATCAACATGCTCATCTTTCTCACCCCAATGCACTGACACATACAACTGCCCCCACACAGGTCACCAATATACCAACATGCTCTCTCCCCCACCCCGATGCAGAACACACTCAACTGCCCCACCCTAGGGAGTCCACAAACCCACCCACCCACCCACACCCAGTCCCCCAACACATCATCTCCCAATGCAGCAACCCACATCTATCCATACCCCCCAATGCACCATGTCACACACATGCCCCTACTTGAGGGTACCAACACACTCATCTTCCCAACCCCAATACATTGCCACAACCAACTGTCCACCCAGTGCACTCACACCCCCTCCCTAATGAAACAACATACACCTGCTCCCACTCCAGGGCAGCAACATATGAACAACTCACCTCCCCCACCCCAAAGCACTGACACATGCAATTGTCCCCACCCAGTGCACCACCACCCACCCCAATGTACCAACGCACCCTTCCTAATTAACCAACACACATCTACCCCCACCCAGTGTACCAACATATCAATACATTCACACCCCCCCCACTGTAATGGACTGACACACCCAACTGCCACCACTATAGTGCATCAGCACACCTAGCAAAATGTGCCAAAATCCTCACCTCCCCACCCCTGTACACCCTCACATCCAACTATTCCCTGCCCAGTGCACCCACGCCCCCACCTGCCCACACCTCACTTCACCAACATATTTTCCAGTATATTAGTGCACATCTATCCCCACTCCACTGCAATGCAACACCCAACTGCTTTTACCATAATCCGCCATCACACCCACGTGCTCACCCTAGAGTACAGTACATCCATCCACCCAACAGCTGCCACCTGATGAACCAACATCACCTATCCCAATGCACAAACAACTCACCCCAATGAATCAAAACATCTACCTGCTCCCTCCCCAATGCACTAACACACCAAAACACTCATTTGTCCATGCTTCAATGCACCCAGATTTCCAACTGTTCCTATCCCAATGCATCCAAACACCCACCCACGTCTCAGTTTACCAACACATCCATCCCAATGCACCAACACACATTTACCCCACTCCAGTGCACTATCACATTCACGTACTTGCCCTAGAGCACTAATACACTCATCTCCCCCAACCCAGTGTTTATGTTTATTAAAATTTCATATATCACATCTTTGCAAAGGCAAGGTGGTTTACCAACATGCCAACACACCCCATTCCCCCACCCCAATGCATTGCCACACCCGTCTTCACCCAGTGCAAACTGTCTTCACCCAGTGCACCAACACCACCCACCCCAATGCACCAACATACCTACCCTAATGAACCAATACACACCCACCTTCAACCAGTGCACCAACATACCAACACAGTCATCTCCCCTATCCTAATGGATTGACACACCCAACAGCTGCCACAACAGTGAACCAACATACTAGCACAAATGCACCAACATATCCATACACTCACCCCAGTGCACCATCACACTTACCTTCCCCACTCTGATGCACTAGTACACCATATTTCCACCACCACAGCATACCAACATATCTATTCTAATGCACCAACATGACACCTCCCTGACCCCCATGCATTGCCATACCCAATTGTCTCTATTGAGTGCACCAATACCACCCAATCCAATCAACCAATACACATCTACCCTCAACCACTGCACCAACATACCAACACTCACCTTCCCCACCCTAATGGGCTGACACACCCAGCCACCACTACAGTGCACCAACACATTTGCTCAAATGCACCACATGCTCACCTCCCCCAGTACACCCACACATTCATCTGTTCCCACTCCAATGCACCCATACACCCACCTGCCCACACCCCAATCCACCAACATATCCATCCCAATGCACCAACATATCCAATTGCTTTCACCGCAATGCACCATCATACTCATGCACTCACCACAGAGCACCAACACACTCATCTCCTCCACCCCAATGCACAAACATACCAACACACTCAGCCCCCCACCCTAATGCACTGACACACCTAAGGGCCACCACCAAGTAAACCAACATCGTCTACCCCAGTGCACCAACACACACACCCCAATGAACCAAAACATTTACTTGCTCCTCTCTAGTGCACCAAAACACCAACAAACTCATCTGTTCTCACTACAATTCACCAACACATCAAGGCACTCATTTGTCCACAGTCTGGTGCACCCAAACACCCAACTGTTCCTATCCCAATGCACCCACACACTCACCTGCCTACACCCCAGTCCACCAACATATCCATCCCAATGCACCATCATACACAGCTGCCTCCACCCAAATGTACCTGCATACCCACCCCAATGCACCAGCATACCCACACACTCACTCTGGTGCAGCAACATACTTGTCTCCTCCATCCCAAGGCACTAGTACTCCAACACACTCACCCCTCTACCCCAATACACTGACACATCCAACTGTTGCCACCACAATGCACCAACTACTACTATTACTACTTTTCATTTCTATAGCATTATAGGCATACAGAGTGCTGTATACATAATGCAGCGTTGTACACATAGACCAACACATCCATTCTAGTGACTAAGACACCTGCCAGCTCTTTCTGCAATGCACCAACATACCAACCAGATAACCTGCTCTCACCCAGTGCACCAATACATCCGCTCTAGTGCACAAACACATTATTCTCCCCACCCCAATGCACTGATACACGCAACTGCTTGCAACCACATGTGCCAGCACATCAGCACAACCACCCAAATGCACCAAAATGCAGCTGCATCCCTCTGCCCCCACTCTTTGCACTAACACAACTACCTTATCCTTTTCCCAATGCACCAACACACCCACACACTCACCTCCCTCACCCCAATGCACCAGCACACCCACAAACTCGCCTCCCTCAGCCCAATGCACCAGCACACCCACACACTCGCCTCCCTCACCCCAATGCACCAGCACACCCACACACTCACCTCCCTCACCCCAATGCACCAGCACACCCACAAACTCACCTCCCACACCTCCCTCACCCCAATGCACCAGCACACCCACACACTCACCTCCCTCACCCCAGTGCACCAGCACACCCACACACTCACCTCCCTCACCCCAATGCACCAGCACACCGACACACTCACCTCCCTCACCCCAGTGTACCAGCACATCCACACACTCACCTCCCTCACACCAGTGTATCAGCACACCCACACACTCACCTCCCTCACCCCAGTGCACCAGCACACCCACACACTCACTTCCCTCACCCCAATCCACCAGCACATCCACACACTCGCCTCCCTCACCCCAATGCACCAGCACACCCACACACTCACCTCCCTCACCTCAGTGCACCAGCACACCCACACACTCACCTCCCTCACCCCAATGCACCAGCACACCCACCTCCCTCACCCCAATGCACCAGCACACTCAGACACTCACCTCCCTCACCCCAGTGCACACACACACACTCACCTCCCTCACCCCAGTGCACCCACACACTCACTTCCCTCACCCCAGTGCACCAGCACACCAAGACACTCACCTCCCTCACCCCAATGCACTAGCACACCCACACACTCACCTCCCTCACCCCAATGCACCAGCACACCCACACACTCACCTCCCTCACCCCAATGCACCAGCACACCCACACACCCACACACTCACCTCCCTCACCCCAGTGCACCAGCACACCCACACACTCACCTCCCTCCCCCCAGTGCACCAGCACAACACACTCACCTCCCTCACCCCAATGCACCAGCACACCGACACACTCACCTCCCTCACCCCAGTGTACCAGCACACCCACACACTCACCTCCCTCAACCCAATGCACCAGCACACCCACACACTCACCTCCCTCACCCCAATGCACCAGCACACCCACACACTCACCTCCCTCACCCCAGTGCACCAGCACACCCACACAATCACCTCCCTCACCCCAATGCACCAGCACACCCACAAACTCATCTCCCTCCCCAGTGCACCAGCACACCAACTACCACTTCCACAATGCACCAACAGAGCCACTGAAATGTACCAACACACTCACCTGCTCTCAGCCCACTGCACCAACACATCTACCAGCTCCCTCTCCAATGCAGCAGCACACTAATAAACATTTCTGCCCTCACCTATGCACTGCCACACCAAAGTGCCCCCACCACAATGTATCAATATGTCAATACAACAAGTGGCAGCAGAACAACAAATCTCCTGCTCACTCCCAAGTTCTCTAGTTGCTGATTCTGGTGAGGCCATGGCCCCTGTGACCCACTCCATTCTGCTGCCTATGAATGCAACCATTCTAAAGCACCAACACACAACTATGTTTACCTGCTCCCACTACAGTATATCAACACACACACAACTACATACCCCAATGCAATGACACACTCAACCACCCCCATCCTGGTGCACCAATATATCCACCCCAAAGCATCAACACATCTACCAGCTCCCTTTCTAAAGTATCAACAAACCAGAAAACTCAGCTGCACTCATCTCGGTGCACAAAAACATCCACACACATATCCTAAAGCACCAACACACTCATCTCCACAACCTCAATGACCTGACCCACCAAAGTACTCCCACCACAATGTGTCAACACACTAATACAAGCAACCCAAAGCATTAACACTCAACTACGTCTACCTGCCACCTCCCCAATGCACTAACATACCAACACACTTTTAGTTGCTAAGCAGAAAGGGAAAGCCAGTTAAAGTTAGGACAGCCATTCACATGACCTTACTTTAAATGGTTTAGCTATGCAGTTAGCAGCTGAATATTGCCGCTAACCGGTTAGTGACTGTCACTGTCCCACGATCCGGCCACAGATCATCCCAGTTCTTCTGCAGTATTTAGGACTATTCAGTGGCATATTGGGCCCAGTGCATTATAGCCAGATATCAGGTCTGCTAAGTGCCTAAAAGGCTTTGCATAAGCCCCCTTTAATTTATTCATCAATTACCTTCTCATCCAAGAACTGATGAAATGAAAGCATTTAGCCAAACTATCTTATGTGTTTATAAGGTCTTCCTTAAATGGAAGTATTATTGTAAAGTCATTCGCATACAAAAAGAAGCAAAGGCTCAGAAAGGACAGGGTAGGAATAAGGGGAGGAGGAGTGGCACTATATGTAAAAACTACTATTAAAGCTTTGGAATTACAGAGCTTAAAAGGGAGAGAGGAGGCATTGTGGATTAAACTAGAAAGAGGGAAAGAGAAATCTATTTACATTGGCAGGATATACAGACCTCCCTCACAAGAGGAATAGGTGGACAGAGAGTTAATTGAAGACATACGCAGCATTGCTAGGAAAGGAGAAGTGCTTCTGATAGGAGATTTCAATATGCCAGATGTTGACTGGTACATTCCTGCTGAAGTATCATCTAGAAATAAGGAGATCCTGGATTCTCTACATGGTGAACTATTCAGGCAATTGGTAACAGACCCCACACGTGAAGGGGCCATACTGGACTTGGTGCTTACCAATGGTGAAAGTGTTTCTGATGTTGTAGTGGGAGAACATTTTGCATCCAGTGATCACCAGATGGTGTGGTTCAGTATTAGGACTAGGGCTGTTAGAATTCATTCAAAGGTGAGGATCTTAGACTTTAGGAAGACTAACTTTGCCAAGATGGGCCAATACCTCAGGGAGTCGTTAGTGGGATGGGAACAGCTGGGGGATGTGGGCAAAACTGAAAGGGGATATTTTAAGGGCAACCAACCTTTTGTTAAAATGGTAAATAAAGGTAAAAGGAAAAGGAGACCGCTATGGCTTTCAAAAGAAGTAGCTGAAAATGTGAAGAAAAAGAGGGAGGCCTTCATGAAATACAAGAGATCACAGAGAGAGGAAGACAGGCATCTATATTTGGAAAAACTTAGAGAAGCTAGCAAAGTAGTCAGGAAGGCAAAGATTCAAAAGGAGGAGGAAATAGCCAATGCAATAAAATGAGGGGATAAGACATTTTTCAGATATGTTAGTGAGAAGAGGAAGGGCAAAAGTGGTATTGTCAGACTCAAGGGTGCAGGGGAGTAATATGTAGAAGCTGATAAGGATAAAGCGGAATTGCTTAACAAATATTTCTGTTCTGTGTTCACAGATGAAGAACCAGGAGCAGGACCTCAGAAAACACCCACAAACAGGAACAGAAGCGAGGGACATCTTGAACAATTTTCAGAAGACTGTGTTCGTGAGAAACTAGCTCAACTTAAAGTAGACAAAGCGATGGGACCGGATGGGGGATACACCCTAGAATACTGAGGGAACTTGGGGACGTTCTAGCAGCTCCACTGACTGACCTTTTCAATGCCTCGTTGGAGTCGGGAGTGGTGCCAAAGGACTGGAGAGAGGCTCATGTGGTACCTTTACACAAAAGCGGAAGTAAGGATGTGGTTTAAAACTATAGGCCGGTTAGTTTAACTTCGGTGGTGAGTAAATTATTGAAAATGCTGCTGAAAGAGAAAATAGTGAGGTTTCTGGAGTCCAGCGGATTACAGGATCCAAGGCAGCATGGATTCACCAGAGGCAGGTCTTATCAGACAAATCTGATTGATTTCTTTGACTGGGTGACCAGGGAGTTGGACCAAGGGAGAGCCCTAGAGGTGGTGTATTTAGATTTCAGTAAAGCCTTTGACACTGTTCCTCACAGGCGACTTATATACAAACTGAGCACCCTAAAGTTACTGCTTGGGTTAGAAATTGGTTGGGTGGGAGGCGACAAAGAGTACAGGTAAATGGAGCTCACTCTGAGGAGAAGGATGTTACCAGTGGTGTGCCCCAGGGATCTATCCTTGGTCTAGTTCTTTTTAACATCTTTATTAGTGATATAGCGGAAGGGCTGTCGGGTAAGGTTTGCCTCTTTGCGGATCATACCAAAATCTGCAATAGAGTAGACACCCAGGAAGGTGTAGATAACATGAGGAGGGATCTAGCTAAGCTTAAAGGATGGTCTAGAATCTGGCAGCTGGGATTTAATGTTAAAAAATGCAAGGTCATGCATTTGGGCTGCAGCAATCCAAGGGAGCAATATAGTATAGGGGGTGAAGTACTTTTGTCCACTAAAGAAGAGCGGGACCTAGGCGTGGTTGTGTCTGATGATCTTAAAGTAGCTAAACAGGTAGAAAAGGTGACGGCAAAAGCTAGAAGGATGCTTGGGTGCATTCGGAGAGGAATGGCTAGCAGAAAAAAGGAGGTGATAATGCCTCTCTATAAGTCTTTGGTGCGACCTTATTTGGCGTGCAATTCTGGAGACCGCACCTTCAAAAGGATGTGAACAGGATGGAGTCGGTGCAGAGGGTGGCTACTAAAATGATTAGTGGTCTTTATTATAAAGCATATGAGGACAGACTTAAGGATCTTAATATGTACACCTTAGAGGAAAGGCGGGATAGAGGTGATATGATTGAGATGTTTAAATACCTCCGTGGCATAAATGCACAGGGGGAGAGCCTCTTTCAATTGAGAGCAAGTTCTGCTACGAGGGGACATGGGATGAGGGTGAAGGGAGATAGATTCAGGAGTAATATGCGGAAATATTTCTTTACGGAAAGAATAGTGGATCTGTGGAATAGTCTCCCAGTGGAGGTGGTAGAGATGAGGACAGTAACTGAATTCAAAAAAGCATGGGACAAGCAGAGAGGATCTCTAAAGGAAAAAGGGGAACTGTTGTAGTTGTTGATATGGAAGGACAGACTAGATAGGCCATGTGATCTTTTTCTGTCGTCATATTTCTATGTTTCTATGTAAACTTTGTAGATAGTCTCCCAATGTACTCAAATAGATGCTAAGCAGAATGGGTGATAATGGTGACTCCCATGGAACTCCACATTCCTCCGCCCCCGCCATTTTACTCTACTTGATCTATTTAACAAAATATCTACCAGGCCCAAACCATACCCAAGATGCCCATCTCACTTAGTCGAGGTGGTAAGATGGGGTGATCTATGAGGTCAAATGCTGCTGAAAGATCGAATTGCATCAAAAGTGCTTGACCTCCTTTACCTACTATTGAATGCAATTCACACATCGACAATAATACAATTTCCAAACTATACTGGCTATGGAATGCAGACTGAGAACCATGTAATATTGTGATCTTCCAAGTATTTTTGAAATTGGGAAGCAACTACCCCCCCCCCCCACATAACTTGGTTAGAATTGGAAGACTGATTGTGGGGTGATAATTTGCTGAAGCATTTTAAATTCCTAATCAGATCTTTTGGAATAGGGCTCAGAACAATTGTTCCTAACGAAAGAGGGCTCGGTTCTGTCTTCCTCTTTTGGTCATCCCCATGCAGGAGAGACATTCAGTTGGAGAATGATCAGGTCCTAAACATTTTAGACACCAATCATGGGTGTCCATGATGGAAATGGTACCGCCACACTGAGTAAATTTTTTAAAACCACTAGTTGATTTTTCCATGATTTAGGAAAATGGGGCCTAATGCCCAAAATGACACCTAGCACCAAAGAGGAAAGTTTTTGAAAAGAAACAGTCTAAGTTTAAGGTTTTTTTTTTTTTTTTGTATGAAAAGAAAAGAAAAGAACTGGCGGTACCAGTAGGCGTCGTGCGGTAGGCAAACGCGAATACAAGAAAGAAATTTAAAGACAGAATTTTCTGCGGTGACAGGGAATAGATCCTGTCAGCTCCACGGAAAACAAAGAACTGAAGAGGGACAGTTGGAAAGGCAGGAAGGCAGCGCGCATGTGCTGAGGGATGCTCCCAAAAGCATTCTTATTGGACGCTGAGGAGCGTTCCCGCGCAGGCTCCATCAGTACCGACGATACCCATATGTGAGGACTACATTCCTGCTTGTTCCTGGAGATTACTTTTAACATAGGTACTTCATATCATATTCAGCTATTTAACAGTGACTTATGTTTGGTTTAATAAAACTGTGCTCCTCCACCTCCCTAGAGATCCCTCTTTCCTTCACCAGAGAATCTACAATCTTAAAAAAATGCTCTGGTACCATTTTAACTCTCTTTCATTACTTTAGAGTAATATTATTTTTCTTGCCTGAGAAACAGCCATCTTCTCTTGATTAATTTGGACCCTCCATTTTCTTTTCATTTCGAAATCTCAACTTGACTGCCAAAGGTGCTCTAGTCATCTTCTTTAATGCTAATTCAGGCTTGTACCACTGGACTGACGTTAGCTGTTTCTCTTTAAAGGGGGGGGGGGGGGGCTACCACCTCAAGCGTGTCTTTCATTGTATTATCCCATAGTAGACTAATCATCTTCTCAGGGGATTCTACTGTACATCATCTTCTCTATAACAGCAGCCCGGAACTGATCACAATCAATGGTCCCTCCTGCCCATTTCTTTTGTTTTATAACTTCTTTGGATTCCCATTGTACAGTAAACTCCAACAAATGAGTGCTCTATCCAGGACCGGCCCTGGAGTTGGTCCAAACTGTTGGAGCTCTTGGCAAACCTCAAGCTTTATACTCCCTCTGTCAAAATCTGTTATTTAGCTTTGAATGTCCTGCTTTTGCTGCCGTCCAGAGGTTGCTGCACTAGGCGACCACCTAGTTTGCCTAGTGGTTGGGACGGCCCTGGATCTATCCTTACAATTGTCATCAACCCCCCTGGTGGCCAGTGGCTGTAAGGGTAGGTTGAGCATATTATTATTTTCTGGGAGTAGAGGGCTCTTTTAAGGCCAAGGGTATCTTGGTCTTTGTAGTCCTGCTCCTTATCTGAATAAATTGTGTATGCCAAGTAGAGGGTAAATAAGGCTTTTATTTCCCTTTTAACGCAAAAGGTTCGCTGAGATACAGAAATACAGAAAGTCCTTATTTTCAGGCTTCCACCACAACATAAGTAAAGAGGTAAACTGTTACAAACTTCACAGTTGCTTGTAGGATTTAACCCAGGATTCTTTCAAACTTTAGAGCAAAACAAAGGAGTGAGCATTCCTCTTTCATTCAGCACAAACATGAGTATTCTCAAAGCAATGTCTGTATAACTCACAGTTCAGGGAGTGATTCAAAACTGCTCGCAATACAAATGGAGCAATCCATTAATTCATCTTGAGATAAGGGAATAGAATCCTCAAGCACTATCTGCATGGGCTCTGGGTCATTGTTATCTCCCTCTGAATTGGAGCTTTCCCTGGCCGCTATAGTTTGCCAGTCACTGTTTGTTCCCTTGTTTCCAGTAAGGCTGTTCTAGGGCTCTCAAATAAGCATGGCTTGTTCCTATGCCCTTACGTCCTGGCTTATAAAACTCTGGCCTGCTTCTTTTCCTTTCAAACTGGATATCTGCTTTACAAGAGCTTCTAGGAGCTGAGCTTCTCTTTATGAATAAAGTGTCACCATACCTTGGCTTCCTGTAGCCGGTATGACTGGAGTTTTCCTTCTCAGGCACTTCTCTCAGGACACAGTCTCTTTGGCAGACTTTCTTTTGGAAGCTTCTGGGCACTGCTTGACCTTTCTGTAGCCTAGGAAAACCTGGTGAGGAATCCAGACTTCCTTGCTTCCTGGTATAGGTAACTCTGCTATCAGTACCTTTCCTTCTGGAGCCTTTCAATCCTGTTTCAGGGTCTTCTGGTGAGCGTAGGCCTCTCTCCAGGTATGGCTCTTTCCTTCTGAGCTCTTTACCTCTGAGGTCTCCTGCTACCAAGTCTTTCTCCGGACTGACTCTCCACGGCCCGTCCTTCTCTCTGGCTCTTTCTGCTCCTCTTCCAGCTCCTGCTGTCCTTGTCGTGCTGCTTGTCTTGGCTGCACTGCTTGACCTGGTTGGGCTGCTGTTCCTGGCTGTCTCAACTCCCCTTCTCCTCCTTCTCTCCTCTCCTGCACTAGCTTTCTGCTTATAAAGGCATTCCACGTTTGAGTTCCCCGGGCTACTTTTCAGGTGCAGCTGATTAACTTCTGCAGAATCATCAGCCGGGTGTGTTAACTCAGCCTCTGTAAGTTTTCGCCTGCTCCCTCTAGCTGCGCTGCAGGGCAATTGCATCTTCTGCACATCATTTGTTTTGTGAAAGACAGCGTTTTTTTCTAAGTCTTCACTTTCATTAGCTTCCGCTCTATGACACAATCCTCTACAATTGAGTTGCCCTAGCTTCCACTGTTAGCCATTACTCCATCTAGCTGGCAACCGTTTTCATGTGTACTATCCATCTGAACTAAATGTAAGTGCAGATCTCTCATTAGAGTGCAGAAAGACATTAGTGCTATATCGTTCCTATCTTCCAGATGAAGGTTAAAATCTCCCAACACCAGGACAAGTTCATATGACCGAGCATGATGCATGTTACAGCACCACAGATCCTCGGAATATCTTCTCAAATTCCCGGCACAATAAATAAGTAAAATTCCCAAACATTCTAGTTCCATATCAATTAAGCATTCCATGTGCACTGTTTCTCATCCTAATACCATAGTTCGGTCAATTATCTTACTTTTGAAAAAAAAACCTTTATAGATCATTGCCAGGCCTCCACCTCTCTTACCTGCCCTAGGACAATGCAATAACTTATAGCCAGGTAGAAAGAACATATTTCAAACAGGTGCCTCATTTTCTGACATCACTGTAATAAAAACAAGCTCAGATTGCACCTCGCCTATCAACTCATTTATTAAAAAGGTTTTCTTACACAACAATCTAACATTAAGATATAAGCATGGTATACAAATTATCTCATTAGCTTCTACTCTAGCCCGCTCAATAGACACATATACCCTAGGGATTGGAAGCCTTCAGTAATTTTCTTCCAGTTTTTATTGTGGAGCCCAATTCCATAAGGGGTATGTCTGGGCCATCTGGACGCCCCTGAATAGGACAGCCCCGTTAGTACCTGATTAGGCACCGTGGGAGTTAGACATTCCCGCAGGTGCAATATCAGGCATTGAGATGGCCCGGCGTGCCCTTGCATCCCTATGGGAGACGTCCACCTCACCTCACAGCCAGCCCACCGCAGTGCCGACCCGTTTCCCCACCACCCAACCCTTGGTGGGGCTAGCTGGAGCCCATATCAGGAGGCAAGGACCTACCTGCAGCTGATCCCTGCCTTGGGGGGTTTCCAGGCTCAATCACTGCCTTTCCCACTACTTATTTCACCTCTGAGGTGGAATAACTAGCATGTCCTACTCCCACCCACAGGATGTATAGGGCTATGTCCTGAATCGACCCTGTACGTCCTGGCGCCTTGCCCACCCCTGCTCCATCCACTCTCTGCCCCCTCCCAGCCCTGTCTGGCTCTCCCTGTACTGCTGTTCTGTGTGTGGCAGAATACGGTCCAGACGGATTGTGGGACTGTAGGTCCCCTGTAGGGCTGCACGTCCTACTGGGACAAACAGCTCCACTATTCGCCTCACATAGTTGGGCCCATAATACCCATTATGGTACTTCCTGCCTTTATCTCAGTGATCTTATTGTCTAGACAATAGTCTATCAAATTCCAGCCATCCCTTCCCCTCCCCAAAGGAGCAGACAATGTCCTTGTTGAACCCTAATGTACAATCTCTCTTTAGCCCCGGCTCTAAAATCGTATTAACCACACTAATACCACAATATCTTTACCAGAAATTTAATCACTGACTTACTATGTCGATGCTTCGGGGCACACCTATGGGCTTTGCCTTTATTGCTAGCCTCTGCCACCCCCTGACGATAATGTCTTACTGTGGGGCAAGTCAGGAATGTCGGCATCGCCAAACATTGTTCAAGGGTAGCAAACTATTCTCAGAGACTGGTATACTATGGAGACACATCTACCTTTATAGCTTTTATAATGTCTGTCAGATTATTATTTCGTATTTCTAAATTAACATTATGCCTGTTTCTCATGTAAAACGCCTAGTAATTATTTGATTGGTGGGAGATAAATGTAATGAGATGAAATCCATCTCCTCCTCCTAAATGCGCTCTTCCACAGTTCAGCATCATACCCACCTGCCCACTACTCATGGCATCAGCATGCACACACACACTTTCCTGTCTCAGTTCACCAACACATTTTCATACCCCTCTCCCAACGTATCACCACACCCACATGCCCAATACCAAAGTACCAACTCATCTTCCTTATATACCAAGACACTATAATACAGCGACCTGCCTCTTCCCCAGTGCCTACATAAATATTCTACCCCAATATACCCATATTCCATTACCTGAATTCATCAACTAACCACCTGCCCCCTCCCTCAATGCACCAGCACACTCTCCACTCTCCTCACTCAAAACACACACACTTGCCCTAATTCTAAATGTACCAACACACCCACCTGCCTTCTCTCTCGATAAACCATCACACCCACCTGCCTCCTCCCCTCAGTGCACCAACACACTCTCCTGCCTCCTCCCCTCAATGCATCAACACATTCTCTGCCCCTTCCCCTCAATGCACCAACACACTCTCTGCCCCCTCCCCTCAGTGCACCAACACACTCTCCTGCCTCCTCTCCTCAGTGCACCAACACACTCTCCTGCCTCCTCTCCTCAATGCACCAACACACTGTCCTGCCTCCTCTCCTCAATGCACCAACACACTCTCCTGCCTCCTCCCCTCAATGCACCAACACACTCTCCTGCCTCCTCTCCTCAATGCACCAACACACTCTCCTGCCTCCTCTCCTCAATGCACCAACACACTCTCCTGCCTCCTCCCCTCAATGCACCAACACACTCTCCTGCCTCCTCCCCTCAATGCACCAACACACTCTCCTGCCTCCTCTCCTCAATGCACCAACACACTCTCCTGCCTCCTTCTCCTCATTGCACCAACACACTCTCCTGCCTCCTTCTCCTCATTGCACCAACACACTCTCCTGCCTCCTCTCCTCAATGCACCAACACACTCTCCTGCCTCCTTCTCCTCAATGCACTAACACACTCTCCTGCCTCCTCCCTCAGTGCATCAACACACTCTCCTGCCTCCTTCTCCTCAGTGCATCAACACACTCTCCTGCCTCCTCCCCTCAATGCACCAACACACTCTCCTGCCTCCTCCCCTCAATGCACCAACACACTCTCCTGCCTCCTCCCCTCAATGCACCAACACACTCTCCTGCCTCCTCTCCTCAATGCACCAACACACTCTCCTGCCTCCTCTCCTCAATGCACCAACACACTCTCTCCTGCCTCTTCCCCTCAATGCACAAACACACTCTCCTGCCTCCTCTCCTCAATGCACCAACACACTCTCCTGCCTCCTCTCCTCAATGCACTCTCTCCTGCCTCCTCTCCTCAATGCACCAACACACTCTCCTGCCTCCTCCCCTCAATGCACCAACACACTCTCCTGCCTCCTCTCCTCAATGCACCAACACACTCTCCTGCCTCCTCTCCTCAATGCACCAACACACTCTCCTGCCTCCTCCCCTCAATGCACCAACACACTCTTCTGCCTCCTCTCCTCAGTGCACCAACACACTCTCCTGCCTCCTCCCCTCAGTGCATCAACACACTCTCTGCCTCCTCCCCTCAATGCACCAACACACTCTCCTGCCTCCTCCCCTCAATGCACAAACACACTCTCCTGCCTCCTCCCCTCAATGCACCAACACACTCTCCTGCCGCCTCTCCTCAATGCACCAACACACTCTCCTGCCGCCTCTCCTCAATGCACCAACACACTCTCCTGCCTCCTCTCCTCAGTGCACCAACACACTCTCCTGCCTCCTTCTCCTCAATGCACCAACACACTCTCCTGCCTCCTCCCCTCAATGCACCAACACACTCTTCTGCCTCCTCTCCTCAGTGCACCAACACACTCTCCTGCCTCCTCCCCTCAATGCATCAACACACTCTCTGCCTCCTCCCCTCAATGCACCAACACACTCTCCTGCCTCCTCCCCTCAATGCACCAACACACTCTCCTGCCTCCTCTCCTCAATGCACCAACACACTCTCCTGCCTCCTCTCCTCAATGCACCAACACACTCTCCTGCCTCCTCTCCTCAATGCACCAACACACTCTCCTGCCTCCTCTCCTCAGTGCACCAACACACTCTCCTGCCTCCTTCTCCTCAATGCACCAACACACTCTCCTGCCTCCTCCCCTCAATGCACCAACACACTCTTCTGCCTCCTCTCCTCAGTGCACCAACACACTCTCCTGCCTCCTCCCCTCAAAGCATCAACACACTCTCTGCCTCCTCCCCTCAATGCACCAACACACTCTCCTGCCTCCTCCCCTCAATGCACCAACACACTCTCCTGCCTCCTCTCCTCAATGCACCAACACACTCTCCTGCCGCCTCTCCTCAATGCACCAACACACTCTCCTGCCTCCTCTCCTCAGTGCACCAACACACTCTCCTGCCTCCTTCTCCTCAATGCACCAACACACTCTCCTGCCTCCTCCCCTCAATGCACCAACACACTCTTCTGCCTCCCCTCCTCAGTGCACCAACACACTCTCCTGCCTCCTCCCCTCAAAGCATCAACACACTCTCTGCCCCCTCCCCTCAGTGCACCAACACACTCTCATGCCTCCTTCTCCTCAGGGCATCAACACACTCTCCTGCCTCCTCCCCTCAATGCATCAACACACTCTCCTGCCTCCTCTCCTCAATGCACGAACGCACTCTCCTGCCTCCTTCTCCTCAGTGCACCAACACACTCTCCTGCCTCCTTCTCCTCAGTGCATCAACACACTCTCCTGCCTCCTCCCTCAGTGCACCAACACACTCTCCTGCCTCCTCTCCTCAATGCACCAACACACTCTCCTGCCTCCTCTCCTCAATGCACCAACACACTCTCCTGCCTCCTTCTCCTCAATGCACCAACACACTCTCCTGCCTCCTCCCTCAGTGCATCAACACACTCTCCTGCCTCCTTCTCCTCAATGCACCAACACACTCTCCTGCCTCCTCTCCTCAATGCACCAACACACTCTCCTGCCTCCTTCTCCTCAATGCACCAACACACTCTCCTGCCTCCTCCCTCAATGCATCAACACACTCTCCTGCCTCCTCCCTCAGTGCATCAACACACTCTCCTGCCTCCTTCTCCTCAATGCACCAACATACTCTCCTGCCTCCTTCTCCTCAATGCACCAACACACTCTCCTGCCTCCTCTCCTCAATGCATCAAACACACTCTCCTGCCTCCTCCCTCAGTGCATCAACACACTCTCCTGCCTCCTCCCTCAGAGCATCAGCACACTCTCCTGCCTTCTCCCTCAGTGCACCAACACACTTTCCTGCCTCCTCCCCTCAATGCACCAACACACTCTCCTGCCTCCTCCCCTCAATGCACCAACACACTCTCCTGCTTCCTCCCCTCAGTGCACCAACCCATTCTCCTTCCCCCTCCCCTCAATGCACCAACCGTAAGGTTTGCCTCTTTGCGGATGATACCAAAATCTGCAATAGAATAGACACCCAGGAAGGTGTAGATAACATGAGGAGGGATCTAGCTAAGCTTGAAGAATGGTCTAGAATTTGGCAGCTGGGATTTAATGTTAAAAAATGTAAGGTCATGCATTTGGGCTGCAGCAATCCAAGGAAGCAATATAGTACAGAGGGTGAAGTACTTTTGTCCACTAAAGAAAAGTGGAACCTAGGCATGGTTGTGTCTGATGATCTTAAAATAGCTAAACAGGTAGAAAAGGCAACAGCAACAGCTAGAAGGATGCTTGGGTGCATACGGAGAGGAATGGCTAGCTGAAAAAAGGAGGTGATAATGCCTCTGTATAAGTCTTTGGTGTGACCTCATTTGGAGTATAGTGTGCAATTCTGGAGACCGCACCTTCAAAAGGATGTGAACTGGATGGAGTCGGTGCAGAGGGTGGCTACTAAAATGATTAGTGGTCTTCATTATAAAGCATATGAGGACAGACCTAAGGATCTTAATATGTATACCTTAGAGGAAAGGCGGGATAGAGGTGATATGATTGAGATGTTTAAATACCTCCGTGGCATAAATGTTCAGGGAGAGCCTCTTTCAATTGAAAGCAAGTTCTGCTACGAGGGGACATGGGATGAGGGTGAAGGGAGATAGATTCAGGAGTGATATGCGGAAATATTTCTTTACGGAAAGAGTAGTGGATCCGTGGAATAGATGAGGACAGTAACTGAATTCAAAAAAGCATGGGACAAACACAGAGGATCTCTAAAGGTAAATAGGGGACCGTTCTGGTTGTTGATATGGAAGGATAAATTAGCTAGGCCATGTGGTCTTTTTCTGTCATCATGTTTCTATGTTTCTAACTCTGATTGTTAAGTTTCAGTGTTGATGTGGGCATGAAGGCTGGATCGGAAGTCATGTATTGTGCTTCAGTTTTCTCTATACTGATGGTCAGGTTGTGTGTGTTGAGCCATTTGTGTGCTTCTGTGAAACATTTCTGCAGGTTTGAGAAGTCTGGAAGGAGGGGGTTTATGGGGGTGAAGATCATTACATCATCAGCGTATCTTGTGGGCCTTAAATATTTGACATAGTGGTTGGATAAATATATTAAAGAAGAGGGCTGAGAGGCTTCAGCATTGAGGTACTCCAGTTTGTTGGGTGAAGGGGTTAGATGATTTGATCCTGCATCTTACTTGCTGTTTATGGGATTCAAGGTAGGATTAGAACCAGTTGAACATGATGTCTTGGATGCCAGTTTCTGAGAGTCTTTGCAGCAGTTGGTGGTGTGGTATAGAGTCAAATGCAGAGGTGAGATCAAGTAATATAAGGATGAAGCTGTTGCTAGTGTCTTTTGAGGAGGTGAAGAGAGTATCTAGTAGAGAGGTAAGGAGGGTTTCGACCCCGTGTTGTCTGTTCCCGTGTTGATGGGGGTCAAGGGGCACATGTTCTGTCAAGTGGTCTTGGAGTTGTGCAAGAACAATCTTTTCAATTAGCTTTGTTATAAATGGGATGCTTGAAATCGGTCTATATGAACTTGGGGTTGTAGGGTCCAGGTATGGTTTCTTCAGGATGGGTCGGATAGAGGTTGTTTTTAGTAGGTTGGACATTATACCTGAGGACAGGGGGTATGTACTATATTTTTAAGGTAAGAGCTGAGGTGATGTCTAGAATGTTTTACCCATGTTATAGGGCAGGGGTCCAGGGGAGATGTGGTTGTATTTAGGTTTTGGATTATACCTTCAATGTTCTTCGTAGATGGGAGCTGGAATTTGGTTCATAGCATTTGAGTTGTTAGTTTGTAATTGGATGCGTCTGAGCAGTGAGGTGCTGGAAGGGTGTTCAGTTGCTTTGTGATGAGGTGAGTGGCAATCCTTATCTGGACGACTAGCTCATAAAGAGAGACACAGCCACCGAGGTGCAACAGACCACGGCCCACACCATCAGTGTCCTACAGTATTTGGGGTTTGTAATAAACCACCCTAAGTCCGACACAGGGCTTGGAGTTCATAGGGGCTTGACTGGACACTCTTCAGGCCAAGGCCTTTCTCCCCTTGGACCGGGCATGTCGCTTCGTGTCCCTAGTCACTGGTGCAACACCGCCACAGAGCATCGGCACGGTCATGCTCCACCTGCTGGGCCACATGGCATCCACAGTCTATGTGGTCCCATATGTAGGCAGCCCAGTGGTGCCTCCACTCCCAGAGGACTCAGGCCACAGGCAGGCTCTGGGACAAAGTCTTAGTGTCCTGCAAGCTAGCAGAGTCATTCGACTGGTGTCAGGCCACACAGCACCTGCAAGAGGGCATGCCCTTCCAGCCCCTCAAGCCCCAGAGGGTCCTTACCACGCATGCCAATGGGCTGGGGTGCCCATTGCGAGGAACTCTGCATGCAGGGCAACTAGTCTCTAGTGGAGAGCCAGCAGATGATCAACTTGCTGGAGCTCAGGGCTTTTTTTCTGGTGATCAGGGCCTTTCACCATTGCCTGCAGCACCAGTCAGTGCTGCTCCAAATGGACAACCAGGTCACAATGTTCTACCTGAACAAGCAAGGGGGCACAGGGTCTTACCGCCTCTGCCAGGAGGCAGTAGCCCTCTGCTCATGCGCAATCAGTCAAGGAATGTTCCTCAGGACAATACGAATGGCGACTAGACCCCAGGGTGGCAAGGCGGCTCTTCCAACTCTGGGGCACCCCAAGTCTGGACCTCTTTGCCAGCCCGGCCAATGCTCAGCTGTCCCGCTTCTGCTGTCACCAGCTGCATCCATCCCGGGTAGCGGCGGACGCCTTCCTCATCTCGTGGTCAGAGGGCCTCATGTATGTCTTCCCCCCCCATGGCACTAATCACCCGGACCCTCTTCAAGGCCTTGCAGGACAAGGCTTCCATGATCCTAATGGCTCTGTGGTGACCCAGGCAACCTTGGTTCCCCTTGTTGCTCCGCCTCTCGATGGAGCTCCTGGTCTCTCTGGGGAATGCCCCGGGGCTGCTCACTCAGGAGGAGGGCTCCCTTCTCCACCCCAACCTGGGGCCCTTGACGTTAACAGCATGGATGCTGAAAGGGTAGCATTAGCCCCCTTCAACCTCCCAAGGGAGATGGAGGAAGTCCTCCTGGCCTCTTGTAAGACCTCTATGAGACGGGCCTACGACTTCAAATGGCGCAGATTCTCAGCGTAGTGCGCAGAGCAGCAGAATGACCCATTCTCTTACCATGTGCACATGGTGCTGCAGTACTTGCCTCACCTCTCGCAAGTCCAACTCCATCAGGGTGCACACCTGAATGCACTCTGTGCATCATCATTCTATGGAGGGTAAACCCCTCTCTGCTCAGCCCCTTATTACTTGGTTCATGTGGGACCTTCTGCTCTCTAAGCCTCCCATTCATCTGCCCCTAGTAGAATGGGGCCTTAATGTGGTCTTGATGCAGCTCACCAAGCCGTCATTTGAGCCTCTGGTGACCTGCCATATGCGATACTTCTCATGGAAGGTCGTCTTCCTGGTGGTGCTCACCTCTGCGTGCAGAGTCAGTGAGCTTCAGGCCTTGGTGGCTGAGGCATCCTACACCAGGTTCTACAAGAACAGAGTTGCTCTGAACCCACCCTGAATTCCTTCTGAGGGTGTTTCCGCCTCAATCAGAAGGTGGTCCTCCCCACCTTCTCCCTTTTGCCCCATGCTGACAAGGTGGCAGCCGTTCTCCCTACTCTGGATTGTAAGAGGGCCCTATCCTTCTACCTGCAACGTACCCAGGGCCACCGCAAAGCTTCACAGCTTTTCGTTTCCTATGACTCCAGTTGCCTGGGGGAGGCTGTTACCAAGTGGACTCTGTTCATCTGGGTAGCGGACTGCATCTCCTTCGCCCATGATCAGAGTGGGGTCTTGTTGGAGCTCTGGGTTACGGCATACAACATCAGGGTTATGGTGACCTCTGTTGTAAGCTTGCACTCTGTCCCTATGGCAGACATCTTCTGGGCTGCCACCTGGTCCTCAGTCCACACTTTTTCAGCTTTGCCTGCAGAGGGAGGGACAGCGCCTTTGGCCAGGCCGTACTCTGTAATCTCTTTGGGGTTTAGGCAGCTCATACCCTCTGACCCTTCTTTGTTCAGGCTACTGGAGTGATGGGGGTCTTTAGAGTCTCTCCTCAGGCTCGCTTGCAGCTGCTCACAGCTTGTCATGTTTTTCTACAGTTTCCTGGTAGCCTGTAGCTAGGGAGTCCCATATGTGAGGACTGACTTCCTGCTTGTTCCTAGAGAAAGCGTAGTTACTCACCTGTAACAGGTGATCTCTAGGGAGAGCAAGAATGAGTCCTCACAACCCTCCCTCCTCCCTGTGGAGATGTGGTATTTTCCTGTATTTGTGCCATCTTCTTTTGTCGGCTATAGCCAGGGCCGGCCCGTCCATTGAGCAAGAATGTTTTTTGCACAGGGCCCCGCGTTTCAGGGGGCCCCTGCGCAAAGAACATTCTGCTTTTCTGAAAATTACATTAAAAAAAAAAAAGCTGGCTCTGTGGCTGCTGCCGCTGCCGCCGCGGCAGAGTGCAGTGTCCCGCGGGGCCCCCTCTGCGCCGGCTGAGCCCTCTGCCCGGCTTTCAGATTCACGAAGGGAGAGTGTCTCTCCCTCGCGTCTCTGTTAAGCCCGCAGGGGCTAATGGGAAATTTCCCATCAGCCTCTTTAGACACGAGGGGTTGATGGGAAATTTCCCATTAGCCCCTGCGGGCTTAACAGAGACGCGAGGGAGAGACACTCTCCCTTCGCGAATCTGAAAGCCGGGCAGAGGGCTCAGCCGGCGCAGAGGGGGCCCCGCGGGACACTGCACTCTGCTGCGGCGGCAGCGGCAGCAGCCACAGAGCCAGCTTTTGTTTTTTGGACTGCTAATGGGCTTGGGGGGGGGGGCTGTTTGGACTGCTAAAGGGTTGGGGGGGCTGTTTGGACTGCTAATGGGCTTGGGGGGGTTGTTAGGACTGCTAATGGGCTGGGGGGGGGGGTGGGTTAGGACTGGTAATGGGCTGTGGACTGATGGGGGGCTGTCTGGAAATGGGGTGATGGGGGGGTAAGAAATGCAAATGGGATATGGGGGGAGGTTAGGACTGATAATGGGCTATGGGGGGGGGCTAGAAACAGGAAATGGGCTGATGGGGAGGGGTTAGGACTTGAGGTGGGCTGATGTGGTTAGGACTGGTAATGGGCTGATGGGGGGGGGTTAGGACTGGCAATGGGCTGATGGGGTTAAGACTGGAAGTGGGATGATGGGGGGGTTAGGACTGGTAATGGGTTATAGGGGGGGGGCTTAAACTGAAAATGGGGTGATGGGGGGTTAGGACTGGAAGGGGTTGATGGGGGGCTAGGACTGGTAATGGGTTGGGGGGTTGCTATGACTGGAAATGGGCTGAGTGGAAGGGGAGGCTTGAACTGCAAATAGCTGATGGGGAGGGAGCTTGGAATGGAAATGGGCTGTGAGGGAAGGGAGCTAGGACTGAAAATGGGCTGATGGAGCAGCTAGGATTGGGACTGGAAATGGGCTGTTGGGGGGAGCTAAGATTGGAAATGGGCTGTGGTGGGGGCTTGAATTGAAATGGACTCATGGAGGGGCTAGAACTGAAAGTAGGCTCATGGGGGGGCTTGGACTGGAATTGGACTGAGTGGAGGGGAGCTATGATTTGACATGGGTTGATGATGGGGCTAGGAAATGACTAGAAGTGGGCTGATGGGGGGGCTAGGCTTGGAAATGAGCTGATGAAGGGACTCAGACTGAAAATGGATGGGGGAGCTAGGACTGGAAATGGGTTGATGGTGGGCTAGGACTGGAAATGGGCTGATGCAGGGACTAGAAGGGAATGGATGCTGGGTGAGACTGGAACTAGAAGGGAGCTGATGTTGGGGGAGGATTAGAATGGGATGGGGCTGGGAGAGTAAAATGGAGAGGGGAAAAATATTTTGTGTGGGAGGGATGAAAAATCTACAATTGGCCTGGTATTGGGAGAGTAAGTGGGGATTGAGGATGGAGGGGTAAAATTTGTGTGGATGAAATAGGAATGAGGAAAGAGCAAAAGGAGAAAGATTAGTACAGTATGTTAAAGCAGATGTAGAGAGAGAGAATGGAAAAAAAAACCTAGAAGAGAGAAGAAAGAACAAATGGACAGCAGACGATGGACAGTTAGCAGAAAACATGAAGAAACCAGAAGAAAGTGGCTGGAGCAATTGCAACTGAAAAAAAATGAACAAAAGGTAGAAATATCTCTTTTTTTTAAAATTTATTAACTGGAATATGAAACCTCTGGGAAATGTGCATCATTAACGTCTGTGCTTTGTTTGGTACAAGAGGAAATTAATTTATAGTTTTATTTCTACAGTGTTGTTGTACATTCCAAGTTTGGCTTTTGGGGTTCCCAGTTTAATTATTGCCTTCCTGTTTCTAAATTGTGATTCCTTGTTTGGTGATGGTCTATGTTCTGCATGTGTAACTGAGCTGAGGTATTCTGTTTATGTAATTCCTATTTGACGTTGCCACTTGTTCTCTTTCCCCAGTATTCTCTGAAATGTATTGGTTTAATATTTGCAGTGTTGCCTTTTGATAGTTAGAGTATGGTGCTTTGTGAGTCCTGGTAATGCTGTCAGGATACGGCGGGTTTGCTATGGTTCTAAATGGGCAGCGTTTGTAGTAGTTTCTAATGTGCCTGGCGGTTGGCACTGGGTTATAGTAATGTAGAAATCTTTTAGTCTTTCTTTATCCATACACTCATTAAGAGACATGTTTACTAAAAGTTAGTGTATGGTAACATTATGCAAATATTTATGCAAATAAGGCCAGTTATGCAAATGAGGCCCCGCACCGAGTCTCCGCACATGGCCCCGCACCCCCCTTGGGCCGCCCCTGGCTATAGCTATATCATTTGACTGAGCAAGATGGCACCCATGGGTGGAAAGGGGGTCACACATGCATGGTGACATCTCCCAAAGGCTTTCTTTGAAAGCTGGGGAGATGCTTCCCCGAGGGCTCCATCAGCACCGATGTCACCCATATGTGAGGACTGATTCCCGCTGTCCTTGGAGAACACCAGTTACAGGTGAGTAACTTTGCTTTATGCATGAGGCTAATGAGGCTTTTATCAAAATAAAAAATGTTTTTTTCTATCAATAAAACATAAAAATAAAAAAGGGGGGGTGAAGAGCTGAGCCTATTGTGTTCATAACAAGGGTCTGTAGAAACACAAGGACTACACTGAGGTATTTTCCCATTTGCAATATATTTTAGTGGTAGTGTAGCAGCAAAGCGCAGACAAACCAATGATACCAGGAGTCTGTTCAGAAGGTCCAAATCATTTATTTGTGCACAAGTCTCAAGCAAGGCAATTTCAAAATGGCTGAGCAAAGTTTTCAAGCATTACAACAACTTTTATAGACTTCTGTTCCATTCTAGGTATAGAAAAACATTTCATTGGTCCCGGTACTCTCCCGTACCTCCCGTAGCCCTTCTATTGGTCCCGGTACTGATAAGTTTCTCCAATTATGTTCCTTCTGTGGGCTTCTGTAGGCATGACACCTGCCTGCCCCCCTTCTAGTCCCAATTACAATGGTCAGTTCATCAACTTGTTACTTTCACACTTTCAAGGTTATGGGACCATTTGTGCGTGCAGAAGAGCAAGGTTCTGTAACTCATCTGTCAGCACTCCTCAATATTTCTCTGCAAATGTACTTTTTCTTATCAGTAACTTTTAAACATGTCTTTTCTGTATTTTTCCATTTCTTAATTCTGCAATTCTGCTTATCTAAGCTAATTCAATATTTCTACTGAGTTCTTTCTTACAATAGCAGCATGTTGGGGGATGTGCAATCCTATATGCCTCTCCACAGGCCTCATTTACAGGTCAAGCTAGCCATGCTGGCCTGCCTATGTCAGACACCGTGGGTCACAGGCCTGCACCTGCCACATTCCCCCCTTTGATTAATCTCACCCTATTTCTCAATAAGGTGTGAGAATTAAATCACTTTCTAGAAGATTCACATCCTGATTAAAGGATTCTTACTAGTTCCACTAGGGCTAGCTTTGTATAAAGCCATTATTCTAGTTGCGGTCTTCCGCTCTACTGTACTATCAATAGCACTATGAAGGGAACGCATACAACATGGGATTAAACATGGTAAGCAGAGGACAACAGCAACAAGGATTAGTACTAAGATAACGAAAGTCTTAAATCCTCCCAGCCAAGAGAAAAGGTTAGCAAACCAATTAGGAAATTTCAATGCGTGCCAAGTCTGTACCGGCACATAAGCATGTCTTTGCATATCTTTAGCAATTTCTTCAATTACTTGACCTTTATCATCTATTTTTCAAACAGCAATTAGTTAAATTCAGTTTACCACATACTCCTCCTTCAGCTGCTAGCAAATAATCAAGTGCTAAGCGATTCTGGTATATGGCAGTGCGCATCTGAGTACTTTGTCTAGCTAAGAGCGTGAGAGCATGACTAGTTTCATTGGTTATTATTTCAACTACTGCTTGTAAGCGAATAATACGATTGATCATATAGATTGGGGTACGATAACCATACATACCATCATCATTCCAAGTGGCAGGTCCATAATACTCAATAATTCTTTCTGGTGGCCAATCATCACCTCGCCACTTCTCCCACTTGCCTATCTGTAGGGCCTCTCTCTTCTGTCTTGATGCTCCTTTGTGTTTGTGGGTAGTGTATACAGGGTATCCTAATTGTTCTCCATGTTCAGTGTTTAACAGGAAGAAAGAAGGTCTGATGGTTCCTAAGACACATGCTCCTCCCCATTGTGGTGGGAGTTGCGCATATGCTCGGTTTTCCACAGATCCAATATAGGCCAGGTGGGGCTTGCCAGGCTTGGACTTTGGCGAGGTTAGTCCATAGACCTGCAAGTTCAGGAAATCTAGCTAATGGGTTAGGAGGTTCAGGATGTCTGATTCCTGACCACCATGCTGTCTTTTTAGTCGTGGCATTATAGTATTTCTGGCTAAGACAGACCAGCTGTCCTACCTTTTGGGTGAACTGGGGTCCAGTTCTGGCAAAGCAAAGACGTCCAACGATTGAGTGCGCTAACACCCATTCACTGGTTGTCTTGTGTAATTCAGTCTGGTTGTAAATCATGGAATAATTCAATTCTTGGGCTTCCCAGGGCCATTGGTCTCCCATTTGGGTTCCGCCACAGAAATAACAATCTGTGATCTTAAGACTAGATACTACTGCTCCGGCTAATTCTAGAAACAAATTCTGTGAAGGGTGAGGGATCTCAAACTTATTTACATGCATAGCTTCATAAAAGGTATTATGAATATGATATTTAGATGACTTGTGGGCTTGAGTATTCAATCTAATATACACAATGGTCCCTGGATCTGTTCCTCCTCCAGCAATACGTAAACCAAACTTATATCCTTGTTTCCATGCATGGGGATTATGTACACGCAAGTGTAAGGGGTTGCAAGCATCTTTCTGACATTTATCATTTGTGGTTGGCTTGGTTAGAGTAGCCATCCGCTTATCTATTTTTCTCATCAGTTATACCAGTGTTCCAGGTAGCATAGAAAACACATTCCCAATATGGGCAATAGTAATCTGCCGCTGTAGCAGTACTATACCCTGATCCTGTTTTACCTGTACACTTCCACCAATTTGTGGCACTTTCTGGACACATATACTTATGGTCATTTCGATACGCTTTCTCCCATGTACCACAGGTGGACTGACTATCTCTGTTAATAGCATTACATGCATCAAAATTCAAAACAGCAGGTTTAGTAATGTCCTTAAGTGGTGGTGTAGCAGCTAATATAGGTCCATCTGCATCCTTCCATCTTATTTCCAACGTGTAATAGGATGGATTCTGATGCGGATTATAGCATGCTTTGATTTTGCCATGAGTGCAAACATTTAGTTCAGTGGTGTTATAGATACACCGAGTTATTGTTCCCTTGCAGGTATAGTAAGAATGGTAAAGCAAAGTCTGAGTTACTTTCAGTCCAGTTCTAGTAGAGGTAATACAAGCGGTGCATGGAGGTAGAGCATCAGTCTGTTCAAAACCTCCAAAGAAGGCAACCAAGGCAAAGCAGAAGCAAAGATACATGTTGATGTTGATTGGAGTTCTTCTGAATCCTCAGCTTGCTGATCTTGATCACGACGGTCTATTATTCTTCGTCCCGTTTGCTAATGAAGCAATTTAACGGGTGCTGAGTGTTGATTGAAGATCCTCAAGATGTCCAGCACACATTAACCAACTTAGCAATTCAGTTGGCTTGTGTAGTCTGGCTTAGTCAATGTAGTCTCAAAGTAGTGTGTCAAATCACACACAAATTGGGTTCGTTGAAACAAAACTGTTGCTGCATGGAAAAACAGCAATCCTCTTCGAAAGACTTGGCTACTGCAAAGCACTTGTGATGAAGTGTCTATGCTGCTGGTTGCCGTCTCAGAGTAACTCGCAAGGGTACATCAGGGTGCTGCTCTGCTGTCCACCGCTCTGGTTCAGGATCGGCGGCGGGCTTGACTCTGCTGTGGTGGATCCAGGCGTCGATCTCGGCTACCTTTACTGCAGTTGGGGTAGACAGGATGACGGTGTACGGTCCCTTCCAATGGGGTTCCAACGGTATCTTCTTCCAATCTTTGATCCACACCGAAGTTCCAGGCTTGAAAGGATGCAAGGGTTCCGTCAAGTTGATAGGCAACTGGTCTTGGATCCACGTATGGAGAGTCTGCAGAACAAAACTAAGAGCTAGGAGTTCTTGTCTGGTTACTTCTGAACCAATCTGGGCTAAACTTCCTTTGACTCCCTGCACTATTGGTGGGGGTTTACCATACAAAACTTCAAAAGGGGAAAATCCTGTTGACTTTACAGGGGCTGAGCGTATTCTGAGTAAAGCTATGGGGAGCACTTGGGGCCATTTCAAGTGTGTCTCCTGACAAAGCTTAGACATTTGGGCTTTCAAGGTACGATTCATTCGCTCAACTTTCCCTGAACTCTGGGGTCTGTATGCAGTGTGGAGCTTCCACTGTATCTGCAAAGCTTTTGCTAACTGCTGAGTAACTTGGGAGACAAATGAGGGTCCATTGTCTGACCCTATTACGGCTGGGATTCCAAATCTGGGGACAATCTCTCTCATTAAGGCTTTGGTAACTTCTCGGGCTTTCTCAGTTCTGGTTGGGAATGCTTCTACCCACCCAGAGAAAGTACAAACTAATACTAGTAGGTAATGGTATCCATTGGCTTTTGGCATTTCGGTGAAATCAACTTGGAGGTTGTGCATGGGGGTGACACCTCCTGACTGAACTCGGGGTGCTGTAATAAGGCCTTGCTTGGCATTATTTTTGGCACACGTTACACATTGACGTGCTACTGAGGCTGATATAGTTGTCATCAGAGGGATGTAGAAATGTGGTCTGAGTGCTTTTTCCATAGCACTCTTCCCATAGTGGGTGGCTTCGTGGAAAGCTTTGACAAAGGATGGTCCTAACAGTTCAGGAATTACTATTCGTCCTGGAGGTTGACTGCCCTCTTCTGGTGGCAGCTCAATCCATCCATCTTTCAATACTCCATTTTCTTTGTCACAATAGTAATCTAATTCTTTGGTGGTATATCGTGGGGTCCATAGATTCAAGGGTACTGGAAACAATGCTGCTTGCATTGGCATAGCTTGTGGGGCAATCTGTCCTGTCATAGCTGCTTGTCGTGCTGAGGCATCTGCAAATCTATTTCCTCGAGCAACTTCTCCTTTTCCTGCTTGATGTCCTCTGCAATGCATGACAGCTACACGTGTTGGGGCCCAGACTGCATCAGTAGAAGATAACAATTTGGATGAATGTCATCATTGCTTTCAGTTTTTGATTTTTGAAATATTAAACAAGATTGGGAGTGGAGGAGTAGCCTAGTGGTTAGAACACTGGCTTGGTAACCAAGCAACCAGGGTTCAATTCCCACTAGCACTCCTTGTGGCCTTGGGCAAGTCACTTAACCCTCCACTGCCTCGGAAGAAAGGCCTGGCAATCTACTTCTGGTGACACTGCCAAGAAAACCCAGGAGCTTCTGGGTCACCAGGAGTCAGGACTGACTCGAAGGCACACATTGAATTTGATTTGATTTGAAACAAGATTGGAAATTTTACAACAGGTGTTTGGTATTTTTTGTGATAATAGTATTTTCAGCCTTTTTGATTATTGGGGATTTATGCGCAAAACTAACCCATTTGGAGAAACTGCCCCAAACAAAAGTCGAGAAGAGCACAGCAGGATTCTGTGGATAACTGCTCTTCATGGTTTATTGTTTTGGGACTCCTGATGTTTCCTCATGGCCTGCTCTTAAAATGTGACAATTTCTCTTTCTCAGCTTGTCAGAGCATTTAGTCCGCAGCAGGAATCAAGGAGGTGCTCTGAGGCAGGATGAGAACCAGTGGCAGGCTGCAGTCCTGGGCTCTGCATGAACTCGGTTTAGATGGGACTGGTTGGAAGCTTGCTAGAGGTATAATCTACACCTCCATCATGTTGCTCTTCACAGCGCCATATCTCTGCCTGCTGATCAGCTATGAGTACAGCATGCTGTGTGAACATAAGATATGCCATACTGGGTTAGACCAAGGTCCATTAAGCCCAGTATCCTGTTTCCAACAGTGGCCAATTCAGGTCACAAGTACCTGGCAGGTTCCCAAAAAGGCACAGGTTCCACAATGCTCGTCCTGGGATAAGCAGTGATATCCTGGGTCCTTTTTAATACTGGTTTATGGACCTTTCCTCCAGGAACTTGTCCAAACCTTTTTTAAACCCAGCTACACTAACAGATTTTATTACATCCTCTGGTAACAAATTACAGAGTTTGAAAATATTTTATTTTTATTTATTTATCTGAAATGTTTTTCTATACCGCCCCTTCCGTAGATCAGGGGCGGTTTACATTGCAACAAACAAGTTACATAGAAGACTGTAGGTGTGGTTGTACATATAACTATTTACATAATAACTATCAATATATATGCATAAATATTTTCTCTTATTAGTCTTAAGTGTGTCCCCTAGTCTTTCTACTTGTAGATTGCATAAACAACCGATCTATGTTTATCCGTTCCACCCATTCATTAATTTTTAGACCTCTATCATATCTCCCCTCAGCCGTCTCTTTTCCAAGTTGTAAAGCCCTAACCTTTTCAGCCTCTCTTCACAGGGGTATCCTTCCATCCCCTTTACCATTTTGGTGGCTCTTCTATGTACCTTTTCTAATTCTGCTATATCCTTTTTAAGATATGGCGACCAGAATTTCAGACTCGTATTCAAGGTGAGATCATTAGAGAAAGACATCATGCTAGGCAAGATAAAAGGTCAACGCAAAAGAGGAAGGCCAGCAATGAGATGGATCGATACAATAACAGTAGCTACGGGTACCAGTCTGTCAACAATAAGCCGCCTGACTGAAGACCAAACATAATTTAGGACAACTATCCAGAGGGTCGCCATGAGTCGACACCGACACCGACTTGACGGCACTTAACAATAATAACATTCAAAGTGCAATCACACCATGGAATGATAGAGGCATAATAATATCCTTGGTTTTATTCTCCATTCCTTTCCTTATGATTCTTAGCATTTTATTTGCCTTCTTTGCTGCCACTGCACACTGGGTGGAGGGTTTCCACATATTACCCACGATGATGCCTAAATCTTTTTCCTGGGTGGTGGTTCCTAACGTGGAACCCTGCATCTTGCATCGTGTAGCTGTAGTTTGGGTGGCTGTTTCCTCTTTGTGCTTGTCCACATCAAATTTCATCTGCCATTTGGATGCTCAGTCTTCCAATTTATCAAGGCCCTCTTGCAATTTTCCACAATCCTCTTGTGTTCTAACAACTTTGAATAATTTTGTGTCATCTGCAAATTTGATCACTTCACTCATTATTCCCATTTCCAGGTAATTAATGAAGATGTTAAAAAAACTGTAGGCTCAGCACAGATCCCTGGGGTACACCACTATTCACCTTTCTCCATTGGGAGAATTGGCCATTTAGCCCTACTCTCTGCTTTCTATCTTTTAACCAGTTCCTGATCCACAGTCCTACACTGCCTCCATTCCCATGATTTTTTTTTTTTGCAGGGCTATTTCTTTTTTTTAACATAATCTTTATTTGACTCTTGAACAGATGTACAGAGCAACCACATTATCCAACAAAATTCCAACAATAGCTTTCAATTGAAGATTACATCTTGTCTCAAACAGTGCTATACCAGCTAACTTGCTCTACTATTTTATTTATTTTATTTATTTATTTATTTAACTATTTTCTTTTATACCGCGCCTTCCAGAGATCAATGGCGGTTTACATATAACAGCTTAACAGTATTGTACACATTTGTATACATTTACATTGAACAGTAGGATTCAAGTATTTACATTGAACAATAACATTTAATTTAAAGCAAAACAATCATCAAACTATTTACACATGGATATTTACAGTGGTTGTGCGTGGTGTGTAGGGCAAGTGTAGGTGTTGGGTCATTCCCTTGATCTGTTTATGGAGAGTTAACAGCTATCCCTTCCTACCCTCCCTTCCCACTCCAATCCCTCCTCTTGGAATCATGACTAAAACTGTAGCCAAAGCCATTTATAACGAGTCCATCTAGGTGTTCCCTCTGTTCCCCCTGTGCCAGGTTATGCATGTTGTTCATCCAGTGTGGGAGGTTGGCGGCTGCATCCCCATCCACTGTTGCAGAATTGTCTTTTTGATACCCCAAATGCCTAGTAGGATAAATTTACTGTCTGCCTTAGGGACCCTCTGCTGTTGCAATGATGTCTCATCTCCTAGCATGAGAAGGCCATAGGACCACTCAATCTGCTTCACTGTGATGCTACTCAGGCCCTCCAGCGCCCCACTCCAGTCTGGAGAACCTGGTGCACTCCAGAAAAGCATGGCGGAAAGTTTCCTCCCCTGCTTGGCACTTTTCACATTGCCCTGTCTTCCACATCCCCAATTCAGCTCTCCAGGCCCTAGTAAGGTATGAGCGGTGCAAGATTTGGTATTGCATCTCCCGATAGCGGGCATTGCATGTCACTGTAGCTATACCCTAGAAGTACCATTTGAGATGCTTGGCGGTCACCTCCTCTGCAATATCTTCTGTACAGCAGCGTGGTAACGCTGCGAGGTGTATCGTCCTCAACATATAAAGTGGTATATAAAACTGGTTACCTAATGAAAACTCCCTGCATGTGCCCCCTGCCTTTGTATGACCTTGTAATGTAATGTAAACCGCTTTGATTGAAGGAAAAGGCGGTATAGAAAACCTGTTAAATAAATAAATAAACATATCACGCAGTATTTTGTTAAATAAATAAATAAACAACGTATTACATCTTGGCACTAGGTTTTGCAAATCTTCATCCCTCTCAGTAACTGCTAGGCTCCCTGGTGCCCTGGTATCTAATTGGTGCCAGTAGTGTGAAATTTCTGTGAAGCTGGCAGACCAGAGTCTTTCCTGTAAGCTCTCAAATGTTGGGAATGACCCCTATCCCCACCGCAGATGTCGACCAAAGTCATCTCTATCCTCTCTCTCCCACAGTGTGAAGGAGCTCACTGCCACCTCCAGAAGGAATCCGGGATTACCCCCCACCTGCAGAAATGGAGTTACCTGCCAGTTGGGCCGCCCTTACATTGCCCACTATTGCCAGGCTTTGCGTAGAAGGGCTATTAAGACTCTAAATTCCCTTTGTTGCAAGGCTCCTTTCGGAGTCTGCAACATATTGATCAATCTATATGGGTGACTCCAAGCATTCAAAAGACCGCATGGTGTTTTGACCTGAAGCAGGGAGACTAATGTGTGGTCCCCGAAACATGACACGTCGTTTGAAATACTGCTGTTTGTGGTATTTTGGAGCAGCCCTTGCGAATTTATGACACAGCTAAGTAAACTGATGCTGTTCTAAAGTATGCTGTTTTGTAAAAAACAATTTTACAGCCAAGATAAAATTCTGAAAAAAAAGTATTTCTTTAATTAAAATGGACGGGTCACGAGAGTGAGAGGTGGTTTCCTCTTCACCTAGTTGACCATTCCGACAAACAAGTATATAAATTAAGTTAAAGTATATATATGGAGTACAACTAAGGTGTTCTATCACGCTGGTTTTATTAGACTGGGTTCTGTTTTGTTGGGGGTCTTTATCTGCCGTCATTTACTATGTTACTATGTTACTATAGCCTCCGGTATCAAATTCAAGAGTTTGATTACATGTTGAGTGAAAAAATATTTTCACTTATTAGTCTTAAATGGGTTACCCTGTAGCTTTATCGCATGTCCCTAGTCTTTCTGTATTCTGATGACATAAACAATCTATCTACGTTTACCCATTCCACTCTATTCATTAATTTATAGACCTCTATCATAGCTCCCCTCAGCCGTCTCTTTTCCAGGTTGAAGAGCTCTAACCTTTTTAGCCTCTCTTCATAGGGATATCCTTCCATCCCCTTTACCATTTTGGTGGCTCTTCTCTGTACCTTTTCTAATTCCCCTATATACTTTTTATCATACGGCGACCAGAATTGCAAACAATATTCAAGGTATGGTCGCACCATGGAACGATACATAGGCATTATAATAGCCTTTGTTTTGTTTTATTCTCAATTCCTTTCCTTATTATTCCTAGATTCTATTTGCCTCCTTGGTCGCCGCTGCACACTGGGTTGAGGGTTTCAACGGGTTATACATAATCTTTTTCCTGGGTGGTGGTTCCTAATGTGGAACCTTGCATCATGTAACCATAGTTTGGGTTGTTCTTTTCTAGGTGCATAACTTTGCACTTGTCCACATTAGATTTCATCCAGTCTTCCAATTTATCAAGGTCCTCTTGCAATTTTTCACAATCCTCTTGGGTTTCAGCAACTTTGAATAATGTTGTGTCATCTGCAAATTTGATTACCTCGCTCATTATTCCCATTTTCAGGTCATTTATGAATATGTTAAAAAAGCAGCAGACCCAGCATAGATCCCTGGGGTACACCACTATTCACCTTTCTCTATGGGGAAAATTGACCATTTAGCCCTACCCTCTGCTTTCTATCTTTTAAGCAGTTCCTGATCCACAATAGTACACTGCCTCCTATCCCATGACTTTAATTTTGCAAAGAATATCTCATGAGAGACCTTGTCAAAGGTATTTTGAAAATCTAGATACACTATATTGATTGGTTCACCGAACCATGCGCTTCTGGGTGACTGTCAGCTTTCCCCTACTATCTAGTTTAAGAGCTGCTCTATTTCCTTTTTAAATGTTAATGTCAGCAGCCTGGTTCCATCCTGGTTAAGCTGGAACCCATCTCCTTGGAAGAGCTCTTCCCTTCCCCAGAATGTTGTCCAATTGCTAACAAATCCAAAACTCTCTTCTTTGCACCATTGTCTCATCAACGCAGTGAGACTCCGGAGCTCTGCCTGCCTTTTGGGTCCTGCGCATGGAGCGGGAAGCATTTTCAGAGAATGCTACCCTGGAAGTTCTGGGTTTCAGTTTCCTACCTAAAATCCTAAATTTGATTTTGACTTCCTTTAATAGATTGAAGAGCCTATAAAACTAAGATTATGCCTGGGGTGAGTGGGTCGGGGTGGGTGGGAAGGAAGTAACACTAAGTAAAAGCTGGCTTGCTACACAGGTCCTAGACCTGTGCTTCTAAGGTAATCTATTAACAATTTCCTGAGTGATTCACACAGACCTTGGTTTGATAGATGGAGCCTTTCAACTTGTCCCTTTGACCTTTCACTTGACTTTAACACCTTTTTAAAACAAATTCACAGATCTCTTGCCACCTAAGTGGAAAGCCTCTTTGTAAAGGTATCTAGAAACAGTTTTTTTATTTCAATACTCTGTATGTAATCTGCTTTGAAGTCAATGGAATAATAGTGGAATATGAGAACTGATATTAAATTAAATATGAAAGAAGCTATTCATTTATTTATTTAACAATTTTTATATACGCCTTTCTTGCATTCAAAGCGATTTACATAGAACATTGCAACTTTTAGAAATTACATGGAACAGGAAATCGAACTTGGAGTTAAGGGAGAAATGCAGTACAAGATTTATAACAGGGGATAACAATTAATACTGTACAGTATTTACAATAGAGAAAATCAATTTATGCTGAGGGATAGGGTACAGCAGGACAATGGTGGAAAATGTGCCTTTGTGTGTTAAGTGTAGGCTGTTGTAGAAGGGAGTTCTCAGGTGGTTGTAAATGAATTGGTTGACGGGTGCTTGTTCAGCCCTGGAGGAGTGAGGAACTGCAGTCTGGAGTGATCATTTATTAGTGAGTGGATTACTCGTTGATTTTTCATAATGCTCCTGAAAAAGAGAGATTTTCAGGACCTTCCTGAAGTCCGTTAGATCTTTAATTCCTTTTATGTTCATAGGGAGGGCTTTCCAGATCACTGGGATATAGATTGAGAATGCCCGCTTGCATGTTACTTCTCTTGCTCTGGTTTTTATAGTGGGGGTGCGTAGTTGGTTCAATTGCATTGAACCTTTTGCTCTCATGTGACCAATATTGAAGCCAGGAGACAATCCATTGGAAGCTGTAGTATATTGACCAATTTCAAATATATCGTTTATTTCAAAGGTAAATGGAAAATAGTCTATTCTTCTTAGCTAAATGATTTTATTAGTCAGCAAGGGCTGTTTCATATGCCTGGCTGCTGGTGGTTGTTATTGCAATCCTTTTGGACATCTCTGCTGCCTTGGTAATGTTTTAATAGAAAGGTTGAAGTGCTGTGGCTGAAATAGGGTCCTACTGTCCTGCTTTAGACTGTTTCTATATATGTTTTCAGATTGGAAATGACATCTCCAGCATTCCCCCAAGGCTCTTGTCCATCACCCTTATGTACTGTATAAACAGATAAAGGAATTACTTTTCAAAATATACACTGAGATGATGCCTGATAATCAATGGATTTATGCTCCTAACTTTAAGAATTGTGTCCCTAAATTATCCCTTTGAAAACTTACTAGGGCTGAGTTGCTAAATATCTTCTTAATTTTACTAAACTCCTGAATTTCGGAGCATTAAAAGTGGGTAGTAATGGGATGGAATTAGGGCGGGAAGAAGGTTAGAGCTGAAAATCAGAGCGAAGCTCCTGACACCTAAACTGTGCTCACAAATTGAAACAAATGAATTGCAGGCCTAAATTTAGCAACATAAATTCATCCTCATTTTCAACTGAAAATTTAAGGGGTTATTTTACAAGTTCTATTCATATTTTGGATGTTTGAAAGCTGATATGCAGACGTCCACTTCACAAGAGCGTCCCTGGAGCCATCCACCTGATGCACTCAAAATCGACCACTTCTCCATCCTGGTGAAAAAGGAAGTAAAATATCTAGGTGTAATCCTAGACCAGAGGCTCAGTTTTCAAATGCACATCAAGAAGATGGCGGCCATTGCATACTGCAAAATGAAGCTGCTACAAAACCTCAGATCTCTTCTAGATCACAGCCTCTTTCGTACCGTATGTCAGGCAATAGTTACTCCACATCTTGACTATTTCAACTTGCTACTTTAAGGCCTCCCCAAACAAGCCACCCAGGAAATACAGCTAGCCCAAAATACCGCAGCTCAATTAATCACTGGATCCAAACGACAAGAGCACATCACACCTGTACTTCAATCCCTTCACTGGTTAGCAATACAGTCACGAATAAAGTACAAAGCGATAATGATGACATATAAGATGATACACAAGCAAACCACTGACTGCTTACAACCATTGATCCACATAGCCTCAGAGTCTTGGACAAGGAGGAAACATCAAAACACCCTCTTCACCCCTCCAATCAAGACCAGTAACTCTCAAACAACCTGCCAGAGAGCCTTCGAAATCTTCGGTCCAACTCTCTGGAACTCACTACCATATCAACTAAGATCAATCAATGACACTTTTGATTTTAGAAAAATGTTGAAAACGCTTCTATTCACTGAATACTATGGACCAATACTCAATACATAACTATAACATTAGTACTTAAATCAATCGTTACCACCACCTTCCAATCGAATACTACCCACATTCGGGCTGTAAATAAACTCGGCTGACCATCTCCTGCCCACAATGTCAGCCATTAACATTTATAAGAACATAAGAACATAAGATATGCCATACTGGGTCAGACCAAGGTCCATCAAGCCCAGTATTCTGTTTCCAACAGTGGCCAATCTAGGTCATACGTACCTAGCAGTTTCCCCAAGGGACACAGGTTCCACAATGCTTGTATTGGTTCAAGCATTGATATCCTGGGTCCCTTCTTAATAATGGTTTATGGACCTTTCCTCCAGGAACTTGTCCAAACCTTTTTTAAACCCAGCTACACTAACAGCCTTTACTACATCCTCCGGTAACAAATTCCAGAGTTTGATTACACGTTGAGTGAAAAAATATTTTCTTTTATTAGTCTTAAATAGTTTACCCTGTAGCTTCATTGCATGTCCCCTAGTCTTTCTATATTCTGATAAGGTAAACAATCGATCTACGTTTACCCGTTCCACTCCGTTCATTAATTTATAGACTTCTATCATATCTCCCCTCAGCTGTCTCTTTTCCAGGTTAAAGAGCCCCAACCTTTTTAGCCTTTCTTCATAGGAGTAGCCTTCCATCCCCTTTACCATTTTGGTGGCTCTTCTCTGAACCTTTTCTAAAATTGCTATATCCTTTTTAAGATACGGCGGCCAGAATTGCACACAATATTCAAGGTGCGGTCTCACCATGGAACGATATAGAGGCATTATAATATCTTTTGTTTTATTTTCCATTCCTTTCCTTATCATACCTAGCATTCTATTTGCTCTCTTGGCCGCCGCTGCACACTGGGCCGAGGGTTTTAACATGGTATCCACAAGGACGCCTAAATCTTTTTCTTGGGTGGTGGTTCCTAATGTGGAACCTTGCATCGTGTAACCATAGTTTGGGTTGTTCTTCCCTAGGTGCATAACCTTGCACTTCTCCACATTAAATTTCATCTGCCATTTTGATGCCCAGTCTTCCAATTTATCAAGATCCTCTTGCAATTTTCCACAATCCTCCTGGGTTTTAACAACTTTAAATAGTTTTGTGTCATCAGCAAATTTGATAACCTCACTCGTTATTCCACTTTCCAGGTCATTTATGAATATGTCAAAAAGCAGCGGACCCAGCACAGATCCCTGGGGTACACCACTATTCACCTTTCTCCATTGGGAAAATTGGCCATTTAGCCCTACCCTCTGCTTTCTATCTTTTAACCAGTTCCTGATCCACAGTAGTACACTGCCTCCTATCCCATGACTTTAGTTTTGCCAAAAGTCTCTCATGAGGGACCTTGTCAAAGGCTTTCTGAAAGTCCAGATACACAATATCAACCGACTCACCTTTGTCCACCTGTTTATTCACTCCTTCAAAAAAACATAACAGATTAGTAAGACAAGATCTTCCTTGTCTAAAGCCATGTTGGCTGTCTCCCATTAGGTCATGACTATCTATATGCTGAGTAATTTTATTCTTTATGATGGTTTCTACCATTTTTCCCGGTACTGATGTCAGGCTCACCGGTCTATTTAAATGTAAATAGTTGCCACTGTTGCCACTGTTGGCTTAACAGTTAATTTTATAGGATGTACCATAGTTAAAATCAGCAAAGGTGTACGACAAGGCTGCATACTTTCCCCTACCTGTTTAACTTATATGCAGAACAAATCAGCAGAGAAGCAGGACTGTATGAAGACAACCGAGGTATGAAGATTGGTAAAAGACTCATCAACAATCTTCGCTATGCTGATGATACCATGTTACTGGCTGAAAGTGAAGATGATCTGAAACATTTGCTTCTCAAGATCAAGGAACATAGTCTTAAAATAGGCCTGTACCTTAATGTAAAGAAGACAAAGGTCCTGACAACTGACAAAATCATTAAGTTTATCGTTGATGCAGAAGAAATTGAAATAGTGGATAATTTTAACCTACTTGAATAAACTATCAATAAAGAAATAACACCGACTTGACGGTACTTAACAACAACAACCACCATAGTTATATCTGTAACAGTTCCTTGTATAATTGTTGAGTTAAATGTAAACCGCTTTGATAAAATTGAAAAGCGGTATATAAAAAAATTTAAATAAATAAATAAAATTTTATAAACCTTGCATATGGATGTCCCTAGCGCAAGGACATCCAAGTAGAATAGGAGTGTGGTGGAGGCATGGCCAGGCTGGAGCAAGGGAGATGCACGTCGGGGTGAGATTTCAGAATGTCACAAGCGTGTCAGGCCCTGGTTGGTGAGACGTCCATGGCTATACCTGCTCCTGACATTGAATAAGGACCAAAAACCGTTCATTTCATGATGGCAACGCCACAAGGGGGAAGAGCACAATGTGCTGTCGCCGTCATTGTCAGCTTTTCCTAGGCAAAGAAATCTGCATGTAAATACAAACCCCAAACAGATGACTAGCCCACCACCCACATCTGCGTGTCTGGGGTGTCTCTGAACACGGATGTCCCACTTCTCGAAAATGCCAGCTTGGATGTCCAAGTAGCCATTTCTGCGGCTGTCCATTTGGAGACTTCCATGTTTCTAAAACTGGGACAAAATGTACACAGCCCCAGGGTTTTCTCAGATGTTTTGGCCTGAATGTCCCAGATTGCACCTGGACATCCTTTCTAAAATGCCACTTTTAGGCTCCTAGGTGTGGCTGAAAATAGGACACAAATTTAGGAGCCTAAATAACTGGTGTTCCAAGAGGTGGCTGTTGGCACACAAGTGCTGGAGTTAGGAGGCTATCCATAGAAGCCACCCATGTTCCAAATAAGATGAGAGCTTTGGGATCATGCCATAGTTCTCCCCACCACTACCATGGAGAAGGGCACCCCCATTCAGGTCCCATCTCAAGCATTCCTGCATTTAGGAAATGGAGTCCTCAAACCCTGAGGAGTCTGCAATTGCTCCCCAACTGGGAGGAACACTCTACCCCTCCAGCAACATTCCAGGTGGGGGACACTGACTCGGAAGCAGGGCCATCCCAACCACTTGGTAAACTAGGTGGTCACCTAGAGTGGCAGCTTTCGTGGAGCAGCAAAGAGCAAGACATTCAAAGCTAAACAATAGATTCTGACAGCCAGGAGGGCATAAGGCTTAAAGTTTGCCTAGTGCATGAAAACCCTGAACCAACTCTGGGGCCAGCCCTGTGCAGAGGTTCCAATGAAGTTGTCCCTCCTTCAGTGGAGAACATGTAGGCAAGTGCATTGAGCCATTGGGTCACAAACATGCTCTCCTTTGGTCGGAGTGAAACAGAGCCCATGATACCGGCATAGACCCCCAGGGCACATATGCACTGATATGTGAACCCCCATGCAGGGGAGGTGGTGGTTGGCTAGCTCAATGAATTGCCAATCCTACTATTTGCCAGTAGTTGCAACTTTCATTTGCATGCCCCACCCCCAACTGTGTTGTCATCTCCAACCCTGACATTGTGGCCAGCTGAGATTGTTTCACTGAGTACAAACCCTACCTTCTCCTCACCAGCACTGGCTGGCCACCCATTTGTAGCTCTTCTGAGATGCCTTCCCCCAGCTACAGCAATGGACACATGGAGGGAATGGCACCCATATGCAATCTCCTGGGTGGTTGTGGGGCTGCAGCAGGGCCACCCCCTCTGCTATCAGTTTGCCACTCAGACCTGTGCAGCCATCTACACTTCTGTAGATGATGGCATGGCATCTGGGACCATAGGTGCATCACTGCCTCTCTTGTGTGTGGGTCAGTGAGGGGTATTGGGCTTCCCCAGATCAACACTGCAGCAGCTCTTCCACAATGATCCTGTGCAAATGACTACTTGGACAGCGCACTTCGGCTTATTACCTTTGCTTGTATGTAACCCTAACCCTGCCCACTGCCCACTCTCCCTGCAGGTATATGTATCTGTTGCTGGATCTGTGGCTGTCAAGATCTCTGGTACGCTTCCTCAATGGCTGTCACCCTAGGCAACTGAATATTTAGGCCCAAAGTGGTGTTTCAGCCTTGGGATATGTGGGGATTGGCCCAGGGCCTTTTTCCATAAGGGGTCATTCCCATATTTTGCATTGGCATCACGCTGGCACAGTGGGTGCTGCTCGCGGCATCTTTACTGTTCTGAGGTGCCACTAGCAGGGCTGCTCCAACCGCGCAAAGCTGTTTAAGCCACCTTCTAGCCCAACTCTGCCCTAACCCCACCTTTTGGCAGAGTAGTCCAGTAGCAGCATGGTGTCTCTATTGCCATGCGCAACTGGCTACCACGTGACCAGGACACATGCTAGTCTCATGCTAGGCCCCATGCCTTAGTAACCATGCCTCTTAATTTCAGTATATAAAGTTCTGTGATTAAATTGGCCATGGCCAATTTCAGAGAATTTACGATTTTACCAACCAACGTGGTCTTTGCGCTCTCAGGGGCAGGAATTATGAAATCTTCCTTCTTTGCATGTTGCGATGTGAAGCATCACATGGAATAGTGCAATTTTGATTATATGTCCTAGGATATGGATTTCTGTATCTGATGAGATTCATAGAAAGATAGAAACATGACGGCAGAAAAAGACCATATGGCCTATCTAGTCTGCCCTTCCATATTGACTACTACAATAGTCTCCTCTTTTCCCTTAGAGATCCTGTGTGCTTTTTTGAATTCAGATACTGTTCTCATCTCTACCACCTCTAGTGGGAAACTATTCCATGCATCTACCACTCTTTCCGTAAAGAAATATATCTGCATATTATTCCTAAGTTTATCCTCTTTCACCCTCATCCCATGTCCCCTCGAAGCAGAACTTGCCTTCAGTCAAAAGAGAGTCTCCTCCTGTGCATTTATGCCATGGAGATATTTAAACATCTCTATCAAATCTCCTCTATCCCGCTTTTCCTCTAAAGAATACATATTAAGATCTTAGGTCTGTCCTCATATGCCTTATGACGAAGTCCACTAAACATTTTAGTAGCCACCCTTTGTACCGACTCCAATCTGTTTATATCCTTGTGAAGGTGTGGTCTCTAGAATTGCCCACAATACTCCAAATGAGGTCTCACCAGACTTATACAGAGGCACTATCACCTCCTGTCTTCTGCTGGCCATTTCTCTCCCTATGCACTCAAGCATCCTTCTAGCTTTCACCATCACCTTTTCTACCTGTTTAGCCACTTTAAGATCGTCAGACAAAATCACGCCCAGGTACCACTCTTCTTTTGTTGATAGAAGTACTTCCCCCCCTACATCCACTTCTTTGGATTTTTGCAGCCCAAATGCATGACCCTGCATTTTTAGCATTAAATCTCAGCTGCCAAATTCTCAACCATTTTTCAAAGCTTATCTAGATCCCTCCTCATTATCTACTCCTTCTTGGGTGTCTATTGCAGATTTTGGTATAATCCGCAAAGAGGCAAACCTTACCCGACAGACGTTCCACAATATCACTAACAAAGATGTTAAAAAGAATCGGACCAAGGACAGATTAGTGCGGCACACCACTGGTAACCTCCCTCTCCTCTAAGTGAAGTCCATTTACCTGTACCCTTTGTCACCTCCCCCTCAACCAATCTCTAACCCAATCAGTAATTTTAGGGTCCATCCCTAGGGTGCTAAGTTTGTTGATAATTATAAGTCGCATGTGCGGAACGGTGTCAAAGACTTTACTGAAATCCAAGTACACCACATCTAGGGCTCTCCCTCAGTCCAACTCCCTGGCCACACAGTCAAAGAAATCAATCAGACTTATCTGACAAGAATCCATGCTGCCTCCGATCCGGTAATCCATGGGACCCTAGAAATCTCACTGTTTTCTCTTTGAGCAGCATTTATTTTTTAGTTATTTAACAGGTTTTATATACCGCCTTTTCATAGATTCAAAGTGATTTACATAATAACAATTGTAGCAACAAGCTTTACATAGAACAGGGAGGAATAACTTATTGGGTTACATGGAGTATATAACTTAACTTTTTAAACTATGTACATCTGCATTCTTGCATGAAAGTGGGTGTTGTGGTTACATTTTATAGTTGTTATTTATAGGCAACATTGTTGCAGTATGGATTCAGGGCATGAATTTTTGTTGCAGGAGAGGTCAGTGAGATTTAAAGTCATTATATTAAATCACAAGTGCGGTAGAGATGTAGAAAGGGATGTTTAGCGATTAGCAGGTTATTATTTCTCCAGTGAGTTTCCAATAATTTACTCACCACAGAGGTTAGATTAACTAGCCTGTAGTTTTCAACCATATCCTTACTTCTGCTTTTGTGTGAAGGGACCACATGTGCCTCTCTCCAGTCCTCTGGCACCACTCCCGACTCCACAAAGGCATTGAAAAGGTCAGTCGGTGAAGCTGAGAGACATCCCCAAGTTTCTTCAGTATTTTCAGATGTATCCCATCTAGTCCCTTTGTCTACTTTTAGTTTAGCTAGTTCCTCCCAAACACAGTCTTCTGAAAATTGCTCAAGATCCCCGTCGCTTCTGTTCCTGTTTGTGAGTATTTTCTGAGGTCCTGCTCCTGGCCCTTCATCCAGGGGCGGCTCTATAATGAGGCCGAGTGAGGCGGTGGCCTCAAGCAGCAACTTTTTGGGGGAGGCAAAAATTGCCCCCCAAAAAGCCCATCTCACTCGGCCTTCAAAAAACAAATCCGAGGAGAGGAGCCGCTGCTGCTGCCATTGTGGCAGCAGCAGAAGGAAGTGCCCCATGGCCGCCCCAGCAGAGCTCTCCTGTCTCCCTCAGTGCGGCTTTACAGAGCCGCGAACGGAGAGTTCCCCTTTCTTGCGGCTCTGTTAAGCCCGCCGGTGCTGATGAGAAACAGGAAATGCCTGTTTCCCATCAGCACCGGCGGGTTTAACAGAGCCGCGAGAAAGGGGAACTCTCCCTTCGCTGCTCTGCAAAGCCGCACTGAGGGAGACAGGAGGGCTCTGCCGGGGAGGCCGCGGGGCACTTCCTGCTGCTGCGGCGGCAGCAGCTTCAGCAGCAAGGTTATTTTTTTTATTTCCCTGGGGGGCAGGACTGGAAATGGTGGGGGGTTTAGGACTGGTAATGGGCTATGGGAGGGGGGGGGGTAAGGACTGGAGGTGAGCTGATGGGGGTGTTTAGGACTGGTAATGGGCTATGGGGGCTAGGACTGGAAATGGTGGGGTAAGGACTGGTAATGGGCTATGGGGGGGTTAGGACTGGTAATGGGCTATGGGGGGGCTAGGAATGGAAATGGGCTGATGGGGGGGTTAGGACTGGTAATGGGCTATGTGGGGCTAGGGTTCGAAATGGGCTTAAGGGGGGGTAGGACTGGAGGTGGGCTGATGGGGGTGTTTAGGACTGGTAATGGGCTACAGGGGGGGCTAGGACTGGAAATCGGTTCATGGGGGGGTTAGGACTGGATGTGGGCTGATGGGGGGGTTTAGGACTGGTAATGGGCTGATAGCGGGGGAGGGGCTAGGACTGGAAATGGGCTGATGGGTGTGTGAGTTAGGACTGGAAGTGTGCTGATGGGGGGTTAAGAACTGTTAATGGAATAGGGGTGCAATATAACTGGAAATGGGCTGATGGGGGTTAGGACTGGAAGTGGGCTGATGGGGGGGTAGGAATGGTAATGGGTTATGGGGGGGACTAGAACTGGAAATGGGCTGATGGGGGTTTAGGACTGGATGTGGGCTGATGGGGAGTTTAGGACTGGTAATGGGCTGATGGCGGGGGGTTAGGACTGGAAATGGGCTGAGGGGGGTAGGACTGGAGGTGGGCTGATGGGGGGGTTAGAACTGGAAATGGGCTGATCGGGAGGGGGGCTAGAACTGGAAATGGGCTGCTGGGGGGTTAGAACTAGAAATGGGCTGATGGGGGGTTAAGAATGGAAATGGGCTGATTGGGAGGGAGGTTAGAACTGGAAATGGGCTGATAAGGGGGACTAGGACAGGAAATGGGCTGATTGGGGGGGTTAGGCCTGGTAATGGGCAGATGGGGGCTAGTACTTGAAATAAGCTAGGACTGGTAATGGGCTGATTGGGGGGCTGGGACTGGAGTGGGCTGGGACTGGAAATGGGCTGGGACTGGAAATGAGCTAATGGGGAGGGGAGGAGAGTGCTGCTGGCCCTGGAAGAAAACTAGGGGCTAGGGCTACAAATGGGCTGATGCGGGAGGATGGTAGAATAGGACCGGAAGGGAGCAGATAGTAGGAGAATCCACCAGGGGAAGGAGGGGGCATGAAGGGAGCTGACACGGGGGAAGGAGGGGGCTAGAAAGGCGCTGACACCTGGGATGTACTGAAGGGGGACTGGAAGGGAGCTGACACTTGGGGATGGGAGTGGTAGGTGGTTGGGTAATGGGGAGGAGGCTGGGAGGGAGCTGACATGCAAATGGCACTGGAAGGGGGATGGACAGAGGGTAGGGCGACTGGAAGGGATCTGACTGGGGGGGCGGCACTGAGAGTGGACGTGAGCTGATATCTGGGATGGTATTTGAACTAGAAGGGGCTGGACAGTGGGGAAGGAGGGGGACTGGAAAGGAATAGACACCAGTTGCAGTTGTGGGAATGCAAGGCGGTTGACAGTGGAAGGTACTGGGAGAGGACTGGAAAGGGGGCTGATACTGGGGAGGGTTACTGGAACTGGAAATGGGCTGATGGAAGGAAGTGAAGAAAACAAAAGAAGAGATAAGAAATGGCAGATGGACCATAGACCACAGAAAGAGAGCTAAGAGAAGACAGGAAAGCAGAAGCCTCAGATCGGGACCAGTATGATCAGAGAATAAAATGGTCAGACAACAAAGGTAGAAAAATAATTTTATTTCATTTTGGTGATTGGACTTTGTGCTATTTTTATATTTTACACAGTATTGGGGAACTGCATCTCTTATTTATCTGATATTGCACTGCATGTGGACTCTGGCTTCTTGGGGTTTCAATTTAAATTTAGTCTACATATTTTTATTTTTACTTTAGATTGTGGTTACTTATTCTGTACTTGGTGAGGGTCGATGTTGTGAGTGTGTGACTGAGGCCAGGTGTTCTGATAACATGGAGTTTGTACATAAAGATCTATACTGTACTGTAGTAATTTGACTTGTTCAGCTTTTCAAATAGGTGTATGGATGTTCCAGGGCCCACTGTAGTATTTACAGTGACACTTTTTTTGGATGGGCTTCTTATGTGAGTTTTGGAAGTTTGTGCTGGTATGGTATGGTAGGTTTGTTCTTTGTTGTAGAGTTTTGTATTAGTTCACAATATGCCTGGTACTGGAGAATAGTGGTTGTTGTTGTTAGTGAGATGATTAGAATCAGATTTTTTTTTAAAATATTGAGTTCTGTGGGTGAATGTCCTGGTTCTGCTCTGCACCTACTGTGGATGCAAAATATATGTTGAAAAAGAAAAAGCAAGAACCATAACACAGTTTATAACAACAAAATAAAAATGAGTTATAATTTAGTTTTATAAATTGTGCTGTTGGTTCTTGCTGTCTTTTAGTTCCTTGGTGTGCAAACTGGACCGTAACTAGCCCTGTGCAAGCGATGCAGCCGCACAGGGCAGAAAGGTTTGGGGGGTGCATTTTGGCTGTCTGCTGTCGCCCTGCCGCCGCTGCCACGACAATAGCAGGCAGACGAAATGCGCTCCCCAAGCCTTTTCGCAGCACTTTAAGCAGGTCTGGTCCCTCCCTCCTCCGATGCGATGTCAGAATAGGGAGGGACAGATCTGCTTAAAGTGCCAGTGCCTTTCAGATCGGACGCATGCCCCCCCCCTCCTCCCCATACCTCCGTCCAGCACTGCCTGCTCTTTCCCTGCTACCGGCACTGCCGTGAAAAAACAGAGGGTGGCATCAGCAGGGAAAGAGCAGGCAGCGGTAGACAGAGGTATGGGGGGAATAGGGGAGGGGGGCGCGCGCCCGAGCTGCAAGTCACACAGGGTGCGATTGCAGCTCGATATGGCCCTGTGTGCAGGCATCTTGCATTTCCTCCATATAATCTAATCAGCTTTTTGGTTTCGTTCAGTCTCTGATTGGATTTCTGAAAAAGCCATCTGTGAACGTTATAAGATACTCATCTCTGTACACAAGGCCATTTATTCACAAACACCCCAGTACCTTTCTGATCACCTCCATTTCATAGCAACATAATATATTACGGCAGATAAAGACCAGTATGGTCCATCTAGTCTGACAAACAAGGTGGCAAGAGTAGGTGCACCTGTTGCACCATGCAGGTCACTCCTCCCCATGCCTTTGTTGAGGGGTGTACCCACTGCTCCGTGTAGGTCACCCCTATTTGTTAAGATATAAGAGATAGTTATGTTTATTTTGATTTTATCCTGTTGTCATGCATTTTGAATTCTGTCTCTGTATTTGCCCCCACCACTTCCATCGGAAGGGCATTCCAAGCATCCACCACCCTTTCAGTGAAAAAGTATTTCCTGACATTGCCTTTCAATTTACCCCCTTGCAGCTTCATGTTATGCCTTCTAGTTTTACAGCTTCCCCGTCTTTGGAAGAGGTTTGTCTTTTCATTAATATTCTTTAAGTATTTAAAGGTCTGAATCGTATCTCCCCTATCCCTCCTCTCCTCCAAAGTGCTCATATTTAGGTCTTCAAGTCTCTTCTCATAAGTCTTCTGACGCAGACTCCAAATCATTTTGGCCGCCTTCCTCTGAACCATTTCCAGTCTTTTTATATCCTTTGTGAGATATGGTCTCCAAAACTGAACACAATATTCCAAGTGAGGCCTCGCCAGCGACTTGTACAGTGGCATTAGTACCTCTTCTTTTCTGCTGGTAATTCATCTTTGTATGCAGCCCAACATCCTCCTGGCTTTTTCCACTGCCTTGCCACACTGTTTCGCCACCTTGAGATCCTCAGAAACAAAAAATCTGAGGTCCTTCTCCTGGTCCATGCATACCAACCTCTCACCCCCTTTCACATACAATTCCCTTGGATTTCTGCTTCCCAAGTACATGACACTGCAGTTCTTCACATTAAATCTTAACTGCCAAGCATTAGACCATTCTTCCAGATTTTGTAGATGTTTCCTCATGTTATCCACTCCCTCAGGGGAGTCCACTCTGTTGCAAATTCTCATGTCATCTGCAAAAAGACAGACTTTTCCATTCAGTCCTTCAGAAATATCACTCACAAATACATTGAACAGTACCGGTCCCCAAGCTGTTTAGTTTATTGAGAAACCTCCTATGAGGAACTGTATCAAAGGATTTGCTGAAATCCAGGTAGATGACATCCATCGCATTCCCTTGATCTAGTTCTCTTGTCACCCAGTCAAAGAACTCAATCAGATTTGTTTGGCAAGATCTTCCTTTGGTAAAACCATGTTGTCTTGGATCATGCAACCTGTTGGTTTTGAGAAAGTCCACTATTCGCTCTGTCAGGAGCACCTCCATTACCTTTCCTGCCACCGAGGTAAGGCTTACTGGCCTGTAGTTTGTCACTTCTTTCCTGTCACCACTTTTGTGAAGAGGTACCACATCAGCCCTTATCCAGTCCTGTGGAACTTCTCCTGTCTCCAAGGATCAATTAAAAACATTCTTTAACGGTCTTGCAAGTACCTCTCTGAGCTCTTTAAGTATCCTGGGATGTATCCCATCCGGTCCCATGGCCTTGTCCACATTCAGTTTTGCAAGCTGTTCTAACACATCATCTCCTATGAATAGTGTGGTATCTACTCCATTCCTATTTGTATATTTGTCAATCACAGATTATCCTTCTCCAGGATTTTCTTTAGTAAAAACAGAGCAAATGTATTTGTTTAGCATTTTTGCTTTTTCAATGTCACTTTCCACAAATCCATTCCCGGCACTTTTGAGTCCTGCAATTCCACCTCTGATTTTCCTCCTCTCCTGAATAGTGTGATGAGGAAGGCACTGGTGAGCCTGCAGAGTCAGAGAAAATCAGTGATTGTACCTTTAAAACATTCCAGCGGAGGAAGTGACGTCATCGGTGTGGATGGCAGCCTAAGCGAGGAGCTCCGGCATTGAACCCCGAAAGTTGTGGAAAGTAAGACTCCCCCTGCCCGCTGAAATAATCCGGACCGCAGGAAGAGGTTGCGGAACGGGTGGAGAACGCGTTTGGCGAGATGACGACTCGCAAGAAGGCGGCAGATCTGAAGGAGTTCGCATATAGTGGCGGACAGGCTGGTGGGAGAGAGCTTAAGATGGCGGCGGGGGAGAGACAGCCCCGGGATTCAGCAGAGCGCCTGGTACCACGTGCGACAGAGACGGAGAGGGGTGCGATGGTGGTGAATAATGTCTCTAGTGCCGAGCTGAAAGCTTGGTTTGATGAACTTAAATCGGAGCTGGCGGCTGTGAAATCAGAGGTGGGAGAAGTGTGCAATGAACTGCGAGAGGAAGTGAGCGAGGTGAGCAGGCGAACGGAGGTGCAAGAACAGCATCTGGAATGTGTACAAAAAAAACAGGGGGAGTTGGAAAGTACTGTGAAGGACTGGGAAAGTTGGAAAGCGCAAATGCTGTACAAACTGGAAGATTTAGAGAATCGTACAAGAAGGAATAATTTGCGTATCAGAGGGGTCCCCGAGGAACCAGAGTTCACTGACAGCAGGCGAGTGGCTGAAGCAATTTGCATGGACATATTGATGCAGGGAGAGGGTGCAGAGGAGGTCGACAAGGTGGTCCTGGACAGAGCGCATCGCGCGCTGGGGCCTAGCAGGACTAACCGGCCGCGGGACATTGTAATTTGCATACATGATTATACCCTTAAGGAGAAGATTGTAATGAAGATGCGGAAAGCTCGGGAGTACGTCTGGCAGGGTTATAAAGTGGCGATTTATGCAGATTTGGCAGCGGGGACCCTGCAAAGACGAAGGGAGCTGCAGCACGTTACCACGCTACTGCGACAGGAGAATGTGAGATATCGATGGCTTTATCCCTTTGGTCTGTGCTTTACTGTGGGTACGCGCAATTGGCGAGTGCAGAATAGTGCGGAGGCTGACAAGGCCCTGCGGGAGGCGGGACTGAGAGGTACGCAGCGGAGGCTGGTGGAGATATCGGATGAGCAGCTGGAGCGGCGGGGACCACAGGAGGAGGCGGCTGAGTGTGTGCCCGGCAGTGTGCAGAGTCAGTGTGCGGTGGTGGCCCAGTCGGGGCAGACGTGAATTGGAGTACCTGGACTGCTGGACATCATTGCTTCATATTATTTCTTCTTTGTACCAGTATTTGGGGACTGGGGTCCAAGACTGAGTTGGGAGAGGAGGGGGGAAGACGGGAGGTTGGGAGGAAGGGGTGGCGGGTATTATCTGTTGACTTTTTGTTTCATGTGTGCCGGGTGGCAGGAGGGTGGGGTGATGGAGGGAGAGGGGTGGGAGTGTGGATTGCAGGGGGGTGGTTGGGAGGTTCGGGTAGGGTTTGGCATTGGGGGATGTGCGTTTGTAGGGTAGTAGTTACATGGTTTGATGGGTTTTGCATCTGGGATGATTGGATTTGATATGTGGTTCCGAATATTCGGAGGTAGAAATTGGGAGCGAGTTATGGGAATGGGGGTAGCGTGAAAGGGTGGTGGGGGAGGGGAGGGGGAGGGAGTGGCGGGATCCTAGTGGGTTTACTGGGCGGTAGGGCTGGAGGTGGCTAGGGTCTGGAGTGGTAGAAGGGAGGGGAAGAGGGTGGGCTGAAGTGGGGGGCGGGTGCGGGGGTCTTTGATGCGGACATGGGGAGGGGGGTTGGGGGAGAGAGGTGTTTGGGGGGGGAGGCTGGGTTGCTCTGCACTGATGGGCACTACTCCGCAGGAGGCCTCAGGAGGGCGGAGGAGTGGGTTGGGTGGGGGTGGGGGTGGGGGGAGAGGGGGGAGTGTGGAGGGGGAGGGAGGGGGGGAGGAGGGAGGAAGAGGGGGGAGGAGGGGGGTTAGGGGGAGGTGGGGGGGGGGGGAAGGGAAGGGGCAGGGTGAAGTGGGGGAGCAGAAACTGCGGGTGGTTACTATTAATGCTAAAGGCTTGCATATTTGGCGAAAGCGCCGGCTGGTAGAGAAGGAAGGAGGGAGGGCACGGGCAGACTTTGTGTGCATTCAGGAAACGCATTTGAAGGTGGGCCAGGAGAGATTGCTAGAAACAAGGAAGTATCCCAAGGTTGTGTTGGCGGGGCAGAGAGCTGAATCGCGGAAGGGGGGGGGGTGGGAATACTGGTAGGGGCTGAGATGCGGGATAAAGTGGTGGGGGAATACCGAGATAAGAAGGGGAGGTATGTGGGAGTTAAGGTACAGTTGGGGGCGGAGTTGGTGTGGATTTTTAGTTTGTATGGACCGAATGAGGGTCAGGGGGAGTTCTATGATCGTATGCGGGAGGATTTAGAGAAGCTGGAGGAGTTGCCGATCATTATCGGGGGGGATTTTAATTTGACCGTTAACCCCCGACTAGATAATGGAGGTGGGAGGGGAGCGGGGAAACGCAGTGAGCGGGTGAAACTGTTAGGTATGAAAGAAGGCCTAGGGCTGGTTGATGTATGGCGCTGCCGGAATCCAGGGAGGAAGCAATATACTTATTATTCGGCGCCCCATGGGACATATAGTCATATAGATATGATTTGGGTGGGAGGAGGCTGGATGAGTAAAGTGGCAGAGGTAGAGCAGGGGTCCATTACGTGGACGGATCATGCTCCGGTGAGTGTAGAATTCAATTTGGGGTACAAGGATACAGGCTTGAAGTTTTGGAGACTTAATGACTCGTTGCTGGAAGATCCCGACATTGTAGGTCGTACGGCCGGAGTCATTAAGGAGTACCAGGAGTTTAATCTGACTGGGGAGGTCGGGTTAGGGATGGTGTGGGATGGATTGAAGGCAGTAGTGCGGGGGCATTTGTTGGGGGAAGCCTCGTGCAGATGTAGGTTGCAGGGGGAGGAGGAGGGGCGCTTGATGCGGGAAATTAGGCAATTGGAGGAGAGCCATCAATGTGACCGGAATGAGGGAGTCTTAGCGGATTTGCAGAGATTGAGGGGGCGGTTGGGTCAGCTTCGCACTAGTAAACTTGCCTATGAGCTCAATGTTCTGAGGCAAGCTATGTTTGAAGGGGGGAACAAGGCTGGGCGTCTCCTGGCCCGTCGAATGCGAGCCCGGGTGGCTCAGACTACTATAGGGAGCATACGGAATGGGAGGGGGAAGCTAGTTACTGGAAATAATGGGATTCGCCAGACGTTTAGGGAGTACTATCAGAAATTGCACAGTAGCGAGGTTTCAGGTGGGTTGGAAAAAAGTAGGCAATATTTGGAGGGGTGTGCGTTACCTACGTTGGAACCGGCCGAGGTGGGGTGGCTAGACCGGCTGATCAACGAGGAAGAGGTGGCGGAGGCTATAAAAACTTTGAAATTGGGGAAAGCGCCGGGCTTAGACCGCCTGACGGGTAAATTTTATAAAGTGTTCCAGGCTAGCTTGAGGCAGCTCTTGGTGGAGGTGTTTAATGGGGTGCTTCAATCGGGAGCAGTTCCCGGATCCATGACGGAGGCGGGGATTACCATCTTACTTAAGCCGGGTAAGGATCCTATGGTGTGCGGCTCTTATCGGCCGATATCTTTGCTGAATGTGGATGCCAAACTATTAGCGAAAATCCTGGCCACTCGATTGCAAAAGGTGCTGCCTAAAATAGTTCATGTAGACCAGACGGGCTTTGTCGCAGGGCGGCAGGGTGGGGATAATATCCGCCGACTCTGCAATTTAACTTGGGAGGTACAACGGACGGGGCAGAAGGCTGTGTTCATTTCTATTGATGCTGAGAAGGCGTTCGATACGGTGGAGTGGGATTTTATGCTTACGGTACTGGAAAAGGTCGGGTTGGGGGAGAATTTTATCAAATGGATCCGTGCTTTCTATACTAGGCCACAGGCCCGGGTACGAGTGAACGGGAGTTATTCTGAAGTGATTCGGTTGGAAAGGGGAACTCAACAGGGTTGCCCGCTGTCACCCCTGCTCTTTGCACTGGCTATAGAGCCCCTCGCTGATTGGGTCCGTAGAGCGGTTGATGTTAAAGGGGTGCTTATGAATGAAAGGGAATCTAAAATAGCATTATTTGCGGACGATGTTAGTTATACCCTTCGAGAGCCCCTAATATCCCTACCCGTCTTAATGAAAGAAATTGATCAGTATAGTGGGGTGTCTGGTTATAAAATAAATGGTAGTAAAACAGAGCTTTTGGGGTTTAATCTGGGAGATCGGTTAGAGGCGAGCCTCCGCAGTAGTTTTCCGTTCAGATGGGTGAGGGGAGAATACCGATATTTGGGGATTCAAATGGGGACCGACTGGCGTCGGCTATGGGACCAGAATTTTACTTCGCTCATGCAGGCGGTGAAGAGGGATTTGAATTGGTGGAAGAGCTTATATTTGACGTGGCTTGGGCGAATAGCTGTTATAAAGATGAATGTTTTGCCCCGGTTTCTATTTTTGTTTAGTTCTATTCCCAGTAGGATTCCTACGGCCTATTTGAGACGAGCTCAGCGTATGATTTTGGATTTTATCTGGGCAGGGAGAAAGCCTCGGGTGTCGCAATTCACTCTTTATAGGGATCAACGGGAGGGCGGCATGGGGGTTCCGTGGCTGGAAAAATATTTTGTTGCTGCGCAATTAAAGGCTTTAGCGAGTTGGCAGGGAGGGGGAGAGACCCCTATATGGGTGGAGTTAGAGCAGGAGAGAGGGGAGGGGGAGAGCTTGCGAATGTGGCTTTGGGATCCTGGAGGGTGTCGGGGGGGGGGAAGCGGGGGGAATCCTTTTAAGGAGTATACGCAGGGATTGTGGTTGGGTGTTAAGGGGAGGCTGTTGCAGGGGAAGAGGTATACGCGGGATACTTATCTCAGGGGGATGCAAGATTTTGGTCCAGGAAAGGATGGGGGGGTGTTTAAGGAGTGGTGGGTTAAAGGACTACAAACCTTGGGGCAACTCTTGAATAACTGTGGGTAGCTTCGATCCTTTGTAGAGCTGCAGAAAATGTATGGAGTGGCGGATAGAGACTACTATGCTTACATGCAGGTAGTGTCGTATGTACGGAGGGTGGGGGTCCTGACTGATCTAAGGAAGGTAGCCACTCCCTTTGAGGTGGCTTTGAGGAAGGAGGGAGTGCGGAGGGGGCTGATTACCATATTGTACAATGAGTTAAGGCAGCATGTCGCGGAAAGCAGGCAGGGGAGGAGTAAAGGGGAAAGGGCCTGGGAGCAACAATTGGGGGGGGGGGACTGGGGGAAGGAGCGATGGCATAATATTTATAAGTGGTCACGGCGCTTAGCTCCGGGATCGTCCTATCTTGAAAATAGTCTAAAAATTCGTTACCAAATGTATTGGACCCCCTGGAGGTTACAGGCTTTTCGCCCTCAGGAGACTGGGGTCTGTTGGAGGGGATGTGGGCAGCGGGGGGATTTGATGCATATTGTCTGGGGGTGTGTAGAGGTTCAGCGGATGTGGAGGTCTTTGGGAGACTGTCTTCTGGCCATGGTGAAGGTGGACATAGTCTTTACAGCGCCTATGATCCTATTGAATGAACTGCCTGATGAGGGGGAGAGGGGGCTTCTTACGTTAGTGGGATGCTGTATAGGGGCAGCGCGGGGGGCGATCATGGCCCGGTGGAAGTGTAAGGAGGCGCCTACGCTGCCTATGATCCTGCAGCGCATGGACCACCTGTGGACTTTGAGTGCTATAGCCGCTCACCAGCATCATAAAATGAAAGCCTTTAGGGAAGTGTGAGGTAGGTATGAGGAGTGGCGGGAGGGAGGGGGGCTGGGGAGGTAGATGGGGGAGTTGTATGGTGGGGGAGGGGAGCATAGGGGTTGGGTGGGGGTTAATGGGGGGGGGGGAGGTGGAGTCCGGGGAGGGGGGATAGGGGGGGATATTAAGAATCTGGTTTGAGGTTGTGCTAACGGGCTTTGGTTTCATGCTGTGTTATTGTTGTTTGTATGTAATGCTTTCCAATAAAAATTCAAGTTACAAAAAAAAAAAAAAACAACATTCCAGCAGTGCACAGGCTTCAGATCAAGCTTAGAGTTTCTGAGGCTAGGCTGCCACACCCAAGCTCTGCTGACGGAGTAGCAGGCTTGGAGCATGATTATGAACACCTGTTAAGGCAGAGAGAAACGCTGCCCAGGAAGCACCTTTATAAACCCTGCTTAGGGAAAAGCAGAGGGGAGAAGAGCTGCTCAGGAGGAAAAGGTTGCTCAGAAGGGAAGAGCAGAGCAAGAAAACACTCAAGGAGAGGGTCCAGGAAGACAGAATCAGAGACAGAGCAGGACTGAAAATTGAGCTGGAAGTTCCCAGAAAGAAAGTTCCAAGCAGAGGAAAGAAGGAGGACCTGGAAAGAGTCTGGCACAAGGGAAACCAGGCAAGAGCTGCTCAGACGGAGAGAGCAGGGCAGGTTCCAAACTTCTGTTCCTGACCAAGAGGTTCACAACACTCAGAGGTGGGTGCCTAGGTTTCAAACCAGGAGGCAGAAGAACCCAGCCTCCAACAGAGAGCCGTGGTTAAACCTCAGAGAAGAACTGGGGCAAGAGAACCAAACAAAGATATCCAGTAATACAGTTCTCCATATTCCTTACCGGGTAGAGAAGTCCTGGAGGGAGTTACAGGAATCCTCAGCAAGAATTCCATCAGAGGCAGGTCATGAGGGCTCAGTGCAGGATATTATAATTCCAGAGCAGGAGGAAATGCAAGTGGAGTATAATGAACCAGACCCCTTGATTACTGAACTGCCAATGGACTGTTCTTTGTGTCGTGCAGAGGCTACTGAATCCTTGGTTAAGGAGTAGCAGCCTGAGTAAATGCTTTTGGGAAAAAGCACTACCAGGAAAACTTAACCTTGCTAAGGTAGGAACCAGGTTAAGTAAGACAAGCTTGCACAGCACTGTATATTATCTCACTAAGGAAGCAGAGAGACATTCTTTACTTTGCTGAACCTAAGAAACTGTACTTTTGATTTGCCTGTTTTGATTGATGAAACGTCTGCGTCTATTTAATACCTTTGAGAAGTTACTCAGCTTAAGGATGTAAATATTTTCTGTACTTTTTGTCCTGGAGGAAATATCCAGATACTTTGCGTTTGAACCTTACTTGTGCATATTGTGGGGAAATAAACTGTGTCATGTTTGCCTTCACTCGATGTCTCCACGACTATCCTTTTTAAGAGGGAAACTACAACTCCCAGTGGGCACTGCTCCTGAAGGAAATAGTTTTCAAACCCTTTAAAGAGGACTAAAATGGCAACCCTAATCCCCTAAGCACGTGGCTGGGGATAGGGACACGTGACAACATACCTGAAAAAAGTTGTGTCGCCACACTTCACATCTTTAGCCATATTTTTTTCTGCCTTTGATTTTGCTATCCTTATTTCTCTTTTTGTCTCTTTTAATTTGATCCTGTATTCTTTTCTGTGTTCCTCTGTTTGTGAACTTCTGAATTTTGTGAAAGCTGTGCTTTTTGCCTTTATTTCTGCAGCCACTTCTTTGGAGAACCAAATAGATTTCTTTTTCTTCTTGTTTTTATTTACTTTCCTTACATATGTATCTGTTGCCCCTCTTATTGCCTCCTTTAGTTTAGCCCATTGCAATTTCACTTCCCTTATCCTCTCCCACCCTGCCAACTGCTCCTTCGAGTACATGGCCATTTAGTGAAGTCAGTGCTTTTGAAGTCTAGGACTTTCAGCTTGCTGTGATTGGACTCCACCTTGGCTTTTATCTCAGACCACATCGTGTGATGATCGCTGCTGCTCACATGGGCACCCACCCAGATAGTCGACACTCTATCTCTGTTGGTGAGCACTAAATCCAGCATCGAGCTTTCCCAGGTTAGTTCCATCACCATTTGTCTCAGTAATGCATCTTGGAAGGCATCCACAATTTTTTTACTTCTTTCCAGATTTGCAGAAGGAATACTCCAATCCACATTGGGTAGATTAAAGTCACCCAATAAGATCACTTCCACTTTCATGGCTATCTTTGCAATATCAATGATCAATTTGTTATCCATGTCTTCGGTTTGAGTTGGAGGCTTGTAGACTACACCAGTATAGATGACAGTGCCATTTCCTCTTTCCAACACAATCCACTGCACTTCTTCTTTTCCCCATGTCCCCTGCATTTCAGCAGCTTTAATATTGCTTTTGACATATAGGGCTATTCCTCCTCCTTTTCTACCCTCTCTATCTCTTCTAAATAGATTATAGCCAGCTATGGCTACATTCCATTCATGCAACTCGTTAAATCATGTTTCTGTAATGGCCACAATGTCCAAGTCCATTTCCACCATTAGGGCTTCCAAGTCAGGAACTTTGTTGGCTAGGCTTCAAGCATTTGTGCTCATTGCTTTTCAGCATTTGTTGACTGGCTTGCCGGTATTTTGCATGGATTTTGTTCAACACACCTCTTCCTACTTGCCATTGATGTGTGGTTTAAAAGTGTGGCTGTTTCCAATCTTATTATGCTTTTGCTGGGAGTGACATCCTGAACTTGTCCTTCTCTATCCGTCACCCCCTTTCCCTAGTTTAAATGCCTGTCCACATATTGCCTAAACTTTTCACTTAGGATCCTTTTCTCTGTGACGGAGAGATGTAGTCCATCAGCACAGTATAGTCTCTTGTTGATCCATCTGTTTCCCCAGTTGCCTATATATCTAAATCCTTCTTGTTTGCACCAGATTTGGAGCCATGTATTAAAGTTGTTTATGCGATGCAGCTTTCTGCTCCCTTACCAAGAATAGGTAGAACTTCAGAGAATGCTATAGTGTTAGCAATGGGCTTGAGTTTCTCTCCCAGAGTCTGGAAGTCCCTTTGAATTGCAGAGGCACTGTTTCTAACCAGGTCATTTGTCCCCAAGTGGAGGACAACATCAATTCTGGAGTGCTCTCTTTCTGCACTAACCATACCAACAATTTGATTCGTATTCCTGCTGGCTGAAGAGCCTGGGAAGCATTTGACCATTTTCTCTCCTTTGAACTGTGTTCCCAATTGGTGCCTCTGATAATGGAATCTCCAAGTAGTAGTAGTTTTCTGTTTTGTGATTTTTTTCTTCATATTTGGTGCATTATCAGTAGATTGGGCATTGACTCTCTCTTTTAAGGCCACTTCAGTTTCCACAAATTGGGCACCCTCATTATCCAAGACAGAGAAGGCATTATGCAGGGATATCTCTTGATGTATAGGGTGTTTCTGCGTAACAGGTTGCAACCTACCAGAGCCCACTGTGATCCATTTGTTCCTGGGCTGTTTGATTATTTGTGGGAGCGGTGGTGGATTTTGTTCAGTTTGTACCTTAGAAGAAGTGTGTTCAATTGCAGCTAATTCTTCCCTTAGTAGAGTCAATTCTTTATGCATAGCAGCTAATTTGAGGCATATAGGGCAAGCTCTTAAGTTCCAAATGATTCTTTTCAGAATTAAAGCATCATAGTTATTGCATTGAATACATGGCATGCTAATTAAGTGGTCCTAGGAGAAGGAGAAAAGGTGGGTGTAACACCTAATTAAAGGACAGATGTCAATGTATAAGATGACTATATAGGCACTGCAACCCTGGAGTGGGTGGGGTGAGAGGTAGGTTAGGCGGGAACTTAAGTGTCCCTGGCCATTAGACATTATATGAACAGGGCACACTCAGATATCTGATTTAAAGGCTATGCAAGGAATGTAGGCAGTCTGAAGATTCCTATAAACTTATATCCAAAAGTTAAAATCTATATTTAAAAAACAGGCTATTATAAAGTCTGAAAGCTTAGCTGTGTGTAGTCTCTTGGAGCTGCGATGACCAGACTGGTTCAGGTACTTGGTCAGGCTGTAGAGTTGATGCAATTAACCCCGCCCTGTGAAGCAGGCTTGTAACAGACAATGGAACCTGAAATATTCAAATTGAAATCTTACTTCTATGTATCAGCCCATTATGCAAAGGACCCTGTAACCTTAAAATTTATCTTTGCTGCAAAATTAAGTAGGAGACTTAAGTAGAAGACGAGGTCTCTCAAATCTAAAAACAAATGTGTACTTCTATTCTAAGTAGCTATATATCATAAGTGTCCCTGTCCAGTAGACCTTATATGAACTGAGGGCACACTCAGATATCTGATTTAAAGACTATGCAAGGAATGTAGGCAGTCAGAATATTCCTAAAAACTTATATCCAACAGTTACAATTTATATTAAAAAAACAGGCAGTTGTAAAGTCTGAAAGCTTAGCTGCATGTAGTCTCTTGGAGCTGTTTCCATAACCCTGTCTGCAGACTCCACTCAGCTCACGTTAACCATCTTCACTTACGCTCCCCGAAAAATGCTCACCTTGAATCCACCCGCCATTCCGCTTTCTTTTCCTGGGTCCCTCCCTCTGGAGTTCTCTCCCATCTACTCTTCGCCTTGAACCCTCCTTCCCTGGGTTCAAATCTCTCCTCAAAACTCACCTGTTTTTCTTTGCCTTTGACCTGCCTTCTTCCACCTCTTAACCTCCCCTGCTGCCTTACCCCCTCTCTGGACGTTGCGAATGCCTATCTTCTGTCCTGTTAACCGATTGTACTTCTTTTCCTCTCTGGCCTTTGGCCTTCTTTTTGAATTTTTGATATTGTAAACCGCTCTGTTGTCATAAAGGGCAGTACAAAAAGTGTGCAAATAAAGATAAAGAACAGAAATATTTGTTAAGCAATTCCGCTTTATCCTCATCAGCTTTTACATATTCCTGCCCTTCATCCCTGAGTCTGACAATACCACTTTTGCCCTTCCTCCTCTCACTAACATATCTGAAAAATGTCTTATCCCCCCATTATATTGTATTGGCTATTTCTTCTTCTTTTAGTATCTTTGCTTTCCTGACTATTTTGCTAGCTTCTCTAAGTTTTTCCAAATATAGATGCTTGTCTTCTGCTCTCTGTGATCTCTTGTATTTCATGAAGGCCTCCCTCTTTTTCTTCACCTTTTCAGCTACTTCTTTTGAGAACTATCGCAGCCTCCTTTGCCTTTTAACTTTATTTACTTTTCTAACAAAAAGGTTTGTTGCCCTTAAAATATCCCTTTTGAGTTTTGCCCATTGTTTGTCTACATCCCCCAGCTGTTCCCATCGCACTAACGACTCCTTGAGGTTTTGGCCCATCTTGGCAAAGTTAGTCTTCCTAAAGTCTAAGACCCTCGCTTTTGAATGGATTTTATCAGCCCTAGTCCTAATACTGAACTACACCATCTGGTGATCACTGGATGAGAGATGATCTTCCATTATAACATCAGAAACACTTTCACCATTGATAAGCACTAAATCCAGTATGACTCCGTCACATGTGGATTCTGTTACCAGTTGCCGGAATAGTTCTTCCTATAGAGAATACAGGATCTCCTTACTTCTAGTCAGCCTGTTCTATTAAAGCCTCAACATCTGGGATCTTATTTTTCAGTGTATGGGCATTTATACACACCGCTTTACAGATGTTGTCCCTTTTACCCATTTCTATAGAGATATTCAATGTTCACTTACCTGGGAGCATTCTTCACCCATCCACAATGAATATAGTTTAAAGCCCTCTTCAGTAGGTTAGCCAGTCTGGTACTGAAGACATATCAACCTTCTTGGACAGATGGATACCATCTCTGCTCTGCAGCCCTTGGAACATCATCCCATGGTCCAGGAAACCAAGACACTCTCAATGATACCATCCACGCAGCCATGTATTTATCTCCAGGGTGCGAGCTTCTCTGTCTCTGCCTTTACCCTCAACAGGGAGGATTGAAAAGAACACCGCTTGCACATCCATCCACTTCATCCTCTGTCCCAGAGCCATGAAGTCTCTTTTGATATTCTCAGAAGGTACCTGACAGTATCATTTGTGCCGATATGGATTAGCAACACTGGGTAATAAGAACATAAGATATGCCATACTGGGTCAGACCAAGGTGTCATCCTGGATAACATGTAAAAACCCTCCGCCCAGTGTGTAGTGACAGCCAAGAAAGTAAATAGAATGCTAGGAATCATAAGGAAAGGAATGGAAAATAAAACAAAGGATATTATAATGCCTCTATATCGTTCCATGGTGCGACCTCACTTCGAATATTGTGTGCAATTCTGGTCTCCATATCTTAAAAAGGATAAAGCAGAATTAGAAAGGAACAGAGAAGAGTCACCAAAATGGTAAAGGGGATGGAAGGATACTCCTATGAGGAGAGGCTAAAAAGGTTAGGGCTCTTCAACCTCGAAAAGAGACGGCTGAGGGGAGATATGATAGAGGTCTATAAATTAATGAATGGAATGGAACAGGTAAATGTAGATTGATTGTTTATGCCATCAAAATGTAGAAAGACAAGGGGACATGCAATGAAGTTACAGGGTAACCGATATAAAACAAGAGAAAATATTTTTTCACTCAACACGTAATCTAACTCTGGAAATCATTACCGGAGTATGTAGTAAAAGCTGTTAGTGTAGGTGGGTTTTAAAAAGGTTTGGACAAGTCCTGGAGGAAATGTCTATGAAGCATTATTAAAGGGGACCTGGGAAATCCACTGCTTGTTTCAATAGAAGCATTGTGGAACCTGTGTCCTTTGGGGAAACTGCTGGATACTTGTGACCTAGATTGGCCATTGCTGGAAACAGTATACTGGGTTTGATAGACCTTGGTCTGACCCAGTATGGCATATCTTATGTTCTTATGTAGTGACATCAGCAGTAGGACAAGAATTGTATTTATTATTCCCTTTAAGGCAGCCGAATTGTGAGCTGAGAATAAAAGGTCTTTCCTCTGCTCTACATTTTAGGAAGAATTTGAAGACATGGCTTTTTGATTTCTAAATTATATTTGATTTAAAGCTGTTTTGATGTTATCTTCCTCTCTAGTTGTAAACCACACCTAACCACATAATTTGGGAGGATAGTGGTATAAAAGTACATGATAGACTAGAAGAGGTGCTGAGACAGCAGTGGAGAGAGATGATGGGTCAATAGCATGAAGATTCCTGAAGATTTTGGAGATTGGTGAGACTGAGGTGGGGGATGATGAAGAGTAAAGATTAGCAGATAAGGAAAAAACTGAGCTGCAGAAGTTTGATAACAAGCAGTTAGTGAAAAAGACAAGGTTGAGGCATTATGGGCAGTAGAGCACAGCTGGAAGTTGAATGAAGAGGTTAGGGAAAGGAGTTTTCAGATATGAGGGTCAAAGGGGTATTAACATCAATATTAAAATCCCCAATAATAAGGGAGGGGGAAAGATACATTCATAAAGAGGGAAGGCCAAAGGTCAGTCAGTAAGAAAGGTAGAGGTGGGTTTATCAGCTCTCTGGAGATGTAGTGAAGAGGTGGATGACAAGGACTGCATAGGAAGGAAAGGAGTGAGACTGAGGCAGAAGGAGGGGTTGAAATTGGCAGGCCAATGGAGTGAGACATATGGGAAAGCTGGTAGCTCCCATGATAGCGGGAAGCGACTAAAGCTGAGTCTTCTGGGAGAAGCCAGATCTTGGCTACAACAAGAAGATGGAGAGTATTAGAGATAAAGAGGTCGTGAATGAAGGCGAACTTATTAGAGATGGAATGTGCGTTCCACAAGGCACATTTGAAAGGAAGGGGAAAGAAGAGGGATATGAATAAGATTTGAGGGGTTGCATGTGGATCTGTCCTGGAAGCATGAAAGTATAGAGAGGCAAGGGTTGGGATGATATCACCAGATGAGAGAGCAAGGAGCAGGAAGGTTCTAGCAGAGAGAGGGGAGACGGATGCACAGTGGTGGTGAGGGTAAGGTTCTAGCAGAGAGAGGGGAGACAGATGCACTGTGGTGATGAGGGTGAGGTTCTAGCAGAGAGAGGGGAGACGGACACACAGTGGTGATGAGGGTGAGGTTCTAGCAGAGAGAGGGGAGACAGATGCACAGTGGTGATGAGGGTGAGGTTCTAGCAGAGAGAGGGGAGACAGACACACAGTGGTGGTGAGGGTAAGGTTCTAGCAGAGAGAGGAGAGATGGCTGCACAGTGGTGATGAGGGTGAGGTTCTAGCAGAGAGAGGGGAGACGGATGCACAGTGGTGGTGAGGGTAAGGTTCTAGCAGAGAGAGGGGAGACGGATGCACAGTGGTGATGAGGGTGAGGTTCTAGCAGAGAGAGGGGAGACGGATGCACAGTGGTGGTGAGGGTAAGGTTCTAGCAGAGAGAGGGGAGACGGATGCACAGTGGTGATGAGGGTGAGGTTCTAGCAGAGAGAGGGGAGATGGCCACACAATGGTGGTGAGGGTAAGGTTCTAGCAGAGAGAGGGGAGACAGACACACAGAGGTGATGAGGGTGAGGTTCTAGCAGAGAGAGGAGAAATGGCTGCACAGTGGTGATGAGGGTGAGGTTCTAGCAGAGAGAGGGGAGACGGACACACAATGGTGATGAGGGTGAGGTTCTAGCAGAGAGAGGGGAGACGGCCGCACAGTGGTGATGAGGGTGAGGTTCTAGCAGAGAGAGGGGAGACGGCCGCACAGTGGTGATGAGGGTGAGGTTCTAGCAGAGAGAGGGGAGACGGACACACAGTGGTGATGAGGGTGAGGTTCTAGCAGAGAGAGGGGAGATGGCCACACAGTGGTGATGAGGGTGGGTTCTAGCAGAGAGAGGAAAGATGGCTGCACAGTGGTGATGAGGGTGAGGTTCTAGCAGAGAGAGGGGAGACGGACACACAGTGGTGATGAGGGTGAGGTTCTAGCAGAGAGAGGAGAGACGGCTGCACAGTGTTGATGAGGGTGAGGTTCTAGCCGAGAGAGGGAGATGGACACACAGTGGTGATGAGGGTGAGGTTCTAGCAGAGAGAGGGGAGACGGACACACAGTGATGATGAGGGTGAGGTTCTAGCAGAGAGAGGGGAGACGGCCGCACAGTTGTGATGAGGTTCTAACAGAGAGAGGGGAGATGGCTGCACAATGGTGATGAGGGTGAGGTTCTCGCAGAGAGAGGGGAGATGGCTGCACAGTGGTGATGAGGGTGAGGTTCTAGCAGAGAGAGGGGAGATGGCTGTACAGTGGTGATGAGGGTGAGGTTCTAGCAGAGAGAGGGTAGACGGACACACAGTGGTGATGAGGGTGAGGTTCTAGCAGAGAGAAGGGAGATGGCCACACAGTGGTGATGAGGGTGAGGTTCTAGCAGAGAGAGGGGAGACGGACACACAGTGGTGATGATGGTGAGGTTCTAGCAGAGAGAGGGGAGACGGCCGCACAGTGGTGATGAGGTTCTAGCAGAGAGAGGAGAGATGGCTGCACAATGGTGATGAGGGTGAGGTTCTAGCAGAGAGAGGGGAGACAGCCACACAGTGGTGATGAGGTTCTAGCAGAAAGAGGGGAGATGGCTGAATGAGAAGAAGATATTTACCGCTGCACGGTTATCTTAAAGCAGCTAAAGCTAGGCAAAATAAAGTTTGTCCTAACTTTAGTTGCTTCAGCTAACCAGGCAGCAGCTGAATATCACCATGGCCCAGTTAACTACAGTGCTATGGATATTCAGCAGCAGTGGACAGATATCACCCCAGTATTGAATGCCTCTGGACCTTAATTAAAGCAACAACGGCCAGCTGCTTTAAGGGTGCTGGCCACCGCCACTGAACATCGGCCCCTGTAATTTTAATTTTGTTTTCTATATTTTTTAATTTTATTTTGTTTTTATCTTTTATCTTTTTATTTTTTGTATTATTCTGTTACTTTGTTATTGCTTCCCATGTTTTGTATGTTCTTTTCTATATTTTATTGACATAGGACATTTTAATTCCAAAAGGCGGTTAAGCAAATTCAACAAATAAATAAATAAAGATACACCCAGAAAAAAAGGTTTTTGTGTTATGAAATGTCAATAAAAACAAAGGGGGGGGGGTGGGGGATTTGCAGCGGCAGCATCCAGCACATTTAAAGCAGCTGGCTGTCGCCACTTTAAATTCACTCTGGATATTCAGTGCTGGGGTCATATCCAGGCCCTGGCACTGAATATCTTGGTTGTCAGGATTACAATTTTGCAGTCCAGTCATTAGCGATATTCAGTTGCTGGATGGATTGCAAAACCGGCTAAAGTTAGGATGGGCATTCAGCTGCTTAAAGTTAACCAGGCAGCAGCTGAATAGTGCCACTGCCTGGTTAACCCCTGGTGCCACCACCGTTCCATCCCTGGAACACCTAGATGCTAAGGGCCCGATTTTCGAAGCACTAGGCACATGCTACATGTGTAAAGGCCGACCTTACCCGTGTAAAACCGCCATAACCTTGTAAACCAGATATTCAACAAGGTGGCTTGAATCATTGAGGCCCAGCTACCGCAGCACCAAGTGCCGAGGCCCTGAGGCGGAATGAGGGGGGGGGGGGGGTTGCTGCTATGAAACCCGCATAAAGCGGATTTCTGAAACCCGGGTGCGCGACAGTTGACATCACTAACTGCATAGGTCTGAGCAACAGTTTTGGGCACATACGACTGCTGATGGTGATTGGCAAACCCGTGTAGTGGTGGAACAGTGTACAGTAGAGTGAGGGGAGCGTGTGCAGGCATGTACCCAAACTGTGCAGACGTAAAGAGACGTTGGACCAGCAGAGAGGCCATGTGAGCCATGCAAATGGTGATCCAGGGGTGGAGACGTGCCCACTATACCTGGGCACAGTGGAAGACGTGGGAGGCATACGTACCCATCAGCAGGCTATAGCCCAGCACCCGAGATTCAGGTACCATGCCCCACATGCACACAGGCCCAGGGTGAGCTATCTGCAATTGATGGAGGAAGAGGTCTACCAGAGATACAGATTGGATGGGGCAGTGATAACTGAGCTGTGCAGCATTCTCAGTGTGGACCTGGAGCCCTCCACATCCAGAAGCCAGACCCTGCCAGTGGCCATGATGGTGACCACTGCCCAGGGATATCTTGCAGCTGGCAGCTTCCAGCATGTGATAAGGGCGACTGTCAGAATCATGCAGTCTACTGCCAGCCACTGCATAAGTACCTTCACCAAGGCCCTGCTGCGGAGGATGTGGCACCTCATAGCCTTCCACCGGACACAGCAGATGTGGCAGGAGACCATGCAGGCATTCTTCAATGTCGGTGGGCTCCTACCAGTGCTTGGCTGTATAGACTGCACCCACATTGCACTGTGGGCACCACGGCTGGAGCAGAGGGCATACCGGAACATGGCCTTCACTGATGTGTGTGCCCGCTACCCAGTGTCCTGTCACGATGTATTTGTCCTCACCCAGTCCAGCCTGGGATAGGCAGCAGCCGGGGATCAGCTTGGAGATGCGTAGTTGCTAGGTGAGTGTGCACATATGTAAGCCCCAGGACAGGCCCAAACATTCGCTTGCTGTAGTATGATGCTATTATATTGCAGACAGGTAGTGATATATGTGTTTTGTATGTATCGCAACACATAAGCACCACTGTGTGCATATGTTCTGCTGTTCGGCAGAGCTATGTGCACTGCAGGCCATAATGCACATTGCAGTGACAACCAGGCGAAGCCCCATGGCCGAAAGCCGGCAGCACGCACCAACATGTGGAATGTGGGAGAGCACGGGCTGGCACTATGTAGTGCAGCCAAATGGCAGCAGTCCGTGTAGGGCACATCCATGTCTGCCCCCATCCCAGCCTTCAGACTCCCCAACCACATCTCCATGCCATGCCCCTGCCCCCTCTCCCAACAGGCCAGCCCATATCCCCCAACAGGCCCCCTCTCCCAACAGGCCCCCTCTCCCATATCCCCCAACAGGCCCCCTCTCCCAACAGGCCATATCCCATATCCCCCAACAGGCCCCCTCTCCCAACAGGCCATATCCCATATCCCCCAACAGGCCCCCTCTCCCAACAGGCCCCCTCTCCCATATCCCCCAACAGGCCCCCTCTCCCATATCCCCCAACAGACCCCCTCTCCCAACAGGCCAGCCCAGTTGCTTCATGGAAGCCATGGAGCAACTGGGGTATCAGCAAATCGTAAGTGACGCCACCCACGACAAGGGAAATACCCTAGACTTGGTCTTCATACCCACCAAACAGCAGCCGGTCAATGAGAAACCCGTGATAAGGATAACTCAAGTACCATGGTCTGACCACCACCAAGTTGATCTCAAAGTAAAACTGCCCTCCCCACCCAAAAACGCAAAAACTAGGAGGACGACACACACGCAGAGGAGATTCAATAAATTCAACAAGGAAAATCTCATAAGCACCATTGCATCCCACATAGATTTGGAATGCACGGACCTCGATGATCTAACCAACAGATGGAACGAAGGTATACAGGAAGCATCAAATGGAAAACCCCATTGGACACAACTAAACACAGATCAGAACCTTGGTACACCGCCGCGCTGACCAGAATGAAAAGGGCACTCCGTAGATTGGAGAAGAAATGGAGACAAACCAAATCCATTGAACACAAGACGGAATATCTGGCTCTTCTCGCAAAATATAAAGAGGAGATCAACTCAGCGAAAAGAACACATCACACTAACCTATTGAACAAGGCCATCAATAAGCCCCGTGAATTATTCGAACTTGTCAAATCGCTAACTAAAACATCACAGGAGGACCATTTCGACAACATAATCAAGCCTCAAACCTTGGCAAATCACTACGCAAGCAAACTCACGGCTACAACACCCACTCTATATCTGGACACAACCCTCCCAGTGCCTAATCTCACCATGGCGACCAGCACCAGTCAAGAGCAGGTATGGAGCACTTTCCACAAAATTGACGACCAGCAAATTATTAACATAATCACAAACATCAACACCACCACCTCCCCACTAGATCCCTGCCCAGCCGCATGGGTCAAGGCAGTGAAACAAGACATTACTCATCACATCTCGCATATAGTAAACCTATCACTGCAACAAGGAATCATGCCCACACAACTTAAGAAGTCTATCATAAGACCTATTCTAAAAAACAAAACACTCAATAAGGACGACCCTGCATCCTACCGCCCAATATCCAACATATCTTTCCTTGCTAAAATTATTGAAAAGGCCGTGTTACTACAACTGCAAGACCACTTGGACGACAATGAAACCCTAGATAAACAGTAATACGGTTTCAGATGACATCATGGGGTTGAAACCCTACTTCTAGCGCTGCTTGACAACCTCCTCAAAGGTCTAGAAGACAAAAAGAAAATGTTTATACTCATATTCATCGACATTTCAGCCGCTTTCGGTACTGTTCACCATGGAACCCTCATAAACAGAATTAAATCAATAGGAATATCGGGAACCCCCCTAAAATGGTTCTCCTCATACATATCAAACAGAATGCAACAGGTACAGTTCAACGGCGAAAAAGCAGAGGCTTTCCCACAAACGCAGGGCATACCTCAGGGCTCGGCTCTCTCAGCACTCCTGTTCAATGTTTATATGCAACCACTTTGCAAAATCTTCCAACAGCACAAAATCAAATATCACATCTATGCAGACGATATTATGCTGTACACACAACTTGACATGGATAACCCAAACTACATCCAACTAGAAGCGTGCCTAAGTGAGATGCAAACCTGGTTACAGCAAAGCAACATGGCGATCAACCACAAGAAAACTGAGGTGATGTATATCTCCAGAAAACCAAATTTCGACCCCCCTGCAACAATCACCTTGTGCAACAATACATACCAAACAAAGAAGGAAATAAAATATCTGGGAGTAACATTCGACAACGACCTAAAGATGGAGAAACACCTCCGCAAAACCAACAGAGCCGTTTTCCACAAGCTAAGAGTCCTTCAACCTCTAAGGAGCATTATCGAACCTCATGACTTCAGGTCTGTTGCACAGGCACTCATCATGCCACATTTCGACTACTGCAACGCCATCCTACAGGGATTCCCAAAGAAAACCTTAAACATTCTGCAAATGGCGCAAAATGTAGCGGCTAGGATCATCATGAGAAAAAGTTTTGCTGATCATATCACCCCTGTATTGATTGAGCTACACTGGCTCCCCATTGCTGCTCGTATAAAATATAAAACACTCACGACCACTTTCAAACTCATGCATAACGTAGCTCCGTCCTTCCTCTCCACCCTAATCTGCTCACAACCGCCCAACAGAAGCAGAAGAACCATCAACTCCAACACCCTCCTCGTTCCAGCAGATATAAGATCTGTTAAAACCAATACTAGTAACAGAGCGTTCTCATACACAGCACCTACACTCTGGAATCATCTGCCGCCAGAGCTACGAGCTAGCAAAGACCTAACTGACTTTAGAAAAAACCTCAAGACTCACCTGTTTAAGAGTCAGTTCAATTTGATTTAAACCCAAGGGGTCTAAGCCTAACCACCCTGGGAGACAGGAATATATTTATGTACACTTTGCTCATTTATGTAAAAATGTATATATGTAATTAGTGCCCCTCTCTACAAATAGAACCCTCTACTGTGTGATGTGCTTACCCTCTGAATCAACGTGTATATACCCCAAATTTTACTGTACTGATTTGACAGTTTTCAATATGTAATCAAACCGCTGCTGATCGCTGGAAGTAGCGGTATATAAATGTTTGTTAAATAAATAAAAATAAATAAATAAATATCACCATCACCCATTGCCCCCTTCCAAATGCCTGACTGTTGCACAAGCCATACGTTGGTGTCATCTCACTTCTACAGTGTCATTAACTGATAGATATTGCACCCTGCCCTGCTAGTAGATGGTGTGCTGTATGCTGTCTATAGCAGCCCATAGACTATACCCAATGCATGTTCCATGCTTATGTTCACATCTCACATTGCCCCCAAGGGTGACCATCGATATCCCCTGAGGACCTGGCTGCTGACCCTAGTGCGCCACCCCATGAGCTGGCAGGAGAAGTGGTACAATGGTGCCCATCAGCAGACTCGGGCGGTTGTGGAGTGCTCAGTAGGGGTGCTGAAGAGCCACTTCCAGTGCCTCGACAGGAGCGGTGGAGAACTCCTCTACAGGCTGGAGTGGTTATGCAAGATATTTGCATCGTACTGCATACTCCACAACTAGCAGTTGTGGAGGAGTGGGTGGCTGCAAAGTCAACAGATGGTGATGGTGCAGAGTCCGGGAGCCAGCAGTGGGCCAGGGCACTGGCCCACCATGCGCAGATGATACGTGACAGTTTCTGAGGTGACTGCCCACACCAGCATCAGGATAGGATACATACAATCACTAATAAAGTGCCCATTACTACGCTATGCGTGCAGTGATACTTTATTTCCACCACATGTGTCCCCTGCCCCTGGGCTCCCCACCGGCCATGGGTGCTTGCTGACATGTGCATTGCGACACAGTGGAGTGATGTCTGATGACCTGCTAGCAGTGTTGTCACCCTCCTCAGCAGGGCAGGGGGATGGACATGAGCCAGGGCTAGCAGGTGGCTGTGCTGTTGCGCTGGCAGCCCCAGCACCCACCCCCTGTGCCTGTATGAGGCCCATCAAACTGCGCAGGGAACCAGTGATCGATGCCTAGTAAGCTGCCATCTCCCTCATCAGTCGCAGGTGCCCCTCCATGTGGCACTCCATGTGCACTCTGTGGTCTCGCCACTCCTCATGCTGTGCTTGCCTTGCTGTTCTGCAGGCTGCAGGTCCTGCTCGATACTTTACAGCTTGGACAGTATGCCCTCTGTGCCAGTCACCAGGTGCACACCCTCCTGCAGTAGCTCCTGGTCCAGGTCAGTGCCCCCTGCACCCACAGGGTCATCCAGGATGGCGAATTATAGCTCGGTGAGTGGGACATCATCCATCTTCAGCTCCCAGCACTGGCAGACACACTGGCCTGTTCCACTACCCTGGGTGATGAACCCGATTGCTTCTCTGCCCTGGCTGGTGCACTGGACTGCTCCTCTGCCCTGGGTAGTACACTGAAACAATCCTCTGCCCTGGCAGGCACACTGACCCCGATGGCTGTGCTGCATCCTGGCTGAACACTGACATCATCTGCCATGGTTGGTGAGTCTCCCCCTGATGCATCTGTCCCAGGCTGGGAGGGCAGGGTCCCTAGCAGGTATGTGGGAGAGCAAAGGTGGCAGAGATTAGTGACATGGGTTTCCAGGTCTGCATATGGGGTGGCACCAGGCCAATATGGAACCGGCAGATGGTGTATGGTCCACACTGTACCCACCCCATGCAGAACCCAATGTCCGACAGACACACAAGCATGCCCTGGGTGGATAGAAGCATGGTCATGATCCCACCCAGGCCATGGGGCATCCCTACTCACCCTCCTGTGTGCTTGTGGTGGACTAAGTCTGCAACCCATGAGTTGGCAGCCTCCTCCATGAACTGCAGCAAATGCTCCTCCAGAGGGGTGAGTCTGCGCTGCTGTGCAAGCGGCAGCCTGCTGTTACTGGCCCTCTTCTCCTTTGCTGCCTGCTGTACCATCCACCTTCTTTATATCCTCCATGTCCCTGTTGTGGTGGTGGGCTGCATTGACCCTCCTGATGTTGTCTCACCATGCTGTGTGGTGGCGAAGCCAGCCAGGTGCCTAGGGAGATAGAGAAAGCGTAAGCAGTTTCCCATAGTCAGAAAGAAAATGCAAGAAATGGTCACTTTAAAAGTGCAGCTAACGTTGAAAGAAACCTGTCAAAAGTTGTTGTCCAAAAGCCACGCCCCAGCTCCATGGTAACTGAGGGTGGTAATGCAGGACAGCTGGGGGCGGGGTGGAAAGATACAGGTCAGACCCACTCATATAAACCCCAGAGAACAGGGAAAGAGAGATTAACAGCGAGAACCGCAAGAGCAGCAGGAAACAGGAACAAGACAGCAGAAGGAGTAACAGGAAGGCACGAGAGGAGGAGAGCTGAGTCTGATTCAGAGGCGGAGTCTGAGCAGGAACCTCAGTCTGAGCAAGAGTTTCACTCTTGCAGGAGGGAGAGAGACGTGAGGGCTAACTCATCCAGGAACCAGCAGGGCCAGGGGAGTGGCAGTGAAGCACTGCTGAAAAGAATCTCAAAAGGTATTGCTCAAAAGGATTATAGCCAAAGCTCTCAGGAAAGGTTCCCAGACGGCAGTTTGAGGGAAGGATATCCCCAAAGGCAGCTCCAACATTCAAACCAGTACCAGGGTTACAGGAAGCCTGCAGGTGGTTCAAGAACCCAGGAAGGGCTGGTAAGAAAACCTCTTAACAAACAAGGGCTGAATGTTTTAAAGCTTTTAAAAGGTCTGTTAAAGGACCAGGAAGTAGCTTGTGGTAATAACAGCTCTGTGTACCGAGAGAGGTCTCGAGGGGAACAGCTGTTTTACAATGACGTCACAGATCCATCGTGTTCAGAATGTGAATCAATGGAACTGGGAGAGAATGATACTGTCTTGAGTCAGCCTGAGATAGAAATGGAGTGTGATTTGTCCATAGCAGTAAAGTAAGAATGTTTGGAAATTCTAACCTTGAAGAAATATCCATGTGTTTGCTGTGCATGTTATGCTAAGAAGCCAGGAAGTTTTAATTAGCGTGGCTGCTGCTTGAAAAGAGACTTATTAAGGAGGACTGCCTGAAGTCTCTAGGAAGCTAATTAAAACCCCTGAAGAAATAAGTTAAGAAGAAAAGTTTATTGTTTGAGTTTTGTAGCATTGAAGTTTTCAATGGACATTTAAGTTTCAGTTAAGCAATGTGAATTGAAGCTTTACTTGTGAAGAAACCACATGTGCCTTGTTGAAGTAAGCAAGAGCAAGTGATATCTTTTATTTTCCTGTAAAAAGTCTGTACACGTGAAAAGCCAAGCTTCATTAAGAAGTTCCTGTTTATTACGGGAGGTGAAAAAAATTCCTGTGTTTGCTTTCAACCCTCGGCTCAGCACTTTCATTACAACTACAATTTAACTACAACTCCCAGAGGCCTTTGCCCTGGAGTACAATTGAAAGGAACATTCGCCCCCTTTCCTTGTCAGGCAACCGCCTAGGCGGGGCGAGGGTGCGACAGGTGGCGTAGTATTTTGGATTCACCTTGGTCACGTGTTCCCAAGACACCGGAACTACAGGAAGAAGAAAGAAAGAAAAAGGAAAAAAAAAAAGGAGGAAAAATGTTTTTTTCACATGCATAAAAGGATACAAGTTGCTGCTGGAAGGAAGACCCGGATCACCAACAGAGAGGCCAGAGTGGAGCAGAGTCTTGAGGCCGTTCCTGCTGGTTGATAAGCCCGAGTCTACACCTGCCTGAGGTAACCCGTATTTATAAGGGATATAAGCGGATACCAGAGCAGGGTGGGACTGCAGCAGTACACCAGGGAGTGGGCCTATACTTTGGAGGGCCGCACTTGGTGTTTGTCTCTGTTTTTCTCGTTTCAGCCACTACTAAGCATGGAGCAGACGGAGCTATTGAGATGCATAGCAGACCAGTTCCAGCGACAACAGGAGATGTCGGCGCGGACACTGGACCAGATAGCAGCCATGTTCCAAACCCAGCAGAAGCCGTTGCTTCAGAAGATGGACGATTGGCTGGGAACGCAGAAACCAACAGCAGAGTCTCCAAGGACAGTACCAGGTTCCTTAAGGGATACACCAGGGTTTGGGATGCCTGGGACTGGGACACTTTCCTTTGGACAGTTAACAAGAGAGGACGATGTTGATGACTTTTTAGCTGCTTTTGAAAGGGTAGCAATGTTATCAGGTTGGCATAAAGAGCAATGGGCCATACGCCTTGCCGCTTCTTTAACCGGAGAAGTGCTAGCAGCATATAGGGCTATGCCCGTGGAATTAGCCACTGATTACAAGGAGGTACAGAAGGCAATAAGAGACCGCCTGGGCCTAAACCCCATGGTCTACCGCCGCCTTCTGCGAAGCTCCCGGTTAAAACCTGGTGAAACACCGCGTGCTTTATGCCAGCGGATCAAGGGGTTGGCGGTAAAATGGCTAACACCTGAGACTCGAACCAAGGAGTCATTGTTTGACTGCATTGTCTTGGAGCAGTTTATGGACGCTGTTCCAAGTGACATGAGATCCTTCCTGATCCTACAAACTGCAGGACCGCACGGGCTGAGCGTTACCTGGAGGCCAGTGTGGCGAGCCCGGTTAAAGTGGGTGGTCTAACGCAGGCAGTCAAGGTAGCCTCAGAAAGGAAGGAAAAGCCTATATGAGGAGAAGGTATGAAAGCAGTGCCTTTTGATAAACCTGGTTATAGGCGCAGAAAATGTTTTTCATGTGGGGAAGAGGGACACATGAAAAAAGACTGCAGAGCTAGGACAGCCCTGATGACCTCCCACTCTGAAGAGAGCGGGGAAGGATTCCTGCTAGATGTAGAGGTGGAGGGTGTCCAGGTAGAGGCTTTGTTGGACTCCGGAGCGGACCAGTCAATGATCTCAAGGAAGCTCTGGAAAGAGATAGCGTCCCAGAGTGGTCCGACTCCAGAGCCTCAAGAAAAGTCTATCAAGATACAATGCATTCATGGGGCAGCCTCATCGTACCCTGTTTATGTTGTGTCTGTAAAAGGCTTAGGGCTAAACCGAAAGATACCAGTAGCTGTAGTACCAGGGCTCCCACAGGCGTTTGTCCTGGGAAGGGACTGGCCCCAGTTTAGGCGTGGGATAGCAGAAGGGCTCCAGCATAAAACTGGTATGGTATCCACCAGAGCTCGCGCAAAAGCTAAGGAGGAGGAACCAGACCCACCTAGTGATCCAATGTGCGGGTTACCTTCCCACGATGACTTAGTGACCCCTCCGAGAGATGATGGTAAAAAGAAGAGGGCTGAGAAGCGTAGGGAGAGACAGACTAGGTCTCAAAATAAAGCCAAACTGTTAGCTGGTCAGGAGTTACCTTGGGTTCCCGCCGAGCTAGTGGAGAGATTTCCCACCTTTCCGAATGAGCAGCGGACGGATCCCGCACTCAAAAGGGCTTTTGAGTATGCTCAAAAAGGAACAAAAACCTTACCCCGATTCTTTTTAGATAAAGAGGTTCTGTATTGGGAGAGTGTAGATCCCGGGACAGGGATAAGCAGAAAACAATTAGTAGTTCCCACTGCGTTTAAAATGTCAGTCCTACGGCTAGCCCATGACCACCCCATAGGCGGTCACAAAGGGGTACATGGTACCCTGGACCAGATTTTGGCTCGGTTTTACTGGCCGGGCGTTTATAAAGAAACCGCCAGATTCTGTGAGTCATGTGCCGCTTGCCAACGGGTAGCCTCAAACCATCCACCAAAAGTACCTATGATTCCCATACCTATGGTATCAGAACCTCTACACAGGTTAGCTATGGATATTGTGGGCCCACTTATAAAAAAGCCCCAAGGGTTCCAGTATATTCTGGTGATTATGGATCAAGCCACCCGGTTCCCTAGGGCGATTCCCCTTCGCAACATATCAGCCAGAAGTATAGCAATTGAACTGGTAAAATTATTTTGTGAAGTTGGTTTTCCCCGGGAGGTTTTATCAGACAGGGGAAATAATTTTATGTCACGCTACCTCGCCCAAGTATGGGATGCCTTTGGCATTCGCCATGTTAGAACGGCAGCCTATCATCCCCAATCTAATGGGTTGGTTGAGCGTCAGAATCAGACCCTGAAGAAGATGTTGAGGCGGAGTTTAGAGGGGGATATGAAGGATTGGGACGTTATGCTTCCCTTCGTATTATATGCGTGCAGGGAGAGGAAGCAGGCCTCTACGGGCATCGCCCCATATGAGTTACTATATGGACGGACCCCTCGTGGTGTCCTGGATATATTAAGAGAACAGTGGGTAGAGCCAAATATTGAAGAAGTAGGTATACCCCACTTCTTGAGGGATTTAAAAGGACGGCTACGTCGCACCTCTCAAGTGGCGGAAGTAAATATGGCAGCTAGCCAGTTACGCCAAAAGACCTACTGTGACAGGCGGGCAAAGCCTCGTCAGCTTGAAGTAGGAGAGAAGGTAATTGTTATGGTAGCCGGACCTAGTACAAAATTTGAGAGTAAATGGAAGGGACCCTACCGTGTGGTAAAACAGGTAGGCCCTGTATCCTATTCTGTACAGAACAGAAGGGGGCGCCAACAAATTTACCATATTAATGTCTTACGCCCATGGCATGAGCGAATAGCCTTGGCACGACTGGCCACAATAAAGGATAGGACAGATGAAACTCAGATCACACATGACACCCTTATGCGTATTACGAGCTGTGCTGAAGTTGATACGCCAGCCCGTAATATCTTAAGTGGGGGGATATGTGGTGGCGAAGCCAGCCAGGTGCCTAGGGAGATAGAGAAAGCGCAAGCAGTTTCCCACAGTCAGAAGGAAAATGCAAGAAATGGTCACTTTAAAAGTGCAGCTAACGTTGAAAGAAACCTGTCAAAAGTTGTTGTCCAAAAGCCACGCCCCAGCTCCATGGTAACTGAGGGTGGTAATGCAGGACAGCTGGGGGCGGGGTGGAAAGATACAGGTCAGACCCACTCATATAAACCCCAGAGAACAAGGAAAGAGGCAGCAGCAAGATTAACAGCGAGAACCGCAAGAGCAGCAGGAAACAGGAACAAGACAGCAGAAAAAGTAACAGGAAGGCACGAGAGGAGGAGAGCTGAGTCTGATTCAGAGGCGGAGTCTGAGCAGGAACCTCAGTCTGAGCAAGAGTTTCACTCTTGCAGGAGGGAGAGAGACGTGAGGGCTAACTCATCCAGGAACCAGCAGGGCCAGGGGAGTGGCAGTGAAGCACTGCTGAAAAGAATCTCAAAAGGTATTGCTCAAAAGGATTATAGCCAAAGCTCTCAGGAAAGGTTCCCAGACGGCAGTTTGAGGGAAGGATATCCCCAAAGGCAGCTCCAACATTCAAACCAGTACCAGGGTTACAGGAAGCCTGCAGGTGGTTCAAGAACCCAGGAAGGGCTGGTAAGAAAACCTCTTAACAAACAAGGGCTGAATGTTTTAAAGCTTTTAAAAGGTCTGTTAAAGGACCAGGAAGTAGCTTGTGGTAATAACAGCTCTGTGTACCGAGAGAGGTCTCGAGGGGAACAGCTGTTTTACAATGACGTCACAGATCCATCGTGTTCAGAATGTGAATCAATGGAACTGGGAGAGAATGATACTGTCTTGAGTCAGCCTGAGATAGAAATGGAGTGTGATTTGTCCATAGCAGTAAAGTAAGAATGTTTGGAAATTCTAACCTTGAAGAAATATCCATGTGTTTGCTGTGCATGTTATGCTAAGAAGCCAGGAAGTTTTAATTAGCGTGGCTGCTGCTTGAAAAGAGACTTATTAAGGAGGACTGCCTGAAGTCTCTAGGAAGCTAATTAAAACCCTGAAGAAATAAGCTAAGAAGAAAAGTTTATTGTTTGAGTTTTGTAGCATTGAAGTTTTCAATGGACATTTAAGTTTCAGTTAAGCAATGTGAATTGAAGCTTTACTTGTGAAGAAACCACATGTGCCTTGTTGAAGTAAGCAAGAGCAAGTGATATCTTTTATTTTCCTGTAAAAAGTTTGTACACGTGAAAAGCCAAGCTTCATTAAGAAGTTCCTGTTTATTATGGGAGGTGAAAGAAATTCCTGTGTTTGCTTTCAACCCTCGGCTCAGCACTTTCATTACAACTACAATTTAACTACAACTCCCAGAGGCCTTTGCCCTGGAGTACAATTGAAAGGAACATTCGCCCCCTTTCCTTGTCAGGCAACCGCCTAGGCGGGGTGAGGGCGCGACAGCTGTCAGCTGGGTGCTGGCAGCGTGATGCTGCAGGATGAGCCCCAGGACCATAGCTATCTCAGAGGACATGAAGTTCACCTTTTGTGTGTGCTTTGCCTCTCTCGGCGCCTTGTCAGCCATTGTGTAGCCATGCACTATGGCGGTGTTCGGCTACCCACATAGGTCCTTTTACACATACATGGTTCGATGTGCATCGGCGCTACACCTCATCTAAAGGCATATCTGATACCCACGTAGGCTCCTGAGTGCTAATGTTTCAAAAATCTGTGTGACAGCTAGCCGCCGGAGGACACCATAGCTGCACAGCACTGTGCGATGGCAACATATGCATGCATGGCTGCCCAGATAGCAATACTTGGTTAGGTCAGAGAGCACAAGTATGCGGGCATAACAACTGCAGTATGCGGACAGGTGCACACCATCGCTCTGACTGTGTGCCTCCACGAGGCAGGGGCCACCCTGCGTTTGTAGCGCCACTTGCTGCACCTGTGCTGCCCACAGCCTGTTTTGCTTGGGTATGGCAAAGAGGTGCTACCCGTGCAGGTCATGGGCATAGCCCACCATGGGTAGCAGCTCTCTGCCATACCCATGCAGAATGGGCTGTGGGCACAGAGGTGCCAGCCATGCAAGGCTATGCCTGCAGCTTGCTCTGCGAGGGTATGGCAGAGAGGCACTATCCTTGCTGGGCTGTGCCTGTGCCCTTCTGCATATGTGGTGCTTCAGTGCCAAACCCACGCACACGGACATGCTCACAGGGCACACACCCCATGCCCATAGATCCCAGTCCCCCACACCACCCATGCAGACACAATGCCCTGCCCCCAAAAAATGGACAACATAGCATGTTTGCAAAACGGGAACTGTTTATTAGCAAACAAGTCACAATGATGCCAACATTGGCATACAAACAACAGTGGTACATACTACAGCCCGTCCCATTATGGCCCATCGCAGGGGAATAGCCTATGATGCAGGGGGCCCTGCTTGTGCCCTCTTACGGCATTAGTGAAGGCATCCATGCACTCTGCAATGGTCTGTGCTGCAGTGCGCACCTCCTCCCTAAGGAGCCGCACCTCTGCCACCAGGGCAGCGAGAGCCTAGTCACTGGATGGATGTGGTTGTACAGAGGGGCCTGCCCATGGGTGCTAGGGTGGCTGTGGGGGCCCCCAGCTGTGCAGGGTGGACCATGGCTCCACTGGCTTTTGCGCCTGGCTTGTTGCGATGGCACATGGCCCCCTGGTAGGAATGTGGGCGGGCACGGCTGTAGGCTGCAGGGCACAGCTGGGGGGTGCAGCTCCACTTCTGGGCCCCCTGCTGGGTGCCTGCTGATGGTGCCCTGTGCCACACTGCCATACCTGGGGTACTTGGTGGGTGGTTCCTGCATCCCCCCTGCTACACCCTCTGATCCCTCCCCTTCCTCCTCTGACTCCCCACCCTGCCCTTGACCCTCCCATCCCTCTTTCTCTGACTCCTCTGCCTCCCTGCCCTGCCCCTGCCCCTGGCCTTCTGTTCCCTCCTCCTCTGACTCCCCATCCCACTGCTGTGCCATAGCCCTCTCGCTGCCCTCCCCCCTCTATTGTAGTGTCCTCCGATGCAGTGTCGCTGGACTCTTCTTCATCTCCGTCAATGCTGGAGTTACTGCTGTTCTCTACTCCCCTGGTCGGCTCATGTGGCAGTGCACCACTGCTCCTGGGTGGTGGGACTAGTGGGCCAGCAGTGTCTGGGGCCTCCCTGGAGCTGGCTGTGGGGGAAGAGGAGTGGGGGGTTATTGGTCTGCACAGGCATGGCCCTGGTGTGGGACTGGCACACCGCACAGGCATGGCCCTGGTGTGGGACTGGCACACCTCCGGGGGCCCACACATGCACTGCACAACCCACCTTCGGCCCACTGGGGCGTGCCTCCCCCACAGTGCACACTGCATGCATTCCCCTTTGCCCACCTTCAGCCAGTTCTGTTCTCCCCCTCAGATGCCCAGCTGTGGCCTGACAGCCTCCCTAGGTGATGGGCATGCACAGGGGGCAGTGTGGGCAGGTGCACAATGTGCACCTGGGGCCACCGCTGGGGGGAGGGGGTGCCCCTGTATCACCCATACATGCCATGCTCTGGCCATGTGTGTGTGTACCTGCATATCTTGGGTGCCAGCTGGTGCACACATGGGATAGTGGCTCCGGGGGATGGCACAGCTGCCCATAGCAGGTTCCCATCATTGCATACAGAGAGAGTCCACCACCAGGCCTGCTGGTCTCCAATGATCTTCCTCGGCCACCAGCCACTCCCTGATGTGCTGCAGCTGGTTCGGTCACTTCCGGCACAGTGTTCGGTAGTGACACTTCAAGGCACTTCAAGACATTTTGGTGGCGGTGGCTTTGGATCTATCTGCTGCATTTGATCTGGTTGATCACTCTCTTCTTCTCCTCCGTCTGCGTGAAGCAGGCCTTTGTAGCACCGTCCACCACTGGTTCCATTCTTTCCTTTCCTCTAGGTCCTGCTCAGTCCTCTCCTCCTCTTCGTCCATCCGACCCTTTTTCTCTACCCTGTGGTGTCCCCCAGGGTTCTGTACTTGCTCCTGTCCTCTTCAACCTCTTCCTTGCTCCTCTTGCCCTTCTTATACAACAATCCGGGATCTCTGCTTTCTATTACGCAGATGATATCGTCCTCCTTCACCACACCTCCCCCTTTCATCCTGACCTTTCTGCACTCAACTCCTGTCTTTCCACCGTCGCAAATTGGTTAACCCAGAACTGCCTTTATCTCAACTTAACTAAGACCATTGCTATCTGGTTTTCCCATGGCAGCCCGCCCCCTACATTAGCCCCGTCCTTCTCTGGCTCTCCTATCCCTCTAGTTTCCACCTTCCGTTACTTGGGTGTGCTCTTTGACTCTGATCTCTCCTTTCAAGCACATGTTTCACATATCACCAAGACCTCTTTCTTTTTTCTGCGTCAAATTCGTGCGATACGCCCTTTTCTCACTCCCCCCCGCCCTCACCACACTGTTACTGTCATTAGTCATGTTACGCCTTGATTTCTCCAATTCCATCTTCACCGGCCTCCCCAAGTCCCAACTAAACAGATTACAAAGGATTCAAAACACTGCTGCTGATGATCACCGAGACTTGGTTGTCAGCATGCGACAATGTTCTCTTAAACCAGATGCTACCCCCAGGATTTTCCCTATATACTTACCACAGGTCCACTCAGAAAGGAGGCGGGACACTCATCCTGGCCAAAGCTGACCTCCAATTTAAGTTGCGTAACACCTCCAGCTCTACTCACCTTGACACCCTCACCATATCAAGTGAACTCTGCACCATCAACCTCATATACCGGGCGCCCACTCCATCACAAGATGACCTATCAACAATAATTGAGTTAACATGTCAGAATTCCACCCCGTACTCTCCAAACTGGTTAATCGGCGACTTTAACCTCCCATCTCTTCAAAACAGCCACTCAACAACATTCCTTGAAGCCCTAGAGGATCTAGGATACATACAATGTGTCAACTCTGCCACCCACACTAAGGGGGGCAAGCTGGACCTAATATTCGCACCTCTTTCTAATGCCTCATCATCCCAAGACATCGCACTATCCGTGACACCAGTGCCATGGTCCGACCACCACCTCCTTAGCTTCCACATACCCATAAGCACTCCCAGTGACAACCAGACAACAACAAATACAAATAATTCCAGAACTACTGCAGCCCGCTTCCGCCCACTCAACAAGAGCGAAGTCCTAGAGAACCTCCAACCTCTTATGACCAACGCATCCCTCAGCCTTGATGACCTCATATCTAAATGGGATGATAACCTCAGAGCTGCATCCTGTCCATCTTTCGCCGAAAAAACCACAAAACGACGAGAACATGCACCCTGGTTCTCCACGGACCTACGAACATCGCTTCACCATCTACGCAAACTCGAGAGACAATGGCGTCGAACCCACACCTCTGAAGCACACACTGCATACAACTCATACTTGCTGACCCACCGTGAGAAGATAACACAAAAAAGGAAACTCTATCACACTGATATTTTAAAACGCTCCATCAACAAACCACATGCTTTATTCAATATAGTAAAGTCCATAACAGGAGAACCAATCTCAGTCCACCCCCCAATGCCTCAACCACAGGACTATGCAGACTATTTACAATCGAAGATGGTTAAGACAAACGCAAACATAGGCACTAATAATCCCTCCACACCATCTGAAACTTTTCAAGCAACGCCACTATGCAACTTCACCACAGTATCCACTAAAGAGGTCGCCGACATCGTTGCTTCTGTTAATCCCAGCACAGCACCTAATGACCCCTGCCCAGCCAGCTGGATCAAAGAGCTTCGTCATGACATAAGCAACATCCTGGCCAAAATTCTGAACCAGTCCTTCACCACAGGATCATTCCCGCAGAGCCTCAAAAACACCTCTATCAAACCATTACTAAAAAATAGCAAACTAGATCCAGCCAAAGTAGAATCCTTCAGACCAATATCGAGCATCCCCCACCTTGCCAAGATCATTGAGAAAGCCGCCCAACAACAAATCCAGCAACATATCGACACCGAAGCACCATTGGATCCAGCCCAACACGGATTCAGAGTAGCACACGGAATAGACACTGTCCTCACAACCCTGTTTAACGATCTGATCACAGGAATCAACAACATACAACAAGGCTTTGTCCTTATTTTCCTGGACATATCTGCCGCCTTCGACTCAGTGAGTCATGACATTCTTCTACAACGCCTGAAAGAAAAGGGGATCCAAAATACAGCTCTAAAATGGTGTGAATCCTACCTATCCAATAGATGGCAGCAAGTCAAGGCTGGCCACTCATCCTCCGAACCATTTCTACAAACACAGGGAGTTCCCCAAGGATCGTCCTTATCTTCATTGATGTTTAACATTTATATGCAGCCGATATGCGACTTAATTCGATCCTTCAACGTAAAATGCCTTGCATACGCTGATGACATCCTCCTTTACATGCCATTCTTGATAGACCAACCAGTGCTCTCCCCAATAATTAATTGCTTCGAAGCAGTAACAGATTGGCTATTATCCCAGAATTTACGGATCAATCACAGCAAAACGGATGTCCTATTTGTCACGAGGAACCTCAAATTCACACCCCCTTCATCTCTAAGAGTCAACAATGTAGAGTTGAAATCCAAATCCACAATTCGTTACCTCGGCATCACCCTGGACCAGCACCTGAACATGACAACGCATATAAAAAACATCACAAAGGCAATATACCATAAGATCAGAACTCTACGTCACCTCCGACACTTACTGGACTTCACAGACTACCGAACAACCTTTCAGGCTCTAGTCCTTCCACATGTTGATTTCGCGAATATTATTCTTCATGGCCTTTCACAGTCGACCTTAAACCCGCTCCGCTTAGCCTTGAATGCAGCCGCAAGAGTCCTCTCCGGATCATCAAGATCCGACCACATAACACCCATCATGAAGGATTTACATTGGCTACCTCTTCACGCCAGGATCCAATACAAATCACTGGTTCTTACCTTCAAAGCCCTAAATAACTACCCCCCTATGCCAATCAGCACGCTAATCCATGGCACCCTAGAAAATAGAAGCAGAAGATCTACTGCACGGAACACGTTAGCAGTCCCCAACCTAATGACTAAATGCACAAAAAGCTACCTCCAACAGAGCCTTCTCCTTATTTGCCCCTTTAAACTGGAATGCACTCCCCCATGAAATCCGTGGAATAAAAAGCATCATACTATTCAGAAAAGCTTTAAAACTCCACCTATTCACAAAATATTACTCAGAAACCTCCAGTGATAGAAGCACATCCAACAACCTGCAAACTTCCCCATATACCTGCCGCCCCTGCACATCATCTCCTCAGATAATGGTTAGCTTCACAAAACTAATGCAACACCCATTTACATTAAAGTATTGTACATAGTTTGAGTTAATATGTATTTAGTTCCCCTGGTTTCCTTCCCATGTTCAATTTCCTGTTCTCTGTAAAACTCAATGTTGTTTGTATACATTGTAGTATGCTTGTTTGATGTACACCGCGCTGATTTTAATAGCGCGGTATAGAAGCAAATGTTAAATAAATAAATAAATAAATCATCACCCACTCCTCTCCACGAGACCACACTTCTCCTTTACTTGTTCATCTCCACTGGCTATCTGTCCCCTTTCGCTTTCAATTCAAACTGCTCACCCTTGTTCACAAGGCACTTCATACCAACACCACACAGTATCTGGCAGATCTCATTACCTTCCATACCCTAGACACACCCCTTGCTCATTACATCTCAATCGCCTTCATCTTCCCTCCCCCTCCCTTGCACATCTTCAGTCCACTCGCTCCTCAGCTTTCTTCTTTGTAGGTCCTGCCCTCTGGAACTCACTTCCCACCTCCCTTCGTCTAGAGTCCCACCATCTCACCTTCAAGTGTGATCTGAAGACCCACCTCTTTTCCCTTGCCTTCGATTTTCCTTCCCCCTTTGTATGACCCAATCCTCTGTGTCTTGTCCGACCCTCCTCCTCTCTCCTATTTCTCTATTAACAATCGTAACTTCCTTTTCCTCCTTCTGGCCTCGTGCCTTTCTTTATGAAGCTTTTGTATAATGTAAACCGCTCTGTTTTTTCCAAAAGGGCGGTATATCAAATAAAAATAAACATAAACATAAGGCTCTAGGATGCATCACACACCATATTCACTGTGGGAGGGGAGGGACATACATGGGCTCAGCTGGGTGCTTCCATATCGCCTGTTGTGCATACCTGTATCCTGCCAGTCTGGTGGCCTGCCCATCCTGGAGTCAGGGGGATACCCATGGGTAGCAGGTGTGGGGTGCATGTGATGGTACATCTCTGGCGTCTGCCACCGTATTCCTGCCTACCGCTCCCCTGAACTTTTGACACATGTCCTGTGCCACCTAGAACAGTGCCAACTGGGCCACTGCTTCACCTGTGTCACCCCTCTGGCCCCTTCAGCCACCTCTGCATCCTCCCCCCCTTCTCTTGCTCCTATCTGTTGCACACAGGCATTCCTTGGCACTTGGTTATGGTACTTGGTTGTGGGCCATGCATGGCCTTGGCTGTGGGCATATGTCATTCCAGGGAGCATCCACTACCTCAGGGACCATATCACTGCATGGTTTGTTGTGCGCCGTGTAGGAAAGGGTGTTGCGATTTGTGCATGCTTGTCATTGCACATCTGTCATGTTCTGTGGCATAACATCATTGACGTGCTGCCACAGCCAGACAGGGGGTGGTGGGCAGTGGTGGCAGATCTGCTTGCAGGGACAGATGGGTTACACATATGTGGATTCTGCCACTGGCCCCCTCGGACCCCTCTGCCAGGGTCTCACGGGCTGGGAGGTGGGGAAGGTGTCCAGGGCATCCACACTAGCTGGCAGGGTCCCCTGCAGTTGCCAGCCTGACCATAGCTCCCCCTGCACTGGGCATTGCCATTGCTGTACATGCCCAGTGGTATTGCTGCCAACTGCCACCAGGGGGTGCAGTGGCCTTCCCACCTGCTGTGTGTGGGTATGCCTCCTGCTGCAAGGAAGCAGGGCTGGCACCTGTACCAGTGCAGGGCCTGTCCCTCTGCCAACACCTGTTTGGCATACATTGGGGCTGCCACCCAACATGTGTCTTGGCAACACTGCCCTGTCTCCCTGTGCTGACACACCTCTGTGCCTTTCAGGGTATGTGTGGCCTAGCATGGTGTTCACACCCCCCCCCCCCCGCCACACATTGAGGCCTCCTTACATACGCAGCTGGAATTGGATGCCCCTCTATATAGCTGTAGACAGCTGCAGGTTTGGCCAATGGCCCCCCTGGGGTAGAGAACCCCCTCGTGCCACAGCATGGATTGGGGATTGGGGCAAGGGTCTCACTCTCATTGGGGCTGAAATTCACTGTTATCCTCGCCTCCATGCTGCTGGTGTATATCCGCCCAGCCACAGGGGGCTCTTACACAGGCAGCCCACAGGGCCTGCGTGACTCTGTCGTCTATGCACAGGTACGACGGATGGGCAGTACACGGGATCATGCATGCTTGCCATCCCGCTTCTCTGGCCACTGGTTTGGACTCATACATGGGTATTGCGGGTCGACCTTAGGTGCAGAATCTTGGTTACGGGCCCTGCACTTACCCGTATATGCCATGGTGGGTGCCTGCCGCTGTGCTCGGTTTGTGCTGAATTTTCGTTGCTTGCTCATTTTGGTGGCACATGACTCATGATTCAAGCACTTTTCCTGAACAGGTAACTTTCTGTGGGTATGGCCAGCCTCAATGTCTTGTTGAAAATCGGGCTCTAAGTGCTTAGAATCAGGGCATTTAGTGGCCTAAACTGAAGATATCCCATGGTTCTAACCGAGCTAGAGCTGCTGAATATCTCATTGAGTGCACTTATGCAGTTTGCAGGTCTGCGTACCATGTAAATGTCTTTGAATATCTCCCTCAAAGTTTAAAAAAATAGTGGAGCACCTCGGGGATCTGTTCTGGACCAAGTACTTTTTAACATCTTTATAAATGGCCTGGGAATGTGAAGAAGGGAGGTGACCACATTTGCAGTGACACAAAGTTATTCAAAGTTCTCAAATCACATTCAGCTTGTCAGAAAGGCTACGAGACAGCTAGATGACATTTAATTCCTTTCATTTGTTTGTATTAGGTCAGGTACAGAGGGCTTCCAATCTAAGGAAGCCTTTTACTGAAGTGCGCTAAGCACTTCATGCGTGCTTTAGCATGTGGTAACTGTTAGTACCATGTGCTGATTTCCGCAGTAACTACACATCCCACAAGGGAGTGCGAATAGACAGCTTAGGGCAGAGAATGAGCGTGGGGAGCACATTGCCGTTCATGTTAGGGTAGATACTGTGTGCTGTCAATGTGATACTTAGCACAAGTGCACGTAATGTCACTTCAGAAGGTGGCATTAACTGCGCCTGTGCTAGCTGCGGCTACTGCTGCCACATGTTAAGATTCTTTTCTGTGCGGCAACTGCTGGGAACACGCCGGCAACACCCCTGACAGCACACATTATCTTTTACACAAAACATGCGATAAGTGCAAAAACTTACCAGAACTTAGTAAAGGATCCCTATGTTTGTACCTGAGACAGTGGAGGGTTATGTGACTTGTACAAGTTCACGAGACGCAGTGGGATTTGAACCTTGGATTACCTGATTCCAGCCCACTACTTTAATCCGAGTGGACAAGTGTATAGTGATGCACATCAGGAAGAATAATCCAAACTAGAGCTACATGATGCTGGATTCCACATTGGGAGTCACCTCCCTGGACAGGGCTCTAGGTCCCATTGTTCAAATCCTCTATTTAGTGTGCAGCGGCAGCCAAAAAATCACACAGAATGTTAGCAATTGTTTGGAAAGAAATAGAGAATAAGAGAAAAATATCCTAATACCTCTGTATCACTCCATGGTATAATCACAGCTGAGTGTTGTGGGCAATTCTGGTCACTATATCTAACAAGAGACATAGCAAAATTAGGAAAAGGGTGACCAAAATGATAAAGGGGCTGGATCAGCTCTCGTATGAGGAAAGGTGAAAGTGGAGATGGCTGAGGGAGACACAGGGGCGGCCCAAGAGTGATGCGAGGCCATGTGTGGAGAGTCATTGCGGGGCCTCATTTGCATGTTCATGGGATCTCATTTGCATACATTTAATTTATTTTATTTTAAAACGTATATTTTTCCCATCTAAAGTTGTAGACGGCTTTCAAAGGAGCCCTTCACAAGCCTCTCTTTTGTCCTGGCAATGACTTAGGGGCATTTTTACTAAATATTAATGTACATTAAGTGCCACTGTGCCAATAGAAACATGGCGACAGAAAAAGACCACATGGCCTATCTAGAAATAAATGGGTGTTCCTGCACTTCGGCTGGAAATGGGTTGGAAGGAATGCCAGTTTCGGCGATGGAGTTGGACCCATTTGTTTGGGAGCACAGCAGAGTGGTTGCTTAGTTCCAGCCAAAGAGTTTTTTCCTTCTAGCTCATCGAAGAAGTTAAGTACTTGTTCTCTGGATTGTTTCATTCATCATAGAGAATTGAATGAAGATCACTAGTACTCAGTCCGATTGTGAAAGAGCTTCCAAACTCCTATTAGAGATTTCAGTAGCGGTGAGCTGACGGCGACCTGTGTTGCTTGGTCAGGTTTTAATAGCCTAAGGGAGGCTGTATTTAATTGATTAAAATGGAGGGCTCACTACGAGAACAGGATAATTCCTTTTCAAGGTGAGCAAACCGACAAAAAATAATATTACTACAAGAGACATTGGTTGGGGGTATATGGGAGCACTTTCTCCAATTCAGTATTTACGAAGAAGTTCCAAGAAATGCTGTAGTGGAATCAAGAATTTGTTTTGGCATTTAGAACCCATAGCAAACCCGCCGTATCATAACAGCACTACCAGGACTCACAAAGCACCAAACCCTACCTATCAAAAGGTAACACTGCAAATATTAAATCAATACACCTCAGAGAATACCAGTACATCTCCTACTGGAGAATACCCTGATCCCCTCCTACCAATGTATTTCCAAACAAGAGACCTAACCCCTTCCCCCATTGCTCCCAAACAGCTGAAGACCCCCTTCCTCCCTTTCCACCTCTGCACTTCATGCCTGTCCTCCTCCCCTCTTTGGTGTCTGCGGAAAGGTCAGAGAGCAGGGCCCTCCCTTGCTACTGACATGAGAACATACTAGGTCAGACAAAAGGTCCAGCATACCCAGCATCCTGTCTCTGGTCACAAGTATCCGACAGGATCCCAAACAATAGATCTCTAACTTCTTGCTGACATCCAGAGATAAACGGTGGCTTTTCCTGTTCTCCTTGGCTAATAATGGTGTAGGAACTTTCCTCCAGGAACTTTTCCAAGCCCTTTTTTTAACCCATCTCTGCTGCTGTGAAGAGCATCCTTCTGGAAGAACTGCACAGCTTGATTGTTTATAGAGTAGATAAAGGTTTTATCTGTTTTGTTTTCCATCTACTGGTTGTTGATTTTATGGGGGCGTCCTCTTGTTTTAGTTTTACTCATCCCATCGCACGCATGATTTTATAAACCTCTGTCATTTTCCCTCTCAGTCGTCTCTTTTCCAGGCTGAAGAGCCCTAACCTCTTTGGTCTCTCTTCATGTGGACCTATTTCATCCTCCTTCCGGGGCAGCGGAACATCTTTCTGGTTGAGCACTATTCAAACTGCCCCCAACTCCACCCACTAGATCCTGCCCCAGTTTCTCATTTTACATCTTCATTTGTTATTGTTACATACATTTTCTGCAAATCATGTAGAGGAAAGGTTTATAAGCTGCCATGGAGATAAGGCAACATTCCAATGTGCATATGGCATGCCTAGTTTATAAAGTAAAGTAAGCTAGGGGCATAAGTGGTAAGATATGTGGTACATATGTCAGCCATAGGGCAGGCGGGTGTAAATGCCCTGCCCAGATTTTCAAAGAACACGTCTAATTGATAGACTTTAGAAGTTACACGTGTAAAATTGTGCTCTGCCCCTTTGCGTGCCCTCTCTGAATGTACACGTCATTAAACTGATGCAAATACGTACAGAATAGCGACCGCCTAATGCAGGTGCGTAAAGGCTCATCGGCGCACGGAAGTCATGGAAAATACATGACTTGCAGGTAGAACTTTACGCAACTCCTGATAAAATGACCCCATAGAGCGTAATTATTCATCCTCATGGGACATTTCCAGACCAATCAAAAAACTCCCACAACAATGGATAGAGAGAATAGAAGCATACAAAAAAAATTCTATTCAAATTCTGCTATCATATTAGTGACAGCAACACAAACTCCCTTTATTAGCAGACACTGAGCAAAGTAACACAAAAGCCTGCAAATACATATTCTTACACTTATCATACCAGCACCAACTCCATGAACTCAAACTGCACCAACCCTATCTATGAAAACTCAGCACTACAAATATTCTAGGACACCACTGCGTATCCTATTTTTAAGGACTTACAGGCATGACTGGCACTTATGAGTAACTTTAGGTGGTTGCTATTCTGTAAGTGCATGCTTAAGTCCTATGGCACGAGTTTGGGCATGCACAGGGGTGAAACATGGGTGGAGTGAACGCGGAGACTAAATTTACACATGTTTCTGAACAATCTAGGAAGGAGCATTTAGGTCTGCTCTAGAGTAGACATAATTGCTTTTGGAAGACAAAGATTTTTTGGCATTATTGGATTGTCAGTGCTACTTGTATAAAATTTCAAGCTACTTTTATACCATCAGAGACATTTACTAAGCCTAATCCAGATCCTGGAGAAATTCTGTGCAACTGTGTCCAAATATCTTAGACTTCATTTCACAGAATTTCTGGCAGAAGAGCATGGTACAATAAAATCTTTGGAGTATGTCTTTAGAGCAGAAGTCAATAGATTCACAAGGCACAAAATCCAGGAAGGGTTTTCCATGGAGCTAAAGACCAGACAAACTTTGGGTGGATCAGGAAACAGGAACTAAGAGAACCAGAAATACAAGACACAGTTAAAAGCAGGCTGGCTAAAGACATCCACCCAGAAGATAATATAACTCCTCCTGGAAGAGATCTAAATTCTAACCCAGGGGCTACAGGTTTGATGCCAGTCCATGACAGCTGTTAACAAAAACAAAATTTGGGATTACTTTATTTGCCTGTAAATCTCTAGTAACTATCAATCATTATTTTTGTTTGGGCAGCAATCACGACCAACTCTTAATTAACAAAATTGCCCTGAAATGAAAATTTATAAAAACAAAACAAAATAGAATCAAATTAAGTCATAGATTTACACTCCTATTTTCTAAACTACATGCGCATTATATAAAATAGGCCCCAAATACACGTGTGGCAATGTGCGTAAACTGCATGGGAGTTTATAAAATTCCCTTCCTTATTTCATCTGCTGTTTGGATACCTTGTTCCACAGTCAAGCAAAGCTATGCTGCAGTTCCTCATAGACCACGCGTGTTTTTAACAACGTTGAATAATGTTGTCATCTAAAGATTCGATCGCTTCACTCATTGTTACTTTCTGCTGTTGCTGCTGCCTCACTCCTTTCCCTCCTGTAGTATCGCCCATGTCCTAGGCCATTTAAATTTTAACTTCCCTGCTGCTTTCACTGCCACTGCATCCACTGGGCCTGCAACAGCAGCAACAATTAAAGAAATTGTATGTTGCAAAACACAGAGCCTTCCCATGCTCTGCTGTGTCTTGCCCCCGCCACAGAGTCTTCTCGTGCTCTGCTGTGTTTCACCCCCGCCACAGAGTCTTCCCGTGCTCTGCTGTGTCTCTCCCCCGCTACAGAGTCTTCCCGTGCTCTGCTATGTTTCACCTCCGCCAGAGTCTTCCTGTGCTCTGCTGTGTTTCATCCCCGCCACAGAGTCTTCCCGTGCTCTGCTGTGTCTCTCCCCGCCACAGTCTTCCTGTGCTCTTCTGTGTTTCACCCCCGCCACAGAGTCTTCCCGTGCTCTGCTGTGTCTCTCCCCCGCCACAGTCTTCCCGTGCTCTGCTGTGTTTCACCCCCGCCACAGAGTCTTCCCGTGCTCTGCTGTGTTTCACCCCGCCACAGAGTCTTCCCGTGCTCTGCTGTGTCTCGCCCCCGCCACAGAGTCTTCCCGTGCTCTGCTGTGTCTCGCCCCACCACAGAGTCTTCCCATGCTCTACTGTGTTTCACCCTCGCCACAGAGTCTTCCTGTGCTCTGCTGTGTCTCACCCCGCCAGAGTCTTCCCGTGCTCTACTGTGTCTCACCCCGCCACAGAGTCTTCCCGTGCTCCGCTGTGTTTCACCCCGCCACAGAGTCTTCCCGTGCTCTGCTGTGTCTCATCCCCACCACAGAGTCTTCCTGTGCTCTTCTGTGTCGCCCCACCACAGACCTTTCCTGTCCTCTGCTGTGTCTCGCCCCCACCACAGAGTCTTCCTGTGCTCTTCTGTGTTTCACCCCTGCCACAGAGTCTTCCCGTGCTCTGCTGTGTATCACCCCGCCACAGAGTCTTCCCATGCTCTGCTGTGTTTCACCCCCGCCAAAGAGTCTTCTTGTGCTCTGCTGTGTTTCACCCCACCACAGAGTCTTCCCGTGCTCTACTGTGTCTCACCCCGCCACAGAGTCTTCCTGTGCTCTTCTGTGTTTCACCCCGCCACAGAGTCTTCCCGTGCTCTGCTGTGTCTCACCCTGCCACAGTCTTCCCGTGCTCTGCTGTGTCTCACCCCGCCACAGAGTCTTCCCGTGCTCTTCTGTGTTTCACCCCTGCCACAGAGTCTTCCCGTACTCTGCTGTGTCTCACCCCGCCAGAGTCTTCCCGTGCTCTTCTGTGTTTCACCCCTGCCACAGAGTCTTCCCATGCTCTGCTGTGTCTCACCCCGCCACAGAGTCTTCCCGTGCTCTGCTGTGTTTCACCCCGCCACAGAGCCTTCCTGTGCTCTGCTGTGTCGCCCCCACCACAGACCTTTCCTGTGCTCTGCTGTGTCTCGCCCCCTGTGACTCAACTGCCTACTTTCAGCAGAAGTAAACATGGCAGGAAGGCTCCAGGATGCATGAAGCAGAATTTCTTTAACTGCTGCTGCCACAGGCCCAGTGATTTGTAGAGGTGGCAGCAGGGTGGGGGAGGGGGAATAAAAATTTGAATAAGCCAGAGCTCATGTAACATCAGCAGCACTAAGTGGGCTGTGGATAATGAGTCTGCCATGCAAGCTGTAGTTTGTGGACCCCCATGCTTTATACCCTGAATAATAAGATCACACATTTGAAGATCCAGAAGAACTACAAGGCTACATTGATTCTCTTTCAGAAAACAAAATGGAGACTTGCTGGTTTCTTTTTGCAGAAGAAGGAGACAATCGGGGAATATCAGGGTGAGAGCAAGCTTTGTGTACTGTCTTACTGTCTAAGAGAGTTCAGACTTTTTAGTTTCCCAATTAGAATTGCAGTTTGTACAAAGGAAAGTTACTGGATATTTTACTCTCTTTGGCGATAGAAATTATTTTATCCAGTTAGAAAGTAACGACTTCACTAGATGCTCATTTCTGATCTCTAGCACATTTACGTATGAGCCAGTCACAGCTAGGAAGAGATTAAGAACAGTGCAATTTGTTTAATTTGCGACTCTGTGGAGAAATTAACTAAAATGTGATACTCAGTAATCTTCATTTCTTGAAGGGGGACTGGGCTGATTTTTTTTATGTGGTTTTATTTCTTTTCTGGACTTAAAAAAGACACAGCAACACGAGTATTATCTGATTTGTCTTATGATAATCAAAAAGGCTTCTCTGAGTAAAGCAAGTATGTCCTTTTGTAAGCTTTTCCTCTTGGTTAATGTGGTTATATTTATAATTTATTTGATATGAAAACAATTTAAAAAGCATTGAAGTTAAAACAAAATAATCATTGTTTGTGCCTGAGAAGCTTAGGGGGAGTCACTATGGTACAGTTTATGAGGTTTGGTTTTTTTTTGTATCTTTATGTTGTCATACAGACAGTGGTTCTCTGACGTAATAAAGAAAACCTCTCACCAAAACCTGCAGATGAGTGAGATAGTAGGAAGCAGGAAATCTCTAAGAAAGCTATTTACAGAACCCTTTCTTGTTTATTGTGATTATGTGAGAGAATTCACTGTATAGATTTGAACGTTGGTGCACGGGAACAAATCATTCAGAGTTTACCTGTGAAATGTGCACGGCATCTAGAGGATGCATCATAGGGATATGCATCTAGATGGACATTTGCACATACATCTTGATACCTCATTTAAACATTAACCTGTGAGCTTATGACTTGGTGGATAACAAGGTGATTCAAATCGGAGAATACATAAAGGAATGAAGATTATCTATGGAGGATGTTTTGCATTATTGGGACTGTGAGAATATGTCAGAGTTGCCAAGTTACCCAGTTCCAGGAGTGAGATTTTATGCCAGTTCTGGTTTTAAATTTGCATTGCAATGTAGTATGGTAATTGTAGTCCCTGATTTTACCCATTGGAATCAGTGCTGCGGATCCCATAATGCATCTGAATGAGGTTGTTAGTAATCCAGGACTGGCCTTAAAATCCCACTCCTTGGCAACTCTGACATGTGCACTGACTTAACTGGGAAATTTACTGAAGATTAATCAATATTTAACCACAGTGGACAGCTTTCTTTTTAAACACCGGCCACTGCAGTTAAATACAAACTGTATTGTCAGTCCTGGATCCAGGTATCTGATCTGTGTGGGTCACCATGGCTGCTCTCCATATCGGGTGATTTTCAGCGCCCGTATGCAGGTATTGGGAATCACCACTATATGGACACATTAAGGGATCACCTTAGCCATGCCCCAGACTGTCTCTGGATAAACAGCGAAACGGGGGCAAAACCAAGCCTGTTCTCCTTTCATTATATAGAGAACACTGCATATCGATCATCAATCCCATGTAACCACAAGCAGCCCCAAACGTTTCAAAAAATAATATGTGACTATAAATCAAACGTGCAAGAAAAAAAGGATAATTCAAGAAAGCTGTAGTGAATCTTGTGAAGAGTTCAAAGAACTACAATATAACTTTTAAAACAAGATGATCCAGCTGGTTTATTTACGAAACAAAAGAAGGCAGCAGAGATTTGCTGGATAATGCGAAGCGCAACGTCTCCTGCAGCTATCGGACGACACATCTCTTGACTTTAAATGTGACTCATTCAGTTTTATTACAATGAGCTCATTTGAGACTCTAGAAGAGAGAGCTTAAAATGTAGTAGGCGTCATATCCAGGGGGCTGTCTGGAAAATGTATGAGATGGGGGAACCCCTGAAGAAGAGGATTGATGTTGTTAAATTAAAGACAACAGAAATGGGGCAGTATTAAGGAGTTAGCAGATTTAATCTAAAGATTACTGGAGGCGTGTACATTTTCCTCACTGTTAATAAGGCTAAATTAAAGAGAGTAGCGTAGGTGCTGAGCCGTGCCAAAAAGCAGGGATGGGAATAAAGAAAAATAGAAACCTCATGGCAGAAAAAGACCATATGGCCTATCTAGTCTGCTTTCAATACCAACTACTATAGTTCCCTCTTGATTCTTTAGAGATCTTCTGTATTGGTCCCAAGCTTTCTTGAATTCAGATACTGTCCTCATCTCTATTACCTCCAATGGAAGACTATTCCATGCATCTACCACTCTTTCCATAAAGAAACTTTTCCGCATATTACTCCGGAGTCTATCCCCTTTCACCCTCATCCTGTGTCCCCTCATTGCAGATCTTGGTTTCAATCAAAAGCTCTCCTCCTGAGCATTTATGCCACGGAGGTATTTAAATGTCTCTATTATATCTCCTCTATCTCGCCTGTCCTCCAAAGTATACACATTGAGATCTTTCAGTCTGTCCTCATATGCCTTATGATGAAGTCCTCTGACCATTTTGGTAGCCACCCTCTGCACAGACTCCATCCTGTTTATATCCTTTTGAATGTGTGGTCTCCAGAATTGCCCACAATACTCTAAATTAGGTCTCAGCAGAGTTATACAGAGGCACGATCCTCTGGTCCTTCCTCTCCCTATACATCCTTCTGGCTTTCGCATCACCATTTCTACTTGTTTAGCTATCTTAAGATCATCAGAAATTATCACCCCTGGATCCCACTCTTGTTTGGGGACAGAAATACTTCACCCTCTATACTGTACTGCTTCCTTGGAGTTTTGCAGCCCTGCATTTTTTAGTGTTAAATCTCACCTGCCAAATTCTTGACCATTCTTCAAGCTTAGTGAGATCTCTTCTCATGCTATCTTTATTTTTTATTTCAGCATTTGATATTCCACCCAAGCCACAGCATCAGGGCAATTTACAAAATCAAAGTGGCTGCAAGTAGAGAAATAGAAAATAACTCTATTGGTAGATAGGAAAGAGAAGAAGAGCAGGGAGGGGAGAGTAGGAGGAGAATAAAGAGTAGACGGCATGTTAAGCACTGAAAACAAAGGAGGAACAACAGATGCGTGGTGGGGGGAGAGAACTCAAGGCGGCATGGAGGGGGAAGGTCAAAAGCGAGATGAAAAAGGTGAATTTTGAGCATAGTTTTAAATCTGGAATAAGAGAGTTCAGTGTGGAGCATGGGTGGTAATGAATTCCAGAGAGCGGGGCCCAGAAAAAACAAAGCGGAATGGCAAGTGAGCTTGAGATTTATTGATTTATTTAACATTTCTTATATACCACCTTTCATGATATCAAGGCAGTTTACATTGAACAAACGGAAATTACATTGAACAGGGAATTATAACTTGGAGATAACTATTTTACAGGGAACTTGGACAATGGAGGGTTACGTGGCTTGCCCAAGACCACAAGGAGCACCTGTGGGACTAGAAACCCCAGTCCTTCCGGCCCAAGGTTGCTGTCCTCTAGTGGGATTTGAACCCCTGACCTTCCGGCCTAAGGTAACTTGCCCCAACCATTAGGGGACGGAAGGGAAAGATAGTTGGTATGTAGAGATCGGAGTAGATGGGGGGGGGGCATGAAAATGGAGCTGATCTGCCAGGTATTGAGGGGTACCAATATGGATTATTTTGTGGACGATGGTGAGGATTTTGTATTTGAACCTGGAAGTAAGGGGAAGCCAGTATAGGTGTATAAGCAGAGGTGTGACATGGTCTGAATGGGATGAGTGGGTAAGAAGATGAGCCACAATGTTCTGAATGAGTTGCAACTGTCGAAGTTGGTATTGTGGCAGGCCAGCAAGGACAACAATACAGTAATCAAGCTTGGTTATAATGAGGGACAGAATGAGGGTGGTAAATTACTGGCGGGAGAGGAAAGGATGGACAGCATGAATTTTATGCAGGGATAGAAAAGAACTACGAATGAGGGAGCAGATGTGCTGGTGGAACGTGAGGGAGGAGTCCAGAATGACTCTAAGATACTTGAGAGAAAATACCAGGGGTATTGTGGTATCGCACAACATGGGAGCAAAGGAAGGGCAGGGTGCACCGAAATTAAACCAGATAGCGGCAGACTTACATAGATTGATGTGTAAAAAGTTATCCTTAAGCCAGGAGGAAACACGAGAAAGCACAGTTACTTACCTGTAACAGGTGATCTCTGGGAACAGCAGGAATAAGTCTTCACATATGGGTACGTCGGTACCGACGGAGCCTGCGCGGGAACGCTCCCCAGCGTCCAATCAGAAAGCTTTTGGGAGCATCCCACAGCACCTGCGCGCTGCCTTCCCGCCTTTCCTAACCAACTCTCCTCAGTTCGAGTTTTAAAGCTGAGACAAAAGAGAGAGAGAGAGGAAAGGAAAGACAGATAGAGAGATACAACTCCTAGGGGAGGTGGGTGGGTTGTGAAGACTTATTCCTGCTGTTCCCAGAGATCACCTGTTACAGGTAAGTAACTGTGCTATCTCCAGGAACAAGCAGGAATGAGTCTTCACATATGGGGACTCCCTGGCTAAAGATGCCTGGGAGATCCCCAAGGATATGAGACCCTGGGAAGGGTTCTACCTCCTCCTATGGATCTCAGGCATCCATCCAGGAAAGGAGGGTAGGAGTTGATTAAGAATGGAACAGGTGTTTGAGAACAGCCTGACCAAGCAAGGCATCCCGGCGGGAGTCCTTGTCCAAGCAGTAATGGGCTGTGAAGGTATGAACCGAGGCCCAGGTGGCCGCTCGACAGATCTGGTCGATGGACACAGAATTTAGATGAGCCATAGAGGTGGCCATGGCCCTCACATTATGAGCTGTGACATGGCTCTCCAGAGAAAGGTTCTTACTCTGGTAGGCGAAAGAAATACACTGAGCAATCCAATTGGACAGTGTCCTTTTAGAGACTGGAAGTCCCAAATGAGAGGGATCAAAAGCAACAAAGAGCTGGGAAGACTTTCTATGTTGCTGTGTCCTTTGTAAGTAAAAGGCAAAAGCTCTTTTACAATCCAGAGTATGAAGATTCCTCTCTGCACTTGATGCATGAGGATCTGGAAAAAAGACAGGTAAATATACCTCTTGATTAAGATGAAAAGGTGAGACCACTTTAGGCATAAAGTGTGGATTGGTCCTAAGGACTACCTTAACATAATGGAACCTTGTATAAGGTGGATTAGCCACTAAGGCCTGCAGCTCACTGATGCGGCGAGCTGAGGTGACTGCAATGAGGAAAATAACCTTCCAGGAAAGAAATTTCAAGGAGGTGGTGGCTAAGGGTTCAAAAGGAGGCTTCATAAGCTGACCAAGAACCAGATTTAAATCCCATGTCACCGGAGGAGGCCTAATGGGAGGTTTAGTTAAAGTTAGGCCTCTCATGAATCTTGCAATAAGAGGATGAGAGGAAATAGGTTGTCCATTGATAGGCTTAAGGGATGCTGCAATAGCACTCAAATGGACCCTTACTGAATTCGTCTTAAGGCCTGCATTGGAAAGATGCAGGAGATATTCCAATAAAGAATTCAAAGGTAGTGCTAGAGGGTCAAGACCCTTTTCAGCACACCAAATGAGGGAAACACCCGACTGCTCACTACCTCCACTCCTGCCCTATCGGGGCAGTGGGAGGTGCTCCTGCCCATATCGGGGCAGTGGGAGAGGAGGAGTCTGAGCTCCCAGGAGGGCCATAAAAAGCGGCGTCCCTACACCGAGGGAGCTGCTTCGCTGAGGGAAACACCCGACTGCTCACTACCTCCACTCCTGCCCTATCGGGGCAGTGGGAGGTGCTCCTGCCCATATCGGGGCAGTGGGAGAGGAGGAGTCTGAGCTCCCAGGAGGGCCATAAAAAGCGGCGTCCCTACACCGAGGGAGCCGCTTCGCTGAGGGAAACACCCGACTGCTCACTACCTCCACTCCTGCCCTATCGGGGCAGTGGGAGGTGCTCCTGCCCATATCGGGGCAGTGGGAGAGGAGGAGTCTGAGCTCCCAGGAGGGCCATAAAAAGCGGCGTCCCTACACCGAGGGAGCCGCTTCGCTGAGGGAAACAACCCGACTGCTCACTACCTCCACTCCTGCCCTATCGGGGCAGTGGGAGGTCGTCCCTACACCCAGGGAGCCGCTTCGCTGAGGGAAACACCCGACTGCTCACTACCTCCACTCCTGCCCTATCGGGGCAGTGGGAGGTGCTCCTGCCCATATCGGGGCAGTGGGAGAGGAGGAGTCTGAGCTCCTAGGAGGGCCATAAAAAGCGGCGTCCCTACACCGAGGGAGCCGCTTCGCTGAGGGAAACACCCGACTGCTCACTACCTCCACTCCTGCCCTATCGGGGCAGTGGGAGGTGCTCCTGCCCATATCGGGGCAGTGGGAGAGGAGGAGTCTGAGCTCCCAGGAGGGCCATAAAAAGCGGCGTCCCTACACCGAGGGAGCCGCTTCACTGAGGGAAACACCCGACTGCTCACTACCTCCACTCCTGCCCTATCGGGGCAGTGGGAGGTGCTCCTGCCCATATCGGGGCAGTGGGAGAGGAGGAGTCTGAGCTCCCAGGAGGGCCATAAAAAGCGGCGTCCCTACACCGAGGGAGCCGCTTCGCTGAGGGAAACACCCGACTGCTCACTACCTCCACTCCTGCCCTATCGGGGCAGTGGGAGGTGCTCCTGTCCATATCGGGGCAGTGGGAGAGGAGGAGTCTGAGCTCCCAGGAGGGCCATAAAAAGCGGCGTCCCTACACCGAGGGAGCCGCTTCGCTGAGGGAAACACCCGACTGCTCACTACCTCCACTCCTGCCCTATCGGGGCAGTGGGAGGTGCTCCTGCCCATATCGGGGCAGTGGGAGAGGAGGAGTCTGAGCTCCCAGGAGGGCCATAAAAAGCGGCGTCCCTACACCGAGGGAGCCGCTTCGCTGAGGGAAACACCCGACTGCTCACTACCTCCACTCCTGCCCTATCGGGGCAGTGGGAGGTGCTCCTGCCCATATCGGGGCAGTGGGAGAGGAGGAGTCTGAGCTCCCAGGAGGGCCATAAAAAGCGGCGTCCCTACACCGAGGGAGCCGCTTCGCTGAGGGAAACACCCGACTGCTCACTACCTCCACTCCTGCCCTATCGGGGCAGTGGGAGGTGCTCCTGCCCATATCGGGGCAGTGGGAGAGGAGGAGTCTGAGCTCCCAGGAGGGACATAAAAAGCGGCGTCCCTACAGGGCGCGCCCGCGCCTGGCGGGCCCGCGCCTGAGGGCCTCGCCAGAGGGCCCTTTGGCGTGGCCCTTAGGCGGTGGTCCTCTCGAAAAAGTGACACCCCAAAACCACCTCAGGCTGACGAAAAGGTCAGATTTGCAAGACCGCAGACCAAACCTACGGCTTGAGCTCCCGGCACAGGTAGAGCTCGCCGAAGCCACCTTTAACCAGCCGACCACCTGGATCTCTGAGCTATGATCTGATCTACCACCATCAAGATAAAACAAAGCCACGCTGCCTGAGCTTTACAGACTGAACTTAACTCGAGGAGGTAAGCTCTCAAGCACAAGATCAACAAAACTAATTAGCAGACATAACTAACTGAAGCCGGGTCTCGACTAACAACAGTCATTTGCCACATTATGCACCCAATAGCATGGTCACCGAAACTGCTAACCGTCACTAGCTTAGTCACTGTGTCACTGTTATATAGTATATAATACCATTTCTGTAATAACACTGTTACACTGCCACGTGCTCTGATACACTGCACTGCTAGACAGTTTACTGTTATAAATTCTGTCCATCTTATACACACTGCTCTGAGATATATACTGCTCTGAGATATATACTGTTACTGTTATAGACACTATATATTCTGTTACTGTTATACACACTGCTCTGAGATATATACTGTTACTGTTACTGCGATACATACAGTTCTGAGATATATACTGTTACTGTGACTGTGATATAGTGACATTAACAGTCCTACAGTTATACAGTTCCTGCTATTTGTACTGCTCTGTGATACATACTGTTACTGTTTACTGGGATATTTGCAAACACTATTCCAGTGTATACTGTTTACTGTAACACTCGCAACCATAATACTAACACAGACACAACGGGCTTCTGAACAGCTGTGAAATGGAACCACTCTACATTTTTCTAATACTATGCATGGTCTATATTCGCCCAAGCACACTCATGCCACCCCAATGTGCGCTATAGTTTGACTCACTTATTCAGACCCATCTACTACCTTTACCCCCTACCAATACCCCCACCTCCCTCACTCAATATAATCCACCGGGCTAGCAACGAGCCATCACCAACTCAGAGCCATTGCTTGCCTAACCTAAACAGGGCTCAGAGACGCAAGAAACCTAAGTCGCTGAAAATGAAGGGAAACAAGCCTGGCCAAATCCAAACCAACCACTTACCTACCTCCCAAACAACGTATGATGACTATAGCATCATCCTCATCAACGCCAGATCAATAAGGAACAAAACGCACATCCTACACAACATCATCTCAGATGAACAACCGGACATCCTCTGTATAACCGAAACCTGGATCACTGACTCCGACCCTGCAATAATAAATCAACTAAACAAACCTGGATACAAAGTGTTCAACTGCCCACGCATCAATAAAAGGGGTGGAGGTGTCATCGTAATAGCCAAAACCATCTTACAACTAACAAGACTACGGCACCTTGGTTTACATCAGACCTGAAAGAATCCCTAAAACTTTTGCGAAAACTCGAGAAGAAATGGAGGAGGTCACGCACCAATACCAATCAGACTACATATTTGCAACATCTTGACGCCCACCGTAAAGCCATTTCAGATAAAATGAAATTATATCATACAGACACCCTGAGACGTGCTCTAAATAAACCCCACGACCTATTCACTCTTGTCAAGAAACTAGCCAAGGAACCATCACCGGAACACCAGTGTGAAATCAACCCACAAGAATACGCTCTTTACATACAATCTAAGATCTGCTGTACAAATAAAATTACAATACCCCCTGTCTCGAGCATTCAGGGTTTCCCAGCTCCTTTAGTGTCATTCTCCACTCCTTCTTTGAAGCTGATTGAAGATATGATCTCATCTCTCAACTTATCTACAGCTCATACTGATCCTTGCCCAGCCTTCTGGATAAAGGATCTTCGCAAAGAGCTTGCTCCAATAATATCCAAGATCATAAAGTTATCATTCGACACTGGCTCATTCCCTACTGCCCTCAAACAGACATCTATCAGACCCCTACTGAAAAACCTCAAGTTAGATCCACAAAAAACAGACTCTTATCGACCCATTTCCAGCATACCCACGCTTGCAAAAATAATTGAAAAAATAGCCTACAGACAACTACAAGACCATATCGACACTGAAGCACCTTTGGATACCTGTCAACACGGTTTCAGAGAATCGCATGGGGTCGAGACGCTCCTCACTTCACTCCTCAACAGCTTAAACTCTGGCATCGATAACATCAAACAGGGTTTTGTTCTCATATTCTTAGATATTGCGGCTGCCTTTGATTCAGTCTGTCACGATCTTCTCATTTTCCGCCTGAGAGAGAAGGGTCTTTGTGGAAATGCCCTCGAATGGTGCATCTCATATCTCTCAGATAGATGGCAACATGTTCGCTCAAATGGTGAAACATCAGATCCGTTCCACCAAGAACAAGGAGTCCCGCAAGGTTCTTCTCTATCATCACTATTATTCAACATATACATGCAACCCTTATGTAACATTATCAGGTCCTTCAATGTCAACTTTATGATCTACGCTGATGACGTATTACTTTATATGCCATTCTGCATAGATAATATGAACATCACCCCCATAACCAACTGTTTTAACGCCATCTCAACCTGGCTATTGACTCAAAATCTTAGAATTCAGCACAAAAAAACAGAAGTTCTCTTTATCTCAAGGAACTCTAAGTTCACCCCACCTACATTCCTTGACGTGCAAGATGCTAAGTTGCAAGTAAAATCCCACATTCGATATCTTGGAGTGACGCTGGATCAGAATCTGGATTTGAAGTCCCACATTGCCAACACAGTAAGGGCAGTGTATTTCAAAATTCGATCCCTCAGACACCTCCGCCAACTGATTGATCCAGATGATTTCCGTACAGTCTACCAGGCTCTAATTATTCCCCATTTTGACTTCGCAAACTCTATATTACAAGGACTCCCTCAATCTACTCTAAACCCGCTTCAACTAGCCTTAAACAGTGCAGCAAGAGTGCTTTTCGGGGTACCTAGAAGAGAACACGTAACCCCTCTCCTGAAACAACTACATTGGCTCCCCATCCAAGCGAGAATCACCTTTAAGACTCTGCTCCTGGCCTTTAAAGCTCAAAAAGGACTCTCTTCCTCATCATTATCTGAGATGATACAACCAACCCTTACCAACAGGCTAAGAAGAACTACTGAATTAAACTTGCTAATGATACCAAAAGAGTCCTTAAGATACAACTCTTCAACAGTAAATCGAGCCTTCAGTTTATGCGCTCCGAAACTTTGGAACACCCTCCCACCACACATTAGGTCCATCTCTGATCTCCTCCAGTTCAAAAAGGCCTTGAAACATCACCTTTTCACCAAATACTTTCCAGAGAACATAGTAACACAGGCACACTCCATTCACAACTTATCACACCCAAATAGCAACAATCCCATTCTTTCCATGTAACCTCTGCTATCCCAACAACTCTTCACACCTCTCTCCCTTACCAATACTGCCCCTTTATATACAATGTGTCTTCCAAATGTAAATAGTTACACTGATTACTATTTGTTCTAAACAAATTACTATTTGTTTTAATTAATTACCCCGGTTTACCCAAGTTATTGTGCCTGTTATATGTATAATACTCAGATATTGTATTCTGTCTGATGTTTTCTTGTTCTATGTAAACCGCGCTGATTATAAATAGTGCGGTATATAAAAGATGTTAAATAAATAAATAAATAAATAAATAAACAACCACCTCCCTAAACTCAAATTTTGACATAGACATACTCAAAGTAGAAAACTCAGTTCTTTCCGTCTGTCTTATCTACAGGTCCCCCTCATCAATTCACGAAACACTTGCCTCAGCACTAGAAAGCATCTCCACCACTCAGATCAGAAAATTCCAAATCATCTTGGGAGACCTGAACTTAGCATCACTACCAACTAGTCATGCAAACAATTTCATGGAAGCCATGGAACAACTAGGGTACCAACAAATCATAACTGACGCTACCCACGAGAAGGGAAATACCCTAGACTTGGTTTTCCTACCCACCAACCAACGGACGGGCGAGGAGAAACCAGTTATCAGAATAACTCCAGTACCATGGTCAGACCACCACCAAGTAGATCTCAAAGTAAAACTGCCCTCTCCACCCAAAAATGCAAAATCCAGGAGGACAACACACACGCAGAGGAGTTTCAACAAATTCAACAAGGAAAATCTCATAGGCTCCATTACCTCCCACTTAGATTTGGAATGTACGGACCTTGAGGTTCTAACCAGCAGATGGAACGAAGGTATACAAAAAACATCAAACCCTACATGGAAAACCACTACAGACTCAACTAAACCTCGATCGGAACCTTGGTACACAGCTACACTGACTGGAATGAAAAGGGCACTCCGTAAATCAGAGAGGAAGTGGAGACAAACAAAATCCATTGTACACAAGACAGAATACCTGACCCTCCTCGCCAAATACAAAGAAGAGATTAACTCCGCAAAAAGAACTCACCATACAAATTTACTGAACAAAGCCATCAATAAGCCCCGCGAATTATTCGAACTGGTCAAATCTCTAACAAAAACAACACTGGTTGACCATGCTGACAACGTAATCAAGCCTCAAACTTTGGCAAACCACTATGCAAGCAAACTCACGGCCTCAACTCCCATGCAATACCTGGGCCCAACCCTCCCAGTGCCAAACCCAACCTTGGCAACCACCGACAGTCAAGACATGATATGGAACACATTTCACAAACTTGATGACAAACAAATAACTAACATAATCACAAGCATCAACACCACCACCTCCCCACTAGATCCCTGCCCAGCCACTTGGATCAAGGCAGTGAAACAGGACATCACTCAACTTGTCTCGCACATAGTAAACCTATCACTGCAACAAGGAATCATGCCCATACAACTAAAGAAGTCTATCATAAGACCTGTCTTAAAAAACAAAACAAGCAATAGAGAAGACCCTGCTTCCTATCGACCAATATCGAGCATATCGTTCCTGGCCAAAATCATTGAAAAGGCCGTGTTACTACAACTGCAAGACCATTTGGATGACAACGAAACCCTGGATAAACAGCAATATGGATTCAGACGATACCACAGCGTTGAAACACTACTCCTAGCGCTGCTTGACAACCTCCTCAAGGGTTTAGAAAACAAAAAGAAACTGTTTCTACTCATATTCATAGACATATCTGCAGCATTCGATACAGTTCACCATGGCACCCTCTTAAACAGGCTTAAATCCATTGGAATAACAGGAACCCCTCTGAAATGGTTCTCCTCGTACATATCAAACAGAATGCAACAGGTCCAGTTCAACGGAGAAAAGGCAGAAGCATTCACACAAACACAGGGTATACCACAGGGTTCGGCTCTCTCAGCACTCCTGTTCAATATTTACATGCAACCACTTTGCAAAATCTTCCAACATCATAATATCAAATACCACGTCTATGCAGACGATATTATGCTGTACACTCAACTCGACATTGCCAACCCAAACTACACCCAACTCGAAGAGTGCCTAAGTGAGATGCAAGCCTGGTTACTCCAAAGTAACATGACGATCAACCACAAAAAAACAGAGGTAATGTACATCTCCAGAAAGCCAAACTTCGATCCCCCCGGAACAATCACCTTATATAACAATACTTACCAAACGAAGGAGGAAATAAAATATTTGGGAGTAACGTTCGATAGTAATCTAAAAATGGAGAAACACCTCCGCAAAACAAACAAAGCTGTTTTTCACAAGCTTAGGGTCCTCCAACCGCTAAGGAGCATTATCGAACCTCAGGACTTCAGGACCATTGCCCAGGCACTCATCATGCCACATTTCGACTACTGCAACGCCATCCTGCAGGGTCTCCCAAAGAGAACTCTGAACATTCTGCAAATGGCGCAGAATGTAGCCGCTAGGGTCATCACGAAAAAAGGCTTTGCTGATCACATCACCCCGGTATTGATTGAGCTCCACTGGCTCCCCATCACGGCTCGTATAAAATACAAATCACTCACAACCACCTTCAAGCTCCTACATAACATTGCTCCATCCTTCCTCTCCACCTTGATATGCTCACAACCACCCAACATAAGAACATAAGAACATAAGACATGCCATACTGGGTCAGACCGAGGTCCATCAAGCCCAGTATCCTGTTTCCAACAGTGGCCAATCTAGGTCATACGTACCTAGCAGTTTCCCCAAAAGACACAAGTTCCACAATGCTTGTACTGGGTCAAGCATTGATATCCTGGGTCCCTTTTTAATAGTGGTTTATGGACCTTTCCTCCAGGAACTTGTCCAAACCTTTTTTAAACCCAGCTATACTATCAGCCCTTACCACATCCTCCGGTAACAGATTCCAGAGTTTGATTACACGTTGAGTGAAAAAATATTTTCTCTTATTTGTCTTAAATAGTTTACCCTGTAGCTTCATTACATGTCCCCTAGTCTTTCTATATTCTGATAGCGTAAACAATTGATCCACGTTTATCTGTTCCACTCCATTCATTAATTTATAGACCTCTATCATATCTCCCCTCAGCCGTCTCTTTTCCAGGCTAAAGAGCCCTAACCTTTTTAGCCTCTCTTCATAGGAGTAGCCTTCCATCCCCTTCACCAATTTGGTGGCTCTTCTCTGTACTTTTTCTAATAACGCTATGTCCTTTTTAAGATACGGTGACCAGAATTGCACACAATATTCAAGGTGCGGTCGTACCATGGAGCGATACAGAGGCATTATAATATCCTTTGTTTTATTCTCCATCCCTTTCCTTATGATACCTAGCATTCTGTTTGCTTCCTTGGCCGCCGCTGCACACTGGGTGGAGGGTTTTAACATGTTATCCACGATGACTCCTAAATCTTTTTCCTGGGTGGTGGCTTCTAATGTGGAGCCTTGCATCGAGTAACTATAGTGTGGGTTGTTCTTTCCTAGGTGCATGACTTTGCACTTGTCCACATTAAATTTCATTTGCCATTTGGATGCCCAGTCTTCCAATTTATCCAGGTCCTCCTGCAGTTTTCCACTTTCCTCTTGGGTTTTAACAGCTTTAAACAGTTTTGTGTCATCTGCAAATTTGATAACCTCACTCGTTATTCCCTTTTCCAGGTCATTTATGAATATGTCAAAAAGCAGCGGACCCAGTACAGATCCCTGGGGTACTCCACTATTCACCTTTTTCCATTGGGAATATTGGCCATTTAGCCCTACTCTCTGCTTTCTATCTTTTAACCAGTTCCCGATCCACAATAGTACACTGCCTCCTATCCCATGACTTTTTAGCTTTGCCAAAAGTCTCTGATGGGGGACCTTGTCAAAAGCTTTCTGAAAATCCAGATACACTATATCAACCGACTCACCTTTGTCTACCTGTTTATGCACACCTTCAAAAAAACATATCAGATTAGTAAGACAAGATCTTCCTTGTCTAAAGCCATGTTGGCTGTCTCCCATTAGGCCATGACTATCTACATGCTGCGTAATTTTGTTCTTTATGATGGTTTCTACCATTTTCCCTGGTACTGACGTCAGGCTCACCGGTCTGTAATTTCCCGGGTCACCCCTGGAACCCTTTTTAAAAATTGGTGTTACGTTGGCGACCCTCCAATCTTCAGGTATTACAGATGATTTTAATGAAAGTTCACAGATTACCAATAGCAGGTCTGCAATCTCATATTTCAGTTCTTTCAACACTCTGGGATGTATACCATCCGGTCCAGGTGATTTGCTACTATTCAGTTTATCAAATAGTTGTAATATATCTTCCCGGTGTAGCGATATTTCTCTCAATTCCTCTGCAGTATCACCTTTAAATACCACTTCAGTCTTGGGTAACATCCCTACATCTTCCTCAGTAAAGACCGAAGCAAAGAATTCATTCAGTCTCTCCGCTATAGCCTTGTCTCCTCTTACTGCCCCTTTTACCCCTCTATCATCTAACGGTCCAATTGACTCTCTCACAGGCCTTTTGCTACGAATGTACTTGAAAAAGTCTTTATTTCGTGTTTTTGCTTCCGCAGCAAGTTTCTTTTCAAATTTCCGCTTTGCCTGCCTTATCAATGCTTTGCATTTAACTTGCCAGTGCTTGTGCTGTTTCCAGTTTTCATCATTTGGCTCTTTTTTCCATTTCCTGAAGGTTGCTTTTTTGGCAGCAACAGCCTCTCTGACCTCACCTTTAAACCATGCTGGCAGTTTTTTGGACTTTCTCCCACTTTTCTTAATGCGTGGAATACAGCTGGTCTGGGCTTCGAGGATAGTATTTTTAAATAACACCCAAGCTTGCTGTAAGTCTTTAACCTTTGGAACCGCTCCTTTTAGTTTTTCCTAACTATATTCCTCATTCTATCATAGTCTCCCTTTTGAAAGTTAAAAGGTAGTACTGTGGATTTCTTTACTATTTGTTCTCCAATAATTAAATCAAACATGATCATATTATGGTCACTATTGCCAAGTGGTCCCAACACCCTTATTTCTTGCACCAGATCTGGCGTTCCACTAAGGACTAGGTCCAGTATGGCTTCCCCTCTGGTCGGTTCATGAACCAGCTGCTCCAAGAAGCAGTCATTTATTCCATCTAGAAACTTTATCTCTTTAGTTTGTCCTGCCGTGACACTGACCCAGTCGATACCGGGGTAATTGAAATCACCCATTATTACTACTCTGTTGTGACTTTTGTTAGCTTCTGTGATTTCTTTGAGCATTTCATCATCCTTTTGTTCATTCTGGCCAGGCGGTCGATAGTACACACCCACTGCCATCACCTTCCCCTTCATAAGTGGAATTTCAATCCATAGAGATTCTACAGCAAATTTTGTTCCCTGCAAAACTTTAATCCTTTCTGACTCAATGCCCTCTCTAACATAGAGCGCAACCCCTCCACCAATTTGATCAGCTCTATCATTACGATATAGTTTGTATCCAGGTATCACAGTGTCCCACTGGTTATCCTCCTTCCACCATGTCTCTGAGAGTGCAATCATATCTAACCTCTCATTTAGTGCCATATATTCTAACTCTCCCATCTTATTGTTTAGACTTCTAGCATTGGCATACAAGCATTTTAAAGACTGTATTTTATTCATATTAATCTGGCTATTGGTAGGCATGGGTAATTTGGAATCTTTATTCTCTGTCTGCTCCTTACTCAAGGGCATTTCGGCTACTATACTCCCTTTTGGAACCTCATTGCTTTTGGTAGTATCCTTCAAGGATACCTTCGTCCGAACCATGCGCTCCTGGGTGACTGTCGGCTTTCCCCTAATTTCTAGTTTAAAAGCTTCTCTATCTCCTTTTTAAAGGTTAATGCCAGCAGTCTGGTCCCATCCTGATTAAGGTGAAGCCCATCCCTTCGGAAGAGCCCCCCCTTTCCCCAGAATGTTCCCCAGTTCCTAACAAATCCAAAACCCTCATCCTTGCACCATTGTCTCATCCACGCATTGAGACTCCGGAGCTCTGCCTGTCTTTTGGGTCCTGCACGTGGAACAGGAAGCATTTCGGAGAATGCTATCCTGGAAGTTCTGGAACCTTCAACGCCAACACCCTCCTCATTCCAGCCGATATAAGAACTGTTAAAACCAATACTAGTAATAGAGCGTTCTCATACGCAGCACCTACACTCTGGAATCATCTGCCGCCAGAGTTACGAGATTGCAAAGACCTAACTGTCTTCAGGAAAAACCTCAAGACTCATCTTTTCCAGAGTCATTTTAATTTGAATTAACCTAAGGGGTCTAAGTCCAGAACATATTTATGTACTCCTGCTCGCATATTGTATAATGTATATATGTATATATGTAATTAGTACTCATATACCTAACAAGCCCCTCGTGTGATGTGCCTACCCTCCTGATCAACCTGTACACACCCAAATTTTACTGTACTGATTGACAGTCCTCTTTATGTTCCCCTTGTGTAATCAGACCGCTGCTGATCGCTGGAAGCAGCGGTATATAAATGTTTGCTAAATAAAATAAATAAAATAAAATTTAAAAGCATAGGAACACCTAGTGGAAGGTTTTCTGGAAGCATGGAGGATATCCTTCACTTGTTGAGAAAGATTCCAGCCTTGAAGGTTTAGGCCTTCAGTAACCAAGCTCTGAGGTGAAGGGACTTGGGGTTTGGGTGCCACAAAGTCCCCCCCTCCTGGGACAGAAGGTCTGGAGCAGCTCCCAAGTCCAGGGAGGGGGCTTGGGAGATATGCAGAAGTAGAGGGTACCACACTTGGCGTGGCCAGCGTGGAGCTATGAGGATCATAGATCCTTGATCCCTCTGGAGTTTGAACAGAGTCTTGGGAATCAAGGGAATGGGTGGAAAGGCATACGGGAAGCCTTGACCCCAGTGAAGGAGGAAGGCATCCTTGGCCTGAACTCCCTGACACGGAATTCTGGAACAGAACCGGGGAAGTTTGGCATTCCACGGACTTGCAAAGAGGTCTATGTCCGGGGTTCCCCATTCTTGGAAGATTCTGAGTACCTGATCCGTGTGCAGGGACCATTCGTGTGGAAGCAGAACTCGACTAAGTCTGTCTGCCCAAGAGTTTTGAATTCCTGGGAGGTATACGGCCAGGAGATGGATTTGATGCTCTCTGGCGAAGGCCCACAATCTTAAAGCTTCGTTGCAAAGCGACAGAGAGCCAGTTCCTCCTTGCTTGTTTATGTAAAACATGGCTACTTGATTGTCCGTATGAATGAGGACTGTCTTGTAGCTGAGCAGGGTATGGAAGACCTTGAGAGCTAGAAAAACTGCTCGGAGCTCCAGGAGGTTGATATGAAGAGAGGTCTCCTGTGGAGACCAAGTATCCTGAGTGGAGAGGTCTTGTAGATGAGCTCCCCAACCTGTTTGGGAGGCATCTGTTGTGAGGGTTGCCTGGGGCAACAACCGTTGGAAGGGGGACCCCAGCAACAGATTTTGGGTGGACATCCACCATTGGAGAGACCAAAAGAAACGTTTGGAGGTTGCTATTTGGTCTGAGAGAGCTCCTGATGCTTGAGTCCACTGGGTGGACAAAGTCCATTGAGCTGCTCTCATGTGTAGGCGAGCATAGGGTACCACATGCACTGTGGATGCCATGTGGCCTAACAGTTGCAGCATCTCCTGGGCAGTTAAGTGGTTCTTTGACTGAATCTGGGAGGCTAACTGCACTAGACGTTGGCAACGGGCCTGAGGAAGGTAGGCCCTTGCAGTGGTAGTATCCAACCAGGCCCCTATGAACTCTAGGGACTTAGTAGGGGTGAGCTGATACTTTGGGAGGTTTACCACAAGTCCCAGATACTGCAGAATGCATCTTGTGCGGTCTAGGGAAATCTGGGCCTCTGACTGAGATGGAGCTCGGATGAGCCAGTCGTCCAGGTATGGGAATACAAAGATTCCCAGAGTGCGTAGAAATGCAGCTACTGTTGCCATGCATTTGGTGAACACTCTTGGAGCAGAGGCCAGACCAAAAGGAGTACCCTGTATTGCTAATGTTTTCCTTGGAAAAGAAAACGGAGGAACCTTCTGTGAGATGGATGGATGAGGACATGTGTGTACGCATCCTTGAGATCTAGAGAACAAAGCCAATCCTGACTTTGAAGGTATGGAAGGAGAGTGCCCAGAGAAAGCATCTTGAACTTCTCCTTGCATAGAAATTTGTTCAATTCCCTGAGATCTAATATGGGTCTGTATCCCCCTGTTTTCTTTGGAATCAGAAAATAGGGGGAGTATTTTTATTTATTTATTTTATTTAGCTGTATTTATATCCTGCTTTTCACCGGGTCAAAGCGGTCAATTGGGAGATACATTTAACACGAGGGGATATGACACACATACGCTAATACTTACAGGGAACATGGGCAATGGAGGGTTAAGTGGCTTGCTCAAGACCACAAGGAGTACCTATAGGACTAGAAATCCCAGTCCCTCCGGCCTGAGATTGCTGTCCCCAGGTGGGACTTGAACCCCCGGCCCTGCGGCCTGAAGTACCTTGTCCTAACCACTAGGCCACTCCTCCCTGCTGTAAAACCCTGACCCTTGTTGAAGAAGAGGTACTTCTTCTATTGCCCCTTGGGCAAGAAGGGTAACCACCTCTTGACCTAGAAGGTTGAGAAGAGATGTTGGAGAATTGAAATGTCTCACCATGGTGTGAGGAGGAAGGTTTGAGAAATGAAGTTTGTAGCCCTCCCTTATGATGGAGAGGGTCCACTGCTCTGATGTAATTTGCTCCCATCTGGGAGCAAAATGAGCTAACCTTCCTGGAATGGTGAGAGGCTCTGGCTGTTTTAAAGTCAGAAAGGCTAAGTTCTATAGCATCAAGTCAAAAACCCTGAGGAGGTTGGGTCTGCTGAGTTGCAGCAGCCCCTGTAGACTTAGGCCTGGCCTGTTTAGGTTGCTGACGCTTAGTGGCAAAGCGACCTGTAGATGATTGTTGGCCAGAAGCAGAAGGGAATCTGTCCTTTTTGAAAAAAGACTTCTTGAAGGGTTTTTTCTTGGCAGGAATGGAGGTTGACTTTGAAAGTCTATCCAGAGCAGAATTTTCTGCATCCATTTGAGTGGCTTTTATTTGCCATTCTTTGCCAAACAGGTTTTCACCTGTACAGGGAAGATTTCCTAAGCCATCTTGGACCCAAGGTTCTAAATCAGAAGCTTGGAGCCAAGCAATTCTGCGAGCAGCTATGGCAATGCCAGAAGCTCTGCTGGCATCTTCAAAGGAGTCAAATGCTGCCCTGTTGGAAAACTTTGAAATATCTTGAGTATGCTTAAGCCAAATGAGGAATTCTTCCCTTTTATCCTCTGGAAGAAAAGGGAGGAAAGTGTGCAGCTTATCTGCAACTTCTTTTAGAAACATACCCATGTAAAGACTATAGGAGTTGATTCTGGCAATGAGCATACTGGCTTGGAAGATTTTCCTACCAAAAGCATCCAAGGTCCTGCATTCTCTTCCTGGAGGAGCAGAAGAGTGTCTCTTTGTACTCTTTATCCTCTTCATAGCTGACTGCACCACAGTGGAATGGTGAGGAAGCTGTGTTTTATGAAAACCAGGACTAGGAGGGACACGATACATAGTGTCCAATCTGCGAGAATGAGGAGAGATAGTGAGAGGAGTCTCCCATAAGTCAATCATGTGTTCATAAAGAATCTCATGAATTGGTAAGGTGACTGCCTCTTTAGGAGCCTTAGAATAACCTAAAATATCTAATTTTTTTGCTCTAGGCTCTGTTTCAGAGGTTACTGAAATAGAAAGTCCTTTAGCTACTTCTCTTATGAAGTCTGAAAGGACAAGTCCTCTGGAGGAGACATTCTTCTTTTTGGAGAAGAAGGCTCTTCAGGAAGGGCTATGGATACTTCAGCAGACTCCTCTGATGTATCAGAATCATCAGAGGAATCAAAGTACCGTCTGTCAGGGTGCTCTTCTAAAGCTCGGTACGCGTATCGAGCGGTATCGACATCGGGCGTCATCGGTACCGGTTCGGTACCGATGAGCAGCTCTGGACAGGGAACCTCTGCAGTCGATATCCTGGTCGATGCCGATGCAGTCGGTACCGGTACCGGCGCTGGTGCCGGTACCGGAGCCGATACCGACAACGGAGTTTGTTGTGGTATCAGCGGCGTCGCAGCTTGAATAAAGGCCTTGATAGCCTGCTGCATGGATAGAACATTCTGATCCATCGACGCCATGAATGCCTGGAATTCGGTACCGGAAGGTTGCGCCGGTACCCCAGAGCATTCTAACAGGTGATCGGTCGAGGCCGTGCCATCGATGTCAACCTGTAACCCCATAGGTGGAGCTTTGGAAGCCGGAGCTTCTCGCCGGGGTTGTTTTGCCGGTACAGGATCCTCGAGGGCAAGCCCGGAGGCATCTCGATGCTTAGAGGGAGATCTACCCTTCGAGGACCGGCTGGATTTATGTTTGGTTACCTGAGATCCATGGGAGGAAGAAGAGGCCCTGGAAGACGTCGATGCTACTGAAGCTGCATCAGAGGGAAACAGCACATGGAGCTTGGCTGCTCGGTTCTGTAAACCCCGTTTAGACATCAAAGAGCAGGACGGACAATCCGAAATGGAGTGTTCAGGACCCAAACATTTAAGACACCATTCATGGGTGTCTGTAACAGAAATGGTACCGCTGCACTTAGTGCATTTCTTAAACCCGGAGGCTGGTTTTTCCATGAGGAAAATTTCTTGTGAGGCCTAAGGTCCAAAAAGAAAAATACACTAAGTGAGGGAAAAATATATAGTTTTTTTTTTTTTTTAAAGAAAAGAAAGAAAAGACCGGCGGTACCGGTCCGGAGTCGGGGAAGGCAGACACGCGACCAAAGAAAGAAAATAAAATAAAGAACTTCTTTAGCGGTGACAGGGCTCAACCTGCTGGCTCCGCGGCAAAGAAGAACTGAGGAGAGGCGGTTAGGAAAGGCGGGAAGGCAGTGCGCAGGCGCTGTGGGATGCTCCCAAAAGCTTCACTTGCCCTTTTTAGGTAAAAGTCATTGAGGAGCTGGTAGCTCACCAACTGGTAGAAGTTTTAAAAAATAACCAAATGCTGGATGATAAACATGCTCGATCCCAGCAGTTTGATAGTACTGAAACTTTATTGCTGGCATTGATGGATGATGTGCACACCATGTTGGATATAGGCCTTCATGGTGTTCTTTTACTCTTGAATGTGCCTGCAGCCTTTGATATGGTTGATCTCACTAGAATAATCTCATGTCTATCCGTGGTAAGAATGGGAGGGGAGAAGGTTGTTCAGTATTTTTTCCCCTATCTGAGTAACAGAGTATAGTCAGATTAGAGGATAGGTCCTCATGCACCAGTCCACTCATGAGAGGACCCCTAAGGATCAGTACTTTTGCCCTAGTTGTTTAATCTTTATATGGTCCCACTGTGCAGGGCCAGGCAGGCAGCGGGCCTTCAGTTTTATATTTCTACTGATGATGCTCAGAGTTTGATCTCTTTGCCTACAGATGCAATAATCTGAAAGTAAGATGTATCTTGTAACTTGCTAACACAGCCTTATACCATATTACTATTATCAGTGACTATTAGGGTCTCAGACTCTGGGCATACAAAATACTCATTTGACATTGAGATAGTGCCCGTATTGCATCAATGACCCATAAATGTTATAGCCACGTTTATAAACAGTTGTGGAATTGAAATTTGAATTAAACAGTGCTAACTCAGTTTAATAGTGCTTAACTTTTAGCTTTATCCCCAAACAACTGATGGTAATCCCGTCTTGTGCAAGACAATCCAATGTAGGAAGCTGCTAAAGGCCTCAAAATTGGTGCAGGAGATAGCACACCCCATCAGCATGCATTTGTCAAAATAAATGCGTGCCTCAAATTGAAAGACCAATAATGGAAAAGCTGAAGGGTGTACTGGTAGCAGCCAAAACACAGATTCGATATCTACACCTTTGCCATGCGGGCCCCGGTTCCACACTGCCGAACTAAGGACACAGCTGCATACAAAGTTCTGGAGGGTTATGGTCATTCACTGACTCATCAGGTGGGAAAGACATGTTATGAATTAACCTAAATTTACCCTATTTCTTCTTTCGGACTACCCCTAAAGGTGAAATAATAAACAAATGAAAAGGGGGTTCATCGAAGGGCCCCACAATTCTTCCCAGAGCACATTTCGCCTTCAGTTTGTCACAAATGACATCTGCCAGGCGCAACGTCGAAGAAGAATTGCATGCTGTTGTGCCCCGTACTGGACCCTGAAACGGTATCCGAAAGCCCTGTTCAAAACCAGGTAACAATTGCCCACCCCCATACTGGTCCCCATATCGTACCAAACCTGGCCACAACATCTCTAAATTTATCGGGGTTGGGGCTAGGCCTCATCATGGGTCATCACTTGCTGGGAGGTTGGGCACCTGCCCCCCTTTCGGCTGCATTAGATTTCAGTAAAGTCTTTGACACTGTTCCTGACAGGCGACTTATAAACAAACTGAGCACCCTAGGGATGGACCCTAAAGTTACTGCTTGGGTTAGAAATTGGTTGGGTGGGAGGCGACAAAGAGTACAAGTAAATGGAGCTCACTCTGAGGAGAAGGATGTTACCAGTGGTGTGCCCCAGGGATCTGTCCTTGGTCCGATTCTTTTTAACATCTTTGTTAGTGATATAGCGGAAGGGCTGTCGGGTAAGGTTTGCCTCTTTGCGGATGATACCAAAATCTGCAATAGAGTAGACACCCAGGAAGGTGTAGATAACATGAGGAGGGATCTAGCTAAGCTTGAAGAATGGTCTAGAATTTGGCAGCTGGGATTTAATGTTAAAAAATGTAAGGTCATGCATTTGGGCTGCAGCAATCCAAGGGAGCAATATACGAGGTGAAGTACTTTTGTCCACTAAAGAAGAGCGGGACCTAGGCGTGGTTGTGTCTGATGATCTTAAAGTAGCTAAACAGGTAGAAAAGGCGACGGCAAAAGCTAGAAGGATGCTTGGGTGCATACGGAGAGGAATGGCTAGCAGAAAAAAGGAGGTGATAATGCCTCTGTATAAGTCTTTGGTGCGACCTCATTTGGAGTATGGTGTGCAATTCTGGAGACTGCACCTTCAAAAGGATGTGAACAGGGTGCAGAGGGTTGCTACTAAAATGATTAATGGGCTTGTAGTAGCTGATAAGAATGCAATAAATAATACCCGGAGTCAGGCAAAGATTCAAGCCAATTTAATGTGCACAGACTCAGATTGCAGTAGCATTCAAAATGGTCTGAGCACAGAGCTCAGAAAAATGACAGTTTATATACTTTTCTTCTCCAGTCTAATACAGGCAAAACTCCTCATTGGCCACAGTGGCCCACTTACTCTCATCCAATAGACATCTCTGACCGGGCCCAGGACTCGCTCCCCCTGCTTGGGTCTTACTAGCCACGGGTCAGCAATTAGACATAACACTAAACATAATACTTTTACTACAGTATATTTTGCTACTTCTGCAAGGTCAGTTAGTTTGCAAAGATAGTGGAAGGCATATCAGAAGCATTCTTAACAAAAGCAAAACCAAGCGAGGCCAAACAAAGCAAGGTTAAGACGTATCTCTAGCCTTGGCTCAAAACACTAAACAATCTTCATAATGCTAGACAAAATATTCTTACACTGTTCGGCTTCTCTGCTATATTTTCATCCTAATTACGAGGTCAGTGCACAATCAGCAAAGATACAGTGGAGGACATTCCTACTAAAGCAGACATCTGGCTTACCTAAACAATAAACAGTAAAAGTTTTAATTCTCTTATCTCCAGGAGAGCAGAACATGTTATCAAACCAGAATAGAACAGTATTTCTTTCTAACAGCTAACAGCATTCTGTAATTTTCCAAAATCAGCAATAACATTTTAAAGCAGGAAAAAGGGCTTCAGACCTAGCTCTGCTACATACTAGGCCATTGCCTATCACATTCTTCATTATAAAGCATATGAGGACAGACTTAAGGATCTTAATATGTACACCTTAGAGGAAAGGCGGGATAGAGGTGATATGATTGAGGTGTTTAAATACCTCCGTGGCATAAATGTTCAGGGAGAGAGCCTCTTTCAATTGAAAGCAAGTTCTGCTACGAGGGGACATGGGATGAGGGTGAAGGGAGATAGATTCAGGAGTGATATGCGGAAATACTTCTTTACAGAAAGAGTGGTGGATCCATGGAATAGTCTCCCAGTGGAGGTGGTAGAGATGAGGACAGTAACTGAATTCAAAAAAGCAAGGGACAAACACAGAGGATCTCTAAAGGTAAAAAGGGGACTGTTGTAGTTGTTGTTATGGAAGGACAGACTAGATAGGCCATGTGGTCTTTTTCTGTCATCATGTTTCTATGTTTCTATGCATTTGATCGCAGCATGACTGCCCCCGCACAATGAGCAAGCTTGTCTGAATTTGCAGTCTGGAAAAGGACAGGAGGACTTGTTGAAGCACTAGCATAAGTCACCCCCCCGCGACCCCCCCTTTCGCTGTTGCTGTGCCCCCTGTCGAGTTACAAAAGGATTACAGTCCAGACGGCGAAACCTGCGCTCCTGCACTTGATGGACATTTATGTAAGCCACATGTTAATGTCCTTCGTCCCCCACAATAAATGCATATTTTCTTCCATCATATCCCTAAAGTCCTCGTCGTAATTCAGCCAGGTCCAGCCTTCATCTGCCTGAGATGCTGCCAATATGGCATCTGCATAAGCTAATAAAGCCCCATACTGCCCTGGAAAATAGAGCCCTCATACACTAGCCAGTCTCAAGAAGGCTCTCGTCCAATTTAACATGTTGCGGGAGACCTTACGCATTCTTCCTTTTCTTTTTACTCTCCTCAGAGCGCTTCCAACCCTCTAACAAGTGAAAAATATCAATATAGTCACGCTTCCTGATTTTATGTCACAGCTTGCGTGGGACCCACTCCCATAATTCCACGCAATTGACTAGCATGGGAGCGCTCCCACTTTTACTCGCTTGTCCGGATTCCCTGGATGCCGCCCCCCAACGACTTGGAGGAAGACGACAAGGATGAGCCATGACGACACCTATGCACATGCTTACGCTTGGCTCTAGCTTTCCGACCCCTGGCTACCCGCGCACCCGCCATTGTGTCTCTCCCAGCCTCCCGCGCACCCGCCATTGTGTCTCTCCCAGCCTCCCGCGCGCACCTGCCATTGTGTCTCTCCCAGCCTCCCGTGCGCCCGCCATTGTGTCTCTCCCAGCCTCCCGCGCGCCTGCCATTGTGTCTCTCCCAGCCTCCCGCGCACCCACCATTGTGTCTCTCCCAGCTTCCCGCGCACCCGCCATTGTGTCTCTCCCAGCCTCCCGCGCGCACCTGCCATTGTGTCTCTCCCAGCCTCCCGCGCACCCATCGTGTCTCTCCCAGCCTCCCACGCGCCCACCATTGTGTCTCTCCCAGCCTCCCGCGCTCCTGCCATTGTGTCTCTCCCAGCCTCCCGCGCACCCATCGTGTCTCTCCCAGCTTCCCACGCGCCCGCCATTGTGTCTCTCCCAGCCTCCCACACCTCCCCTCTTGTATGCTCACCTGAAGCCACCCTGATCCCTCCCTGTCAGTTCTGTTGAAGCCTATGAGTCCGCCCCCTAGCGTGCTGAGACTCGGCATCCGTGCCACCAAATCCTCTCTTCCAGAACTCTGGGACTCGGTCATGGCTGAAGCCACTGTGGGATCCGCCGGTTCCTGGGAGGATGGGACAGAAAAGACACCCCCAGCAAGCCCACCTGAACATGACTTGTGATCCAACCCAACCCATTACCTTAGTTCATGCCTGACACACTCAACCCCTCGGCCACCCAGGAGGCCGCACTCCCATTGCAAGTGGGCCCAACTCTCTGGGAACTAAATATAGGTCAGCCCCCGCATCCATAGCCCCAGTACCCAGCGAACCCTGAAACCCATTGTCCACAGCCAATCAGCCATGGCACGCCTGTCCCAAAAGGGAACATAGCATTCATTGCCCCTCCTGGCAATCGGGTCCTGAAGCCCCCATAGGGCCCGTTGCACAGAAACTATTGAGCACCCCTGCTTCCACCACCCCGTGAGCCTGACCCATGTCCACCCCCGCAGATTCCGGGGTGGTCACAGACCCCGAGGATCCCTCAACTCGGGAGCTCAAAACCCCAGCACAGTCAGGCCTGTGAATCCCTTGAGTACCTGCAGAAGAGCCACCCAGGTCAGTCCCCAGGCCTGCCTCCCCTGGATTCCACAGGTCAGCATCACCCACATTTCCCCCAACCCCTCCTGCCTCCTGGACCACCTCGCTGATACTCCCCACCCCCGTCCCCTGCCCCTATGTCAAACCTGAGCCTGCCTGCTCCGCCCCCTTACCCTCCCCACTAAATTTGCCGGCCCCTGCACAACTCCTACATCCTGTGCCTGTGCCTCCATGCTGCCTGATAAGCCCCTACCCCTGCCACAATGCCCCTGGCCTTCCTCTTTCCCCAACCCACTGACCGGCTGATCAGCTCACCCTCCTTTTGCACGCAGGTGCTGCTGCCATGCCACCCCACCTGTGTGAAGCGCGCTGCACTCTGCACACACTTCCCTGGCTCCTTTTCATTAAGAAAATTAAGGCCCCGCTCACCGCTTGCCTGCATATCACCTCTCCTGCTAGCAACGCGAAAGGAACCGCCACCGCTCTGCCCTGCACCTGACTAGAAGTGATCTGCTCGCCGCCACCCGTCTTCGGCCATCCAGGATGGGGAAATGAGAGTGGAGCCAGGAGCCCTCCCCAGTCAAGGGAACCATTCTCCCGCGCACTGCCCCACTGACAAATTAAATCGTCCCATGTTGATGACACAGGGTGATTTCAAATGTCGCTACCATTCCCCGCACCCCTAGGCACCGGAGCACCCAGTTACTGTGCGGCCCCTGGGACCTGCGGCCTCCCGTATCTCTCTAATCAGAGGGAATGTTAATCAGAGATGTGAGGTATTTCTCAGAAGCTTAAATGTGATCATCAGTGATTTATATTTAATGCGGTTTAAGAACATAAGATATGCCATAATGGATCAGACCAAGGTCCATCAAGCCCAGTATCCTGTTTCCAACAGTGGCCAATCTAGGTCATACGTACTGTCACCACCAGGTGGGCAGGCTGCCGCCTAGGGTTGCAGATCTGTGTCTGATGGTGATTAAGTAGTTGTGAACACGAATGGTTTAAGGTAAAAGGATTTATTTCCCCTCCCGGGGTCGGATTCTTCAGGTAATATAACACAATACTCAAAACAAATAAGCCATACTTTCTGGCAAAACACAAAGGACATTATAACAGCTTTTTCTTGCTTCTTAAAGTAAAGAGTAAACGTTAAACAGGCAAAACTCAGCACATAGCTTTCATATGTGCAAAACAGCACTCTTCACTGATAGTGTTTTCCCTCCACACTATACAGCCTTTTGACTAGCGAAAAGATGTCACTTTACCAGAGAAAATCAATGTGCAGTCCATTGGGTCACTATCAAATGAACATTCACTGACTGTATCAATGACCATAGGCTCCTGCATACATTCAGAATTGTCTGAGTTCTCCTTGCCACAATACTTCTGCAAGTTCCCCTGTAACATGCCGTCACAGAGTCTCTCTGCACAACTTCCTCTAGGGCTGGAATAACAGCTACCGTATTCCTCGGTGTTTGGGAGAGAGGGAAGCCACCATTCAGGGTTCTTAGAGTTTAATTCCTTCTGGCAGGTTCTACCCTTGGAACGCTTATAAGCTCTGGCTTCAGGCTTTGCAAAAGAATATTCTTCTCCCCTATTAACACCAGGTTTAAGCTTGCGGGGTTTTCTCTGAGGCTTAGGAACTGCTACTATATCTTCCTCAGACATGCACACATCTTCAGGGAAATACCTTTCTCTCTCTGGGGTTGTTAACTGCTCTCTCTTCAGCTCAGTGCTCAAATCCCTTGGCTGGGTGTTACTGCCCTGCCCCCACCTAGGATTTATCACACGAGGCTTCTCAGCGTTAACCCTGTAGGTATTCCTTTTATCAGTAAACTTTAACTTCCTATCAGAGACATTCTCCAGGCTACAGCTCTCAAATACATACTGTTTGTCTTTAGGCTTCCAATCACTCCAGTTGGAACGTTGCCTCTGAGCTCCAAACAGCTTGCAATCAGCAGAACACTTGCAACTGTTCTCTGACCTCACTGGCTGCTTTCTCCTGCAGTGCTCTGGGTAGTTTCTGTGGTGAACCCTTCCTGGTTCTGGCTCTGACTCACGTTCTGGGTCAGAGTCTGAAACTCCTCCTTCTTCCTCTAGACCAGCTGGTTCAGTTAGTTCAGCTAGTCCTCCTCGTTCCACCCGGTCTCCTCGTTCTACCCCGTCTCCTCGTTCTAACTCTGTATTTCCTGCATAGCTCTTATAGTGGCTATTAGCTCTTCCCCTTTCCAGGTGCACGCTATTAGGAATTGGGGAATGTTTCTCAGCTGGGCTTATTTGCAAACCCTGTGGGGCTGGGTTTGTTTATGTCGCCCCTGACAACTGCTGCTCACATGGCCTGCCTGCCTGTCAGCTTCAAGACTAGAACTCAGTGAATCCTGTGTTTTTAAGGTAGGAAATGGAACTTCTTCATCACAGTACCTAGCAGTTTCCCCAAAAGACACAGGTTCCGCAATGCTTGTACTGGGTCAAGCATTGATATCCTGGGTCCCTTTTTAATAATGATTTATGGACCTTTCCTCCAGGAACTTGTCCAAACCTTTTTTAAACCCAGCTACACTAACAGCCTTTACTACATCCTCCGGTAACAAATTCCAGAGTTTGATTACACGTTGAGTGAAAAAATATTTTCTCTTATTTGTCTTAAATAGTTTACCCTGTAGCTTCATTGTATGCCCCCTAGTCTTTCTATATTCTGATAGCATAAACAATCGAACTACGTTTACCCGTTCCACTCCAGTCATTAATTTATAGACCTCTATCATATCTCCCCTCAGCCGTCTCTTTTCCAGGTTGAAGAGCCCTAACCTTTGTAGCCTCTCTTCATAGGAGTAGCCTTCCATCCCCGTTACCATTTTGGTGGCTCTTCTCTGTACCTTTTCTAATAATGCTATATCCTTTTTAAGATACGGTGATCAGAATTGCACACAATATTCAAGGTGCGGTCTCACCATGGAACGATACAGAGGCATTATAATATCCTTTGATTTATTTTCCATTCCTTTCCTTATGATACCTAGCATTCTATTTGCTTTCTTGGCTGCTGCTGCACACTGGGTTTTAACATGTTATCCACGATGACTCCTAAATCTTTTTCCTGGGTGGTGGTTCCCAATGTGGAACCTTGCATTGTGTAACCATAGTGTGGGTTGTTCTTTCCTAGGTGCATAACTTTGCACTTGTCCACATTAAATTTCATCTGCCATTTGGATGCCCAGTCTTCCAATTTATCCAGATCCTCCTGCAGTTTTCTACAGTCCTCTTGGGTTTTAACAACTTTAAACAGTTTTGTGTTGTCTGCAAATTTGATAACCTCACTAGTTATTCCCTTTTCCAGGTCATTTATGAATATGTCAAAAAGTAGCAGACCCATTACAGATCACTGGGATACTCCACTATTCACCTTTCTCCATTGGGAAAATTGGTCATTTAGCCCTACCCTCTGCTTTCTATCTTTTAACCATTTCCCGATCCACAATAGTACACTGCCTCCTATCCCATGACTTTTTAGTTTTGCCAAAAGTCTCTGATGAGGAACCTTGTCAGAGGCTTTCTGAAAGTCCAGATACACTATATCAACCGACTCACCTTTCTCTACCTGTTTATTCACACCTTCAAAAAAACATATCAGATTAGTAAGTCAAGATCTTCCTTGTCTAAAGCCATGTTGGCTGTCTCCCATTAGGCCATGACTATCTACATGCTGTGTAATTTTGTTCTTTATGAAGGTTTCTACCATTTTCCCCGGTACTGGCGTCAGGCTTACCGGTCTGTAATTTCCCGGATCACCCCTGGAACCCTTTTTAAAAACTGGCGTTACATTGGCGATCCTCCAATCTTCAGGTATTACAGATGATTTTAATGAAAGTTCACAGATTACTAATAGGAGGTCTGCAATCTCATATTTCAGTTCTTTCAACACTCTTGGATGTATACCATCCCGTCCAGGTGATTTGCTACTATTCAGTTTATCAAATAGTTGTAATACATCTTCCCGGTGTAGCGATATTTCTCTCAATTCCTCTGCAGTATCACCTTTAAATACCACTTCAGTCTCGGGTAACATCCCTACATCTTCCTCAGTAAAGACGGAAGCAAAGAATTCATTCAGTCTCTCCGCTATAGCCTTGTCTCCTCTTACTGCCCCTTTTACCCCTCTATCATCTAATGGTCCAACTGACTCTCTCACAGGCCTTTTGCTACGAATGTACTTGAAAAAGTCTTTATTTCGTGTTTTTGCTTCCGTAGCAAGTTCCTTCTCAAATTCTCGCTTTGCCTGCCTTATCAATGCTTTGCATTTAACTTGCCAGTGCTTGTGCTGTTTCCAGTTTTCATCATTTGGCTCTTTTTTCCATTTCCTTAAAGATGCTTTTTTGGCAGCAACAGCCTCTCTGACCTCACCTTTAAACCATGCTGGCAGTTTTTTGGACTTTCTTCCACTTTTTTTAATGCGTGGAATACAGCTGGTCTGGGCTTCCAGGATAGTATTTTTAAACAACACCCAAGCTTGATGTAAGTCTTTAACCTTTGCAACCGCTCCTTTTAGTTTTTTCTTAACTATATTCCTCATTTTATCATAGTCTCCCTTTCGAAAGTTAAAAGGTAGTACTGTGGATTTTTTTTACTATCCCTCCTCCACTAATTAAATCAAACACGATCATGTTATGATCACTATTGCCAAGTGGTCCCTTATTTCTTGCACCAGATCTGGTGCTCCACTAAGGACTAGGTCCAGTATGGCTTCCCCTCTGGTCGGTTCATGAACCAGCTGCTCCAAGAAACAGTCATTTATTTCATCTAGAAACTTTATCTCCCTAGCATGTCCTGCCGTGATACTGACCCAGTCGATACCGGGATAATTGAAATCACCCATTATTACTACTCTGCTGTGACTTTTGGTAGCTTCCTTGATTTCTTTGAGCATTTCATCATCCATTTGTTCATTCTGGCCAGGCGGTCGATAGTACAACCCCACTGCCATCACCTTCCCCTTCATACATGAAATTTCAATCCATAGAGATTCTACAGCAAATTTTGTTTCCTGGAAAACTCTAATCCTTTCTGACTCAATGCCCTCTCTAACATAGAGCGCAACCCCTCCACCAATTTGATCAGTTCTATCATTACGATATAGTTTGCATCCAGGTATCACAGTGTCCCACTGGTTATCCTCCTTCCACCATGTCTCTGAGATTGCAATCATATCTAACCTCTCATATAGTGCTATATATTCTAACTCTCCCATCTTATTGTTTAGACTTCTAGCATTTGCATATAAGCATTTTAGAGACTGTATTTTATTAATATTAATCTGGCTGTTGGTAGGCATGGGTAATTTGGAATCTTTACGCTCTGTCTGCACCATACTCAAGAGCATTTGGGCTACTTTACTCTTTTTTGGAATCTCACTGCTTTTGGTAGTATCCTTCAAGGATACCTTCTTCCAAACCATGCGCTCTTGTGCGACTGTCGGCTTTCCCCTATTTTCTAGTTTAAAAGCTTCTCTATCTCCAGACTGGCAACCAATGTCAATGTAAATTGCATAGTAATGGAGTGATGTGATCTGAGCCAGGGGTTTTGTAAATAATACAGGCAGCAACATTTTGAGCCATCTGAAGTTGACTAAGTGTCTGCTTTGGAAGTCGTATTGCAAAAATTGAAGTGCGGGGTGATCATAGCTTGAAGCACAGATCTGAAATCCTGATTAGAAAGCAGTGGTCTCAGTTGTTGAAGCATTCTTAGTTTGTAGAAGATCATACTTATGGTCAGCTTGATGTGTGTAATCATACTGAGCATGCAATAGTGTCAAACCAAGGTATTTCACCTCATTTTTACTAATTCAGCTTTTTGAAGAAGAAAGTTTTGAGGAGTAAAGTGATGTATAATCCAAATCAGCCTCTTCCTTAAAGCCTCAACATCTGGGATCTTATTTCCCATACTACGGGCATTTATGCACACTGCTTTCCAGATGTTGCCACTTTTACCCATTTCAACAGAGGTGTTTAATGTTTTACTTACCTAAGGGCTTTCACTTACCTGAGGGCTCTCTTCATCCATCCCCAAAGAACCTACTTTAAAGCCCTTTTCAGTAGGTTAGCCAGTCTGTTGCAAAGACATTTTGACCCTTCTTGGATAGGTGGATGCCATCTTTGCTCTGCAGCCCTTGGAAAATCATCCCATGGTCCAGGAAACCAAAACACTCTTGGTGACGCCATCCACACAGCCATGCATTCAACTCCAGGATGCAAGCTTCTCTGCCTTGGCCTTTACCCTCAACAGGGAGGATTGAAGAGAACACCACCTGTGCACATAACTGCTTCACCCTCTGTCCCAGAGCCATGAAGTCACTCTTGATACACTCAGAGGGATATCTAGCAGTATCATTTGTGCCAACATGGATGAGCAACATTGGATAATAGTCAGTGGGCTTGATGAGTCTCAGCAAACTCTCCATAACATCTCTTTTGGCACCTGGCAGACAGCATACCTCTCTGGACATAAAATCTGGTCAGCAGATGGACGCCTCAGTATCCCTCAGAAGAGATTCACCAACCATCACTACCCTTTCACTTCCTTGTGGTCACTGATTCCGCAATATTTGAATGCTTGAGCTCTAGTTCTTCCCTTTCCTGGGATATGTTCACCTCCTCCACTTCCGGGTCTGCATACTGGTTCTTCAATTCGAGGGCTGGAGGAGTTGGGTTGTTGATTCTGAAGACTCTGGTGACTTGTATCCAACTCCTTTCATTATGTATCATCCTATCTTCATCTCTGTGAGAGAGCTTGGATGCTTTAAGAAGCATCTCAACAATGTACTTCTTGCTGTCTCAAATGCTTCTCAGCCTCACCACCTCCTTTCTGAGCTCCTCCACTTGTTTCATGAGGGCTTCAGTTTGCAGGCATCTTGCATATGGAACCGGTCCCTCGACTGGCACTGGGCTGTCTGTCTGAACAGAAACAGAAGCTGTAATGGGGGCAACAGCTTTGGCAATACAATTTTTCACAGTCATCGTTCAGTTGGTGGAGCTTTGGTACCTGTTGAAGTAAATGAGAGAGATCTACCAAAGTCCCTAACTTTTCCTCAGCTGTCCTTTAAGAGAAAAAGCAGCTAATCTCTTTTATGTGTGCTCTAGCAGTGCTATTCTATGTCCCTGTGTGTAGTCCTGCTTCCTTGCTAGACAGTTATTATTTTACACTACAAAAGTTTGATATTATGTGTCTGAATTATATAGATTGATGTCTTCCCTTTGTAAAATTACCTAATCAAAGCCCCTTGAAGAATGACTATTTATTTTTTTCAACAAGCTAATTGGGGAGTTGCCCTATATAGCAAGAATTCTCACATGGGGTGGGTGGGAGCTGGGGTGGGAAGGGAGAGATCTAACACCTGTTGAGATCAGTAACTTCAAAAAGCTTGCTTACCCCTTTGAACCTGAAGACTACAGGAGGAAGCAAAAGAACTCTAGCAGCAGAAAAATAGCTTTACCCAAGACCACAAAAAATTCCCCTTTTGCAATATGGCAGAAAAGAATTAGCTATTAAAAATGAAAAACAAATAAAAAAACAAAATCCCTTTAAGAGCTCTCAGGAATAGAGCCATATAGTATTACCTTGCTTGCAATGGAGACCTTTTTAGGATAGACACTTCTCATCCCATGTGTGACCAACATCCTTCATACTGCATCAGCTTCATGAACTATGCAGATTCCTATAAATCTTGCAGCAAATGCCAAGAGCTTGGCCCTACATGTCTCACAAAGGTGACACCCTGCAAGGCCCCACTTCTCCTGCTGGCTTGGGGGTAGGTGGGCGAGGCACAGTGCATAAAGGCCATCCACAAGAGAGGGGCAGGAGGGAAAAAGTAGGTGGAGAAGAGGAGTGTAGTGACAAAGTGAGAAGGCATCAGGAATAAGTGAGCATGATGTGTGAATGGTAGGAAGCAGAGAGGTGAGGGATAGGTGAAGTGGAGAAGGGTGATTAGAGAGGTGGGGGAGCTGAAAAAGGAGGACGAAAGTGAGAGAAAAGGAGCAGTGAGGAAGAGCTACCAAAGTGGGAGAGAGATGGAAACTAAAACAGGAAAGAAATTAAAGAAGGATTAAAAAAGGTATATAGAAAGGCAATACGAATATAAGATTAAGAACTACAAAGACTATCCATTTTCTTTCGTAAAAGTTTGGATGTCCAAGTTTTAGGGCAAAAGGGAAGACATCAATCTATATAATTCAGTCACATAATATCAAAATTTAGTAGCGTACGCAGCCGCCAGAATACTACATGGAGCCGCCAGGAGGGACCATATAACGCCAATTTATTTATTTTATTTATTTATTTATTTTTTATACCGCGCTCTTTAGAATCAGTGCAGTTTACATGTATACTAACAGGTACTTTTTATTCCCTTGTCCCCGAAGGGCTCACATTCTAAGTGTACCTGAGGCAATGGAGGGTTAAGTGGCTTGCCCAAGGCCACAAGGAGTGGCCATGGGACTAGAGACCCCAGTCCCTCCGGCCTGAAGTTGCTTGTCCCCATGCGGGATTTGAACCCCCGGCCTTCCGGCCTGAGGTAACCTGTCCCAACCACTGAGCCACTCCTGAAACACCTCCACTGGCTGCTGGTCCACTGCAGACTCTCTTTCAAAATCCTACTGTTGACTTTCAAGGCCATCAACGGCCTCACCTCCTCCTCCATCACAGGCCTCATCCTCCCCACTCCCCCAAACAGAGTCAGAAGGTCAGTCACTGCCAACACGCTGAGTATCCCTAGCAAGATCACAAATTGTTCTCAAGCAACAAGAAAACAGAGCCTTCGTGTACTACGCACCCACATATTGGAATGCCCTCCCGCCTGGCCTCAGGGCCTTGACTGACCTTACCCAGTTCAGGAAGGCGCTGAAACACCACCTTTTCCTCCAGCACTACTCTCACAACGAGGACACACAACACCCACCCATTCGCAACCACCAAGACAGCCGCCCCAAAACACTTACAATACACAGTCTCAGCCCTGCACATTAGCTCAACTGGACACCCTGTCATGCACATGTATATAGCCACCGAATCTTGTATATAATAGCCAGTCAGCCCGGTCGCCACTTCACTTCTGTTGACCTGACTGTTTAGCCTGTATTATAGTTACTTAAATGAGTAGCCAAGCTACTGTGTAGCCTGTACATAGTTACCCCAGTTAGCCCAAGTTGCGAAACGTGTTCTTTGTAAGTTCAGTACGGGCGACGCCTGCGCTGTACAAATTTGCTGTTGAATGTAAACTGAGCTGATTTTAAAGAGTGCGGTATAGAAAAGACTTTAAATAAATAAATAAATAAAAGTCTGATAATGACGAGAGATTGGTATGTGCTAACATTGTCATTGCAAAGCATAGATATACAGTCAAACCTCGGTTTTCATGATTAATCCGTTCGAAAAAGTCTGACTAAAACCGAAACGTATGAAAACTGAAGCAATATTTCCCATAAGAAATAATGTAAATCCAATTAATCCGTTCCAGACACCCAAAAATATTCACAAAAAATACATTTTATAGAGAATAACTATATTTTTACATACAGAAAACAATGAGAAATAAATATAAATGACTAATGAAATGGATAAATGAACATTTAACATCACTGAAAGCAAGCTAAGTACAGTACTGTACAGTACAGTATGTTAACATCTGGCCTTAGCCACCCCTGACAAGCTGCTGTGCCCAGCTCTCTTCGGAATCACATTGAATTCAGTCCATTAAAATACCTTTACATTATCTGCTCAATGCTTCAGAATGGCAGAAAATCTTAATGATATAGCTTCAGACGTACCCTGCAAGAGAAAGAACTGCCTCCCACATTCATGCAACATCTCCTGCTTACGTTGACAGCTTTTCTTCCCTGCTACCGGGACAAAATCTCAGTCAAAAGATGTTGAAAACTGAAGCAATGCATGAAAACCGGGACAAAATCTCAGTCAGAAAAGACGTTGAAAACCGAAGCGTATGAAAACCGGGGCAAATGAAAACCGAGGTTTGACTGTATTCTATTGAATCCATCCACTAATTCCTCAGATTTTTATGAAGGTGCTAATCAATTGCTTTTGGCGTTTGGAACAGGGGATTTAATTGTTGGAGGGGATTTTAATTCAGTCTTAGATAATACATTAGAAAGAAGTACATTATCTAAGGGCTCCTGTTGCTCCCTTAATGTGGCATTGCGTGATATGATAGAAGCACTGGGTCTTGTAGAAGTGTGGCGCTCTCTTCACCCCACTTCTAGAGAGTATACCTTTTTTCATTTCCCCATCATTCATATTCACCCACTGATTTTTTTTTAACATCTTCCACACTCCTGCAGGAGATTGATGCTTGCGTGATTAAACCCATCATTATTTCAGATCATGCTGCGATAGTTTTGGATATTACTCCCCAAGAGCAGACTATTAGGATCAGATCTTGGAGATTTCAAAATAGTCTTTTACTGGAAGCTTCCTTTAGTGTAACGATGAAATCTTTTATTGAAGAATTCTTTCAAAGAAACGAATATGATGAGTTATAATTTTGCATTGTATGGGAGGGTCATGCATTTGGGCTGCCAAAATCCAAGACAGCGGTACAGTATAAGGGGTGAAGTACTTCTGTCCACAGAAGAAAAGCAGAACCTGAGTGTGATTTTTTCTGTTGATCTTAAGATGGCTAAAAGGTAGAAATGGTGACAGCAAAAGCCAGAAGGATGCTTGGGTGCATAGGAAAAGGAATGGCCATCAGGAAGAAGGATGTGATAGTGCCTCTGTATAAGTCTTTGGTGAGATCTCATTTGGAGTTTTGTGTAAAATTCTGGAGACACACCTTCTAAAGGATACAAACAGGATGGAGTCAGTGCAGAGGATAGCTACCTAAATGGTCAGTGGACTTAGTCATAAGGCATATGGGGACAGACTTAAAGATCTCAATATGTATACTTTGGACGAAAGGTGGGAGAGAGGAGATATGATAGAGACGTTTAAATACCTCTGTGGCATAAAAGCACAGGAAGAGATCCTCTTTTAATTGAGAGACAGCTCTGCAACGAGGGGGCATAGAATGAAGGTGAAAGGGGATAGACTCAGGAGTAATATGCGGAAATATTTCTTTATAGAAAGAGTGGTGGATGAGTGAAATAGTCTCCTGGTGGAGGTCATAGAGATCAGGACAGTATCGGAATTCAGGAAAGCATGGGACAAACACAGAGGATCTCTAAAGGGGAAAAAGGGAGTGTAGTAATTGGTATGGAAGGGCAGACTGGATAGGCCATATGGTCTTTTTCCGCCATCGTGTTTCTATGTTTTTAAACAGGGAGGCTTTTAAGGCCACCTTACAGGGGCAAAATAATTCACAAACTAATTCAGAAAAGATACCTGTATAATAAATTTCTAACACAACAGGCCAGGAAGGAAATTTTTGTTCAGAATACTGGTTATTATGCTGGCTCAAACAAAGCAGGTAAAATATTGGCTAACCTTTTGAAAGCAAAAAAAGCTAAGAGTTTTATTACTGCTATTCAGCCTGATGACTCACATCTTTTGACTAAATCCACTGACATTTGCAAAGCCTTTGCTACTTTTTACAGGAAACTTTTCAAATCAGTGATCATCTATAATTTGCCATCATTTAAAACTTTCCTTTCTTCATTAGAACATCCAAGGCTGTCAGTGCAGGATAGTCAAAGTTGGGGGCACAGATACAAGTAGGAGAAGTTCTCTCAGCTATTAAATCATTATCCAATAATAAATCACCAGGTCCAGATGGGCTAACGTTAGAATTCTATCAGCATTTTGCCCCATATTTAGCTCCTAAATTAAGGCATTTGTATCAAAATTTACTTCAGCACCCACCCAATTCTTCTAATTTTTCCGAGGCCATAATAGATCTTTTTGCCAAACTAGTCAAGATCCCAAACGTTTAAATAATTATCAACCAATTTTACTTTTAAATGTAGACTACAAAATTTTAGCGAAAAATTTAGCCACGCGTTTAATTGAATAATACCTTATTGTTTGTAATGTGCAAACAATAAGGTATTATTCAATTTAATAGCCCATGTTCCCTGTAAAACTATCTAGTTAATGAATTATCGGTATTCTCAGGATATAGAATCAGTTGGAGCAAATGTGAGCTTCTTCCCTTGAATGACCGTGTTGGAAGGTCTGATTTCTCAGCCTTTTCATTTAAATGGTCTCCTTCTGATTTAAAATATTTAGGTATGTATTTCTGTAATTCAGTGACTGAAACTATTAGAACTAATTGTAATATTATTATCAATGTGGAAACACGAAGGCTTTTACAGAAATGGTCCCCTCTTAGTCTGTCTTGGTGGGGTTGATTGGATACCATAAAGAAGAGCGGGACCTAGGCGTGGTTGTGTCTGATGATCTTAAAGTAGCTAAACAGGTAGAAAAGGCGACAGCAAAAGCTGGAAGGATGCTTGGGTGCATACGGAGAGGAATGGCTAGCAGAAAAAAGGAGGTGATAATGCCTCTGTATAAGTCTTTGGTGCGACCTCATTTGGAGTATGGTGTGCAATTCTGGAGACCGCACCTTCAAAAGGATGTGAACAGGATGGAGTCGGTGCAGAGGGTGGCTACTAAAATGATTAGTGGGCTTCATTATAAAGCACATGAGGACAGACTTAAGGATCTTAATATGTACACCTTAGAGGAAAGGCGGGATAGAGGTGATATGATTGAGATGTTTAAATACCTCCGTGGCATAAATGTTCATGGAGAGAGCCTCTTTCAATTGAAAGCAAGTACTGCTACGAGGGGACATGGGATGAGGGTGAAGGGAGATAGATTCAGGAGTGATATGCGGAAATATTTCTTTACAGAAAGAGTAGTGGATCCGTGGAATAGTCTCCCAGTGGAGGTGGTAGAGATGAGGACAGTAACTGAATTCAAAAAAGCATGGGACCAACACAGAGGATCTCTAAAAGTAAAAAGTGGACTGTTGTAGTTGTTGTTATGGAAGGACAGACTAGATAGGCCATGTGGTCTTTTTCTGTCATCATGTTTCTATGTTTCTATGTTTTTGCCTAGCATTATCTATAAATTGGGCATGCTCCCAGGTTTTTGTAATAAGCAGTTTTACGTCAAATTGGAAAAAAATAGACATAATAATGCTATCAATTGTCCAAGGGAACTTTTTGAACTTGTAAAAACGATTACCAAACCTCCTCAAGATGCTCCATACAAAATCCCAATCCATCCCCAAATACTAGCAGATTTCTATGCTAGTAAGCTAATGCCCAAGGACTCACCTGGCATCCCCCTGCTGTTATTAGACCTGGTCAATACCAGCATTTGGCACACTTTTTACACCATTGACACGAGACAAATTATTGATATAATATAAAATATCAACACAACAACATCCCCACTAGATCCATGTCCAGTAGCATTAAAGCTATAAAATCTGAAATTGCCCCCTTCCTTTTAAATATAGTAAACCAATCTGTACAGCAAGGAATTTTGCCAAAAGCACTTAAAAGATCAGTTATCCGTTCCATATTAAAAAACAAGACTCTAAATAAAGATGATCCTGCTGCATATAGACCAATTTCAAGCATTCCATTTATAGCAAAAGTTATCGAGAAAGCGGTTCAACGTCAACTCCAGGATTTCATAGACACGACAGATGCAATAGATGAGCAACAGTATGGATTTCGACCATTCCATGGAGTCAAAACCCTCTTTCTAGTTCTAATTGACACAATTATCCAGGGAAATGAGAACACCAAAAAAGCGTTCATCCTAATTTTCCTGGACATCATGGCTGCTTTTGACAATGTAAACCACAAGACCCTCATATCAAGACTTGGCTCCATAGGCATAAAATGAAACACCCTCAAATGGTTCACAACCTAAATAACTGACCGCCTTCAATACGTCCAAATAGAACAACAAACATCCTCAACTTTCCTCCAAAACCAGGGTATACCCCAAGGCTCGACACTATCTGCTCTATTATTTAATTTAGAACCAACAGAAAAACAGCAGCAGCCACACTCAGCAGAAACGTAGCCAAAAAAACAAAAGAGTGGCAGGTTCACACACACAACACCTTTATTATACAATCAATAGGTGGCCAAAACCCCACACAGGACCGTGTTTCGTGTTGTACTTCATCAGGGGTTGTAAGGGCACACTTATCGGTGTGTGGTGGCAATAAATTTCACAATGCACATTGAAAATGTGATTGGAGCCCCTAATGCAAGGGCTAATAGTGTTTCTGATTTGTAAAGGCCGTCAAAGGCAACACTTCAAAGACGAGATGTTTTCATTCTTTTGATGTGCATCTCGTCTTTGAAGTGTTGCCTTTGACGGTCTTTACAAATCAGAAACACTATTAGCCCTTGCATTAGGGGCTCCAATCACATTTTCAATGTGCATTGTGAAATTTATTGCCACCACACACCGATAAGTGTGCCCTTACAACCCCTGATGAAGTAGAACACGAAACACGGTCCTGTGTTGGGTTTTGGCCACCTATTGATTGTATAATAAAGGTGTTGTGTGTGTGAACCTGCCACTCTTTTGTTTTTTTGGCTACTATTATTTAATTTATACATAAAACCAATATGCACTATATTCAAAAAACATAAAATAAATTACCACATATATGTTGACGACATCATATTGTACATGCAGTTTGACATACTCAATCCCACATACGATAACTAGCAACATGCCTAAAAGAAACTCAAAACTGGCTCCAGGTAAATAACATGACCATCAACTTCAAGAAAACAAAGGTTATGTTCATATCAAAAAACCCTGAGTTCAACCCACCATCAACAATCTGCCTAAACAACACTCAACTCCCAGTTAAGCAGGAAGTTAAATATCTTGGAGTTACCTTGGATAAAACACTCAGTATGGAACTCCACTTAAAACAACTAAACAGAACCATATTCTTTAAATTAAGGATCATACAACCTCTCAGAAACTTCATTGAACTCAATGACTTTAGAACAGTAGTCCAAGCCCTAATAACACCGCATTTTGACTACTGCAATAGCCTCCTGTAGGGAATACCCAAAAAGACAACGAACATACTACAAATGAACATAAGAACATAAGATATGTCATACTGGGTCAGACCAAGGTCCATCAAGCCCAGTATCCTGTTTCCAACAGTGGCCAATCTAGGTCATAAGTACCTAGCAGTTTCCCCAAAAGACACAGGTTCCGCAATGCTTGTACTGGGTCAAGCATTGATATCCTGGGTCCCTTCTTAATAATGGTTTATGGACCTTTCCTCCAGGAACTTGTCCAAACCTTTTTTAAACCCAGCTATACTAACAGCCTTTACTACATCCTCCGGTAACAAATTCCAGAGTTTGATTACACGTTGAGTGAAAAAATATTTTCTTTCATTAGTCTTAAATAGTTTACCCTGTAGCTTCATTGCATGTCCCCTAGTCTTTCTATATTCTGATAACATAAACAATCGATCTACATTTACTCGTTCCACTCCGTTCATTAATTTATAGACTTCTATCATATCTCCCCTCAGCCGTCTCTTTTCCAGGTTAAAGAGCCCTAACCTTTTTAGCTTTTCCTCATAGGAGTATCCTTCCATCCCCTTTACCATTTTGGTGGCTCTTCTCTGAACCTTTTCTAATAACTCTATATCCTTTTTAAGATACGGCGACCAGAATTGCACACAATATTCAAGGTGCGGTCTCACCATGGAACGATATAGAGGCATTATAATATCTTTTGTTTTATTTTCCATTCCTTTCCTTATGATACCTAGCATTCTATTTGCTCTCTTGGCTGCCGCTGCACACTGGGCCAAGGGTTTTAACATGTTATCCACAATGAACGCCTAAATCTTTTTCCTGGGTGGTGGTTCCTAATGTGGAACCTTGCATTGTATAACCATAGTTTGGGTTGTTCTTCCCTAGGTGCATAACTTTGCACTTGTCCACATTAAATTTCATCTGCCATTTTGATGCCCAGTCTTCTAATTTATCAAGATCCTCTTGCAATTTTCCACAATCCTCTTGGGTTTTAACAACTTTAAATAGTTTTGTGTCATCTGCAAATTTGATAACCTCACTCGTTATTCCACTTTCCAGGTCATTTATGAATATGTAAAAAAGCAGCGGACCCAGCACAGATCCCTGGGGTACACCACTATTCACCTTTCTCCATTGGGAAAATTGTCCATTTAGCCCAACCCTCTGCTTTCTATCTCTTAACCAGTTCTTGATCCACAGTAGTACACTGCCTCCTATCCCATGACTCTTTAGTTTTGCCAAAAGTCTCTGATGAGGGACCTTGTCAAAGGCTTTCTGAAAGTCCAGATACACTATATCAACCGACTCACCTTTGTCCACCTGTTTATTCACACTTTCAAAAAAACATAACAGATTAGTAAGACAAGATCTTCCTTGTCTAAAGCCATGTTGGCTGTCTCCCATTAGGCCATGACTATCTACATGCTGAGTAATTTTATTCTTTATGATGGTTTCTACCATTTTTCCCGGTACTGACGTGAGGCTCACCGGTCTGTAATTTCCTGGGTCACCCCTGGAACCCTTTTTAAAAATTGGTGTTACATTGGCGATCCTCCAATCTTCAGGTATTAGAGATGATTTTAATGATAGTTCACAGATTACTAATAGCAGGTCTGCAATCTCATATTTCAGTTCTTTCAACACCCTTGGATGTATACCATCCGGCCCAGGTGATTTGCTACTCTTCAGTATATCTAATAGTTGTAATACATCTGCCAGAGTCATAATGAAAGCATGACTCTCAGACCACATTGCACCTATCTGATACGAGCTCCACTGGCTCCCAGTTTCCTCAAGAGTAAGGTAAAAATAATAATGACTACATTCAAACTGATGTATAACATAGCCCCCTCCCACCTTTCTGCCCTCATCCAAATCCAATCGAACAACAGAGCCAGAAGAACACCCAACCAAAACTCTCTTATGGTGCCTCTTTCAATATGCAAAACCACACAATTCACTAGTAAGAGGGCATTTACTTATGTAGCCCCCACACAATGGAATGCCCTCCCTGAAGCACTAAGAGGAATAAAAGACCTCCAATCGTTCCGTAAAAAATTAAAAATCCACCTTTTCAAAGAACACTACACCAATCCCAACACCAACAGCGCATCAGTATCCCCATACCTCTAGGTCTTATTCTCTCCCCTTGCCGCACAGCCACCCTATAGACCAAAAATGTTACAATACCCAAATCTTTGAACATACATCATAGACCTCAATTGCAGGACACACAACCAAGAAGTCCAACTATGGACTTATATCCAATTGTACATAGCTCGTTGTAAATAGTTATTTGTTTTACTTTTACTTCTTCAATACCGTTCTATTTATTTATTTTTATTTATTTAACAGTTTTTTTATACCGCTTTATCATTTCAATCAAAGCGGTTTACATTGTAACTTAAACTTGGTAATGTACATTAAACAGGGACATTGATAACTTGGATTTTTCTGAGCAATGGAGGGTTAAGTGACTTTCCAGTGCTCTAACCATTAGGCTACTCCTCCATTCCTATGGACTATGTAATCACCTAGAATTTTTAACATAGTTATGCTGTTCTACGTAAAAGTTCCCCGATCTCTGGAAGTGGTGGTATAAAAATACATTCAAATAAATAAATAAATATTTCTTATGGAAGGGTAAAAGGCCGCACATTGCTCTTGCTAAATTAAAGCTCCCTCGAGAGAAAGGCGGGGCGAACTTTCCGGATTTTCTATTATATCACGCAGCCATTCTTCTTCAATATGGAGCATATTGGATTCAAACTGATTTTTCTTCTCCATGGTTGGACATGGAGAGGGCCCTTGTTAAACCTTTTAGGCTACAGGAATTACCATCCTTGAAACTGCCACAGAAATTACTAGATTTCCCTCTTATTAATAGTACCATTATAGCTCTGGGAATGCTGGATAGTTGCTGCATTATTTTGTACTCTAGTCTATTGATGATTCTCTTTGGTTTAATCCTAAAATACTTGTGAGAGGGAAGACTATTTATGGAAAGGCTGGATCACTAAGGGGTTGTTTAATATCAGTCAGCTTTTAGAGGGCGATAGATGGATAACAGTACAAAGGTTGATGGAAGTTTATAATCTTTCCTCTTCCAAGGCCCATAAGCTTACACATCTATTGAATGGGTTAGCATCATCAAATGTTTGGTCAGTTTCAAACCTCGAGCATCTGATTTGGGGGTTATTTGTCGTAAAATGTTAGAGGTTAGTAACTCAACCTCGTTCCTATACAAACAGCTTAAGGATAGTGGAGGTCCATCTCTGTTGGAACTTTACTGGGTTTGGGAGACTGATCTGGAGTTAGTTCCAGATTTGATTAATTGGAATTCTTTTTGGGATCAAACAATTAGACCAACAATGTCTAGTAGTCTCGCTAAAAACTTATTTTTCTTGGCACATCGCACAGTATGGACACCATTACGCATGCATAAAGCGGGACTATCGCAGCCCAATATTTGCTGGCAATGTTCTGCAAGAATAGGGACGCTAAATCATATGCTTTATGAGTGCTCGTCTATTTCTGGTCAGGTGTTTGGGAATATATACAAGATATACTTCAAATTGTAACCATGCAAGGCGGACGTGGTGCTCCCGCCCCCTTACACGGCACCTTCCCCCACCCCCCCTAAAATAACCACAACAGTACACTTTGTTGGCATTCAACTGGTCGCAGCTTTATTAACCATAAACATTATCCAACAAACTACCAACAACCAGAACTGCGTCATTCAGGTTCCGGCAGCGGGATGAACCCCCACCAGCCATGTGAGTAGCAAAGTGAGTTCCCTCCCGCCTCCGCCGGGAACCGTCCCCCGGCAATTCCATCCCCCCTCTTCCGGCTTCGCCATATTATTAGCAAAAGCCCCGAGGGATTCTCCGGGTTGGGGGTATCCCACCCCTGCCCTGCGTATTGCCAAGACTCCGGACCCCGGACACCTCCGGGATCCCGCCCCCCCCCCTCCAGCTGCAACCCACCCTTTTCCCGAAACCGCCCATCATTGGGATGGAAGGGTGGGGACGCCCGTCCTCCTCAACAGCTCCGACGGACTGACGCCTCGCCGGCATGCTCCCCCTTGGGCCAGCCTTCCCACCTGCCCTCGTTCATTGGCTCCCGCGCAGCTCACACACTTGCGGGAGCCAATGCATTTAAATGATGCTCACCGCCGCATTGGCCCCCTCTTCCCCCTCCTCTCCAAAGGCCGGGGCCACGCACCATGCCGCCCACCCGGTTAAATGCGACCTGCAGGTACGTGGCCCCGCGGTCTTCTCGTAACCGGGCAAGGCGGACGTGGTGCTCCTGCCCCCTTACACAGCACCTTCCACCACCCCCCCTAAAATAACCACAACAGTACACTTTGTTGGCATTCAACTAGTCGCAGCTTTATTAACCATAAACATTATCCAACAAACTATCAACAACCAGAACTGCGTCATTCAGGTTCCAGCAGCAGGACGAACCCCCACCAGCCACGTGAGTAGCAAAGTGAGTTTCCTCCCGCCTCTGCCGGGAACTGTCCCCCGGCAATTCCATCCCCCCTCTTCCAGCTTCGCCATATTATTAGCAAAAGCCCCGAGGGATTCTCTGGGTCGGGGGTACCCCACCCCCACCCTGCGTATTGCCAAGATTCCGGACCCCGGACACCTCCGTGATCCCGCCACAGGCACAGTGACACCTGTCCCTGAGCCTCCCCCCAAGTGCAAAGCTGCGACCAGCTACCCTGCCCTGAACCACATACTCCAAGGCCTCTTGCCAATCATTCAGGAGCAAATCCACCCCCACTGGGGATAAATGTACTCCGTCTGGCTGATATAAGCCAGCACAATCTACCTCTACCCAAGGATGCAAAATCTGCCACCCCCCTTTCTCACATACCCAGCGGCCAATTTGCCGATTAACTTTAATCAACCCACGAGACCACCTCCGGTGGCCCCAGCAAGCAGGCCTCGGAATTATATCCGACCATAACAATACAACATTCTTAAACATTAACAACACTTCCTCCAGGTCTCTCTTTGCCGCTCTGATCAGCTGCTTAACTGTCCAAGTCCCCAAGTCGTTGCCTCCGAGATGTAACAACAGCAATGCCGGGTATCCCCTTACACGCTGATGGTGCCTAAGCAAAGGCAATAGTTGCAGCCAGCGAAGACCGCACTCGCCCAGCCATGATACAGTCACCTCCGCAGCGTGCAATCCAATGTTCGCCCCGAGAGGCCTCGCCGCTGCTTGCTGACCAGCCCAGTATACAAATGAATGGCCGATCATCCAGCAGCCAAATGGCATCCGGCCCACATCTAAAAGAAAAAACACAGTTAAAAACTGTCCCCGTACTCCCCCTCACAAATGCACATACCCCCGGAATGCATTAGAGCGCCACCTGCCTATCCGCTGAATGTCCTGCTCATTCAAGCCCGCCTCTGAGGCACTAGTGGCTGCCCCAATCCTAAATGAATGAGGCGTGAAGTCACTGGGCTCCAAGCCCACCTGACGCACCGCCAACCGCAGGACTGCCGTGAACTGAAAACGCGTCAGGCGGCGCGAATTCTCATGCAGGAAGAGAAAACCGCCCCCCCCCCGCGGCCTCACCCGTAGGTAAGTCTCTATAGCAGCCACTGGACAAGTTGGGAAACCCCCAATAGCTCTCAAGAGCACCCATGCGCCCTTGCCCCTCTGGTCAGTCTTGGACCTCACCAACCGGATGCCCAACTCCCCTTTGGACACACGCACATGATGCAGCTGTAGTGCCCCACCTCCTGTCGCCGAGCTGGATGCCGCCACCAATTCCCCCACCCGGAAAGCCCCAAAAAAGGCCACACAAAACACTGCCTGAAACAGCGTGACCTCATATGCAGACGATGCCACCAAAGGCAGCGCCGCGCACAGCTTCCCGAGCAGCTCATGCGTGATCGGCCGTCGCCTATCACCTTGCAGAGGGTTATCCCGCTCCCAACCTAGCAACAACCAACGCGACAGGAACCCCCAGCTAGACGCTCCCCACCCCACTGCCCTGGAGAAAAATGCAAAGCCCGCTATGTGCACCCGTACCATCGATCTTGCTGCTCCCGCAGCCTTCGCCGCCGTGATGTATAAGCCCATGAGGTGGTCCGGGACAGGACCTTGCCGCCAGCCTCAGGCTGCCAAAAATTCCACCACACTGTCGCAGCCTCTGCAATAGGCTTGCCAAGTCGCTGGTGATACGGAACTCCACAATAGGTTCAGCATGCCCTCAGGCCAAGCTGCCATAAGCGCTCCGGGACCCGCATTCCAACAGTGTCTGCCTCTGGTGCCAAACGCCGGAACAGGTCCCACTTGAAACGGGAAAGAGCATCAGCAACCTGATTAGCATACCCTGGCACATGACGGGCCCTCACCACAACATTCAACCTCAAACATGTTAACACAACCTCCCTCATCATGGCCGCCACCCTCAAGCAATGCGGGGCATACCTATTAATCATACTAACCACCGCTTCATTGTCGCACCACCACAGCACCCGGTGATTGCGCAGCCTGTCCGGCCGCAGCTCCAGAACCACCAGCATCGGGAATAATTCCAGAAATGTTACACTATCGGTCAGGCCTGCCTCGCGCCACGCGAGCGGCCATGGCTCCGCACACCAAGAGCCCCCGAAATACACACCCAACCCAAAACCACCCGCCGCGTCCATAAAGAGCTGCAGATCGAAAGTAGACGTTTCCTTCTCCATCATAACCGCTATGCCATTAAAGCCTATAAGGAACTCATCCCAAACTCCCAAGTCCGCCCTCATGCTCCTAGAAACCCTAATGCAGTGGTGCGGCTTAAGTACACCCGAGGTAGCCGCCGAGAACTTGTGCATGAACACCTGCCCCATCGGGATGACCCGACAAGCAAAATTCTGTGAGACTATCAGCGCCTGCATCTCCCTCAGCGTAACTTTTGCCGACCCCATCACGTTCGCTACCAGAACCCGTAACCTCGCCACCTTCTCCAACGGCAGGCGCGCCACCATGTCCACCAAATCCAGCTCCACCCCCAAAAATATGAGGCGTGTCGACGGACCCTCTGTCTTACCCACCGCCAACGGGACGCCCCAATCCTGTGCCAGCCTCCCGAAGCTGTCCAGAAGCAATTGACATTGCCCCGACTGTGCCCTGCCGACGAATAAAAAATCATCTGGATAATGGACCATGTTCCCACATCCCACTGACTCCTCCAGGACCTAAGTGCATGAACGAACTGAACATCTCAAAATAGGAACAGGATACCGAACAACCCATCGGCATGCACTTATCGAAATAATACTGCCCTTCGAACTTAAAACCCAGTAAATGAAAAGAAGCAGGGTGAACCGGCAACAGGCGAAAAGCGGATTCGATATCCACCTTTGTCATCAGACACCCCGGCCCACATTCCCGTACTAACCCCACCGCCTCTTCGAATGACGCGTAACGCACAGCACACAATTCTCTTGGTATATGGTCATTGACCAATGCCCCTACCGGGAAGGACAAGTTGTGAATCAACCGAAACTTCCCGGGATCCTTCTTAGGAACAATGCCCAATGGGGAAACCACAATATGCGCGAACAGCCATTCTGCAAAAGGCCTGGCCACCCTACCCAATTCCAGCTCCACAGCCAACTTATCCCTAACAATATGAACAAAACGCCTGACCGATGGCGAGTTGCGCGCCCTCTCTGGACCCCCCTCTCCAACCACCGGTATGGGGAAACCATACAGAAAACCCTCCTCCAGCACCACCCCAGTCCTATGCCTCTTGTATCGCCTCAGCCAAGGCTTAAGCGCCGCGAATCTAATAGGGGTCAGGCCAGACCCATCAAGTCCTTATTGCTTGGGAGCAGGCGTGGGGACAACCGCTGCCCCTTTCTTGACACATTTAAGCGCCGAATGCCCCCCACCGCAGACTGAACAACTGTGCCAGAACTTACAGTCTGGAAAGGGGCAAGAGGACTTATTAAACCGCCAACAGATGTCCCCGGCTCCTCCGCCGCCTGATCTCGGCAGCACAGGAGCCCCTCCCCCTCGAAAGGGCCGCCCCGCACTCACTGATGACCCGTTACCCCCTTTCTGTCTGCCCCCCCCCGACATCTGTGTCAACCACAGGTTAATGTCCTGCGTCCCCCAAGACAACAACCTATTTTCTTCCATTTTGTCCCGGAACTTCTCATCATATTTGAGCCATGCCCAACCATCATGAGTCTGTGTCGCCTCCAAAATCGAGTCTGCGTAGGCTAGCAACATCCCATATCGCCCTGGGTAATGATGCTCCCACACACTAGCTAGCCGCAAGAAGGCCCTCATCCAGTTAATGACGTTGCGCGATGCCGTCCGGACCCTCCCCGCCTTCTCATCCTCTCTCCTTTTCCGTTTGCTATCCCCCGACTGCTCCCTACCCTCCAGCATCCTGAAGATATCTATATACCTCCTCTTCTGGATCTTCCGCCGCAGTTTGTGCGGAATCCCCTCCCATAGCTCAGAAAAGGACGCCAGCGGAGTCCCTACTCCACCAGACACAACCGCCCCCCCCACTCCCCCCACCCGTGGCACGCTCCCTGGCCCCCACACTAGAAGAAGATGACGAAACATCATCGGACGACGACGTAGAGGACCCCGACCTCCGCCGCCGCTTACGCGAGTGCCGACGCTTCCTCTTTGATTTGCCCGTCGCCCCCCCAAAACCTCCCCCCCATCACCCTGCTCCCTCTGACCCCCTTGCAAATCACCAGCTGTCGGAGTCCCAAGCTGCGTCGCCCCTACGAGGCCATCCGAAGCCGGCCGACCGCTCTCCTCCTGAAGCACCTCTTGCTGCTCCACCCTTGTCACCGCTGCCTGCACACTTCTCGCTGGCTCCGTGTCCATTCCGTCCCCTCGTAACGCCGCACCTCCCGGCTGCTCTGACCACTGCGTCTCTCCAGCCTGCACCTGTGAAGACAAGGAGGGAAAAAAGGAGGGGGAACCTGCCATGGCCCATGGCGGCTGCCATGCTCCCAGCCACTTAGCCCTGGAGGATCCTTGCCCCCCTCCCCGCCAATGCTCCCAAGCTGTGGGATACAACCCCCCAGGTACCATAGGCCATCCCCATGGGCCCCCTCCCAGCAATCCGTCCTGCCCGACCACCCCCCCTTGCGACCCCAACGTCATATGCGTTGGGCCAGATAAACCAGTAGCCTCCCTCCCCAAACGGGGGGTCCCCCCGACCCCTGTCCCCCCGGACCCCTTCCCCCCTAGAAGCCCCCCCCCCGAGCCCCCTGAGCACCCCCCCTGCACCTCGACGAGACCCGCCCCGGCTCTGCCCCCCTCCTCCTGAGCCTCCATGCTCCGGCCAACCCCTCACCCCGAACCCCCTTTTCAATGCCCCTTGCCCTCCCCCCTTGCCCCGGCGCCCCCCTTTTACCCCCAGCTTGCCTTCCCTTCGCCGCAGCTGCCCGTCCCACAGGCCGCCTACCCTCCTGGACCCCTGGCCCTCCCGTGCTGGCATCCCCCCACACCAAAAAAGACCCCCAACCTTAACCCAAAAAAACACTGCTTTCTCCCCCCCTTCCGTCTGCTGTTCCCTTTAGTGTATTCTATGCTTTTTTTTTTGATTCCTTACTCCGTTTTATACACCCCCACCGCAGCACTAATCAAATCCCAGTGCAGACCACTCGCCTGTGTTTTTCCTTTTTGCGGCAGCAGCCGACCACGTGCAGGCACTTCTGCTGCACACCGCCCTCAATCCGGCAGCCGCACCTCGGCCCGAGCTGTAAATGCCTACTGGGGCCTCCTCCACGCTGCTGACCGCTGCCCCCCACTCACCGCCGCACGACAGAGGCACCCAGAGCTCCCGCAAGACGCCCGTCCTCCTCAACAGCTCCAACGGACTGACGCCTCACCGGCACGCTCCCCCTTGGGCCAGCCCTCCCACCTGCCCTCATCCATTGGCTCCCGCGCAGCTCACACACTCGCGGGAGCCAATGGATTTAAATGATGCTCACCGCCGCATCGACCCCCTATTCCCCCCTCCTCTCCAAAGGCCGGGGCCACGCACCATGCCTCCCACCTGGTTAAATGCGGCCTGCAGGTACATGGCCCCGTGGCCTTCTCGATATCCCTATATCAATCCAAATCGTATTCTTTAGATCCCGATGCTTGAGAGGAATACTCTCAAATTATGATGGAAAACTGCTAGACCTTTTGGTGCTGCTGCGGAAGCAAAAACGCGAAATAAAGATTTTTTCAAGTGCATTCGTAGCAAAAAACCTGTGAGAGAGTCAGTTGGTCCATTAGATGATAGAGGAGTTAAAGGGGCACTAAGAGGCGACAAGGCGATAGCGGAGAGACTGAATGAATTCTTTGCTTCGGTCTTTACTGAGGAAGATGTAGGGATGTTACCCATGACTAAAGTGGTAGTTAAAGGTGCGGAAGAATTGAAGGAAATATCAATACATCGGGAAGATGTATTACAACTATTAGATAAACTGAAGAGTAGCAAATCACCTGGGCCGGATGGTATACATCCAAGGGTGTTGAAAGAACTGAAATATGAGATTGCAGACCTGCTATTAGTAATCTGTGAATTTTCATTAAAATCATCTGTAATACCTGAAGACTGGAGGATCGCCAGTGTAACGCCAATTTTTAAAAAGGGTTCCAGGGGTGATCTGGGAAACTACAGACCGGTGAGCCTGACATCAGTACTGGGAAAAATGGTAGAAACCATCATAAAGAATAAAATTACTGGAGATCTCTTGATGAGTATCTATCAATATCTTGAACATGATTGCTGTGATTTGTATTGTGCAACCTTTGGGTACAGTTTTTTTTGGTGGGGGATATAGTTTATACTTTTTAGTGTTAAAGACTATCTGTTAAATGAAAATCTTTAAATAAATTTTTGAAAAAAAAGAACTACAAGGACTTTAAAATATATCTTTCCATTTTCTTTCAAGTATGTGAATTATTGCTTGATGTAATTGTTAAAATTTTTAAATTAAAAAAAAAAAAAATATCATTAAACATTTTTGCTCTAACAAGAGTTTTGAGGGTTGAAGCTAGTCACTTCACTCGCTCCCTATCCATTTCCACATCCAGTTCAAACTTCTCAAACAAATCGTTTGAGGATTGACTCCATTGTGCTTTATACTGTTTTCTACTTGAGCCGGAGATATGGGGGTTTTCCATGGTTATAATTCAGTGTTTCATTCGGGAGCACGGGTCTCATTCCTTTCTTCCCCCACAATAATTTTCCCTCTAAAACTGTTGCTTTGGAGCTTTATAATTGTTAAATTACATTTTTATCATTTATTCTCTCTACCTAAAGATTGAGGCGAGACTTTTCCCTGGCCGTTATTTAATGTCCCTTTGCTATTACTGACTAGCAAAGACTTCTCAGTGAAAGAATCAGACTCTTTCGATAACGTCTCTGAGTAAAAGTAGTAACCGAGGCACGGCGGACACTGAGCTCTCCTTTCATCCCCTCCCCCAGCCACCCCTCTTTTCACCCTCCCCCCCCCCCCATTCCATAATAATCACGCAACTACAATGTTGGCATAACACCGGTCACAGCTTTATTAACATTTTACCATATCCAACAACAATTCCAAACAATCAACTTAAACCTCCACTTCAACAGAAATGTCTCACCTGCCATTTGGTTAGCAAAGTGAATTCATTTCCGTTTCCACCACAGAGAGTCCACGGCTACCAACCTACCAGCCCTCTTCCAGCTTCGCCATATTATTAGCAAAAGCCCCACCGGGGTTATCCGGGTCGGGAGAACCCCACCCCTGCCCTACTAATAGCTAAGGCTCCGGACCCTGGAAACCTCCGGGATCCCGTTACTCCCTCCAGCTGCAACACCCCCTAATAATCAGTCCACTGCTCCCGGTTAATGGGCGGGAGGGCAGGACACCAGCTGCTTTCCTCCCCCTCTTGCGAGCCACGAGTTAGGGTCTCACCGGCTCTCCCAACTTCTTCCCTCCCTCCTTCATCCTCCCCTGCTCCTGATTGGCTCCCAATGCCGACATTCACCCCTAGGAGCCAATCAATTTAAATGATGCCGCCCAGGCCTCCCATGATGCCTCCCTCCCACGCAGCCCGCCGAAGAACCGGGTCGCCGTGCACCGCCGGCCCGGTTACTGCCGGCCTGCAAGATACGGGCCCCGCGGCCTTAGTAATAACCGAGGCATGGTGGACGCTGTGCTCTCCTTTCAGCCCCCTCCCCCAGCCCCCCCTTTTCACCCCCCCATCCTGTAATAATCACGCAACTACAATGTTGGCATAACACCGGTTGCAGCTTTATTAACATTTTACCATATCCAACAACAATTCCAAACAATCAACTTAAACCTCCACTTCAACAGAAATGTCTCACCTGCCATTTGGTTAGCAAAGTGAATCCATTTCCGTTTCCACCGCAGAGAGTCCATGGCTACCAACCTACCACCCCTCTTCCGGCTTTGTCATATTATTAGCAAAAGCCCCACCAGGGTTATCTGAGTCGGGGGTACCCCACCCCACCCTACTAATAGCTAAGGCTCCAGACCCTGGAAACCTCTGGGATCCCGCCACCCCCCCCCCCCTCCAAAGCAGCGACCAGCGTACATCCCACCTAATACCGATTACAAGGCCTCCTTAAGGAGCAAGTCTAAACCTACCGGGGATAAATGCACCCCATCCTGCCGGTATAAGCCCGCACAGGCAATCTCTACCCAGGGATGCTGTATCTGGTAACACCCATGCTCCACCACCCAGTGCCCAGTCTGGCGATTGATCTTCGTCAAGCCCCGAGACCATCGTTGCTGCTCCCCACAGGCAGGCCTTGGAATGATATCCGACCATAACAAAATTACATCCGGAAACATCTTCAATACTGCTGCCATATCCCATTTGGCTGCCCTTATCAACTGTTTACAGGTCCAGGAACCCAGGTTGTTGCCTCCCAAAAGTAGCAGAATCAATGCAGGCCACTCCGTCATTCGACCGTGGTGCTGCAGCAAAGGCAAGAGCTGCGCCCAACGCAGACCGCACTCCCCCATAAGACCACCACCTCTGTCGCGTCTATTCCTGTAGCAGCAAAGCGCAGACAAACCAATGATACCAGGAGTCTGTTCAGAAGGTCCAAATCATTTATTTGTGCACAAGTCTCGAACCAATCAATTTCAAAATGGCTGAGCAAAGTTTTCAAGCATTACAACAACTTTTATAGACTTCTGTTCCATTCTAGGTATAGAAAAACATTTCATTGGTCCCGGTACTCTCCCGTACCTCCCGTAGCCCTTCTATTGGTCCCGGTACTGATAAGTTTCTCCAATTATGTTCCTTCTGTGGGCTTCTGTGGGCATGACACCTGCCTGCCCCCCTTCTAGTCCCAATTACAATGGTCAGTTCATCAACTTGTTACTTTCACACTTTCAAGGCTATGGGACCAGTTGTGCGTGCAGAAGAGCAAGGTTCTGTAACTCATCTGTCAGCACTCCTCAATATTTCTCTGTAAATGTACTTTTTCTTATCAGTAACTTTAAAACACATCTTTTCTGTATTTTTCCATTTCTTAATTCTGCAATTCTGCTTATCTAAGCTAATTCAATATTTCTACTGAGTTCTTTCTTACAATAGCAGCATGTTGGGGGATGTGCAATCCCATATGCCTCTCCACAGGCCTCATTTACAGGTCAAGCTAGCCATGCTGGCCTGCCTATGTTCGGACACTGTGGGTCACAGGCCTGCACCTGCCACATTCCCCCCTTTGATTAATCTCACCCTATTACTTAATAAGGTGTGAGAATTAAATCACTTTCTGAAGAATCACATCCTGGCTAAAGGATTTCTACCAGGACTGGCTGTATATAAAGCCATGATTTTTGTTGCGGTCTTCCGCTCTACTGTACTATCAATAGTGTTATGAATGGAACGTATACAACATGGGATTAAACATGGTAATAAGAAGATAACAGCAACAAGGATTAGTACCAATACGATGAAAGTCTTAAATCCTCCCACCCATGAAAAGAGGTTAGCAAACCAATTAGGAAATTTCAATGAGTGCCACGTCTGTACTGGCACATAAGCATGTCTTTGCATATCTTTAGCAATTTCTTCAACTACTTGACCTTTATCATCTATTTTTAAACAGCAATTGGTTAAGTTCAGCTTACCACATACTCCTCCTTCAGCTGCTAACAAATAATCAAGTGCTAAGCGGTTCTGATATATCGCAGTGCGCATCTGAGTACTTTGTCTAGCTAAGAGCGTGAGAGCATGACTAGTTTCATTGGTTATTATTTCAACTACTGCTTGTAAGCGAATGATACGATTAATCATATAAATTGGGGTACGATAACCATACATACCATCATCATTCCAAGTGGCGGGTCCATAATACTCAATAATTCTTTCTGGTGGCCAATCATCACCTTGCCATTTCTCCCACTTGCCTATCTGTAAGGCCTCTCTCTTTTGTCTTAGTGCTCTTTTGTGTCGGTGGGTAGTGTATACTGGGTATCCTAATTGTTCTCCATGTTCAGTGTTTAAAAGAAAGAAAGAAGGTCTGATGGTTCCTAAGACACATGCTCCTCCCCAGTGTGGTGGGAGTTGTGCATATGCTCGGTTTCCACAGATCCAATATAGGCCAGGTGGGGCCTGCCAGGCTTGGATTTCAGCAAGGTTAGTCCATAGACCTGCAAGTTCAGGAAATCTAGCTAATGGGTTAGGAGGTTCAGGATGTCCAATTCCTGACCACCATGCTGTCTTTGTGGTCGTGGCATTATAGTATTTCTGGCTAAGACAGACCAGCTGTCCTACCTTTTGGGTGAACTGGGGTCCAGTTCTGGCATAGCAAAGACGTCCAACGATTGAGTGCGCTAACACCCATTCACTGGTAGTCTTGTGTAATTCAGTCTGATTGTAAATCATGGAATAATTCAATTCTTGGGCTTCCCATGGCCACTGATCTCCCATTTGGGTTCCGCCACAGAAATAACAATCTGTGATCTTAAGACTAGATACTACTGCTCCGGCTAATTCTAGAAATAAATTCTGTGAGGGGTGAGGGATCTCAAACTTATTTACATGCATGGCTTCATAGAAAGTATTATGAAGATGATATTTAGATGACTTGTGGGCTTGGGTATTCAATCTGATATACACAATGGTCCCTGGATCTATTGCTCCTCCAGCAATACGTAAACCAAACTTATATCCTTGTTTCCATGCATGGGGATTGTGTATACGTAAGTGTAAGGGGTTACAAGCATCTTTCTGACATTTATCATTTGTGGTTGGCTTGGTTAGAGTAGCCATCCGCTTATCTATTTTCTCATCAGTTATACCAGTGTTCCAGGTAGCATAAAAAACACATTCCCAATACGGGCAATAGTAATCTGCCGCTGTAGCAGTACTATACCCTGATCCTGTTTTACCTGTACACTTCCACCAATTTGTGGCACCTTCTGGACACATATACTTATGGTCATTTCGATACGCTTTCTCCCATGTACCACAGGTGGACTGACTATCTCTATTAATAGCATTACATGCATCAAAATTCAAAACAGCAGGTTTAGTAATGTCCTTAAGTGGTGGTGTAGCAGCTAATATAGGTCCATCTGCATCCTTCCATCTTATTTCCAAGGTGTAATAGGATGGATTCTGATGCGGATTATAGCATGCTTTAATTTTGCCATGAGTGCAAACATTTAGTTCAGTGGTGTTATAGATACACCGAGTTATTGTTCCCTTGCAGGTATAGTAAGAATGGTAAAGCAAAGTCTGAGTTACTTTCAGTCCAGTTCTAGTAGAGGTAATACAAGCGGTGCATGGAGGTAGAGCATAAGTCTGTTCAAAACCTCCAAAGAAGGCAACCAAGGCAAAGCAGAAGCAAAGATACATATTGATGTTGATTGGAGTTCTTCTGAATCCTCAGCTTGCTGATCTTGATCACGACGGTCTATTATTCTTCGTCCCGTTTGCTAATGAAGCAATTTTAACGGTTGCTGAGTGTTGATTGAAGATCCTCAAGATGTCCAATATACATTAACCAACTTAGCAATTCAGTTGGCTTGTGAAGTCTGGCTTAGTCAATGTAGTCTCAAAGTAGTGTGTCAAATCACACACACAATTTGGGCTCGTTGAAACAAAACTGTTGCTGCATGGAAAACAGCAATCCTCTTCGAAAGACTTGGCTACTGCAAAGCACTTGTGATGAAGTGTCTATGCTGCTGGTTGCCGTCTCAGAGTAACTCGCAAGGGTACATCAGGGTGCTGCTCTGCTGTCCACCGCTCTGGTTCAGGATCGGCGGCGGGCTTGACTCGGCTGTGGTGGATCCAGGCGTCGATCTCGGCTACCTTTACTGCAGTTGGGGTAGACAGGATGACGGTGTACGGTCCCTTCCAATGGGGTTCCAACGGTATCTTCTTCCAATCTTTGATCCACACCGAAGTTCCAGGCTGGTAGGGATGCAAGGGTTCCGTCAAGTTGATAGGCAACTGGTCTTGGATCCACGTATGGAGAGTCTGCAGAACAAAACTAAGAGCTAGGAGTTCTTGTCTGGTTACTTCTGAACCAATCTGGGCTAGATTTCCTTTGACTCCCTGCACTATTGGTGGGGGTTTACCATACAAAACTTCAAAAGGGGAAAATCCTGTTGACTTTACAGGAGCTGAGCGTATTCTGAATAAAGCTATGGGGAGCACTTGGGGCCACTTCAATTGTGTCTCCTGACAAAGCTTAGACATTTGGGCTTTCAAGGTACGATTCATGCGCTCAACTTTCCCTGAACTCTGGGGTCTGTATGCAGTGTGGAGTTTCCATTGTATCTGCAAAGCTTTTGCTAACTGCTGAGTAACTTGGGAGACAAATGAGGGTCCATTATCTGACCCTATTACTGCTGGAATTCCGAATCTGGGGACAATCTCTCTCATTAAGACTTTGGTAACTTCTCGGGCTTTCTCAGATCTGGTTGGGAAGGCTTCTACCCACCCAGAGAAAGTACAAACTAATACTAATAGGTAATGGTACCCATTGGCTTTTGGCATTTCGGTGAAATCAACTTGGAGGTTGTGCATGGGGGTCACACCTCTTGACTGAACTCGGGGTGCTGTAATAAGGCCTTGCTTGGCATTATTCTTGGCACAAGTTTGACATTGTCGTGCTACTGAGGCTGATATGGTTGTCATCAGAGGGATGTAGAAATGTGGTCTGAGTGCTTTTTCCATAGCACTCTTCCCATAGTGGGTGGCTTCATACAGTGGTTTGGCAATTTGGGCAAAGTTGGGTATCCAGATTCGGCAATATCCTGCTGCTCCCAGAAAGGCTCTGACTTGCTTTCTGGTTGTTGGAGTTGGAATTCTACATACTGCTTCTTTTCTTTCTCTGCCTAATCTTCTGCTTCCTTGGGTAATACGAAAACCCAAGTATTTCACTTCTGTTTGGCATAGTTGTGCTTTGGCTCTGGAAACTTTATATCCGGCTTCATTTAGTAACTGCAAGAGATCTTGGGTGGCTCGTATACATTCTTTTTCTGATATGGCAGCTATCAACAGATCATCCACGTACTGGAGAAGTACTCTCTTCCCCGGGGCTACTGGATAGCTTGAGAGATCTTGATTTAGTGCAGCACTAAAGATGGTAGGGGAATTCTTGAATCCTTGGGGTAATCTTGTCCAGGTGAGTTGGCCCCCTCTTCCAGAGATGGGGTCCTGCCATTCAAATGCAAACAATATTTGGCTTACAGGGGCTAATCTTATGCAAAAGAATGCATCTTTTAAATCCAGTACAGTGAAATGGGTAGCTTCAGCAGGTATCAGTCCTAGAAGAGTGTAAGGATTGGGCACAACTGGATGTATAGTTTCAACTGCATCATTTACTCTTCTCAAATCTTGCACTGGGCGATAATCATCTGTCCCAGGCTTCTTTACTGGCAAAAGTGGAGTGTTCCATGGGGATTGGCATACTTTTAGTAGGCCATACTCAAGCAATCTTTGTAGGTGGCGATGGATGCCTTCAATTGCGGCTCTTGGGAGAGGGTACTGTTTGACGTGCACTGGTGTAGCACTAGGCTTGAGGGTTACAATTACTGGAGCTATATGTTTGGCTAGGCCTGGGGGGCTGCCTTCTGCCCATACTCCAGGTGGTGCATCAATACTTTTCAAAGTTTGTTCATAATAGGTGTCTTGGACAGAATCATCAATGTAATACCTCCATTCTTCTTCTCGGGGAACTGTCAGCAGCATTACTCCTGCTGGTTTGGTTTGGGGATTTACTGTCATTTGCATTTCTCCTTGCTCAGAGAAAGATATTTGTGCTTGAAGCTTGGCTAACATATCTCGTCCCAGTAGTGGCACTGGACATTCGGGCATGTAAAGGAATTGATGAGTTACTTGCTGTCCTCCCAGACTGCATATTCGGTTTTGTAGAAAAGACTTTGTGGCTTTGGCACCAGTTGCTCCTATAATGGTGACTGCTTTCTTGGTGAATGGGGCTATCTTTTTGTCTATTACTGAATGTTCTGCTCCAGTATCAACCATAAAGTCCATAATTTGGTCTCCTATTTGTATTCCGACCATAGGCTCCTGGAGACCTAAAGCAAACTTGGAGCCCGGTCTGTCCTAATCCACGTCATTCTCATCATGGGCTGGTGTGGCCAATGCTTGAATGGTTCCTCCTCTCTCTCGCTGGAATTGTTCTCGATTGGCTCCTCCTCTGCTTCGGGGATAGCTTCGTCTTTCTTCTCGCCACTGATGGCTGCTGTCGTCATCATGCTGGGCGTCTTCGAGTTGCGGGCACGTATCTCTCCAATGTCCTTCCTCTCTGCAATAGGCGCATTGGTTCACGCCTAGTCTCTGGGTCCGGCCTCCGCCTTGACCCCGCCCTCTTCCTCTGCTCCTTCGACTAGGGACACCTCCCCTTTTCTGTTCCACTATGGCCGCAGCCAAAAAATCAGCTTTCTTCTTCATCTTTCTATCACATTCTCTCTGTCTTTCAGTATCACGATTCACATACACTTTATGAGCGACTTCCAATAACTGTGTTGCATTCATGCCCGCAAACCCTTCTAACTTCTGTAATTTGCGTCTAATGTCTGGTTGAGACTGGTTTACAAAAGCAGAATTCACCATACATAAACTTCCTGGTGCCTCGGGATCATAGGGAGTATACATTCTGTAAGCTTCAGTTAATCTTTCATAATAATCTGCTGGGCTCTCATCTATTCCTTGGATAATTCCTGCTACTTTGGAAAGGTTCATAGCTTTTTGGCCTCCTCTTCGCAGGCCTTGTAAAAAGCCTTGGCGAAAACGGGCTAGGGCGGTGGATCCTTCATCTGTATTTGGATCCCATTGGGGGTCTTCATTTGGGAATTCTCTCTGAGCTGCTTCTCTACGATCTATTATATTCTGCCCCTGCGCTGGAGCTGCAGGGTTTTCTGCCATCCATTCAATAGCTGCTTTTCTAATTCTCGCTCGTTCTTCTGTAGTAAATAGGGTGGTCAGGAGCTGACGGCAATCTGGCCAAGTGGGTTGGTGAGTTTCCATAATACTAGTTACTAATTCTGTCAGCTCCTGGGGCTTGCTAGTATAGGAGGCATAGTGCGACCTCCAATTTAATAAATCAGTTGTAGAGAAGGGAATATACACATAAGTTAGGGGTCCCGCTACCACTTCATCATTATCATTCTTTACGGGCACCCCGGGACTTGCCTTAAGGGAAACAGTTTGGCTGTCCCAGGCGTCATTTGGGTCTGGGATCTAAGGGCTATTGTCGTTGTCTTTGCAGGAGTCGCTTTCTTTTTCTCAACTGGTTTTGCTTTGGGTTTCTCTTTCACTGGCTTGCTAGTGCTAGCGCTAGCTTTCTCAATTAGTTGTACACTGTCCTCTTCTTCTTCTTCTGGGGGATTCCCTCCTTCTTCTTCTAGCTCCGCTTCTGGCTCACTTTTTACATCCTCCTCTTCTCTTTCCGCTAATTCTTTCTCTACCTCTCCTCCAGGAGGAGGGGGGTCAGGGGTTGGGTCTCGCCTCGGCTCCGGCAGTCTCTGGGGTTCCGGGGCAGGACGCCGCCGGGCTATTCTTACTGGACCTGGGGTTCGGGGCTGCCTGAGGACTACTTCTGGGGAATCGGGATCTGCCAAGATGGGTTTCTTCTTGGCTTTCTTATCCTGCTCTTTCATTCTAGGCTGTTCCTTTCTCTGTCTAGAATCTGTTTTAGCTAACATTATTCTGCACTGTTCCTCATAACAGCGCTGCGCCCAGGAGGGCGGATCTTCACAAATACTTAACCAGGAATCTATATAGGGGTACTGATCGGGGTGCGCTACCCGCACTCTACGGTGTATTGACTGAATAATCTCTACGGTGAACGTTCCCTCTCGGGGCCAGATGGGGTCTAGATCGGGCCACTCCCTAGTACACAAAATCTGCAAACGGGCTGCTGTCATTTTAATACCATAATCTCCTGAATATCCCTCTTTAAAATGTGCGATCATACATTCTAATGGAGTGTTCCTAGTAGACTCCGCCCCTCCCATTTCGATGTGTGCGCGCAACAACAGACAGAAGGGAAAAGGAGGGCGGACCGTGGGTAAGGGGTCCTCACGGCCCTGGAAACGTATAGGGAATACAAATAACAAGACAAGACGACAATCGCTTCCCCCTTTTCGCGACCTGAACGCGGTTGCCCGGTCAGGAAATGCGCTAATCAGGGGTCCGCCTTCACTTGGTCCGTGCTGCCAGACCTCTCATTCACACTTCGTTCACACAATCATGCTAGCAACGTATTCCCAGAATGCATTCGTTTCTACCTATTCTGACTAGTCTTTTCCAATTTCCCAATTACAAAAAGGATGGGGGTTTCACCCAGCGAATTCCCATGCCAGGCTACTCGGCCCTTCCTTGAGAGGTGATCATGCTCTCTTACCAATTCCCAATATCTCGAGATTACAAACTCCAAATTCCAAGTTCCAATGGCAGTACTGCTCTTTCTATTTCTGTCTAGACTCAAAATCAAAACTATACTCACCGGATCCGGTCCTCAAAACTTCCCAAGCAGGCGCATGAGTTGGACCTCGGACTCCCCTCACTCGGGTTCGAGGCGTTGACTCCAGCCGGGCTCGTCACCCGCCGAGGTCCGACCAGCTCCCTCCGATACAAGGGACCGGTGGCGCCAGGGAGCAGCCCTCGTCGGAAGGGCGCGATCCCGGCAGGACCAAGCCTATAGAGGCGGAAAGTCGTGGTATATTGCCCTATATACACTTTGATTCCACAACTTCCCGGCCAACGCACCAAGGAATATGTAGCAGCAAAGCGCAGACAAACCAATGATACCAGGAGTCTGTTCAGAAGGTCCAAATCATTTATTTGTGCACAAGTCTCGAACCAATCAATTTCAAAATGGCTGAGCAAAGTTTTCAAGCATTACAACAACTTTTATAGACTTCTGTTCCATTCTAGGTATAGAAAAACATTTCATTGGTCCCGGTACTCTCCCGTACCTCCCGTAGCCCTTCTATTGGTCCCGGTACTGATAAGTTTCTCCAATTATGTTCCTTCTGTGGGCTTCTGTGGGCATGACACCTGCCTGCCCCCCTTCTAGTCCCAATTACAATGGTCAGTTCATCAACTTGTTACTTTCACACTTTCAAGGCTATGGGACCAGTTGTGCGTGCAGAAGAGCAAGGTTCTGTAACTCATCTGTCAGCACTCCTCAATATTTCTCTGTAAATGTACTTTTTCTTATCAGTAACTTTAAAACACATCTTTTCTGTATTTTTCCATTTCTTAATTCTGCAATTCTGCTTATCTAAGCTAATTCAATATTTCTACTGAGTTCTTTCTTACAATAGCAGCATGTTGGGGGATGTGCAATCCCATATGCCTCTCCACAGGCCTCATTTACAGGTCAAGCTAGCCATGCTGGCCTGCCTATGTTCGGACACTGTGGGTCACAGGCCTGCACCTGCCACATTCCAAGATTAGGCTGCACCGACCACACTGCCGCTCGTTGTTCCGCTCAGTGCACAAAGGAGTGACCGATTAACCAGCAAATACCAGGATTCCTTTCCCTATCTGCAAAGAAAAGTAACAGCAGCCACCCCGCAACCCATCTTCCCGTTCACAACTGCACATAACCTTGAAATGCTTGCAAGCGCCATCGACCTATTCGTTGGATCTCCCCCTGTGGCAACCCCGCTGCCGCCACACAGGTTGCGGCATCAATACGGAAGGAATGTGGGGCAAAACTAAGAGGATCTACACCTAGACACTGCAGAGCTAACCTCAGGACCGCCGCAAACTGAAAGCGCGTCAGCAGGCTAGAATCCTCATGCAAGAATAACCGCCCCTCCACCGCTGGCCGCACCCTCAAGTAATCCATTAATGAGGACACTGGGCATGTCAGGGAATTTCTGATCGCCTTTAACACTACCCAGTGACCTTTTCCCATCTGGTCTGTCTTGGACTTTGCCAGCAATATGCGCATCTCCCCTTCCAGAAGTCGTACCTGATGCCTCCCGATACCGTTCCCTCGAGATACCCAGAGGGAATCTGCTACTAACTCCCCCACCCTAAAGGTGCCAAAAAATGCCAGGCAGAAAACTGCCTGAAACAGCAGAGCTTCGTAGGGGAAGCGCGTAACTTGTGGCAATGCTGCACAGATCCGCACCAGCAGGTCGTGCGTGATTGGCATTCTCCCATCCCGCGGAGTCGGCTGAGTCCTCTCCCACCCCTGTAAGAGCCTACGCGTCAGGAACCCCCCAACCTGTAATCCCCAACCCACCGCTCACATGAAAAAGGTAAACCACGCCAGGTGCACCCGCACTATTGCTTTTGACACCCCCGCACCCTTTGCCGAGATCACATATTCCACCATCAACGGATCGGACACCGGCCCATTCTACCACCCCTGAGTCACGAGGAAGTCAACTATTCTGGCGCAACCTCGCTGATACTTAAGAACATAAAAACATAAGATATGCCATACTGGGTCAGACCAAGGTCCATCAAGCCCAGTATCCTGTTTCCAACAGTGGCCAATCTAGGTCATACGTACCTAGCAGTTTCCCCAAAAGACACAGGTTCCGCAATGCTTGTACTGGGTCAAGCATTGATATCCTGGATCCCTTCTTAATAATGGTTTATGGACCTTTCCTCCAGGAACTTGTCCAAACCTTTTTTAAACCCAGCTACACTAACAGCCTTTTCTACATCCTCCAGTAACAAATTCCAGAGTTTGATTACACGTTGAGTGAAGAAATATTTTCTTTTATTAGTCTTAAATAGTTTACCCTGTAGCTTCATTGCATGTACCCTAGTCTTTCTATATTCTGATAACGTAAACAATCGATCTACGTTTACCCGTTTCACTCCGTTCATTAATTTATAGACTTCTATCATATCTCCCCTCAGCCGTCTCTTTTCCAGGTTAAAGAGCCCTAACCTTTTTAGCCTTTCTTCATAGGAGTATCCTTACATCCCCTTTACCATTTTGGTGGCTCTTCTCTGAACCTTTTCTAATAACGCTATATCCTTTTTAAGATACGGCGACCAGAACTGCACACAATATTCAAGGTGCGGTCTCACCTGGCAGACCTCATCCATTTCCACACACCTAGGCACACCCCCTGCTCCTTTCATCTTAACCGCCTCACACTTCCCCCTCCCGCCCGCGCCCATCTCCAGTCCACTCGTTCCTCTGTTTTCTTCTTTATTGGCCCTGCCCTCTGGAATTCCCTTCCTACCTCCCTCCGTTTGGAACCCCATCACCTTTCTTTCAAACGTGACTTAAAGACTCATCTCTTCTCCCTTGCCTTCAACCTTCCCACCCCTTTTGTGTGAACTCCTTTTCTTGGTCTACAACTTTTCTTTTTCCTAATCTCTTTCTTCTGTCCTTTGAAATATTGTAATTTCTTTTCAATTTTTCTGGCCTAGTGCCTCACTTTGTTAATTTGTATATTGTACACCGCTCTGAATATCATAGAAGGGCGGTTAATCAAGTAAATAAACATAAACATAAACCATGGAACGATATAGAGGCATTATAATATCTTTTGTTTTATTTTCCATTCCTTTTCTTATGATACCTAGCATTTTATTTGCTCTCTTGGCTGCCGCTGCACACTGGGCTGAGGGTTTTAACATGCTATCCACAATGACGCCTAAATCTTTTTCCTGGGTGGTGGTTCCTAATGTGAAACCTTGCATTGTGTAACCATAGTTTGAGTTGTTCTTCCCTAGGTGCATAACTTTGCACTTGTCCACATTAAATTTCATCTGCCATTTTGATGCCCAGTCTTCCAATTTATCAAGATCCTCTTGCAATTTTTCACAACCCTCTTGGGTTTTAACAACTTTAAATAGTTTTGTGTCATCTGCAAATTTGATAACCTCACTCGTTATTCCACTTTCCAGGCCATTTATGAATATGTCAAAAAGCAGCGGACCCAGCACAGATCCCTGGGGTACACCACTATTCACCTTTCTCCATTGGGAAAATTGGCCATTTAGCACAACCCTCTGCTTTCTATCTTTTAACCAGTTCTTGATCCACAGTAGTACACTGCCTCCTATCCCATGACTCTTTAGTTTTGCCAAAAGTCTCTGATGAGGGACCTTGTCAAAGGCTTTCTGAAAGTCCAGATACACTATATCAACCGACTCACCTTTGTCCACCTGTTTATTCACACTTTCAAAAAAACATAACAGATTAGTAAGACAAGATCTTCCTTGTCTAAAGCCATGTTGGCTGTCTCCCATTAGGCCATGACTATCTACATGCTGAGTAATTTTATTCTTTATGATGGTTTCTACCATTTTTCCCGGTACTGACGTGAGGCTCACCGGTCTGTAATTTCCCGGATCACCCCTGGAACCCTTTTTAAAAATTGGTGTTACATTGGCGATCCTCCAATCTTCAGGCATTAGAGATGATTTTAATGATAGTTCACAGATTACTAATAGCAGGTCTGCAATCTCATATTTCAGTTCTTTCAACACCCTTGGATGTATACCGTCAGGCCCAGGTGATTTGCTACTCTTCAGTTTATCTAATAGTTGGAATACATCTTCCCGATGTATCGATATTTCCTTCAATTCTTCCGCACCTTTAAATACCACTTCAGTCATGGGTAACATCCCTACATCTTCCTCAGTAAATACCGAAGCAGAGAATTCATTCAGTCTCTCCGCTATCACCTTGTCGCCTCTTAGTGCCCCTTTAACTCCTCTATCATCTAATGGACCAACTGTCTCTCTCACAGGTTTTTTGCTATGAATGTACTTGAAAAAATCATTATTTCGCGTTTTTGCTCCCGCAGCAAGCTTCTTCTCAAATTCTCCCTTTGCCTACTTTATCAATGCCTTGCATTTGACTTGCCAGTGCTTGTGCTGTTTCCAGGTTTCGTCGTTTGGCTGTTTTTTCCATTTCCTGAAAGGTGCTTTTTTGGCAACAACAGCCTCTCTGACCTCACCTTAAAACCATGCTGGCAGTTTTTTGGACTTCCTTCCACTTTTCTTAAAGTGTGGAATACAGCTGGTCTGAGCTTCCAAGATAGTATTTTTCAACGACACCCAAGCTTGATGTAAGTCTTTAACCTTTGCAACTGCTCCTTTTAGTTTTTTCTTAACTATTTTCCTCATTTTATCATAGTCTCCCTTTCGAAAATTAAAAGGTAGTACTGTGGATTTCCGTACTATCCCTCCTTCACTAATTAAATCAAAGGCGATCATGCTATGATCACTATTGCCAAGTGGCCCCAACACCCTTATCTCTTGCACTAGATCTGGTGTTCCACTAAGGACTAGGTCTAATATGGCTTCCCCTCTGGTCGGTTCATGAACCAGCTGCTCCAAGAAGCAGTCATTTATGTCATCTTGGAACTTTATCTCCCTAGCATGTCCTGCCGTGACACTGACCCAGTCGATACCAGGGTAATTGAAATCACCCATTATTATTACTGCGCTGTAACTTTTGTTAGCTTCCTTGATTTCTTTGAGCATTTCATCATCCATTTGTTCATTCTGGCCAGGCGGTTGATAGTACACCCCCACTGCCATCGCCTTCCCCTTTTTACATGGAATTTGAATCCATAGAGATTCTACAGCAAATTTTGTTTCCTGCAAAACTTTAATCCTTTCTGACTCAATGCCCTCTCTAAGATAGAGCGCAACCCCTCCACCAATTTGTTCAGCTCTATCATTACGATATAGTTTGTACCCAGGTATCACAGTGTCCCACTGGTTGTCCTCCTTCCACCATGTCTCTGATATTCCAATCATATCTAACTTCTCGTTTAGTGCTATATATTCTAACTCTCCCATCTTATTTTTTAGACTTCTAGCATTTGCATACAAGCATTTTAGAGACTGTATTTTATTCATATTAGTTTGGCTGTTGGTAGACATGGATAATTTGTGATCTTTAAGCTCTGTCTGCTCCATACTCGAGGGCATTTGGGCTACTTTACTCTTTTTTGGAACCTCTCTGCTTTTGATAGTATCCTTCAAGGATACATTCTTCCAAACCATGCGCTATTGGGCTACTGTCGGCTCTCCCCTATTATCTACTTTAAAAGCTGCTCTATCTCCTTTTTAACCCTTTCCAGGCCGAGCCCAAAACTCTCGGGATCCAAATTTCTGACTAAATATTCCTATCAATTGGTATATAATACATGACCATAGCAGAAGGAAAATCACTATTAGAACATATTGAATAAGATGGGTACAATTTTCCTGAAATATGCAAAAATTAACCCGGCTGCAGAATGTGGATTAAAAATTTAAACTAGGTCTTGAAGGGGTTAAAGGTTAATGCCAGCAGCCTGGTTCCATTCTGGTTAAGGTGAAGCCTATCCCTTCGGAAGAGCCCCTCCTTTCCCCAGAACGTTCCCCAGTTCCTAACAAATCCAAAACCCTCATCTCTGCACCATTGTCTCATCCATGCATTGAGACTCCGGAGCTCTGCCTGCCTTTTGGGTCCTGCACGTGGAACGGGAAACATTTCAGAGAACGCTACCCTGGAAGTTCTGGATTTCAACTTCCTACCTAAAGGCCTAAATTTAGCCTCCAGAACCTCCCTACCACATTTTCCTATGTCATTGGTACCGACATGTACCAAGACAGCAGACTCCTCCCCAATACTATCTAAGACCTTATCTAGGTGGCACATGAGGTCCGCTACCTTCGCACCAGGCTGGCATGTTACCAGGCGATCCTCACGTCCACCATCCACCCAGCTATCTACATGCCTAATGATCGAATTACCAACTATAACGGCTGTCCTAACCCTTCTCTCATGGGCACATGGCCCTGGAGAAACTTCCTCGGTGAAAGAGGGTTTTACATCACCTGGAGGACAGGTCCTAGATACAGGATCACTTCCTGCCACACCAGGGTGATGCTCTCCTGTCACGTGGCCTCTCTCCTCCATGGCAACAGGGATGCTGCCAGACTGGAGGTGGGACTTCAGGACTATATCCCTGTAGGTCTCGTCTATGTACCTCTCTGTCTTTCTTATGTTTTCCAAGTATGCTACTCTAGCCTCTAGAGAACGGACTCGTTCCCTGAGAGCAAAGAGCTCCTTGCACCTAGTGCACACGTAAGACCTCTCACCATCTGGGAGAAAATCATACATGTGACACTCAATGCAAAAGACTGGAAAGCCCCCATCTCGCTGCTGGACTGCTGTCTGCATCTTAGTTTTAAGTTTTTGTTTAGATCTTTAAGTTCTTTACTTCCTAAGGGTTGCTATGGATATTTATACCAATAAAACTGTACCTAATACGTTTAATATACCTTGTTCACCTGAAGCTTAATTAATCTCAGGTCCTTAGTGTATGACTAGTTTGAATAACAAGCTTCACCTGAGAGTACCTCCTTTCCTTTAAGATGTGTAAATACCTATAAAGCTACGATTATCCCAGGGGTGGGTGGGTGTGGGGAGGGAGGGAGGGAAATAACACTTATTAAAAGAGGGCTGTTACACAGTACCCTGTCCTGTACTGCTGAGGTATTCTATATTCTTATTTGATTTAAATTATAGCTCTTTGCTGCTGCTAGGCTCTAGCTCAGGGGTCTCAAACACGCGGCCCGCGGGCCGCATGCGGCCCGCGAGAGACCTTTGTGCGGCCCGCGATGCAGAGGCCAAAAAAAAAAAACCCCCGGCTTCTGCTGCTGCTGCCTGGCAGCGGCAGAATCAACTGTCCCGCAGCCCCTTCCCGCGCCGAATAAAGTTAAGTCACCGAAGCGAAGTTCTACTACCAACTAGTGCAAAAGAACGAACAAGAACCCCTCCAACTGTCAGCCGTTGTACACTTACCTTTCGCAACCTGCCTCCACGCTCCCCGTCTTCTTTCACCTAAAGCCCCGCGCGTGCAGCGAGAGCGCAAGGAAAAACCTTGCCGTGGGCTGTTGATCGATGAGGTGAGGCTGCTGCAGGGCGGGCGGCGCGTGCAAACCCCGCAGTGCTCCCCAGGAGGCACCTGCCGCTCTGCAAAACTTCCAGGGGCACGCGATCCCCCTGACGTCACGCCAGCTCGGGGCACACAGCTGCCCCAGTCGCGAGCCCCTTCTCTAGTGGGGAGAGCCGGGGAAGTGCCTGAGCTCGCGCGCTGCCTGCTTATTGTCTTTTTTTCTCTCTCATTATTGCTGCTAAAAGGACTCTGAGTCTGGGCATAAAAGAAAGAAAGAAAAGCCGGGTGTCCCCTAATTTCATCTCAAACATAAACCACATTTTGCAGCACATTTAGATAACAATTAAAACAAGGCACCAAGTCCTATTCTAATTAAAAGGGACAGGGAAGGGTGTGGAAGTCTGAGTTGATTTTCTTGGGAAAATGTGTGTGTGTGTTGAATAGCCAACTATGCGTGCATTTCCTCACTTGGAGGGGGGGGGGTTAGGACTGGCAATGGCCTATGGGGGGCTGACTGGAAGTGGGTTGATGGGGGGGGCTAGGACTGGTATTGGGTTGGGGGGTTGCTAGGACTGGAAAAGGGCTGATGGGGGGCTAGGACTGGAAATGGGCTGATGCAGGGACTAGAAGGGAATGGATGCTGGGTGAGGCTGGAACTAGAAGGGAGCTGATGTTGGGGGAGGATTAGAATGGGATGGGGCTGGGAGAGTAAAATGGAGAGGGGAAAAATATTTTGCGTGGGAGGGATAAAAAATCTACAATTGGCCGGGTATTGGGAGAGTAAGTGGGGATTGAGGATGGAGGGGTAAAATTTGAGTGGATGAAATAGGAATGAGGAAAGAGCAAAAGGAGAATGATTAGTATGTTAAAGCAGATGTAGAGAGAATGGAAAAAAACTAGGAAAGAAGAAAGGACAAATGGACAGCAGACAATGGAGCGTTAGCAGAAGACACGAAGAAACCAGAAGAAAGTGGCTGGAACAATTGCAACTGAAAAAAAAATGCACAAAAGGTAGAAAAATATCTCTTTATTTTGAATTTATTAACTGAAATATGTCAGCTCTTGGAAATGTGCATCTTTAACGTCTGCACTTTATTTAATACAAGAGGAAATCAATTTATAGTTTTATTTCTACAGTGTTGTACATTCTAAGTTTGGCTTTTGGGGTTCCCAGTTTAATTGTCTTCCTGTTTCTAAATTGTGATTCCTTGTTTGGTGATGGTGTATGTTCTGCATGTTTACTAAAAGTTAGTGTATGGTAACATTATGCAAATATTTATGCAAATGATGCCCTTATGCAAATGATGCCCTTATGCAAATGAGGCCTGGGTCTTGTGCGGCCCCCGGGTTACTCTACAAGTCCTCATTTGGCCCTCAAAGCAATTTGAGTTTGAGACCCCTGCTCTAGCTTATGAAATTTAAACTACAAGCTCTCTGCTGGGTTCTAAATTTAACCAGAAAGCTCTCTTCTGTGCTTTAAATTTAAACTAAAATTACTTTGCTGATGCTAGGCCCTGAGTGACTATTAAATTTAAACTACAAGCTCTCTGCTGAGTTCCAAATTTAACCAGAAAGCTCTTTTCTGTGTTTTAAATTTAAATTAAAAGTACTTTGCTGATACTAGGCCCTGAGTGACTATTAAATTATAACTACAAGCTCTCTGCTGGGTATGAAATGTAACCAGAAAGTTCTCTTCTGTGTTTTAAATTTAAACTTAAACTGCTGCTACTAGGCCCTGACTGATTTAACAAAAAATAGTGGTTCACAGATTAATTAGCTTTAATACAAAGAATTCCTTTCAGAAAATTCCCAGAAGTATATACTCACAATTGCAGATCTCTCTCGAGAAGTAACAGTCCCCTTTTGTAGTCCTTCAAGACTGAGGATCACAGAGCTCTGGTTGAGCTATTTATGCCTGTGCTGCTGAGGTAAGCTGTGACCAACTTCCTGGAAGATTAACAGTCATTGCTTGGATAGGAGGAGTCTTTCAAAATGGCCTTTTGACCTGTTACCTGGTGTTAACACCTATTGAAAATATTTCACAGGTCTCTTGCCCCCTAGGTAGAAGGCCTCTTTGTAAAGGTCTCTAGAAGACTTTATTTGCTCTTCAAAGAGTACTGACCCTGTTTTGCCTTTTGTGCTAATCTATATTCTTATTTGATTTAAATTATAGCTCTTTGCTGCTGCTAGGCTCTAACTTATTATGAAATTTAATTACAAGCTCTCTGCTGGGTTCTAAATTTAACCAGAAAGCTCTCTTCTGTGTTTTAAATTTAAACTAAAAGTACTTTGCTGATGCTAGGCCCTGAGTGACTATTACATTTATTCACCCATGTCGCTGGCGACACCGACCTCCGCAGCAGCATCAACATCTCCGTAGGCCAAGCTGTCATAAGTGCTCCGGGACCTTCTGTCCCTCGGCGTCTGCTTCCGGTGCCAGCATCCTGAACTGGTCCCACTTAAAATGAGAAAGAGCATGAGCAATCCTGTTAGTGCTACCTGGAATATGACGGGCCCTGACCGACGCATTCAAACGCAAACAGGTTAAAACTAATGCTCTCACCTACCACCTGACATACGTGCTTTAACCGATCTAACCCAGTTCAGAAGAGCCCTAAAATTTAACCTATTTATCAAATTTTACCCTACATAAAGTTCAAAAGAATAGTCTTACCACAAACTTAACCACAATCTCCTCCTGACCCTTGCACTACTGCTATTTTATGTAAATAGTTTTTTCATGCTATAGAACTAATTGAATATTTATTCTATGTATATAGTTCTACCATGTTATCCAAGTTTATACTCCTGTTATATGTAATACCGAACAGCCTGTTGTTCTGGTCTTTGTGTTCATCTGTAAACCGCGCTGATTATAAATAGTGCGGTATTAAAAAACTGAAATAAAATAAATAAATAAAGGGCTCCACCTGCACACAACGCGGCGTGTAATGGTTGATCACGCTAACTACTGCCTCATTATCACACCACCAAACCACTCTGCGATTACGCAATCTGTCTGACCACAGCTCCAATACCACCAAGAACGGGAACAACTCCAAGAACGTGATATTGGTAGTTAGCCCTTCGTCATGCCAGGCCTGTGGCCAGGACACCGCACACCACGCACTGTCAAAGTAAATACCCAATCCTCCACTACCTGCCGCGTCTGTAAAAAGCTGCAGGTCATCAGTAGAGATCGCAGCCTCCATCAAAACCGATGTTCCATTGAACTCCGGCAAGAACATATCCCAGACTCCCAAATCTGCCTGCATACTCTGCGACAACCTGATACGGTGATGAGGCTTCCGCACTCCCACCATAGCTGCTGCTAAGCGCCGCAAAAATACCCTTCCCATTGGTATCATCCTACAAGCGAAATTCAGGGAGCCTATTAAGGCCTGCATCTCCCTAAACGTGGTCTTTTGCGATCCCAACACATTGGCTACCAAGACTCGCAACCGCCCCACCTTCTCTGCCGGTAAGCGCGCTACCATTGCCAGTGTATCCAGTGTATCCAGCTGTACGCCTAAAAAGGTGATGCTCGTGGCTGGACCCTCCGTTTTTTTCGCCGCCAAGGGCACCCCACACCCATGACAACTCCACAAATCCCTCCAGTAGCGCCTGGCACTGCAACGACTGTGCCTTGCCCACGAAGAGGAAGTCATCCAAGTAGTGCACCACGTTCGTGCATCCCACTGTTTGAACCAGTGCCCAATGCATAAATGTACTGAACATTTCAAAGTATGCACACGACACAGAGCAGCCCATCGGCATGCATTTATCAAAATACCAGCAACCCTCAAAACAAAACCCCCAACAATGGAAAGGCCGAAGGGTGGATCGGCAGCAATCGGAAGGCCAATTCAATGTCCACCTTTGCTAGCCAACTTCCCGTGCCGCATCTGTGGACCAAGTCCACCGCCGCATCGAAAGACGCATATTGCACCGTGCACCACTCCCTCGGAGATAAAAAGGGGAACACGGGGGGGGGGGGAACAGCTGCGGGCCAGGCGTGTTGCCAGGCTCCTAGCCATTCTGCCCTTGATGAACCCTGCCCTTCTCCTCTCCAATAATTCCATGCCGTGGGTTCACATATAGGGTAATACCCATCTTGGCCCAATGGCCCGAACCCCAGGCCCCTGCTACCTTGCCCCCCTGGGCTGGCCTGCAAGCCTCCACCTCATCCTCCTATGTCACTACCCCATACCTGAGGCAGCAGCACCCCCTGCCCTTGCCCGAGCGCTATCTGCTCCTGCAGTACCGCCACCCCAGAGGCACTGCCCACTCTGCCTGGTGCCTCACCAGTGGGCCCCCATGCACTGAACCCTGGAGCTCCGAAGCTCCCGCCTGGTCCCTGTCCCTCCTGGGCAAACCTGAACCCACACCTCGCCGCCCTCTTGTCCCCCTGGCCCTAGCAGCCCTTTCAGACGATGCCTCCAACCCACCTCGTCCTCTACCCATCCTCCCCCTATCCTCCCTGTGCAGATTACCCCTCGCCCTCTGTGAAGGACCATCCTGGCGCTGCACTGCACTACTGAGACTCCCTGCCCCCTCCTTCTTACTGCTTGGCCTCGGCGATTCGGCATACTGCCGCTATTTATCTGGATGTAATCTTCGTACAGTGACAACTTGCCTTGTCTCTAGCTCCTAGTCTCTCTCAGCTCCCACGTGCCTAGCCAGGCTCCTGCAGGCCCCCACCGTGCGTCCGCTCCAAGGATACCCGCCGCTGTGCTCAATCAACACACCAGAGCGCTCCAGCCGTTCCCGTCACTCGGGCCCTCAACCACGCACACCCGACACCTGCAAGCACGCCAGCTGCCTTCCTCCCCTCTTGCGAGCCACGAGTGAGGGTCTCGCCGGCTCTCCCAACATCTTCCCTCCCTCCTTCATCCTCCCCCACTCCTGATTGGCTCCCGATGCCGACATTCACCCCTGGGAGCCAATCAATTTAAATGATGCCGCCCAGGCCTCCCATGATGCCTCCCTCCCACGCGGACCACCGAAGAGCCGGATCGCTGCGCACCACCGGCCCGGTTACTGCCAGCCTGCAAGGTATGGGCCCCATAGCCTTAGTAATTCTTTTGTTCAAATCTGGTATTCATAAAACACCACTTCCTAGTGGTTCTGAGAGACAATTAGAGGAATGCATCAAAAGAACAATTTTCAAAGTGATTTTGTGTTCAAAGAAGCATTTTCCTAGGTAGATTGCTCTGTTTGAAAATTGTTCTCTCCAGAACAGTTAAAGTGTCATGCAGTGTACAATCAGAAATGTGTTAATAAAAAACTAAAACATACAAAAAAAACATGTGTTGACTTTCACAGCATGCCTACTTTTATTTAAATTTAAAATGACTTGATGTTGAGGTCATCAGTGCCTCTGAGATTACATCTAAATCTAAAGCCCAGTGAATTAATAAGAATACTTATAGGGTCATTCAGATCCCCGAATAGTGGGGATGTACGTCCGGGTTGGACATTCAACCCCTGCTATTCATAGGGACCATATTCTTGTGGCATGGCTCCCCGCACGTATGGAGCTGTTGTGCGGGGAGCGCTGGACGGTGGCAGGACGGAGGCAGACACCAAACACCGCAACACCCAGATGTACAGAGCCTATTCAGATCAGGGTTCTGTACATCCACCGGCAGCAACATGGATGCCTTGGTTATTCCACCTTGGAGATGGAATAAGTTCTGGGCACCCCTCTGTATGTGGGCTGGAGACCCATGCTGCCTTGGGTGAGTGCCATCCACCCAATCCCAGCCAGGGGGCCCCCCGTGGTAGTCGGGCGGTGGTAAAATGAGATTTACCTGCTGGTTGGCATCATGCACTCCTGCTGGACATCCTGGTGCCATGGCGACGGGACGCCACGGCACCGGCACACCAGCAGGAGCATTGAGCAGTAGGGACGGGCAGCCTGCTGGTGTCTCACCGCTCAGAATGCCGTGCACTCTGAGCCGTCCAAGTGCCTGATTCTGCAATTGCGGGAATGTATAGCTCCTACGGTGGCAGAATCGGGTACTAATGTGCCCTGTCCATTTTCAGAATTAATTTTATTTAGTTATTTATTTAACAGGTCTTATATACCGCTTTATCATATACATTCAAAGCGGTTTGCAATGAACAGTTATAGCAACAAGCTTTACATTGAACAGGGTTATTCAACTTGGAGGTTACGTTGGGGTAAAACAAGCAACTGTCAGTTGCTAACTATATACAAGAACTCTAGCTGTGTTACATGGTCTAGTTGCTGTTACTGTTAATCATCATCTTCCGGGGTAGTTCCAAAGTATTCCAGGAACAGATGGGTTTTTATTGCTTTTCTAAAGTCCATTAAGTCTTTGATGTCACGTATTGATGTGGGGAGATCATTCCACAGCTTGGGTGCGAATAGGGAGAAGGCTCTGTTGCAGGTGGATTGGTTTGCTTTCCTGAAGTTTAGCAGGGTCTCTAGGGTGTTGTTGTCTGCTCCTCTCCTTGTTTTGGTAGGCGGTGTTTTCTTGATCAGTGGTTGCAGAATTGTTGGTGCGAGGTTGTTTAGTGTTTTAAAGATTATTATTATGTTTTTGTACTTGGTGCATACAGTCATAGGGAGCCAGTGCAGCTGATGGAGCATGGGTGTTATGTGTTGGTATTTTGCTATTCCAGTGATGATTCTGGCTGCAGTGTTTTGTACCAGTTGCAAGGGGAGGGTCGTTTTCTTCAGGAATCCATGGTAAATTGCATTGCAGAAATCTAATATAGGCATTATTATGGCTTGGCAGACAGTTCGGAAGTTGTTGTCAGTGAGCAGTCGTTTGAGGTTGCATAGCATTCTGAGTTTGTGGTAGGCTGATCTGGTTGTCTTCTTGATATGTAGCTGGAAGCTGAGTTGTTGTGAAAGGTGACCCCGAGGTATCTGACTTCTCTTTTATTGCTTATAGTTTGGTCGAAGATTTTTATTGAGTCTGGTGATGAGAATATCGTACTTCTGGTAATGTGTATCAGTTCAGATTTTTTGTAGTTTATGGAGAGGCTTTGACTGTTGAGCCATTCTGACATTGATTCCAAGCATGTTATGATCTGTGAGCAGTCCGGGTGTTTGATGTGTAAGGGGGTGAATATCATGATGTCGTCTGCGTATATTCTGTAATCGATGTTGAATTGTTTTATAATGCTACAAATCGGCTGTATGTAGATATTGAATAGTAGCGCCGAGACAGCTGATCCTTGTGGGATTCCTTGGTGCTTGGTGAAGGGTTAGGACTGCCGGGTTTTGTTTCTTACTTGTGTACGTTAGGAGAGGTAGGAGAAGAAACAATCCAAGACTGTGCCACATATCCCTATGTCCCAGAGTCTTTGTAGCAGAGTGTTGTGATTTACTGAGTCAAATGCAGCAGCAACGTCTATGAAACACAGTACAAAGCCTTGGTGTATATTGTCCATGCCCTTTACAAGGGTGCCCCGGAGAGATGTAATAAGTGTTTCTACTCTGTGGTTTTGTTTGAAGCAGTATTGGTGGGGGTCCAGTGGGACGTAGGCATCTATGTGGTCTTGAAGTTGGTGCTGTACACATATTTCAATTATCTTAGTTATGAAGGCGAGACTGGATATTGGTTGGTAGGAGTTTGGTTCATTCTTGTCAAGGTTGTTGTTCTTCAGGATCAGTCTGATGGATGCTTTCTTGAGTTGCTGGGGGAGGTATCCTCGAGTTAGTGAAGATTCCACCATCTTCTGTAGATGTGGAGTTAGAGATTCTTTTGTCTGCTTGATCCATGTAACTGGGCAAGGGTCTGCAGGTGAGGTTGTTGTGTTTATGGTGGTTATGATGGAGTCAATTTGTTGTCTTGATGGGATGACAAATGCGGTCCATGTTTCTTCCATTGTATGTTGTATGTTAGATTTGGTTGGTATCTTGAATGGTGTCCATGTGTATTTGAGTTGTATATAGTTGGCCATGACTTGCGGGGCAATGGCATCTAGGTCATCTGTTTTGGTTGGTTCTTTCGTGAGGTTGCTTACTATAGAGAAGAACTCCCTCGGTTTGTTGATTGATTTCATTATCAGGTTTGTGTGGTACTCTTTCTTGTGACTGTTTATCATGTTATGGTATGCAGCTTGAAATTCCTTGTATTCCATCAAGATGTTGTGGTTTTTTGTTCTTCTCCATTGCCTTTCTATTTTCCCGTTTTTTGTGTCTGTTGATTTCACTTGAGTACCAGGGGGCGTAGTGTTTTCTTCTGTTGTCATGATTTGGTTTCTCCAGGGCGATTGCTGCAATATGTAGAGTTTCGTTCCATTTGTCGATGGTGGCATCAAGATCCATTATGCTTTGATCCAGTTCTGGCAGAATTTCATCTAAGAATTTGTCTTTGTGGAAGGTTCGAAATTGTCTTTTCTCCTTGAGCTTTGCTACAGGGGTTCGACTTTTCATGGTCTGGTTTATGGAGAAGTTGATCATATGGTGGTCCGACCATGGGATTGGGGTGATGGTTACATGTGTTATCATGTTGCTGGAGTGTTCTTGGTTTGGTGTAAATATCAGGTTGAGAGTACCTCCCATCTTGTGGGTTGCGGTCTTTATTATTTGGATGTATTGCAGATCTTCCATAGTTTCCGTGAAGGTCTTTTGGTTTTGGGTGGAAAGCGACAGGATGTTGGGGTTCCCTAGGACTATGAGTGGCTTGTTTTGATTGCCATGGAGCAGATTTGTTCCAGTATGGTGGAGAGTTCCTCTTCATTTGAGCTTGGGGCTCTGTATAGGAGGCAGAATGCCAGATGTTTATTTGCAACTGTTATTATGTTACTTCCTGTGGTTCGCACGTTGGATGTGGTCTGGAATTGCAGATGTGTTTTTGCAATGACTAGTACGCCGTCACCTCTGCGTGTTGGTCTTGTGGAGCTGTATATTGTATATTGTTGAGTGGCCATCTGGTTCATGAGTACATTGTATCTGAGAGCCATGTTTCGGTTATACACATGATGTCTATGTCCTGATTCTGTATGTAGTCCATGATGGTGTGGAACTTGTTCCGTATGGAACGAGCATTGACTAGTGCACAGGAGAGTGTGGTGCCTTGTGGTAATATGATATTGGATATTTCTTCATTGCTGGTAGTGCTTATTTGTATTATTCTTCGAAGTCTGTTGTGATTCTTAGCATATATAGTCGCCTGTGTCCTGTAGGTTGCATGTCTGCCTATTTGTATAATTGGTATTTGGTGCAGGTGAGATGGTAGTTTGTTTTCTCCTTCATGTGTGTGACCATTTTTAAGGAGTAAGAGGAGTAGTAGTAGTGTGAGCGGTATCTTGCTATCCATTCTACTTGTGTGACTAGGGTAATTGTATAGCATGTAATGAATTTGATTCTTTTACTTTTTGAAGGGTTGAAGTAGGTGTATTTGCTTTGTTCAGCTGGGTGCTGGGGGTTGTTTTTACTCATGGTTCTCTGCATTCTGAATCCTGGTTTCTTCCTGGTCTGTGTTTTCTTGCAGCTTCTGATTCCTCCGGTTGGTGGGTAGGAGGCTTCCAGGTGGTCCTTTGGTGTTGTGCTTTATAATGCTGTGGCCGGTGCTTTTTGGTGGCGCCTATTGTCCGTGCCTAAGGACCACGCCAAAGGGCCCTCTGGTGAGGCCCTCAGGCACGGGCCCGCCAGTGTGGGTGCGCCTGCAGCACGCTGCACCTTTAAACAGTGTTTCCCCGCCCTGGAGATGATGCTGGTGGGCGGAGCTTGTGGTCGCGTACAGGGGAAAGGCTGCCTCAGCTGATGGAAGGGCTGGAGGTGAAAGGGAGCAATCGCAGGCTCACCTTTTGCTGGGGCTTCCTGCGGTTGTGTCCTGGAGGGTCTTTGGAGGGTCCGGCGGCAGAATCTGCTGGGATGCTGATGGTCAGTCCTTGGGGCGCTCGGATGTTGTTCGCCGCCCCAGTGGTGTTCAAGAGGGCTTCCCCGCAGCATGCTGCACCTTTAAATGGTGTTTCCCCACCCTGGAGATGATGCTGGTGGGCGGAGCTTGTGGTCACGTGCAGGGGAAAGGCTGCCTCAGCTGATGGAAGGGCCGGAGGTGAAAGGGAGCAATCATGGCGGTTGTGTCCTGGAGGGTCTTTGGTGGGTCCGGCGGCAGGATCTACTGGGATGCTGATGTCCAGATAGCCTGGACGTGCAGGGCTCTGAATTGGCTTCTTAGTGCAGGGGTGGGCAATTCCGATCCTGGAGGGCCGCAGACCAGTCAGGTTTTCATGATGTCCCTAATGAATTTAAAGGAGGATGTAGTAAAGGCTGTTAGTGTAGCTGGGTTTAAAAAAGGTTTGGACAAGTTCCTGGAGAAAAGGTCCATAAACCATTATTAAGAAGGGACCCAGGATATCAATGCTTGAACCAATACAAGCATTGTGGAACCTATGTCCCTTGGGGAAACTGCTAGGTACGTATGACCTAGATTGGCCACTGTTGGAAACAGAATACTGGGCTTGATGGACCTTGGTCTGACCCAGTATGGCATATCTTATGTTCTTATGTTCTTAATATTCATGGACCTATTTCCATACAATGGAAGGCAGTGGATGCAAATAGATCTCATGAATATTCATTAGGGACATCATGAAAACCTGACTGGTCTGCGGCCCTCCAGGACCGGAATTGCTCACCCCTGTCTTGGTGGATTTAGTACCAGACAAAATAAAGTGGTGACAGGGAATCTCCCTGAAATATTCTTTACTGGATCTTGATGTTAGAAATGGCAAATTGACCATTTTCATAGGTTATTTTACTCAAGTTTCCCTAGCTATCTTTCAGATTTATTTATTCCATACATACTGTCATGCAGCAGGAGCTGATGGAAGCAAGGATGCAAGAAAAGAAGCTGTTTTTCATAATATAAAAGATGTGCACGGGATGCAATTCCCGCACAGAGCAGCTAGAGGGGGCAGGCGTGCACTCACAGAGGCTAACTGGACACACCTAGCTAATCAACACCACCTGACAAGCAGCCCAGAAAGCTCAAACACAGGAGAGCTTTATAAGCAAGAGGCTGGAGACTGGAAAGGAGGTGGAGATAGAGGTGGACTGGAGAGAAGCACCAGGAACAAAGCTGTGCGAGAGAAATGCACCACGAGCAAGGGCCAAGAAGAAGGAAGCACCAGGAGCATTGAGCTATGCCCTAGGAGTGAATGGGAAAGCAATGCTGAGCAAGGGAACAGTCACTTTGGGAAGCAGAGCAGTGCTGAAGGAAGAAGCCAGAAGTTAGGCTTGGACAGAGGCCTGCACTTACCGGAGGAACCAGTGACCAGACTGAAAGGTAACAAGAGCTTTCAGGGAAAAGATTGGCACGAGGATTGTATCCCAGGAGAACTACTGGAAGGAGAAAGTTCCTGTTCTACATGCTGTTGGAAGCCAAGGTATGCTGACTCTGTTTTTAAGAGAAAAAGCTCACCTTATAAGTGCCCTTTTAAAAGCAATGCTTGTTTTACAAGGAAGGAAAGTAAACCTACCTTGTATAACCCAGGTTGTAAAAGCACAAAGGTAGGACACATTCACTGGCGAACCTTAGAAGAACTCTACAAACACCCAGAGAATAAGAATAGCGACTGGCCAGTTCCAATAGCCAGAGAAACCCCAGATACAGAAAGGGATAACTCTGACTCAGAGCCGATGCAAGTGGAATTTGTGGAGCCTAGTCTGTTGTCTCAAGAGGAGATGGACTGTTCTCTATGCGTTACAAGCAGTATAGAATCACTGCTAGACTTGTAAATAATATATGCTGTCTCCAGAGTGTTACTTGTATGCCAAAAGGAAGAAGAGTATTGAAACGGTTGAGTTACTCTAGGAAGCCTTAATTAATCCTTGTTACAACTGTGAAGCATAACAGTTTTCCTTTACCATGAGTTTGTTTCATTCCTGAAGTAAAGGACATTTTCCTCTATGTTGTGACCCACCTGAATCTTTTGCGTAAAGGGAAATAAAAGCCTATGTTATCCCTCTACTCTGCATTCACAATTTACTTCTTAATAGGAGCTGAACTACTAAGACCAGGCTGCACCTGGCTCTTAAAGGAACCTCCTCTCATATAAAAATATCTTTGTGTCCAACCTACCCCTATGACCACTGGCCACCAGGGGAGGTACGCGACAATACCCATCTTGATCGTTGCATTCTCAAGGACAGAATCTATTAGTCTTTCCTCCTAGTAACAGCTATCCACAAAGCCACTTGACAGCATTTTTTTTCTAGCACCAATTCTTTGAAATTCCCTACCCACATACATTAGGATTGTGTTATCACTGAAAAGATTTAAGAAATCTTTAAAATATAAGGCCCGATTTTCATCTGGGCAGGATGAAGTGCCCAAGGCCACTTAGCTCTGCCTGCCAACCCCTTAACCCACGATTTTCATTTCTACAGCAACGGAAATGAAAATCTGAGTCACGCTACACAGGCTAGCAGCCGTTGAGGCTAGGTGAGTAGCAGCGATTTTCGATGCTGCCCGTTTAGCCGCAGTGACTTAAAGATAGGCGAGGGTTTTCCCCACCTGTCTTTAAGGCACAGAGCGCTACGTGGGCAGCATCAAAAATCGCTGCTATGCTTGGTGCCATTCCCCATCTCTGCTCTGCCCCAGAACGCCCCAACATGCCCCAAAGCTAAGCATCTGGGCGCATTAGGGACTTAACCGGGATTTTCCAAAGACACCACCCATGTAGATGCCTTTGGAAAATCCTGGTTAAGGCATTTACATATGTAACATGAGCTGTTACCGTGTAACTGTCTTCGAAAATCGGGTCCGTATTTTTTTCAACCTGGCCTTTGGAGAAGATTGGATGCAGACTTGTGCCCATCATGGTAATCTATTTTCTACTACTTTTATTTAATTTTGTCTTCTCTGTACTACCTACGTTTGGATTTTTGTTCTTTTAATGTTTGTTTTTTTATATGTGACTGTGAAAAGCAGTATATCACATTTTAAATAAACTACAAACTATAATTCAGAGGCATCTATTCTGTCACATTTTCATAATGAACTGAATGTACGTAATCTATCTAGGGTTTGCTTTGTACATTTCAAGGTAACTTATTTAAGAGTGTGGGATGTTATCAGGGTTTTTTTTTAATAGTAAATCCTTACTGCACTGAGGTTTTCAATTTTTCCTACAGCTGGTCATTGTAGATTTATTCAGCATCAACTAATTTTTGGGTACATATACTTGCCTTTATTGCCTCATTATTATTAAAATTTATCAGATTATTTATTTATTTATTTATTTTTTTAATTTAAAAGGATTTATATACCTCTATGTACAGGTAGTTATATACAGCTACATACAGGATGAGCTATGTACAGGTAGTATATACAGCTATATACAGGATGAGCTATGGACAAGTAGTTATATACAGCTACATACAGGATGAGCTATGGACAGGTAGTTATATACAGCTACATACAGGATGAGCTATGGAAAAGTAGTTATTTATTTATTTATTTATTTACATTCTCTTATATACCGCGCTATTCTGCATCAGTGCGGTTTACATTGAACAAACTGAAATTACATTGAACAGGGCATTATAACTTGGAGATAACTATTTTACAGGGAACATGGGCTATGGAGGGTTAAGTGGCTTGCCCAAGACCACAAGAAGCACCTGTGGGACTAGAAACCCCAGTCCTTCCGGCCCAAGGTTGCTGTCCTCTAGTGGGATTTGAACCCCCAACCTTCCGGCCTGAAGTACCTTGCCCCAACCACTAGGCCACTCCTCCACTATATACAGGGATGGGGGGGGGGGGGGAATGTTAGGCAGTAGATTATCTGTTGTCCTGAACACTTTGTAAATGATAGGTAAGCAAGTTTCTCAGTCATAGTTTTTGGAAATATTACTGCGGTGTCCCTTTGGAAAGAGAAATACTCTTACAATTCTGGAGGGGCAGTGTCTGTATAAGCAAGAAGAATGGTAGAATCTCCCTGGTCACCGCATAGCTCAAAGACGCTGCTAGGAGACGCTTCACCTTCCCATCAATACTGCTGTCATTGAAGCATGTATGTGTCTGTCTGAGTCACAATCTAGTTTCTTTCCTTTTACTCTCACAGGTGTGGTTCCAAAACCGCCGGGCCAAGTGGAGGAAGCGAGAAAAGTGCTGGGGGAGGAGCAGTGTGATGGCAGAGTACGGGCTCTATGGTGCCATGGTGCGCCATTCCATCCCACTCCCAGAATCGATCCTCAGATCAGCCAAGGATGGTATCATGGAGTCATGTGCCCCCTGGCTGCTTGGTAAGGGATTGAATCCTACGGAAGTATCACTTTCATCTTATTAATGAGAAACCAAATGAATGATGAATTTATTGAGCATGTGGAGAGCACTTTTCAAAGAGATCTCGGTAATTTGAGATAAAAAGTACTCAAATATTTTGCACACTGAGCAAGACTTGAGAAGTGACTCCAGCATGCTTGTGCCCACTAGATCATAACTGCAAGTATTGTACTGTATCGTACCCCATGTCTCAAACATTCTGGGAGGTTTCCTTCAGTGCCATTTGGTTATTGTTTCATAGACTTGTATCTCACAGAGCATTACTACAAGTATTACAATTCTCTGGGTATCATGGTTCAGTGGTTTTGAGCTATAGGTTTTGAGCTGTATTTAAGATTCAGGTGCCCATGGGCAGACAGCAGATCTCAGAGCGTGGAAGGTGGAGATGTCTGTCAAAGCCAGAAGAGGAGAAGAGGAAGTCAGAAGTGTCACAGTGGCATCCACATGAAGCCACACGTGCACAAGGCTTTTAAGTAAGTGGTAGCAGGCTGCTCTTTCTCCTAGAAATTGGGTCTAAAAGACAAGTAGTTTTCCAAGAAGACACAAGAATCTCATGCAGTCCAGACAGGAGATGAAAGAGGCTCTCCTCCTGTGCATTTATACCATACAGGTATTTAAATGTCTCCATCATATCTCCCCTCTCCTGTCTTTCTTTGAAATTATAGATATTGAGATTTTTAAGTCTGTCCCCATATGCCTTATGACAAAGCCCATTGACCATTTTGGTAGCCACCCTCTGCACTGACTCAGTCCTGTTTATATCCTTTTGAAGGTGTGTCTCCAGAATTCACACAATACTCTAAATTAGGACTCGCCAAAGACTTATACAGAGGCACTATCACCTCCTTCTTCCTGCTGGCCATTCCTCTCCCTATGCATCCAAGTATCCTTCTGGCTTTCGCCTTCACCTTATCTACCTGTTTAGCCACCTTAAGAATATCAGAAAGAATCACCCTAGGTCCCACTCTTCTTTCTGGACAGAAGTACGTCACCCCCTGTACTGTACTGCTCCCATGGAGTTTTGCAGAGCAAATGAACGACCCTACATTTTTTAGCTTTAAATTTCAGCTACCAAATTCTTGACCATTATTCACTAGATCCCTCCTCATGTTATCTAGACCTTCTTTGATGTCTACTCTATTACAGAATTAGGTATCATCTGCAAAGAGGCAAACCTTATCCAACAGCACTTCCACAATATCATTAACAAAAGTGTTAAAAAGAATTGGACCAAGGACAAATCCCTATAGCACACCAATGGTAACCTCCTTCTCCAGTGGTAACATCCTTATGCACCTAGGAAAGAACAATCCAAACTATGGTTACATGATGCAAGATACCACCTTAGAAACCACCACCCAGGAAAAAGATTTAGGCGTCATCGTAGATAATACGTTGAAATCTTTCTCCCAGTATGCAGCAGCGGCCACAAGAACAAAACTCCACATAAATTACAGAAAATCAGAAACACTCATCATAACCAGAAATAACATATTCACATCACCAAACAAACTTAAAATACACTCACATAATTCCAACCTTAAAACAACTGCACTGGTTCCCAGTAATGGAAAGAACTAAGTTCAAATCGCTAACCATCATATTTAAGATGATCCACCAGCTAGCACCAGCCACCTTCCAACCACTGATAGAATAAGATCTAGAAACACAAAATTGACGTGCATGCACCAAAAATTTGCTACTTATTCCAAAGGCCAAGACTAAAGTGAAACAGCTAACATGCAACAGAGCGCCCTCCCTCTATGCACCAAACTTTGGAATTCCCTTATGGAAAGTTTAAGATCTACCAGAGACCTGCAGGATTTCCAAAAAGAGATAAAGAAACTCCTATTCTTGGAACAATATACCAGCATTACCTGACTAATACCTTCTAGTCTGACTATACATACCCCCTGTTCCCTACCACGGCACCTATCTGAGCTCCCTACCCTCTACTAAGTCTCTAGTATGTCCCTCCCACAATGTAAATACTAAGGGCCCGATATTCAAAAGGCATTTACACAGTTAACCGTGTAAATGCCTGCTAACCAGATATTCGACGGCACATAGACAGGTAGTGCCGTTGAATGTCCCCGACTACGTCCCTATGCACCCCGATGCTAGCATCGGGGCGTGCCAGAGGCATTCTGGGGTGGAGCAGAGGTAGGGACCAGCGCTAACCATGCAGCACCACTATTGGAAGCTGAACGGTTAGCGCTCGGCACCTATAAGATAGGTAAGGAAAACCCCCACCTATCTTATAGGCGCCGAGGCTAAGTGTGCATCATTCAATATCGATACTGCACAGTTAGCCTCAGCAGTTTCCGGGCAGCGCAGCCAGACCCGGATATTCACTTCCGCTGCCCTAAGGGTCTACCTTGACTCCACTGTACAGTATTATCGCTCAAGTTCTCAAATATTTATATGTTTAATTCTCCAAGTTAATAGTCCTTGTTTACTGTAACCTTGTTGTGTTGTAATGTAAACCTCCTTGAATGGAAGATAAGGTGGTATAAAAGACCTGTTAAATAAATAATAAATACAAAATAAATAAAAGGATATTATAATGGTCTTCATTAGTGGTCTTCGTTATAAAGCATATGAGGACAGATTTAAGGATCTTAATATGTACACCTTAGAGGAAAGGCGGGATAGAGGTGATATGATTGAGATGTTTAAATACCTCCGTGGCATAAATGTTCAGGGAGAGAGCCTCTTTCAATTGAAAGCAAGTTCTGCTACGAGGGGACATGGGATGAGGGTGAAGGGAGATAGATTCAGCAGTGATATGCGGAAATATTTCTTTACGGAAAGAGTGGTGGATCCGTGGAATAGTCTCCCAGTGGAGGTGGTAGAGATGAGGACAGTAACTGAATTCAAAAAAGCATGGGACAAACACAGAGGATCTGTAAAGGTAAAAAGGGGACTGTTGTAGTTGTTGATATGGAAGGGCAGACTAGATAGGCCATGTGGTCTTTTTCTGCCATCATATTTCTGTTTCTAAAATGCCTCTGTATCTTTCCATGGTGAGACCGCACCTTGAATATTGTGTGCAATTCTGGTTGCCATATCTTAAAAAGGATATAGCGGAATTAGAAAAGGTACGGAGAAGAGCAACAAAAATGGTGAAGGGAATGGAAGGATACCCCTATGAGGAGAGGCTTAAAAGGCTGGGGCTCTTCAACCTGGAAAAGACGGCTGAGGGGGGATATGATAGAGGTCTATAAATGAATGAATGGAGTTGGAATGGGTAAATGTAGATCAGTTGTTATGCCATTAAAAAGTATACGGCCCGATTTTTTAAGGCATTTGCACGGGTAATTGCCCTAGTTACCTGTGTAAATGCCTTAACAGGGAATTTTCAAAGGTACCTACATGGGTAGTGCCTTTGAAAATTCCCTGGTTTGTCCCTTACATGCCGCAGTGCTATGCGGTTCACATCACGGCGTGTCAGCGGCGTTCCAGGGTGGAGCGGGGGTGGAGGAAAGGGCTAAGCGGGTGGCAGCAATTTTCGATGCTACCCGGTTAGCCCTCACCACCTTAAGGGTTTTCCTTGCCTATCTTTGAGGCACTGGGGCTAACCGGGTAGCATTGAAAATCGCTGCTACCCGCTTAGCCTCGGCGGCTGCCGGCGTATGCAGCCAACCTGGATTTTCACTTCCAATGGCACAGAAGTGAAAATCCAGGTTAAGGGGGTCAGCGGGCAGGCTATGTGCCACCTGCCTAAATGAAAATCGGGCCCATAAAGACAATAGAACACACAAAGAAGCTACAATGCAATACATTGAAGACTAATAAGAGATAATATTGGTCTGACCCAGTAATGCATGTCTCATGTTCTTATGGTCCCCTCTGAGTGAGCTCCATTTACCTTTACCCTTTGTTGCCTCCCCTCTCAACCAATTTCTAACCAGTCAGTCACTTTAGGGTCCATCCCTAAGGTACTCAATTTATTTATAAGATGCCTGTGTGGAACAGTGTCAAGGGCTTTACTGAAATCTAAGTACACCACATCTAGGGCTCTCCCTCAGTCCAATTCTCGGGTCACCCAGTCAAAGAAATTAATGAGATTCGTCTGACAAGACCTGCCTCTAGTAAAACCATGCTGCCTCGGATCCTGCAAGCCTCTGGATTCCAGAAACCTAACCATCTTCTTTTAGAAGCGTTTCCATTAGTGATTCTTATTTCCGTTTTTGCACAAAGGGATCACATGCACCCTTCTCCACCCTCTGGGACCACATCTAACTCTAAAGAAGCATTGAAAAGGATAGACAGTGGAGCCACTAGAACGTCCCTAAGTTCATTCAATACTCTCGGCTGTATCCCATCTGGCTGCATGACTTTGTCTACTTTTAGTTTAGCTAGCTCCTCAAGAGCACAATCTTCTGAAAATCTTTCAAGATCTGCCTCACTTCTGTTCCTGTTTGTGGGTGTTTTATGAGGTCCTGTTCCTGACCCTTCATCTGTGAACACAGAATAGAAATATTTGTTTAGCATTTCCACTTTATCCTTATCGGTTACTAACATTCCTTCCCTTCACCGTGACAATTTATTTATTTTATTTAACCATTTTTTAATACCGCTTTATCCTTCAATCAAAGTGGTCACACAGGGGTGGCTCAAGGCAATCTGCTGCCTGAGATGAAGTATGAAAAGGCCCCCCCCCCCACACCTTAGAGGGGGGCGGGGCTTTTTCAGAAATCCAGTCAGAGACTGAACCAAACCAAAAAGCCGATTAGATTATAGAAACATAGAAACATGATGACAGAAAAATACCACATGGCCTATCTAGTCTGTCCTTCCATATCAACAGTCCACTTTTTACCTTTAGAGATCCTCTGTGTTGGTCCCATGCTTTTTTGAATTCAGTTACTGTCCTCATCTCTACCACCTCCACTGGGAGACTATTCCGCGGATCCACTACTCTTTCCATAAAGAAATATTTCCGCATATCACTCCTGAATCTATCTCCCTTCACCCTCATCCCATGTCCCCTTGTAGCAGAACTTGCTTTCAATTGAAAGAGGCTCTCTCCCTGAACATTTATGCCACGGAGGTATTTAAACATCTCAATCATATCACCTCTATCCCGCCTTTCCTCTAAGGTGTACATATTAAGATCCTTAAGTCTGTCCTCATATGCTTTATAATGAAGCCCACTAATCATTTTAGTAGCTATCCTCTGCACCGACTCCATCCTGTTCACATCCTTTTGAAGGTGCGGTCTCCAGAATTGCACACTATACTCCAAATGAGGTCGCACCAAAGACTTATACAGAGGCATTATCACCTCCTTTTTTCTGCTAGCCATTCCTCTCCGTATGCACCCAAGCATCCTTCTAGCTTTTGCTGTCGCCTTTTCTACCTGTTTAGCTACTTTAAGATCATCAGACACAACCACGCCTAGGTCCCGCTCTTCTTTAGTGGACAAAAGTACTTCACCTCCTATACTGTATTGCTCCCTTGGATTGCTGCAGCCCAAATGCATGACCTTACATTTTTTAACATTAAATCCCAGCTGCCAAATTCTAGACAATTCTTCAAGCTTAGCTAGATCCCTCCTCATGTTATCTACACCTTCCTGGGTGTCTACTCTATTGCAGATTTTGGTATCATCCACAAAGAGGCAAACCTTACCCGACACAGGGCCATATCGAGCTGCAATCACACCCTGTGCAACTTGCAGCTCGGGCGCACACCCCCTCCTCTCCCCACCATACCTCCATCCAGCGCTGCCTGCTCTTTCCCTGCTGCTGCCATCCTCTGTTTTTTTCACGGTGGTGCCGGTAGGAGGGAAAGAGCAGGCAGCGCTGGATGGAGGTATGGGGAGGAGAAGGGGGGCATGCGTCCGATCTGAATGGCACCGGCACTTTAAACAGATCTGTCCCTCCTTATTTATTTGTTTATTTATTTATTTAATTGTATTTATATCCCGCTTTTCACCGGGTCAAAGCGGTGGGACATATAACCGGGGGGGGGGGGGGGAATCAAATGTGGGGGGGGCCATCACCGGGGGCTCAACATTGATGATTTTTGGGATGAACATAGAGACTGACAAGATAGCATAGTTACTGGTTTGGAGTTCTTGGAGAGAAATAGGGGGGGGGGGGGGGGTTCAAATACAGAGATGTTCTCGGAATAGGATGTTTTTTAGCTGCTTTTTGAATGATGGGAGATCACCGTTGTTCCTGATGTGGTTTGGTAGAGAGTTCCAGAGGGATGGGGCATAGAGTTCAAAGGCTCTGTTGCAGGTCCGTTGAGTTGCTTTGGTTCTTTTGTGGGGGATGGCAACGGAGCTGTTGGAGGATTGTCTGGTTGTTCTGCTGTGGGTTGGGCGAGGCAGTAGGGCGCAGAGTGGGGTGCCTTGTGTTTGGTGGATGGTTTTGTGGGTGAGTAGAAGGGTTTTGTACTTGATTCTTGCTTCGATGGGGAGAATATGAAGGTCTCTCAGAATTGGGGTGATGTGGTCTCGTTTCTTTGCATTGTGAATTATTCTCGCCGTGGTGTTTAGGGCAGTTCGGAGGGGATTGGTCTGTGTGGCAGGTAGGCCATGGTAGATTATGTTGCAGTAGTCCAGATGAGGGAGTGTTAGAGCTTGCATTACTGTCCTGAAGTCTTGTGGTTCGAGGAGGGGTCGGAGGCGTTGTACCGTTTTTGCCTTGTGGAATACAGTTCTTGTGGTCTTGTTGATTTGCTGCTTAAGGGTTAGGGCTTGGTCAATGATAATGCCGAGATATCTTATGTGTGGTTGTACTTGAATTTGCGTGGTTCCCATGGTGAGGTGAGTGGGTGGTTTGAAGTCTGGGTCTTTTGTCACTATATGGGCTTCGGTCTTCTTTATGTTAATGGATAAGTTGTTCTCTTGTAGCCAGTTGGATACGTCGGTGAAGCAGGTTGATAGCTGGTCGTTTGTTGGGTCCGTGGTTGTAATTGGGGCGTAGAGCATTATGTCGTCGGCGTATATGTGGAAGTTGACATTGTGAGTGCGTATGACTGAGCAGAGTGGACGGAGGTAGATGTTGAAAAGCATGGCTGATAGTGTGGATCCTTGAGGTACTCCTTGGTGTTGCTGGAAGGGGGGTGAGGTGGAGGTTTTGGTGCGGCTCAGTTGCTGTCGGTTGGTTAGATAGGACCTGAACCATTGGAGTACAGTATCTTTGATCCCAATTGTTTGCAGTCTGTGGATAAGGGTGTCATGGGAGATGGTGTCGAATGCCGCTGATATATCCAGAAAAATTAGGATGTATCTGGAGTGTTTCTCTTGGGTTCCTATGATGAGGGTGTTCATCAGCATGATCATTAGGGTCTCGACCCCATGTAATGGTCGGAATCCGTGTTGCTGCGGGTCCAGTATGTTGTTAACGTCTAGGTGTTCTTGAAGCTGACGTTGGACTATCTTCTCGATTATCTTTGCGGTGAGCGGGAGGCTTGCTACTGGCCTGTAGGAGGTGGGGTCTAGGGGATCTAGGTTGTGCTTTTTTAGGGTTGGTCGGATGATTGTGGTCTTGAGGGCGTCTGGCATGTGTCCTTGTTTAAAGGATTCATTTACGATGTGGGTTAATGGTTCACTGAGGTCTTCTTTGGTTTTCTTTATCCAGTCGGCAGGGCAAGGATCCAGCGGGGAGGTGGTGGTGTTCAAGCAGGAGATGGTGGAAGATATTTCTTCTTTTGAGGTTGTGTCGAATGTATTCCAGTCTCTGTTCAGGGTGGGATATGAAGTTGTCGTGGTTGTTGTTTCAGTGTAGTGATGTGGGTTTTGTGGTTGCTGAAGCTGTTTGTATTGTCGGGCTAGAAGATCAGGGGGGATATCTGGCAGCTGGTCGGAGTTACTGGGTGCTTTTGTTAGATTTTTGACAATTTGGAAGAGCTCTCGAGGTTTGTTTATGGCTGTTGTGATGATTTTGGTGTGGTAGGTTTTTTTGGCGTTGTCAGTTTCTGAATGGTACGCATTGAGTTCGTAGAGGTATTTTGCTTTGTCTGTCGCTTTTGGTTTTTCTCCATTTCCTTTCGGTTCTTCTAAGTCTGGTTTTCAGTTTTCGGAGGTTGGGGGTGAACCATCGGGCTTTTGAGGAGATGGGTCTGGTACTGGTGCTGTTTCTAGTTGTGCTGGCTGCTGAGGAGATTGTGGTATTCCAGTTGTGGATCAGGACATCAAGGTTATTGGAGTTTGTGTGTAAGTTAGGCAGGGTTTTTGTTAGGAAGTCTTCCTTGTTAAATGCTTTGAATCTCCTTGCGTGGTGTTTGTTTTCTCTGTTATTTTTGAGTTGATAGGTGTGGGATATGTTGATAATGTAGTGGTCTGACCACGGTACTGGCGAGATTGTTGGTTTTCTGTATGAGGAGGCGGTTTGGGAGTTTAGAAATATGAGGTCAAGTATGTTTCCTTTTTCATGTGTTGGTTCTTGTATGATTTGTGTCAGGTCCATTGCTGTCATGGCGTTGAGGAAGGTTTCTGCTTGCTTCTCCTGGAGTGATGGGAAGTTGAAGTCTCCTAGGATAATTTGTTCCTTCGAAGGGCTGGTGCTTTCGGAGATGAGGTGTAGAATCTGTGGTAGGTCAGAGGTTGTGGTGGGTGCACGGTAGATCAGGCATATCGAGAGGTGTTTGTTGGTAAGGGTAAGGATGTCTGCTTCATTGGAGGTTTCTGCGGCATGGATCCGGAAGTGGAGGTTGTCTTTGGCAATGATGGCTACACCTCCGCCTTTGGCATGTGTCCGGGAGCAGTGTTGGAGGCTGTATCCCTTTGGTGTTAGCTAGTTCATTACTACTGTGTCGTGGTCTGTTAGCCAGGTTTCTGTTACACAGAGGATGTCAATCTTCTCAGTTGTGATCAGGTCCTGGAGCATGTGGTATTTGTTCCTGACTGAGCGAGCGTTTATGAGTGAGATGGAGAGGTGGTGGTGGTTTGTGGGGTTGGTGGTGTAGGTTGGTGTGCAATGTGAGAGTGGGTGAGTGTGTGTATGGTTGTGTGTATGGTTGTGGATGCATGTGGGTTGAGCTGTCGTGGTGTCTGGGCAGAGGGGGTTGTAGGGTTTGGCTGAGTGGGGGTAGAGGGTTAGGAGGGGGTTAGGAGATAGATGGGGGTTAGGAAGGGTGGCATGCTGTGTGGGAGTACCTGGGTTTTTGGAGTGGTGAGGTCTTTTTCTTTGCGAAGTTGTTGTTGTCGTTGTTCTTCGGTTCGGTGGTGGGGGTGTCTCTGCTGTTGGATGTAATCTGGCTTTCTTTGAGGAGGATATGTCGGTTGCTGCTTCTTTTTTGTGCGCCTCTGTGCCGCGCCTAAGGGCCACGCCAAAGGGCCCTCTGGCGAGGCCCTCAGGCGTGGGCGCGCCCGCGAGGGACGCCGCTTTTATGGAGGTGGGCTGCTTTAGGTTTGTTCTCCCACTGCCCCGATTGGGCAGGAGCACCGTGGGGGGTGTTGGTCCCAGCGGCGGCAGCAGCGGCTCCCTCCGGAGGCGAGGGACGCCGCTTTTATGGAGGCGGGCTGCTTTAGGTTTGTTCTCCCACTGCCCCGATTGGACAGGAGCACCGTGGGGGGTGTTGGTCCCAGCGGCGGCAGCAGCGGCTCCCTCCGGAGGCGAGGGACGCCGCTTTTATGGAGGCGGGCTGCTTTAGGTTTGTTCTCCCACTGCCCCGATTGGGTAGGAGCACCGTGGGGGGTGTTGGTCCCAGCGGCGGCAGCAGCGGCTCCCTCCGGAGGTGAGGGACGCCGCTTTTATGGAGTCAGAGGAGGGAGGGACCAGACCTGCTTAAAGTGCTGCAAAAAGGCTTGGGGAGCGCATTTCGGCTGCCTGCTATTGTCCTGCCAGGGCAGCAGGGCGACAGCAGACAGCCGAAATACGCCTCTCAAGCCTTTCCGCCCTGTGCGGCTGCACCGCTTGCACAGAGCTAGGTACGGTCCCATTTGCACACCAAAGAACTAAAAGACAGCAAGAACTAACCGCACAGTTTATGAAACTAAATTATAACTCATTTTTATTTTGTTCTTATAAACTGCGTTATAGTTCTTGCTTTTTCTTTTTCAAGAGATATTTTGCATCCACAGTAGGTGCAGAGCAGAACCAGGACATTCACCCACAGAACTCAATATTTTTAAAAAACAAATCTGATTCTGATGATCTCACTAACAGCAACAGCAACCACTATTCTCCAGTACCAGGCATATTGTGAACTAATACAAAACCCTACAACAAGGAGTAAACCTACCATACCATACCATATCAGCACAAATTTCCAAAACTCACATAAGGAGCCTATCCAAAAAAAGCATCACTGTAAATACTACAGTGGGCCCTGTAACATCCATACAACTATTTGAAAAACTGAACAAGTCAAATTACTACAGTACAGTATAGATCTTTATGTACAAACTCCATGTTAACAGAACACCTGGCCTCAGTCAAACACTCACAACATCGACCCTCACCAAGTACAGAATAAGTAACCACAATCTAAAGTAAAAATAATATGTAGACTAAATTTAAATTGAAACCCCAAGAAGCCAGAGTCCACATGCAGTGCAACATCAGATAAATAATAGATGCAGTTCCACAATACTGTGTAAAATATAAAAATAGCACAAAGTCCAATTATCAAAATTAAATAAAATTATTTTTTCTACCTTTGTTGTCTGACCATTTTATTCTCTGATCATGCTGGTCCTGATCTGAGGCTTCTGCTTTCCTGTCTTAGCTCTCTTTCTGTGGTCTATGGTCCATCTGCCATTTCTTATCTCTTCTTTTGTGTTCTTCACTTCCTTCCATCAGCCCATTTCCAGTTCCAGTAACCCTCCCTAGTATCAGCCCCCTTTCCAGTCCTTCCTTTAAATAAATAAATAAATAAAAAATTCCCTCCCAGTACCTTCCAAGGTCAACTGCCTTGCATTCCCACGACTGCAACTGGTGTCCATTCCCTTCCAGTCCCCCTCCTTCCCCACTGTCCAGCCCCTTCTAGTTCAAATACCATCCCAGATATTAGCTCACATCCACTCTCAGTGCCACCCCCCCCAGTCAGCTCCCTTCCAGTCACCCTACCCTCTGTCCATCCCCCTTCCAGTGCCATTTGCATGTCAACTCCCTTCCAGCCTCCTCCCCATTACCCAACCACCTACCACTCCCATCCCCAAGTGTCTGCTCCCTTCCAGTCCCCCTTCAGTACATCCCAGATGTCAGCTCCTTTCCAGCCCCCTCCTTCCCCTGTGTCAGCTCCCTTCGTGCCCCCTACTTCCCCTGGCAGACCTTCCCATTATCCGCTCCCTTCCAGTCCCATTCTACCATCCTCCCACATCAGCCCATTTGTAGCCCTAGCCCCTAGTTTTCTTCCAGGGCCAGCAGCACTCTCCTCCCCTCCCCATTAGCCCATTTCCAGTCCCAGCCCATTTCCAGTCCTATCCCCTTATCAGCCTACTTCCAGTCCTACCCCCCCCATCAGCCCATTTCCAGTCCTAGCCCCTCCATAGCCCACGTCTCTGTAATCACCATTAAATCCAAGTCAGCATCTTCCATTAGAGTCTCAACATCTGAAAACTTATTTTCCGTACTATGGGCATTAATACACACCAGATACAGAGGTATTAGGGCCTGATATTCAAAGGCATTTACAGATTTAGAGGCCTATAAATGGCGTAAATGCCTCTATATGCTCTGATATTAACCTCTTAGCTTTGGAGTGTCCAGGGGCGGTATTGATGCCACTGCCCACTTTGCAACCTACAGGTAAAGATAGGTGTGATAAAAACTGGCCTATCTTTACCCGTGGGAGCTAACCGGGCAATGGCTCAATATTGCTGCTGCCTGCTTAGCTTCCAGGCTGTGCGGCTGACCCGGATATTCAATGCCGGTGGTCAGATAAGGCCCTGGCATTGAATAACTGGGTTTAGTTTTCAACAGCAATGGCTAGACACTGTAATTGCATTAGCAGCCACTGGGCCCTTAGTGTTTTACTTACCTAGTTGCTTTCACTTACTTGGGGGCTTTCTTCATTCATCCCCAACAAATCTAGTTTAAAGCCTTCTTTAGTAGATTAACCAGTCTGCTGCAGAACACACTTTGACCCTTCTTGGATAGGTGGACACTATCTCTGCTCAGCAGCTCTTTGAAAATCATCACCAGATGGGACCCTCCAAAGGAGAAGGGAACAAGGAACACATTGCCCTTCGGGGAAGACGTTCTCTCCAGGGAACCGGAGGGAAGAGTACCTCAACCTTGGGAGGAGGCAAGTACCCAGGGTGTCCAGCTGTGGGAGTTTTTCTGTAAAGCTTGAATTGATTGAAGGGGAGGTAAAGGAAAGGTGGCTACTGAAGAGTTTCTGAAGCTGGTATGGGACCAGATTCAAGCCTATCAGGACTCATTGGAACGCCTACTGACGCAGATGGCTAAACTCCAGTCTCAACAGTAGGGACCCTTACTAGAGCTGCTAAGAGAACAGACCCAAGAGATGAAGAAGCTAACTGCCTGTTGGCAGCATCAACAGATTAAGACCTTGGGAGGGAGCTGAATGGAGGTACCAGGGCTCGTGAGAGGATAATATGGATGGGGGTTCACCCTGACCAAATCGGGACCTGAGGATAACCCCAAAGCCTTCCTAGTGACTTCTGAAATGGTGGCAGAGCCATCAGGCTGACCCCGGGATCAGTGGGCTATCCGACTCACTCCCTTACTAATGGGAGAAGCTCAAGCGACCTATCAGGCCTTGGATATAGTCTCTGCTCTGAACTATGGGTTGGTTAAAGAGGCTATAGAGGATTGATTGGGATTTTCAGGGGAGATATATAGGCAGAAATTTTGAGAAAAATTTAGGAAAGGAGAGAAACTAAAAGCATTTGCCCAGCACCTGCTAGGTGGCTAGCACCTGACCACCGAGACCCCACGGAAATAGTTAAATGAATTGTCCCAGAACAATTCATAAATATTCTGCTCTCTAATGTTAGGATGTGGGCTGCCCACCAGGGCCCCATGTCCTTTCAGGAAACAGTTGAAATTATGGAAAGATTTGTAGAGGTGGAGGAATGCTGGGAAGGAACCTAGGAAGAAGGTGGACCAAAATGCCCAACTCTAAAGATAGAAGATAGGAAGTCAAAATTTAGATTTAGACCTAGGCCCTGACCTGGGTTCTAAAAGTCCCTAGAGTCCTTTTTAGGAGAAAAGTGGGTGAGTGATGGGACTCCTAACCTGTTGTAGCAGGAGACTAAATCCAGCTTCAAATCTTTTATCTATGTGGAGGAGAGACATTTTAAGAGAGATTGCCTATACATGGATTGTACGTACCTTCTCTGGGATAGGGTGCAATGAATCCCCGAGAGCAAGAGGTGAAGAAAAGGGCAGAATGAATATTTGGGACTATTGTGGAAGGCTTAATTGATACCAGGAGTAAACAGTCCTTGTTATCATGGGAACAAAACAAAAGAGCGGGTGCGAAGGGAGGCAGTCAAACAAACGTTATTGTAAAACCCCAATGTGTTTCGGCTGTGCCAATCACCTTCAGGGGATACAAACCTCAAACAAAAAACATATATAAAACAATAAATAATTACAATTAAAGGAGGTCAAACAGAACTTTAAAATTATTATATCTAGTACACGCAAAGAGTATAAGTTAAAAATCAACCAAAACGTTAAAAAAATGTTAAAATAGCTAGTGCATGAAAAATATTAGAGTTTGTAAACATGTAAAAAGAAAGCACATAAAAAAAACAATAATATCCAAAAAATGAATAATGACATAAAATCAATAGCAATTATCATAAAAAATACAGTAAAAATACCAACATGAACTTCAGCAAATACTGTGTCACAAAGGACAAATTAAAAAGTGCATGTCTGTATCTTAGAGGGATGAGGAGGATAGGGGCAGGTTCAATATCTAATCCAAGGCAAACTCATAACTTAACTATTCAGGGCTAATACTAACAAAAATGAATGCCTGCTTTGCCCAAGCGCTCCTCATCTCTCCAGACTTCACCCCCACCCGACACCTTGGCCTCTTCCCCCCAACACAAAAGACCAAACAATTGGTAAACAAACAGGGTCACAGCTTTATTGAATACAACTTTGTTAAACCAACCTGAGCCAACAATAATAACTCATCTCAAACAAATTCCATTTTTCCCCCCAACTGGATGATGCCAGTCCTCCACCAGCCATATCATTAGCAAAGTGGCGCATCATCCACCCCTTCCACAACTGTCAACCTCGCCATATTATTAGCAAAGGCTGGCCCCTTACCTCCCCTCTCTGGGAGAAGATTCCCACCAAGATCTCCCCCTCCCCTTCCCCTCACCAGGAGCTGCGCTCCCTTGTTTTTTCACACTGGCCATTAGGCCCCGCTGTCACGGCGCCCATTGGCTTGGGACTTCCCCCACCGGCACCAGGTAGCCTCTGCTATCCTTGTGCCGCCCCCCCATAATGAAGTCATCTGCGACCCCCCAAACCCCCCCAGGTAACTGCCTCCAAGGCCTCTTGCCAGTCCAACCAGAGACAAATGTATATATATATACATATACAAAATTGTATATAGTTTATTCTGTTCTGTATTATCTCTCACTGTTTAGACTGCATATTCTATATATAATATGATGTTCATTGTAAATATGTTCTGTTATAATATGACGTTCCCTGTAAAACAAACTTGCTTTGTTAATTATTGTTCATTGTAAACCGCAACTGAACTTTGGAAGATGCGGTATATAAATGTGTATAAATAAAAATAAATAAAATAAAAATAAATGTACCCCGTCTGCAAGGTTCAAACCCGCGCAGCCCACCTCCACCCACAGGTGCTGCACTTGTACACCTCCTGTCTGCTGAACCCACTACCCTACCTGGAGGTTCACCTTCATAAGACCGCGGGACCATCTGCGCTGAAATTGGCAAGCCGGTCTTGGGATAATGTCTGACCACACTATGGTCACCCCCGGCAATAAGGCATAAATGGCAGTCAAGTACAGGTGTGCCGCTCAGATGAGCTGCTTGCAAGTCTACTCCGATAGATCATTGCCTCCCAAATGTATAATAAGTCCAACAGGCGGTTGCCTATGCCTGGTTAGAGCACTGATAAGCGGCAACAGGCGACTCCATCGCATGCCATGTTCTCCCATCCAAACCAGATGAAAGCCCGCAGATGCCATCCCAAGATGTGGGCCCAGTGGTCGCACCAAGGACCACCGCCCGGCCTTGTACATGAAGGAGTGGCCCAGCATCCACCACGCCCCTGTCATCTGTAAGAGAGGAAATCCGGCTTCCATTTGAAAAATAACACAGCCATTAAAACACATCCCTCCCCCAAACCGCTTCTATGCGACCCATGCTCATTCACCATCCTCTTGGGGGTGCACGTATCCTGAATAGGCTCTGGACCACCATCTACCTATTTGCCAGATTACGGTTTCACCCAGGCCTGCTGCGGCTGTGCTGGTGGCAGCCCCTATTTGGAATGACTGGGACGCAAATTGACGCTCATCACAACCTATGTAGCATAGTACCATGCGCAACACTGCTGTGAACTGGAAGTGCATCAATGGGCGCAAGTCCTCATGCCATAGCAACAAACCCTCTGCCCCGGAGCCCCAGGCCATATAAGCCTGCAGGTTCTGTATCAGACAGGTGGGCAGCCACTCTGCCCTAAATAACACCACCCACTCGCCCCTACCAGACTGATCAGTCTTAGACCGATGTATCAGGATACGGACCTGCGACTGACCCACTGACTCATATTTCCTATCTTAACCCCCGGCCGCGCCCTCCTTTCCTGAGCACAGAACCAGCTCACTCACTCTGAACGCTCCAAAGAAGGCAAGCGAAAAGGTCGCCCAAAACAAACGAGTCTTGTATGCGGAGGCCATGATCTTAGGCAAAGTCTCCCATATCCGGAGTAATAAATCATGAGACACTGGGCGCCGCCAATCCCTATTAACTGCGGCCCCTCTTTCCCCCCTGCCAACCGACACTGGACCACAAATGAGGTCTGTGGATTCCCCCAACCTGCTACCTTACAGAAAAATGAGAAACCGGACAAGGATGATCTTACCACTGCTCTGGACCAGCCCTCGGCCTTGGCCAAAATGACAAACATTCCTAGCATCTCATCAGTAACCCTGCCCCTTGACCAACCCAAAGCTGAAGCAACGCACCCACCTTCCTATAGCCCCGCTATTAGGTTAGCCAAGCTGCGGGCGCCACTGAGGACTGCAGCAATGCCATTACCTCAGGATTCCAACCTGCCAGAGGTGTGTGGGCACCTTCACAGCCACTGCATCCGCTTCTGGTGCCATAGCTGCTGTGATTGTATCAATCCATCTCATTGCTGGCCTTTGTCTTTTATGGTGACTTTCTACCTTGCCAAGCATTATGTCTTTCTCTAATGATCTCTCTCTTCACATGATATGTCCAAAGTATGAAAGTCGAAGTCTTGTCATCTGAGCTTCTAAGGAAAGCTTAGGTTTGATCTCTTCTAGTACTGACTGGTTTGTTCTTCGGGCAGTCCATGGTATACACAGTATTCGTCTCCAGCACCATAATTCAAAGGCATTCGTTTTCTTCCTGTATATCTTTTTCACTGTCCAACTTTTGCATCCATATAATGATATTGAAAATACCATGGCCTGGATAAGTCAAATCTTTGTATGATACAAAGTAATAAATAAGAAATAAATAAATAAAATAAAACTCAAAATCTAAATTCATGACATGCCTGGCAAACAAACAGATACAAATGGATAGGAGAAAACATGGAAGAATGAGAATGGTTAAGAAACTAAAGAGCACGGAGTTGCCAAGAGACGAAGCCTATAAAGCTAGCCCTAACATACTAATAGACCAGCTACCCTTCCCCTTGATCTTCGGAAAGGGACTAGAAGAGAAAAACCATAGTTTAAGGCTACCAGAACTAAGGATTACGCAGTCTCAGAGACTCCCAATTTGGGAGAATGATTTTTTTTTTTCTGAAGGGGAGATAGTAGAACCACTCAGAAATGGAAGAAAGAGTAGGGCTGTTCATCAAGAGAAACTAAAAGGAATAGTCCCAAAAGTGCCCATAGAAGCTTTGAGGGAGGATGTCATTAAGAGGTTCCCCCTATTTCCGAGAGGAACAATGGATAGATGAGTTTGAGGGCGTGCCCGAACAAGCTCCAGAATGTTGGGAAGAAAGATTGGGATGATCTTTACCCTTACTATACTTCAAAGGGTGGTTTGTTATATTGCATCGAGCATAAGTAGTCTGAATTAGAGGAGCACCGACAGCTGCTGGTGCCAAAGTTGTTCTGAGAGGCCCTTTTAACCTTAGCCCATGCACATCCTCTTGCAGGCCACCTCGGAGAATACCGTACTGTGTCGCAGCTGTACTGAAATGCTATTGGCCACATACATATATCAAAACATAAGATTTCTGTAGGTCTTATCCAGATTATCAGAAGGTTCCCCAACACTTACCCCCGAGGAGCATCTTAATTCCCTTTCAAGCAGTGGAGCAGCCCATGGACCGAGTAACCATACATGTGGTGCGGCCCTTGAATCATAGTACTGTACGGTACCAATACATCCTTGTCATACTAGACTATGCCACACACTTCCCCTGGGCAGTCCCCTTGCACTCCACCTCATCCTGGGTGATCGCTGGGGAGTTGTTAAAGATTTTCTGCCGTGGGATTCCCTCAAAGTACTTACTGATTGGTGAACCAATTTCATATCTAAATTGCTAGAGGAGGTGTGGATGTTGTTTGGACGTAGACATCTAAAGACCACTATCTATCACCCACAGACCTATGGCCTAGTTGAGCCTTTTAATTTGACTCTTAAAGGGATGCTCAGAAAATGCATTGTAGAAAATGCATCCACATGGGATCAATTGATTCCCTTTGTACTCTTCGATGCACGAGAAATACCACAAGCTTCACTTGGGTTTTCTCCTTTTGAACTCATGTATGACCAGCAGCCTAGAGGTTTGCTGAAGGAAGTTCAGAAAGCATAGGTGGGAACCAAGGAGGAACCCATAGAGGTAATTGAATATGTGAATAAAGTGAAGGAAAGGACCCATCTGATTCTGAGATTAGCCAAAGACCACCTAGAGAGGCCCAAAATCATCAGAAAGAATATTATGATAAACAAGCTAGGGACTGGGAGTTTCAGGTTGGGGAACTAGAGGTTGGTCTTACTGCCCACCTCCAATAAATTAAGAACATGGTGGAAGGGGCTATTTGAGAGCAAAAAGAGGCTGGGTCCATTAGATTATGAGGTGTCACAGGGATGACACAGAACACAAAACTTTCATGTCAACACCTTGAAGCCTTGGATTGGCTGGAAGGGTTTGCTGCAGATGTCCCTGAAATGGAAGAGGACTTAGGTCCAGAGTTACAAATTCAAGGTTCACCAGAACAGGTAAAAACTGGAGACTCGGCAAACTGCAAGCAAAAGTGCCAAATGTGAAGGCTTCTAGAGTTCTCTGCTTTTTACTTCTGGCAGGTCATCTATAGACGGGAAACGTCGTAAGGCAGCGATTTTATCGCTTACCTGAGGCAAAAAGGGCTGAAGTTGAGAGAGAGGTTAAGGAGGAGTAATTGAAGAATCCAACAGTGAGTGGACCAGCCCGATTGTGCACTTCCCAAAGTCTGACAGGTCCACTCTATTTTGTATAGATTTTTAGCATGTCAATGCCACATCTTGATTTGATGCCTACCCAATGCGCAGAATTGAAGATATTGAGCAGATGGAAGGGGCTCAGTATATATCTAAATTAGAACTGATCAATGGTTATTGAGAGATACTCTTGGAGGCTGCATCTAATAAAGACTCCCTTCTTAATTCCACAAGGGCTGTACCATTCACAGTCCTGCCCTTTGGCCTTCATGGGGCGCCCGTTAACCAAATTCTATGGCCCCATCAGGCCTATGCAAGTGCAAACCTAGATGATATGGTAATTTCTTCCACAGATTGGGACAGTCATTTAAAACATTTAAGAGCTGTCTGCATATCCCTAAGATAGGCTGGGCTCATGGCTAACCAAAATAAAAAGTGCCCTGGGTGAGCAGAAGCTACGGTATTGAAGGGCGTAATGTTAGGAGCGGGGTGGTGAAACCATTGCTGTCCAAGGTTACATACAAAATGCCATACTGGGTCAGACCAAGGTCCATCAAGCCCAGTATCCTGTTTCCAACAGTGGCCAATCTAGGTCATACGTACCTGGCAGGTTCCCAAAAGGCACACAGGTTCTACAATGTTTGTCCTGGGGCAAGCAATAGATTTCCTCTTTAACAGCTTTTACTACATCCTCTGGTAACAAATTCCAGAGTTTGATTACACGTTGAGTGAAAAATTATTTTCTCTTATTAGTCTTAAATAGGTTACGTTGTGGCTTCATTGCGTGTCCCCTAGTCTTTCTACTTTTTAATGACGTAAACAATGGATCTATGTTTACCCGTTCCACTCTATTCATTAATTTATAGACCTCCATCATATCTCCCCTCAGCTGTCTCTTTTCCAAGTTGAAAAGCCCTAACTAAGCCTTTCCTCAGAGGGGTATCCTTCCATCCCCTTTACCATTTTGGTGGCTCTTCTCTGTACCTTTTCTAATTCTGCTATATTGTTTTTAAGATATGGTGACCAGAATTGCACACCATATTCAAATGTGGTTGCACCATGGAACGACACAGAGGCATTATAGTATCCTTGGTTTTATTCTCCGTTCCTTTCCTTAAGATTCCTAATATTCTATTTGCTGTCTTGGCCACTGCTGCATACTGGGTGTAGGGTTTCAACATATTATTCACGATGACACCTACATTTTTTCCTGGGTGGTGGTTCCTCATGTGGAACCTTGCATCGTGTAACTGTCGTTTGGGTTGTCCTTTCCTAGTTGCATAACTTTGCACTTGTCCACATCAAATTTTATCTGCCATTTGAGCATCCAGTCTTCCAATTTATCAAGGTTCTCTTGCAATTTTTCCCAATCCTCTTGGGTTTTAACAACTTTGAATAATGTTGTGTCATTTGCAAATTTGATCACCTCACTCATTATTCCATTTCCAGGTCATTTATAAATATGTTAAAAAGCAGCGGGCCCAGCACAGATCCCTGGGGTACTCCACTATTCACCTTTCTCCATTGGGAAAATTGGCCATTTAGCCCAACCCTCTGCTTTCTATCTTTTAACCAGTTCCTGATCCACAATAGTACACTGCCTCCAATCCCATGACTTTTTAATTTGGCCAAGAGTCTCTCATGAGGGACTTTGTCAAAGGCTTTCTGAAAATCCAAGTACACTGTATCAAACGACTCAACTTGGTCTACCTGATTATTCACACCTTCAAAAAATATAACAGATTAGCAAAACAAGACTTTCCTTAGCTATGTTGGCTTTTTCTCATTAAATCATGACTATCTACATGTTGAGTAATTTTATTCTTTATAATGGTTTCTACCATTTTGCCCGATACTGACATCAGGCTCACTGGTTTGTAGTTTCCTGGATCCCCCCAGAACTCTTTTTAAACATAGTAACATAATATATGACGGCAGATAAAGACAAGTATGGTCCATCTAGTCTGCCCAGCAAGGCGGCAAGAATAGGTGCACTTGCCGCTCCCAATGCCTTTGTTTAGGGGTGTACCCACCGCTCTGTGTAGGTCACCCCTATTTGTTCAGATATAAGAGATAGTTATGTTTATTTTGATTTTATCCTGTTGCTGTAAAGGGATCCACGGTGTCTGTCCCATGCCATTTTCAATTCTGTCACTGTATTTGCCCCCACCACTTCCATCGGGAGGGCATTCCAAGCATCCATCACCCTTTCAGTGAAAAAGTATTTCCTGACATTGCCTTTCAGTTTACCCCTTGCAGCTTCATGTTATGCCCTCTAGTTTTACAGCTTCCTCATCTTTGGAAGAGGTTTGTTTGTTCATTATTTCTCTTTAAGTATTTAAAGGTCTGAATCATATCTCCCCTGTCCCTCCTCTCCTCCAGAGTGCACATATTTAGGTCTTCAAGTCTCTTCTTATAAGTCTTCTGACTAGGCTTCAAATAATTTTGCTCGCCTTCCTCTGAACCACTTCCAGCCTTTTTATATCCTTTGCGAGATACGATCTCAAAAACTGAACACAATATTCCAAATGAGGCCTCATCTCACTTGGGTACAAACGACCTGGCTAGAAAGAGTGCCTCTACATTTCAAAGGGACTTCCAAACTCTGGGAGAGAAACTGAAGCCCATTGTTAACACTGTAGCATTCTCAGAAGTTCTACCTGTTCTTGGTAAGGGGCCAAAAAGGCTACATCTCATAAACAGCTTTAAGACGTGACTCCAGACCTGGTGCAAACAAGAAGGATTCAGATTTATAGGCGACTGGGGAAACAGATGGACCAACAAGAGAGTATACTGCGCTGATGGACTACATCTCTCTGTTGCAGGGAAAAGAATCCTAAGTGAAAAATTCAGGCAGTATGTGGATATGCATTTAAACTAGAAAAAGGGGGTGACTGATGGGGAAGGACAAGTTCAGGATGTCACTCCCGGCAAAAGTAGATTAACATCAGAAACAGCCACACTTTTAAACAACACATCAACGACAAGTGGGAAGAGGTGGGCAAAACAAAATCAATGCAAAATACATGCAAGCCAGTTAAATGCTGGAAAGCAATGAGCACAAATGCTCGAAGCTTAGCCAACAAAGTTCCGGACCTGGAAGCCCTAATGGTGGAAATGGACTTGGACATTGTGGCCATTACAGAAACATGGTTTAATGAATCGCATGATTGGGATATAGCCATAGCTGGCTATAATCTATTCAGAAGAGACAGAGAAAGTAGAAAAGGAGGAGGAGTAGCCTTGTCTGTCAAAAACAATATTAAAGCTACTCAAATGCAGGGGCATGGGGAAAAGAAGAAGCGCTCTGGATTGCGTTGGAAAGAGGAGATGGCACTGTCATCCATACTGCTGTAGTCTACAGACCTCTGACTCAAATCGAAGAGATAGATAATGAATTGATTATAGATATTGCCAAGATAGCCACAAAGGGGGAAGTGATCATATTGGGCGACTTTAATCTACCCGATGTGGATTGGATTACTCTTTCTGCAAATCTGGAAAGAAGCAAAAAAAATTGTGGATGCTTTCCAAAATGCGTTACTTACACAAATGGTGATGGAACCAACCAGGGAAAGCTCAATACTGGATTTAGTGCTCACCAATGGTGAGAGCGTGTCGAATGTCTGCGTGAGTGCCCCTGTGAGCAGCAGCGATCATCACACTGTGTGGTTTGAGAAAAAAGCCAAGGTGCAGTCCAATCATAGCAAGCTCAAAGTCCTAAACTTCAAAAACACTGACTTCAGTAAAATGGCCAAGTACCTGAAGGAGGAGTTGGCAGGGTGGGAGGGGATAAGGGAAGTGGAATTGCAATGGCCTAAACTAAAGGTGGCAATAAACGGGGCAACAGATAAATATGTAAGAAAAGTAAATAAAAACAAGAGGAGAAGGAAACCTATTTGGTTTTCCAAAGAAGGGGCTGCTCAAATAAAGGCAAAAAGCACACTTTCACAAAATTCAAAAGCTTGCAAACAGAGGAACACAGACAGGAATACAGGATCAAACTCAAAGAGACAAAAAGAGAAATAAGGAAAGCAAAATCAAAGGCAGAGGAAAAGATGACTAAAGATGTAAAGTGTGGCGATAAAACCTTCTTCAGGTATATTCGGGAAAGGAAGAAGATCAGAGGTGGAATTGCAGGACTCAGAAGTGCTGGGAACAGACTCGTGGAAAGTGACACTGAAAAAGCTAAATTGCTAAACAAATACTTCTGCTCTGTTTTTGCTAAAGAAAATCCTGGAGAAGGACCACCTGTGACTCCCAAATATAAAAATTGGAATGAAGTAGTTACCACACCATTCACAGAAGATAATGTGTTAGAACAACTTGTACAACTGAAAGTGGACAAGGCCATGGGACCAGATGGGGGATACATCCCAGGATACTGAAAGAGCTCAGAGAGGTTCTTGCAGGGCCGTTAAAGGATGTTTTCAACAGATCCTTGGAAACAGAAGAAGTTTCTCAGGACTGGAGAATGGCTGATGTGGTACCTCTTCACAAAAGTGGTGACAGGGAAGAAGTGACAAACTACAGGCCCGTGAGCCTTACCTCAGCGGCGGGAAAAGTAATGGAGGCGCTCCTGAAAGAGCGAATAGTGGACTTTCTCAAAACCAACAGGTTCCATGATCCGAGGCAACATGGTTTTCCCAAAGAACGATCTTGCCAAACAAACCTGATTGAGTTCTTTGACTGGGTGACCAGAGAACTGGATCAGGGGCATGTGATGGATGTCATCTACCTGGATTTCAGCAAAGCCTTTGATACTGTTCCTCATAGGAGGCTTATCAATAAACTCAGTAGTTTGGGGATGGGTCCCAAGGTGGTGAACTGGATCAGAAATTGGTTGACTGACAGACGACAGAAAGTGATGGTAAATGGAGCTCACTCGGATGAAAGGAAGGTGATTAGCGGGGTGCCCCAGGGTTCGGTCCTTGGCCTGGCACTGTTCAATGTATTTGTGAGTGATATTGCTGAAGGACTGAATGGAAAAGTCTGTCTTTTTGCAGATGACACAAAAATTTGCAACAGAGTGGACTCCCCTGAGGGAGTGGTTAACATGAGGAAAGATCTGCAAAAGCTGGAAGAATGGTCTAATGCTTGGCAATTAAGATTTAATGTGAAGAAGTGTAGTGTCATGCACTTGGGAAGCAGAAATCCAAAGGAAATGTACACAATAAGGGGCGAGAGGTTGGTGTGCACAGATCAGGAGAAGGATCTTGGTATGATTATTTCTGAGGATCTCAAGGTGACAAAACAGTGCGACAAGGCAGTGGCAAAAGCCAGGAGGATGTTGGGCTGCATACTGTGGTGACGAGGCTGCAGCAGGACCTGGGAAAATAGCCAGAAATGAAACTTTTTCACCTGAGTGGAGGAATAGCTCAGCCAGGCCTACGTATAAAACTGCAGACAGAGGAAAAAACCATACTAGCAGAACTACTGAGTTCAGACCACACCCAGGCTCCATGGCAACACAGGGTGGAGATAGGAAGCACCGGTGGGTGGAGCCAGAAAGGGGAGGAAGCTTGCACACATTTAAGCTCTCAGAAACAGAGAGGGACAGAGCAAGGCACAGTGCTAGTGCGGGAGCAGCAGCAAAGCACAGGGCTGGAGCAAAGCACGGTGCAGGGCACAGGAACAGTGCAAGGCACGGGAACAGAGCCAGCCACAGCAGCAGTCACGAGCCGTCCAAGGGAGAGGGACTAAGGAAGCTGACTAGAAAGCTCACAAACCAGGCTGAAGAGAACAGAATCTTCAGGGGTGAAAGGCAAAGAGTGTCCAGGGACAGACACAGGAGAAACTCTCAAAGCAGCCGGGATACAGGAGCCCCTGCTGTGAAGACACTGCAGCACGGTTTGAAGGTAGGAGGGATAGCCTTGGGAGAGCGGTGGATTCTAGCTCAGACACAGAGGCAGCCCTAGAAGACTCTGAAGGAGAAATTACCCTTTTTAAAAGGCCTGTGAGAAAGACTGTTCCCAGAAGCAAGGTGAGACAGATAGAACCTTTGAAAGTTTTACTCAGAGGTAAAAAGCTTTGCAGCCATTTTAGAAACTCAGAGGAGAGAAAGAAATCTCATTGGGAAAAGCTGTTTACACTATTAAAGAAAGTTAAGCCACAATTCTCAGAAGCAGATACAAACCCTGAAACTTATGAGCCTGATTATGAAGATATGGAAATGGAGCCCAGTATAGTGGAGCAGGACTCTGCTGATTCTTTAATGGATTGCTCTTTGTGTCTAAAGTAAGAGTGAAAGGGGGCCAACGTTTTTTAAGCCAGAAAAACCAGGAGCCAAAGCAATTAATGGTCCTGATACTCTGAGGGCTGGAAACCCGGGAGGTAAAGAGAATTGCTAATGAGAAAGCTAAGAGGAATGTTCAAGTGTGAAGTGAATGTGTTGAAGAAATAGCTGTGCTGTTTGTAATAAAGACAAGCAGGAAAAAGGCTGTTTTAAAACCTTGAACAGTTGAAGGGAACTGAAGTGTGCTAGACAGTAATAGGAAGCAATAAGCACTCGTTTCAACTGTGGCAGGTGAAGAAAGAAAATACTTTTCTGTTCTATGTAAAGCTGATTGAAGCAAGTTTATTTTGTCACTGCAATGTTTGTATGATACCTTTTTGGGTGAAGAAATACCCTTCTTTTATGTTGTCCTGTTCAAACTTCCCAAGAAGAATTGTTTGCAAAGTTTAAACCACAAAAAGAATAAATTTCCTGCGTTCGCCTCTAAAACCACTCGGACTGCTTTATTTTCCCACAACTACAATTCCAGAAGCCTTAGCTCTGGGGCTAGTGCATAAAAAAGAGACATTAGATGGCACGCTGCCTCCTATAGCCAACCGCCTAGATGGGGTGCAGCGCCACAATACAAAGAGGAATTACCAGCAGAAAGGAAAAGGTACTAATGCCACTGTATAAGTCACTGGTGAGGCCTCACTTGGAATACTCTGTTCAGTTTTGGAGACCATATCTTGCAAAGGATGTAAAAAGACTGGATACTGTTCAGAGGAAGGTGACCAAAATGATTTGGAGCCTGCGTCAGAAGCCTTCTGAGAAGAGACTTGAAGACCTAAATATTTACACTCTGGAGGAGAGGAGGGATAGAGGAGATATGAGTCAGACCTTTAAATACTTAAAGAGAAATAATGAACAAACAAAACTCTTCCAAATACAGGGAAGGTGTAAAACTAGAGGGCATAACATGAAGCTGCAAGGGGGTAAATTGAAAGGAAATGTCAGGAAATACTTTTTCACGGAAAGGGTAGTGGATGCTTGGAATGCCCTCCTGATGGAAGTGGTGAGAGCAAATACAGTGACAGAATTCAAGATGGCTTGGGACAGACACAGTGGATCCCTTTACAGCAACAGGATAAAATCAAAATAAACTTAACCATCTAATTTCCCAACAAATAGGGGTGTCCTACACGGAACGGTGGGTTCACTCCTAAACAAAGACATGGGGAGGGGTGGCCTTTACAGAGCAGCAGGTACACCTGCTCTTGCCATCTTACTGGGCAGACTAGATGAACCATACTGGTCTTTATCTGCCGTCATTTACTATGTTACTATGTTACCAGCGACTTATACAGTGGCATTATCTTTATCTTTATCTTTATTTATTTGCTTGACCGCCCTTCAGTGGTAAGCAGGGCGGTTTACAATGGTAACAAAATTCCAAAGACAGAGTGGCGCGAGGCCAGAAAGTGAAAGGAAGTTACAATGTGACAGTAAAGGAAGAAGACAAGAGTGAGGTGGGACAAAGGATGAGGGAGAAGGGTCAGGGCTGGGAGAAGGGGAGGTCAAAGGCTAGGGAAAAGAGGTAAGTCTTGAGGGAACGTTTAAAGGTAGGGAAGTGGGATTCGAGCCGAAGGGTAGGGGGGAGAGAGTTCCATAGTGAGGGACCAGCGAAGAAGAAGGCTGAAGAGCGAGTAGACTGTAAATGAGCACGTGAAGGGGAAGGCAGTGTGAGGCGGTTGAGGTGAAAGGAGCGTGGAGTGTGGCGGGGGGTGTGGAAACGGAGCAGATCTGCAAGATATTGAGGGGTGGAAGTGTGCAGTGCCTCTTCCTTTCTGCTGGTCATTCCTTTCTGTATGCAAACCAGCATCCTTCTGGCTTTTGCCACCGCCTTGTCACACTATTTCACCACCTTAAGATCATCAGAAACAATCACACCGAGGTCTTTCTCCTGGTCCGTACACATCAATCTCTTGCCCACTATTGCATACAATTCCTTTGGATTTCTGCTTCCCAAGTGCATTACACTGCACTTGTTCACATTAAATCTTAATTGCCAAGCATTAGACCATTCTTCCAGCTTTTGTAGATCTTTCCTCATGTTATCCAGTCCCTGAGGGGAGTCCACTCTATTGCAAATTTTGGTGTCATCTGCAAAAAGACATACTTTTCCATTCAGTCCTTCAGCAATATCGGGATATTTATTTATTTATTTACAGTCTCTTCTATACCGCACTATTCAGCACCAGCGCGGTTTACAATGGACAATAAAATTACACATTTCCAATGGTACTTTGTGTTTACAGTTGAACAGGTGATACAAACTTGGATAACAGGGGTAACTATTTACAATTATAACATATTGAACAGTATCGGTCGCAAGACCAAATCCTGGGGCACACCGCTTATCACCTTCCTTTCATCCGAGTGAGTTCCATTTATCATCACCCTCTGTTGTCTGTCAGTCAACCAATTTCTGATCCAGTTCACCATCTTGGGACCCATCCCGAAGCTGTTGAGTTTATTGATAAGCTTCCTATGAGGAATAGTATCAAAGGCTTTGCTGAAATCTAGGTAGATCACATCCAACGCATGCCCTTGATCTAGTTCTCTGGTCACCCAGTTTAAGAACTCAATCAGATTTGTTTGGCAAGATCGTCCTTTGATAAAACCATGTTGCCTTGGATCATGCAACCTGTTGGTTTTGAGGAAGTCCACTATTCGCTCTTTCAGGAGCACCTCCATTACTTTTCCCGCCACTGAGGTAAGGCTTACTGGCTTGTAGTTTGTCAGGTCTTCCCTGTCACCGCTTTTGTGAAGAGGTACCACATCAGCCCATCTCCAGTCCTGTGGAACTTCACTTGTCTCCAAGGATCTATTAAAAACATCCTTTAATGGCTCTGCAAGAACCTCTCTGGGCTCTTTCAGTACCCTGGGATGTATCCCATTCGGTCCCATGGCCTTGTCCACTTTCAGTTTTGCAAGCTATTCTAACACATCATCTTTTGTGAATGGTGTGATATCTACTCCATTCCCATTTGTATATTTGTCAATCACAGGTGGTTCTTCTCCAGGATTTTCTCTAGTAAAAACAGAGCAGAAGTATTTGTTTAGCATTGTCGCTTTTTCAATGTCACTTTCCACTAATCCGTTCCCAGCACTTTTGAGTCCTGCAATTCCACGTCTGATTTTCCTCCTCTCCCGAATATAACTGAAAAAAGTCTTGTCGCCACACCTCACATCTTTAGCCATCTTTTCTTCTGCTTTTGATTTTGCTATCCTTATTTCTATTTTTCTCACCTTTAGTTTGATCTTGTATTCTTTTCTGTGTTCCTCTGTTTGCGAGCTTCTGAATTTTGTGAAAGCTGTGTTTTTTGCCTTTATTTGTGTAGCCACTTCTTTGGAGAACCAAATAGGTTTCCTTTTCCTCTTGTTTTTATTTACTTTCCTTATGTATGTATCTGTTGCACCTTTTATTTCACTTTACTTTTATTTTACTGGGGTTATATTGGTCATTCTCCAATCTTCAGGTACTACAGATTATTTTAATAATAGTTCACAGATTATAATAGTAGGTCTGCAATCTCATCTTTCACGTCTTTCAACACCCTCGGATGTTCAGTATACCATCCAGTCCAGGTGATTTACTTGTCTTCAGCTGATCAAATACATCTTCCTGGTTTATTGATATTTCTTTCATTTGTTCCGATATATCATCTTTAAATACCATTTCAGGCATGTGTAACTTCCCTACATCTTCTAAAGTAAAGACTGAAGCAAAGAATTCATTCAATCTCTCCACTATGGCCTTGTCTTTAGTTAGTAACCCTTTTGCCTCTTTATCATCCAGTGGTCCAACTGAATCTCTCACAGGTTTTTTGCTATGAATGTACTTGAAATAGTTTTTATTATGCATTTTTGATTCCATGGCAAACTTTTTTTCAAATTCTCTCTTTGCTTGCTTTATCAATGCCTTGCATCTAACTTGCCAGCGCTTATGTTGTTTCCCATTTGCGTCATTTGACTCCTTTTTCTATTGCTTGAAAGATGTTTTTTGTCTACAACAGCCTCTCTGACCTCACCTTTAAAACATGCTGCCAGTTTCTTGACCTTCCTTCCACTTTTCTTAAAGCGTGGAATGCTTCTGGTCTGGGCTTCCAAAAGTGTATTTTTAAACAATGTCAATGCTTGATGTAAATCTTTAACCTTTGCAGCTGCTCCTCTTAGTCTTTTCTTAAATATTGTCCTCATTTTATCATAGTCTCCCTTTTGAAAGTTAAAAGGTAGCACTGTGGATTTCCTTGCCGTCCTGCTTCCATTTATTAAATCAAATGCGATCATGCTATGATCACTGTGCCTAGTGGTCCCAGCATCCTTATTTCTTGCACCAGATCTTGTGTTCCACTAAGCACTAGGTCCAAAATAGCTTCCCCTCTTGTCTGTTCATGAACCAACTGCTCCAAGAAGCAGTCATTTATGTCATCTAGAAACTTTATTTCCCTAGAACGTCCTGCCATGACACTGACTCGTTCGATACCGGGGTAGTTGAAATCACCCATTATCACTGTGGTGTAACTTTCATTAGCTTCCCTGATTTCCCTTAGCATTCATCACCCATCTGTTCATTCTGGACAGGCTGTCAGTAGTACACCCCCACTGCCATCGCCTTCCCTTTTTTACATGGGATTTCTATCCATAGAGATTCTACAGCTTATTTTGTTTCATGCAAAACTATAATCCTGTGTGACTCAATGTCCTCTCTAACATAGAGCACAAACCCTCCACCAATTTGGTCTACCCTATCATTGAAATATAGTTTGTACTCAGGTATCACAGTGTCCCATTGGTTGCCCTCATTCCACCAGGTCTCTGAGATGCCAATCATATTTAACCTTTCTTTTAGTGCTATATTTTCTATCTCTCCCATCTTTCCTTTTTAAACTTATAGCATTGGCATACAGGCATTTTAGAGGTTATATTTTATTTGTATTAATCTGGTTATCAGTTAATAGGGGTAATTTGGAATCTTTCAGCTCTGTACATAAGGGCATCTGGGTTACTTTTATCTTTATTAGAACCTCTCTATTGGTATGCCCTGACTTCCCTCTTTTGCTAATGTCCTTCAAGGATAGATCCGTTTGAATCATGCACTCTTTGGCAACTCTTGACTTTCTCCTATTATCTAGTTTATGAGCTGCTCTATCTCCTTTTTAAAGATTAATGCCAGCAGCCTGGTACCATCCTGGTTAAGGTGGAGCCCATTTCTTCGGAAAAGCCCCTCCCTTCCCCAGAATTTTGCCCAGTTCCTAATGAATCCAAAACCCTCTTCTTTGCACCATCATCTGATCCACGCATTGAGACTCCAGAGCTCTGCCAGCCTTTTGGGTCCTGCACGTGGAACGGGAAGCATTTCAGAGAAAGCCATCCTGGACTTTCTGGATTTCAACTTCCTACCTAAAAGCCTAAATTTGGCCTCCAGAACTTCCCTCACACATTTTCCTATATCAACTGGTACCAACATGAACCAAGACAGCAGACTCCTCCCCGGCACTATCTAAAACGTTATCTAGGTGGCGCATGAGTTCTGCTACCTTCGCACCAGGCAGGAATGTTACCAGGTGATCTTCACATCCACCAGCCACCCAGCTATCTACATGCCTAATCATCAAATTGCCACTATAACAGCCAATCTAACTCTTCCCCATTGGCACATGGACCTGGAGAAACCTCCTCCGTGTGAGAGGGTTTTATATCACCTGACGTCCTAGCTACAGGATCACTTCCTGCCACAAAAAGTGAAGCTCTCCTTTCACGCAGTCTCTCTCCATAGCAACTGAGAGGCTGCCAAACTGAAGGTGGGACTTCAGTACTTCGTCCCTGTAGGTCTCTTCTATGCACCTCTCTGTCTTCCTTATGTCCCCCAAGTCTGCCACTCTAGCCGCGAGAGATCGGACTCGTTCCCGGAGGACAAAGAGCTCCTTGCACCTAGTGCACACATACGATCCCTCACCAACTGCGAGAAAATAGTACATGTGACACTCAGTGCAAAAGACTGGATAGCCCACATCTCACTGCTGGCCTGCTGTCTGCATCTTAGTTTTCAGGTTTTGCTTAGCTATTTAAGTTGTATACTTACTTAAAGTTGCTAGGGATACTTATACTGATACAATTGTACCTATTAAGTTTAAGGGACTTAGTTCATAATTAATCAATCTATACCTGATGAGAATAACAGGCTGAACCTGAAATGAATTTGACCATCAACTTCCCCTTTATTAGGTTTAAGAATTTATACAGCTAAGATTAAGCCTGGGGTGGGTGGAAATCAGGGTGGGAGGGAGGGAACATAAGAAATGCCATATTGGGTCAGACCAAGGTCCATCAAACCCAGTATCCTGTTTCCAACAGTGGCCAATCGAGGTCACAAGTATCTAGCAGTTTCCCAAAAAGACACACAGGTTCCATAATGCTTGTACTGGGGCAAGTAGTGGATTACCTGGGTCCTCTTTAATAATGGTTTATGGACCTTTCCTCCAGGTACTTGCCAAACCTTTTTAAAACCCAGCTACACTAATAGCTTTTACTACATCCTCCGGTAACGAATTCCAGAGTTTGATTATGCGTTGAGTAAAAAAATATTTTCTCTTATTAGTCTTTTAATGGGTTACACTGTAGCTTCATTTCATGTCTCCTAGTCTTTCTACTTTTTGATGCCATAAAGAATTCATCTACGTTTACCTGTTCCACTCTATTCATTAATTTATAGACCTCTATCATCTCCCCTCAGCCGTCTCTTTTCCGGGTTGAAGACCCTAACCTTTTAAACCTCTCCTCATAGGGGTATCCTTCCATCCCCTTTACCATTTTGGTGGCTCTTCTCTGTATCTTTTCTAAATCTGCTATAGCCTTTTTAAAATACGGTGACCAGAATTGTACACAATATTCAAGGTGCGGTCGCACCATGGAATGATACAGAGGCATTATAATATCCTTTGTTTTATTCTCCATTCCTTTCCTTATGATTGCTAGTATTCTATTTGCCTTCTTGCATACTGGGTGGAGGGTTTCAACATGTTATCCACGATGATGCCTAAATCATTTTCCTGAGTAGTGGTGAATAATTTTGGGTCATCTGCAAATTTGACTACCTCACTTATTATTCCATTTCCAGATCATTTACAAATATTTTAAAAAGCAGTGGACCCAGCACAGATCCCTGGGGGTACTCCACTATTCATCTTTCTCCATTGGGAAAATTGCCCATTCAGCCCTACACCCTGCTTTCTATCTTTTAACCAGTTCCTGATCCACAATAATACACTGCCTCCTATCCCATGACATTTTAACTTCGCCAAGAGTCTCTCATAAGGGACCTTGTCAAAGGCTTTCTGAAATCCAGATACACTGTATCACCTTGCTCACCTTTATCTACCTGTTTATTCACACCTTCAAAAAATATAACAGATTAGTAAGACAAGACCTTCCTTGGCTAAAGCCATGTTGGCTGTCTCCCATTAAACAATGACCATCTACATGTTCAGTAATTTTTTTCTTTATAATGGTTTCTACCATTTTGCCTAGTACTGATGTCAGGCTCACCGGCCTGTAGTTTCCCGGATCCCCTCTGGAGCCCTTTTTAAAAAATGGCGTTGCATTGGCCATTCGCCAATCTTCAGGTACTACAGATGATTTTAATGATAGTTCACAGATTACTAACAATAGGTCTGCAATCTCATATTTCAATTCTTTCAGCACCCTCGGTTGTATACTATCTGGTCCAGGTGATTTGCTACTGTTTAGTTTATCAAATAGTTGTAAGATATCTTCCCTGTTTATAGATATTTCTTTCAGTTCTTCCGATGCATCACCTTTAAATACCATTTCAGTCATGGGTTACTTCCGTACATCTTCTTCAGTTAAGGCTGAATCAAAGAATTCAGTCAGTCTCTCTGCTGCAGCCTTGTCCCCTCAGTGCCCCTTTTACCCCTCTATTATCTAATGGTCCAACTGACTCTTTCACAGGTTTATTGTTATGAATGTATTTGAAAAAGTCTTTATTATGCATTTTTGCTTCAACAGCAGGCTTCTTCTCAAATTCCCTCTTTGTCTGCCTTATCAGTGCCTTGCATCTAACTTGCCAGTGCTTATGTTGTTTCCAGTTTTCGTCACTGGGCTCCTTTTTCTATTTTCTGAAAGATGCTTTTTTTGCTACAACAGCCTCTCTGACCTCACCTTTATACCACGCTGGCAGTTTTTTGGACTTCCTTCCACCTTTCTTAAAGTGTGGAATACAGCTGGTCTGGGCTTCCAAGATAGTATTTTTAAACAATGCGCATGCTTGATGTAACTCTTTAACCTTTGCAGGTGCTCCTTTTAGATTTTTCTTAACTGTCTTCATAGTTTATCATAGTCTCCCTTTTGAAAGTTAAAAAGCAGTTCTGTGTATTTCTTTGCCCCCTTCCTCCATTTATGAAATCAAACGCGATCATGCTATGATCACTATTGCCATGTGGCTCTAACACCCAATCCTGAAAAACAATAACCTCAAGTAAAATGAACCCAAGCTCCTTCCGTCCAATATCAAGTCTTACATTTGTAACCAAGAATCGAGAAGATAGTACAGTATCAACTACAGGACCACATAGACACATACGCTCTGTTGGACCCCCATCAGTACGGATTTAGACAAAATCATAGATATCACTGCTGCATTTGACTCTGTTAACCACAACACTCTGCTACAAAGACTCTGAGATACAGGAATAAATGGTACCATACTGGACAGGTTTCTCTCTTACCTGTCTCACCATAACCAGCAAATGAGAACCAAAAACAAACAGTCTAAACCTTTCACATAACTCCAGGGTATTCCGCAAGGCTCGTCCCTCTCTGCACTGTTATTTAATATATATATTCAATCAATATGCAAAATACTAAGACAACACAACATCCACTACAGATTACACGCAGATGATATCATGATATTCACCCACATTAACATCAATCACCCGGACTACTCACAAATCACAGCATGCCTTGAATCAATGTCAAAGTGGCTCAAAGGACAAATTTTTTCCATAAAGTTTAAAAAATCTGAGTTGCTGCATAGTCCAGCCAATCCAACACTATCATTACCCAAGTTCAAGAACCCAAGCAGCACCACCCAACACCATTGACAGCATTCACACCCCCATCCATGCGAAGAATAGAAGAGATCATCACATTGATAAACACCACCACAGTCCTCAATGACCCCTGTCCAGCATTCTGGATAAAATCACTGCACAATGAATTAAGCTCATTCCTAACCAAGATCATGGGTCTATCCTTCACAACAGGGGTATTCCCATCGGCTCTAAAGCAGACCTCCATACGACCCCGCCTTAAAAACAAACAAGCTCGACCCCAAAAAAGCAGAATCCTACCGTCCAATATCCAGCATTCCCCTACTGGCCAAGATAATAGAGAAGGACGTACAACAAATCCAACATCACATTGATACTACTGCCTCACTTGACCCAAGTCAACATGGATTTAGAGAAGCCCATGGTGTTGAGACCCTCCTCAGTACTCTAATCACAGGGGTCGATAACAGCAGTAAAGGATACGCGTTAATCTTCATGGACATTGCCGCCGCTTTTGACTCTGTTAACCATGAGTCTCTTCTGTCACGGCTACAAGAGAAGGGAATCTATGGCTCAGCCTTGAGCTGGTACAAATCATACCTGACAGACAGATGGCAGCTGGTAAGAACTGGATCACGGATCTCCAAGCCCTTTGAACAAACACAAGGGGTCCCCCAAGGATCATCACTCTCAGCCCTCCTTTTCAACATATACATGCAACCCATTTGCTCAATCATCCGTTCCTTCAAGGGTTCCTGCTTCCTTTACACCAACGATGTGCTACTCTTCTCTCCGTTCTCAATCAACCAACCCGTTCTCAATCAACCAACCCGAGTGAGTGGATATTTGCCTCCTGGGACATCTTACTGTGAGTTTTAGCTGTTTATTTAATTATTTACTGTTTGTCTAACTGTTTGTTTAATTATTTATTGTTTGTCTTAGTGGTGTGCTAGTTCAGCCTTCTCAGCTGTACTTACCTTGCCTCTCTCAACTAACTGGGCTTTGTGTGGTAGCCATTTTGAATTAAATCTCTCTCCCCAGAACCTGTTGTTTGTTAAGCTTTTTTCCTGTCCTTGCCTGCCTGAGTGAATCCTCCCCCTCCCCCCCTCCCCTGAGGTATTGTGTAGCCTTCTTCCTGTTTTCTCCACATGTGCATAGTCTGTTTTAGTTTGCTTTTCTCTGATCAGAGAAGGGCTGTACTTTTACAGAGCTCTGCTAGTGAGTGGATATTTGCCTCCTGGGACATCTTACTGTGAGTTTTAGCTGTTTATTTAATTATTTACTGTTTGTCTAACTGTTTGTTTAATTATTTATTGTTTGTCTTAGTGGTGTGCTAGTTCAGCCTTCTCAGCTGTACTTACCTTGCCTCTCTCAACTAACTGGGCTTTGTGTGGTACCCCCATCCCCCTGCTGAGGGTTCAGGACAGGGTACCTTGTAACTGCCCTCTTTAATAGGACTTATCTCCCTCCCTCCCTCCCCAACACCCACCCACCCCTGGGGTAATTGTAGTTTTATAGGTACTTGCACATCTTAGAGGAAAGGGGCTGCTCTCAGGTGCAGCTCTTAATCCAAATCAGTCATACACAGAGGACCTGAGATTAATTGAGCTTCAGGTACACAGGGTGTATTAGGGGTATTGCAATGCAATGTGTGCCTTCAAGTCAGTCCTGACTCCTGGCGACCCAGAAGCTCCTGGGTTTTAGATACACTTTTATTAGTATAAGCATCTACACCAATCCTTATTATATACCGAATTTAAAAGACCTAAACACAAGCTTTAAACTAAGATGCAGACAGAGGTCCAGCAACGAGATGGGGGTTCTCCGGTCTTTTGCATTAAGTGTCACATGTATGATTTTCTCCCAGTTGGTGAGAGGTCCTACATATGCACTAAGTGCAGGGAGCTCTTTGCTCTCAGGGAACGAGTCCGTTCTCTAGAGGCTAGAGTAGCAGACCTGGAAGACATAAGAAAGACAGAGAAGTACATGGACGAGACATACAGGGATATAGTCTTGAAGTCCCACCTCCAGTCTGGCAGCATCCCTGTTGCCATGGAGGAGAGAGGTCACGTGACAGGAGAGCATCACCCTGGTGTGGCAGGAAGTGATCCTGTAACTAGGACCTGTCCTCCAGGTGATGTAAAACCCTCTCGCACCGAGGACGTTTCTCCAGGGCCATGTCCCCATGAGGGGAGGGTCAGGACAGCTGTTATAGTTGGTGATTCAATCATTAGGAATGTAGATAGCTGGGTGGCTGGTGGACGTGAGGATCGCCTGGTAACATGCCTGCCTGGTGTGAAGGTAGCAGATCTCACGCACCGCCTAGATAGGATCATAGATAGTGCTGGGGGGGAGTCTGCTGTCTTGGTACATGTTGGTACCAATGACATAGGAAAATGTGGTAGGGAAGTCCTGGAGGCTAAATTTAAGCTTTTAGGTAGGAAGTTGAAATCCAGAACTTCCAGGATAGCGTTCTCCGAAATGCTTCCTGTTCCACGTGCAGGACCCAAAAGACAGGCAGAGCTCCGGAGTCTCAATGCGTGGATGAGACAATGGTGCAAGGATGAGGGTTTTGGATTTGTTAGGAACTGGGGAACATTCTGGGGAAAGGGGGGGCTCTTCCGAAGGGATGGGCTTCACCTTAATCAGGATGGGACCAGACTGCTGGCATTAACCTTTAAAAAAGAGATAGAGAAGCTTTTAAACTAGAAAATAGGGGAAAGCCGACAGTCACCCAGGAGCGGATGGTTCGGACAAAGGTATCCTTGAAGGATACTACCAAAAGCAGTGAGGTTCCAAAAGGGAGTATAGTAGCCCAAATGCCCTTGAGTAAGGAGCAGACAGAGCATAAAGATTCCCAATTACCCATGCCTACCAATAGCCAGATTAATATTAATAAAATACAGTCTCTAAAATGCTTGTATGCCAATGCTAGAAGTCTAAACAATAAGATGGGAGAATTAGAATATATAGCACTAAATGAGAGATTAGATATGATTGCACTCTCAGAGACATGGTGGAAGGAGGATAACCAGTGGGACACTGTGATACCTGGATACAAACTATATCGTAATGATAGAGCTGAACAAATTGGTGGAGGGGTTGCGCTCTATGTTAGAGAGGGCATTGAGTCAGAAAGGATTAAAGTTTTGCAGGGAACAAAATTTGCTGTAGAATCTCTATGGATTGAAATTCCATTTATGAAGGGGAAGGTGATGGCAGTGGGAGTATACTATCGACCACCTGGCCAGAATGAACAAATGGATGATGAAATGCTCAAAGAAATCAAGGAAGCTAACAAAAGCCACAACAGAGTAGTAATAATGGGTGATTTCAATTACCCCGGTATCGACTGGGACAGTGTCACAGCAGGACAAGCTAAAGAGATAAAGTTTCTAGATGAAATAAATGACTGCTTCTTGGAGCAGCTGATTCATGAACCGACCAGAGGGGAAGCCATACTGGACCTAGTCCTTAGTGGAACGCCAGATCTGGTGCAAGAAATAAGGGTGTTGGAACCACTTGGCAATAGTGATCATAGTATGATCATGTTTGATTTAATCAGTGGAGGACAGATAGTAAAGGAATCCACAGTACTACCTTTTAACTTTCAAAAGGGAGACTATGATAGAATGAGGAATATAGTTCGGAAAAAACTAAAAGGAGCGGTTCCAAAGGTTAAAGACTTACAGCAAGCTTGGGTGTTATTTAAAAATACTATCCTCGAAGCCCAGACCAGCTGTATTCCACGCATTAAGAAAAGTGGAAGAAAGTCAAAAAAACTGCCAGCATGGTTTAAAGGTGAGGTCAGAGAGGCTGTTGCTGCCAAAAGAGCAACCTTCAGGAAATGGAAAAAAGAGCCAAATGATGAAAACTGGAAACAGCACTAGCACTGGCAAGTTAAATGCAAAGCATTGATAAGGCAGGCAAAGCGGGAATTTGAGAAGAAACTTGCTACAGAAGCAAAAACACGAAATAAAGACTTTTTCAAGTACATTCGTAGCAAAAGGCCTGTGAGAGAGTCAATTGGACCGTTAGATGATAGAGGGGTAAAAGGGGCAGTAAGAGGAGACAAGGCTATAGCAGAGAGACTGAATGAATTCTTTGCTTAGGTCTTTACTGAGGAAGATGTAGGGATGTTACCCAAGACTGAAGTGGTATTTAAAGGTGATACTACAGAGGAATTGAGAGAAATATCGCTACACCGGGAAGATATATTACAACTATTTGATAAACTGAAGAGTAGCAAATCACCTGGACCGGATGGTATACATCCCAGAGTGTTGAAAGAACTGAAATATGAGATTGCAGACCTGCTATTGGTAATCTGTGAACTTTCATTAAAATCATCTGTAATACCTGAAGATTGGAGAGTCGCCAACGTAACACCAATTTTTAAAAAGGGTTCCAGGGGTGACCCGGGAAATTACAGACCGGTGAGCCTGACGTCAGTACCAGGGAAAATGGTAGAAACCATCATAAAGAACAAAATTACACAGCATGTAGATAGTCATGGCCTAATGGGAGACAGCCAACATGGCTTTAGACAAGGAAGATCTTGTCTTACTAATCTGATCTGTTTTTTTGAAGGTGTGCATAAACAGGTAGACAAAGGTGAGTCGGTTGATATAGTGTATCTGGACTTTCAGAAAGCTTTTGACAAGGTCCCCCATCAGAGACTTTTGGCAAAGCTAAAAAGTCATGGGATAGGAGGCAGTGTACTATTGTGGATCGGGAACTGGTTAAAAGATAGAAAGCAGAGGGTAGGGCTAAATGGCCAATATTCCCAATGGAAAAAGGTGAATAGTGGAGTACCCCAGGGATCTGTACTGGGTCCGCTACTTTTTGACATATTCATAAATGACCTGGAAAAGGGAATAACTAGTGAGGTTATCAAATTTGCAGATGACACAAAACTGTTTAAAGTTGTTAAAACCCAAGAGGATTGTGGAAAACTGCAAGAGGATCTGGATAAATTGGAAGACTGGGCATCCAAATGGCAGATGAAATTTAATGTGGACAAGTGCAAAGTTATGCACCTAGGAAAGAACAACCCACACTATAGTTACACGATGCAAGGCTCCACATTAGAAACCACCACCCAGGAAAAAGATTTAGGAGTCACCGTGGATAACATGTTAAAACCCTCCGCCCAGTGTGCAGCGGCGGCCAAGAAAGCAAATAGAATGCTAGGTATCATAAGGAAAGGGATGGAGAATAAAACAAAGGATATTATAATGCCTCTGTATCGCTCCATGGTACGACCGCACCTTGAATATTGTGTGCAATTCTGGTCACCGTATCTTAAAAAGGACATAGAGTTATTAGAAAAAGTACAGAGAAGAGCCACCAAATTGGTGAAGGGGATGGAAGGCTACTCCTATGAAGAGAGGCTAAAAAGGTTAGGGCTCTTTAACCTGGAAAAGAGACGGCTGAGGGGAGATATGATAGAGGTGTATAAATTAATGAATGGAGTGGAACGGATAAACGTGGATCAATTGTTTACGCTATCAGAATATAGAAGGACTAGGGGACATGTAATGAAGCTACAGGGTAAACTATTTAAGACAAATAAGAGAAAATATTTCTTCACTCAACGTGTAATCAAACTCTGGAATCTGTTACCGGAGGATGTAGTAAGGGCTGTTAGTATAGCTGGGTTTAAAAAAGGTTTGGACAAGTTCCTGGAGGAAAGGTCCATAAACCACTATTAAAAAGGGACCCAGGATATCAATGCTTGACCTAGTACAAGCACTGCAGAACCTGTGTCTTTTGGGGAAACTGCTAGGTACGTATGACCTAGATTGGCCACTGTTGGAAACAGGATACTGGGCTTGATGGACCTCGGTCTGACCCAGTATGGCATTTCTTATGTTCTTATGACTTCTCGACCCTGATAAAGTGCTTCAAGGCTGTCACAGATTGGCTCTGCACACAGAGCCTCAAAATTAATTTCAAGAAAACCGATGTCCTCTTCATCACCAAGAATCTCTCCTTCACCCCTCCAACATCAATAAGAGTGAGAGACGCGGAGCTCTTCAGCAAGCCCTCCATCCGCTATTTAGGGATCACCCTCAACCAGCATCTTGACATGAAGACACACATAAATAATACAGTCGGGTCAATCTATCATAAGATACGAACCGTCCGCCACCTACGACCCCTTACTGGAACCAGATGACTTTTGAACGATCTTCCAAGCATTGGTAACCCCACACTTCGATTATGCCAATGCTATTCTATAAGGACTCCCCAAGAACACCCTGAACCCCCTGCAACTGGCAATGAACGCTGCTGCCCGAGTCCTACATGGAACCTCCAGAAGGGACCACATAACCCCTATCCTAAAACACCTCCATTGGTTACCAATCCACTGCAGACTCACTTTCAAAGTCTTACTAATGACTTTCAAGGCCATCAACAACCTATCCTCCAATTCCCTAACAGACCTTATCCTCCCCACACCGGCAAACAGGACCAGAAGGTCATTTGCTGTAAACACCCTCATAATCCCCAGTGCAATAACAAAGTGCTCCCAGCCAGCAAGGAACAGAGCATTTGTATATTACGCACCTACGCTCTGGAATGCCCTCCCAACCCCCATCCGGGCAATAACTGACCTCGCCCAATTTCGAAAGGCACTGAAGCACCATTTATTCCTCCAATATTACTCACTAACCTGCGAAACAACACAGCCAAGCCTAACCCCCACCCACCTCAATGACACCACCGTTATACCCAGGGCATGACACATACCCACAGTCTGAAAACGACTGCCCAAACGTGTATCTACTTAATATGTAATTAGGCCGAGAGTGCTGTGTATTCCATGACAACATCTGTGACATACCGGCCAACGAATAGCGATGATGTATATAGTTGTATATAGTTACCCATGTTAACCCATGGATGATACACATAGTTGTATATAGTTACCCATGTTAAACCCAAGTTGTAAAAACCTGTTATCTGTAATGTACACCGCACTGTTCTGTGGCTCTCCACAAGTTATTGTTACCTGTAAACTGCGCTGATTTTAAAGAGTGCGGTATAGAAATTATATAAATAAATAAATATTACCAGAAATTCTAAATTCTCCCCACCTGACTCAATCAAGATCCTAGACTACACTCTAACCAACAAACAAGAGGTCAAATACATCAGAGTAACCTTTGACCATCAACTCAGCTTCCAACTTCACATAAAGAGAACCAGATCAGCCTACCACAAGTTGAGAACTCTACACAAACTCAGAATACTACTAACTGACAGTGACTTCAGAACAGTATGCCAAGCCATAGTAACCCCCATAATAGATTAAGCAATCTGATCTATCATAGCCTACCTAAGAAAACAATACTTTACTGCAACTGGTGCAGAACACTACTGCAAGAATCATTACAGGAATTGCTAAATATAACCATATAACCCCTACACTCCACCAATTACACTGGCTTCCTATCACTATACGTACTAAATACAAGAGCATAATAATAATCTTCAAGATATTAAACAACCTATCCCCTACGACTCTTGAACCATTGATCAGGAAAGCATGTTCAACCAGAATGAGAAGAGGTACGGACATCAATATCCTGGAAACTTGTCAGACGGCTGCCTGGATGAGAATGTTCACAGTCTTGGCAAGTGCATATATCAATATGATTTGCAAGGGATTGTGGGAAATGCAGTCCATTCACACCAGACACAGCTGCTCACAATAATTAGTTGTGCTTGAGTGTAAAGCCAATAAGATATTTATTTATGGGGTTATTTCTCCCAACACAGATATGCTTGGTAGCACATAAAACAGGATACTTGCTTTCAGTGTTAAACTTGGAAAAACAAAATCAGGAAAACAACAGATGAACTTGTCAGGCAATCAAATGAAAAGAATAAAGACCTGGTTGGTAACAAACTGGTCTTTTCTGTAGGCTTTAGCTAATATTTTCTTAGCAGTGTTTCAAACAACAAGCAAAACCCACAAAGAAGGGAAAAACTGTTCTTTTCAGGTTAACTTCTTATATCTTCACACATAGACTCAGAAGTGATTCCCTCAGAGCTCACAAGCAATTAGGTAAGGCTCAATTGCTAGCAGTTACCCAGCTGAAACCCCTTATCTGGCTTGCTTTCTACTGCGTGGCTCAAATCCTACTTCAGGAGCTTTTCTGAGTAGTGCGGCGCTCCTGCCCGGCCTTGGGGCTAGAGACAGGAGCGGCGGTCTGATGCTTCGTGAGGAAGGAGAGTAACCTGTATCCAGGGAATGCTGGGTATTGTAGTTCCTGCTCCTCTCGCTCCGAAATAAAGAGTTGTAGTTATGGGGTTTCCAGTATATTTATTATAGTAAAGGATATTGTTCCATCACATGGCAAATAAATGCAAACAAAATAGGTGCTTCAAATGCTAACAGGAAAACTTAGGATAAAGGCAACTTAAAGTATAACTGCTTCTTTTCACTTCTAAGCAAATTACTCACTTTGCCCCGAGGTCAGTTAGTTTCACTGCAGCCTCTTTCAGCCACTGTTACCTTCACAGTGCTGGGGAAAATCAGGTACACATAATTAGAGCTTTCTCAGCAAGGCAATACAACAGCTCCGTAGCATTCAATTCACATACGGTAAAAAGCAGTTTCCTTCAGCTTGGCATCTCTACACAGCAGACCGTGCAATCCATGCTCTCACAATCTGGTAAGTCTGTATTATCTTGTGTTAATTCTTCAAGCTGTATGGAATTACTGGCTTCTGGTAACACTGGCTGTCTTCTAGCTTGCAACTCTAAAAACTGCTTAAAACTCTGTAGGAGCAATTCAGCCTGCTGTTTGTGAGATAGGGAATTGCTATCAGCTATACAACTTCCCTCTGGCTTAAGGCTGTTTATTTTCTCCTCTCTTACATTAATTGTATCAGAGTAACTGCTAGTCTCTTTTGCTAATGTTTCACATACAGGAGAGTTAGCTTTACGTTCAGCCTGGAAACTTTGTGGCAATTCACTTACTTGTTGCCAAGCCGTTCTGACTTCAGATGGCTCCAACGTTCTCCAGCTGTTAGAATGTTTGTTGCTCTCTGGCTCAAACGGTAATTCACAGAATGATTGTTTCTTTCTTGTGCCTGCCTTGAAGGCTTCCTTTCCCAGGGCTGTGCCTTCCAACGGTTATCTATTTCAGGGCTAGGTCCTCTCTCCTTGGGACTTCTACTCACTGCCTCTGAATAGAACTTTGCAGGTCTCCTTCCAATGCCAGGTTCCCAAGTATCAGCATACTGTCTTCTGGACTTCCAATCATTCTCCTTCTTAATCCTCCTCTCCTTCTTCTTCTTCTCTATCTGACTAGCAAAGCCATGCTCTGGTTTAAAACCACGTTCTCTCCTGGACACGCCCCTTCCAAGGGCAGGGTGTGCCCAATCAGGACTGCAGGACTCCTCCCCTGGGCTGGTCTCCATGCTCAGCTCTGTGGAATAGAGTCTCTCTTTCTTCCTTGGTTTCTCAAATAGGCATAAATCCTGCTGAACCTCAGGATTTTCATCCGTTTCCATAGGCTCAGGAGGGCGCTGTTCACCACAGTAGATTAAAGAACAAGTTTGTATTTCTTTGTGATGGTTGTTGTACTTTGTAACAGAAAATTACCAAAGGAGTTTAGACAGAGAGCAATCCATATATTCACAGCCTGTATCTAAGACCGCTCCCCCTTCTTCAACAATCATGGGTTCAATATCATGGATTGGCACAGAGGAATTTCTCAATGTAGCACTCTCAGGAGAATACTTGTTTCCCTGCTGTCTTTCAAGGTTATAGCTAGGGCATAGATCAGTGTTCATACCTGAGCTTCCATTGCTGTTAGAGTTCCTCTCTAAATAGCCTGGCCAGTATGTAGTCCAGTTCTTATGTCCAGCCTTCCAATCCAGATCCCTGGACACTGGATCTCTCTTCACATACCTTCTGGCACGGGTCCTAGGGTCCCTTCCACGTGCAGCCGTCTCCCTCACAGGTACCGTCTGGAGATGCCTAGCTCTGCAGCACCACTCCTCTGGTTTTCCCCAGTCCAATGGTGTACGCTGGCCTTTTGAATGTCTCCCAGTATACGTACTGCTCTGGACTTCTTTAGACCTCCCAAATGCTTTTCTCTTCTTTCTTCCAAAGGGTTTCTTGCCCTCTCTGTCCGTCCACACTGGCTTCTGCTTCTGATGATCCTCCAGATGAAACTGAAGATAATTCTGAGGATAATTCTCTGTAGAATAAACTCTACCTTTATTCTGCTTTGATGAGTGCTCCACCCTAGCACAGCGCTGAATCAGGCCCTGCCCTTTGAGATGAGTGCTTGGGGATTACCTCATAGCCCTCCTGATTGAACATACGTTTCCCCACTTCAGCTCCTCTAATGGCTGTTGGAAACCTGGTGCATTCTGGGACTGGTAGTCTTTTATGGGAAAATTCTGTTTTCTTATTTCTACCAGAACTGACAGGTTGCTTGTTCAGAGTCACTTCACCTTTTCTATAGCTCCTTCCTGAGCTATGATAAGCTTCCTTATCACAAACTCCACTGAGCTTCAGAACAACAAAGCAATCCACTTGCGGTAGAGCCTTCTCCTGTATGCTCCCCAGCTGTGGAATGATCTACCAGCCTCAATACGAGCAATCAAAGACCTACTAGACTTCAGGAAAGCCTTAAAGACTCACCTTTTCCTTGAATACTATGGTTCCACCTAGAAGAAAAAGTGCCATATTGCAATAATATCACTGTATATAGCAGATAACTGTTAAAAGTAGCACAGTAGCACAGTAACACATCATACCACAACAATGTATTTGTATATAGTTGGCAATTCTTAAATGTATCTTTTACCCCATATAACCCTCCAAGTTTTAATTCCCTGTTCTATGTAAAAGCTTGTTGCTATATTTGTTCAATGTAAACCGTTTTGAATTAATTATAAAGCGGTATAGAAAACCTGTTAAAAAAAAAATAAATGTAAATGCTCCATTTGTAGTCGATTGTTTTGAATTGCGAAAGTCAGGTGGGACAATTAGGTTATTTTGTGAATGCCCTTCTCAAGATCGTTCATTTGAGTGAATGTTGATGAGTGTGGAGAGGTAGGATGGGGCTATGTTTTTAGAAGCTTGTAGGTGATCATTAATGATTTATATTTGATGCGGCTTTGAATGGGTAACCAGTGGAGGTCATATTTTATCGGGATAATATGGTCATAGGTATGTGCTTTTGTATTCATGCAGTTGGGCCAGTTGTAGCTGGTTTATCAGTTGCTTGGGGAGACCATGAAGGATACTATTACAGAAATCAAAATGAGATGTGATTAAGGCCTGGAGGTCCGATCTAAAGTCAAAGCTTGAGAGTAGTGATTTCAACTGCTGTATCAGTCTTAATTTTAAATAGATCTTACTTGTGGTTGACTTTATGCATGATGCCATTTGTCTAGGATAACCCCAAGGTATTTGACTTCATTTTTTTACTATGAGGTCAGCTCCTTTCAAATGTATAGTAGTGAGGGGGGTATATTACCTCAGTTTTCTCCAGGTTAATTTTTAAGTTGTGAGAGTTCAGCCATGCTGAGGCCTCACTGAAACATGTTGTAATCTGGTTGATAGATTGGTTTGTAGTGTCAATCGTTTGATACAACATTATATCATCTGCATAAATGTGGTATCCTATTTTGTATTTCTTGAAGATGTTACAGATAGGTTGTAGATAAAGATTAAATAGGAGTGCTGATAGGGATGATCCCTGCAGTAATTCTTGTTCCTATTTATATGGTGTTGATGTTTGATGGCCAATTTTGACCTGTTGGGAGTACTCTAGATTGGAACCATTAAATAATTGTGCCATGAAGACCTATTTGCCAGAATCTATTTAGAAGTATGCCGTGATGTATACTGTCAAAAGCTGAGGTTATATCTAAGAATATTAGAATGAAAGCTTGCTTTCTGTTGTTTATATCTCTGATGAGTTTGTCCAGGAGGGCTAGTAAGAGTGTCTCAATGCCATGATTTGGTCGGAACCCATATTGGTGTTCATCAAGAAGGGAGTTTAGTTCAATATAGTCCTGGAGCTGAATTTGTACAGTTTTTTCAGTGATTTTTGCCAGGAATGGGAGGCTAGAAATTGGTCTATAGCAATTTAGGGATTGTTTTATCCAAGATTTGTTTTTAATAATCAGGCGGATTATGGCTTGTTTTAGGGGGTTTGGAATATATCCTGTTGTCAATGATAAGCTGACCATTTTGAGAATGATGGGGGCAGAGCTCTGCATGGGAGGCTTTTACCTAACTGACTGGGTAAGGGTTGAGGCTGGAAGTGGTTGTATTTATCTTGTGTATTATATTATTCAGTTGATCTTTGCTGATTTGGTGGAATGTGGACTATTGTGATTCATCTGCTATGTTATCGTGGTTGGTGTAGGTCGGTGGTTGAAATTTTAATTTTATTCAAGTAGTAATTTGCTAGTGTTTGGGGGCTAATGTTGGTTTATTTATGTCAGAGCTGGACTTTTGAGTCATGGCTTTCACAATTTCAAAGAGTTCTCATAGTTGATTGAGGGAGTTTGTAAGGATGTTTGTGTGATATTCCTTCTTTTTATAATTATTTATAGAATGCTTATAATGCTGAAGAGTATTCAAGTAGTGCTCTTTTTCCATTTCGGATTTAGAAATTCTCCAGGCGCGTTCAGTTTTCCTTAAACATCTCTTTATGACTCTAAGGTCCTGTGTGTACTATTCTGTGGGGTCTTTTTATGTATTCGTTTTTTTGTGTGGAGAGGTGATAGTGGCGGCTATAGAGATGGAGGTATTCCAATTTGAAAGTATTTCAGTCAAATCATTTGTAACATCATTTAGTTGGGGGAGGATTTTGTTAAGGAAGGAATCCTTATTGAATGTCTTATAACATTTACTTAGATTATCTTTGGCATGTGATGTGTGGGAAGGAGGATGAAATGGAGTATTAAAGTTAATTAAATAGTGATTAGACCAAGGGATTGCCATGATTTGTGGAGGGGAGCTATAGGAATGTTGGTGGACAATCTCAGATAGGAATACAAAGTCTAAAGTATTTCCATTCTTTATTTCATTGATTATTTGATGAAAACCAATGTCAGTCATGATGGTGATAAACGAGCTAGTATGAATATTTTGAATGGATGTTAAATTAAAGTCTCCTAGTAGAATTAGTGGTTTCTTTACTGAGGTGGTACAGACCATTTCAAGAATGGCTGATAGGCTATTTGGGTCAGCTGTTGGAGGTCTGTATAATAGGCAGAATCCTAGGTGTTTATTTTTAACAATTAAAATGTCCATACTTTCTATGTTTTTGGATAATAGGGGGAGCGTTCTTAATTCACCTTGATTGAAGGAAAAGGTGGCATACAAATCTGTCTAAATAAATAAATAATTTATTTTTTATGATAATAAAGACACCTCCTCCATGCTTGTTATCTCTGGGGCAATGCCAGATGCAATATCCCAAGGCTTGCAGTTGATTGAGTATGACATTGTCAATATCTGAGTGCCAGGTCTCTGTAATAACTATAATGTCAGGATTGTTGTCATTGATGAGGTCAATGAATAAAAGTATTATATTCCTTATTGATTTTGCATTTACCATAGAGCAATTGAGTGGTGTTGAGTTTGCTTTTGCTGAGATGTGTTGCTGTGGGGGTCTATCTTGGATGGTAACATTAATAAGTCTGCTACTATTACATTTGTTTCCATTACTTATTCTATGAAAACCAGAGGGGGGTCTGTCTGTGAAGTATAAGGATGTTTTCGTACTGGATGGATGTGTATGGATGGGATTGGGTATTAAAATTATCTTTGGTGCCTAAAGATTGGAGAGTGGCCAATGTAACACCAATTTTCAAAAAGGGCTCCACTGGTGATCTGGGAAACTACAGACTGGTGAGCCTGAAGTCAGTACCAGGCAAAATGGTAGAAACCATTATAAAGAACAAAATTACTAAGCATGTAGATAGTCATGGTTTAATGGCAGAAAGCCAACATGAATTTAGCCAAGGAAAGTCTTGTCTCACCAATCATGTTTTTTTGAGAGACTCTTGGCGAAGTTAAAATGTCATGGGATAGGAGGCAGTGTACTATTGTGGATCAGGAACTGGTTGAAAGATAGAAAGCAGAGGGTTGGGCTAAATGGCCAATTTTCCCAATGGAGAAAGGTGAATAATGGAGTACCCCAGGGATCTGTGCTGGGCCTGTTGCTTTTTAACATTTTCATAAATGACCTGGAAGTAACTAGTGAGATGACCAAATTTGCAGATGACACAAAATTATTCGAAGTTGTTAAAACACAAGAGGATTGTGAAACATTACAAGAGCAGCTTAATAAATTGGAAGACTGGGTGTCCAAATGGAAGATGACATTTAATGTGGACAAGTGCAAAGTTATGCACTTAGGGAAGAACAACCGAAACTATGGTTACACGATGCAGGGTTCCACATTAGGAACCACCACCCATGAAAAAGATTTAGGTATAATCATGGATAATACGTTGAAACCCTCTGGCCAGTGTGCAGCGGCAGCCAAGAAAGCAAATAGAATGCTAAGAATCATAAGGAAAGGAATGGAGAATAAAACAAAGGATATTATAATGCCTCTGTATTGCTCCATGGTGCGACTGCACCTTTGGTCACCATATCTTAAGAATGATATAGCAGAATTGGGGAAAGGTACAGAGAAGCGTGACCAAAGTGGGATGGAAGGATATCCCTACAAGGAAAGACTTAAAAAGTTAGGGCTCTTCAGCTTGGAAAAGAGACAGCTGAGAGGGAGATATGATAGAGGTCTATAAAATAATGAATGGAGTAGAGTGGTAAATATAGATCGGTTGTTTACTCCTTCAAAAATTAGAAAGACTAGGGGACATGCAATGAAGCTACAATGTAGCACATTTAAGACTAATCAGAAAAAATATTTTTCAACTCAACACATAATCAAACTCTGGAATTCGTTACTAGACGACGTAGTAAAGCTGTTAGTGTAGCTGGATTTAAAAGAGGTTTGAACAAATACTGGAGGAGAAGGCCGTGGTTATGGCCTCAATGCAGATTGTCTGCCCATGGAGATCCCGTTTTGTGGGGGCTAGGGCTTGTGTTGCCTACGCTTCCGTCTTCAGATGCTTGTCTCTCCCTCTCTGTCTGCTTGTGTCTGACCCCACAGTATGACACATTATGGAGTAGAAGGAAAAGGGTTCAAAGGTCAGATAAAAGATATGGGAAGACAGAGCTGATGATATCTTGCATGAGAGACTCACACACATATCTGAAAAATAACAAACTTGACCCAAAGAAGGAGGACTCTTATCGTCCAATTTCTAGTATTCCCCTATTAGCTAAAATTCTAGAAAAGGTGACCTTGAGACAGATCCAACAACATATCGATACTGAAGCCCCTTTAGACTCAAGCCAATATGGTTTTAGGGAAGCACATGGAGTTGAGACTCTTCTTGCCTCTTTAATGAATTCCCTTATCATTGCTATAGATAATATCAAGACCAGAGTTGCATTGGTCTTCCTAGATATTGCAGCAGCATTTGATTCAGTTAATCATGAACAACTTCTAGTCCGCCTCCATGAGAAGGGAATACAAGGAATTGCATGGGACTGGTGCAAGTCTTATCTAGAAGACCGATGGCAACAAGTTCGAATTGATAACAATACATCTTATCCATTCCAACAGAAACAAGGTGTTCCACAGGGTTCCTCACTATCAGCATTGCTTTTTAACATCTATATGCAACCAATCTGTAATATTGCCCGTACCTTTGGTATATCTTGTCTTATTTATGCTGATGATGTGCTGTTGTTCACACCTATTAATGTGATTAGCCCTGATTACACAGTTTTAATTAACTGTTTCAATTCAATAACCGATTGGCTGCTCACTCAGAACCTTCGAATAAATTTTAAAAAAACTGAAGTCCTTATCGTTACAAGAAACAATGACTTCTCTTCACCACCTTCATTAAGAGTACGAGATGCTGATTTACCTATTAAATCCACCATTTGATACTTAGGTGTTATTCTCGACCAGCGACTTGAATTTAATGAGCATATAAAGTCCACAGTAAAATCCATTTATCACAAGATTAATACTCTACGACACCTAAAATCCATGTTAGACCCCGATGATTTCCGCACAATATTCCAAGCGCTAGTCACTCCACATTTTGACTATGCGAATATTATCCTGCAAGGCCTACCTAAATCTACGCTTAATCCATTACAGTTTGCTATGAATGCAGCAGCTAGATCACTATGCGGAATTACAAGGAGACAACACATAACCCCCATTCTAATGGAGCTTCACTGGCTCCCAATAATTTGTAGATTATCTTATAAAACACTTCTTATGACCTTCAAAGCGTTCCATAATATTTCACCTCCTTCAATCTCTGATCTACTCATTCATACCCAAAACAACAGATCAAGAAGATCTACAACTGAAAATACTCTAGTGATTCCAAATGAATTATTAAAATGTACTCAAACTACCATTAACAGATCATTTTCATCCTTTGCTCCAAGGTGCTGGAATAAGCTTCCATTAAACATCAGATTGATAAAAGATATATCGCAATTTAGAATAGCTTTAAAAACCCACCTTTTTTTACAACACTTCTCTTACATCAATATTTCCCCTCCTCTCACCCCATTATCTCAACTCAGCAATAATAGTTAAATGATGATGTTAGACCGTTCCACCTTATGATATTTCACTGTATATAACTGCTCTGTTAAATGTTATTTATGACATGTCTCTATACCCACTCAAGATCTCTAGTCTGATGTAATTGCTTTTATTTAATTATTTATATGCTATTCCCCAGTTAATCCTTGTTTTATTCCCCTGTTACCTGTAACTTGGACAAGTTCTCTAAATCTGAGTGTATTTTGTTTAATGTAAACCGCACTGATGTCAAATAGCGCAGTATATAAGAGCTGTTAAATAAAATAAATAAATAAATAAATATCAAAAGTGTATGAATCTTAATCGGCAAGACTGGACACATCATTTTGGTCTTTATTTGGTATCATTAATTTTGTCGTTTCCACTCCAGCTGTGTCCATCTCCGATACGTCTCCTCCTTCGGTATTCATGACACCTTCTCCATCTGTGGGTGTCTCTTCCCCTTCTCCATCTGTGGGTGTCCCTCCCCCATTCTGCATCTGTGGGTGTCCCTCATTCTCCATCTGTGGGTGTCTCTCCCCCTTCTCCATCTGTGTTTGTCCCTCCCCCTTTCTCCATCAGTGGGTGTCTCTCCCCCTTCTCCATCAGTGTGTCTCTCTCCCTCATTCTCCATCTGTGTGTCTCTCTCCCCCATTCTCCATCTGTTTGTCCCTCCCCCTTTCTCCCTCTGTGGGTGTCTCTCACCCTTCTCCATCTGTGTGCCTCTCTAGCCCTCTACATCTGTGTGTGTCTCTCCCCCATTCTCCATCTGTGGGTGTCTCTCCCCTTCTCCATGTTTGGGTGTCCCTCTCCCATTCTCCATCTGTGTGTGTCTCTCCCCCTTCTCCATCTGTGTGTCTCTCTAGCCCTTTCCATCTGTGGGTGTCTCTCCCCATTCTCCATCTATGGGTGTCTCTCCTCCTTCTCCATGTATGGGTGTCCCTCTCCCATCCTCCATCTGTGTGTCTCTCTAGCCCTCTCCATCTGTGTGTGTCTCTCTCCCCAATTCTTCATCTGTGGGTGTCTCTCCCCTTTCTCCACCTGTGTGTGTCCCTCTCTCATTCTCCATCTGTGGGTGTCCCTCCCCCTTCTCCATCTGTGGGTGTCTCTCCCCCATTCTCCCTCTGTGGGTGTCTCACCCCCTTCTCCATCTGTGGGTGTCCCTCCCCCTTCTCCATATGTGTGTGTGTCTTCCCCTTCTCCACTGTGGGTGTCCCTCCCCCATTCTCCATCTGTGTGTGTCTCTACCCCATTCTCCATCTGCGTGTGTCTCTCCCCCTATCCGTCTGCGTGTGTCTCTCCCCTTCTCCGTCTGCCAGCATCTCTCCCTTTCTCCATCTGCGTGCGCCTCTCTCACTTCTCCGTCTGCTTGTGCCTCTCCTTTTTCTCTGTCTTTGCGTGTCTTTCCCCTTCTCCATGTGTGTCTCTCCCTTTCTCCGTCTGTCTGTGTCTCTCCTCCTTCTCCATCTATGGGTGTCTCTCCCCCTCTCCATCTTTCGGTGTCTCTCCCCTTCTCCATCTGGGTGTGTCTCTCCCCTTCTCCATGTGTGTGTGTCTCTCCCCCATTCTCCATCTGTATGTGACTCTCCCTTTCTCCATCTATGTGTGTGTCTCTCCCTCATTCTCTATCTGTGTGCGCCTCTACCCCTTCTCAATCTGTGTCTCTCCCCTTCCCCGTCAGTGTGTGTCTCTCCCCCATTCTCCATCTGTGTGTGTCTCTCCCCTTCCCCGTCTGTGTGTGTCTCTCCCCCATTCTCCATCGGTGTGTGTCTCTCCCCTTCCCCGTCTGTGTGTGTCTCTCCCCCATTCTCCATCTGTGTGTGTCTCTCCCCCATTCTCCATCTGTGTGTGTCTCTCCCCTTCCCCGTCTGTGTGTGTCTCTCCCCCATTCTCCATCGGTGTGTGTCTCTCCCCTTCCCCATCTGTGTGTGTCTCTCCCCCATTCTCCATCAGTGTGTGTCTCTCCCACATTCTCCATCTGTGTGTGTCTCTCCCCCATTCTCCATCTGTGTGTGTCTCTCCCCTTCCCCGTCTGTGTGTGTCTCTCCCCCATTCTCCATCGGTGTGTGTCTCTCCCCCATTCTCCATCGGTGTGTGTCTCTCCCCCGTTTTCCATCGGTGTGTGTCTCTCCCCCGTTCTCCATCTGTGTGTGTCTCTCCCCCGTTCTCCATGTGTGTGTGTCTCTCCCCCATTCTCCATCGGTGTGTGTCTCTCCCCTTCTTCATCTGTGTGTGTCTCTCCCCTTCCCCGTCTGTGTGTGTCTCTCCCCCATTCTCCATCGGTGTGTGTCTCTCCCGCATTCTCCATGTGTGTGTGTCTCTCCCCCATTCTCCATCGGTGTGTGTCTCTCCCGCATTCTCCATGTGTGTGTGTCTCTTCCCCATTCTCCATCGGTGTGTGTCTCTCCCGCATTCTCCATGTGTGTGTGTCTCTCCCCTTCCCCGTCTGTGTGTGTCTCTCCCCCATTCTCCATCGGTGTGTGTCTCTCCCGCATTCTCCATCTGTGTGTGTCTCTCCCCCGTTCTCCATCTGTGTGTGTCTCTCCCCTTCTTCATCTGTGTGTGTCTCCTTGCGGTCAATGTTTACACTGTGCTTCAATATTATCGGACACACATTTGGATATTCTTTTTTACAGGATTGTTCCCTTAAAAGTTCATGGCATGCAACATGTACTTCAGAGTTTGTTGTTTATTTTTTAGTTTGTCCGTGTCAATTAATTTACATTGGCTGCACAACTCGAGCTGTTAAGACATGTCTGAATGAACATGCCTCATGTATTCGATCACAGCTTCACACAGCTCCGATGGAAGAACATTGTTTGGAACTGTCTCACACATTTGAAGATCTTTTGTGGACAATCACTGATCATGTTCCCATCGGGTATTTAAACTTCAATGGCTGGAACAATGTTGGATTTACCAGCTTAATACTGTTCATCCTCATGGTCTCAATCGAGAAATCGATTGGCTTAGCTTGATGTAATCTTAAGCTATCATTGCAGGGTTTCCCCCATGACGTGGGGTTATCCCTTCATTTTGATTTGTAGCTCTAATGAATACACGTGATGTCTACTGGCCAATTATTTTAAGTGCAGACTCCGGAAAGATTTCAACTATGGCATCTTAATGGCAGTTTGGAAGAAGCCCTTGAAGGACACTACCCAGTGGCACTTGATACAGAGTCCAAGGTTCGAATTTGAAACATGCACGTCGTGTGATTCTTGGATTAATTTTCCGATTAGAGTTGGGCTTATTGGATGTTTTTCCATCAAGAGCATCTGCTTTTTCTAAGATAAATGTGGTTCTTTGAGCTTTTTTTTTTTTTTTTAAAAAGGATGTTTCCAGCATTTAAGAGGGATAAATCTTTTCTCCTGCTATTTCATCCAACAAAAAATTTGACAACATAGATTTTGGGAGTTTTCTGCTTTTTTGGTGATTCTCTTTTATAGCATTTCATAGGTTTATTGTATGTTTTTTTTGTATGTAGTTCTCTTTGTATGGGGAAAGGTTAAAGGTCATTTCCCGGCACTCGCATGCTTCACAGAAACAGCCGCCAGCGTGAGGGAAAGCACTCTTCATGCTGGCGGCTGTGCAGAGGAAGCTGGGGCCTTGCACGGACTTCCCCGGCTCCCTCTGAAGCCGTCCATCTGTGCGAGAAGGAAGTTTGCGTGGGGCCCAGTGCAAACAACATTCTCGCACAATGGACGAGCCGGCCCTGGCTGGAATTAGGATTCAAATCTCTCTGACACTCCTTGTAACCTTTGTCAAATCATTTAACTCTCCATTGCCTCAAGTATAAGCTTAGGGGCCTTTTATTACTAAAGTGTGCTAAGCAGTTATTGCGTGTTTTCACGTACAGTAATTGTTACCACAGGGCATGACTGCGCACTATTGCGCACTAACTGCCATTCACTCATTGGGGTGGTGAATGGGTGTATTATGGGCGGAGAGTGGGTGCAGTGAACACACTGGAGTTAGCGTGGAGGGGACATATTGTGCACTGTCATTATTACAATTAGCATGGATGCACCTAACACCACCTAAAAGAGTGAGTTAAGTGCACCCGCGGTAATTCACAAGAGGCCTGCCTACGCAGTAACTCTCAGATACATGCTGGCCATGCCCCAGCGCTTACCATAGAGCAGTTACACCTAATGCATGTTAGGTATCAAAGCCTAGTGCACTTTAGTAAAAGAGCCCTAAGATCATAAGTCCTTTGGGGACAGAGAAATTCCCACTGTCCCGGGAAGTCCTTTCCAACATCCCCTGTAGCCCCAATCGGCATCGGGTGAGAGGAGCATGTAAGGAAGCCCCTCCCTGCCCCTCACATCCAAGGCCAATTGGGCCAAAGAGGAAGGACACAAATATCCTTAAAGCAGTGCCGAAGAGAGCAGAAAGTCCTTTTCAACATCCCCTACAGTCCCAATCATCATTGGGTTAGAGGAGCGGATAAGGAAGCCCCTCACATCCAAGGCCAATCGGGCTGAAGAGGAAGGGCACAAATCTCCTTAAAGCAGTGCTGGATCAGGCATGCCCGTGCCTTAAGTCCTTTCCAGAGGGCCCTTTGGCGTGGTCCTTAGGCGTGGACATGAGGCTGCAACTCAAACAGCCACAAGATAAAGCAAGATCCATCAATCTTAGAATGTATTGAGGTTAGTTCAACAAATGTACCTTTGTTTTTTCAAAATTTAATCTTAATTTGTAGCACTGTTGCACCAGTTAATTAACATAAGAACATAAGAAATGCCATACTGGGTCAGACCAAGGTCCATCAAGCCCAGTATCCTGTTTCCAACAGGGGCCAATCTAGGTCATACGTACCTAGCAGTTTCCCCAAAAGACACAGGTTCCACAATGCTTGTACTGGGTCAAGCATTGATATCCTGGGTCCCTTCTTAATAATAGTTTATGGACCTTTCCTCCAGGAACTGGTCCAAACCTTTTTTAAACCCAGCTACACTAACTACCTTTACTACATCCTCTGGTAACAAATTCCAGAGTTTGATTAAACGTTGAGTGAAAAAATATTTTCTTTTATTAGTCTTAAATAGTTTACCCTGTAGCTTCATTGCATGTCCCCTAGTCTTTCTATATTCTAATAAGGTAAACAATCGATCTACGTTTACCCGTTCCACTCCGTTCATTAATTTATAGACTTCTATCATATTTCCCCTCAGCAGTCTCTTTTCCAGGTTAAGGAGCCCTAACCTTTTTAGCCTTTCTTCATAGGAGTATCCTTCCATCCCCTTTACCATTTTGGTGGCTCTTCTCTGAACCTTTTCTAATAACTCTATATCCTTTTTAAGATACAGCGACCAGAATTGCACACAATATTCAAGGTGCGGTCTCACCATGGAACGATATAGAGGCATTATAATATCTTTTGTTTTATTTTCCATTCCTTTCCTTATGATACCTAGCATTCTATTTGCTCCCTTGGCTGCTGCTGCACACTGAGCCGAGGGTTTTAACATGTTATCCACAATGACGCCTAAATCTTTTTCCTGGGTGGTGATTCCTAATGTGGAACCTTGCATTGTCTAACCATAGTTTGGGTTGTTCTTCCCTAGGTGCATAACTTTGCACTTGTCCACATTAAATTTCATCTGCTATTTTGATGCCCAGTCTTCTAATTTATCAAGATCCTCTTGCAATTTTCCACAATCCTCTTGGGTTTTAACAACTTTAAATAGTTTTGTCTCATCTGCAAATTTGATAACCTCACTCGTTATTCCACTTTCCAGGTCATTTATGAATATGTCAAAAAGCAGCGGACCCAGCACAGATCCCTGGGGTACACCACTATTCACCTTTCTCCATTGGGAAAATTAGCCATTTAGCCCAACCCTCTGCTTTCTATCTTTTAACCAGTTCTTGATTCACAGTAGTACACTGCCTCCTATCCCATGACTCTTTAGTTTTGCCAAAAGTCTCTGATGAGGGACCTTGTCAAAGGCTTTCTGAAAGTCCAGATACACTATATCAACCGACTCACCTTTGTCCACCTGTTTATTCACACTTTCAAAAAAACATAATAGATTAGTAAGACAAGATCGTCCTTGTCTAAAGCCATGTTAGCTGTCTCCCATTAGGACATGACTATCTACATGCTGAGAAATTATATTCTTTATGATGGTTTCTACCATTTTTCCCGGTACTGACGTGAGGCTCACCGGTCTGTAGTTTCCCGGATCACCCCTGGAACCCTTTTTAAAAATTGGTGTTACACTGGCGATCCTCCAATCTTCAGGTATTAGAGATGATTTTAATGATAGTTCACAGATTACTAATAGCAGGTCTGCAATCTCATATTTCAGTTCTTTCAACACCCTTGAATGTATACCATCCGGCCCAGGTGATTTGCTACTCTTCAGTTTATCTAATAGTTGTAATACATCTTCCCGATGTATCGATATTTCCTTCAATTCTTCCGCACCTTTAAATACCACTTCAGTCATGGGTAACATCCCTACATCTTCCTTAGTAAAAACTGAAGCAAAGAATTCATTCCATCTCTCCGCTATCGCCTTGTCGCCTCTTAGTGACCCTTTTTTTTTTCAAACTTTATTTATAAACACCATGTGAGAACAACAGGCCAAAACAGCAAACAAGCTCCAGGAGGGGGTGAACTCTGATCCCCGTCCAGGAGAACAAGCAAAGCATACAGGTGCATTTTTCACAATCAACCCTCCCCACCCATTCCCCCTTCTTCCCCCACCCCCCCCTTGTCATCACGTCCAACCCAGGAGACCCCCCCACACCATTCCGAGGCTGAATCCCATACCACACGGAACAGCCTAAGAACCCAACTGTAAGACTTCATTCCTACTACGAGAACTTAAATTTTGGAGATAGGGATCCCAAAGCATTTGAAAAAGTGGCCAGCGTTTGACATTACCTCGGGCGTATCTAGCCTCCAACAGCATCAGCTGATGTAAGGCGTTACACCATTCCCAGAAAGAGGGCGGAGTCTTGTCTCGCCAGTTATGCAATATGGGACCTTTGCCCACCAGACAAGCTTTACGCACTAGTAATCTCTCCCATTTACCTTTAGGCTGTAGAAGGCGCAATTGATCAAGGAGCACTAAGGAGGCATCTAAACACACCCGTTGTCCCAAGAGCCTCTCCAGGAAGGAACCAATTCTAGCCCAGTAAGAACGGAGAAGTCTACAGCCCCACCACATGTGCGACAAGTTCGCCAGAGGCGCCAAACACCTCGGGCACCGTCCATCCTGGGTGAGCTTGGAGCAAAAGGCCCGACGAGGAGAGAAATGTACTCTAGAGAGCGATTTATATTGCATCTCCCTCCAACGGGTCCCTACCGCCAGCTCTCCTACCCGCTGCAGAGCTTTCAAAAGCGTCCCTGGTTCAATCTCCCGCCCCATCTCCGCGGCCCACGCTAACTCCACAGGACGATAGTCTGGAGAGGACCTATAGGGGGTCAAACGAGACTTCAACGACCGTATGGACGGCGGTGACTCCCCAGCTATATCAAAAAAAGACAGGATCTGCGCCGAGCGGTCGGCCTGTAATTCCGCTGCCGGTAGGGAGGCAATATAATGCGCAAGCTGCATATATGCAAAACAGTGTCGAGGCCCAAGTTCATATTCAGCACATAAGGGCAAGAACTTCTTACAGAGCCCCGAAGGATCCACCATATGTCCAAGACTAGTGAGACCCTTGCGTGCCCAATCACGAAAAATCGCATGATCCAGTCCTGGGGTAAAAAGGACATTCCCCCGAATCGGCAACCAACTCGAGACTCTCCAATTCGTTCCCCAGTATCCATTAAGTTGCCGCCAAGTTCGACGCACCGAGTCAATCAGAACACTCCCAGCCAATCTATCGGGGAGCAATCGAGTATCCAGGTGTAAGAGGGCAAGCAAAGACACTGGGGCAGCAAAGGCCTCTTCCAAGACCAACGGAGTATACACTGCCGTCCCCCCCAACCAGTCACCCAAATGCCGCGCCTGGCAAGCCAGAGCATAGGCACCTAAATCCGGCAGGCCCAGCCCCCCCTGCCGCCAGTTCCCCACCATACGAGAGTAGGAAACACGCGCTCGGGCTGCGCCCCACAAAAACCTCCGGAAGAGCCCTTCTATCCGCTTTAAATCCTTCCGCAACAACCATACAGGCAGCGTCTATAACCAATAAAGAATCCTTGGTAAAACAACTAATTTGATCGCTGCGATTCTTCCAGACAGGGACAGCGGGAGTGGGCGCCAAGCGTGTAACTGGTCCTGCAGACCCCGCAGAATTCGATCGAAATTACAACCATACAACTGAGAGGGCTGACCAGTCAGCAGAATACCAAGATATTTAAAATGGTGAACCGCCCAGCGGAGGGGAAAGGTACCCCGCCAAGCATTCCGCACCCCACCCAAAACGTCTAGGGCCTCAGACTTGGTCCGATTAATTTTTAACCCGGCAAACTGGCCAAACGTCGCAAACTCCTGCAGCAGCCGGGGAAGCGATTCCTGCGGTCGGAGCAAATGCACAAGGAGGTCGTCGGCAAAGGCCGAAATCTTAAAGGTCGTAGAACGAATATGCACCCCCTGTATGTCCCGCGACAACTCCACCTGCCGTATGAACGGGTCCAAGGAGAGGACAAACAGTAGGGGAGAAAGGGGGCAGCCCTGCCTAGTCCCCCGATGTAATGGGAAAGTCTCAGAGAGCACTCCATTACAGCAAATCGCCGCCATCGGATCAATGTAGAGACTACGAACCATGGCACAAAAAGAGCTCCCAAGCCCATAACAAGGCAACAGGCGCCATAGATACTGCCAACTCACCCTGTCAAAAGCCTTCTCTGCATCGAAGCTGATTAACAGAGAAGGGAGACGACTGCTCTGCACCCACTCCAAGGAGGCCAAGATCTTCCGAAGATTGCGGACAGCATACCGTCCTCTCACAAAGCCTACCTGGGAGTCATGAACCAAATGCCCCAATACACTTGCCAGGCGGTCCGCAAGGACCTTTGCAAGTATTTTCAAATCGAAGTTGAGGAGAGAAATAGGGCGGTAAGATTCCGCACACAGCAAATCTTTCCCAGGTTTGGGAATGAGTATCACATGGGCCAAGTTGTTTCCCCAATGAAAAGTTCCCTGTTCTGACCTCCGATTGTGAACGTCCGCCAGCAGCGGTGAGACCAATTCACACAAAATCTTGTAGAATTCCGCCCCTAACCCATCCGCACCTGGGGTTTTATAACAGCTCGCTTTAACAATAACAGTTTGCACCTCCTGGACCGATATCGGCTGATCCAGTGCCTCCCATTGCTGAACAGTCAATTGAGGTAGCCTCAGGCCCTCCAAGTATGCGGACATCTGCACAGGGGAACTCGGCTCTGCTGCATAAAGTTTCTGAAAGAATGAACGGAACACCCGAGCTATCTCCGGGCTCTCCTTATGAAGGATCCCCTGATCATCCCGAAGCGCGTGCACTAGCCGAGAGGTCCGAGAACCACGCAGGCAGCGAGCCAATAACCTCCCAGGCTTATCACCATGACAATAAAGCTGAAAGCGATAATACTGAACTGATTTTTTAGCTCTCTGATGTAGAAGTTCATTCAGAGTTGTCTGCGTCTCCCAAACCTGCTTCTTCAAAGACACACTCGGATAAGCCGCCCATCTCCGCCGCTGTTGAGTGACTAAGCGTTCCAAGCGAATAATACGTTCCGCCATGAGTCGACGCTTTCTCGCCAAAAATCCAATAATATCCCCGCGCAGGACAACTTTCGCCGTCTCCCAAATCAGCTCGGGATCCCCTCGATGCCCACTATGATCCGCCTCAAACTCACGCCAGCGCTGCTGCAGAAACCGTCGAAACTGAGAGTCCCTATAGAGTTCCAGGGGGAACCGCCACATTCTCGTCGCAGCACGGGCAGCGCCCCAGCGTAGTTGCAGCCAGACCAAGGCATGGTCAGATATTTCTGCGGGACCAATCTGTGCCTCATCCGCCAAAGCAAACAATCCTTGCGAAATCAACAAGTAATCAATTCGGGCACTGGAACTGTGTGCTCGAGCGTGGTGCGTATAATCTTTTTCAGTGGGGTGCAATAGTCTCCACGGGTCCACCAACCCCAGTCGCATTCGAAGACCATGTAAAGCACGGGCCGCCTGGGCCCGTTCCCTAGTCCCTGCACCTCGAGACGTGTCCATCCCCACGTCCATCACTCCATTAAGATCCCCCCCCAAAATCAACGGGGACTCTGGAAGCTGTTCCACCTGGGAGGCCAGTCTGGCATAAAAAGCACGATCCAATACATTAGGGCTGTAAATATTGCCCAGGATGACAGATCGGCCCTCCAAGCTGCCCTGCAATAGGAGAAATCTCCCCGCTGGATCAATTATTTCCTTCACAGCCTTAAAGCGTACATTCTTATGTATCAATAGGGCCACCCCTCCTTTCTTATTCACTGCAGGCGCCCCCCAGACCTGCCCCACCCAGGTTCTGCACAATTTGGCATGCTCTTCAGCTGTCTGGTGGGTCTCTTGAAGTAAAGCAATATCAGCTTTTTGCCGCGCTAAAGCCTGTAAAACTTTCGCTCGCTTAATCGGGCTCCCTAGTCCACAGACGTTCCATGAAATTATCTTCAGTCTGGGATAATATCACCCCAATAACGCAGGAATATAGTCAACCATATCCCAGGAGGAACCCCCCCAGCCTGGAATTCCTCCCTGCCACCCTGTATTGGGATCCCACTGTACCTGGGGTCTCCCGGTTGGACGTGACCAACACCCTCCCCCCTCTCCTCCCCCCCCCCTCCCCCTCCCCGCCCCCTCCACATATCGATACATCCCCACCTCTAATAGGTAGAGACAAGCTGTAACGCGATCGGTCTCTCCCAACCCCTATTAAATTATAGAGACACCCTCTACCGCCCGCCTGCGCTCAATACTGCAGTTGCCCCCATAAACAGTTCTATTTCTGGAACAATAGGAATACAAGAAGGGGCAGAGATAATCCCCGCCAACAAAGTAAATTTTTCCTATACAAAAAGACATCATACTACTAGAACCCATAAACAAATATGTCTGTCACTCACACAAAATAAATACAAGTGTCCACCCCATTTTTACAGCACTCTACAGCATATAAGGGCTGAGAATCAGCGCTGAACTTCAGTAAAAAAACAAAATAGTAAAGAAAGCCCAAGTACCTCCTAAAGAGAACGAGCCCCAATCATGCCTTGTATCAGCACCAATCACTCAGGGGAACCCACCCCACCCCCCACAGCTAAACCCAACAGAGCTAAGCTCAGTGACCCCAATCAACAGGAAAAAATCCCCTTAAGCCCTGACAGACCTTTCCCAACACCCATAGACCACCCTTCTTTTAGAAAGAACACAACAACCCCCCCACTCAAAAAAACCACACAATAACACACTCCAGTCACCACCCACACAACCTCTCACCCTCAACCCCCTCCCCCCATACCTCACTCGATCCGTATCATACTCAGCTCCCTAGAAACAGAGCCGGAAGGTGTAGAGCACCCTCCAGCCAGGGCTCCAACACGTGCGTGTCCAACATGCATACCGCACACACCACTCCACAAGGCCTAATGTGTAGGTCTGGCCCACACGCTCGAAACTGCCATGAAGGGACAAGAACCCCACAGGCCTAGTACAAACCGCCCTAACCCACCCCCTCCCGTCTCCAGCCTATTCAGTCAGCTAGAACCAAAGTTCACACCAATACCCCTATTCGGGTAAACATTCCAGGTGCCTCACAGCTGCCCTTTAGGGGACTGTGGTGGTGTTCGCTCTTCGCCCACAAGCTGGTCGATGTAGGGTTGGGCATCAGCCGCTGAGTCGAAAGTCTGGTGGGCACCCTCATGAAAAACATGCAGTCTAGAGGGGTACTGCACCGAAAATTTTATCTTCGCTTCAAGCAGACGCTGGCAGAGAGGAGCATAAGCTCTGCGCTTCTGACTTAGGGCAGCAGAGTAGTCCTGGGCCACCCGCAGTTTCAAATTATCATGCACCAGCTCTCCCTTCTGCCGTGCAGCTCGCAGAATGGCCTCTTTCTGAGGGAAGTGCAGGAATTTAGCCAGCACTACCCGCGGTCGGTGATCTCGGGATTGTCGGCTACCCACGCGGTGCGCCCGTTCTATTAGCAGCTTACCGCCATCTTCAAGGCCCTCAAAAAGCTGGGAGAGTAAAGTCTCCAAATAGGTTTTTAAATCTCTGTCGGCGATCGAGTCAGGGATACCCATCAGTCTCAGGTTGTTACGCCGCGAACAATTTTCAAATCGTCAAGTTTGGCATCGTAGGACTGAAGTTGGGATTTCACCGCTGACAATTCAGTCACCCCAATGCGGGTTTCAGCTTCTTGCAGGCGGCTGCCCAATGCCCCAAAGGAAGTGTGGAGATGGTCCATTTTATCGTGCAGGGCCGTGAATTGCACCGCCAGAGCATCCGCCACCGCCGCAGATACCTCTGCCAAAAAGGCCGGAGAGGTCGGTGACTTCGGCCTGCCCACCGCATCCGCCATCTTAGGTATCGGGGTTCCGCGCTCTTTCTCTTTCCTCGCAGCTTTAACTGTTGCTGCCATCCCCGCAGCGCCCCTCCTGTCACTTGTCGGCTTCGGGTGTCTCTCCTCTCTCGGCACTTAATATTTTATCTGTGCAACAGCTCTCAGACCTGCATTAATAGCCCGATTCAGGTCGGAAGAGACCGGAGCTCAAGCAAAGTACGTCCGCCGAGCTCACCGCATCACGTGCTCTCCTCTTAGTGCCCCTTTAACTCCTCTATCATCTAATGGACCAACAGACTCTCTCACAGGTTTTTTGCTACGAATGTACTTGAAAAAATCTTTATTTCGCGTTTTTGCTTCCACAGCAAGCTTCTTCTCAAATTCTCCCTTTGCCTGCTTTATCAATGCCTTGCATTTGACTTGCCAGTGCTTGTGCTGTTTCCAGGTTTCGTCATTTGGCTCTTTTTTCAATTTCCTGAAAGATGATTTTTTGCCAACAGCAGCCTCTCTAACCTCCCCTTTAAACCATGCTGGCAGTTTTTTGGACTTCCTTCCACTTTTCTTAAAGTGTGGAATACAGCTGGTCTGGGCTGCCAAGATAGTATTTTTCAACAACACCCAATAAGTCTTTAACCTTTGCAACTGCTCCTTTTTCTTAACTATTTTCCTCATTTTATCATAGTCTCCCTTTCGAAAGTTAAAAGGTAGTACTGTGGATTTCCGTACTATCCCTCCTCCACTAATTAAATCAAAGGCGATCATGCTATGTTCACTATTGCCAAGTGGCCCCAACACCCTTATCTCTTGCACTAGATCTGGTGTTCCACTAAGGACTAGGTCTAATATGGCTACCCCTCTGGTCGGTTCATGAACCAGCTGCTCCAAGAAGCAGTCATTTATGTCATCTAGGAACTTTATCTCCCTAGCATGTCCTGCCGTGACACTGACCCAGTCGATACCGGGGTAATTGAAATCACCCATTATTATTACTGCGCTGTAACTTTTGTTAGCTTCCTTGATTTCTTTGAGCATTTCATCATCCATTTGTTCATTCTGGCCCGGTGGTTGATAGTACACCCCCACTGCCATCGCCTTCCCCTTTTTACATGGAATTTCAATCCATAGAGATTCTACAGCAAATTTTGTTTCCTGCAAAACTTTAATCCTTTCTAACTCAATGCCCTCTCTAACATAGAGCGCAACCACTCCACCAATTTGATCAGCTCTATCATTACGATATAGTTTGTACCCAGGTATCACAGTGTCCCACTGGTTGTCCTCCTTCCACCATGTCTCTGATATTCCAATCATATCTAACCTCTCATTTAGTGCTATATATTCTAACTCTCCCATCTTATTTTTTAGACTTCTAGCATTTGCATACAAGCATTTTAGAGACTGTATTTTATTCATATTAATTTGGCTATTGGTAGACAATGGTAATTTGGGATCTTTAAGCTCTGTCTGCTCCATAGTCGAGGGCATTTGGGCTACTTTACTCTTTTCTGGAACCTCTTTGCTTTTGGTAGTATCCTTCAAGGATACATTCTTCCAAACCATCCGCTCTTGGGTGACTGTCGGCTTTCTCCTATTATCTAGTTTAAAAGCTGTTCTATCTCCTTTTTAAAGGTTAATGCCAGCAGCCTGGTTCCATCCCGGTTAAGGTGAAGCCCATCCCTTTGGAAGAGCCCCTCCTTTCCCCAGAATGTTCCTCAGTTCCTAACAAATCCAAAACCCTCATCTCTGCACCATTGTCTCATCCACGCATTGAGACTCCGGAGCTCTGCCTGCCTTTTGGGTCCTGCACCTGGAACGGGAAGCATTTCGGAGAACGCTACCCTGGAAGTTCTGGATTTCAACTTCCTACCTAAAAGCCTAAATTTAGCCTCCAGAACCTCCCTACCACATTTTCCTATGTCATTGGTACCGACATGTACCAAGACAGCAGACTCCTCCCCAGCACTATCTAAGACCTTATCTAGGTGGCGCCTGAGGTCCACTACCTTCGCACCAGGCAGGCATGTTACCAGGCTATCCTCACGTCCACCAGCCACCCAGCTATCTACATGCCTAATGATCGAATCACCAACTATAACGGCTGTCCTAACCCTTCCCTCATGGGCACATGACCCTGGAGAAACGTCCTCGGTGCGAGAGAGTCTTACATCACCTGGAGGACAGGTCCTAGTTACAGGATCACTTCCTGACACACCAGGGTGAGGTTCTCCTGTTACATGACCTCTCTCCTCCATGGCAACAGGGATGCTGCCAGACTGGAGGTGGGACTTCAGGACTATATCCCTGTAGGTCTCGTCTATGTACCTCTCTGTCTGTCTTATGTTTTCCAAGTCTGCTACTCTAGCCTCTAGAGAATGGACTCATTCCCTGAGAGCAAAGAGCTCCTTGCACCTAGTGCACCCATAAGACCTCTCACCAACTGGGAGAAAATCATACATGTGACACTCAATGCAAAAGACTGGAAAGCCCCCATCTCGCTGCTGGACTGCTGTCTGCATCTTAGTTTTAAGTTTTTGTTTAGATCTTTAAGTTCTTAACTTAATAAGGGTTGCCAATAAAACTGTACCTACTACGTTTAATATACCTTGTTCACCTGAAGCTTAATTAATCTCAGGTCCTTAGTGTATGACTGATTTGGGTAACAAGCTTCACCTGAGAGCACCTCCTGTCTGTTAAAATGTGTAAGTACCTCTAAAGCTATGATTATCCCAGGGGTGGGTGGGTGTGGGGAGGGAGGGAGGGAAATAACACTTATTAAAAGAGGGCTGCTACACAGTACCCTGTCCTGTGCTGCTGAGGTAAGCTCTCTGCTGGGTTCTAAATTTAACCAGAAAGCTCTCTTCTGTGTTTTAAATTTAAACTAAAAGTACTTTTCTGATGCTAGGCCCTGAATGACTATTAACACATATTTTATTGCCAGTGTTATCTCAGTTCCTGCTTTAAAATTTTACATTGAATCTTAATTCAACCTTTGACAAGCTATATTGCATTGACAGTATTACCTGCTCTAAACTCAGCCTTTGACCTAAATTATACTACATGGATAGTATTATCTTCCAGCAAAGATGAATACTCACAATATAAGCTTGATATTTTGCACTTTATTATTATACTGCCTCACCTCAAGCTAAACGCCCAACTCTCTACCCATGCACATAACCATCCCATCCCAATAATACAATTCCATAACAGAGAACACAAGGTAATACCACTGAATAAACCGTCATACAGAGCCATGACAACACCAATGTTGAAGGCCAATCTATGAGGTGTGACAAAAAAGAAACAAGACGATCCCATAAATGTTTTATTACAAAATCTACAGAGAAATTATGCATTGTCCCCTTCAGAGTAATTCCCCCCAGAGTTAATGTATTTCTGCTTTTGCTTCTGCCACGTACAGAAGCACTCGGTAAAGTCCTCCTCTTTGAGGTCCCTCAGCTCCCTCATCACAGTGGCCTTGATCTCTTCTACAGAGCCGAAATGAGTTCCTTTGAGCACAGTCTTCAGCCTGGGGAAGAGCCTGAAGTTGCATGGTGCGAGATCTGGGGAATAAGGTTGAGAGCTGTGATCTGTTTGTTGGCCAAGAAGTGCCTCACACTGAGCGCTGTGTGTGCGGGCGTGTTGTCGTGGTGGAGCAGCCACAACTTGTTTCTCCACAGAGCCCGCCTGCTGCACCAAACCCAGTCATGGAGGCAATTGAGGACCTGCTGGTAAAAGTGCTGGTTGACTTTCTGACCCTCAGGCACAAACTCATGATGGACCACTCCTTTCTGGTCGAAGAATGCGATCAGTATGACCTTGATCCTTGCTTTGGACATGCACGCTTTCTTGGGTCTGGGTAACAGTCGAGCCTTCCACTGTAGACTCTGTCTCTTGCTTTCAGGGTCATACTGGAAGACCCAAGTCTCGTCTCCTGTGATGACTCGGCCAACGAACTCTGGATCTTCTCCGATCTTCTCTAGCAAGTCTTGACAAACATTGACCCGGTGCTCCTTCTGGTCATCCGATAAAAGCTTGGCACCATCTTGGCGCATCCCCAGCTCCTGCACCAAGATGACTCCCTGTTCAGGCTGAGCTACTCAGCTATCATCCGCACTGTCAATCTATGATCACTCCGCACCAGCTGGTTCACTCTGTCAGTGTTCTCAGCCATCTTTGACGTGGAAGGCCGTCCTGACCTGGGGTCATCCTCCACCTTCTTGAGCCAGTCTTGAAGCGTTTGTGCCACTCAAAGACTCGTGGCATTGATATTGCATCTCCTTCATAAGCATTTTGGAGAAGTTGGAGACGCTCAGTTGGGCCCTTCTCCAACTTAACCAGAAATGTCAAGTTGATTCTTTGCTCCATATTTTTGCCACCTCCAGTTACGTGACAAAGCGATGGAGCAGTGTGCTACAAAAAACCCTGAAAAAGAAAAACAGAGTGAGAGAGATGAAAAATATTATAGCAGAAAAGTGGCAAGATGTTGCACAACACAGTGACATAAGCAATTAGCCAATTGGCATTGAGTCATGGGCGTGGCTGCCATAGTCTTGTTTCTTTTTTGTCACACCTTGTATATCACCCCTATACGGTCTACCAAACCCAATAACCAGGAAGATAATCTTAAGCAGTCAGAACTTAAATGCTCACTCATAAATGCTAAATTAATAAAGAATAATATTCCAAGCATATTGGACCATATGCATGATGCTAACCCTGATATAATCTTTATTACTAAAACTTGGCTCACTGATTCAGACAATGTACCTTTGAACCAGCTAAGGAATGCCAAGTATGATGTATATCACCCCCCCCCCCCCGATCAAATAAACTCGGTGGAGGAGTTCTCATCATCATAAGAAAGACACTAAATGCATTGCTAACTTTTTCCAATACTGTATCTGATTCTAGAAAGTAGGTCCATGGCTTTCTATCTCTTCTATAGACCTCCAACCTCTGATCCCAATGGCCTTATTAATATTTTGGAAACAGCTTGTGCTATGTCATGTAAGAAAAAGGTAATCCTATTAGGTGATTTTAACTGACCTCATTACAACAGGCACAAGCCTCCTCTTTTCTAGATGCCATGGAAGATCTCCACTATAGACAAATAATAAAGGCCCCGACCCAGGGAGAGCACGTGATGCGGTGAACTCAGCGGATGGCTTCCGTTTGAGCTCCGGTCTCCTTTACCCCAAACCGGGTCCTTAAAGCCGGCTTGAGAACAGTCCTAATACAAAGGGCATACCCGCGTGCAGGGGATCGGCACCCGGAGCAGATTCTGAGGCTGCGGAGCTGATTAGGCAATGGCGGCGACTGCTAGGACCACGAGAAAGGAGAGGGAGAGAGGAGCCCCAACACCCAAAATGGCGGATGCCATGGGCCAGCCGAACTCGCCGAAGTCGCCAACCTCACCGGCGTTCCTGGAGGAGGTGTCCGCGGCAGTATCCGAGGCCCTAGCCCTGCAATTTACAACCCTGCAGGAAAAAATGGACAATCTACAAGCTTCCTTTGGAGCCTTGGGCAACCGCGTGCAGGAGGTGGAAACTCGCGTCGGGATGGCAGAAGACGGCCTGGCTTCCTTGACTCAGGAAGTGGAGACCCTAAAAGCCAAGGTTTTGTCACAGGAAGATAAAATTGATGACTTGGAGAACCGGTCACGCCGCAATAACCTCAGGTTGATGGGCATTCCGGACTCAGTCGGTGATAAAGAGCTGAAGCCCTACCTGGAGAATGTACTCCCTAAGATATTGGAGGGAGTGGAAGACGGCGGGAAACTGATGATTGAGAGAGCGCACCGTGTGGGACGCCGGCAACCCCAGGAGCATAGGCCGAGGATAGTGCTGGTCAAGTTCCTTTACTTTCCCCAGAAGGAGGCTATCTTGCAAGCGGCCAGGAAGAAGGGAGTGCTGGAATATGAGAACCTGCGTATCAGAGTGGCACAGGACTTTTCCGCTGTCCTCAGCACGAAGCGCAGAGCCTATGCCCCAATATGCCAGCAATTAATTGACGCCCGAATAAAGTTTTCAGTTCAATACCCCTCCTGCCTGCACATCTTCCATGAGGGGACACATAAAACCTTCGATTCGGCGGCCGAGGCTAAAGGGCATGTGGCACAAATCGTAGGAGGAGAGAGAGGGCCATCTTCGCAACGGCACTCCCCGTGAACTTACCTCTGGACCACGACTCTCCAACATGGACGCTGAGGGGCCTATGTAAAGTAGGCTCTAGTTGTACCCTCTTCGGAGGGGAAGTCCGGGCAAAGACTGGGTCGGTGGTGGGACGGGAGGGGGGGGGGGTGACCCCCAAAGCTGTACCCAGAGTAGAGGTAATGGGGGGGGGGAAGGGTGAAATGGGGTTGCTGGGAATAGGCCCGGGACGCGGCTGTCCCTCGTCGGGACTTGGCCGTCCCTCGTCGGGACTTGGCCGTACACTCCTAGGGCGGGTCCTGAGAGAGCGTAGATGGCTGCCCCTGTGAGATGGTCTTGAAATGCAGGGGATGAGAGGTTGGAACGGGGATGGGGGGGGTTAAATTGTATGAGTGTGTGGGGGTTCCCTCCCATTTTTTTTTCTCTAATTTACTTTATTAATTTTATCTTTACCCTTCTTTATTGATGAAGATGGATGTGTTGGGGGGAGGGGGTATGTCCTCAGCTCCTGGAATGGCGGGAGGGCCCACGGAACTAGGATTGGGGGGAGATTAGAGGGGTTGGGTGGTTTCTCCGTGTGGATGGCCCATCACTTTATTTTCCTCTCTTAGTAGTTTAAAGGGCTTGAGGCAACTGTTGATACACTGTGCAGAAACTATGTATCTATGTAGCTAAGTTGTTAAGTTGTTATGTTGAAGGGTTATTCTGTAGCTCTGCACTCCTCTGAGGACTGGGGGAGCGGTTCTCCTAGTGAGTTCCTTAAAGGGAGATGAGTCAGGGAATGGGGGGGCTGGGCTTCTCCCCCCCCTGTTGGAGGGGCGGAGGGCCTTGGCTCTAGTTGTTTTGGAGGGGGGAGTTGATGGCCTATTCGGAGGAGTGCGGAACTGCAGTGGGGGCTATGCCCACTCGGAGATTTACTATCCTTGCCTACCGGAAGGGGGGGCCAATTACTATTGTATATGTGGTGGGAGGTGGGAGGTCTTGGAAAAGGAGGGGGCCTCCGCGAGGACAGGCGGGCCATTGGCGAAAGCGGATATATTGGACAGTTTCAGAGGGGGGAGGAGACCGTACGCATTGAACTTGCTCGCTACCTAATAGAGGTAGTAGATGGTGCAGCAAATAGAGGTGGGGCAAGGGGGAGGTGGGGAGAGGGGGGAGGGGGGGGAAAGGGTTGCATCCTGCCAGAGGGACCCGGATATGGAAGACATCACTAAAGGCTGGCGGGGGGGAGGCCCAGGCTGGGGGGGCTCTTCCCGAACTAAGGATGAGTACCTTTTTGAGATATTGGAGCGATATTAATCCAGACTGAAGATCCTGTCTTGGAATGTTTGTGGCCTGAGGAGCCCATTTAAAAGAGCGAAGATATTGCAAGCCTTGGCGAGGCAAAAAGCTGACATAGTTTTCCTTCAAGAAACCCACCAGACAGCAGCTGAGCATGCTAAATTACGTAGGTCCTGGGTGGGATAGGTATGGGGAGTGCCAGCCCAGAATAAAAAAGGTGGGGTGGCCATTTTAATGCATAAGAGGATCCGCTTTGAGGTCACCAAGGAAATAGCGGATCGGACTGGGCGGTTCCATCTGCTGCAGGGCCTGCTGGAGGGGCGATCACTCATACTCGGCAATCTCTACAGTCCCAATGTGCTGGATCGAGATTTATATGCTCGACTGGCCTCCCAAGTGGAGCAGCTTCCGGAACTCCCACTGATTCTGGGAGGTGATTTTAATGGTGTGATGGAGGTGGCGATGGACACATCCCGGGGTGAGGGGACCCGTGAGCGCTACCAGGGGGCTAGAGCCTTAACTAGATTGAGGACCAGATTGGGATTGGTGGACCCTTGGAGGTTACTCCATCCCGATGAAAGAGATTACACTCACCAGTCTCGTGCACATAATTCTAGTGCACGAATAGACTACCTGCTGACCTCGCAGGGCCTGTTCAGCCAGGTAGAGGAGGCGCAGATTGGACCTGCGGAAATTTCTGACCATGCATTTGTCGGGCTCCAATTGCGGTGGGGAGTGAATTGTTTCTCGACGAGATTGTGGCGATTCCCGCTTGATCTTTATCGAGACTCCCAATTTTGCCAGTTTATACAACGGAGATGGAGTGAATTTGAAGCGGACCACAGTGGGCACTCCGCGGACCCGGAGCTAGTCTGGGAGACGGCGAAAGTGGTTCTACGGGGAGATATAATCGGATTTATGGCGCGCAAACGGAGACTCATGGCAGAGCGTATTATTTGCCTGGAACGCTTAGTTGCCGCGCAGCGGCGGAGGTGGGCGAGTAATCCGAGCGTTGCCGCAAAGAAGCGGCTATGGGAGTTACAGTCGACGTTAAACAAACTTTTACATCAGAGGGCCAAAAAGTCGGTCATGTACTATAGATACCAGCTTTATTGCTACAAGGATAAACCAGGGAAGCTACTGGCCCAGTGTCTACGTGGCTCTCGGGGTTCTACGTTGGTACACGCGCTAAAAGACGATAAAGGGGTCCTTCGCAGGGAAAATTCAGAGATAGCGCGGGTTTTTCGCTTATTCTTCCAGAACCTCTACACTGCGGCGCCGGGCTCGCAGGAGCAAATCTCCACCTATTTGGAGGGGCTAGATCTGCCCCAGCTTTCTAACCAGCAGAGACTGCTTCTGGATCAACCGATCTCTGTCCAGGAGGTACAGCAGGTTATTACCAAAGCGAGTTGTTATAAATCCCCTGGGGCAGATGGATTGGGGGCCGAGTTCTACAAGATTCTGGCCGATCTTGTTTCTCCGCTGTTGGTGGCGGTCCACAATAGGAGATCTGAGCAAGGCATGTTTCGCTGGGGTAGTAACCTGGCTCATATGATATTGATTCCGAAACCCGGAAAAGACCCGCTGTGTGCTGCTTCTTACCGGCCCATTTCACTCCTTAACTTTGACCTCAAAATTTTAGCTAAAATTCTTGCCGATCGACTGGCGACTGTGTTGGGGCACTTGGTTCACGAGTCCCAAGTGGGCTTTGTGAAAGGCAGATACGCGGTTCGCAACTTGCGGAAAATCCTGGCTTCCCTGGAATGGATTCACGGCCGGGGCCTCCCGTCTTTATTAATTAGTTTCGACGCCGAGAAGGCTTTTGATAGAGTGGACTGGCACTATTTATGGGATCTGTTACCTCGGTATGGGCTGGGGCACTCTTTTTGTGCTATGGTTAGCAGTCTATATTTGGACCCGGTCGCGGCGGTTTGCTGTAACGGAGTGCTCTCTGACACATTTTCTTTGCATAGGGGGACTAGGCAGGGCTGCCCCCTCTCCCCGTTGCTTTTTGTTCTCTCGTTGGACCCGTTTATCAGACGGGTGGAGGCTTCTCCAGACATCTGGGGGGTGCGTATCCGCAAGATTGGCTTTAAACTATCAGCGTTTGCAGACGATCTCCTTGTGCACCTACTTCGGCCTCATATTTCACTCCCCAACCTGATGCGCGAGATTGAGCTTTTTGGTCAGATCGCCGGGTTAAAAATTAATCGGGAAAAATCTGAGGCCCTGGATACCACGGGAACTGTGAGAAGTAGCTGGCAAGGACCGTTCCCCCTTAAATGGGCAACTGACCACTTTAAATATCTCGGTATAGTTTTAACTGGTCAACCCTCCACACTCTACGAGAGTAACCTTTCAAAAATTTGTCAGAGCCTTCAAGCGCAGTTGCAGGCGTGGCGTCCCCTCCCCCTATCTTTATCTGGGAGAATAGCCGCGGTCAAAATGGTAATTTTACCAAGGATCTTATACTGGCTACAGATGCTGCCTGTTTGGCTTTTGAGAAAGGACTTGAGGCGGATAGAGGGACTTATCAGTGGATTTTTATGGGGGGGGGGGGCGCGTGCCCATATTCGATATTCCCGTTTGGTGGGGAGTTGGAGGCGTGGGGGGTTGGGGCTCCCCGACTTGGGGGCCTATGCGTTGGCCTGTCAGGCCCGGCATTTGGGAGACTGGTTAGGGGGGACCGAAGTTTATACTCCCCGCGAGATGGAGGAGGCTCTTGCTGCCCCACTAGCGCTTCTCTCCCTCTTACACTTGGACTTCCGTCTCTTCCCGGCTCACTTAACTGGGAGTGTGCTCCTTGTCCCGGTCTGTCGAACCTGGAGACAGCTCAACAGGTACTGGACTACGAATTGGAGGGTGTCTAGTTGGCTGCCCATTCAAGGCAATGCTTTGTTTACTCCGGGCTTGGAGAATGCGCACTTTCGGGTTTGGGCAGAGAAAGGCCTCAAAAATTTAGGCCATGTGGTCGACCTTTCAGGGAATCCGAAGAAATTCCAGTCCCTCTGTGCCGAATATACGCTGGCGACTGGTCACTATTTTGCATATATACAGCTTTCACATTATATTGCCTCTTTGCCGGCCCTAGAACTCCGGGCAGAGCGCACGGCTCAGATCTTAGAATTCTTTGACTTGGGGGGGGAATCCCAACTGTCCATCCGGTTGGTGAAAGCACGATTGGCCCCCTATCGGCCGTCCCCGGACTATCGGTCGGTGGAGCTGGGATGGGGGGTGGAGCTAGGCAGGGAGATAGGCCCAGGTACACTCTTAACGGCCTTGCAGCGGGTAGGAGAGTTGGCGGTGGGAGCTCGCTGGAGAGAGGTGCAATACAAATCTCTTACTAGGGTGCATTTCTCTCCTCGACGAGCCCTCCGCTCAAAACTCCCGTCGGATGGCCGCTGCCCCAGGTGTTCGGTGCCCTTGGCACACCTGGTGCATATGTGGTGGGGGTGCCGATTTATTCGGCCGTATTGGACAAGAATAGGTTCCTTCATGGAACGACTTATAGGCCAACAGATCTGTTGGGATAGTTCCTTGGCTCTTTTGGACCAATTGCGACTCACGCAGCCCAAGGGTAAATGGGAAAGGCGCTTGGTGCGCAAGGCCTGTCTGGTGGGAAAGGGCCCCATATTGCAAAACTGGCGGGAACAACAGGCGCCCTCGTTTTGGGCGTGGCGGAATGCTTTCCACCAGATGTTGCTCATGGAGGCTCGATATGCCCGGGGTAATGTTAAAAGATGGCCTCAATTTCAGCTGCTCTGGGACCCCTACCTTCAAAGCCTGAGCCCACGCACTAGAAATGAAGTGTTGCAACTAAGCCCTTAAAGGGCTGCGTTGCTAAGAGGCGTTCAGGATAGATGATGTTCCCCGGGTCCTCTTGGTAGGGATGCGCCCAAGGAGGGGGGGATGGGGGTGGGGTGCGAGAGGGGGGGAGAGGGGGTGGGGGTTATACTTGAAAAACTGTCCAACGCCCATGTGTTTATTTCTGTTCTCCTGGGGGGATAAGAGTTGCCCCCCCCCCGGGAGATGGCTTGTTGTTGTATTGCCTATTCTTGTTATGTGGTGTTGTTAAATAAAGTATTTTAAAAAAAAAAGGCCCCGACCCATAACAAAGAGAATATACATATTCCTTCCACAAGATATCTATATGCTGTCAGCTAACTGCCCACAAATAACTCCAGTCCCATGGTCAGACCATCATCTAATTGATTTCATCAGCTCAGCAGATATTTACCATGACCAAACAAACGCTTGACAAAACAATACCCAAAATTTGGATTCTTTGAAAAAGATTCCTTCACAAAAGACCTCCTAGATAGCATTGACACAAACATAAAAGACATTGATGAACTGCTACACAATTGGAACGCTAGCATTTCCAAGTCTGCAGCTAGACCCCAACCTCGACACAATGTAAGGCAGAATACCTTGTATATATGTATATTGCTCACTTTGTATATAGCTCACCAATAAAATCTAGCACTCTGCACCCCACATCACTCTTCTTGATCTCCCACTGCATGCTACTGACCACACAATTACCTCGATTGTTTGATGTACTAAACTGCTTTGATTTAATGATAAAGCAGTATACTAAATCCGTCTAAATAAATAAAATAAATAAATTAAATAAGAATACCTCAAAACAATGGTACACACATTTAAGAGGTTTTTTATATACCACTTTATCATTTCAATCAAAGCGGTTTACATTGAAACTTAAACTTGGTAAAGTACATTAAACAGGGACATTGATAACTTGGATTTTTCTGAGGCAATGGAGGGTTAAGTGACTTGCCCAAGGCCACAAGGAGTGCTAGTGGGAATTGAACCCTGGTCTCTGGGTTCCCAAGCCAGTGTTCTTAACCGTTAGGGTACTCTTCCACTCCATGAGTATTAAAAAGACATCTGAGGAAACCAGAACATATCTGGCGCATAGCAAAACAACAGAAAATAGAACATAGAAACATAGGAACATAGAAAAATGATGACAGAAAAAGACCACATGGCCTAGCTAGTCTGTCCTTCCATATCAACATCTACAACAGTCCCCTTTTTTCCTTTAGAGATCCTCTGTGTTTGTCTCATGTTTTTTGAATTCAGATATTGTCCTCATCTCTACCACCTCCTCTGGGAGACTATTCCACGGATCCACCACTCTTTTCGTAAAGAAATATTTCCGCATATCACTCCTGAATCTATCTCCTTTCACCCTCATTCCATGTCCCCTCATAACAGAACTTGCTTTCAGTCGAAAGAGACTCTCCTCCTGTGCATTTATGCCACGGAGTTATTTAAACATCTCAATCATATCACCTCTATCCCGCCTTTCCTCTAAGGTGTACATATTAAGATCCTTAAGTCTGTCCTCATATGCTTTATAATGAAGACCACTAACCATTTTAGTAGCCACCCTCTGTACTGACTCCAGCCTGTTTACATCCTTTTGAAGGTGCGGTCTCCAGAATTGCACACTATACTCCAAATGAGGTCACAACAAAGACTTATACAGAGGCATTATCACCTCCTTTTTTCTGCTGGCCATTCCTCTCCGTATGCACCCAAGCATCCTTCTAGCTTTTGCTGTCACCTTTTCTACCTGTTTAGCTACTTTAAGATCATCAGACACAGCCACGCCTAGGTCCCGCTCTTCTTTAGTGGACAAAAGTACTTCACCCCCTATACTATATCGCTCCCTTGGATTGCTGCAGCCCTAATGCATGAGCTTGCATTTTTAACATTAAATCCCAACTGCCAAATTCTAGACCATTCTTCAAGCTTATCTAGATCCCCCCTCATGTTATCTACACCTTCCTGGGTGTCTACTCTATTGCAGATTTTGGTATCATCCGCAAAGAGGCAAACGTTACCCAACAGCCCTTCCGCTATATTACTAACAAAGATGTTAAAAAGAATCAGACCAAAGACAGATCCCTGGGGCACACCTCCTCAGAGTGAGCTCCATTTATCTGTACCCTTTGTTGCGTCTCACTCAACCAATTTCTAACCCAAGCAGTAACTTTAGGGTCCATCCCTAGGGTGCTGAGTTTGTTTAAAAGTTTCCTGTGAAGAACAGTGTCAAAGGCTTTACTGAAATTTAAATGCACCACATCTAGGGCTCTCCCTCGGTCCAACTCCCTGGTCACCCAGTCAAAGAAATCAATCAGATTTGTCTGACAAGACCTGCCTCTAGCGAATCCATGCTGCCTCGGATTCTGTAATCCGCTGGACTCCAGAAACCTCACTATTTTCCCTTTGAGCAGCGTTTCCAATAATTTACTCACCACTGAAGTTAAACTAACCGGCCTGTACATTTCAACCACATCCTTACTTCTGCTTTTGTGTAAAGGCACCACATGAGCCTCTCTCCAGTCCTTTGGCACCACTCCTGACTCCAAGGCATTAAAAAGGTCAGTCAGCGTCAATTCGGTGTTAGTGCTTTAGTTCGGATTCGAGTTGTTGGATATAGTTGTTTAGCATGGGGATGAGGAAGGCTAAAGCCGGTGGCAAAGAAACAGCTGCCCCGATAGGGAAACTATCTACGGGTCCTATAGATAAACATCTTGTCCCTTTACCGGTAGCGCAGTCTTCTCCTGATGGAGCCTCCCTCAGTTCGGGAGGGAGGTCCCCCCTCCCCCTCCCCTGTCTTCTCCCGGGATCTCGTTTGTATCTGTGGAGCCTCTGGATAAGGTGAGTGTTAGTGTTCCTATAGTGCAGTTGCCTAGGCCGGTTCCTGTTATTGGGGTTGGTGACTCCCTTGGGCTATCCAACCCTTCTTCTGATACTGAAGTAACGTTAAAGGACTTATGGAGTGCCCTTCAGTCAATTGATGGCAAGTTAACCTCTACTTTGAATTCCCTTTGCACTTTTTCTTCAGAGACTGTTGCCTCTTTGAAGCAACTGGACGATAAAGTTTCCCTTGTTGAAGTTACTTGTAATAGACTTGAATCCCAGGTTGGCCCTTTGCATTCTGCTAATGTGGCTAGCATAAAGGATTCTTTAATCCTGCATAGTAAAGTGGAGGCCTTGGAAAATTCTTTTCGTTTGTATAATTTGCGAGTATTAAATTTTCCTCATACCTCTCTCTTATCCCCCAGAATTCGTCTGGATAAGTATTTGAGAGAGGTTTTGCATTTGAGTGAGGCTTTTGAGTTCTCACAAATGTATTATATCTCCACAGCGGTTAAAAAGGTTTCTTCAGGAAATGGAGATTTAGATGTTATTGAGCTGTCTATATCAAATTTGACAGCTTTTCTGGAGGACTCCACAGATGCAATAAGTACCCGAGCTACTTTACTTGTCACATGTAAGACTTTGGATGCAAAGCAATGTATTCTTAAGAATTTCTTTAAATATAAGGCTATAAAGTTTTGTGGCCAAATCATCAACATTTTTCCTGATGTGGCACGTAGTACCCAGCTGCGGAGGAGGCTTTTTTTGACTTTAAAGCCTCAGGTCTTGCAGTTGGGTGCTACTTTCTTTCTTAGATTCCCTTGCAAATGTGTTATAAACTATGAGGGTGATTCATTTATTTTTACTGATAAGTTTGGAAAAATTTATCGTGGATAGGACAGTTAGGGGAAAGTAAGGGGGAGTGTAGTTTTTGTTTAGCCTCCAGATAGGTGGGTTATGTGCCTTGTTTTCTTATTTGTATTCTTTTTTTAATAATGCCTCAGTAGAATCTCAGATATGTGGGATAAATCGGATTTTGTTTCTTGTACGAGATGTTCTTATGGATAAGTATTGTTATGCTTTTCCTCTGTTTCTGATTGTCTTTATATTTAGTTGGTGTTAAATCGATTAAAACTTCAATAAAAAAAATAAAAAGGTCATTCAGTGGAGCTGCTAGAACGTCCCCAAGTTCCCTCAGTATTCTAGGGTGTATCCCATGACAGCACTATCAACATGCCATTAACATATAAACAACATAAAGAAAGAATATCACGGGGGGGGCGCTAGTGAGCCTGGACGAACATGGCCGCGTTTCCCTGAAGCTCCTTGCTAAGCGTCCCGCATTTGCCGGTGAGGAGGCTATGAACCCGTGACTAGGGTGAGCCGAAGGGTGGCTGAGTGCGGCGGAAAACGGTGCGAAGCGGATAAGTAGGAATCAGAGGAGATGGCATTAAAGTAGCTCCGAATATACCCCCTGCTATGCGGAGAGGTGAGGCCTGGCTGCTGCATCCCCATGAGATGGAACTGAGGAGAGAAGCTGAGCGGTGCGGTGCCTGAAACAGGGCCGCGTTATGTGGCACACTTATCTGAGCTCCCCCCAGGCTGTGATTAATGGACTTCCCGCTAATAATTGTAGCAAGAGAGAAATTTCCCATCAGCCCCTGCGGGCTTAACAGAGACGCGAGGGAGACACTCTCCCTTCGCGCCTCTCAAAGCCGGCACGGAGGGGCTCAGCCGGGCAGAGGGGCCCCCGCGGGACAGTCCATGCTGCCGCGGCGGCAGCAGCCAGCGTTTTTTTTATTTTATTAAAGATTACTTGAGCCGATGGGGGGGGCTGCGACTGGAAATGGGCTGGGGGGGTTAAGACTGGAGTTGGGCTGACACGAAGAAACCAGAAGAAAGTGGCTGGAGCAATTGCAGCTGAAAAAAAATGCACAAAAGATAGAAAAATCTCTCTTTATTTTGAATTTATTAATTGGAATATGTCAGCTCTGGTAAATGTGCATCATTAACGTCTGCGCTTTGTTTAGTACAAGAGCAAATTAATGTATAGTTTTATTTCTACAGTGTTGTACATTCCAAGTTTGGCTTTTGGGATTCCCAGTTTAATTATGACGTCAGGGCCAACAGCGCGCAGCTGATCCGGCGTGCTCGTTTTTATCTTTTCTGGGGGCCCACAATTTTTGTTGGCGTAGGGCCTCACTCAAGGTAAATTCGGCCCTGCTTATTTGGCACCTTTATTCTCTTCAACGGAGCACATGGCAATGTAAATGTAAGAATCTGGTTCCATCTGGTAGTGGAATAGGGTGGCAGTGATCCAGCATTGTAACTGCAGCTAATAAAAGCCAGGGCACTGGCAGAGGAAGTGGGAGCCAGCAACAAAGATCAAATTATGGTATCTACTAGGAAAAAAGCTGCTGACCTGAAAGAGTTTGCATTCAGCAGTGCGAGGGCAGACCTTCAAGATAGAGAAAAACAACAGGCAGAGGACTTGCCAGGGGGTGTGGTAGTATCTGATACTGGTAAGAAGGACTCTCTTGCAGCAAGTGCTCTTGTGGATATCTCCAAAGACGAACTTAAATCGTGGTTTCATGAGATTAAAACGGACATTGCTGGGTTCAAAGGAGAAGTGGAGGGGATGTTTGCACAGCTGAGAGCTGATATAACTGAAGCCTGCTGCCGGGTGGCGGACGTTGAGGGGTGCATTGAGGCCTTGGAGGCGCGCACTGAGGTGCTTGAAAAAGGTATGAAGACCTGGGAAGAAGATAGAGAGAGTCTGTCACTGAAGTTGGAGGATTTGGAGAACAGAGCCAGGCGGCAGAACTTGCGTATAAAAGGGGTAACCGAAGTGAGCGAGTATCTCGACTGTAAGAAGACAGCAAAAGCCATATGTGAGGCGGTCCTGAAGGAAGCTGGGGAGGAAGTGGGAGAGGTGGTGTTGGACTGAGCACACAGATCTCTTGGAGCAGCGCGACGGGAGCAGCCTAGAGACATTATCATTTGTTTCCACGATTACCACATTAAGGACAAAATAGCCAGTAGGATGCGTTCCATGGGAAAGTTTAAGTGGCAGGGAATTGAGATAGCTATTTTTGCAGACTTGGTTACAGCTACGTTGCAGCATCGGAGGGCCTGGCGGGAGTTTACAGCACGGCTACGAGAGGAAACTATACGATATAAGTGGCTGTATCCAGTAGGACTCGCTTTCACTATGGATGGGGTGACCCCACGAGCGGAGACTATACAGGCACTGAAGGAGGCTATGAAAGAGGCGGGCATTCAGCGGATACCAGAGCTGGAACAGAAGGGGAGCAAGCTGCAGCGTGTACCAGAGGAGAGATGGCGCCGAGTGGACAGACGTGAGAGGAAATCCATTCGAGGTGGAAAGAATACACCCTTTAGAAGTTGAGGGATGAATATGTCTGTATGAATAACTTGTGGGGAAGGAAGATGTGGAAGGGGGGGAGGGAGTTCAGATAATGTATTTGAGTAAGTGAATGTTGTTTGGACTAGTGTGGCTGTGAAGTGTGGTAGGATGGCCTGGGATGGAGGGGATGGTGTGTAGTGGGGTGGGTGGCTCTAGGTTTCTGGGTTTCGTGGTGTTGTGTGTGGGGTAGATGGGGGACGAGTGTGCATGGTAGAGGGATATGGGTGAGGGTGATGAGGGGGAGGGGGGTGATTGGGGGGGGGGATTCGGGGGGGGGGGTGAGAGCAATTTTAAATGGATAAGTGATGAAGGGGAGGGAGAGGGGAAGGGGGAGGGGGGGAGGTCTCCATGGGCTGGAATATATTGAGAATAAGAAAGAACCTTGGCAATGGAGCGTGAATTAAAAATTCTCACGCTTAATGTGCGTGGTCTTAATTCCTGGCAGAAAAGAAGGGCAGTAGTAAGAGAGGGTGCCCGAGCCCAAGCTGATATACTTTTACTGCAGGAGACCCATTTAAAGAGTACTCCGGGTGGGGGTCTATATCAGGGTAAATACGATAGAGGATTGTTTGCTGCTAATCATACTTCCTATAAAAAGGGGGGAGTGGGGATATTGTTTTCAAAGGACCTGCTGGTGGAAACAAAGGATGTCATCAGGGATAAGGAAGGGAGGTATGTTCTATGGTGGGGGTTATTGGAAGGGAAGGAAGCTACTATTTGCTGTGTATATGCGCCTAACACATCCCAGGGCCCTTTCTTTGACAGTGTGCTTCCACTCATAGAGGAGCATAGATGGGGGTGTCTGATTGTAGGGGGGGATTTCAATGTAGTGGTGGATCCACGCGTGGATTCATCGGGGGGGGGGGAGGCGATGGGATCGATTGGGTAGAAAGAAGTTGGTTAAAATGATGTCTACACTGGGGTTGGTGGATGTCTGGAGGTATAGTCATGTTGGGGAGAGAGCTTATACCTTTTTCTCACACCCACCTCAATCATATAGTAGAATTGACATATTGTGGATCGACTCACAGTGGTTGGATAGAGTGGGGGCAGTGGATATTGGGATGGTGTCCTGGATGGACCATGCACTGGTAACCCTGGCCCTAGCACTTTATAAGGAGCGAGCTGGGCTCCGGTTTTGGAGGTTGAATGAATCATTGCTGGCGGATCCTGAGGGGGTGGCAAGCATGAGGGACTGTATTAAGGAGTATTTTCAATTAAATGGGGGAAAGGAAGTAGCCCGGGAGGTAGTGTGGGATGGTATGAAAGCGGTAATACGGGGGCGGTTAATAGCTATGGTGGCAAAAAAGAAGAGGCAGGTGGGTGAGTTGGAGGAGGGGTTGAGAGCTCAGTTACAGAAACTGATTAGAGAGCATCAAAGGACTGGGAGCAGGGCGATCTTGCAACGGTTGACTAGGGTGCGGGAGGAGTTGGAGGCGTTGAGACTGGGAGAAGTGGCCTTCCAAATGAAGAGGCTTCAACATGCTTATTATGTGGGGGGAAATAAACCGGGTAGATACTTGGCTCGGCAGCTTAGGAGAAGGCAGGTGCAGCAGCAGTTATATAAGCTGATGAATGAAAGAAGGGAATGGGAACATGGAACGGAGAATGTTCAGGCGATATTTCGTAGATATTATAAGGCCCTGTATAGAGCGGAGCGGAGCGGTTCGGAGGTGGAGATTAGGGAATATTTAGAAAAGCTTTATCTCCCGAAGCTGGAGGAGACGGAACAGTTATGGATGGACAGGGCGATTGAAGAAGGGGAGGTGCGTGTAGCAATTAATGGCCTTAAGGAGGGCAAAGCACCGGGGTTAGACGGTCTTACTGCTCGGTTTTATAAGATCTTTTGTCCTGAAATTTGTGGTGAAATTACCAGGGTCTTTAATGGGATCCAGCAGGGGGGGGGGGGGGGTATTACCGTGATCTATGGCAGTGGCGGGGGTAGCCCTGATACCCAAACCAGGGAAGGATAAGGGAGTGAGTGAGTCATATCGGCCTATATCTCTAATTAATTTAGATGCGAAGATTTTGGCAAAGGTTTTGGCAACCCGACTGCAGAATTATCTACTGCAGCTGATAAATAATGATCAAACGGGCTTTATCCCTGGAAGGCAGGCAAGTGATAATATAAGGAAATTATTAAATGTTATTTGGGTGACTAGGGCAGAGAACATAGATTCTTTGATTGTGGCGGTGGATGCCAAGAAGGCGTTCGATAGAGTGGAATGGCCCTTTATGTTTGCTGTGTTGCAGAGAATGGGGATTGGGGCAGGGTTCCAAAAGTGGATTGGAGCATTATACGATCAGCCAAAAGCTAGGATTCGGGTGAATGGTACCTATTCTGCAGAATTTGAGCTGGAACGGGGCACTCGGCAGGGATGTCCCTTGTCACCTCTGCTATTTGCACTAGTTATTGAACCTTTAGCGCAGCGGATTAGAGAACATGCTGGTATTAGGGGCGTTCCTGTTGGTTGTGGAGAATATAAAATCTCTCTTTTTGCTGATGATATTATCTATACTGTTAGTAGGCCGGTAGAGTTGTTACCGGTGCTGGTGGAGGCAATACGAGACTATAGTGTGGTTTCGGGATATAAAATGAATATGGGTAAAACTGAGATTTTGAAGATTGGATTGGAATCTAATGTGGAGGTCCAGTTGAAGCGGGAATACCCCTTTCGGTGTGCGAAGCAGAAATTAAAATATTTAGGAGTCTGGATATGCTGTGATTGGAAGCAATTGAGAAGATTAAACTATGATCCCTTAATTCGTGAGATCCTGAATGATCTTGTGAGGTGGGATAAAGATGCCTTTTCGTGGGTAGGATGTATTGCCATTGTTAAAATGAACCTGCTGCCTAGGATACTCTATCTGTTTGTGGCGCTGCCCATTAAGTTGTCAGAAGCACACTTGAGGATGCTGCAGCAAAGAATCTTTTTGTTTATTTGGAGGAGGCGTCTGCCGAGGCTCAATAGAAGAGTAATGTTTAAGCACAGAAGTGAAGGGGGAATGGGGGTCCCGGATTTGTTGCGCTACTATAAGGCGGTGCAGCTGAGGGCACTCGTATGTTGGCGGATTGGTCCGGAGGCCAGAGGGTGGGTGAGAGCAGAGGAGATTTTGAGTGGGCAGCGAGAGTTGGCAGACCGTATGTGGGGTCAGGGCCAGGAGAGGGGGGATAAGGTCGAGAGGGAGCAGAAGCTGAGCCCGTTTACAGAGCATACTTTAGGGGTATGGAAGCAAGTGAAAAAACATTTGGTGCAGAAGAGGGTGGCTGTTCAGCTTCAGAGAATTAGGAGGTGTAGGGGCTTCCATGAGGGGGGGAGAGCTGTGATATATAAAAAATGGGAGGAAAAAGGTTTGGTGTGGATGGGACAGCTGTTCACGGAGAGTGGCCAGTTAGGTACTTTTGAGTACCTACAGGGGAAATATGACATAGGGAAGGAGGATTGGTATGGGTACTGTCAATTAGTGCATTTTGTGCAAAATAGCTTGAAGGGGGAGAAAAAAGGAGGGGTGTGCACCCCTTTTGAAAGAGTGTTGCTTCACGGAGGGGAGTCGCGGGGTTTGGTCTCTTTGATTTATAAGGGACTCGAAAGGGGAGGTGAATATGCGGCATATCAGGTGTCATGGATGCGTGACCTAGGAGGGGAATGGGAAGAGGAAAGGTGGGCGTCTGTGAGAGAGTCAGTTGGTCCATTAGATGATAAAGGGGTTAAAGGAGCACTAAGAGGCGATAAGGCGATAGCGGAGAGATTGAATGAATTCTTTGCTTCAGTCTTTACTGAGGAAGATGTAGGGATGTTACCCATGACTGAAGTGGTATTTAAAGGTGCGGAAGAATTGAAGGAAATATCGATACATCAGGAAGATGTATTACAACTATTAGATAAACTGAAGAGTAGTAAATCACCTGGGCCGGATGGTATACATCCAAGGGTGTTGAAAGAACTGAAATATGAGATAGCAGACCTGCTATTAGTAATCTGTGAACTATCATTAAAATCATCTCTAATACCTGAAGATTGGAGGATCGCCAATGTAACACCAGTTTTTAAAAAGGGTTCCAGGGGTGATCCGGGAAACTACAGACCGGTGAGCCTGACGTCAGTACCGGGAAAAATGGTAGAAACCATCATAAAGAATAAAATTACTCAGCATGTAGATAGTCATGACCTAATGCGAGACAGCCAACATGGCTTTAGACAAGGAAGATCTTGTCTTACTAATCTGTTATGTTTTTTTGAAGGAGTGAATACTCAGGTGGACAAAGGTGAGTCGGTTGATATTGTGTATCTGGACTTTCAGAAAGCCTTTGACAAAGGTCCCTCATCAGAGACTTTTGGCAAAACTAAAGAGTCATGGGATAGGAGGCAGTGTACTATTGTGGATCAGGAACTGGTTAAAAGATAGAAAGCAAAGGGTAGGGCTAAATGGCCAATTTTCCCAATGGAGAAAGGTGAATAGTGGTGTACCCCAGGGATCTGTGCTGGGTCCGCTGCTTTTTGACATTCATAAATGACCTGGAAAGTGGAATAACGAGTGAGGTTGTCAAATTTGCAGATGACACAAAACTATTTAAAGTTGTTAAAACCCAAGAGGATTGTGGAAAATTGCAAGAGGATCTTGATAAATTGGAAGACTGGGCATCAAAATGGCAGATGAAATTTAATGTGGACAAGTGCAAGGTTATGCACCTAGGGAAGAACAACCCAAACTATGGTTACACGATGCAAGGTTCCACATTAGGAACCACCACCCAGGAAAAAGATTTAGGTGTCATTGTGGATACCAGGCTAAAACCCTCGGCCCAGTGTGCAGCGGCGGCCAAGAGAGCAAATAGAATGCTAGGTATGATAAGGAAAGGAATGGAAAATAAAACAAAAGATATTATAATGCCTTTATATCGTTCCATGGTGAGACCGCACCTTGAATATTGTGTGCAATTCTGGTCGCCGTATCTTAAAAAGGATAGAGCAATTTTAGAAAAGGTTCAGAGAAGAGCCACCAAAATGGTAAAGGGGATGGAAGGATACTCCTATGAAGAAAGGCTAAAAAGGTTAGGGCTCTGTAACCTGGAAAAGACACGGCTGAAGGGAGATATGATAGAAGTCTATAAATTAATGAACAGAGTGGAACGGGTAAACGTAGATCGATTGTTTACCTTATCAGAATATAGAAAGACTAGGGGACATGCAATGAAGCTACAGGGTAAACTATTTAAGACTAATAAAAGAAAATATTTTTTCACTCAACTTGTAATCAAACTCTGGAATTTGTTACTGGAGGATGTAGTAAAGGCTGTTAGTGTAGCTGGGTTTAAAAAAGGTTTGGACAAGTTCCTGGAGGAAAGGTCCATAAACCATTATTAAGAAGGTACCCAGGATATCAATGCTTGAAGCAGTACAAGCATTGTGGAACCTGTGTCCCTTGGGGAAACTGCTAGGTACGTATGACCTAGATTGGCCACTGTTGGAAACAGAATACTGGGCTTGATGGACCTTGGTCTGACCCAGTATGGCATATCTTATGTTCTTATGAGGAAGCTAAGATTGTGTCGAGCTCGGCGGCGGTGCAGGAGCATTGCTATAAAATGCTGTACCATATGTATCTAACGCCAAAACGATTAGCGGAGATTGACAAGTTGAAGGAGCCTTACTGCTGGAAAGGGTGTGGGGCTCTGGGTACGTCTTTGCATGTGTGGTGGGAGTGCCCAGTGATACAGGGAATTTGATCCTGGATGCAGGAATCGGTAGGGAATATGGTGGGCTGGAAAGGGAAGTTGAGGCTGGAGCAGGTCCTCTTGGGGGAATGGGTGGAGTTGGACCATGATTTGAGATATCTACTGAAGATGAGTTCCATAGCAGTGAGAATGGAGATAGCCTGTGGGTGGAAAGGAATTAGTGGGCTGGAAGTGGACCAAGTGCTGCAGAGAGTCCAATTTATTTGTCAGATGTCGGAATTATAGGCTCGTTTGACAAATAAACTGAGTGCTTACTATCGAAAGTGGCAACCTTTCATTCAGTGGCAGGGGAGGTGTTGAAATAGGGGGGGTGGGAGGTGAGGAGAAAGCCTTACAATGGGAGGGGAGGCGGGTGTGTACGGAATAGGAGCTAGGGGTTGAATACGGTGTCATAAGGGGTGGTGGAAGGGATGGTTCAAGGTAGTGGGAGTGTTAAGTTCCATGGAGCTGAGGGGGTGGAGGGGGAGGGCTGGAGGGGGGGGGGGAAGGGGGGTAGGAGGGGAGTGTGAGGGGGGGAGAGGAGGGTTGGTTCTAAGGACGTCGTTATCTGGATGTCTTTGGGAAGAGGATTACGGGATGTGTTTATGTTAATGTAAATGTTAATGTTAATGATACATGTTAATGTTATTGGTTCAGTTTATGTATCTATGCCTAAGATGTTTAATGGACTTTGGGTCCATAATGGGGGGTGTGGTATGTGCGTGGCTATGAGGTTGTGTACCTAATGATAGGTGGGGGTTTAAGTTGTAATTTGGGGGATGTATTATTGCTGTTGTTTCTCACAGAAATGTACTGTTATGTTTTCAATGAATGTGCATTAATAAACACTTCAATACAAAAAAAAAAGAATGAATATCACACTAAGCTGCTTATGAAATCTCTAAACAAACAGAGATATTTGCAATAGTAAAATCACTAACAAACCAGCCAAAGGACAACGCTGAATCGCAAGCCATCTCCCTGCAGGTTCTAGCAGATCATTACATGATGAAACGAAACTCCCCGAAGACCTCACCTACCAGCCCTCCCTTAACATAGTGACACTGAAATTTGGCCAGCGTTCTATCAGGTTTCCCTTGAATCACTCAAAAAGATAATCTCAAATATTAATACAACAACATCCAGCATTGATCCATGCCCTGTCGCTTGGATTAAAGCCGTCCGTGATGAGTTAGCACCCATCATCCTAACGATGGTCAACCTGTCCCTCACCCATGGACAAATGCCTAGAGACCTTAAACAGGCAATTATACGACCCATACTAAAACAAAAAACACTTGAAAAAATGCCCATCATCTTACAGACCGATCTCCAGTCTGCCATTCCTGGCCAAAATCATTGAGAAAATTGTCCATAATCAACTTCAAAACCATATGGAACAGCATGCTCCTCTAGATGACCATCAATATGGTTTTAGGCCATTGCACAGTGTAGAAACGCTGTTACTAGCACTACTCAATAACCTCATAAAAGGAATAGAAAATTCCAGTCAGGCATTCATATTAATATTTCTTGACGTCACAGCGGCCTTTGATTCTGTTAACCATAGCTTACTAATCCAAGACTACAACAAATTGGCTTATATGGCACTACCTTAAAATGGTTTACATCATACCTAACAGACCGTACACAACAAGTTAGAATCAACCAGCGCTGTTCTGGCACCTATAATAAAAAAAAAGGTCTCCTCAAGGATCTGCCCTATCCGCCCTATTGTTTAATATATATATCCAGCCACTATGCCAAATAATGAAAAAAATTCCAAGTAGGATATGCCATCTACGCCGATGACATGATGCTATACCTTCCATTTAACACATCTAGACCCATCCTGGAACCCGTTATAGCATTCTTCAACAAAATAGCGGAATGGCTGAAATCTCACTGTCTTAATATAAACTACAAAAAAACCCAGATGTATTATTCATAACTAGAAATCAAAACTTCTCCCCACCTATCACCATTGAAGTTAATAAAGCAACATTTGGAGTAAAAGAAGAGGTAAAATACGAGGGAGTCACAAATGATAAAACCTTCAATTTTAAATCCCATATTAAACTTACCAGAAGAGCCAAATATAACAAAATTAGAATGATACAGCACCTGAAACCTCTATTGCAAAATAATGAATTTAGAACAGTGCTACAGGTCATGATATTCCCACACCTAGACTACTGTAATAGTCTCCTACACCGATTACCTAAGCAAACCCTACACAGCCTCCAACATATGGTTGCACGCAAACTTATCTACAAATCACACCAATACTATATGCACTTCACTGGTTACCAATTCATAGCAGAATAAAACATAAGATAATTATGACCACTTTTAAACTTATCAGAAACATAGCTCTCTCAACCCTAACACACTTTATTTATTAAATTAATTAATTAAATGATTCTTATATACCGCCCCTTCCATCGATCAGGGGCGGTTTACATTGAACAAAAATTCCAGAACTTGGTTATAGAGACCATATCAAAACTATAATACAATGAACTATATACATGTCAGCTAGGCATCTATACAGAGGTATCGTGGAAGCTGAGTCTGAACTACGTATTTACAGTATAGAATGACAACAGCAAGTTACAAGGGAGTATTCCCACCGGGGGGGGGGTCATGCATAGAGGTAGGGGAGGATGGGATAGTAGAGGTAGATAAATTATAGTATTCTGCGAAGAGTTTTTAGTTGTTTGTGGAAAGTTTGTAAGTCCTTGGTTGATCTGATAGAATCATGGAGAGAGTTCCAAAGGATGGGAGCTGTATACCTGAAGGCTCTATTGCTGGTAGCTTGCTTAGTTTTTCATATTGAGAAGGGTATGGCTAGGAGGTTCTTTTTACATTTTCTTCTCATTCTGACATCAGCTTGTGCATGTATCAGGGTGGATAAGTAGGAGGGGGAGATGCTTTTGTATAATTTAAATGTTGTGACTAACATTTTGTATCTTACTCTGGAAGGAATGGTGAGCCAATGGAGGTTATAGAGTACTGCGATAATGTGTTCGGTAAGGCTTGCTTTGGCGATAATTCTAGCAGTTACATTTTGTGCAAGTTGGAGTGTGTGGAGTGTCTTTTTGGGGAGGCCTTGTAAGAGACTGTAGCAGTAGTCCAGGTGGGGGGTAATCAGAGCTTGGACTACTGTTTTGAAGTGGTGTGTTTCCAGGATTGGTCTGAGGTGCTGTACAGATTTTATTTTATTTTTATTTATTTATTTAATGTCTTTTTTATACTGCGCTCTTTAAAATCAGCGCAGTTTACATTTAGCAACTCGTGCTGCACAGGCAGAGCCCATGACTGGACTTACAATGAACAGGGGTTTCTAAACAGGACTGACAGGGTAACTATGTACAGGCAAGCTAGCCGTCACATGTGACGTGGTCAGCTCGCAACTATTTACAGATTTATTTACTTAATATATACAGATTGACTGGTCTAAGCATGTGCACAATTGCATCAGCAGATTGTCTCGTGATCTAGTGAGTGGGGTTGCAATCTTGCAGGGTGGCTGCGATGGGGGTGGTGGTTTCGTTCCTGGGTGCGCCTGGTTGGGAGATGTCGTATGAATCAGTATAGTGCTGGATGAAGCGATGGTGCTTCAGCGCTTTTCTAAACTGGGCGAGGTCGGTGATGGCTCGAATGGCGGGTGGAAGAGCGTTCCAGCACGTGGGTGCATATAAGGTGAAGGCTCTCTTTCTTGTTGACTGGGAGCATTTTGTGATCGCCTTCGGGATTATCAGTGTATTAACGGCAGCTGACCTCCTAGCTCTGTTGACGGGGGTGGGTTGGATGAGGTCCGTGAGGGAGGTAGAGGAGCACTTATTTATGGCTTTGAAGGTCAGCAGTAGCACTTTACTGTTGTTTATAATGTAAACTGCCATGATATTTTAATTTAAGGAATATTGTCCTAGCCATTTGTTTGACTTATGCGGACATACTAAAAGCTCTGTCGATAATGACACCCAGGTACTTCACCTCCTATTTGACTGGAAGATCGATATTATGGAGTTTGAAAGTAGCAGGGGGCGTGAAGTTCTGATTTTTTGTCACCAATAAGATGTCAGTTTTGTTGAAATTTATTTGCATGTTATTTGTGTTGAGCCATGCTTCTGCTTCGATAATGCAGTCAGTAATGCTGCTGTATTGAGGATTTTTTATGTCAACTGAGGCAGGAACCATAATATCGTTGGCATAAATGTGGTATTTGATATTCTATTTTTTTGAAAATTGTGCAAATAGGTTGGAGGTATAAATTAAATAGTAGTGTTGAGAGGGCCGATCCTTGGGGAATACCCTGTTCTTGGGGGAATGTAATGGATGTCTCTTGGTTGATCTTTACAAATTGAAAGCAATTAGATAGATAAAATATGAACCAATTTAAGGTTGTTCCAGATTTGAACCAATTTAAGGTTGTCCCAGAAATATCTATGTGTGTTAGCCTCGACAAGAGGATGGTCAGCATTGTCAAATGCGGATGATATGTCTAGAAAGATCATGATAAAGGCTTGATTTGGATCATCCAGACCACAGATGAGTGTATCAAATAAAACTAAGAGAAGGATTTCAACGTCATGATAAGGGCGGAAACTGTATTGGTGTGAATCAAGGGGTGCATTGAGATCAATGAAGTCTTGTAACTGTATTTGGACTACTTTTTCAATTATTTTTGCTAAAAATGGAATGCTGGCTATTGGGATAATGCCTAATGATCGCCAACAAAGAGATCGATTGATAAATACATTAGTAATACCAGCTGATTACTGCGAAACGAAACATACCGGTAAGAGGGCTTTTGAATACTTATTCCTGTCCTTATAGAATACATTGCCAGATAGACTAAGCTCTATAACTGAATTGTCTACCTTCTGGACCAAACTCAAAACATTTCTCTTCATCGAGCACTTTGGCATTAATGCGGAAAATATAAATTGTGACCCAACATAAAAGCTAGAAGCCCATTCAACATAAGTGAATATGATCCTTCCCCCTCCCCCCACTACATTACATAACAAAGAATTGATAGGTACAAAATAATCACTACACATATATACATTAAGACACTTCATACAAAAAAGCTAAAACAACGCTCAATTATGAAACCAGTGAAATTAAGAAAGTAGTTAAGCATGTACTGTCACCGCCTCCCTTGCCCAGGCGGTTGCCTAAGGCTTGGGAACAGGCAGTCAATATATTTATTTGTTCTAAGTGCCTATTTCTTGTAGTTGTGTAATAATCCAGCCGAGATGGTAATTATAGGCACACAGGATTTTTATTATTTTCAGCCAAAGGAACTTTAAAGATTCCAATTATCAGGATAAGGTAAGGATATTTTCCAACAGCATCAAACAAAGGCAAACTCACTTCTCTTCAGCTTTGGCACTTAAATGAAAACACAGTATTTCCTCATACTATAAACAAACACAGCACTGAAACGCCGGTGCAAAAAGAATTAGCAAAAAACCCCATCTTCTTTCATAGCTTTAAAACAAACAGAAGTTGTTACATTTCCAAGCAGGCAAACTTCTGTTACACATTGGTTTTTCTTTCTTTTCACCAAGTAATTCCTTCAGCTTGTTGTATCTCAGGCTTTCCACTTTCTAGCATACAAATGCTCACACACTCAGCTACGGCTTAAAACTTCAGGAACCTTATTTGCATATTTCCCAGCCGTGCTCTCTTGAAGGAGCAGCTACCAGGTTTAAATCTTCTGCAAATGTTCTGGCCTTTCTCAATGCCTAGAGGCTACCGAACATTCCATTTCCTCATCAGAATTCTCCTCTATTAAACCAGGCAACTCTATTTCCATACTCTCCAGGTCAGAGTCTGCATGAGAGGCACAGGATTCAGACTCAAAACTATCTGGCTTTAATCCCTTCAGGATTTCTAAGACTTTAGTCAAGGCAGTGTCCTTCCTTCTCTGAGGAATAGTATAGCAGTTGGAAAGTCTCTTAGCTTTTAAGGAGTTAATAGAAGGGTTTAGGCTGCTCACCTTATCTTTTGGAATTGAGCACTTAACAGGCTTTACTGCTGAAGGCTCATGCTCCATGCATACTTCGGGGGAAGGGCTTCTGCTGCCAACATGGCTGACCAACTCCCCTGGGTAAGCTTTCCTTCTAGAAGTATATCTCCTGTCTCCCTTACAGGGCCCTGGGTTAGCTCCAAATCCTCTGGCTGGCTCTGCCCTTCTCCCAGAGGTTTCCAATGAAGCTCCCTTGACTCCCCGGGTACCTTCTTTGCGTGGTTCTCCAGAGCTTCTAGGACCTCCTCCCCTCCTGGGACGTTCTGACCTGTTCCAAGCTGTACTGGAACCAGAACTAGGAATCCTCGTCAAGCATTTCCCTTCACGGTTCTCAGACCTCTCTCTGAGTTCAGGCTTCCCTCTGAGTTCAGACTCCTCTCGGTCCTCCTCTGCTGCTTCCTCTCTCCTGAGTTCACTCTCTGGCAGTTTATATGAGTGCTTTCCCCTTCGGCTTCCTGGCCCCACCCCCAGCTGTCCCTCGTGAGCAGGGTTGGTAACCATGGAGCTGGGGTGTGTCTCCTTGCTACCTGCTTTCTGTGGAGAGTTTTTTCTAGTTCAGAAGTTTTAACCCTTAAACTCCCTACTATCTGGGGAAAATGCCTGTTTTTTCCCTCTTTCTCTATTCTCTCTGCTTTCTGCGCCATCACAGATCCCCCCCCTTAAAATATTCCGGGCTGGCAGACAACTGTCGTCACAGCACGGAATCCTTGACAGGGCGTCTGCGTTGGTGTGGAGCCTACCTGCCCTATGCTCGATTCGGAAGTCATAGGCTTGCAGGGTCAGGTACCACCGGGTGAGTCTCGGGTTATTATCTTTCATCTTGTTGAGCCATCTTAGAGGGGCATGATCGGTTACGAGAAGAAACTTACGGCCCACAAGATAAAAACGGAGAGCGTCTATCGCCCAGCGTATAGACAAGCACTCACGTTCGACCGTGGAATAGTTCCTTTCGGGTGGTGCCAATTTCTTACTTAAAAACATGATAGGATGTTCCACCCCTTCTATCTTTTGGGATAAAACTGCCCCAACCCGGTTTCGGAGGTGTCCGTTTGTACTATAAATGGGCGCTTAAAATCTACACCCCTTAGAATGGGCTCACGACAGAGTTTCCCCTTTAGTTGCTCAAAAGCCAACTCTGCCTCCGGAGACCACCTTACTTGGTTCGGAGCATTTTTTTTGAGCATGTCTGTCAAAAGGGTGCTCTCAGTGGCGAAGTTAGGTATAAATCTCCGATAATACCCAATTAACCCAAGAAAACTGCGGACCTGTCTCTTTGTTAGGGGTCTTGGGAATGTCCTAACGGCTTCTATCTTATCTATTAAGGGCCTTATCACCCCTCTTCCCACTATGTGCCCCAGGTATTTAACCTCCTTTCCTCCGAACATGCACTTGGAGGGGTTGAGGGTGATACCTGTCTCTCTCATGGCTTCCAACACCTTGCCTATGTGAAATAGGTGTTGGTCCCAACTGTCGCTGTGAATCACAACGTCATCCATGTACGCTGTAGCGTACAGTTGGTGTGGTCGCAGGACCCTGTCTACCAGACGCTGGCATGTCGCGGCTGCCCCATGCAGCCCAAAGGGCATACGGCGAAACTGGTAGAGACCTAGCGGGGTACTAAACGCGGTCTTCGGGCGAGATTCCCTTGTGAGGGGAATCTGCCAGTACCCTTTTGTCATATCTAATGTTGTTAGATATGCAGCCCTACCCAACCTATCCAGGAGTTCTTCTATCCTAGGCATAGGATAGGTGTCAAAATGCGAAATGGCATTGACGTTCCTAAAGTCTATACAAAACCTGGTACTGCCATCGGGTTTGGGAACTAGGACAATCGGGTTATTCCATGGGCTTACGGATTCTTCAATAACCCCTAAAGCCAGCATTTCCCTTACCTGATCTTTTACGATCTGTTGTTTCGCTGCGGGTAACCTATAGGGCCTTTGGCGAACAATTTCTCCTGGAGGGGTTATCACTGAATGACTTACAAGGTTAGTTTTCCCCGGGATGGGTGTTAATACATCTGGGAACCGACTCAATAACCTTGCTAAAGCCTGTTGCTGGTGCCATGACAACTCATCCCCTATTTTTGGACTAGGGTTTGTTCTGCAATCGGGGAGCTGAGGACCTAGGTCCACGTCTACCTTAACTTCGCAGGTAGCGGCTAGCCCTTTAAACTCAGCCTGGCCAGAGGAACCAAATCCTCGGGCTCCCCTCAGAGTGGTGCTTAGCTCTTCCCTCTCTTCTATAGGTGGAAACCCTACTCTCTCGCAGATTAACTGCGCTATCCTATCTCCTACATTCACTTTGAAGTCTGTTTGGGAGGAATTAATTAGCAAAACCTTTATTGCTCCCCGAAAATCAGGGTCTATTACCCCTGCCCCCACATCAACCGAGTTCTTTACCGCTAACCCTGAACGTGGAGCCACCCTCCCATAACATCCAGGAGGTATTTCCACCTGAATACCAGTTTCAACCAGAGCTCTGCCTTGTCTGGGAATGATCCTATCTTCCGCACTGTATAAATCATACCCTGCAGCCTGCTCTGTTGCTCGCCTAGGTATTCTGGCATTAGGGGTGGTCCTACAGACTCTCAAAATAAACTTAGGTTTATTTTCTGAGGCGTCCTTTTGGGTAATTCTCCTTTCCGGTTTCTTTCCAAATAAGGGAGCTAGTAATGGGTTAGGCTTTCCCTGGGTTTTACTAGAGGAGCCGGGTAACTTACTCTTCTCTTTACTGCCTAAGGGTGCTTCCTCCTTATTGGGCATAGCTTGTTTGTCTAACTCCCCAGTCCCTGCTGGTGGTAGACCAGTCTTGTTAGCAGCTTCTCCTAGCAACCCTTTCTCCAGGCCAGACCTGAATTGGGGCTAGTCTTTCCCCAGTACTAAGGGATGAGGGAGCTTAGGGACTATAGCGACAACTACTTCTTGCTCCAAGCCTAAGCCCTTCACTTTCACCTTGGTTAAGGGGTATGCTGACGTGGCTCCATGTACACACTTTATCTTAATGGAGTGCTCAGATTGGGTTGAGGTCTGCTCACTATGTGCCTGTATATCAGTCCACAGTTTGGCGGATATCATAGACTGCTCTGCTCCTGAGTCCAGGAGAGCTTCGGTGGGAATGCCCTCGACCTCCACAGTTAGCAGGAATCCCTCCCCCTCGTCCTTGCAATGGGTGGAAACCAGAACTGTCCTGGCCTTGCACTCCCTACTATAGTGGCCTACTTCCCCACAGGAAAAACATTTACCCTGAGCATTCATACATTTCCTCCTGGGTTTTACACCTATGACCTCTCTTGACAAAGTGTTCCGTGTCCTTTCTGAAACTCCAGGCTCAGGATTGTTTGCACCACCCACCTTCATCTGGCCGACCAACCTGGCCTCAAGAAAACGTTCTGCCAGCGAGGTGGCTTCCCTGGTGGTTTTACAATCCTGGAGGATCAGGAAGGACTTTAGTTTGGGAGGAACAGCATCTACAAATTGCTCTAACACTATGCAATCAAGAAGTGAATCAATAGATTTCCCTTGTGGTTCTAACCACTTCCAAACCAGGTTTTTTATCCGGTGGCATAAGGCCCTTGGCGTCTCTCCCAGTTTCAATTTACAGGCCCTCAACTGGCGTCTGTAAACCATTGGGGTAAGACCCAATCTATCTTTTATGGCCTTCTTCATTTCAATATAAGAGGAGGCAAGATCATTAGGCATTGCCTGGTATGCAGCCAAGGCTTCACCCGTAAGTGAGGCTGCGAGGTGAAGTGCCCATTGGTCTTCCGGCCACCCGCTTAATTTAGCCACTCTCTCAAAAACATCTAAATAATCGTCCACATTGTCATCCTTGGTTAGAGGGCTAAAAGAAAAAATACCCTTCCCCGGTAGTCCCAGTCCTTGTGCTACTCCCAAAGACGTGGTCACACTCCTGAGGGCATTTGATGTTTTTCTCTGCTCTCCTAACCAGTCTGTTATCAGTGATAGGAACGGTTGCTGCTGATCCCATATCATGGTGGCCATGCGTTCCTGAGCCTTAGCGGCCTCTTCCTGCTGCTCCCGGAAACGCTCAGCAACCCAGCCGATCAGATTTGGCTGCTCCATCTCTCCGCTGATGCTGTGAAAAAAACAAACACAAACACACCAAGTGCGGCTCTTCCACACACAGGCTGTTTCCCAATTCAACTGAGGACTACAGTACCCCACCTGGCAGGCAATCCTATGCTGACCCAGCTTATCTACTGCTTACCTGCCAGCAGGGTAGACTCAGCTCATCAAGGTAGGCACCCTCCTGGCAACACTGCTCCGGTCCTCCTTCCACTGTCCGTCTGGTCCCAGGGCTGCTGCAGCTCCTCCGTGGCCTCTCCGGACTCCTCCCAGGCCCTCCTTACTTCCGGATATAGGCTTAAAAAAAAATCCAATAGACTACGCCAATCCTGTCACCGCCTTCCTTGCCCAGGCGGTTGCCTAAGGCTTGGGAACGGGCAGTCAATATATTTATTTGTTCTAAGTGCCTATTTCTTATAGTTGTGTAATAATCCAGCCGAGATGGTAATTATAGGCACACAGGATTTTTATTATTTTCAGCCAAAGGAACTTTAAAGATTCCAATTATCAGGATAAGGTAAGGATATTTTCCAACAGCATCAAACAAAGGCAAACTCGCTTCTCTTCAGCTTTGGCACTTAAATGAAAACACAGTATTTCCTCATACTATAAACAAACACAGCACTGAAACTCCGGTGCAAAAAGAATTAGCAAAAAACCCCATCTTCTTTCATAGCTTTAAAACAAACAGAAGTTGTTACATTTCCAAGCAGGCAAACTTCTGTTACACATTGGTTTTTCTTTCTTTTCACCAAGTAATTCCTTCAGCTTGTTGTATCTCAGGCTTTCTACTTTCTAGCATACAAATGCTCACACACTCAGCTACGGCTTAAAACTTCAGGAACCTTATTTACATATTTCCCAGCTGTGCTCTCTTGAAGGAGCAGCTACCAGGTTTAAAGCTTCTGCAAATGTTCTAGCCTTTCTCAATTCCTAGAGGCTACTGAACATTCCATTTCCTCATCAGAATTCACCTCTATTAAACCAGGCATCTCTATTTCCATACTCTCCAGGTCAGAGTCTGCTTGAGAGGCACAGGATTCAGACTCAAAACTATCTGGCTGTAATCGCTTCAGGATTTCTAAGACTTTAGTCAAGGCAGTGTCCTTCCTTCTCTGAGGAATAGTATAGCAGTTGGAAAGTCTCTTAGCTTTTAAGGAGTTGAAGTGGAGCAAATCAGGTGTTAGTGGGCCTGTTTCCTGAGCGCAGTTGAAGCCTGCATAAAAGGCTCCTGTGCCCTGCCCTTTTGAGGCTTTCTTAACCAGGGCTCCACACATCAAACAGTAAGGATTTGAGGGTTTCTTTGTTTGGTTTTTTTATTACATTGCTAGCTCTCTGACTGGGAGCTCTTAAAAGGGTTATGTGTGTACTTTTTAAAAGCAAGGTTTCTTACATTTTTGCTGTTTTAGGGGAACTTTACTGGAGCATAGTAGGTTGCTGATCTCTGTAACCTCCTCAGATTCAGAAACAGCTAACACCTAATCAGGTGTTAGTGGGCCTGTTTCCTGAGCGCAGTTGAAGCCTGCATAAAAGGCTCCTGTGCCCTGCCCTTTTGAGGCTTTCTTAACCAGGGCTCCACACATCAAACAGTAAGGAATTGAGGGTTTCTTTGTTTGGTTTTTTTTATTACATTGCTAGCTCTCTGACTGGGAGCTCTTAAAAGGGTTTTGTGTGTACTTTTTAAAAGCAAGGTTACTTACATTTTTGCTGTTTTAGGGGAACTTTACTGGAGCATAGTAGGTTGCTGAACTCTGTAACCTCCTCAGATTCAGAAACTGCTAACACCTAATCAGGTGTTAGTTCCCTCCCTACCCACCCCGGCTCCCACCCACCCCTAGTGAGCAGTCTTGCTTTATAGGGCACCTTCCCCTTTAGCAAATCACAGTGAATTGGACCAGCACATATTGAATATAATTAAAGAGATTTAACTGCTTTTTCTCTGAAAGGACAGCTGCGAAACCAGCTGGTACTTGGTAGATCTCTCTCTTTTGCTTTAACAGATACCTAAGCTCCACAAACAGAACAATGGCTGGGAAAAATCGTATTGCTAAAGCTGTTGCCCCCGTTACAGCTTCTGCCTCGGTCCAGACAGAGGTCCTAATGCCAGTTGAAGAACCGGTTCCATGTGCAGGGTGCCTGCATGCTGAAGCTCTGAGGAAACAAGTGGAGGAACTCAGAGAGGAGGTGGCGAGGCTGAGAAGCATTCAAGACAGTGAGAAGTACATTGATGAGATGCTTCTTGCAGCAACCAGGCTTTCCAGCACAGGAGAAGATGGGTGCCAACAGAATGTCGATGGTTGGACAACAGTCACCAGAGCCTGCAAAATCACCAATCCAACTTCTCCAGCCCTTGAATTGAAGAACCATTATGCAGCCCTGGAAGTGGAGGTTGTAAAAGCATCCCTGGAAAGGGAAGAACCAGAGTTCAAGTACCCCATAGTTGCGGAATCAGTGACCAGAAGGAAACGAAGGGTAGTGGTTGTTGGAGACTCTCTTCTGAGGGGTACTGAGGCGTCCATCTGCCGACCAGACTTGATGTCCAGAGAGATGTGCTGTCTGCCTGGTGCCAAGATCCAAGATGTTACGGAGAGTTTGCCGAGACTCATCAAGCCCACTGACTATTACCCAATGTTGCTAATCCATGTTGGAACAAATGATACTGCCAGGTATACCTCGGAACGTATCAAAAGTGACTTCATGGCTCTGGGACAGAGGGTGAAGCAGGTAGGTGCACAGGTGGTGTTCTCTTCAATCCTCCCTGTTGAGGGTAAAGGCCAAGGCAGAGAGGCTCGCATCCTGGAGATGAATGCATGGCTGCGTGGATGGTGTCTTCAAGAGCGTTTTGGTTTCCTAGACCATGGGATGCTGTTCCAAGGGATGCAGAGCAGAGATGGCATCCATCTGTCCAAGAAAGGTCAACGCATCTTTGGTAGTAGACTGGCTAATCTACTGAAGAGGGCTTTAAACTAGATTCGTTGGGGATGGGTGAAGAAAGCCCCCAGGTAAGTGAAAGCCCCCAGGTAGGTGATACATTAATTACCTTTATGGAAATGGGTAACAAGGGTAACACATGGAAAGCAGTGTGTATTAATGCCCGTAGCATGGGAAATAAGATCCCTGAAGTTGAAGCTTTGGTGGGAGTGGCTAACTTGGATTTAGTGGCAGTTACAGAAACATGGTTCACAGACAACCATGACTGGGATGTAACTATACCTGGCTATACTTTATTCAGAAAGGACAGGGTAGGAAGAAGGGGAGGAGGAGTGGCACTATATGTAAAAACTACTATTAAAGCTTTGGAATTACAGAGCTTAAAAGGGAGAGAGGAGGCATTGTGGGTTAAACTAGAAAGAGGGAAAGAGAAATCTATTTGCATTGGTGTGATATACAGACCTCCCTCACAAGAGGAAGAGGTGGACAGAGAGTTAATTGAAGACATACGCAGCATTGCTAGGAAAGGGGAAGTGCTACTGCTAGGAGATTTCAATATGCCAGATGTTCATTGGCACATTCCTGCTGCAGTATCATCTAGAAGTAAGGAGATCCTGGATTCTCTACAGGGAGAACTATTCAGGCAATTGGTAACAGACCCCACACGTGAAGGGGCCATACTGGACTTGGTGCTTACCAATGGTGAGAGTGTTTCTGATGTTGTAGTGGGAGATCATTTTGCATCCAGTGACCACCAGATGGTGTGGTTCAGTATTAGGACTAGGGCTGTTAGAATCCATTCCAAGGTGAAGATCTTAGACTTTAGGAAGACTAACTTTGCAAAGATGGGCCAATACCTCAGGGAGTCGTTAGTGGGATGGGAACAGCTGGGGGATGTAGAAAAACAGTGGGCAAAACTGAAAGGGGGTATTTTAGGGGCAACCAACCTTTTTGTTAAAATGGTAAATAAAGGCAAAAGGAAAAGGAGACCGCTATGGTTTTCGAAGGAAGTAGCTGAAAAAGTGAAGAAAAAGAGGGAGGCCTTTATGAAATACAAGAGATCACAGAGAGAGGAAGACAGGCATCTGTATTTGGAAAAACTTAGAGAAGCTAGCAAAGTAGTCAAGAAGGCAAAGATTCAAAAGGAGGAGGAAATAGCCAATGCAATAAAATGGGGGGATAAGACATTTTTCAGATATATTAGTGAGAAGAGGAAGGGCAAAAGTGGTATTGTCAGACTCAAGGGTGCAGGGGGGGAATATGTAGAAGCTGATAAGGATAAAGCGGAATTGCTTAACAAATATTTTTGTTCTGTGTTCACAGATGAAGAACCAGGAGCAGGACCTCAGAAAACACCCACAAATAAGAACAGAAGCGAGGGACATCTTGAACAATTTTCAGAAGACTGTGTTCGTGAGAAACTAGCTCAACTTAAAGTAGACAAAGCGATGGGACCGGATGGGATACACCCTAGAATACTGAGGGAACTTGGGGACGTTCTAGCAACTCCACTGACTGACCTTTTCAATGCCTCGTTGGAGTCGGGAGTGGTGCCAAAGGACTGGAGAGAGGCTCATGTGGTGCCTTTACACAAAAGCGGAAGTAAGGATGTGGTTGAAAACTACAGGCCGGTTAGTTTAACTTCGGTGGTGAGTAAATGATTGGAAACGCTGCTGAAAGAGAAAATAGTGAGGTTTCTGGAGTCCAGCGGATTACAGGATCCAAGGCAGCATGGATTCACCAGAGGCAGGTCTTGTCAGACAAATCTGATCGATTTCTTTGACTGGGTGACCAGGGAGTTGGACCGAGGGAGAGCTCTAGATGTGGTGTATTTAGATTTCAGTAAAGCCTTTGACACTGTTCCTCACAGGCGACTTATAAACAAACTGAGCACCCTAGGGATGGACCCTAAAGTTACTGCTTGGGTTAGAAATTGGTTGGGTGGGAGGCGACAAAGAGTACAAGTAAATGGAGCTCACTCTGAGGAGAAGGATGTTACCTGTGGTGTGCCCCAGGGATCTGTCCTTGGTCCGATTCTTTTTAACATCTTTGTTAGTGATATAGCGGAAGGGCTGTCGGGTAAGGTTTGCCTCTTTGCGGATGATACCAAAATCTGTAATAGAGTAGACACCCAGGAAGGTGTAGATAACATGAGGAGGGATCTAGCTAAGCTTGAAGAATGGTCTAGAATTTGGCAGCTGGGATTTAATGTTAAAAAATGTAAGGTCATGCATTTGGGCTGCAGCAATCCAAGGGAGCAATACAGTATAGGAGGTGAAGTACTTTTGTCCACTAAAGAAGAGCGGGACCTAGGCGTGGTTGTGTCTGATGATCTTAAAGTAGCTAAACAGGTAGAAAAGGCGACGGCAAAAGCTAGAAGGATGCTTGGGTGCATACGGAGAGGAATGGCTAGCAGAAAAAAGGAGGTGATAATGCCTCTGTATAAGTCTTTGGTGCGACCTCATTTGGAGTATGGTGTGCAATTCTGGAGACCGCACCTTCAAAAGGATGTGAACAGGATGGAGTCGGTGCAGAGGGTTGCTACTAAAATGATTAATGGGCTTCATTATAAAGCATATGAGGACAGACTTAAGGATCTTAATATGTACACCTTAGAGGAAAGGCGGGATAGAGGTGATATGATTGAGATGTTTAAATACCTCCGTGGCATAAATGTTCAGGGAGAGAGCCTCTTTTAATTGAAAGCAAGTTCTGCGACGAGGGGACATGGGATGAGGGTGAAGGGAGATAGATTCAGGAGTGATATGCGGAAATATTTCTTTACAGAAAGAGTAGTGGATCCGTGGAATAGTCTCCCAGTGGAGGTGGTAGAGATGAGGACAGTAACTGAATTCAAAAAAGCATGGGACCAACACAGAGGATCTCTAAAGGTAGAAAGTGGACTGTTGTAGTTGTTGTTATGGAAGGACAGACTAGATGGGCCTTGTGGTCTTTTTCTGTCATCATGTTTCTATGTTTCTATGTTTCTAAATAGCCATTCTGGACTATGCTCGGCACTCAGGTATCCCCTGTTATGGTTGACCACCTGTGGGCGTACAGTGTCAGCCGGTCTCCTGTGCTGAGAGGAGCCAGCTGAGGAGGAGAGGCTATGCAATGGGAGTCAAAACCCCGCTCCCTGCTGTGCAGGAGCCGGAGCTGATGGCTTGGGGTTTTTCTGCCTACGGGGCCCATGTCCCTGCCCCTTGGCCTGCTGACCCTGATGGGGAGCTGCAGAGGCCTGAAAATGAGGGTAAGATTTGTAGGCAGTAGCCTTCCTTGGGTAAAAGGGCTTTTTCCCCGAGCCCTTTTTCTTCTGAGAAGGGGCAGAAGTTTTCCTGGACAGCCTTGTCCTGGTGAGAGTCTCAGACTCGAGTTCTGCAGACTTTTCAGCCATGGGTTTGCCTAAAAGGTTCTCACCTCGGCAGGGGACATCGACCAACTTGTCCTGTACCCATGGCTCGAGGTCCGATGACTGTAGCCAGGCATGACGGCATGCACCGATGCCGGCCGTGGCTACTCGGGCCGAAGCCTCGAAGCCATCATAGGCTGCTCGAGAGATAAACTTTGAGCACTCTGAAATCCCAGATGACAAAGACTTAAACCTCTGCAAAGGTTCCTCAGAGAGGCCAGCTGAGAACCTGGCAATCTCCTTTGTCAGGTCCCGAAGGTACATGCCCATGTACAGCTGGTAAGTCTGAACACGGCACGCCAGCATAGAGCCCTGGAAGCACTTTCTACCGAGGGCATCCAGGTTCCGGGCCTCCCGACCGGGGGGCACCGAGGAGTGCATCTTCTGACTCTTCAGACAATGCCTGGCCGATTCCACAACCATGGAGTGGTGCGGTAGCTGTGCCTTCTGGAACCCAGGGCTCTTACAGACTCGATAAATGGAATCAATCCATCTGCTGAGAACCGGCGCCGAGGCCAGTGCCTCCCACATATGGAAGAGCGGCCGTTCCAGCATCGGAGGAACCGGTACAGTAAAGGCCTCCTTAGGCGGAGAATCATACTGGAGGGCCTCGAGCTCTTCAGCTCGAGGCTCCTCCTCGGGATCCGCGGGGAAGGCCAAGGCTTTGGCCATGTCCCGCACGATGTCTGAGAACTGGGTGTCCTCTGGTGAGGACCGTCTCCGAGACTCGTACTCCGGTGAGTCTGATGGGACGCAGCGGGTCCAGAAAGTATCCGGGGACTCCTCGTCCTTCGTCTCCCTCTCTGACCCCTCCGAAGAGGAATCGAGCGGCTCCGGTCAGGCGGGCGGGCACCGATGCCATCCGCCCCGACGCTAAGGGCACCGGCATCGATGACCTCGGCCCCGAGCGGGAGGCCGAGGGGGACCTTGGCCGAGGATCGACTCGAGACCGCATCGACTCGAGGATCGGCTCGGCCTCAGGGGTTGACTTGGATGTCGAGGTCCCGGTGGTCGGGGCTGATGCACCGGTCAAACCAGCGATCAGTACCCGCTGCTGCTCCATGAAGGCAGCCAAGCTGCTCTCCAAGGCCGTCAACCTGAGACTCAGCTCAGGAGACTCAGCAGCCCCCGATGGTGTCGGGCCCGATGTCGGCTCCCCCGGAGGGGAGTCTATGAGGACAACAGCACTCATGTGACTCGGGGACTCCAGCTCCACTCGAGGCAACTTGGCAGGCCTCTCCGACTCCGAGGACCCGGGATGGCGGTCGGGGCTATGCGACCTGGCCCTCGAGGAGCTAAGAGCATCCACCGACGCTGCCCTCACGGGTTTCTTCTTCCTTCTGTGTTCCCTCAAAGGAGACCCCCTTTCAGAGGAGCCTCGACGGTGCTCGGGGGTCGGACTCCCGAGATGTCGAGGCCTCTGACGAAGTCAGGGCCCAGCCGGACGCGGAGTCAGAAAAGAGTCTTTCACGCTGATGTTGACGGCTCCTTAGTGACTTAGAGGACATTTTGCTGCACGGGACACAGACCACTGGGTCATGGTCGGGCCCGAGGCACCGGAGGCAGCAGTCATGTGTGTCGGTAAGAGACATCAGCTTCTTACACTGATCACACTTCTTGAACCCACTGGCAGCCATGGGGGGGAAAAAGGACCCCTGCAAGGTCAAAAGACCGGACTGCCAGTGAAAAAGAGAAAAAAAGCGGGAACGCTAGTCATGAAGGACAAAAAACGAAAAACAGCTCCGGGCTCGATACCAGTGTACCGGGCACAGGTGGGAAAGGGAACCGGCATCAAACCAGGCAAAAACACGAATCTACGCAGGAAAATCAACTTTTTACCAGGTGACAATGACACACGTCCGTCGGGCTCCGCGGAAAAAAGACAACTGAGCAAGATGGCACCCTTGGGCGGGAAGGGGACCGCGCATGCGCGCTGCATTCCCAAAGGCTTTCTTTGAAAGCTGGGGAAATGCTCCGCAAGAGGGCTCCTTCGGCACCGCCATCACCCCATATGTGAGGACTGACTTCCTGCTTGGTCCTGGAGAATGTGGTGTCATCAGCATAGCAAAGGTTGTTGATGAGTCTTCCACCAATCTTCACACCTCTGTCATTTTCATACAATCCTGCTTCTCTGATGATTTGTTCTGCATAAAAATTAAACAGGTAGGGGGAAAGTATTAGCCTTGTCTTACACCTTTGCTTATTTTAAACCATTCTGTTTCTCCTTGTTCCATTCGAACTGTTGCTTCTTGATCAATGTACAGATTGTGCAAGAGAACGATCAGGTGTTCTGGTATACCCATGCTTCTTAATGTGACCCAGAGTTTCTCATGGTTTACACAGTCAAAAGCCTTGCTAGAGTTGATAAAGCACAAATAGATATCCTTTTGGTATTCTTTAGTCTTTTCAAGGATCCATATCACATCCGCGATGATGTCTCTCGTTCCTCGCCCTTTCCTGAACCCTGCTTGCACTTCAGGTAGTTCTTGTTTCAGGTATGGTTGTAGTCTCTTTTGAATAATCTTCAGTAGAATCTTGCTGGCATGTGGGATCAGAGCGATTGTGCGATAATTTCCAGAGTCAGTTGGATCACCTTTCTTTAGTATTGGTATAAACACAGATCTTTTCTAGTCAGTTGGCCATGATGTTGTCTTCCAAATTTCTTGGCAAAGCCTTGTAAGTACGGTAACAGCTGCATCAGATTGCTGTAATACTTCTATGGGAATGCCATCAATGCCTGGTGTTTTGTTCTTTGATAAGGCTTTCAATGCTGCTTCAACTTCTTCTTTCATCACCAATGGTTCCCGATCATAAGGTACAGGTTGAAACGGCTGTTGGTCCACTTGATCTTTATCATATAAAAACTCTGTATATTCCTTCCACCTTTTCTTGATCTTCTCAGCATCATTCAACATAGAACCTTGAGCATCTTGTAACATTCCAATTTGAGGCTGGAATTTTTTCTTTAACTCTCATAGCTTTAGGAAAGCTAATCTTGTTCTTCCTCTAATAGTTTCTGCTTCTATTTCCTTGCATGTGTCATTGTAGTACTTTTCCTTGTCCTGTCTTGCTGCACGTTGGATATCTCTGTTGAGTTCTGTGATTGTCTTTCTTTCTCCTCTGGCTTTAGCTTCTCTGTGTTTCTGGGCAAATTTCAGAGTTTCTTCCGTCATCCATTTTGGCCGTTTTTGCTTTTTCACCTTTTGTAGAGACTTCTCGCTTTCTTTCAACACAACCTTCTTGATGTCATTCCATAAGTCTTCTGGAGCTCTGTCATTTGAATCTAAAGCAGCAAATCTATTTTGCAGGCAGTCTTTAAATTCCAGTGGTATATTCTCAAGGTCATATTTTGCTGCATTCATGAGTGGTTTTCTCTTTTTCAACGTTAGCTTGAGTTTGCATACTAGTAGTTGATGATCTGTACCACAGTCAGCCCCAGGTTCTGTCTTTGTTGATATTATAGAGCTTTTCCATCGTCGACTTCCACAGATGTAGTCAATTTGATTTTTAAACAATCCATTGGGTGAAGTCCTTGTGTACAGTCGCCGCTTGTGTTGCTGGAAGAAGGTGTTTGAGATGAATAGATTGTTGGTCTTGCAGAATTCTCTCAGTCTTTCTCCAGCTTCATTTCTGTTGCCAAGTCCATTTTCCAACCACTTTGCCTTCTTTGTTGCTAACTTTTGCATTCCAGTCACCCATGACTATCAGGATATCCTGTTTGCATGTTCTGTCAATTTCAGCTTGAACTTGTTCATAGAACTCTTCAATTTCATCCTCTTCTGCAGCTGTTGTTGGGGCATATACTTGAATTATAGTTGTGTTGCTAGGCATTCATAGACGAATAGAGATTAAGCGTTCATTGACTGCATTGTATTTCATTACAGTTCTTGCAAGTTTCTTCTTAATTATAAATGCAAAACCATTTCTTCTTTGTCTTTCATTTCCGGCATAGTAGACCATGTGATCATCTGATGCAAAGTGCCCGAAGTCAGTCCAGTTCAGTTCGCTGACACCCAACAGATCAAGTTGTACATGTTCCATTTAATTCTTGACCCCCTCCAACTTCCCTTGGTTCATGCTTTGTAAGTTCCATGTTTCAATGTGTAAGACATCTTTACAGCTTCTGACTCTTATTTCATGCGCAGCTACATCAGCAGTCAGACGTCCCGCGGGCTTTGATCCAACCACATCATAAATGCTGGCTTTACTCTGAAAAGTCTTCAGCTCTTCCCCAGTAGCTAGTTGAGTGCCTTCCAAGCTGGGGGTCTCATCTTCCAGCACTATAGCGCAATTTGTTTTGTTGTGACTATCCATTGGGTTTTCATGGCAAGATACAGAAGTAGATTGCCGGGCCTTTCCTCCGCGCAGTTTAAGTTTAGTATTGTTGCCGTTGTCACAGAAATGTGATCCTCAACCGCCAACACCATCCCATTCTGCTGCTGCCTAGATGGGTTTTCATGGCAAGATACAGAAGTAGACTGCCAGGCCTTTCCTCCGCGCAGTTCAAGTTTAGTGTTGTTGCCGTTGTCACAGAAATGTGATCCTCCGCCGTCAACACTATCCCATTCTGCTGCTGCCCAGATGGGTGGTTTGTCTTGGTCTGGCACCTCAGCTGAGACCTGTCCATCTTGGGAGACCCTGCTAGTAGTTAAACTACTGATAGCTTAGCTCTCAGCATCACTGATGCACACAAGCCCTCACAGCACGACAAGCTGCAAACCAAGTGAGGGATATGTGAGCTAAGAAAATAAATAAAAGGGAAACTATGATAACTTAAGGAAAATAGGGGAGGAGGTCACATGATGCTCTGAGCTCAGCCGCAGAGTGCTTACACAGCTCCTGCCATTAAACCTACTTTTCTTCAATTTTATCCCATTTTATCTGATTGGTTTTCGGCAGAGAGCATGTCTAAGAACACAGTCAAATGTTCTATACCAGCAATAGGAGCCAATAAATCCTCCAAGCCCAAGTGGTCGAGCAAAATAATAGTGGCGGAGACAGCAGGCTCTGAAGCGGGCGAATCATGGGCTGGCATACTTTTATCATTGATCACTGTGGATGTTATGGAGGGTCTTACGACCAAGATTTCAAGGAAACTCAGTTCCAGGCTAGAAGTGCTCAATGACAAAGTTGCAAATCCTCTCTCAAGGAAGCCAAACCTTCTTGGGAGGAGGCTTTTCAATAAACTATGCTCACATCCTGTATAACTATCAGCTCTTCATGAACCAATATATGAAGAATCTTTAGTGCAAAGTAGAGTAGTCTAGTGATGATAATGGCAAACCTACACAAACTGAGTGGGGGGGGGGGGATGATTGGTTGATGAAGAGGATATCTCAGGAAGATGCCACAGAATCATTGCTCACAGCCACTTAAGTGCTGGAGTCACTAGGGTCATGATCATTTATCCTTAATCCCACTGAGTCCATCACCTCATTTGGAATCCATAAGAGCCATGTCTAGGAGCTCTGCTAGACATGACTGAAGCAAAAGCATTTCTTCTCTAGGAAAGCATCATCAACCTGAGTTCATTGTGGAAGAAATGTACAAGAGTCAGCAGAATCAGCATGGCACATACTGAGAAGGGTGATCATGTAACTTCCTTGGCTCGCCTGTTTGAGAGAAGACCTATGGATCTTACACTCTCAGTGGAAGCAAGCCACTCAGAGTGTTCAGGACATCATTCAAATTACCCAGAAGCTTGGGCACACCTTGTCCTGGTGGCTGATCAAATCAAATCTGGCCAAAGATGTTTCATTCCAAATCCCTCAGAATCAAATTTTCCTGACAAATAAATGCACCCAGATTGGGCTGTGGAGCTTAAGTAGATGGCCTCCACACCCAGGACCATAAGTCTGTTCAGGAAAAGCTTCATCTGATAAACTTCTTAGAGCTGAAGGTGATCTTGAGCATTCTAAAGGCTATCAGAGATAGGTTATTTGACAAAACTATCCTAATCTAAACAGACAGGCAGGTCTCAATGTTCTACATGAGAAAGCAGAACGGAACAGTTCCTACCTTCTGCGTCAGAAAGCTGTCAGTTTTTTGAGCTGGGCCATCTCTCACTGCCTACTTATCCAACATCGCCGTCTGAATGTCTCAGCACTTACAATTGAACATGGCCAAAACTGAGCTTCTGGCTTTCTCCCCTAATCCATCCTCCATCCTTCCTCCTTTCTCCATCACTGTTGATAATGCTCTTATTTTTCCTGTTTCCTCTGCTCGTAACCTTGAGGTCATATTTGACTCCTCCCTGTCATTCTCATCTCATATCCAACAAATTGCTAAATGCTGTCACTTTTTTCTCTTCAACATTAATAAGATTCGTCCTTTCCTCTCTCTGCCTCTAGTAAGACTCTTGTTCACTCCCTTATTATCTCCCGGCTCATCTCCCTCAGTCTCATCTTTTCCCTCTACAATCCACTCAAAACTCTGCTGTGTGGTTAATTCTTCGCCAGCCACGTTACTGCCATATTACCCTCTTCTATAGTCCAGCCTTCCTTCTTTTGACCTTGCTGCTCCATTTGCCTGGAACAACCTGCCCTGTACTTGCATCAAATCTCTTTCTTCACCTTCTTCAGGTCCAAGCTCAAGATCACCTCGTCCAGACCGCTTTTGATTCTTAATCCCCTCCCTTGTATTTCCAATCCCATTGCCCTTATTCCCCTTACCCCTATCATATTATTTTTCCTGTATGTTTGTCTTCTAGACTGTAAACTCTTTGAGCAGGAGCTGTCTTCTTTTGTGTCTGCTCAGTGCTGCGTATGCTTGGTAGCCCTTCATAAATACATAATAATAATAATAATAATAAAAATAATAAAAATCTCTCATGGGGTGAATCAAAGACCCATATAACTAGCAGGGAAATACAACATTCTGGTGGAAAAACTGAGTCAAGTCCTAAAACCCCACACGTGGTCCTTCAACAGAGGAGTAGCAAACAAGATATTCCAACAATAGGGAACTGCTGTGGTGGACCTGTTTACATCTCCTCTGAACAGGAAGGTGCTGTGGTTCTATTCCAGGAGAGAAATTTATGTCAAACTAGCCCCAGCTGATTTTCTCATATACTGAAAGGAGGGACTTCTGTACTGATATCTTTAGCAGCAAGACTCTGCTAAAACACAGAGATCATCAGGGGACTGTGATCCAAATAGCAGACTACTGGTTCTCACTCCTCTGAGCGTTATCCTCCAGGGAACCAATACAATTGGGAACTTCCCTAACTCTAATCACACAGAGTATGGAACTCTATTACACTCAAACATTGCGTCCATAACCATCACAGCATGGATATTGAGAGGATAACATTAGATTTCCTGAATCTGCCTGGAAACATCTCAAATCCTTCCGACTTCTAGAAGATTCCCCTTATCCCTATCATTCCATTGTTATATGTAAACCGCACCTGATCTTGGGAAGGGGCAGTATATAAAAGTTTTCAAATAAATAAATAAGATTAAATTTTTGAAAGTCTTGCACTGTTACTCATGGTGAGGTTATTCTAATTATTAATAAATTATGTATATTATCATTTGTATGGAAGTAAGAAGAGCATAGCTTTATTAAATAAAGTATGTGATATAAATTAACAACATAGCCATATTTTTAAATTTTAAATTTTTGTTTTTTTAAATTTAATGAAGAATGAAATTAAGAAATATCCAAGTGAAATAAAATTGAGGATAAACAATGATAATCCAATGACACAAATAGTAGGTGAAAAGATAATAATAAATAATTGATTGTTTTGTTAAGATTTATATAAGTATATTGCATTTATAAGTACATACCAGTTTTTTTGAATATTGATTTTTGGGTGTTTTGTAATCATTTTTGATCAGTTAGTTCTAGAAGATACTTTTATAGATGGCCTTATAATTTTCAGTAGAAGTTTACTATCTGCTTTTTTCCTGTCCATCATACAAGCTGCTCGAATACCTTCTACATCTCTGAGTCTTGCCTCTGAACTAACTCTGTTAGAGTTCACCTTAATGAAACTGTAGCTTATCAATATCATGTAGGAAGTACGTCCATTTCTCTAAAGCCTTTAGTTGTTCAATTTATATGGGCTTGCTTTTGTTGGGATTTCCCATTCAGACTCCCTTCTGTCTCTTTGGCCCTCAATATGGTACCAACTTAGCTGATTAAAATTTCTCTTGAGCCACCAGACTCTTGTGAATGGTCAGCAGAGTTGAAGTACCTGGCCTAAAAGTCTTATTTTTGGTGGAGGTCACCTTGGCACACAGAGTCCATGAGCTCAGGCCTTAGTAACTGATCCACCTCACACATCTTTTCAGCAATAGGGTGGTTCTATGCACATATTCTAAGTTTCTGCCTAACGTAGTGTTGTACTTATAGCCTAACTATAAATCATTTCATCTCAGGCCGCATGCCCACAATGATAGACATGCTTTACTTACACTGTATTGTAAAAGATCCTTGGCCTTCTTTCTGGAACAGACCAAAGTGCTTAGAAAGTCCACCCAGTTTTTTGTTTATGTTGGTGCCAATAAACCTGGGACAGCTATGGTGAAGCACACAGCATCCAATTAGCTAGCAAATTGCATCTCCGCCACTTATGCCCATGCAAGCTTGACCCTGGTAGGACATGTCAAGGCTTGTAATGTCAGAGTCATGGCAGTAGTGGTGGGCCACTTGAGGATGGCCTGCACGGAGATCTGAAAAGCTATGATATTGACTTCTGTCCACACATTCACATCGCATTACTATTTGAAAAAGGATTCTTGATAAAACTGTAGTCTTTCTAGAGGAATCTTGGAGGCATAAATCCAACTCCAAGCCTCCTAAAGCCCATTATATTTCATTTCGGATACCCTCATTAAAAAATTGCATACAGAAGGCCTGCTGCCAACACAAAGTACTTATTGTCCACTTCCAATCTTTTTTTTACATTTCCCTTCTTCAGGGATTCTCACTTGTGAGGACTTCCTATTCTGCTTGTCCTCAGAGAAAGCAAGTTGCTTACCGGTAGCAGGTGTTCTCCAACAACAGCAGGACATGAAATCCCAGAACCAGGCTTCTCCTGTGTTCCATCTGCTGATACAGAACTGAGGTATCACAGTGGCGTGACGCCAGCATGGGACATCGCCCACATATATGGATGACTGAGCTAGAAAACTGCATAAGCCTAGTTGCTCTTCCATTGGATTTAGTCACCCATCAGTGAGGACTTACGTCTTGCTGCCCTCGGAGAACATTTATTACAGGTAAGCAACTTTGCTCTGCTCATTAGTTGTTTTTTTTAAATTATCCTCATACTTCCTCCACTCCATGTCCTTTCAAAAGCAGCAAGGAAAGTGAAATAATGTGTTTCATTTCTTTCAACTGCAAAGCAATATGACAGTTAATTCTTTGTAGGTTTATATGTCAAACATGTTACCTGAAAAAGTCTTTGAGATGGTCCTCCCTTCGTATGTATGTCCTTAAATTCTTTCTTGGCTGGAGATCTTATAAATTCTCTGCAACTCCAAGCCAAAGCCAAAGCCAGAGAGGGGCCAGCTATGTCACCTCTATCTTCTCAAGTAACACTGAAGCACCCACTGAACACTCTCTGAAGGCCTCAGTGTATGTTTCTTTTACTCTCTCTGCCCGATTGATCTTTGATAATATCAGACTGATTGCTTTCTGCAAATTTCACAAAGGGAGCTGGGCCTGCTCATTAAAAGCCTCAGACTGTTTAAATGTATTTTGAAGGAAAGGAGTCTTCCATTGGAAATAGCTTTCAGATGACATTCAAAGAGCTCTCAGACATAGTGTAGATTCTGCTGTTAGAAGGCAAGGTCTCTATTTTTCCTTAATTCTGGCCTTTCTTTATCTTTGCTGTTTTCAGTTCAAGATGGCTTTCCCATGACCAGGCGCTTTTCTAAACCAGAATACCAACAATTCTTTTTAGGGATGCACAAAAAGTCTCTGGAAGCTGCAGTGGAGGCCGGGAAGAAGCCTGAGATGGAACGCCCATCTATCCCAAAAGTTGACAAAGGAGAGACAGATGTGCAGATCCCAGATCCCAAGGCTCCCATCTCAAAGGAAGAACTGAGAGAAAACAGCATCGCTGCCCTGCGGGCGAAAGCTCAGGAACACAGCGCCAAAGTTCTGGGCACCGTTTCCAATGATATACCCACAAGGAAGCCAGAGAAAGAGGAGGTGGGGGAGGAGGAGGCATCAAATTCTACACAGGAAGCTGAGATGATGTAAAGAAAACGAGATACACACGCCCACAAACTGATAATGTCATGGGTAGACAAATCACCAGAGGAGTAGAGAAGCGGACTTGTAACAGTTGTGAGCTGTAGCCTTTTTGCTGTTTTTTCTTCATAATGGTGGTAATTTCTTTTTTAGAAGTCAGCACTTTGCTGCCCTTGAATCCCACCTAATAGAGCAGGAGCCCCCTGCCTCAGGATTGCACAGAACCTCCTTCTCTATATTGCTTTGTTGACCCCATATGCAGCCCAGAAAGCTAGTGGCTCTGATACCTTAACTATCTTACTTGCTGCCTCTCACCATTAGTCAAGCAAACTGGAATCTTTAAAGGTCATTAAAGAGGAAAAGACTGTTCCTGGGGGAAAGTTTGGCAGTCATGTGGACCCAGGATGTGAGCCAGCTGCAGGCTCCACTTTTGCAAATTTCTAATGAGACAACTTCAGAAATGAGCATTTTATTTTTAAGTAGTTCTGTGTATAATATAATTGAGGGTTAAGCGTGCAGGTAGTAGCCTTGTGGGGCTCTTATGGTGGGAGTCAGCAGACACGCCTGAAGCAATGCATTCACAGCATGACACAAGTGAGTCACATTTGCCCTGCGCTAGAAGAGATCGTAACAACTCTTCCAGCTACCTTTCTCTAAATTATCATCCATTGTCCCTCCTAGAGACATTCAGATGGGGTCTTTCTCTTTTAATGTACTTCTAGTTTCTTCACTGCTTTTCATTTAAAACCATGGATGTGCCACCAGGACTGTACCAAGCTAAAACTATGCCCTGTGCATCTAATGAATCTGGTGGCCCCGTTTACACAGCCACGCACATTAACTGCTGTTTGGATGATATCAGTGCCCTGTGTGGCCCTTGGTACAACCCTGTGTGCCACTTCCTGTGGACCACTTTGAACAGGAACAAGGTCTGATGAAGAGATGGGATGCATTGGCCTAGCACAAGACAGAGTGTGAGAAATCCAAGTTGGAGGGACAAGGGAGGAAATCTTAAATCCAGGCAATGAAGGAGAGAGTGAAGCTAAAAATGAGGAAAGGAGGGATGAGTTAATCTTACACACATGCAGTGTGGAAAGAGGGGGGATATTTCATTCCGAGAAAGGAAGGAATCTTAAGATGCAACTGAGGCAGAAAAAGGTAGAGAGAAAGGCGAGGAATCAAATCAAGGTATAAGGGATAGAAAAGAAAATCTAATCGTATATCCCACCTTTTAGAGCCATAGCACTGCCCAATTCAATTCATAAATACATATCCAGTTCTTCCATCTGAGGGAGGCAGGAAGCGGGCATGAGAAAGATAATCTTAAATCCAAAGATGGAGGGAGAAAGGTGCAAATGTTAAATTCAGGGAGAAAGTGAAATGTGACATCTTAAAAACAAGAACAGAGAAAGTGAGAGAGAGAGAAACAGAAGGGAAGGGGATGGGAGAAAGAGAAAACGAGATCTAGGGAGGACGTAAGAAAGGGAATATTAAACAGAAGGATGAAGCTCATGAAAAAATGCTCCAGGTATCTGGTGTCACATAGGCAGATCACACAAAATTATTCAAAGTTATTAAATTCCATGCAGATTGGGAAAAGCTGAAAGAGGATTTGGTGAGGCTGGGAGACTGGACATCCAATTGGCAGATGAAATTTAATATGGACAAGTTCAAAGTGATGCACACAAGGAAGAATAACCCAAATTATAGCTACACGATGCAGGATTCCACATTAGGAATCACCACACACAAAAAGGATTTAGGTGTCATTGTGGATATTACGGTGAAACCCTCCGCCCAGTGTGCAGCGGCGGCCAAGAAAGTTAATAGAATGTTAGGTATCATAAGGAAAGGAATGGAAAATAAAACAAAGGATATTATAATGCCTCTGTATCATTCCATGGTGAGACCACACCTTGAATATTCTGTGCAGTTCTGGTTGCCGTATCTTAAAAAGGATACAGCGTTATTAGAAAAGGTACAGAGAAGAGCCACCAAAATGATAAAGGGGATGGGATGGTTCCCCTATGGGAAAGGCTAAACGTTAAGGCTCTTTAGCTTGAAGAAGAGACGGCTGAGAGGAGATATGATAGAGGTCTATAAAATCCTGAGGGGCGTGAAAGAGATAAAAACAAATCAGTTGTTTACTCCTTCAGAAAGTAAAAGACTAGGGGAAATGCAATGAAGTTACTAAGTAGCAAAATTAAAAGAAACAGTAGACAATTTTTTTTTTACTGAATGCAAAATTAATATCTAAATTTCATGGTCAGAGGATAAGGTAAAACAGTTAGTGTAGCTGAGTTTTAAAAAAAATTGGATAAGTTCTTGCAGGAAAAGTCCATAAACCATTATTAAGGTGGATTAAGGGGATCTACTGCATGGAATTTGGTCATTTTCTGGGATCCTGCCAAGTATCTGTGACCTGACTTGGCCCTTGTTGGAAAAAGAATATTGGGCTTGATGGACCTTTGGTCTAATCCAGTAATATCAATCCAGGGAGTGACAGAGCCTGGAGGGAATCTTAAATTTGTGGAAGGAGAGATGGCTAAGGAAATTTCAAAACCAGGGAAGGTGTGGGAGGGAAGAATGAGAGAATTTATCCAACAAAGGAATGGGGAAGATAGTGTTAAATTCAGGAAGAGAAGGAGTAATAGAGTATGGAGGGGAATTTAAGAAGGGAGGGCATAGGAGAGAAGAAGATAATCCTGGATCCATTCTAGGTCCAATTCTTAGCAAAGAAAAATAATCCCAGACCCTGCAGAGGTGGGAAGATGGACAGAGAGGTCCAGTGAGGAAAGCAGAGGATCAGAGGGGAGGATGATGGAGTGATGTCAGGTCCAGTGAGGGAGACAGAGGATCGGAGGGGTGAGGAGGATGATGGAGTGATGTCAGGTCCAGTGAGGGAGGCAGAGGATCAGAGGGGTGAGGAGGATGATGGACTGATGTCACATCCAGTGAGGGGAGGAAGAGGATCAGAGGGGTGAGGAGGATGATGGACTGATGTCACATCCAGTGAGGGGAAGCAGAGGATCAGAGGGGTGAGGAGGATGATGGACTGATGTCACATCCAGTGAGGGGAGGCAGAGGATCAGAGGGGTGAGGAGGATGATGGACTGATGTCACATCCAGTGAGGGGAGGCAGAGGATCAGAGGGGTGAGGAGGATGATGGACTGATGTCACATCCAGTGAGGGGAGGCAGAGGATCAGAGGGGTGAGGATGATGATGGAGTGATGTCAGGTCCAGTGAGGGAGGCAGAGGATCGGAGGGGTGAGGAGGATGATGGAGTGATGTCAGGTCCAGTGAGGGAGGCAGAGGATCAGAGGGGTGAGGAGGATGATGGACTGATGTCACATCCAGTGAGGGGAGGCAGAGGATCAGAGGGGTGAGGAGGATGATGGACTGATGTCACATCCAGTGAGGGGAGGCAGAGGATCGGAGGGGTGAGGAGGATGATGGAATGATGTCACATCCAGTGAGGGAGGCAGAGGATCAGAGGGGTGAGGATGATGATGGAGTGATGTCAAGTCCAGTGAGGGAGGCAGAGGATCAGAGGGGTGAGGATGATAATGGAGTGATGTCAGGTCCAGTGAGGGAGGCAGAGGATCAGAGAGGTGAGGAGGATGATGGAGTGATGTCACATCCAGTGAGGGAAGCAGAGGATCAGAGGGGTGAGGAGGAGGATGGACTGATGTCACATCCAGTGAGGGAGGCAGAGGATCAGAGGGGTGAGGATGATGATGGAGTGATGTCAGGTCCAGTGAGGGAGGCAGAGGATCGGAGGGGTGAGGAGGATGATGGAGTGATGTCACATCCAGTGAGGGAGGCAGAGGATCAGAGGGGTGAGGAGGATGATGGAGTGATGTTACATCCAGTGAGGGAAGCAGAGGATCGGGGAGTGATGGGGAAGATGATGGAGTGATGTCAGGTCCAGTGAGGGAGCCAGAGGATTGGAGGGGTGAGGAGGATAATGGAATGATGTGAGGTCCAGTGAGGGAGGCAGCGGATTGGAGGGGTGAGGAGGATGATGATGTCACATCTAGTGAGGGAGGCAGAAGATCGGGGAGTGATGGGGAAGATGATGGAGTGATGTCAGGTCCAGTGAGGGAGGCAGAGGATCAGAGGGGTGAGGAGGTTGATGGCGTGATGTCAGGTCCAGTGAGGGAGGCACAGAGGTGTGAGGAGGATGATGGAGTGATGTCAGGTCCAGTGAGGGAGGCAGAGGATCGGAGGGGTGAGGAGGATGATGGAGTGATGTCAGGTCCAGTGAGGGAGGCAGAGGATCGGAGGGGTGAGGAGGATGATGGAGTGATGTCAGGTCCAGTGAGGGAGGCAGAGGATCGGAGGGGTGAGGAGGATGATGGAGTGATGTCAGGTCCAGTGAGGGAGGCATGGGATCGAAGGAGTGAAGAGGATGATGGAGTGATGTGACATCCAGTGAGGGAGGCAGAAAGTCGGGGAGTGATGGGGAAGATGATGGAGTGATGTCAGGTCCAGTGAGGGAGGCAGAAGATTAGAGGGGTGAGGAGGTTGATGGAGTGATGTCAGTTCCAGTGAGGGAGGCACAGAGGGGTGAGGAGGAGGATGGAGTGATGTCAGGTCCAGTGAGGGAGGCAGAGGATCAGAGGGGTGATGAGGATGATGGAGTGATGTCAGGTCCAGTGAGGGAGGCATAGGATCGGAGGGGTGAGGATGATGATGGAGTGATGTCAGGTCCAGTGAGGGAGGAAGAGGATCGGAGGGGTGAGGAGGATGATGGAGTGATGTCAGGTCCAGTGAGGGAGGCAGAGGATCAGAGGGGTGAGGATGATGATGGAGTGATGTCAGGACCATTGAGGGAGGCAGAGGATCGGAGGGGTGAGGAGGATGATGGAGTGATGTCAGGTCCAGTGAGGCAGGCAGAGGATTGGAGGGTTGAGGAGGATGATGGAGTGATGTCAGGTCCAATGAGTGAGGCAGAGGATCGGAGGGGTGAGGAGGATGATGGAGTGATGTCAGGTCCAGTGAGGGAGGTAGAGGATCAGAGGGGTGATGAGGATGATGGAGTGATGTCAGGTCCAGTGAGGGAGGAAGAGGATCGGAGGGGTGAGGAGGATGATGGAGTGATGTCAGGTCCAGTGAGGGAGGCAGAGGATCAGAGGGGTGAGGATGATGATGGAGTGATGTCAGGACCATTGAGGGAGGCAGAGGATCGGAGGGGTGAGGAGGAGGATGGAGTGATGTCAGGTCCAGTGAGTGAGGCAGAGGATTGGAGGGTTGAGGAGGATGATGGAGTGATGTCAGGTCCAATGAGTGAGGCAGAGGATCGGAGGGGTGAGGAGGAGGATGGAGTGATGTCAGGTCCAGTGAGGGAGGCAGAGGATCGGAGGGGTGAGGAGGTTGATGGAGTGATGTCAGGTCCAGTGAGGGAGGCACAGAGGGGTGAGGAGGATGATGGAGTGATGTCAGGTCCAGTGAGGGAGGCAGAGGATCGGAGGGGTGAGGAGGATGATGGAGTGATGTCAGGTCCAGTGAGGGAGGCAGAGGATCAGAGGGGTGAGGAGGATGATGGAGTGATGTCAGGTCCAGTGAGGGAGGGAGGGGTGAGGAGGATGATGGTGTGATGTCAGGTCCAGTGAGGGAGGCAGAGGATCAGAGGGGTGAGGATGATGATGGAGTGATGTCAGGACCATTGAGGGAGGCAGAGGATCGGAGGGGTGAGGAGGATGATGGAGTGATGTCAGGTCCAGTGAGGGAGGCAGAGGATCAGAGGGGTGAGGAGGATGATGGAGTGATGTCAGGTCCAGTGAGGGAGGGAGGGGTGAGGAGGATGATGGAGTGATGTCAGGTCCAGTGAGGGAGGCAGAGGATCAGAGGGGTGAGGAGGATGATGGAGTGATGTCAGGTCCAGTGAGGGAGGGAGGGGTGAGGAGGATGATGGAGTGATGTCAGGTCCAGTGAGGGAGGCAGAGGGGTGAGGAGGATGATGGAGTGATGTCAGGTCCAGTGAGGGAGGCAGAGGGATGAGGATGATGATGGAGTGATGTCACATCCAGTGAGGGAGGCAGAGGATCGGAGGGGTGAGGAGGATGATGGAGTGATGTCAGGTCCAGTGAGGGAGGCAGAGGGGTGAGGAGGATGATGGAGTGATGTCAGGTCCAGTGAGGGAGGCAGAGGGGTGAGGATGATGATGGAGTGATGTCACATCCAGTGAGGGAGGCAGAGGATCGGAGGGGTGAGGAGGATGATGGAGTGATGTCAGGTCCAGTGAGGGAGGCAGAGGGGTGAGGAGGATGATGGAGTGATGTCAGGTCCAGTGAGGGAGGCAGAGGGCTGAGGATGATGATGGAGTGATGTCAGGTCCAGTGAGGGAGGCAGAGGATCGGAGGGGTGAGGATGATGATGGAGTGATGTCAGGTCCAGTGAGGGAGGCAGAGGATCGGAGGGGTGAGGAGGATGATGGAGTGATGTCAGGTCCAGTGAGGGAGTCAGAGGATCAGAGGGGTGAGGAGGATGATGGAGTGATGTCAGGTCCAGTGAGGGAGGCAGAGGGGTGAGGAGGATGATGGAGTGATGTCAGGTCCAGTGAGGGAGGCAGAGGGGTGAGGATGATGATGGAGTGATGTCAGGTCCAGTGAGGGAGGCAGAGGATCGGAGGGGTGAGGATGATGATGGAGTGATGTCAGGTCCAGTGAGGGAGGCAGAGGATCGGAGGGGTGAGGAGTACTGAAAGAGGAGAAACACTTAATCCATAAAAGGAAAGAAGAGCAAAAGAGAAATTTAAAGCCATGGAAGGAAATATGGATGGATTCCTAAATCTAGGGAAAATAAAGATGAATCTTAAATCCAGCGAGAGAGCAGGACATGGAAAGCTCTGAGCATGCACAAATACTCAGAAGCCCACCACCGTGCTGACAACTGCAGACATCCCCCTTCCCCCTGAATTCTGACACCCTAGTTGGATGCCTAGTAGTAGGGCTGACCATGCGTAAATTTAACAAGATATACTGTATATATGTATACACATGGCTGTTTTCAAAATTCTGCTCAGAAATTCAAATGTTACCAGTTCCTACCCCCAACAAAGTCTGAGTGAAATTACATGGATATTGGAGGAGTGATTGATAACGCACGTTCTATCTAGGGAAAGGTTTGAAAATTGTCCTTATTGCCTCTAAATTTAAGTTCCTAGATGATTCTGTATATGAAATGTAGGAGATTTCAGTTAAATATGCAATTCTGATAGTTGACTGAAAATTCACTTACATTTTCACTTGTAATTCATTTGTCTAGATTTAAAATCCTAGGTTAGGTGTCCAGTGCTAAGCTCCAGATGTTTTCCATACCTTAACTTCACCCCATAGCTACCCACCTCTTAGGATCCCAAATTTAGATGCCTATAAAAGTAGGTGCCTAAATTTAGGGACTGAGTTTTCAAGAGTCAGTTGAAGTTAGGCATCTGAACCCACTGAAAAGCAACCCTTTGACTCTGTATATTGTAACAGAAAAGGATAAAAGGCAAACTGGATAAGCCTTGTGGTCTCTCTCTGCTGGTAAAGTTAGAGAAGGAGAGGGAAGAGAGACAGTAGATTTGGTGATGGAAGGATGGAGGAGGTGATATTAGCTCCAGGGAGTGAAGGAGAGCGAGGTCTTTGATCCGGCAAGACAAGAAGGGGGGAGGTGGAGAGACATATCTATGAGTAGGGGTTCTTTGATCCGGAAAGTGCGGGAAAGAAAAGAGGAATTTTAGGTTTAGAAAAGGAAGGAGGGAGAGATTGAAGGAATGATCTCAGATTCAACAGGAGTGGGAGGTTTGGAAGAGTGATTACACATAGAATGAGGAGAGCAAAGGATCTCAGTAGAAGGACTATAGGAAGGCTTCCAGATCGAACAGTGATGGGAGGGCTGAAATTGTGATCTCAGATCCAATGAGGAAAACAAAGGATTTCAGATCCTTCACAGATGATCGTAGATGCAGTGAGAAATGCAATGCTGCTCCTGTATAGTGCTGCAAGCTGTATGCAGAGCTGTGCAGAGATGTGTAAGAGACAATCCCTGTTCCCCAGAGCTTGCAGTCTAATCCAGAAAGCACAACTAGGAACTAGGGGAATGATAAAGCTTGGGGAATGGCGGACAGAAACAGGGATGGAGAAGGTGATATTAGCAATGGATCTTTGATCCAGAAATGAAGAGGGGGGTTTTCAGCAGCAGTGACCAGCACACCTAAAGAAGCTGAGTGTCACCACTTTAAATTTCCCTGGATAATCAATGCCGGGGCCCTATCCGTGCACCAGCACTGAATACCTGGGTTGCTCGGATTCAGCTCCTGGCAGGATTGCAAATCCGGCTAAAGTTAGGACAGTCATTCAGCTGCTTTAGCCAGTTAGGGTTAACCAGCAGCAGCTGCTCAGTTAACCAGTGGTGCCAGCCCTGGAACGCAATGCTATGCATTTAACGTCAGGTCGTTTAGCAGTCCAAACCACGGATATTCAGCGGCTGTAACCTAGTGAGTGGCATTTATGTAGTTTGCAGGTCTGCCTCTGAATATCCCACACAAATTTACTGGAGGAAGTGTTCATAAAAAAATTATTAGCCATATAGAACTGGAATAGCCATTACTTATCTCTGGAAATGAGCTGTGAGAAAGAGACCTGCCAAGTACTGGCAGAGGTAGAACAGATCCAGTGAGGGAGACAGAGGATCAGGGAGTGATGGGGAGGATGATGGAGCGATGTCAGATCCAGTGAGGAAGGTAGAGGATCGGGGAGGATGATGGAGCGATGTCAGATCCAGTGAGGAAGGTAGAGGATCAGGGAGCAATGGGGAGGATGATGGAGCGATGTCAGATCGGATCGGGGAGTGATGGGGAGGATGATGGAGTGATGTCAGATCCAGTGAGGAAGGTAGAGGATCGGGGAGCAATGGGGAGGATGATGGAGCGATGTCAGATCCAGTGAGGAAGGTAGAGGATCGGGGAGCAATGGGGAGGATGATGGAGCGATGTCAGATCCAGTGAGGGAGGCAGAGGATCGGGGAGCGATGGGGAGGATGATGGAGTGATGTCAGATCCAGTGAGGAAGGCAGAGGATTGGGGAGCGATGGGGAGGATGATGGAGCGATGTCATATCTAGTGATGAAGGCAGAGGATCGGGGAGCGATGGGGAGGATGATGGAGCGATGTCAGATCCAGTGAGGGAGGCAGAGGATCGGAGAGCAATGGGGAGGATGATGGAGCAGTGTCAGATCCAATGAGGGAGGCAGAGGATCGGGGAGCAATGGGGAGGATGATGGAGCGATGTCAGATTCAGTGAGGAAGGCAGAGGATTGGAGAGCGATGGGGAGGATGATGGAGCGATGTCAGATCCAGTGAGGAAGGCAGATGATCGGGGAGCAATGGGGAGGATGATGGAGCGATGTCAGATCCAGTGAGGGAGGCAGAGGATTGGGGAGCGATGGGGAGGATGATGGAGTGATGTCAGATCCAGTGAGGAAGGTAGAAGATCGGGGAGCAATGGGGAGGATGATGGAGCGATGTCAGATCCAGTGAGGAAGGTAGAGGATCGGGGAGCGATGGGGAGGATGATGGAGCGATGTCAGATCCAGTGAGGAAGGCAGATGATCGGGGAGCAATGGGGAGGATGATGGAGCGATGTCAGATCCAGTGAGGGAGGCAGAGGATTGGGGAGCGATGGGGAGGATGATGGAGTGATGTCAGATCCAGTGAGGAAGGTAGAGGATCGGGGAGCAATGGGGAGGATGATGGAGCGATGTCAGATCCAGTGAGGAAGGTAGAGGATCGGGGAGCAATGGGGAGGATGATGGAGCGATGTCAGATCCAGTAAGGGAGGCAGAGGATCAGGGAGTGATGGGGAGGATGATGGAGCGATGTCAGATCCAGTGAGGGAGGCAGAGGATCGGAGAGCAATGGGGAGGATGATGGAGCAGTGTCAGATCCAGTGAGGGAGGCAGAGGATCGGAGAGCGATGGGGAGGATGATGGAGCGATGTCAGATCCAGTGAGGGAGGCAGAGGATCGGAGAGGGATTTGGAGGATGATGGAGTGATGTCAGATCCAGTGAGGAAGGTAGAGGATCGGGGAGCGATGGGGAGGATGATGGAGCGATGTCAGATCCAGTGAGGGAGGCAGAGGATTGGGGAGCGATGGGGAGGATGATGGAGCGATGTCAGATCCAGTGAGGGAGGCAGAGGATTGGGGAGCGATGGGGAGGATGATGGAGTGATCTCAGATCTAGTGGCAGGAACACAGAAGACATGATCTTAGATCCAACAAAGGTCACATGATTTGACATTGAGTCATTTTAGTACTCAAATTCTCCAGTATACTGCAAATACACACATGCATACACTAGCTACCAACACCTCCTGACATTATCCAGTAACAGAGAAAGCTCACATGAGCATTGTAAGAGAAGTGATCTAAAGTCCCGTTAACATCTAATGCACGGATGCTCTGTCCCTTTTACCCTGTGTATGATCTCCAGTCCCTGCTTCAAACCCCCCCCCCCCCCCCCCAGTACTTGCAGTCTCGGACTGTGGCTCTGCTTCTAGATATAGTGTTAGGAAAGTCATTGAAGTGAAAGTGTTTTAAATATGGAATTGTAATGACTCGTAGCTCTGAAATCCTGTGATTGCTGTGCCATTTTCTGTACAAATAACTAAAAGAATAAACATTTATCAAAGTAAATGATGATGGAAAATGTGATCTCTCCAAAACTTGCTTGTTACAGGTACCTGCAGCTGTGAAGCTAAAACAGGCTGACTCCTAAACCTCAGACCTTTTCCTCCATATAACAACGATTTGCATACAGTGTGCAATTCTGCACAAAGGAAATAAATAAATTTATGTAGGGCTACAGTAAATAAGGAGGTTTCATCCCACAAGAGCTTGCCAACTGAATATGGGTAGCACCAATCTGGCCCAATCTGCTCTTTAGGGTCGAAAATGATTCTGTGCAGTAATGACCCTCCACACCTCCTGTGAAATAGAAAATGACACAGCACTCTTCAGTGGTTGTATGTGAAGATACTTTGAAAAAATAATAAACATTAAGGGTAATTCATAAATGGGTGCTTATGTCAAAAGTTCAAAAACACACCTAAATTGCAATCTGAGATGTGCAGAAAAAAGTCTGGGACGTCTATGTTTCGGGCTGATTTTAGGAACATAGATGCCCCCGATTTGGACACCTAAAAAATGTGGGGTAGGGATGTCTATCTCATGCCAATTTGCATGTGGGGACATCCATGGGGGATATGAGTGTACTACCACACCTTCTGGATGTCTGGTTGGTAAAACAAGCATTTTTTCAATGCCTATTTATGCCTGGAACATGTATAAACTTGCAGGGTGTTGGTGAAATTGGACGAGGGCATCCAAGTTCTTCAAAATGCTCCAGACACACCTACACCATGCCCCTATTCTGATTTGGATATCCTTGCATCAGGGACATCTTTAAAACTCCTTTCTAAAATAGCTCCAGGGACGTCTCTGTGCTTTGGATGTCTGTATGCCCATTTTCCAACGTCCAAAACACGAATTGGGCTTCTAAAATATCCTTTTGCCCTAAGCTGTGTATTACCGTGATAATCACATATTAGAGTTTAAACAAGAATGAGAAATCTAACCTGACTATGGTGGTGATGGTTCAGGGTCAGAGGCCAGTCAGGAAACCCTCTGACCTAGGGAAATCATGAGGGAGGTATCGGGGGGTGTGGGGGGGGGGCCCATACGAAGGCCTAAAGTGATCTATTTTGAAAGGAATTGTTGTTGTTAACTCACTGGTGAGAGACTAACTGTGGAACTGCCAGATGGGAAGACTAAAGTTCTCTGAGGGCTTATGAACTATATAGAACTTGCCCAAGGATAGAGACTGCTGAAGTGGGCTGTTCATTATTGACTTTCCAGATTAAGCTGAGGTTTGGCTGACTTCTCTGTGTGTCACTGGACCTTCTTTTGGAGGTGGAGACCCAGAATATGAAGACTACACCTGACCAGAGAATGGACTACCAGACAAAGGACCCCATGGACATACCGTGGAGGTTGCCCAGGGCATGAAAGTGACTGAAATGGATTGTGATGGCTACTGACACACTGACATCCCTGCAACAATATTTCAGGACAGTGATGTCTATCTCATGCTATACACATGTCGCAACATGCAATTTTGCTAAGATCTGCAGTGGTGTGCTAACCACAAGTGTCTCCATTAGACTGCATCTATCTTTATGCTGTGAAAAGTATTGGGGATATCAAATTACCTTTTTTCTACTCCTTCTAGTTTTTTTTGGTGCCAGAATAGAAACATAGAAACATGCTGAGAGAAAAAAGATCACATGACCTATCTAGTCTGCCCTTCCATATCAACCATTACAAGAGTCCCCTTTTTCCTTTTAGAGAGCCTCAATGTTTGTCCCATACTTTTGTGAATTTAGATACTGTCCTCATCTCTACCACCTCCACTGGGAGATTATTCCATGCATCTACCACTCTTTCCATACAGAAATATTTCTGCATATTACTCCGGAGTCTTTCCCCTTTCACCCTCATCTTATGTCCCCTCGTAGCAGAGCTTGCTTTCAATTGAAAGAGGCTCTCCTATGCATTTATGCCACAGAGGTCTCAATCATTTCCTCTAAAGTATACATATTAAGGTCCTTAAGTCTGTCTTCATATGCTTTATAACGAAGACCATTAACCATTTTAGTAGCCACTCTCTGAACAGACTCCAAACTGTTTATGTTCTTTTGAAGGTGTGGTCTCCAGAAATGCATACTATACTCCAAATGAGGTCACACCAAAGACTTATATAGAGGCACTATCACCTCCTTTCTTCTGCTGGCCATTCCTCTCCCTATGCACCCAAGCATTCTTCTAGCTTTCGCTGTCACCTTTTCTGCCTGTTTAGCTACTTTGAGTTCATCAGACACAATCATGCCTAGATCCCATTCTTCTTTCATGGACAGAAGTACGTCACCCCCTATACTGTACTGCTGTACTGCTCCCTTCGATTGTTGCAGCCCAAATGCATGACCCTACATTTTTTAGCATTAAATCTCAGCTGCCAAATTCTAGACCATTCTTCGAGCTTAGCTAGATCCCTCCTCATATTATCTACTCCTTCCTGGGTGTTTATTACAGATTTTGGTATCATCCACAAACAAGCAAACCTTACCTGAAAGTCCTTCCGCAGTATCACTAACAAAGATGTTAAACAGAATCTGACCAAGGACAGATTCCTGGGGCACACCACTAGTAACCTCCTTCTGCTCAGAATGAACTCCATTTACCTGTACCCTTTGTCGCCTCCTACTCAATCAATTTCTAACCCAAGCAGTAACTTTAGGGTCCATCCCTAAGGTGCTCAGTTTATCTATAAGTCGTCTGTGCGGAACGATGTCAAATGCTTTACTGAAATCTAAATACATCACATCTAGGGCTCTCCCTCGGTCCAACTCCCTGGTCACCCAGTTAAAGAAATCAATCAGATTTTTCTGACCCTGGTGAATCCATGCCGCCTCGGATCCGGTAATCCTTTGGATTCCAGAAACCTCACCTTTTTCTCTTTCAGCAGCATTTCCAATAATTTACTAAACACCGAGGTTAAACTAACCAGCCTGTAGTTTTCAACCACATCCTTACTTCCACTTTTGTGTAAAGGGACCACATGTGCCTTTCTCCAGTCCTCTGGCACCACTCCAGACTCCAAAGATGCATTGAAAAGGTCAGACAGTGGAGCTGCTAGAACGTCCCCAATTTCCCTCAGTATTCTTGGATGTATCCCATCCGGAAACATGGCTTTGTTTACTTTTAGTTTAGCTAGTTCCTCATGAACAAAGTCTTCTGAAAAATCATTCAAGCTCCCCATCGCTTCTGTTCCTATTTGTGGGTGTTTTTTGAGATTCTGCTCCTGGCCCTTCATCTGTGAACACAGAACATAAATATTTGTTAACAAATTCTACTTTATCCTCATCAGTTTCTGCATATTCCTCCCCTGCACCCTTGAGTCTGACAATACCACTTTTGCCCTTCCTTTTCTCACTAACATATCTGAAAAATGTCTTATCCCCCATTTTATTGCATTGGCTATTTTCTCTTTTTTTTGTATCTTTGCTTTCTTGACTACTTTGCCAGCCTCTCTGTTTTTCCAAATATAGATACCTCTCTTCCTCTCTCTGTGATCTCTTGTATTTCATGAAGTCCTCCCTCATTTTCTTCACCTTTTCAGCTACCTCCTTTGAGAACCATAGCGGCCTCCTTTTCCTTTTACCTTTATTTACCATGCTAGCAAAAAGGTTGGTTGCCCTTAAAATATCCCCTTTCAGTTTTGCCCACTGTTTTTCTGCATCCCCCAGATGTTTCCATCCTGCTAACAACTCCTTGAGGTACTGGCTCATCTTGGCAAAGTTAGCTGTCCTAAAGTCTAAGACCCTTGCTTTTGAATGGATTTTATCAGCCCTAGTCCTAATACTGAACCACACCATCTGGTGATCACTGGATGAGGGATGATCTCCCACATCAGAAATACTTTCCCCATTGGTAAGCACCAAGTCCAGTATGGCCCCTTTACGTGTGGGTCTCTTACCAATTGCCTGAATAGTTCTTCCTGTAGAGAATCCAGGATCTCCTTACTTCTAGATGATACTGCAGCAGGGATGCGCCAATCAACATCCGGCATATTGAAATTCCCTATCAGTAGCACTTTCCCTTTCCTGGCAATGCTGCATATGTCCTCTATTAAATTTCCATCCACGTCTTCTCCCTGTGAAGTAGGTCTGTATATCATGCCAATGCAAATGGATTTCTCTTTCCCTCTTTCTAGTTTAACCCACAGTGCTTCCTCTCTCCCTTTTAAGCCCTGTATTATAAGTGCTTTGCTGATGCCTATCTGTGCCCTGGAACAAGAATAGACATTATCCATCTTTGTACCTACCCGAGCAACACTGCCAGTGAGTAGAAACTTCATAGGAGTTGGCAGCACTGAAGGTGAGAACGTGCAGTGACATACTAAGGGAACATGATGGTTTTGCCTCCCTCCACCTGTCAGGAAAGTTGCGAGGAATAATTACAGTTGATAGTCAAAACTTTCTTGAATTGTTAGAAAGGAGCTGCCAAAGAGGAGTCGTATCCTAGAGGTTAGAGCACTGGCTTGGGAACCAAGAGACCAGGGTTTGATTCCCACTATCACTGCTTGTGGCCTTGGGTAAAGCGTAGTTACTCACCTGTAACAGGTGATCTCTGGGAACAGCAGGAATTTAGTCTTCACATATGGGTATCATCGGTACCAACGGAGCCTGCGCGGGAACGCTCCCCAGCGTCCAATAGGAACGCTTTTGGGAGCATACCTCAGCACATGCGCGCTGCCTTCCTGCATTTCCAACTGTCCCTCTTCAGTTAAGTTTGTAACTGAGTGAAAGGATAGAGAGAGAGAGGAAAGAGACAAAGAGATAGAGAGACAACTCCTAGGGGAGGTGGGTGGGTTGTGAAGAATAAATTCCTGCTGTTCCTGGAGATCACCTGTTACAGGTGAGTAACTAGGCTATCTCCAGGAACAAGCAGGAATGTAGTCTTCACATATGGGGACTTCCTAGCTGAAGATGCCAGGGAGATGGCCCCAGGAAGGTGCCACCCTAGAAAGTTAGGCATCCTTCCTCCCATGGATCTCTGGCATTCCAGCAGGGTTGGTGGGTAGGAGTTGAATTAGGTCTGAAAGAGATTTTGAAGAACAGCTTGGCCAAAGGCGGCATCCCGACAGGAGGCTTTATCCAGGCAGTAGTGGGCTGTGAAGGTGTGTACTGAAGCCCAGGTGGCTGTTCGACAAATGTCATCGATAGACATGGAGTGGATATTAGCCATGGAAGCTGCCATGGCTCTCACGTTATGAGCTGTGACATGGCCTTGAAGAGGAAGACCCTTACTCTCATAAGCAAAGGATATGCATTGGGCAATCCATTTAGATAAAGTTCTTTTGGAGACTGGAAGTCCCAAATGACTAGAGTCAAAAGCTATAAAAAGTTGCGAGGACTTTCTATGTTGCTGTGTTCTCTGTAGGTAAAAGGCTAAGGCTCTTTTACAATCCAAAGTATGGAGGTTTCTTTCTGCATTAGAGGCGTGAGGCCTCGGAAAAAATACAGGAAGATAAATTGATTGATTCAAATGAAAAGGCGTAACCACCTTTGGCATAAAGTGTGGATGAGTTCTAAGAACAACCTTATCATGATGAAACCTAGTGTAAGGAGGATCAGCCACTAAAGCTTGCAGTTCACTAATGCAACGTGCAGAGGTGATCGAAATTAGGAAGATGACCTTCCGGGTCAAAAACCTAAGGGTTGTAGTGGCTAAAGGCTCAAAAGGCGGCTTCATGAGCTGCCCGAGAACTAGATTTAGATCCCATGCCACCAGTGGTGGCTTAATGGGAGGTTTGGTCAACAGAAGACCTCTCATAAATCTGGATATGAGTGGATGAGAGGAAATTGGTTGTCCATTCAGAGGCTTATAAGAAGCTGCAATTGCACTAAGATGGACTCTTACCGAATTGGTCTTTAGACCAGAATTTGATAAGTGAAGGAGATACTCTAGTATCGATTCTAAAGGTATGACAAGGGGGTTTAATCCCTTCTTGGAGCACCATATAGTAGAACGTTTCCACTTGAAGGCATAAGATCTTCTTGTGGAAAGTTTTCTAGAAGCCTGAAGGATATCCTTTACCTGTTGGGACAGGTTGAAATCCTGGAGGTCTAAGCTTTCAGCAACCAGGCCGTGAGATGCAGGGACTGGGGACTCGGGTGCCATAGCGTCCCGTCCTCTTGGGAAAGGAGATCTGGAGCATGCCCTAACTCCAGAGGTGCAGCTTGAGAGAGATGCAGAAGCAGGGGATACCACACTTGGCGTGGCCATCATGACGCTATGAAAATCATGCGACCCCTGTCTCTCTGAAGCTTGAAGAGTGTTTTGGGGGTGAGGGGAATGGGTGAGAAGGCATAAAGGAAGTCCTGACCCCAGTGAAGGAGGAAGGCATCCCTTGCCTGACAATTGTGAGCCGGAATCCTGGAACAGAACTGGGGAAGTTTGGCATTCAGTGGACTTGCAAAGAGGTCTATGTCTGTAGTGCCACAGAGATGAAAAATCGTTGTCACCTGGTCTAGGTGGAGAGACCATTCATGAGGCAGCAGTACTCGACTGAGTTTGTCTGCCCAAAGGTTTTGAATACCTGGCAGATATACCACTAGAAGGTGAATATGATACTCTCTGGCGAGGGCCCACAGTCATAAAGCTTTATGCATAACGACAGAGAGTCTGTCCTGCCCTGCTTGTTCACACAGAACATGGCTACTTGATTGTCCGTCTGGACTAGGACTGTCTTGTAGCTGAGCTGGGCGTGGAATACTCGAAGAGCTAAATAGATTGATCTTAATTCCAGGAGGTTTATGTGTAGACCAGCCTCCTGTGGAGTCCAGGTGCCCTGGGTAGAGAGATGATTCAGGTGTGCTCCCCAACCCACCTGTGATGCATCTGTTGTTAGGGTGGCCTGAAAAAAGGGGTTCATGGAAAGGAGACCCCATTGTCAGATTTTCTAGTGATTGCCACCATTGGAGGGACAAAATTAGTCGTTGAGAGTTTACTATTTTGTCTGAGAAATGTCCTGTGGCCTGTTTCCACTGTGTGGATAGGGTCCACTGAGCTGCTCGCATGTGGAGGCGAGTATATGGGACTACATGGACTGTGGATGCCATATGTCTCAGCAACTGTAGTAGCCCCCGAGTAGTTAAGGAGGATTTCCCTGCTAGTTTGGAAGCTAGTTGCATTATGCGAAGACACCGGGCCTGTGGAAGGAAAGCCTTTGCCTGTCTGGTATCTAGACAGGCCCCTATGAATTCCAGGCATTGGGAAGGAACAAGTTGGGATTTTGGGAAGTTTATTACCAACCCCAAGTATTGGAGGTTTCGCATTGTGCGAGACGGTGCAGTGCTGGTCACTGCAACTGTAGGCGCTCGAGTGAGCCAGTCGTCTAAGTAAGGGAAGACGAATATCCCCAGGGTTCGTAGAAATGCAGCTACTACTGCCATGCATTTCATGAATATCCTTGGTGCTGAGGCCAGACCAAAGGGTAGAACCCTGTACTGGAAATGTTTTCCCTTGAAAAGGAATCTTAAGAATTTCCTGTGATCTGGATGGATCAGAATGTGAGTTTATGCATCCTTTAAGTCTAGAGAGCAAAGCCAATCCTGGCTTTGAAGGTATGGCAGAAGAGTTCCTACAGAAATCATTTTGAACTTCTCTCGGAACAGGTATTTGTTCAATTCTCTGAGGTCTAGAATAGGTCTGTGTCCTCCTATTTTTTTTGGACCCTGCACCCTGTTGAAGAATGGGTACCTCTTCTATTGCCCCTTGGGCAAGAAGTGTTGAGACCTCGTGATCTAGCAGATTGTCTGCGGAGGTTTGAGAATTGAATTGCCTTAGAATTGTAGGAGGGGCATGCTGTGAAAATGGAGCTTGTACCCCTCTCCTACAATGGACAGAGTCCAATCTTCTGCTGTTATCTGATGCCATCTGTTGGCAAAGTGGCATAACCTGCCTGGGAAATTGGGGGGTTGGGGACCCCTCAGAGGCAGGAAAGCTAAGCTCTCTAGGAAGGAGTCAAAGTCCTTGAGGGGGCTGAACTTGCAGAGCTGGTTGGGCTCTCGGGCCTTTTGGCTTCTCTTGCTGTCTAGTTTGTCCCTTTTGGGCAACCTGACCCCGAGTTTGACTCTGCTGGTATAGGAAGGATAAAATTTCCTCTTTTTGCTGAAAGAGGGTTTTTTTAATAAGGCTTCTTTTTGGCTGGAGTGGCTGTAGATTTGACAATCTATCTAGAGTGGTATTGACAGCATCTAACTCGTTAGCCTTTTCCTGCCAGTTCTTGCCAAAGAGATTCTCTCCTGTGCAAGGAATGTTGCCTAACTTGTCCTGTACCCAAGTCTCCAAGTCTGATGCCTGAAGCCAGGCAATCCGTCGTGCCCCAATGGCAATAACAGAGGTTCTGCTGATGCATTCAAAGCAGTCAAAGGCTGCACAATTCACAAACTTGGAGACATCTTGAGCATGCTTAACTAGAGCAAGAAAGTCTTGTCTCTTGTCATCTGGGAGAAGTGGGCTCATAAGCTCCAAGTCTCCTGTAACTTCTTTGAGGAACATTCCCATACATAGTATATATGAACTGATCCTAGCTGAAAGCATGGAAGCCTGAAAAGTTCCGCGCCCAAAAGCGTCCAGAGTCCTGCATTCATGACCTGGGGGATTGGATGCATGCCTCTTTGCACTTTTCATCCTACGCATGGCTGACTCCACCACCACTGAATGGTGTGGCAGCTGAGTCTTTTGAAATCCAGGACATGGCGGAACTTGATACATAGTATCAAGCCTCCTAGAATGAGGAGATGTAGTCAGAGGTGTCTCCCACATTCTGAGCATCAAGTTATGCAGAATTTCATGGATGGGCAGAGTGGCTGCCTCCTTTGGAGCTTTAGGATATTGGAGAATTTCCAATTCCTTTGCTCTGTTCAGGAGCTACCGTGTTTGAAAGGCCCTTGGCCACATCACGAATAAAATCCTGAAAAGACATGTCCTCTGGAGGTGACATTCTGCGTTGGGAAGAAGAGGGATCTTCCGGGAAAAACCCTCTGGTACCAGCAGAATTGTCAGAGTCTTCGAAATCGGAGGATTCAAAGTATTCCTGACCACGATGCTCATGTAAAGCATGGTCCCGGTATCGATCGAAGTCGGTACCGAGTTGATCCGGTACCGATCTGTCGATTCCAGCCAAAGATGGTGTGGGAAGAATTCCCACCGGGGCCGGTACCATCGGTACTGGTACCAGTGTCTGTACCGGCGTAGGTACCGGCATCGGTATCGATGTTGGTACCGGTGCCCATTAAACCATAGGTGTCAATGGTACTGCAGCTGTAAGAAGAGCTGCAATGCTGCGTTCGATAGCGAGGAACCTCTGGTCTATCGACGCTGCCGATGCCTGGGTGTCGGTACCGGTGAAAACGGCCGGGATCCCTGAGCATGGAACCAGTAGTTCTTGCGAGGTCGAGGCCTCGAGAACATCTTGGAGCCCCCTTGATGCTTTCGAAGCCGAAGCCTCCCGCCGGGGCTGTTTTGCCGGAGTGGTTCCCTCAAGGGCAATGCCAATGGCCTCTCGATGCTTAGCAGGAGAGCTACCCTTTGAGGACCGGCTTTTTTGTTTAGTTACCTGAGATCCATGGGAGGAAGAGGAGGCTCTTGAAGATGTTGATGCAATGGATCTGGCATCCAAAGAAAAGAGGGTACCGAGCTTTGCAGCCCGGTTCTGTCTTCCTCTCTTAGTCATCCCCATACAGGAGAGACATTCAGATGGAGAATGTTCAGGCCCTAAACATTTAAGACACCAATCATGGGTGTCTGTGACGGAAATGATACCGCCATACTTAGTACATTTTTTAAAACCACTAGTTGGTTTTTCCATGTTTCAGGAATATGAGGCCTAATACCCAAAATGGTGCCTAGCACCGAAAAAGAAAAGTTTCTGAAGAGAAACAGTTCAAAGTATAAAATTTTTGAGAAAAGAACCGGCAGTACCGGTAGGCGTCATGCGGAGGCAAACGCAACCACAAGAAAACAATTTTAAAGACGGAATTTTCTGTGGTGACAGGGTATGGGTCCTGTCGGCTCCGCGGAAAACGAAGAACTGAAGAGGGACAGTTGGAAAGGTGGGAAGGCAGCGCACATGTGCCGAGGGATGCTCCCAAAAGCGTTCCTATTGGACGCTGGGGAGCGTTCCCGCGCAGGCTCCGTCGGTACCGATGATACCCATATGTGAAGACTACATTCCTGCTTGTTCCTGGAGATGTCACTTAACCCTCCATTGCCTCAGAAGAATCCAAGTTATCAATGTCCCTGTTTAATGTCCATTACCAAGTTTAAGTTGCAATGTAAACCGCTTTGGCTAAAATGATAAAGTGGTATAAAAAAACTGTTAAATAAATAGAGACGATCCAGTCTGGAGGAGTCTACCAGTGAGAGAAGTAAGGAGAGAAGAGGAAGCACAAGAGCAGCAGCCATCATGCGATCACCTCTCTGGCATTAGTGGGAACATCAAGGCACCACAGCAGCTTCAATCAAGTGGCATGGTAAGCTCCACATCCTAGCCACATGTCACTCCACAACGAAACTGACCAAATGGAAATATCAACTCATCTAAGGCGGACCTCCACCTGGCAGACCAGAGCCTAAGACCCTCGCCAAAGAGCCCTTGGTGTGGACCCCACTGCTAAGCTTATTGCAACTCCTTAGTCCTCAAAGGTAAGCCAATAACTTATAAATCATACTCTTTCCACATGACATTGAGGCACTCCTCCACATACAATAGCTATAAAAGCTAAGAAGGCTAACAAATTCAAGACCAAGATCAAATATTAATTCACACATCAGCACATAAGCATGACAACAAATTTCTACAAACTATGCATACTAACTGGTATCATTATAATAGCCACATTTTCCCACACTGAAGCATTACTATCATACATGGGCTTCATTCTAGTAACCCACAGATACAGTCACCATGGAATTAAAAAACACTAATACACCACCACTACTACTGAACATCTGGATAGCGCTACAGCACTGGCTTGGGAACCCAGAGACCAGGGTTCGATTCCCACTAGCACTCCGTGTGGTCTTGAGCAAGCCACTTAACCCTCCACTGCCTCAGAAGAATCCAAGTTATCAATGTCCCTGTTTAATGTACATTACCAAGTTTAAGTTACAATGTAAACCTCTTTGATTAAAATGATAAAGTGGTATAAAAACTGGTTAAATAAAAATAAAATTAAAAGTATGCAGCGCTGCACAGACACATGTAAATACAGTCCCTGCTCATCAGAGCTTACAATCTAGTCAAGACAGACAGCACAGTAGCTATAGACATGGGATACATCTAGGGGGAATGGTACGGAAACACAAAGGAGATCAGGTGAGTCAAGATCCAAAAGCAGCAGCAAAGAGGTGAGTTTTCAGCCTGGATTTGAAAAGGGTCAGAGAAGAAGCCTGACATACAGACTCAAGTAGTTTGTTCCAGGCGAAAGGAGCAGCAAGGTGAAAGGAACAAAGTCTGGAATTAGAAATAGAAGAGAAGGACACAGATAGAAGCGATTTGCCAGAAAAGCGGAGTTCCTGAGGAGGGGTGTGGGGAGAGATAAGAGAGGAAAGGTAGTGAGGAGCTGCAGAGTGAATGCACTTATAGGTCAGCAGGAGAAGTTTGAACTGAATTCGGAAACAGATAGGAAGCCAATGAAGTGACTTGAGAAGAGGGGTAATATGGGCATGACGAGGCTGGTGGAAGATTAGCCGCGCAGCAGTGTTGAACAAATTGAAGGTGAGAGATGATTCAGAGGGAGACCAGCAAGGAGTAGGTTACAATAGTCCAGACAGGAGGTGACTAAAGAGTGGATAAGTGTCTTAATAGTGTGTTCAGAAAGGAATGTTGATGTTGTAAGAAACGGCAGATTTTAGCTATCAGTTGGATGTGTGTGGAGAAGGAAAGAGAGGAGTCAAGGAGAACCTCATGGTTGCAAGCTGAGGAGACAGGGATGAGTAGAGAGTTATCCACAGATACTGAGGAAGGAGGAAGGGAGAGAAGGGTTTAGAGGGAAAAATAAGAAGCTCAGTTTTTGGCCATGTTCAATTTCAAGTGGTGGTGAGACACCCAAGCAGCAATGTCAGAAAGGCAGGAAGAGATCCTGGCCTGGATTGCCGGAGAGATTTCAGGTGTAAAGAGGTAGATCTGGGAGTCATCAGTGTAATGATGGTACTGAAAGCCATGGGAAGAGATGAGTGCACCAAGGGACTGGGTATAGAAAGGGAAATGGAGTGGACTCAAGACAGATTCTTGGGGTACATCAACCGAGAGTGGGATAGCAGTAGAGGGTCAATAGCATGAAGATTTCTAAAGAGGTTGGAGGAGACCAGACGAGGTTGAGGTGGTGAGTGATGAAGAGAAGCTTAGCAGGTGATGGTCTGATAAGGGAAGAAGTGAGGTACAGAAGTTTGAGGGGGAGCAATTAGAGAAGAATACAAGGTCGAGGCAGTGGGGTGAGTGGGGGCAGTAGAGCAAAGCTGGAGGCCAAATGAGGAGGTAAAGGAGAGGAGCTTTAAAGCATAAGGATCAGAGGGGTAATCAACATAAATGTTAAAATACCCAAGAATAAGGGGGGGGGGGGGAGGAAGATGAATCCAGAAAGAAGGAAAGCCATGAGTCAGTCAGAGAGAAAGGTAGAGGTGGACTTATCAGTGGGTTGATAAATGACAGCTAATTGGAGAGGTAGTGGAGTAAAAAGGCAGATGGAGTGGACTTCAAAGGAGGAAAAGGAGGAAGACTGAGGCAGAAACAGGGGTTGAAACTGACAGGAAGAAGAGAGTAGAAGCCCAACACCATCACCACGGCCAGTGGGACGAGGTGTGTGGGATAAGTGATAGCCACCATGACAGACAGCAACGACTGAAGCTGAGTCTTCTGGGAGGAGCCAGGTCTCAGAGCAAGAAGACGGAGAGCATTAGCGATAAAGAGATCATGGGTAAAGGCAGGTTTATTTGAGATGGAGAGTGCGTTCCACAAGGTGCATGAGAAAGGGGGAGAGGAGAGGGATATGAATAAGATTTGAGCTATTGCATAAGAATCTATTCTGGGAGTGTGGCAGAAGTCTGGAGGGGCCAGGGTTAGGGTTGATATCTCCAGAAGAGAGAAGAAAAAGGAATAGAAGTGCGGGGCAGAGAGGAGACAGCACAGCAGTAACAAGAGTGAGGTTGTTTCAGAGAGAGAGGTGATGACTGAATGATAGGGAGAAAGTGGTGAAGCTCAAGAGCTGATGACAGAGTAGATGACACAATGGTGGGGGAAGTGAGGATGGTAAAGGGGAGATAAGGGGGAGAGGCTTGAAGGTGTTGGTAGGAGGAAGTATGAACAATAGGAAGAGAAAGTGTTGAGGAGCCATAAAAGAGAGAGATGGAGAGGAGCACAAAAATCTGAAGACATAAATGGATAGATGGTAGAGATTGCAAGGGATAAGGTGCACAGAGTGGCTATAAGAGACAATAAGTCACAAGGTGGGTAGATTGAAGGGAGGGAGGGTGGGGTAATAGAGAAAGAGGCACAGCTGAAAACAGAGAGGGCGAGCTGAACAAGATTACAAAAATATTCTGAAAAGTAAGGCACTGTAACAATGATAAGAGAAATAAATAATATATACAGGCAGACAGACCTTACAAGCAGGCGGTTAAAATCAGACCCAAGCCAGGAGCACAGCAAGAAGGCAAATGGTTGAGCACACGTGGGGAGGAGGGTTAACAGTGCTTCGGGGGGGGGGGGGGGGGTTAAACTTTCAGCACACCGTAACTGGAGGGAGGCAGGCAGGCAGGGGGAGAGAAGGCTGCAGAGGGCAGAGGCAGAGTGGATAAGGCATTTGAAGTTAATACAAGGACATTGGTAGAGAAACAGCTACACTAAATACACCTCACATACTCTAAGGGGAATTCTAATCATCGTATGATCAGCTAAAAATACAAATGCAAGCAAACTACCAGGAATAGATCTTTCTCCTTCTTTGCCCCTAGATGCTGGAATAACCTCCCCTCACATATCAGAGCAATTAAGGAGCTTTCGCAATTCAGGAAAGCTCTTAAGCACCATTTGTTGCTCCTACACTTTTCCCACACTAATCTAACGCAACCATCCTCCACACCACATCTTATTCTTGAGGACACTAACACTCCTATAACTTGACTTACACAAACACAAACCAGACCTTGCCAGCATGGTTATATGTTGTAAATAGTTTATAAAGCAACTGTACATAGTTCCCCTGTTCTATCCCAAGTTATTCATCCTGTTATAATGTAAGCCTATGGCCGTTTGTCTGTGGCAATATTTCTGTTATTTGTAAACCGCACTGATACGAAAAAGCGCGGTATAGAAGAACTGTAAATAAATTAATTAATTAATTCCAATATTAATAAAATACCTAGAAAAAATGAATTTGATATTATGTGTGTAATTGAATCCTGGCTCTCTGATACCAACACCATCCTAACAAATCATCTCAAAATTTCAAATTAAGAAATCTTCAATTTCCCTAGAATAGGGTGTCAAGGTGGAGGAGTATTTATCATAGCAAAAAGTGACTTAAAATTCCATAACATTAACGCAGAAAGTATAGGGTCTATACATGATCACCATATCCAATAAACACCTATCCATAATTCTTGCATATAGATCCCCCACAGCAGGACTCAAATTATCAATCAACCTGGAATCAGTCTATGCAAATATAGAAACATAGAAACACAGAAACATGATGGCAGAAAAAGACCACATGGCCTATCTAGTCTGCGCTTCCATACCAACTACTATAGTCCCTTGTTTTCCTTTAGAGATCTTCTGCATTGGTCCCATGCTTTCTTGAATTCAGATACTACCTCCACTAGGAGACTGTTCCATGCATCTGCCACTCTTTCCATAAAGAAATATTTCTGCATAATACTTCTGAGTCTATCCCCTTTCACCTTCATTCAATGCCCCTCTTTGCAGAGTTTTCTTTCAGTTGAAAGAGGCTCTCCTCCTGTGCATTTATGCCATGGAGGTATTTAAACATCTCCATCATATCTCCTCTTTCCCACCTTTCCTCCAAAGTATAAATATTGAGACCTTTACGTCTATACCCATATGCCTTATGATGAAGTCCATTACCATTTTGGTAGCCACCTTCTGCACAGACTCCATCCAATTTATATCCTTTTTGAAGGTGTGGTCTCCAGAATTGCACAAGATACTCCATGTGAGGTCTCACCAAGACAAACAACTAGTGCTCCTAGGGGAGCTTAACCTTTCCACATTACCTCAAAGTCAATCCAGATCTTTCCTACAATCCATAGAAGCACTCAATTATAAACAATCAGTTCACAGACACATAATAGAGGCAACACGCTAGACCTCATATTCGCTCCCAAGATGATGGCAGAATTGAGTGTGATACCCCCGCCACAATTAATGCAAGTACCCTGGACGGATCACTGCACCATCACCTTCCACCTACCATGCAGGCAAATCACACATTATGTAACATAAACGGAAGAACCATCCCACAGATTCAGGCAATTTGATAAAAAAAGCATTCCTTGATGCAACTCTACCAAACCTAAACATAGAAATAGGTGACTTAGACTTCATTGTCTATAACTGGACAAATGACGAATGAAAACTCAACTGCACTACAAACCACAAAAATTTAAAAAAATACAAAGAGAAACCCCAATTTCACATGGTATACCTCCAAACTAAAAGAATTAAAGAGGGAACTAAGAAGAAACAAACGTAAATAGTGACAAAGGAAGAATATATAGTTACAAAACTATTACCTATTAAAATTACAGGAATATCACAGGAAGATTAACAAAAGTAAAAAGGAATTCCACACAAAACTAATTACAAGTTAACTCAACCGCCCCAAGAGGACTCTTTAGCATTGCCAAATCACTATGAAGGACATCTGATCAAAACTTCAAGGACACAATCTTAAGACCATAGCAACTAGTGGACTTCTTTCTAAGTAAATTCAATAATAGCACTATCAAACCAACAGCATTACCAAAGCAACATTAGACCCTTTAACCCAACTATCCCAGAGAATATAGAAAACATCACCCTCAATTTATTTAACATTTTTATATACCGCACTATTTATTATCAGCGCGGTTTACATGGAACTACAAAACATCAGATAAGATACATATATCTGTTTTTACATGGAACAGGAAGAAAAACTTGGAAAACCGGGGTAATTGTAACAAAGGATAATAGACATTGAACTATATACATATGATAGTAATATTACATGAAAAGGCATCTTGTTACCACAACATTACCATTTGATCCTTGCCCAGTTAGCTGGATCAAGATAGTCCGTACTGAGCTAACTAATATAATTTTAAAAATTATACATTTGCCATTCAAACAGGGCTATATACTTTCCAGTTTAAAAAGTGCATCAGTATGCCTGATTCTAAAAATCACAACAGCAGATCCAAATAACCCATATCCAGCCTACCTTTCTTAGCCAAAATTATGGAAAAAATAGTACAAAAGCAACTACAAGACCATATGGACACACATTCTCCTCTAGACCACAAAAGCATAGCTTCAAGCTGCACCATGGAATCGAAATGCTATTAACTTCACTCAAAGACAAAATAATAAAGGGAATCAAAAAACCCAAGCAGGGCTTTTACTGATTTTCCTACATACTGCATCTGCCTTCAACTTAGTCTCCCAAACTATACCACTTGCTCAGTTACAAGCAATTGGAATACAAAATACAGCACTAGAATGGTTTCGCTCATACCTAACAGAACGTAAACAAGAAGTCAAGATGGGAATACATAAATCCACCCTTTATATTCAGCAGCAACGAGTATCCCAGGGCTCTGCGCCATAGTCACTTCTCTTTAGCATATACATCAACCAATATGCAAAACTGTTGAAGCCTACAATGTATTCTATCACATCTGCACCAATAACATAATGATTTACCTGCCATTCTATACATCAAACCCAGACACCGTTAATGAGCTGTTTCAATGAAGTAAGCCACAAGCACCAAGCAGCTTGTTTATGTGCTTTCTCGCTCTATGCACCGGGTCTTTGGAATGCACTACCAGAGAAGATAAGAACCACCTCAGACCTTATAATATTCCACAGGGAATTAAAGATACTACTTTTTAGGGAACACTTCGGTACTGAAACTCAGCAGGTACAAAGCTAATTAAGGACCCATAAGAACATAAGAACATAAGACATGCCATACTGGGTCAGACCAAGGTCCATCAAGCCCAGTATCCTGTTTCCAACAGTGGCCAATCTAAATGCTAAATCGCAGCATATATCCAGCTACAACCTGATGATCGTTTTATTCACTGTTATCAATGTTGACCAAGTTAAGAGTTCAATATTATATGTACATCTAAGATTACTATTGTTAATTGATTTCAGATAAAGCAGTATACAAAAACAAATAAATAAATAAAATAGTACTGGAGTATAATTCCCAGCCTTGGAACTGTGTCTACCTCAAATGTTTTTCTATTTTTGTCATCAATGTAATGACTGATGAAACGGATGAAATATTAGTTTTAATATCACCTCATAAATTATATTTTCTCCCTATGATGAGAGATTTATTTAGTTAGCTGGTTTTATATACCACCTTATCAAAGTGTCAAGGTGGTTTACATGGAACAAGTTCAGCTTAACTTAATAAACATGGAACAGAGTAAGGTAAAAACTAGAAAAGTAGCAACAATAAGGAATGCCGGAATACACCAATGGTAAGGTCAGATACATATCTACATTGAACAGGTAGGTTGACTGCGGGCATGGATAAAGCAGAGGGGGAGTGTGGGCAGGGTGGAGGCAGGAACAGGAGGGGAGGGGACCAGAAGAAAATAGGGGGGAGGTCAATGGGAGAGTATGGCCTTGTGATCTAAGCAAGGGTTCCACCAAAGTGCTTCATGAAGAGATGTATCTTTAGTTTTTTCTGAAAGTCTTCAAGGTTACTCGTGGCTCGGATGTTTTCAGGTAGCGCATTCCATAGGTGTGGAGCATAGAGCGAGAATGCTCTGTTTGATGTTCAGCGGCTGCTCTTTCTGTGTGCTGGTAGGATTTGTCAGTGTGAATTGTGTGTTAGTTCTCCTTGGCCTGTCAGCTGGTGTCTTTGTGCTCTGTGCTGTCCTGGTTACCTTCTTATCTCTCCCATCACTTTTTCAATGTTTGTTCTGGTGGATCCTCTTCAACTTGTCATCCCTCTCTCTGTTGGTGTATCCCAAGGGTCTGTTCTGGACCCTCTCCTTTTCTATCTCTATATACACAGTCCCTTGGTACCCTAATCTCTTCCCATGGCTTTCAGTATCCTTTTTATGCTGATGACTCTCAAATCTATCTATTTACATCTGACATTTCTCTTACACTCCAAGCACATTTGCTTATCTGACATCACTGCCTGGGTGTCTCACCGCCATCTGAAATTGAACATGGCCAAGACTGAACTTCTTATTTTTCCCCTAAACCTTCCTCCCCCCTTCCTCCTTTCTCTATCACTGTTGATAACACTCTTTTACTTGCTGTTTCCTAGGCTCACAACTTAGGGGTCATCTTTGACTTCTCCCTCTCCTTCTCCACACATATCCAACAGATAGCTAAAACCTGTTATTTCTTTCTCTATAACATTAACAAAATTTGTCCCTTCCTCTATGAATACACTACTAAAACTCTTATCCACTTTTTGGTCACCTCCCGTCTCGACTATTGCAACCTCCTCCTTGCTGGTCTCCTTCAGAGTCATCTCTCTCCTCTTCAATCTGTTCAGAGCTCTGCTGCATGGCTAATCTTTTGCTAGCCCTGATACACTCATATAACCCCTCTTCTCAAATCATTTCATTGGCTCCCCTTCTATTTCCATATCCAATTAAAACCACTCCTTCTGACCTATAAATGCATTCACTCTACTGCCACTCACTATCTCTCCTCTCTCCCTACACCTCTCCTCGTGAACTCTGCTCTTCCTCTGGCTTTCTTCTCTCTATGCCCTTCTCTTCCACTGCCCCTCATTACCTTTCCTCTCTCCTTACACCCCTCCTCGTGAATTCCACTCCTCCTCTGGCTTTCTTCTCCCTATGCCCTTCTCTTCCACTGCCCCTCACGACCTTTCCTCTCTCCTCTCTCCCTACACCCCTCCTCTTGAATTCCACTTGTCCTCTGGCTTCCTTCTCTCTCTGCCCTTCTCTTCCACTGCCCCTCATTACCTTTCCTCTCTCCTCTCTCCCTACACCCCTCCTCTTGAATTCCACTCCTCCTCTGGCTTTCTTCTCTCTATGCCCTTCTCTTCCACTGCCCCTCATTACCTTTCCTCTCTCCTCTCTCCCTACACCCCTCCTCGTGAATTCCACTCGTCCTCTGGCTTTCTTCTCTCTATGCCCTTCTCTTCCACTGCCCCTCACGACCTTTCCTCTCTCCTCTCTCCATACACCCCTCCTCGTGAATTCCACTCTTCCTCTGGCTTTCTTCTCTCTATGCCCTTCTCTTCCAGTGCCCCTCATTACCTTTCCTCTCTCCTCTCTCCTTACACCCCTCCTCGTGAATTCCACTCGTCCTCTGGCTTTCTTCTCTCTATGCCCTTCTCTTCCACTGCCCCTCATTACCTTTCCTCTCTCCCCTCTCCCTACACCCCTCCTCGTGAACTCCACTCCTCCTCTGGCTTTCTTCTCTCTATGCCCTTCTCTTCCAATGCCCCTCATTACCTTTCCTCTCTCCTCTCTCCTTACACCCCTCCTCGTGAATTCCACTCCTCCTCTGGCTTTCTTCTCTCTATGCCCTTTTCTTCCACTGCCCCTCATTACCTTTCCTCTCTCCTCTCCCTACACCCCTCCTCGTGAACTCCACTCCTCCTCTGGCTTTCTTCTTCTCTCTATGCCCTTTTCTTCCACTGCCCCTCATTACCTTTCCTCTCTCCTCTCTCCCTACACCCCTCCTCGTGAACTCCACTCCTCCTCTGGCTTTCTTCTCTCTATGCCCTTTCTTCCACTGCCCCTCATTACCTTTCCTCTCTCCTCTCTCCCTACACCCCTCCTTGTGAACTCTACTCGTCCTCTGGCTTTCTTCTCTCTATGCCCTTCTCTTCCACTGCCCCTCATTACCTTTCCTCTCTCCTCTCTCCCTACACCCCTCCTCGTGAATTCCACTCGTCCTCTGGCTTTCTTCTCTCTATGCCCTTCTCTTCCACTGCCCCTCATTACCTTTCCTCTCTCCCCTCTCCCTACACCCCTCCTCGTGAACTCCACTCCTCCTCTGGCTTTCTTCTCTCTATGCCCTTCTCTTCCAATGCCTCTCATTACCTTTCCTCTCTCCTCTCTCCTTACACCCCTCCTCGTGAATTCCACTCCTCCTCTGGCTTTCTTCTCTCTATGCCCTTTTCTTCCACTGCCCCTCATTACCTTTCCTCTCTTCTCTCTCCCTACACCCCTCCTCGTGAACTCCACTCCTCCTCTGGCTTTCTTCTCTCTATGCCCTTTTCTTCCACTGCCCCTCATTACCTTTCCTCTCTCCTCTCTCCCTACACCCCTCCTCGTGAACTCCACTCCTCCTCTGGCTTTCTTCTCTCTATGCCCTTTTCTTCCACTGCCCCTCATTACCTTTCCTCTCTCCTCTCTCCCTACACCCCTCCTTGTGAACTCTACTCGTCCTCTGGCTTTCTTCTCTCTATGCCCTTCTCTTCCACTGCCCCTCATTACCTTTCCTCTCTCCTCTCTCCCTACACCCCTCCTCGTGAATTCCACTCCTCCTCTGGCTTTCTTCTCTCTCTGCTCTTCTCTTCCACTGCCCCTCATTACCTTTCCTCTCTCCTCTCTCCCTACCCCCCTCCTCGTGAACTCCACTCCTCCTCTGGCTTTCTTCTCTCTATGCCCTTCTCTTCCAGTGCCCCTCATTACCTTTCCTCTCTCCTCTCTCCCTACACCTCTCCTCGTGAATTCCACTCCTCCTCTGGCTTTCTTCTCTCTATGCCCTTCTCTTCCAGTGCCCCTCATTACCTTTCCTCTCTCCTCTCTCCCTACACCCCTCCTCGTGAATTCCACTCCTCCTCTGGCTTTCTTCTCTCTATGCCCTTCTCTTCCACTGCCCCTCATTACCTTTCCTCTCTCCTCTCTCTCTACACCCCTCCTCGTGAATTCCACTCGCCCTCTGGCGTTCTTCTCTCTATGCCCTTCTCTTCCAGTGCCCCTCATTACCTTTCCCCTCTCCCCTCTCCCTACACCCCTCCTCGTGAATTCCACTCCTCCTCTGGCTTTCTTCTCTCTATGCCCTTCTCTTCCAGTGCCCCTCATTACCTTTCCCCTCTCCCCTCTCCCTACACCCCTCCTCGTGAATTCCACTCCTCCTCTGGCTTTCTTCTCTCTATGCCCTTCTCTTCCAATGCCCCTCATTACCTTTCCTCTCTCCCCTCTCTCTACACCCCTCCTCGTGAACTCCACTCCTCCTCTGGCTTTCTTCTCTCTATGCCCTTCTCTTCCAATGCCCCTCATTACCTTTCCTCTCTCCTCTCTCCTTACACCCCTCCTCGTGAATTCCACTCCTCCTCTGGCTTTCTTCTCTCTATGCCCTTCTCTTCCACTGCTCCTCATTACGTTTCCTCTCTCCTCTCTCCCTACACCCCTCCTCGTGAATTCCACTCGTCCTCTGGCTTTCTTCTCTCTATGCCCTTCTCTTCCACTGCCCCTCATTACCTTTCCTCTCTCCCCTTTCCCTACACCCCTCCTCGTGAATTCCACTCCTCCTCTGGCTTTCTTCTCTCTATGCCCTTCTCTTCCAGTGCCCCTCATTACCTTTCCTCTCTCCCCTCTCCCTACACCCCTCCTCGTGAATTTCACTCGTCCTCTGGCTTTCTTCTCTCTATGCCCTTCTCTTCCAGTGCCCCTCATTACCTTTCCTCACGCACCTCTCCCTACACACCTCCTCGTGAATTCCACTCCTCCTCTGGCTTTCTTCTCTCTATGCCCTTCTCTTCCACTGCCCCTCATTACCTTTCCTCTCTCCCCTCTCCCTACACCCCTCCTCGTGAATTCCACTCCTCCTCTGGCTTTCTTCTCTCTATGCCCTTCTCTTCCACTGCCCCCCATTACCTTTCCTCTCTCCTCTCTCCCTACACCCCTCCTCGTGAATTCCACTCCTCCTCTGGCTTTCTTCTCTCTATGCCCTTCTCTTCCACTGCCCCTCATTACCTTTCCTCTCTCCTCTCTCCCTACACCCCTCCTCGTGAATTCCACTCGTCCTCTGGCTTTCTTCTCTCTATGCCCTTCTCTTCCACTGCCCCTCATTACCTTTCCTCTCTCCTCTCGCCCTACACCCCTCCTCATGAATTCCACTCGTCCTCTGGCTTTCTTCTCTCTATGCCCTTCTCTTCCAGTGCCCCTCATTACCTTTCCTCTCTCCTCTCTCCCTACACCCCTCCTCGTGAATTCCACTCGTCCTCTGGCTTTCTTCTCTCTATGCCCTTCTCTTCCACTGCCCCTCATTACCTTTCCTCTCTCCCCTCTCTCTACACCCCTCCTCGTGAACTCCACTCCTCCTCTGGCTTTCTTCTCTCTATGCCCTTCTCTTCCAATGCCCCTCATTACCTTTCCTCTCTCCCCTCTCCCTACACCCCTCCTCGTGAATTCCACTCCTCCTCTGGCTTTCTTCTCTCTATGCCCTTCTCTTCCACTGCCCCTCATTACCTTTCCTCTCTCCTCTCTCCCTACACCCCTCCTCGTGAATTCCACTCGTCCTCTGGCTTTCTTCTCTCTATGCCCTTTTCTTCCACTGCCCCTCATTACCTTTCCTCTCTCCCCTCTCCCTACACCCCTCCTCGTGAACTCCACTCCTCCTCTGGCTTTCTTCTCTCTATGCCCTTCTCTTCCAGTGCCCCTCATTACCTTTCCTCTCTCCTCTCTCCCTACACCTCTCCTCGTGAATTCCACTCCTCCTCTGACTTTCTTCTCTCTATGCCCTTCTCTTCCACTGCCCCTCATTACCTTTCCTCTCTCCCCTCTCTCTACACCCCTCCTCGTGAACTCCACTCCTCCTCTGGCTTTCTTCTCTCTATGCCCTTCTCTTCCAATGCCCCTCATTACCTTTCCTCTCTCCCCTCTCCCTACACCCCTCCTCGTGAATTCCACTCCTCCTCTGGCTTTCTTCTCTCTATGCCCTTCTCTTCCACTGCCCCTCATTACCTTTCCTCTCTCCTCTCTCCCTACACCCTCCTCGTGAATTCCACTCGTCCTCTGGCTTTCTTCTCTCTATGCCCTTTTCTTCCACTGCCCCTCATTACCTTTCCTCTCTCCCCTCTCCCTACACCCCTCCTCGTGAACTCCACTCCTCCTCTGGCTTTCTTCTCTCTATGCCCTTCTCTTCCAGTGCCCCTCATTACCTTTCCTCTCTCCCCTCTCCCTACACCCCTCCTCGTGAATTCCACTCCTCCTCTGGCTTTCTTCTCTCTCTGCCCTTCTCTTCCACTGCCCCTCATTACCTTTCCTCTCTCCTCTCTCCCTACACCCCTCCTCGTGAACTCCACTCCTCCTCTGGCTTTCTTCTCTCTATGCCCTTCTCTTCCAGTGCCCCTCATTACCTTTCCTCTCTCCTCTCTCCTTACACCCCTCCTCGTGAATTCCACTCGTCCTCTGGCTTTCTTCTCTCTATGCCCTTCTCTTCCACTGCCCCTCATTACCTTTCCTCTCTCCTCTCTCCCTACACCCCTCCTCATGAATTCCACTCCTCCTCTGGCTTTCTTCTCTCTATGCCCTTTTCTTCCACTGCCAACTCCAGTCTTCGATCTTTTCACCTAGCTGCTCTTTATGCCTGAAACAAACTTTCTGAATCTATACATCAGGTCTCATCTCTCCCCCTTTTCAAATCCATGCTAAAAGCTCAACTTTGAGGCTGCTTTTGGATCCTAATCCCTTTTCTCCTTGTGACTCCTTTCCTTATTTAAACCCATTGTTTCTCTTGTATTGTACTGTGTGTCTTGATTAGATTGTAAGCTCTAATGAACAGGGACCCAGGGCTGGCCCGTCCATTGAGCAAGAATGTTCTTTGCACAGGGCCCCGCGTTTCAGGGGGCCCCGCGCAAAGAACATTCTGCTTTTTTTTAAAATTATATTTAAAAAAAAAAGCTGGCTCTGGCTGCTGCCGCGGCCTCCGCGGCAAAATGGAGTGTCCCGCAGGGCCCCCTCTCCTCGCTGAGCCTCTCTGCAAGGGCTTTCAGATTCGCGAAGGGAGAGTATCTGTCTCCCTCGCGTCTCTGTTAAGCCCGCAGGGGCTAATGGGAAATTTCCCATCTGCGCCTTTAGACGCGAGGGGCTGATGGGAAATTTCCCATTAGCCCCTGCGGGCTTAACAGAGACGCGAGGGAAACACTCTCCCTTCGCGAATCTGAAAGCCCTTGCAGAGAGGCTCAGTGAGGAGAGGGGGCCCCGCGGGACACTCAATTCTGCCGCTGCCGCGGCGGCAGCAGCAGCAGCCAGAGCCAGGTTTTTTTTTTAATTTTAAATTTGCCAAAAGCCGATATGGGGGGGGGGGTGTTAAGACTGGGCTGGGCTGGGCTGGTGGGGGGCTGGGCTGTTTAAGACTGTGGCTGGGCTGGGCTGGGCTGGGGGGGGTGTTAAGACTGGTGCTGGGCTGGGCTGGGCTGGGGGGGGTGTTAAGACTGGTGCTGGGCTGGGCTGGGCTGGGGGGGTGTTAAGACTGGTGCTGGGCTGGGCTGGGCTGGGGGGGGTGTTAAGACTGGGCTGGGCTGGGGGGGGTGTTAAGACTGGTGCTGGGCTGGGCTGGGCTGGGGGGGTGTTAAGACTGGTGCTGGGCTGGGCTGGGGGGGTGTTAAGACTGGGGCTGGGCTGGGCGGGGCTGGGGGGGTGTAAAGACGTGATGGGCTGGGCTGGGTTGGGTTGGGGGGGTGTTAAGACTGGTAATGGGCTGGGCTGGGCTGGGCTGGGGGGGGTGTTAAGACTGGTAATGGGCTGGGGGGGTTAAGACAGGTAATGGGCTGTGGGCTGATGGGGGCTTTCTGGAAATGGGGTGATGGGGGGTTAAGACTGGTAATGGGCTGGGGGGGGCTAGGACTGGAAATGGGCTGTGTGCGGTGGGGGGGGGGGGGTTAGCACTGGTAATGGGCTATGGGGGAGTTAAGACTGGTAATGGGCTGTGGGCTGATGGGGGCTGTCTGGAAATGGGGTGATGGGGGGTTAGGACTGGTAATGGGCTGGGGGGAGTTAAGACTGGTAATGGGCTGTGGGCTGATGGGGGCTGTCTGGAAATGGGGTGATGGGGGGTTAGGACTGGTAATGGGCTGGGGGGGGGTTAAGACTGGTAATGGGCTGTGGGCTGATGGGGGCTGTCTGGAAATGGGGTGATGGGGGTTAGGGCTGGTAATGGCTGGGGGGGGGGGGTTAAAACTGGTAATGGGCTGTGGGCTGATGGGGGCTGTCTGGAAATGGGGTGATGGGGGGTTAGGACTGGTAATGGGCTATGGGGGGATTAGGACTGATAATGGGCTATGGGGGGCTAGGACAGGACATGGGCTGATGGGGAGGGGTTAGGACTTGAGGTGGGCTGATGTGGTTAGGACTGGTAATGGGCTGTGGGCTGATGGGGAAGGGGGTTAGGACTGGCAGTGGGCTATGGGGGGCTGACTGGAAATGGGCTGATGGGGTTAAGACTGGAAGTGGGCTGATGGGGGGGTTAGGACTGGTAATGGGTTATAGGGGGGGCTTAAACTGAAAATGGGTTGATGGGGGGTTAGGACTGGAAGTGGGTTGATGGGGGGCTAGGACTGGTACTGGAAATGGGCTGTTGGGGGGAGCTAAGATTGGAAATGGGCTGTGGTGGGGGCTTGAATTGAAATGGACTCATGGAGGGGCTAGAACTGGAAGTAGGCTCATGGGGAGGCTTGGACTGGAATTGGGCTGAGTGGAGGGGAGCTAGGATTTGACATGGGCTGATGGTGGGGCTAGGAAATGACTAGAAATGGGCTGATGGGGGGCTAGGATTGGAAATGAGCTGATGAAGGGACTCAGACTGAAAATGGATGGGGGAGCTAGGACTGGAAATGGGTTGATGGGGGGTAGGACTGGAAATGGGCTGATGCAGGGACTAGAAGGGAATGGATGCTAGGTGAGACTGGAACTAGAAGGGAGCTGATGTTGGGGGAGGATTAGAATGGGATGGGGCTGGGAGAGTAAAATGGAGAGGGGAAAAATATTTTGTGTGGGAGGGATGAAAAATCTACAATTGGCCGGTTATTGGGAGAGTAAATGGGGATTGAGGATGGAGGGGTAAAATTTGTGTGGATGAAATAGGAATGAGGAAAGAGCAAAAGGAGAAAGATTAGTATGTTAAAGCAGATGTAGAGAGAGAGAATGGAAAAAAAAAACTAGAAGAGAGAAGAAAGAACAAATGGACAGCAGACGATGGAGAGTTAGCAGAAAACATGAAGAAACCAGAAGAAAGTGGCTGGAGCAATTGCAACTGAAAAAAAATGCACAAAAGGTAGAAAGATCTCTCTTTATTTTGAATTTATTAACTGGAATATGAAAGCTCTGGGAAATGTGCATCATTAACGTCTGCGCTTTGTTTGGTACAAGAGGAAATTAATTTATAGTTTTATTTCTACAGTGTTGTTGTACATTCCAAGTTTGGCTTTTGGGGTTCCCAGTTTAATTATTGCCTTCCTGTTTCTAAATTGTGATTCCTTGTTTGATGATGGTCTATGTTCTGCATGTGTAACTGAGCTGAGGTATTCTGTTTATGTAATTCCTATTTGACATTGCCACTTGTTCTCTTTCCCCAGTATTCTCTGAAATGTATTGGTTTAATATTTGCAGTGTTGCCTTTTGATAGGTAGGGTCTGGTGCTTTGTGAGTCCTGGTAATGCTGTCAGGATATGGCGGGTTTGCTATGGGTTCTAAATGGGCAGCGTTTGTAGTAGTTCCTAATGTGCCTGGCGGTTGGCACTGGATTATAGTAATGTAGAAATCTTTTAGTCTTTCTTTATCCATACCCTCATTAAGAGACATGTTTACTAAAAGTTAGTGTATGGTAACATTATGCAAATATTTATGCAAATAAGGCCACTTATGCAAATGAGGCCCCGCACCGAGTCTCCGCACATGGCCCCGCACCCCCCTTGGGCCGCCCCTGCAGGGACCATCTTCTATATGTATTTGTACAGCGCTGCGTATGCCTTGTGTGCAGCCAAGAAAGCAAAACGAATCCTAGGAATCATAAGGAAAGGAATGGAGAATAAAACCAACATAATGCCTCTGTATCGTTCCATGGTGCGACCGCATCTTGAATATTGTGTGCAGTTCTGGTTGCCGTATCTTAAAAAGGATATAGCAAAATTAGAAAAGATACAGAGAAGAGCCACCAAAATGGTAAAGGATATGGAAGGATACCCCTATGAGGAAAGGCTTAAAAGGTTAGGACTCTTCAACTCCCCCCTCCCCTATCCATCCAACAAATCCAAATCGCCCTTCATGCTGCTTCCTGGCAAGTGTATATCCCTGCAGTCCTTACTCACGGCTAAACATTCATGTAAATAGTTAAGAGGCCCAGCTACCAGTATACTATGGTATATGTGATTAAACTGGTATTTAAACAGTTCTTTGTATCATAGTTCACAACATGTTCTCTGTAACTGAGTTCTTTGTTCGACTTAAACTGCCCCTGATTGATGGAAGGGGCATATAGAAAACTGTTTAAATAAAATAAATAAACAAACTTGCAAAAGAGACAGCTGAGGGGAGATATGATAGACGTCTATAAATTAATGAATTGAGTGGAATGTGTTAACGTAGATCAGTTGTTTATGCCATCAAAAAGTAGAAAGGCTATAGGACATGCAATGAAGCTACAATGGAACCCATTTAAGATTAATAAGAGAAAATATTTTTTTAGTCAACACGTAATCAAACTCAAATTTGTTTCCCAAGGGTGTAGTAAAAGTTATTAGTGTAACTGGATTTAAAAAAGGTTTGGACAAGTTCCTGGAGCAAAGGTCCATAAACCATTATTAAAGAGGACTCGGGAAATCCACTGCTTACCCCAGGATGAGCATTGTGGAACCTGTGTGCCTTTTAGGAACCTGCAAGGTACTTGTGACCTGGATTGGCCACTATTGAAACAGGATACTGGGCTTGATTTATTTATTTATTTGTGCTTATTTACCGCCTTTCGTGAATCAAAGCGGTTTACAATGAATTCAAAGAATTGAACAGTACATTTAACAAAAAATACATGTAACATTGTGAACAAGGAGTGATAGGGATTAAGGGAAGAAATAACTTAAAACAGCAATCTGCCGATTTAAGCAATAACTATATACAGAGCACTGAGCATGTTGTTTAAGTATACTGATCTTGAAAGCATCTTGAACTGTGAGCAGGACTGTTGCTTTACTTGGAGAATTTTTGAACTAAGTGATTAGTTTGCCAAAGTATTCCTTGAACAGAAATATTTTTAGAAGTTTATGGAACGATTTAGGATCCTTAGTGTCTCTTATGAAGGCAGGAAGTGAATTCCATAAGAGTGGGGCGTAAAGGGAGAAGGCTGTCTTGGGCGTTGTTGAGTTGCAGCTTCTGAATTCAGCGTGTACCTCAAGGGACTTTTTATTGCTACTTCTTCGTGGTTTGTTTTCTGGATTGACTCGAATAAATGCTTCAGGCAAGTGGATGATTCTGCTTGGAGGGCTTTGAATATAGTGTGAATAACTTTGAATTTTATTCTACTCTCAATTGGTAGCCAGTGCAGCTGTTTTAATATCAGGGTAATGTGATCTTTGATTGGGACTTGCGAGATTACTCTAGCCGCTGTATTTTAAGCTAGCTGAAGGCGGCGGATGCTTTGCTGTGGGAGGCCCATTAGTATGGCATTACAGAAATCAAAGTGTGGGAAAATTATTGCCTGGACTGCTGTTCTGAAGTCACTTGTGGAGAGGAGAGGTCTTAAATGTTGAAGCATCTTTAGCTTGGCGTAGATGGCTTTTGTTAAGTTGCTCACATGCTTGGCGAAATTAAGCTGCTGATCTAGTTTGAAGCCCAAATATCTCACATCTTTTTTAACTTGGATACTTGCTTCTTTTATCTTAATAGCTTTTGGTGGAGTGAAGGAGTTGTCCTTTGTAATGAATAGAATTTCTGTTTAATTCAAGTTTATTTGAAGGTTGTGTTCTCCTAACCATGTAATAATGTTATTGAAACATTCCTCTATCTTTTCTAAGTTTAGCTGTTTGGTGTTGATTTGGGTGTATAACCTAATATAGCTACTGCATATTATACCACTGTAAATAGTTCTACATCATTTTATTGTAAAAGAGAATATAACTGTTTTGTATTACTCATATTGTTACCTGTAAACCGCGATTGATCTACTGGAAATCGCGGTATAGAAATGTTAATAAAATAAGTAAATAAATAATATCATCAGCATACAAGTGATAATAAATGCCATGACTCTTAATTATGCTGCAAATAGGTTGAATATATAGGTTGAAAAGAAGTGCTGATAACGCAGAACCTTGGGGTATGCCTTTCTTTGGTAGAATGGGCTTGACGTGTTATTACCCATTTTTACTTGGATGGTTCGGTTTGAAAGGTAGGATTTAAACCATAACAAAACTTTGTCTTTAAGGCCGATTTCTTCTAATCTAAGTATGAGGTATTCATGTAATATGGAGTCATATGCTGCTGTTATGTCAAGGAAAATTAGGATGAATCCAGAATTAGGTTTTACATTTCCTTTTAGAAGCTTGTCTGTTAATGCCATGAGGAGGGTTTCTACTCTGTGACTGATTCTAAATCCGTATTGTTGCGGATTTTGTAGCTGGAGCTGAGCTGCCTTTTCTAGGATTTTTGCCATAAATGGCAGACTTGAAATAGGTCTTTAAGAGCTTGGTTTTGATTTATCCAGATCCTTGCCTTTGAAGAGGGGACGGATAGAGGCTCTTTTTAAATCTACTGGAATATAGCCTTGTTCTAATGAGGAGTTTATTAGATTTAGCATATGAGGAGCAAGACTGTCACGAGTCATTGGTATCCATCTGGCTGGGCAAGGGTCACGAGCAGAAGTTATTGAAGTGTGTAGAGATTTGATTATATCATCTAGCTGTCTTTTAGAGATGAGAGAAAAACTTTTCCAGACCTGATTTATAGGCACGGCGCTTGTTTTGAATTGGTGATCTGTTGATGATAATGTGCCCACCTTGTCCTTGTAGTATTTGGTCATGGCATGTGCATCTGACACGACAGTGGAGTTGTCCTCCTTCGGGTTGCTTGTTAGGGATTTAACTATATCAAACATTTCCCTGATGGACCTTGGTCTGACCCAGTGTGGCATTTCTTATGTTCTTGTAATGCTATATAAATGATCAATAGTAGTAGTAGAAGTTTTTTGAATTAGTAAATGCTGGTATTCTAAAGAAAGATTTGGTATGCTTTGAAGGTAGTGAGGAGGGCCTTGTATTTGGAGTGTGATATTATAGGAAGCCAGTGGAGATTTCGGAGTATTTATTTATTTAGTTGTAAACTTTTCTATACCACCCCTTCCAGAGATCAGGGGCGGTTTACAGAGAACAGAAAAACAATGACATTGAATTTTTTGTAGCATAATAAATATTTACAACAAACAGTTAACATAGCAACTATTTACAGACTTTTATATTCAACTTTAGCACTAAGTCTTATTGAGGTACTTACATTGATATGAGGTGAAAAACTATGTGGAAGAATGAGGTTATGATTGAGTTTGTGTAAATGGGATACTAGGTAGGATGGTCAGAATGTGCTTGTTGGGCTTGATCAGAGGTGTGGTCTAGATTATAGAAGTGCTGGATGAACAAGTATGTTTATAGCTCCTTTTGGAAGGTTTGGAGGTCTTTGATCTCTCCTAGCTTCACTAGGAGATTATTCCATTGAACAGGTGCAATATATGAGAATGCACTGTTGCTTGTTATCTGTTTTGTTTTTCGTATTGAGTCAGGGACTAACAGAGTGTTGAGGTTCCTCCTTCTTCTCGTTCTGTTTTCAGGGAGTGATTTGAATCAATGTTGAGAGATGAGATGGGGCTATTTTGTTGATTATTTATTTATTTATTTTTATTTATTTAGCTGTATTTATATCCCGCTTTTCCCTGGGTCAAAGCGGTCAATTGGGAGATACATTTAACACGAGGGGATATGACACACATACGCTAATACTTACAGGGAACATGGGCAATGGAGGGTTAAGTGGCTTGCCCAAGACCACAAGGAGTGCCTATAGGACTAGAAATCCCAGTCCCTCCGGCCTGAGATTGCTGTCCCCAGGTGGGACTTGAACCCCCGGCCCTCCGGCCTGAAGTACCTTGTCCTAACCACTAGACCACTCCTCCCTCCCTTGATTAGCTTCAAGATGGTCACTATGGATTTATATGGAATCCTACTGGCAACAGGGAGCCAGTGGAGGGCATATAAAATGGGAGAGATGTGGCCAGATAGCCTGGCTTTAAAGATAATTTGAGCAGTAACATTTTGGGTCATTTGGAGTATGTTTAGGTTTTTCTTGGTTATGCCTTGTAGTATACCGTTGCAATAGTCTAGGTGTGGTGTGATTAGAGCTTGAACAATGGTTCTGAAATCATCTCTGTCTATAAGTGGTCTGAGTTGTTGAATGGTCCTAAGTTTGAAGAATATGGTTCTAGCTGTTTGTTTTATGTGGGGAGTTAAGCTGAGTGTCCTGTCAAGAGCAACTCCTAAATATTTTACCTCTGGTTTAACTGGGAGGGTGATATTTTGAAACTTGATAAATGGAGGGGGGTGAAGTTGGGGTTTCTTGATGTAAATAGTATTTCAGTCTTTCTGAAATTAATGTGCATATTCTTTGAATGGAGTTATAGTTCAGCTTCACAGAGACAGACTGCTAGATTGTCATAATTGGGGTTAGATATGTCAATTGGTGAGGACAACATGTCGTCTGCATAAATGTAATAGTTTATATTGTGTCATTTGAATATGGAACATATAGGATGAAGATATAGGTTAAAGAGGAGGGCAGAAAGTGTGGAGCCTTGCGGAATTCCCTGTTCTTATGGGAAAGGTGATGAAGAGACTTGATTGATTTATACATATTGGACCCGGGTAGATATACATGATTTAAACCAATCAAGAGTTCTTTCCTTTATACCTAATTGATTAAGTCTAGAAATGAGCATGTTATGATTTACATTGTCAAAAGCGGAGGACATGTCAAGAAATACAAGTATAAAGGCTTGCTTAATGTTATCCATGCCTCTGATGAGAGAGTCAAAAAGGGCCAGGAGGAGGGTTTCCACACCATGGAATGGACAAAACCCGCATTGATGCTCATCTAGAGGGGCAGTTGTGTCTATAAAGTCCTGAAGCTGGAGTTGGAAAACCTTTTCAATGATTTTGGCCAGGAAAGGGATGCTGGCGATGGGCTGATACAAGGTGGGGTCATTATTGTTTAGCGACTTCTTTTTAAGTAACGGGAGAATTGCTGTGAGCTTGAGGTCTTTTGGCATGAAGCCTTGGAGTAATGATTGGTTCACTATATTTAGAATGTAAGGAGTTAGTTCTGCTTTTGTTGCCTTCATCCAGGCTACAGGACATGGATCTAAGAGTGATGTAGTTGTATTAATTTTTGCAATTGTCTCCAGCAGTTGTTTGCTATTACTGAGGTGGAAAGATTTCCATTCATTGGGGTTATTCGTTATTGGAGGTAACGGATCAGGTACTGAGGGGACGCTTTGCTTGAGCTGGTTAGCAAAATGATTAGCTAGTATCTGAGGGTTGATAGGGATCTTGTGGAGGTTTTCATCAGGAGCTTTAGTTAAGGATTTAATAATCTTGAATAGCTTCCTTGGTCGGTTGATGGCTTTCGATAGGGTTCTTGTATGGTGTTGTTTTTTGGCACTATTTTTAGCTTCTTTGTAGGAATTGAGAGTTGCAAAATATAGTTCTCCGAGTTCAGGGGTTTTTTGTTCTCCATTTATATTCTAACTTTCTGAGTTCCTTTTTTAAGATGGTTAGTTCAGCAGTATACCATTTTTCGGTTACTTTGCAATCGGGTCTTTTATTTATAGGAAATGGTTCAGAAGCTGTCTTTATAGAGGTGTTCCAATTTGTTACTTTCCTTGCTAAGGTTGTTTGAATATTCATCTAACTTTGGTATAATAGTTTCTAGGAATTTTTCCTTAACAAAGGGACGGAATCTCGGCCCTTGGTGTGTGGTATTGGTATGCAATGCGGCAATATGAGGGATGTGTAGGGAGATGCGTATCATAAAATGGTCAGACCAGGGGACCTGAGTTATGGTGGGTGGACTATATTGAGGTAGCTCAGTTATGTGTTCAGGGAGGAATACCAAATTGAGAGTGCTGCCTTTAATGGGTGTCAGGTAATTGATTGTTTGCCTAAAATCCATTTCTTCCATTGAGTCGAGGAAAGCCGTTTCTTGGTTGTTGGAGAGAGAGGCTAGATTAAAGTCTCCAAGAATAATATGGGGTTTTCTTAATGGGGAGTTACAGGCAGATTCGAGGATTGTAGTTATATTTTAAGTATTAGAAGTGAGTGGTCTGTATATAAGGCAAATAGCTATGTTTGTATTTTCTATTTTGAGGATATCCATTCCCTCCTGGTTATCACATATGGTGGGGGAGAGATTAAGACCAGATTTTGCTATTGCGAGTACTCTCCCTCCTCTTTTATGATCCCTAGTACAGTTGAAAATGGTATATCCATGCACATTTAGTTGGTTTAGGAGAACCAAGTCATATTCTGTTAACCATGTTTCAGAGATACAAAGGAGATCTGGCTTTTCGTCAGTAATGAGGTCAATTATAAGATGGATTTTATTTCTAATTGACCTGGCATTGATGAGGATGAATTTTAGTATTGTAGAGGGGTTAGGGTTTTTTTTGAGGTTATCCTTTGGAGTTAGGTTTATATGGATTAGCCTCCGGTTCTGACCATTCTGGTACGGGAGTGTTCTCTCCATGAATGGATGTCTGTTATAATAGTTATAGTGGTCTTGTCTGGGGTGGTAGGGGATGATATGGATGTAAGCAGAGTCAAGGAGGTTAAGAGGAGGAGAGAGGGTGTGGAGGTAGGGGGTGGATGTGAGTAATAAGCCAATTGTGTAAAACATACATTTAGGGTGAGTGTGAGCATTTTTCTGAGCTCCATTCTAGTACAATTCAAAAACAGAGAGTCAAACCGTGGCAGTGTAGTAAGGGTTATAGTGTATAAGCAGCTCAATAACCAACAGATAGTACAGGATAAAGTTTGATAGAGTACAGGATTACAAGTATTTTACAGGCAAGATAGTGAAAATTTCCTGACTTACAATATACAGCTGGTGGAGGCTCTGAGTAGGATTCGGGCGGTGGTATTGTGGGCCACTTGTAGGGGGTGGATTGCAGAAGCTGGTAGTCCCTGGAGAATAATGTTACAATAATCCAGGTGTGGGAATACCAGGGCCTGGAAAACTGTGCAGAAATCATGCTGTCAAGTATGGGTTGCAGAGCACAGACTGTTTTTGTTTTGTGGTAGGTAAGTTTGAGAATGTTACTGATGTGTAGCTACATAGTTAGACCCTTGTCTAGGGTGACTCCCAGGTAGCGCACTTGCGACTTTATTTGAACTTGTGCATCTGGTATATTCAGGTGTGTGGGCGGCGTGAAGTCTGTATCTCTGGTAATATGGAGAACCTCAGTCTTCTGGAGATTCACGGATAGGCTGTGACTTGTTAGCCACTGCGTAAGTGCTGTGAAACAGTTGATCAACGAGGCGTAGTTAGGGCATAGTGCAGTGAATGGAACATAAATCATTATGCTGTCGGCATAGATATCTTGTGTGATGTATGATAGAGCAGATGGGCTGTATGCATATATTGAACAGGAGGGAGGATAGTGCATCTCCTTGAGGTACACCTTGTTGTAATTTGAATGGGACAGAAGCGATGCCTGATGTTTGTACCTGTGTTGTCGCTTGTATAGATAGGAGGTGAACCATTTTATAGTTGTGCTACGTCAGCCTATTGCTTGTAAGTGGTCGCATAGTGCTTCATGGGGTACAGAGTTGAAGGCTTCAGCAATCTCCAGGAAGATGAGCATGAATCCTTGGTGAGGTTTATGAGTGCCATTGGTTAGTCTGTCCATAAAGGCTGTTAGCAAGGTTTTGACCCCATGGTTGGGTCTGAAGCCATGCTGTTGTATGTCAAGGGGTGCATGAATGTTAATATAGTCCTGGAGTTGTATTTGCACAACCTTTTTGATGATCTTTGCAAGGAATGGCAGGCTGGACATAGGGCAGTAGAAGCTTGGCGTGATCGGGTCCAGGTTGTTGTTTCTGAGTGTAGGTCAAATCGAGGCTTGTTTGAGGTTAGATGGTATGTAGCCTTGGGTGAGAGAGAGCCGAGTGACTTTAAGCAGTAAAGGTGCGAGTTCAGAGCGAGCTATCTTGATCCAATTCACTGTGCAGGGATCTAAGGGGGAAGTCGTAGTGTTTATGTTAGAGATGATGTTCTCTAGGTGCTCCAGGGTAATGTGGTGGAAGGTGTGCCATGTGTTAGTGGTAGGGTTGTAGTATGTTAATGGTGTGTCAGTGGTTGGTGTGTTTCCCTTGATGCTCCTTTATCTTTGAAGTGAGTTGTGGGGATGAAACCTCATGTTTGATGTTTGGAGTAGGATTTTGTAATACTGATTTAACTATGCTGAATAGTTCTCTAGGTCGGTTCAAGGAGCTTATGATGAGCTTGGAGTTGTATTCTTTTTTGTTTCTATTGAGGGTGATTTGGTATTCCTGTTACAAGGTCATATAGCTGTCTCAGTCAGTTGTTTTTGAGCAACACCATTTTCTTTCCAGCTGTCGGAGTCTATGCTTAATGTTCCTGAGTTCTGCGGAGTACCTTATCAGGATAAGAAGAACGGAGCTTAAGCTGTGTGGGAGAAAAACACAAGCCGGAGTCTATAAATAAGGTCATTGATGCGATTAAGCATTAGCAGTAAGACTTTGTCTGCTAGCTGTGCTACAAGGAGTCTGAGACCTTAAGAAACCGGTTTGGTTTAATATATAAGAATAGTGACACTGAAGCTTCTTTTTCTAAAGCTGTTTAAGTTGAACGCACCATAGTGATTAGATGGTTCCAGTTTTGGACTAGGTTGTCGAGGTCTTGAGAATCTAGATCCAATTGAGGTAGATTTGTATTCAGAAATTGTTCTTTGTCTATGTGTCAAAACCTTCTTGTGCTGGGTTGTGGGTGCAGGTGTGGTTATGGGGTTGGATCTTGAGAAAGATGAAAAGTGATTAGTTTGTGGTCAGAGCAGGGGGCTGATAGTGTGGTGGGGAATGGGAGGTGAATGTTTTGGAGTATGCGGTTGGCAACAAAAATGAGGTCCAGCAATCGTCCTCTGTTGCGGGTTGGTTGGTTTACTATTTGAGTGTATTCCAGTGCTTCTATAATGTCCATAAAGGATTTGGCGGCTCTGTGTGGGACTGAGGTTAGGTTCAGGTCATCTAAGACTTACTTGTTGCTCATCGGCCAGTCGCAGGTGGTCTAAAGGATGTTTTTAGTTGGTCACCAATGCGGCAGGGGATCTATATACCAGGCAGAGTGTGAGGCACTTATTTGTTATGACGAGCATGTCTAGGCCATGAGATGATACAGGCTGATGTGGCAGAAGTGTAGGCGCTCTCTGCCTAATTGAAGACACCCTCACTGGGGCAATTGAACATGTTGAAGTTTGATGATGAGAGTTGATTCATTAGGACAGTATCATTGTCCGTGAACCAGGACTCAGTGACACACATGATAATTATATTGTTATCATTGAGGAAAGCTAACAGAATGGGAATTTTATTGCATGTTGGAACAAGCATTGATAAGTATACATTTTAGGTGGATGGAAGCTGTAGGGTTTGTATGCAACTGTGCTTCTATGTTGTTTAGTGGTCTAATTCTTATGAGAGACCCCATATTTCTGTTTTTCACTCTCAGTGCCATGTAGGAGAGAGCATGATTGGGGGTGGTATTATTGGAATAGGGTGTGGATGAGATCTGAAAGACTCTGTGTGTGCGATTAGTAATGTGAAATAGGTAATAATTATCAGGGTAGTTTCTCCAAATGAGTGAGTTTTGCGCATCAGCAAAAAAACTCTGCGCTAAGGAATACTAAACCAAAGTTAAAGAAAAAGCCCTTAGGTAAACTCCAAGCTATTTCCACATTTGAATCTAAATCTGTAGTCAATACAACACACTCACACACTCAACAAAGAAGGCTCCAGCCAATTACAAAAATATCCTATCTAAAAGGAGAAAAAGGCCTCAGGATGGCAAATACTCACTGTGTGTAGCAAACGTAATCGCTATAGGGGAATGCAAGTCTGACATCACCAGTCTCAAAAAACTCCCTTAAAAATCAATGCCCAATCTACTTTATTTTTTCTTTAAAAAGTATGTTTTAAAGAGTTTCCAGTTTTCTTTGTAATATTTCTTTAAATAGTTTAAAGTGATTAGAGGGTCTTGTGTATCAAAAAAATTCAATCTATGAAACACTATTCTCTTCCTTATGTACACTGACCAGCTTTCATTCAAGTTGACTGACCTCAAGAACAGTCCCTGTAACAAAACGAGTGTACAGGTGACTGTATACAATTTATAATGCAGACGTTCAGCAACGAAGCTCACTTATCTAATCAAGGTTCACCAAACTTCCAATTCTCATAAGCCATCATCGCCCGACAAAGATCTTCGTTTCTCCTGTACCAGGCTTCTTCAGACGCATTGTATCTGACTGCAGACGATAACTAAAAGAAGCAGCTTCAGCATCTGACACATCAAGATTTTAAATACCCAACTACCAATCAAGGAGCTGCACTAGTGAACACGTCACTTCAGAAGAGGTGTCATCTATTAAATAAACCAACTCGCCTTACCAGAATAATTACTACTTTCCAATTCCCACTAATATTAGCATTACATAACGTATCAAAGGTATTCAAATGTCAAGACATTTTTTAAAAATTAGGAATGTGCGGCTGCACCGCACAACACGTCATGCCGGAATAAGCCGCGGCTAATTTTCTTATATATAATACACCTAAAAAAGATGTTCCATTCAATTTTATCATTCAGGCCCATAGGTTCAAGAGTATCCAGTTTAAACATCCATCGCTACTCACGCTGCAATACCAGTTTACCGCGATCACCTCTCCGTATATTCTGTGGAACATGTTCCAAAACCATCATGGCAGTTTACAGGAAGATAGCCATCTGCATTCTAATTTTTTCAAGAGTCTTATAACAGTGCGGAGCTCTTGAGTGAACCACGGTGAGGAAATTCTTGAAACTTTCTTTTACTGTAATGGAGCAAGACTATTTGAAGAATCTAAAAGTGTAGAGAAACATGCAGCAACTTTTTCATTGAGAGAACAAGCTACAGAGGTCTTCATTTTAAAGATAGTGTCGGATACGAAGGTCTCTTCATTAAGGGATTTCAAGTTTCTATATGAGGCGTCATTGTGGATAATAAGTTGAAACATTACACCCAGTGTGCAGTGGCGGCCAAGAAAGGAAATATGATTCCTAGCATTCTAAGGGAAGGAATGAAGAGCAAAACCAAGGATATTATAATGCCTCTATATCGTTCCATGGTAAGACCATACCTTGAATACTGTGTGCAATTCAGGTCGCCGTATCTTAAAAAGGATATAGCAGAATTAGAAAGGTTACAGAGAAGAGTCCCCAAAATGGTAAAGGGGATGGAAGGCTACTCCTATGAGGTGAGGCTTAAAAGGTTAGGGCTCTTCAACCTGGAAAAGAGACAGCTGAGGGGAGATATGATAGAAGTCATTATGACAGAAGACATATTTCAGATATATTAGTGAGAAGAGGAAGGGCAAAAGTGGCATTGTCAGACTCAAGGGTGCAGGGGGGGGAATATGTAGAAGCCGGTGAGGATAAAGCAGAATTGCTTAATAAATATTTCTGTTCTGTGTTCACTGATGAAGAACCAGGAGCAGGACCTCAGAAAATACCCACAAACGGGAACAGAAGCGAGGGGCATCTTGAACAATTTTCAGAAGACTGTGTTCTTGCGAAGCTAGCTAAACTTAAAGTAGACAAAGCGATGGGACCGGATGGGATACACCCTAGAATACTGAGGGAACTTGGGGACGTTCTAGCAACTCCACTGACTGACCTTTTCAATGACTCGTTGGAGTCTGGAGTGGTGTCAGAGAACTGGAGAGAGGCACATGTGGTCCCTTTGCACAAAAGCAGAAGTAAGGATGTGGTTGAAAACTACAGACTGGTTAGTTTAACCTCGGTGGTGAGTAAATTCGAGTGGAGGAGTGGCCTAGTGGTTGGGGCAAGGTACTTCAGGCCGGAAGGTCAGAGGTTCAAATCCCACTAGAGGACAGCAACCTTGGGCCGGAAGGACTGGGGTTTCTAGTCCCACAGGTGCTCCTTGTGGTCTTGGGCAAGCCACTTAACCCTCCATAGCCCATGTTCCCTGTAAAATAGTTATCTCCAAGTTATAATGCCCTGTTCAATTTAATTTCAGTTTGTTCAATGTAAACCGCACTGATACAGAATAGCGCGGTATATAAGAGAATATAAAATAAATTATTGGAAGCGCTGCTGAAAGAGAAAATAGTGAGGTTTCTGGAGTCCAATGGATTACCAGAGGCAGGTCTTGTCAGATAAATCTGATTGATTTCTTTGACTGGAAGACCAGAGAGTTGGACCGAGGGAGAGCTCTAGATGTAGTGTATTTAGATTTCAGTAAAGCCTTTGACACCGTTCTGCACAGGCGACTTATAAACAAACTGAACACCCTAGGGATGGACCCTAAAGTTACTGCTTGGGTTATAAATTGGTTTAGTGGAGGCGACAAAGGGTACAGGTAAATGGAGTTCACTCTGAGGAGAAGGAGGCTACTAACGCTGTGCCCTAGGGATCTGTCCTTGGTCCAATTCTTTTTAACATCTTTGTTAGTGATTTTGCGGAAGGGCTGTCGGGTAAGGTTTGTCTCTTTGCGGATGATACCAAAATATGCAAGAGAGTAGACATCCAGGAAGGTGCAGATAATATGAGGAGGAATCTAGCTAAGCTTGAAGAATGGTCTAGAATTTGGCAGCTGAGATTTAATGTTAAAAAATGCAAGGTCATGCATTTGGACTGCAGCAATCCAAAGGAGCAATATAGTATAGGGGGTAAGAACATAAGAACATAAGATATGCCATACTGGGTCAGACCAAGGTCCATCAAGCCCAGTATTCTGTTTCCAACAGTGGCCAATCTAGGTCATATGTACCTAGCAGTTTCCCCAAGAGACACAAGTTCCACAATGCTTGTATTGGGTCAAGCATTGATATCTTCGGTCACTTCTTAATAATGGTTTATGGACCTTTCCTCCAGGAACTTGTCCAAACCTTTTTTAAACCCAGCTACACTAACAGCCTTTACTACATCCTCCAGTAACAAATTCCAGAGTTTGATTACAAGTTGAGTGAAAAAATATTTTCTTTTATTAGTCTTAAATAGTTTACCCTGTAGCTTCATTGCATGTCCCCTAGTCTTTCTATATTCTGATAACGTAAACAATCGATCTACGTTTACCGTTCCACTCCGTTCATTAATTTATAGACTTCTATCATATCTCCCCTCAGCCGTCTCTTTTCCAGGTTAAAGAGCCCTAACCTTTTTAGCCTTTCTTCATAGGAGTATCCTTCCATCCCCTTTACCATTTTGGTGGCTCTTCTCTGAACCTTTTCTAAAATCGCTATATCCTTTTTAAGATACGGCGACCAGAATTGCACACAATATTCAAGGTGCGGTCTCACCATGGAACGATATAGAGGCATTATAATATCTTTTGTTTTATTTTCCATTCCTTTTCTTATCATACCTAGTATTATATTTGCTCTCTTGGCCGCCGCTGCACACTGGGCCGAGGGTTTTAACATGGTATCCACAATGACGCCTAAATCTTTTTCCTGGGTGGTGGTTCCTAATGTGGAACCTTGCATCGTGTAACCATAGTTTGGGTTGTTCTTCCCTAGGTGCATAACTTTGCACTTGTCTACATTAAATTTCATCTGCCATTTTGATGCCCAGTCTTCCAATTTATCAAGATCCTCTTGCAATTTTTCACAATCCTCTTGGGTTTTAACAACTTTAAATAGTTTTGTGTCATCTGCAAATTTGAGAACCTCACTCGTTATTCCACTTTCCAGGTCATTTATGAATATGTCAAAAAGCAGCAGACCCAGCACAGATCCCTGGGGTACACCACTATTCACCTTTCTCCATTGGGAAAATTGGCCATTTAGCCCTACCCTCTGCTTTCTATCTTTTAACCAGTTCCTGATCCACAATAGTACACTGCCTCCTATCCCATGACTCTTTAGTTTTGCCAAAAGTCTCTGATGAGGGACCTTGTCAAAGGCTTTCTGAAAGTCCAGATACACAATATCAACCGACTCACCTTTGTCCACCTGTTTATTCACTCCTTCAAAAAAACATAACAGATTAGTAAGACAAGATCTTCCTTGTCTAGAGCCATGTTGGCTGTCTCCCATTAGGTTGTGACTATCTACATGCTGAGTAATTTTATTCTTTATGATGGTTTCTGCCATTTTTCCTGGTACTGACGTCAGGCTCACCGGTCTGTAGTTTCCCGGATCACCCCTGCAACCCTTTTTAAAAATTGGTGTTACATTGGCGATCCTCCAATCTTCAGGTATTAGAGATGATTTTAATGATAGTTCACAGATTACTGATAGCAGGTCTGCAATCTCATATTTCAGTTCTTTCAACACCCTTGGATGTATACCATCCGGCCCAGGTGATTTGCTACTCTTCAGTTTATCTAATAGTTGTAAGACATCTTCCCGATGTATCGATATTTCCTTCAATTCTTCCGCACCTTTAAATACCACTTCAGTCATGGGTAACATCCCTACGTCTTCCTCAATAAAGACCGAAGCAAAGAATTCATTCAGTCCCTCCGCTATCGCCTTGTCGCCTCTTAGTGCTTTTTTAACCCCTTTATCTAATGGACCAACTGACTCTCTCACAGGTTTTATGCTACGAATGTACTTGAAAAGGTCTTTATTTCGCGTTTTTGCTTCTGCAGCAAGCTTCTTCTCAAATTCTCTCTTTGCCTGCCTAATCAATGCCTTGCATTTGACTTGCCAGTGCTTGTGCTGTTTCCAGGTTTCGTCGTTTGGCTCTTTTTTTCCATTTCCTGAAAGATGCTTTTTTGGCAACAACAGCCTCTCTGACCTCACCTTTAAACCATGCTGACAGTTTTTTGGACTTCCTTCCACTTTTCTTAAAGCGTGGAATACAGCTGGTCTGAGCTTCCAAGATAGTATTTTTCAACAACAGCCAAGCTTGATGTACATCTTTAACCTTTGCAACTGCTCCTTTTAGTTTTTTCTTAACTATTTTCCTCTGTCCACAAAAGAAGAGCGGGACCTAGGCGTGATTGTGTCTGATGATCTTAAAGTAGCTAAACAGGTAGAAAAGGCAATGGCAAAAGCTAGAAGGATGCTTGGGTGCATAGGGAGAGGAATAGCCAGCAGAAGAAAAGGAGGTGATAGTGCCTCTATATAAGTCCTTGGTGTGACCTTATTTGGAGTATTGTATGCAATTCTTGAGACTGCACCTTCAAAAGGATATAACAGGTCAGAGTCGGTACAAAGGGTGGCTACTATTTTATTTATTTATTTAGTGTGCACTTATATCCCGCTACTTCCAGCGATCAGCAGCGGTTTGCTATACATAACAGTATGGTTGTACAGGCCATGGATTAAAACATACATAATGATTCAGTACAGGACACAAACATTCAGATTACAGGTTTATACTTGATTGTGTGGTAAGGAGAGTGCAGCCCAGCCTGGAGAAACAAAGGGAAAAGGGACTTTTTCCTCTTTGCCGGGGATGGGTGCACCTGAACACATATACCAAACTAAAGGCAGTGAGAGAAACCACAGCTGTAGGGCTAGGCTAAAGCCCCACCCAGACTCCATAGCAACCCTAGGTAAGGATAGGAGTTACATGGGGGTGGAGTCAGAGGGGGAGGTGCCCTGCTCAGCGTTTAAGTTTGAGCAAAGCAAGCAAACAGGCAGGACAAGAAAGGAGCAAGGCAAGCCAGGCAAGCCACGCAAGCAAGGCAAGGAGGCCAAGGAGAGCCAGGACAAGAACAAAGGTAGCCAGCGCTGCAGCCAAGAGAGCAGCAGACAACACTCCCAGGAGAGAACCAAACGCAGTGGCAAGAGGGAGAGAGACAGAAGGTTGGTGTTGGAGAAGCCAAGGCAAGAGAGCTCAGACTCCTCTGAAGAAAGGTGTGTCTTCAGGCAGAGGAAACCTCGGGTAGCTGCGAGGAATTCCTACAATGATTCCCTGACTAGCTCTGAGGTAGAGATAGCTACAGCCAGCAGAAACTCCAGCCGTGAGACTCCCACAGTAAAACTCCAAGGTAGGAGAAAGAAACCAGAGAGAGAGAATGTTTGTATCTCTTGCTCAGACTCTGAGGAGAGGGTAATATCTGGAAAAACCCAGAACAGAAGGAAGAGGTTTTTAAAGAAAGCTGAACAAGGAAAGCCTGCTAGGGTTCTGCCCAAGGAAGGGAAGGCAGTACAGTGGGATAGGCTGTTCAAGCTTTTAAAAGACATTAACCAAAAAGTACCTGAGCAGTTCCAAGATTCCCAAGCAGCCAGCTCTGAAGAAAGCATGGAAGTGGATGATAGGGAGAGTGACCAGGGATCCACATGCTCTGAGATGGAGTGTGCTGTATGCATTGGTGCTAATTGAAAGAAACCAAAATAGTGAGGAAGAATTAAGAAAGCTGTTATCAGTTTGGCATAGCTGAAAGCAAGAAAGAAAAGGGAGAAAGAATCCTATGTTGAGGCAATAAGATTCTTCTTACAGAAAAGTGGATAGTGCAATCAAGTCTGTGCTAGACAGCTGAAACTGTTTAATTGCAAGCAACAAAGAGGAAGCTGGCAGCACTGCTGATCTTGATTGTCTGTTGTATCTACATGTGCCTGTGTTAACCCTAAAGCAAGAAGCCTCTTAAAGGAGAAGGGGAAAAGAAGCTATTGTAAATAATTCCACTGAGACACTGTTTTCATGTTTTTTATTTTGGAGAAGTTTATCCTTGTTTCTTTTTGCTGAGAGTAAACGTTTCTTTAAGGACTGTTACCAAGTTGACTTAAACAGAACCCAATACAATTCCTGTGCGCTTTAAACATCCACTTGGTTTTACTTTGAGTTCACAACTACACCTTTGGAACAAGGGAATACAAGATGGACGCCCATCCCTACTAGGCGACTGCCTAGGAGGGGTGCGAGCGCCACAATTGCAAGACATTGATTACACATGTATGTACATATTTACAGGTTGTCGGAGTCTATAGGTGTTTGACTTGTAGTGCTCTTTCCTTGTGCATGGTGAAAGAGTTTATGTGGGATTGAAGTGTGTCTGGAAAAGATGCGTCTTTAGCTTTTTTCTGAATACCAACAGGTCACTGATTGCTCTCAGTTCGCATGGTAGTTGGTTCCATAGCAGTGGCGCTATGAATGAGAATGCTCAGTTGCTGGTGGTTGCAGTGACAGCTCTCAGGCTAGCCGGAACAATGAGGGTATTGAGGTGTGTGGTTCTTCTGCTTCTGTTATTTGGCTGCGATGTGATAAGGGCATTGAGAAACGAGGGTGCTATATTATGAATGAGCTTGAATGTCGTGATTAGGATTTTGTATTGTATGCGTGTAGTGATGGGGAGCCAATGTAGGTCCATTAGAATTGGTGTTGTATGCTCCTTCAGGCCTTTCCTCATGATTAATCTAGCTGCCACATTTTGCGCCATTTGGAGGATGTTGAGGGTTTTTTTAGGCAACTCTTGTAGTATGGCGTTGCAGTAGTCCAGGTGAGGAATGATGAGGGCTTGTGCAACGGTCCCAAAATCTGAGTGCTCTATGATGCTACGTAGTGGGTGCAAGACTTTTATTTTGTGGAAAATGGCTCGATTGGTAATTCGGAGATGCTTTTCCATCTTTAGGTTGCAATCCAGTGTCACGCCCAGGTATTTTAGCTCGCTCTTTGTGGCGTAGACGTTATTGTTCATGGTGACGGTAGGTGGTGGGTTGAAATCAGTTTTTTTGGAAATGAACATCACTTCGGTCTTTTTGTGATTAATGGCCATGTTATTCTGTTGCAGCCAGAATTGTAGCTCACTGAGGCATTTTTCCAGTTGACTGATGTTCGGGTTGTCTACATCAAGTTGAGTGTAGAGCATTAGGTCATCAGCATAGATGTGATAACTGATCTGGTGTTCCTGGAATGTTTTACAAACTGGCCGTAGATAAAGGTTGAAGAGGAAGGAAGACAGGGCCGAGCCTTGAGGTATGCCTTGGGTTTGGGGGAAAGTTGCGGCTTTCTCGTTGTTGAAGTGGACTTGCTGCATTCTGTTGTTTATGTAGGAGGCGAACCATTTCAGAGGCGCACCTCTAATGCCTATGGAAGCGAGTCTGTTTAGGAGCATGGGGTGATGTACGGTATCAAAGGCGGCTGATATGTCGATGAAAACGAGCATGAACATTTTGCTTCTGTTTTCCAGTCCTTTGAGAAGCTTATCAAGTAGGGCCAGTAGGAGGGTCTCCACGCCATGATGCTGTCGGAAACCATACTGGTGGACGTCCAAAGCGTTATTGTCATCGATGTGATCTTGCAGTTGCATTTGTACTGCCTTTTCAATGATCTTGGCCAGGAAGGATATGCTTGACACCGGTCGGTAGGATGTTGGCTCTTTCTTGTTAAGAGTCTTGTTCTTTAGGATGGGTCGTATGATGGATTTTTTGAGGTGCATTGGCATTAACCCCTGCCAAAGCGATTGGTTCACAATGTGTGTGATATATTGAACAATTTCCTGTTTTATGCCTTTTACCCAGGCCGCAGGGCATGGGTCGAGTGGGGAGGTGGTGGTTTTTAAGCTGGAGATTATGTTCAGTATTTGCTTGTCATCTACGCTCCTGAAAGTGGTCCATTCTTGGTATTGTGTAGGACTTTCCGGGGTGTTGGGTGTTTGCAGAATGTTGGTCATTGACAGATTCTGGGTGTCTGGTTCAGGCGCTTGATGGCTTCTGACATTGGCTGTAGGGTTGAGCTTTTTGGCATAGTGGTCTGCCAACTTTTGGGCTGTCATTGCCCCATATGAAATTGGTTCTTGGGTAGTCTTCGTGAGGGATTTGACCAGTTCGAATAATTCCCTGGGTCGGTTGAGGGCCTTGTTGAGCGTGTTGGAGTGATAGGTTTTCTTTGCGATGTTAATTTCATTCTTGTAAGCCGCGAGGAGTTTGGTGTATTCCATTCTATGCTCCTCAGTTTTGTGACTTCTCCATTTCCTTTCTTGCTTCCTCAGGCCTTTCTTTAGGTCGCGCAGGGTGGGGGTGTACCATGGTTCCGACCTGATTCTTGATGAGAGTCTTTGGGGTGTCCAGGCTGGTATTGCGACTTCTTCGATTCCTGAGATCCATTGGTTAACTAGTATCTCTAGGTCCTCCTGTTCTGGATTCATATGTGCACTTATTGAATTTATCAGATTTTCCTTGTTGAATTTTTGAAACCTCCTCCGTAGGTTTGTAGGTAAGGTGTGATAAGAGTGCTCCGGCATGGTGGGTAGAAGCAATGTGAATTCAATTTGGTGATGGTCCAACCATGGCACTGGAGTTATATGTATCTTGGGTTTTTGAGGCCTAAGAAGTTTGTTGGGTAGGAACACCATGTCCAGGGTGTTGCCTTTGATATGCGTGGCATCGCAGATTATTTGTTCGTATCCAAGTTGGTCCATGGCTTCATGGAAGATTTCAGCTTGAGCTGGGGGGACCGATGCTAGGTTTAGATCGCCTAGGATGATCTGTTGTTTTTTGCTTGCTGTGGTAGTGATGACTTCAAGGGCGTTTGCTAAAGTTTCATATGGGGAGGAGGGGGGTCTGTAGATCAGGCAGATAGCTATTGTTTTGCTTTCTATTCTGAGCATGTCAATTCCGTTGTCGTCGTTTTGAGAAGTGTTTGCTAGGAGTAGGGAGTCCTTTGCCATGATAAGAACTCCTCCACCTCTTCTCTTGGAGCGGGGACAATTGTAGATCTTGTAGCCAGGCTTGCTACTTTGGTTGGTGATAATTGAGTCTGTGTCTGTGATCCATGTTTCCGTGATGCATAGGATGTCAGGTTTTGCATCTGTGAGGATATCATGTATAATGTGGGTCTTGTTTCGTATCGATCTGGCATTAATTAGCATAAATGAGACTGCAGCCTGCAGGGGTTTGTCAGCCTTGGAGATCATGGTTATCTTGGTTGCTCCTGCTTTGTTTGTTTGCCCTTTCTTGGGTATCTTGGTGTGTTGGTCTTTTGAGTACTTGCCTGACAGAGTGGCTGCCCCTTGGCTGTGTTGCAGGGTAGTTTGCGTGCATGCAGGAATGAGTGAGTTGAATAGTGTAAGAGTTGGTAGCATGATTGGGTTGTAGACGTAAACTGGTCCCCAGGTGATCGGTTCATGGAACATCAGTATGTGGTTAGAGGCACAAATGGAAAACAAAATACATAGGCACAGCAGTAGGGATGTAGCTACGTGAGCCATTTCCAGTCACCTTGTGTAGCTTGTTGTTGCGGCTAGTTTTGTTGTGGTTAATGCAGATAACAAATACAGCGCCCTCAGCTTTGACTATGGATGTATTGAGAAATGCAGTAAATCACTGTGTTAGGTTAATGCTATTCAGTAGAACAGCTAGCTCTATCACTACAAAGCTATACAGTATGGAAAACATCAAATGAAAGTAAACATTGGTAGTAAACATTAGAAAGTAAACATTGGGTTGAGATAGTGCTGCTCGTTAATGCAGACAGAATAGACTACTCAGTTAAGGCACTCACTACAGACTGCTATATTGTCATACAATGGCAAAGTACTGCATTTCAGTGTGAGGAAAAATTAATGAAAATGTAGCAGAGTAAATCTGGTTAGCTGCATTATTTAACAGGTAAAGTTGTCATGTCCCAAAGGCAATAGATGAACTAGGTGAGGCTTAAGGTATATCTGTGCCACCTGTGTAGTAAAGCAGTCACTCGATAAGTAGGGGCGGGTTTCACCTTTGGCAACTATATAGGTAAACAGGTGTGGAGAGAACTGGACTGATTAGGTGCAAAGACGTTGGCTTGATTGCGGGTAGATTACCTGGATTGTAGAGGGTCGTCCGGTCCCGTTGATTGCGAACTCGACCTTCACCGGGAGCTCAAGCTTGGTAGCGTTTTCTGGCTAGAAGGGTCAATGAGGCTCCAAGGGATCTTGCCAGGTTGGATTCTTGTTGGGCCACTGCCTAAGGGCCACGCCAAAGAGCCCTCTGGCGAGGCCCTCAGGCGCGGGTGCGCCCGTCGGTGTTTTTTTTATCCTTCAGTTGATCGCTCCGATTGGACGGAGCACAGTTTGGAGGGCTGCCCCGATTGGGCAGTGTGGCTCAGCAGGGAGTGAGTGGGAAAATCGCGTTGCTCAGTTGAGGACAAAGGCTCAATCCCCTCCGGGAGCGCTGCTGAGTTGTCGGCGAGGGCTCTGGGCACCACTGCTGGATGTGCCCGACGGTGCTTCTTTTATCCTTCAGTTGATCGCTCCGATTGGACGGAGCACAGCTTGGAGGGCTGCCCCGATTGGGCAGTGTGGCTCAGCAGGGAGTGAGTGGGAAAATCGCGTTGCTCAGCTGAGGACAAAGGCTCAATCCCCTCCGGGAGAGCTGCTGCTGCTACTAAAATCATTAGTGGTCTTCGTTATAAAGCATATGAGGACAGACTTAATATGTATACTTTAGAGGAAAGGCAGGATAGAGGTGATAAGACTGAGACGTTTAAATACCTCTGTGGCATAAATGCACAGGAGGAGAGCCTGTTTCGATTGAAAGCAAGCTCTGTTACGAGGGGACATAAGATGAGGGTGAAGGGGGATAGACTCAGGAGTAATATGTGGAAATATTTTTTTACAGAAAGAGTGGTAGATCCATGGAATAGTCTCACGGGGTAGATGGTAGAGATGAGGACAGTGTCTGAATTCAAAAAGACATGGGACAAACACAGAGGTTCTCTAAAGGAAAAAAGGGGACTGTTGTAGTGGTTGATATGGAAGGACAGACTAGATAGGCCATGCCCTAGGGATCTGTCCTTGGTCCAATTCTTTTTAACATCTTTTTTAGTGATTTTGCGGAAGGGCTGTCGGGTAAGGTTTGCCTATTTGCGGATGATACCAAAATCTGTAATAGAGTAGACACCCAGGAAGGGGTAGATAACATGAGGAGGGATCTAGTTAAGCTTGAAGAATAGTCTAGAATTTGGCAGCTGAGATTTAATGTTAAAAAATGCAAGCTCATGCATTTGGACTGCAGCAATCCAAGGGAGCGATATAGTATAGGGGGTGAAGTACTTCTGTCCACAAAAGAAGAGCAGGACCTAGGTGTGCTTGTGTCTGATGATCTTAAAGTAGCTAAACAGGTAGAAAAGGCAATGGAGGGACAATATGGCATCTGGTAAGGAGCTCTAATGCTGAGTTCCCATACTCATTGTCTGTGCTGAGTGGTAGCTCTTCCCCTGAGATGAGCCAGAGGAAATGTAAACAGAAGAGCATACCCTCGGGCTCTGTGAAGACATTGGAGGCCACCCAGAAGACTTTGGAGGCTTGTAGTTTATTGGCAAGCGGAGTGGGAGCAGTATCTTCTGCGGGTGCTACAAATGCCACAGAACTGAGTATCTCCAGGGTTCTTTTGATCCTTGAATCTCAATCAGAGTCACCGTGACCTGGAAGCATTGGGTCTTCTGGTAGTGTGCTGCCCTGCAGCATGCAGACGAGCATGCCATTGAAGGGGAGTGAAGAAGGCCTATTGGTGACCATTCCGACTGGAGAAGTATGGGGTGTGGAAGGTGCAGCCTGGTCAGCAATCGCTGGGGCAGTGAGGCTGCAGTTGGAGCCCAGTTCAGGACACTCTTCTGATTCTGGAAGGATTGTGAAATCGGCCGTCATAATGCTGGAATCCTGTGGGAAGCAATTGGAGCTTTAAATTCCTCCCTTTTGACTGTAGTGGGATCCTTTAAAGAGAACAGAAGAACAGAAGATATGCCATACTGGGTCAGACCAAGGTCCATCAAGCCCGGTATCCTGTTTCCAAAAGTGGCAAATCTAGGTCATAAGTACCTAGCAGTTTCCCCAAAAGACACAGGTTCCACAATGCTTGTATTGGGTAAAGCAGTGATATCCCGTGTCCCTTTTAATAATGATTATGGTTATGGTTTAGGCATTTGATATACTGCCCTTTACTTACGCATCAGAGCAGTTTTTACATGTATATATTAACAGGTACTTTTTTTTCCCCCTTGTCCCCAAAGGGCTCACAATCTAAGTGTACCTAAGGCAATGGAGGGTTAAAGTGGCTTGCCCAAGGCCACAAGGAGCAGCCATGAGACTAGAGACCCCAGTCCCTCCAGCCTGAGGTTACTTGTCCCCATGTGGGAATTGAACCCCCGGCCCTCCGATCTGAAGTAACCTGTCCCAACCACTGAGCCACTCCAGGAACCTTTCCTCCAGGAACTTGTCCAAACCTTTTTTAAACCCAGCTACACTAACAGCTTTTACTACATCCTCCGGTAACAAATTCCAGAGTTTGATTACACGTTGAGTGAAAAAATATTTTCTCTTATTAGTCTTAAATAGGTTATCCTGTAGCTTCATTGCATGTCCCCTAGTCTTTCTATATTCTGATGATGTAAACAATCGATCTACGTTTACCCATTCCACTCCATTCATTAATTTACAGCCGGCTCTTTCCAGGTTGAAGAGCCCCTAACCTTTTTAGCCTCTCTTCATAGGAGAGGAGCTTAATGTGGCTTAAACTGTTGTGGATGAGGTCTCTTAAGTTCAGAGTGAACAGGCTGGGAAAAGTGCTCAGATAGACTTACAACTGGGAGAGCTTTGAGACATGAATTTATTTATTTAGCCATGCTTATATACCGCTTTTCACCGGGTCAAAGCGGTGAATGTGGCCCAGGCAGGGTCAGCCCATCCACTAGGTGAGCTACGTGACCAGAGTGGCTGCACCGTCTCCCCAGCTGCCATCAATTCTGTTTGGGGGAGGGAGGCGGGCAGCGGCAATATTTCCAAAAGCGGTGGCAAAAAGTCACTGCTTTTGGAAATGCTGCTGCTGCCTGCCTCCCCCTCCTGAGATGGAATTGGCAGCAGCTGGGTGCGGCAGCAGTGGTAGATGAGAGGGGTGGTGTCAGCTGGAGGGGGCATCAGCTGGAGGGGCAGTGTCAGCTGGAGGGGGCGGCAGCGGTGGTAGCTGAGGGGGTGGCGTCAGCTGGAGGGGGCATCAGCTGGAGGGGGCGGCAGCGGTGGTAGCTGAGGGGGTGGTGTCAGCTGAGGGGGGTGGCGTCAGCTGGAGGGGGCATCAGCTGGAAGGGCAGTGTCAGCAGCAGCAGTAGCTGAAGGGGGTGGTGTCCGTTGAGGGGGGGTGGTATCAGCTGGAGGGGGCGAAGAGGCCGGGGTTTCTGTCTAAGGCGACAGAAACTCTTGGGCCGGCTGTGGGCCCAGGTTGAAGACAAGGTGTTGTTGGCCAGCAAAATGGAGCATCTGGAGAGTGAATCCAGAAGGAAGAACTTGGAATGTTGACGTTCCCTAATTCTCCTCTTTTGTCACCTTTGGAGATGGTGAGGAAGTACTTTAGAGAAGTCTTGAAGATCCCACAAGACGACATCCCTCCTTTGACTCAAGCACATCACCTGTCTCTGGGATCCAGCTCTCAAGGTTCTGGTTCTGAGCTGCCCAGATGGGAGCTATGGACCTTCGGGGTTCTTAGACAGTTCCCTAAAGTAATAATAGAGCAGGAGGCCCTCCTTGTTACCTTTGCCCTTGAGTCTGACCACAGTTTGGTTTTGCATTTATTCTTCAGGAATCTGGAGGAGCAGTTTTTTGGATCAAAAGTTAATATTTTTCCTGATCTGTCTAAAGATACTCAAAGAGGAAGGAAGGAACTCTTGGGGTTAAAGCCCCTTCTAAGGGCGAGTTTTTTGTTTAGATTTCCATGTCGTTGTCATATTACCTTTAAAGGAAAACATTATGCTTTTTGATCCTAAGCAGCTTCTTGAATTTTTGGTAGCTAGGGAGGGTGCTGTTAAGCTGTAATGCTTTACACAGCTGGCTGATATCTACGTGCGTCTGCTGATAGCAAAAGTGGAATGTAATATGTCTCCTGCCTTCCTTTTCTCTTTAGGTGGTGCAGCCCAGACTTCTTTCTATTTCTTTTCTTTTGCCCCTTTTTCTGTCTCTTGTTGGCATATAATTGTGATGGTTTTCCCCTTAGTAGTTTATTGCCTTAATTATTATGATTTGTTGGTTTTCTGTTCATTCATTTTTGATGCTTGAATGATGTATGTGAAAGTTATAAATAAAAAATTTAAAAACAATTAATGAATGGAGTGGAACAGGTAAACATAGATTGATTGTTTATTCCTTCAAAAAGTAGAAAGACTGGGGGACACTCAATGAAGCTACAATTTAGGACTAATAAGAGAAAATATTTTTTCACTCAACGAGTAATCAAACTCTGGAATTTATTACCAGAGGATATAGTAAAAGCTGTTAGTGTAGCTGGGTTTAAAAAAAGGTTTGGACAAGTTCCTGGAGGAAAAGTCCATAAACCATTATTAAAGAGGACCAGGGAAATCCACTGCTTGACCCAATACAAGCATTGTGGAATCTGTGAACTTTTTGGGAACCTGCCAGGTACTTGTGACCTGGATTGGCCACTGTTGGAAACAGGATACTGGGCTTGATGGACCTTCTTCTGACCCAGTAAAGCATTTCTTATGTTCTTAAATGGCAGATTGGCATCCCAAATCATGCACAGGGATTTCAACTTGTCCCTGGTCACAATAGGAGTACCCCTCAGATGTGGCAAAGAAGGAACAAGATTGTTTGTTGAGGAGATCCAGTGCCACAGTTTCCTTGGATTTAAGTTCAATCGTTTGTCTCAATCCAATTAACTATTTATCTAATTTAATTTGCAAGTTAGTTATAAATTTTATGTCCCAGTGTTGGGTAGCTATGAGTAGTTGAATATCATCAGCTGCTTGAGAGCTCCTGGATTAAAGTTGCGAGAGGAGCCATAATAAAGCCCGGGGTACTCCATACGAAAGAGGAAAACAAAGGATATTATAATGCTTCTGTATCGTTCCATGGTACGACCGCACCTTGAATATTGTGTGCAATTCTGGTCACTGTATCTTAAAAAGGATATAGCGTTATTAGAAAAGGTACAGAGAAGAGCCACCAAAATGGTAAAGGGGATGGAAGGCTACTCCTATGAAGAGAAGCTACAAAGGTTAGGGCTCTTCAACCTGGAAAAGAGACGGCTGAGGGGAGATATGATAGAAGTCTATAAATTAATGAACGGAGTGGAACGGGTAAACGTAGATCGATTGTTTACGCTATCAGAATATAGAAAGACTAGGGGACATGTAATGAAGCTACAGGGTAAACTATTTAAGACAAATAAGAGAAAATATTTTTTCACTCAACGTGTAATCAAACTCTGGAATTTGTTACCGGAGGATGTAGTTTTATTTATTTATTTATTTATTTTTATTTATTTATATTCTCTTATATACCGCGCTATTCTGCATCAGCGCGGTTTACATTGAACAAACTGAAATTACATTGAACAGGGCATTATAACTTGGAGATAACTATTTTACAGGGAACATGGGCTATGGAGGGTTAAGTGGCTTGCCCAAGACCACAAGGAGCACCTGTGTGACTAGAAACCCCAGTCCTTCCGGCCCAAGGTTGCTGTCCTCTAGTGGGATTTGAACCTCCGACCTTCCGGCCTGAAGTACCTTGCCCCAACCACTAGGCCACTCTTCCACTCCTTGTAGTAAGAGCTGTTAGTGTAGAGCTGGGTTTAAAAAAGGTTTGGACAAGTTCCTGGAGGAAAGATCCATAAACCATTATTAAAAAGGGACCCAGGATATCAATGCTTGACCCAATACAAGCATTGTGGAACCTATGTCTCTTGGGGATACTGCTAGGTACGTATGACCTAGATTGGCCACTGTTGGAAACAGGATACTGGGCTTGATGGACATTGGTCTGACCCAGAATTTCATATCTTATGTTCTTATGTATGAAGATGAGTTACCAACAAGGAAATGAAACCTGGACAAGTAGGATTGAAACCAGTTAAGAAAAGTGCCCGAGAGGCTGACGTGTCAAATAGTCAAGAAGAAGAGAATGTTCCAAGACGTCAAATGCTGCACTAAGGTCTAACTGGAGTAATAAGGTATCACAATTACTATCCCTATGAAAAACTATATCATTCTTCATGGGCAATAATGCCGTTTTGGTGCTATGGTTAGATTGGAATACTGATGGTCACGGATGGACAGTGTTGTTAGATTTTAAAAAGCAAGAGATCTGCTCAGTGACAGCTTTCTCTAATACAGAAGAAAATATTGGAGATTGGTCTATAGCTTCTAGGTAGTAATTGATCCAAGATAGTCTGTTTTAGGAGTGGTCTAATTGTAGAGTATTTCTATCTTTATCTTTATTGAGGTTCTTGATATACTGCTCAGGCTGAGAGGCATCAAATACTAACCTTGGGAGGGACCCGCCATCCCAGACTGAAGAACCGCTGAACCAAACCTTGCGTCCCTCGCTGCTTGCACATGTAGCCAATAGTGCCACACAAAGGTATGCAAGGACGACAAAGTGGCTGCACTGCAAATGTCCACTGGAGGAACTAGGCTACCAAGGGCCAACATCCATTCTTGAACATTCTCCAACAGAGAGGTGGAACGCTTCCGGGCCTTCTACAAGGTATTAATCACTGAGGCAAAATAGCTGCATCTCCTCAACCTAGCCCTCTCAAGAGCCAAGCTGTGAGCAGAACCGATCCGCTTCAGGTATCAACACTTCAGGTAGATCCAGTGTCAGCTGAAGTAGATCTGTACCAAGGTTTTCAGGGCCAATCTGGCGCTACTAGGATCACTTGATCCCAATTAGCCTCTATCTGCTGCATGACTCGACCTATGAGTGCCCATAGGGGAAACACATACAGCAGTCCCTTCCGTGGGCCAACGCTGTACCAGTGCGGTGATGCTTTTAGAATATGGCCAGATGTAAGATCTGTATTGATTAAGTCTAAGAAAATGGGAGCTAGATCGGCCCAATAATTTTGAATTAACTGAGGGGGAATGACATCAGCCAGGGAAGGAGTTGGCCAGTTTGATAAGCTGAAAATCAGTCAAGAGTGAGAAATTTGAGAAAGTGCTTTGGTGGAGTTTTGAGGACTAAGGCTAGCATCAAGGTTTTCCAGGGGTGGAAAGGAGGCAGCACCCAAGGATAATTGGCTGGTGGCGATATTCAGCTGCTAGCCACTTATTCCAAAGCAACGAATGCTAGGCACCTGAAAGGCTCACATAAATTTCACTGCTTTACCTAAGAGGGCAGCAGCTGAAGATTGCTACTGCCCAGTTAGATGCGGTGACCGCATATGTCCCCAGCAATTAAAATCCAGGGTCACAGTCCAGCCGTGACAGCTTTAGAAGCACCTGCTGCCGCTGCTGATTATCTCTCCCTGAGATTTTACCTATTGAGGGCAACTTTACAAGAAGTCGCCTGATATTTACAGCGGGGGTTCTTAACCCAGTCCTCATAACACCTCTAGCCAGTCAGGTTTTCAGAATAACCACAATGAATATGCATGAGAGAGTTGCATATAACGGAGGAAGTGCAGCAAATCTCTCATGCATATTCATAGTAACTGACTGGCTAGATGTGTCCCGAGAACTGGGTTGAGAACCACTGGCTTAGAGGTTGAGAAGATGTCAAAGGTCAAAAAGGGCAGCTACACTGAAACATGGTGTTCGGTGCCCGCTCCTGACCTGGCATAAATATTAGCATATAAAATATGTTAGTAAATTGGCACCATACAAACTGCGTAATGTCACAGGGCCTACCTTGGCAGCGTATTAGACTGAGGTAGGTGGGACATAAAAACATTTAAGGTTGGGTTTGGCCAATATCTTACAGGGCCCAGGGACTTTCAGCCCTGGTAGCGTCCTTTGTTACCAAAATCCCACAGAATACAAAAGGTCCGAGTGGAGGGAAAACAAAAGGCATTTATTTCCCGTTCATGCAAAAAGGTTCATATGCTTGGACACAAAACATCAAACACAAATTCCTTGCTTCAGGTTAAAGAAAAAGAAAGCATTAAAGGAAAATTGTTATCTTCACAGTAAATGGAATATCAGGCAAACAAACAGTCTCAATTCCCAAGACCTAGCTTAGTTGCTTAGTAAGGACTCCAAGCTTGCTGTCTTACAGAAGCTACAGTCCATCTCAGTGTCTGATGCAAATTCCACCTGCATCGGTTCCCCTTCTGAAGCCTCTGAGCCTAAGTCAGTACTTGTTGGTAAGTTGTAATAAGGCTTTTTATATATCTTCTGCCCACCTCCCAATGCTCAGGGTTGAATACAGGGCGTCGGTCCTGCGCCCACAGATACTGGGAACTGTCTTCCTTTTGCAAGTGTTTTGTCTTAGCTTTCTGTAAAGCTTGGTTATTAACAAGTTTCTTGGTTGGTGCGTGTTTCTTGCACCTTATCTCATAAGCATTCTCACAAGGATAATATTCCTGTGCTCCCTGTACTCCCCATACATCAGCAGTTTGTACCCTGCTTTTAGTTAAATATGGGTTACCTTTTCTTCTCGGCTTGTCTGCTCCAGGTGAGGTTTGAGGCCTGCTCCAGTTGGGATCCTGCCTGGCCTGAGCAATAGGCCTTGTGCTCTCCAACCGTCTTGCTGTTCGCTTTAGACCACAGTCACAGCCACGCCTTTGCTTCTCTGTACCACAAACACTCACTCTGGCTGGAGTTGTCCCACCTTCTCCACGGGGTCTCCTTTCTCCAAGCCAATGCGGCTGCTGCTGCCTCCTGCGGAACCGTGGTTCAGGGATTACTGCTCCTTCTGGATATCTAGCCCATTCACTCGGATGTCCTGCCCAACCTGCTGGTTCTGCTGGTTCTCCTGGCAGTCCTCCTTTCCCAGGCCGTCCTGCCTGTGCCTTTCTCCAGGGCTGTCCTGTCTCCTCAGGATATCCTCCTTTCCAGGGCTGTACCACTTTCCCAGCCTGTTCTCCTTTCCCAGGCTGTTCTGATTCCGCCTCCACCTGTTCCGGTTCTCCTTGTTCTGCCTGTTCTGCCCCTGGTTCTCCCTTCCAACCTTCCAAATTCCCTTTAAGAGGCACTCCTCTCTTCCTTGATTGGAAGCTGGCTGGCATTACCTCATGACCTAGGAGGTGTGGTTCCTCGGTTCCTCGGAGGTCCCTCCTGCTCCCCCTATGTGGTTCCTCGCGATATTGCAGGTTGTGCTTGACTTTTCCTGCATTTAAAACATTTTCTTCCCCTCTCAGAGGGTCTGCAGCATCACACATCCCCCCTCTTAAAATATTACGGGCTGGTGAAGCCTCTTCCACACAGCACGTAATACGTGACATAGCATCTGCGTTAAAATGCAGCTTCCCTGCTCGATGCTCCACTCTAAAATCATAGGGCTGCAAAGCCATGTACCACCTAGTTAAACGGTTGTTCTCGTTTTTCATGGTGTGTAACCATTTCAGAGGGGCATGATCCGTAATTAGAATAAACTTCCTGCCTGTCAAATAGAACTTGAGGGCTTCTATGGCCCATTTAATGGCGAGACATTCCCTTTCAATTGTTGCATACTTTCTCTCAGCCAGCGATAGTTTCCTACTAAGGAACATAATGGGGTGTTCTGTACCTTCTTGTAGTTGCGAGAGAACAGCACCCAGACCTGTTTCGGACGCGTCTGTCTGTAAGAGAAAGGTTTGCCAGAAGTCCACACAATATGGGGGCTCGACACAATTTTTCCTTTAAATTTTGAAAGGCTGACTCGGCCTCCGCTGACCACTGTATCATATTTGGGGCATTTTTTCGCAACATTTCTGTAAAAACAGCACTTTCCTCTGCAAAATGCAGTATGAAGCGTCGGTAATAACCGATAAGGCCCAGGAAACTTCTCAATTGTTTTTTGTGTTGCGGTACAGGAAACATCCGGACACTCTCCACTTTGTCCAGTAGCGGTCGCACCGTGCCCCGTCCGACCAGATGACCTAAGTACTTGACCTCCTTGGCCGCAAAGGTACATTTCTTCGGGTTTAGCGCTAAGCCGGCCCTCCTCATGGCTTCTAGGACTGTTCCCACTTGCTAGAGATGTTCCTTCCACGTGGTACTGTGGATCACGACATCGTCCATGTAGGTTGTTGCGAAAGTCTGATAGGGCCGAAGAATGATGTCCATTAGACGCTGGCATGTGGCCGCTGCCCCATGCAGACCGAAAGGCATTCTTTGGAACTGGAACAGGCCCAGAGGTGTGCTAAAGGCAGTCTTGGGTTTAGCATCACGGGTTAAAGGGACCTGCCAGTAGCCAGTAGCCTTTTGTCATGTCTAAAGTGGTAAGGAACTTCGCCTGCCCAAGCCGGTCTAACAGTTCCTCAATCCAAGGCATCGGGTAGGCGTCGAAAGTGGACACGGCATTCACTTGTCTGAAGTCTATACAGAAGCGCATAGTTCCGTCGGGCTTAGGTACTAGTACCACGGGACTGCACCAAGGACTATGCGATTCTTCTATGATGTTTAATCGTAGCATCTCCTGTACTTGATTGATGACTTCTTGTTTTTTTGCTTCCGGCAACCGATACGGTCGTTGCCGAATAATTTTTCCGGGTGGTGTGAGTATCTCGTGTGCGACCAAGCCAGTTTCTCCTGGTATAGGAGTTAGCACATCTTTATACTCTTCCAAGACTTGGGTCAATTCCTGCTTTTGCCTCACGGAGAGCTCCTCCCCCATCCTTGGCTTAGGAGATTCTCCGCACTCCTCTATACGGGGACCCAGATCCTCCTCTGGGGGTTCACTTCCCACAGCGATGAAGACCTCTAGGTCTCCCTTCCCCGTAGAGCCGAAACCTTCTGTTCCCCGGCTCGTTGGCGTAAGCATGGCGACCTCTTCCAGGTTGGGAAATCCCACACATTCGCAAATCAATTGCGCTATTCTATCTCCTCTTTGGACCTTGAAGTCTTCGCTTGAACAGTTGCATAAAAGAACTTTTAATATGCCCCTATAGTCTGGGTCGACTACCCCGGCGGCCACATCAATACTATGCTTGGCCGCAAGCCCGGATCACGGTGCTATCCTCCCATAGCACCCCTGGGGTAACTCTATTTGAAGATCTGTAGAAACTAACATATGTCCCTGTTTTGGGATCACCTGGTCCTCAGCGCTATAGAGGTCATACCCCGCGGCCTGTGCAGATGCCCGTTGAGGGCTATGTGCTTTCTCTGAAGTTTTGCAAAACTTTAAAACAAACTTCTTCGGGGAGTCTGCTTTTTCTTTTAAAGGTGACTTCTTCATTTTTTCCCAAAGAGGGCTAGGAATTATAGGGTTTGTAGCTTTCCTAGGGTTATTCGGTTGTGGCTTGGGGTTTTCAGTAGGCTCCTGCCGAGTGCAAGTGGAATTTGGCACCTTGCTTGGAGATAAGCCCTCTTTAAGACTTCTCCTAAATTGTGGCCAATCGCGGCCTAATACCAATTCCTGGGGCAACTTAGGCACAACTGCTACTAGCATTTCTTTTTCTAGGCCCAATCCCTTAACCCACAACTTATACACAGGGTAGCGGGTAGCCGCTCCATGAATGCATTTTATTTTAACATTTCCTTCTGGATGTTCAGGAACTGACAATCCCTGATCCTTGATCACCGACCATAACCTTTTGGAAACCATGGTCTGGTCAGTTCCTGAATCCAGAAGTGCTTGTACATTGACTCCATGAATTTTTACATTTAGCACAAAACCTTCTCGCATTGTCCTTGGGGCCTCTCCCACAAGAGCCGTGCGAGAATAACACTCACTTTTTAAGTGACCTTTCTTACCACAAGCATAGCATCTTTTAACATTTTCTCTTACTAGCGGTATATTACTTTTCAAATTACCATATGGAGGTCGTGAAGGACTTCCTACTCTCCGTGCCTCCATTCCTATGGAAAAATTTGGGAGTCCCTACCCTAGGTTGGGTGACTCTTTCTGCCTCCAAGTATCTCTCGGTGAGAGCTATGGCATCCGTAGTAGTACAGCAATTTTGTAAAATTAAAAAGTTCTGTACTCTACTAGGTACAGCGGACATGTACTGCTCCAATACTATGGCGTCCATCAATGTATCTATATTTTTCCTTTCTGGCTGTAGCCATTTGTGTGCTAGGCTCTTTATCCTATAACCAAGGGCTTTTGGTGTTTCCTCCGCTCTAAGGGACGTGGCTCTAAACATTTTGTTATAGGCTATGGGTGTAAGACCTAATTGGTCCCTAATAGCTATGATGACCTCTTCATAGGTGTTAGCTAGTGCTGGGGGCATTGACCTGTACGCAGCTAACGCCTCCCCCATAAGGGACACTGCCAGTCGAATGGCCCATTGCTCAGGTGGCCAGTTAGCTGACCGAGCAATCCTACTGAATGAGTCCAAAAAGTCGTCCACGTTATCATTAGGACTTAGCTTTCCCACCACCAGATCATTACATGACCACTGTCCAGTTCCTGGGTTGGCCGGTCTGGTAGCCCGCAGCCTCTCCGCGTTGACCTTTTCCATCTCCTCTCGCTGTTAAGCTAACCATTTCTCCATTGTCTGTAATACTGGCACTTGCTGCGCTTGCATCGCCTGCAATGCTTGGGCCTGGTTTTTCAGGGCAACTTCCGCTTGCTTATCAAATTGATGTGCCATCCAGGCACAGAGGTCCCGAGGCTCCATGATGAACCTGTAAAAATGAGACAAAGAGAAAAAAACCAAGTGTGGCTCTCCCAAACTCTCTTTCTTCGCCCTCTATATCTTTTTTTTTTTTTAAACTTCCCTGGCATCCAACACTTGTCAGGCCTAATTACATTTTACCTGACTTAAGTGTTGAGTCAGCTCTGGAACATTAGTTGCTGTCCCCTCTGCAGCTCCTCTGCTTCCGGGTTGGCAACAGGATTTTCCTTCAGGATTTTCACCTTCCCTTCCGGACTTCAGGTTACTCCACTTCGGGTTTTCTCCCTCCGATCCGGTCTCTCCAGCTGATCCGCTCCGGATCTTGTCCTTCCAGCAGTTTCAACTAGGCTTTCCTTTTTTTTTTCAACTCAGGAGTTTTCTTTTCTTTTCTTTGTGCAGACGTAGGTTCCAAGAAAGGAAAAAATCCAATAACTACGCCATTTTATGTCACAGGTAGGGTTGCCAACTGGCCGGTTTTCAGCCGGCCTGGCCGGTTTTTCTATGGCCAGGCCGGCTGCCGGCGCAGAGGCAAAACCGGCCCTTGAAAAGCCGGTTTTTTTGCTCTGGCCGCAAGATCGGGAGAGGCCAGAGCAAAAAAAACGGCTTTTATCCCAACCCGGAGGGCTTCAGAGGGAGCTGGGGAAGCCCGCGCGAGGCCCCGGCTCCCTCTGTACAGCCGCCAGCGTGAAGAGCCTTTTCCTTCACGCTGGCGGCTGTTCCTGTGAAGCCACGAATGCTGGGAAAGGTTAAAGTTCCCCCCCAGGGAAATTGAAGCACATTGTTTTCAACTATAAGAAAGGCTATTGAGAAGGACTGAATTATTAAGTCAAACGGTTTCTGGAGAACGTTGGAATATTACTACATTTAAGATTCCATTGCACAAACTGAAAAGCTAAGTACCTGTTTTCACAGAGACTGTTTGTCATTCTGTTTAAGCATATTTTTCAAAACACAGTGGAGAGAGGGTTTAAATATAAAAGAAAAATATACCAAAAACCTGTCATTGATGCTAAAGGCGCCGCTGGTGAATTTGAATTCCCTTTCCCAGCATATAGGCTGCCGCTTGGTCTGAGACGGTTTCTTGGTTCGATTGAAATACTTCGATATTGAATTTTATAACCCTCCCTTGTATTCTGTCACAGTTTGTTTATTTGGAGTGATTTTCATAAAATTAGGGAAAGGTTAAAGGGCATTGCCTTTAACCTTTCCCACCAATCACTGGCAGCTGTACAGAGGGAGCCAGGGCCTCGCGCGGGCTTCCCCGGCTCCCTCTAAAGCCTCAGACAGCCGCGGATTTGGGGGGGAGGCCAAGGACTGCCTGGGCTGTGATGGGGGGAGGGGACCTGTACTGGAAAAGGGCTAGGAGGGGGGAATTTGACTGGAAATGGTTTGTGATGGGGGGGGGGGGACCTGGACCTGAAAAGGGCTATGGGGGGGGGACTTGGACTGGAAAGAAATGGGCTGTAATGGGGGGGGGACCTGCACTGTAAAAGGGCTATGGGGGGGGGGAGGGGACATGGACTGGAAATGGGTTTTGATGGGGAGGGGGACCTGGACTGGAAAAGGGCTGGGGGGGGGCATGGACTGGAAAAGGGCGGGGGGGGGACATGGACTGGAAAAGGGCTATGGGAGGGGGGAGGGGACATGGTCTGGAAAAGTGTTGTGATGGGGAGGGGGACCTGGACTCGAAAATGGCTGGGGGGGGGGAACTTGGACTGGAACTGGGCTATGGTGGAGGGAGGGGGAACTTGGACTGGAAATAGGCTGTGATTAGGGGGACTTGGACTGGAAATGGGTTGTGAAGGGGGGGGGACCTGGACTGGAAAAGGGATATGGGGGGGCATTGGACTGGAAAGAAATGGGCTGGGATGGGGAAGGGGACATGGACGGGAAATGGGTTGTGATGGGGAGGGGGACCTGGACTGGAAAAGGGCTGGGGGGGGGGGAACTTGGACTGGAAATGGGCTATGGTGGAGGGAGGGGGAACTTGGACTGGAAATAGGCTGTGATTAGGGGGGCTAGGACTGCAAATGGACTGTGATGGTGGGGGGGGGGGGGCTAGGACTGCAAATGGGCTGTGATGGTGCGGGGGGACTCGGACTGCAAATGGGATGTGATGGGGGACTTGGACTGGAAATGGGCTGTGATGGGGGGGCTAGGACTGGAAATGGTCTGTGATGTGAGGGCTAGCACTGGAAATGGGCTGATGAAGAGCTGGAATAGGACTGGAAATGGGCTGATGTGGGGCATGGGAGAATGGGACTAGAAGGGAGTGGATGCTGGGTGGGTCTAGAACTATAAGGGAACTGATTTTGGGGGAGGACTAGAATAGATGGGGAATGAGAATGGAGAGGGGAAAAATATTTTGTGTGGAAGAAAAGTCTATGATGGGCCGGGTATTGGGAGAGTAAGAGGGGCTTGAGAATGGAAGGGTGAAATTTAAACGGATGATAAAGGAATAAGGAAAGAATTGGGGGAAAGAGCAAAAGGGAAACAATCAGTATGTTAAAGCAGAAATAGAGAGAGAATGGAAAACATCTAAAAGAGAAGAAAGGACAAATGGATAGCTCGCAGAAGACACGAAGAAACCAGAAGAAAGTGACTGGAGCAATTGCAACTGAAAAATAAAACTCCCAAACAGAAGGTAGAAAAATACTTTTTATTTTGAATTTATTAGCTGGAATATGTCTGGTCTGGGAAGTGTGTATTGATAACATCTTTGCGTTTTTGTTTAGTGCAAGAGGAAATTACTTTATAGTTTTATTTCTCCAGTGTTGTACATTTCATGTTTGGATTTTGGGGTTCCCAGTTTAATTATTATCTGACCAAGGAAGTTAGCCTACACGTATCCTCGGTAATTTTTGTAGGTGGGGCTGGGGGCGGGGCAGGGGTGGGACTAGGGGCAGAGAATGGGTGGAGCATGGCGAGCCACAGGTGTCGGGTTTTTCTCGGTGAAAAAGTTGGTAACCCTAGTCACAGGGCCTACCTTGGCAGCGTATTAGACTGAGGTAGGTGGGACATAAAAACATTTAAGGTTGGGTTTGGCCAATATCTTACAGGGCCCAGGGACTTTTAGCCCTGGTAGCGTCCTTTGTTACCAAAATCCCACAGAATACAAAAGGTCCGAGTGGAGGGAAAACAAAAGGCATTTATTTCCCGTTCATGCAAAAAGGTTCATATGCTTGGACACAAAACATCAAACACAAATTCCTTGCTTCAGGTTAAAGAAAAAGAAAGCATTAAAGGAAAACTATTATCTTCACAGTAAATGGAATATCAGGCAAACAAACAGTCTCAATTCCCAAGACCTAGCTTAGTTGCTTAGTAAGGACTCCAAGCTTCCTGTCTTACAGAAGCTACAGTCCATCTCGGTGTCTGATGCAAATTCCACCTGCATCGGTTCCCCTTCTGAAGCCTCTGAGCCTAAGTCAGTACTTGTTGGTAAGTTGTAATAAGGCTTTTTATATATCTTCTGCACAACCTCCCAATGCTCAGGGTGGAATACAGGGCGTCGGTCCTGCGCCCTCAGATACTGGGAACTGTCTTCCTTTTGCAAGTGTTTTGTCTTAGCTTTCTGTAAAGCTTGGTTATTAACAAGTCTCTTGGTTGGTGCGTGTTTCTTGCACCTTATCTCATAAGCATTCTCACAAGGATAATATTCCTGTGCTCCCTGTACTCCCCATACATCAGCAGTTTGTACCCTGCTTTTAGTTAAATATGGGTTACCTTTTCTTCTCGGCTTGTCTGCTCCAGTTGGGATCCTGCCTGGCCTGAGCAATAGGCCTTGTGCTCTCCAACCGTCTTGCTGTTGGCTTTAGACCACAGTCACAGCCACGCCTTTGCTTCTCTGTACCACAAACACTCACTCTGGCTGGAGTTGTCCCACCTTCTCCATGGGGTCTCCTTTCTCCAAGCCAATGCGGCTGCTGCTGCCTCCTGTGGAACCGTGATTCAGGGATTACTGCTCCTTCTGGATATCTAGCCCATTCACTCGGATGTCCTGCCCAACCTGCTGGTTCTCCTGGCAGTCCTCCTTTCCCAGGCCGTCCTGCCTGTGCCTTTCTCCAGGGCTGTCCTGTCTCCTCAGGATATCCTCCTTTCCAGGGCTGTACCACTTTCCCAGCCTGTTCTCCTTTCCCAGGCTGTTCTGATTCCGCCTCCACCTGTTCCGGTTCTCCTTGTTCTGCCTGTTCTGCCCCTGGTTCTCCCTTCCAACCTTCCAAATTCCCTTTAAGAGGCACTCCTCTCTTCCTTGATTGGAAGCTGGCTGGCATTACCTCATGACCTAGGAGGTGTGGTTCCTCGCGATATTGCAGGTTGTGCTTGACTTTTCCTGCATTTAAAACATTTTCTTCCCCTCTCAGAGGGTCTGCAGCATCACAGTAACCAGTGGGATAATTTTATAAATATCACACAACCTGTCCTTGGGCTACCTTCAGTCCCTGCCACACAAGACACAAAACAACCGAACAAGGAGATGCAAGTCACAATACACCTTCACAAATCCAACGCAGAAGCATTCCTTCATCTGGAATGCACCGCCACAAGATATGTGAGCTACCTCAGAAGTCAAAGATTCTCTAAAGAAACTCTAAACCCACCTATTGTGATGGCGCAGTAAGCGGAGAGCATAAGGAAAGAGGGAAGAATCAAGCAATTTCCCCAGATAGCAGAATAAAATCCAGAAGTTTAAGGGTTAAAACTCCTGGGTTAGAAAAAAACTCTCCACAGAAAGCTGGTAGTAAGAAGACACGCCCCAGCTCCATGGTTACCAACCCTGCTCACGAGGGACAGTCAGGGGTGGGGCCAGGAAGCCCAAGGGGAAAGTACAGATATAAACTGCTAGAGAGTGAAGAAGGAGAGAGAGGCAGGAACAAGGACAGAGACAAGAAGAAACAAGAAAGACACAGAGGCAGAGAGAGCTGCAGGCAGGGATGCAGCCAGAGTCCAAGGAACAATGAATTCAGAGGGAGGTCTGAGAATGGTGAGAGGAAGTGCTTCACGAGGGTTCCTAGTTCTGATTCCAGTGCAGCTTGGAACAGGTCAGAAGGTCCCAGAAGGGGAGGAGGTCGTAGAAGCTCTGGAGAACTAGTCAAGGAAGGTACCCGGAGAGTCAAGGGAGCTTCATTAGAAACCTCTTGGAGAAGGGCAAGGCCAGCCAGAGGGATTGGAGCTAACCCAGCGACCTGCGAGAGAGACAGGAGACATACCTATAGAAGGGAAGCTTACCCAGGGGAGTTTGTCAGCCATGTGGGCATCAGAAACCTTTCCCCTGAAGTTTTTATGGAAACTGAGTCTGCAGCAGTAAAGCCTGTTTCGTGCTTACTTCCTAAAAGTAAGGTGAGCAGTTTTAAACCTTCTACCAACCTCATAAAAGCTAAGAGACTTCCTAAGTGTCATAGTATTCCTCAGAGGAGGGAAGAATCTGCCTTGACTCAGGTGTTAGAAATCCTGAGGGGATTAAAACAGGATAGCTTTGAGTCTGAATCTTATGCCTCTCCAACAGACTCAGATATAGAAAGCATGGAACTAGAAATGCCTAGATTAACAGAAGAAAATTCAGATATGGAAATGGAATGTTCTGTAGCCTCCAGATATTAAGTAAAGGCTAGACCATTTCCAGAACCTTTAAAACTTGGCAGCTGTTTTCAAGAAAGCACGGCTGTGGGAAAAATGCAAATGAGCTTGCTGAAGTTCTAAGCCGTAACTCTGTATCCTAGCAGCTATCTGCTGAAGATATATAGTTTGAAATACAGCAAGAGGAAACAATTGTTTGATGAGAAGAAAGAAAACAATTTGTAACAGAAGTTTACCCTGTTAGAAAAGTTACAACTTGTGTCTGTTTTAAAGCCACGTGGGAAGCTGGTTTTTGTGTTTTTCTCTGCACCAGAGTTCAGTGCTGTGGTTTTGTTATGGTATGAAGAAATACTATGTTTTCATTTGAGTGCCGAAGCTGAAGTAGAAGCCTTTTTGGTTTGATTATTCTGGAAAATATCCTTACCTTATGTCCTGATATTTTGGAACCTTTTTATAAGAAGTTCCGTTGGCTGAAAATAATAAAAATCCTGCGAGCCTATATATATTCTCGGCTGAATCATTTCACAACTACACAAATATAGGCACTTATCATTAATAAATATATTGACTGCCCATGCCTAAGTCCTAGGCAATCGCCTTGGGCAAAAGGCGCGGTGACACTATTCAGAGAACACTTTGGAGATGAAACCTAGCACATTCAGAAATATGAACACAGCGTACCCTGCAATGTTTATGCTATGGTATATATGTATCCCTCCCTGACAAAGGGTTCCCCTACCCCAATGTAACCATCTAAGACCACAATATGTTAAAGATTGCCCTGTAAAACCATGTACGTAAAGTTATCTGTAAACCACTTTGCCTTTAAGATAAAGCGGTATATAAACAAAGCTAAATAAAGAAAAGTTGTTTTACATGAGAAAAATGGATAAGATTACCCCTCTAGCAGCCAAATTTCTTTAAGTGTCAGAAGCTTTCTAAACACAAATACTTTATGCTGTTAGCACTTGCTGTCAGCCGCATAAAAGTCTTTGAATATCTGTCACCTTGCTGCAGAAAAGGCACAATGGTCTCAAGTAACAGGGAGATAAAATGGGAAAGCTTTGCTTCTGCGGTCAGCCAAATGATATAAAGTCTTAAGAGAAGATCGTCTAAGAACCTTGGACACAAATGAAGCCCTTATTTAGAGGAAACAAGCTGGGAGGAGGGCAGAATACTGTAGGTCATAAACCGTAGCTTTAGGCTCTTCTAGAACTAGGTGGAAAGTGTACGTTTACTGTAGGCGCGCACAAGGGCGGAGTTCCGACAGAGCATGGGCGAAGTCATGGATGCACATGTAAGGGGCATGCTGACATTTACAGCTGCTCTCTAACAGGTGGCTAATATCCGTGTCTGCCATCTAGGAGCAATTTCTGCAAGCATTTGTACTAGAGTTTATAATGACAAGTACAGGCACTTTCTCCGTCGCATTACCCAGGCACTCTGCTATAAATTATCCCCAAATATCTGCATTGGTGTAAGTCCTGGACATGATGGGCCTGATTTTCGAAAGACATTTACACGGTTTACAGCCCAATAAACTGTGTAAATGCCTTAAATGGGGCTATTCAGTGGCACTTACACAGTTAGTGCTGTGGAATATCCCCTTCTAACTCCCCTACGTGCCCTATTCCATTAGCATCGGGATGTGTCAAGGGTGGCAACAAGCCATAACCAGGCAGCAGCAATATTATATGCTGCCCAGTTAGCAATCTGCACTGGAAAGATAGCTGAGGAAAACCTTCACCTATCTTTAAGGCGCAGGAGCTAACCGGGCAGCATGCAATAGTGAATATCCGGGGTTAAGGGTCGGCAGCAGGGCTATGTGCCGTAGGGGCGCATAGTCTACCCAATTCAATATCGGGCCTGGCAGACTTCGTTTAATTTACTATTGACTTTCTCCTAATGTTCTGCCCCAGGGCTGCCCGGTGCTTTCTATGAAGTCTTATTAGGGCCTGGCTACTGGGCATGCCAAGACTAGTCAGTATTTCATCAGTCCTAAAAAGTGAACGATCCAGGAAAATCTTTGTTAGAACACTAATATTACTATTTTGGCAAAGAACCTAGCTAATAGGTTCAAAACTATTCTGCCAAACTTGATACTGTGAGAGCAGACATACTGCAGGGGAGATTGGGTTCAGAAGACTATTACTGTATTAACTAGAGCTGATAAAAGTACCATTGGGGTCTCTCTGACCAGCATTAGAGGCTAAAGGGTCTGAGCATGAGGTGTGCTGCTGCTTATTCTAGCAAAGCTTGGCGTTTGCATCAATATTTTTGCTGGATCAGAAGTCTTTATAGTGAGTTCAGGAGCTCAACTAGAGATAATGGGGTGGTGGGGGGGAGGGATCCCTCATCTCTTACGCTTTGGAACCACTAGATGCTAAGATTAGAAGGTCAGTGGATATTAAAGGGGTTATTAGCAATGATGGGAAGGAACAGAAGCCCACTGTTTTCCATATGGCATTCTGCTACACACCAGCGATATGCTAATTTCCTTGCAGAACATATTACAGGCCATCAGACAGTTTAGTGAGTCCTCTAGATATAAGATCAATGGGCCCGATATTCAGTGGCAGCGGCAAGCACAATGACAGTGCCTAGCTGTCGCCGCTGAACGTTAAACCCAGCTATTCAATGCTGAGCAATATTGAGCCACTGTCCAGTGAGCTTCTGCAGGTAAAGATAAGCCAGCTTTTATGGCGCTTATCTTTACCTGCAGGTCAGTAACCGGGCAGGGGCTATACATTTCAAGCAAACGTAAGTGTTTGTGACTTTTTAAATTGCTAGCTCTCTGTCTGGGAGCTCTTAAAAGGGTTTTGGTACATTTTTAAAACAAAGTTACATTCTTTTTGGTGCTTTAGTTTAAAAGGAGAAATATTTTCTTTAGTGGCATGGGTTTAAAACTCTGCTTTAGTAACTTTCTCAGCTCTTTGAGGCTACTGACACCTCATCAGGAGTTAGTGGGACTGATTAGCCTGTGAAGGAACTGAGAGCAACTGAGGCTTGCATAAAAGGCTTCAGAGCCCTGCACTGTTGAGGCAGTCCTAACAGGGGCTATATATTTCAAACAAAGGTAAGAGTTTGTGGCTTTTTAAATTACTAGCTCTCTGCCTGTGAGCTCTTTAAAGTGTTTCGGTACATTTTTAAAACAAAGTTACATTCTTTTTGGTGCTTTAGTTTAAAAGCAAAAATACTTTCTTTAGTGGGGTAGGTTTAAAACTCTGCTTTACTATCTTTCTCAGCTCTTTGAAGCTGACGACACCAAATCAGGAGTTAGTTCCGTCCCTATCCCACCCCCCCCACAACTTACACCCACCCCTAGTGAGCAGCCTTGCTTTATAGGGCACCTCCCCATTTAAACACACACAGGGACTTGGAACAGCATATTTTGAACATACTTAAAGAGATTTAACTGCTTTTTCTCTGAAAGGACAGCTGGGAAACCGGCTGATACTTTGGTAGATCTCTCCTTTGCTTTAACAGATACCTAAGCTCCACGAACTGAACAATGGCTGGGAAAAATCATATAGCTAAAGCTGTTGCCCCATTACAGCTTCTGCCTCTGTCCAGACAGAAGTCCCAATGCCAGTTGAAAGAACGATTCCATGTGCAGGGTGCCTGCATGCTGAAGCTCTCAGGGAAAAAGTGGAGGAAGTCAGAGAGGAGGTGGCAAGCCTGAGGAGCATTCAAGACAGTGAAAAGTACATCGATGAGATGCAACATCCAAGCTCTCCAGCAGAGGAGAAGATGGGTGACTACAGAATGATGAAGGTTGGACACAAGTCACCAGGGCCTGCAGAATCACCAATCCAACTTCTCCAGTCCTTCGAAGTGAAGAACCATTATGCAGCCCTGGAAGCTGAGGAGGTGAAAGCATCCCTGGAAAGGGAAGAACCAGAGCTCAACTACCCCAAAGTTGCAGAATCAGTGACCACAAGGAAGCGAAGGGTAATGGAGGTTGGTGACTCTCTTCTGAGGGGTACTGAGGCATCCATCTGCCGACCAGACTTGATATCCAGAGAGGTATGCTGTCTGCCAGGTGCCAAAATCGAGATGTTATGCAGAGTTTATCGAGACTCATCAAGCCCACTGACTCTTACCCAATATTTCTAATCCATGTCAGCACAAATGATACTGCAAGGTATCCCTCTGAGTGTATCAAAAGTGAATTCATGGCTCTGGGACATAGGGTGAAACAGATAGGTGCACAGGTGGTGTTCTCTTCAATCCTCCCTTTTGGGGGTAAAGGCCAAGGCAGAGAAGTTCGCATCTTGGAGATGAATGCATGGTTGCATGGATGGTGTCGAGAGCGTTTTGGTTTCTTAGACCATGGGATGCTGTTCCAAGGGTTGCAGAGCAGATATGGCGTCCATCTGTCCAAGAAAGGTCAACGCGTCTTCAGTAGCAGACTGGCTAATCTACTGAAGAGGACTTTAAACTAGATTCGTTGGGGATGGGTGAAGAAAGCCCCCAGGTAAGTGAAACATTAAATACCTTTAAGGAAATGGGTAAAAGGGGCAACATATGGAAAGTGGTATGTATAAATGGCCATAGCATGGGAAATAAGATCCCCGATGTTGAAGCTTTAATGGGAGTGGCTGACTTGGATTTAGTGGCAGTTACAGAAACATGGTTCACAGAAAACCATGACTAGGATGTAACTATACCAGGCTATACTTTATTCAGAAAGGACAGAGTAGGAAGAAGGGGAAGAGGAGTGGCACTATTTGTAAAAATATTAAAGCTTTGGAATTACAGAGTTTAAAAGGGAGAGAGGAGGCACTGTAGGTTAAACTAGAAAGAGGGAAAGAGAAATCTATTTGCATTGGCGTAATATACAAACCTCCCTCACAAGAGGAAGAGGTGGATGGAGAGTTAATTGAAGACATATGCAGCATTGCTAGGAATGGGGAAGTGCTACTGATAAGGGATTTCAATATGCCAGATGTTGACTGGCACATTCCTGCTGCAGTATCATCTAGAAGTAAGGAGATCCTGGATTCTCTACAGGGAGAACTATTCAGGCTATTGGTAACAGACCCCACACATGAAGGGGCCACACTGGACTTTGTGCTTACTAATGGTGAAAGTGTTTCTGATGTTATAGTGGGAGATCATTTTGCATCCAGTGATCACCAGATGGTGTGGTTCAGTATTGGGACTAGAGCTGTTAGAATCCATTCAAAAGCAAGGGCCTTAGACTTTAGGAAAAGTAACTTTGCCAAGATGGGCCAATACCTCAGGGAGTCATTAGCAGGATGGGAACAGCTAGGGGATGTCGAAAAACAGTGGGCAAAACTAAAGGGGATATTTTAAGGGCAACCAACCTTTTTGTTAAAATGATAAATAAAGGTTAAAGGAAAAGGAGACCACTATGGTTTTCGAAAGAAGTAACTGAAAAGGTGAATAAAAAGAGGGAGGCCTTCATGAAATACAAGAGATCACAGAGAGAGGAAGACAGGCATCTATATTTGGAAAAACTTAGAGAAGCTAGCAAAGTAGTCAGGAAAGCAAAGATTTAAAAAGAGGAGGAAATAGCCAATGCAATAAAATGGGGGAATAAGACATTTTTCAGATATGTTACTGAGAAGAGGAAGAGCAAAAGTGGTATTGTCAGACTCAAGGGTGAAGGGGAGGCATATGTAGAAGCTCCTGAAGATAAAGCAGAATTGCTTAACAAATATTTCTGTTCTGTGTTCACAGATGAAGAACCAGGAGCAGGACCTCAGAAAACACCAACAAACAGGAACAGAAGTGAGGAGCATCTTGAACAATTTTCAGAAGACTGTATTAGTGAGAAACTAGCTAAACCTAAAATAGACAAAGCGATGGGACCGGATGGGATACACCCTAGAATACTGAGGAAACTTGGGGATCTTCTAGCAGCTCCACTGACTGACCTTTTCAATGCCTTATTGGAGTCGGGAGTGGTGCCAAAGGACTGGAGAGAGGCACATGTGGTCCCTTTACACAAAAGCGGAAGTAAGAATGTGGTTGAAAACTACAGGCCGGTTAGTTTAACTTCGGTGGTGCTGAAAGAGAAAATAGTGAGGTTTCTGGAGTCCAGCGGATTACAGGATCCGAGGCAGCATGGATTCACCAGAGGAAGGTCTTGTCAGACAAATCTGATTGATTTCTTTGACTGGGTGACCAGGGAGTTGGACCAAGGGAGAGTCCTAGATGTGGTGTATTTAGATTTCAGTAAAGCCTTTGACCCCGTTCCTCACAGGCGACTTATAAACAAACTGAGCGCCCTGGGGTTGGACCTTAAAGTTACTGATTGGGTTAGAAATTGGTTGAGTGGGAGGCGACAAAGGGTACAGGTAAATGGAGCTCACTCTGATGAGTTTACCAGTGGTGTGCCGCAGGGAAAACCTACTTATTCTCGGAACATTTCCAAATTCCCTACCCCCCCAAACCATGTCCCTCAACATCCACAGACACACCAACTCAGAACGCCCAAAACCACAACTAGATACATTATAAAGAACCACCTGTAAATACCTTATGTAAATAGTTCAGACAGGCTTCTACACCTGTCAACATTTGTAAAAAACTAGAATGTTTATCTACTCTATGTATTGTACACATTGTTCCATGTAAATAAGTTAGAAAGTTTTTCTGTTCAATGTAACGTATACAAAAGTATACACAAGTTGTTGAATTGTTCCGTGTAAACCGCCCCTGATCTCTGGAAGGGGCGGTATAGAAGAAATAAATAAATACATAAAATATGTCCTTGGTATGATTCTTTTTAAAATCTTTGTTAGTGATATAACGGAAGGGGTGTCGGGTAAGGTTTGCCTTTTTGCGGATGATACCAAAATCTGCAATAGAGTAGACACCCAGGAAGGTGTAGATAACATGAGGAGGGATCTAGCTAAACTTGAAGAATGGTCTAGAATTTGACAGCTGGGATTTAATGTTAAAAAATGTAAGGTCATGCATTTGGGCTGCAGCAATTCAAGGGAGCAATATAGTATAGGGGGTGAAGTACTTTTGTCCACTAAAGAAGAGCAGGACCTAGGCGTGGTTGTGTCTGATGATCTTAAAGTAGCTAAACAGGTAGAAAAGGCGACAGCAAAAGCTGGAAGGATGCTTGGGTGCATACGGAGAGGAATGGCTAGCAGAAAAAAGGGAACTGTTGTTGTTGATATGGAAGGACAGACTAGATAGGCCATGTGGTCTTTTTCTGTCGTCATATTTCTATGTTTCTATCAAACACAGTTCAATAGCAACAAATACTCACCATACACCCTATTCCTTATTCACCTCTCTTCCCCAAATGACTCCAAATACAACCAACTTCTTCACCCTTTTCCAAAACGGCAGAAAATGCTACTCTTTAACATCCGATGGTAAGGCGTTGCACAATGCATGTTTAAAACAGAGAAAGCTGTTACGTATAACCTGAGGGAGCTGTGGCACTTCCAGGACACTCTGCTGTAATGGTCACAAAGTGCAACCGGGGACAATGGGGTAAAGTAAATCTGCAATGTACCCACACTAGCCTGTGTAAACACTTTAAACCACATGACTTTAAACTTAATTCTTTTCAAGACAGGCAACCAGTGCAGCCCTTGCAATAAAGAAGTAATGTACTCATATTTCCCTTTGAAGATCACTTTCACTGCAGGGTTCTATACATATTGAAGCCTCCTAACTTGATACTCCAGGAGCTCCTGATATATTACATTGTTGTTGTTAAGTGCTGCCGAGTCAGTGTCGACTCATGGTGATCCTCTGGATAGCTGTCCTAAACTGTGCTCGATCTTCAGTCAGGCAACTCATTGTGGATAGAGTGGCATCCATAGCTGCTGTTATTGTATCAATCCATCCCATTGCTGGCCTTCCTCTTTTGCATTGACCTTCAACCTTGTCAAGCATGATGTCTTGTCATTTAAGCTTCTAAAGAAAGCTTAGGTTTGATCTCCTCTAGTACTGACTCGTTTCTTCTTCGAGCAGTGCATAGTATACACAGTATTCTTCGCCAGCATCATAATTCAAAGGCAATGATTTTCTTCCTGTTTATCTTTTTCACTGTCCAACTTTCATATCCATAAGATGTTATTGAAAATACCATGGCTTGAATGAGTCAAATCTTTGTATGGAGAGAGACATCTCTGCTCTTGAGAATCTTGTCTAGGTTTTTCATAGTCATTCTGCCAAGAGCAATGCGTCGTCAGATTTCTTGGCTGCTTGTTGCTTCTTTATTGATAGTTGATCCAAGTAGGTTGAAGTTGTCAACTATTTCAATTTCTTCTCCATCAACTATGGACATTGATTTTGCCAGTTGTCAGGATCTTTGTCTTCTTTACATTAAGGTGCAGGTCTATTTTAAGACTGTTCCTTGATCTTGAGAAGCAAATGTTTCAAATCGTCTTCACTTTCAACCAGTAATGTGGTATCATCAGCATAGCGAATTTCCCATCAATCTTCACACCTCTGTTGTCTTTATACAGTCCTGCTTCTCTGATGATTAGTTCTGCATATAAATTAAACAGGAAGGGGGAAAGTATGCAGTCGTCTTGTACATCTTTGGTGATTTTAAAACATTCTGTTTCTCCTTGTTCCGTTTGAACTGTTGCTTCTTGATCAATGTAAAAGTTGTGCAAGAGAACAATTAGGTGATCTTGTATATCCATGCTTCTTAATGTGGCCCAATGTTTCGCATGGTTTACAAAGTCAAAAGCCATGCTGTAGTCAATAGAAACATAACGACAGAAAAATACCACATGGCCTATCTAGTCTGTCCTTCCATATCAACCACTACAACAGTCCCCTTTTTTCCTTTACAGATCCTCTGTGTTTGTCCCATGCTTCTTTGAATTCAGATACACCTCCACTGGGAGACTATTCCATGGATCCACCACTCTTTCCGTAAAGAAATATTCCTGCATATCACTCCTGAATCTATCCCCTTTCACCCTTATCCCATGTCCCCTCATAGCAGAATTTGCTTTCAATCAAAAGAGGCTCTCCTCTTGTGCATTTATGCCATTGAGGTATTTAAACATCTCAATCATATCATCTCTATCCCGCCTTTCCTTTAAGGTGTATATATTAAGATCCTTAAGTCTGTCTTCATATGCTTTATAATGAAGACCATTAACCATTTTAGTAGCCATCCTTGTACTGACTCTAGCCTGTTTATAGCATTTTGAAGGTGTGGTCTCCAGAATTGCACACAATACTCCAAATGAGGTCGCACCAAAGACTTATACAGAGGCACTATCATCTCCTTTCTTTTGCTGGCCATTCCTCTTCCTATGCACCCAAGCATCCTTCTAGCTTTTGCCGTTGCCTTTTCTACCGGTTTAGCTACTTTAAGATCACACTGGTCAACACATGTTTACAAAAGTCATGTTACTGAAATAAAAATAGTAATTTCTAATCAATTTTTATATGCTGAACACAAATATGACAGTGAAATTGCAAAGTTGGCTCTAGTTTTTTTGTAATCTGCAAGAATTAATGTTTACATCACGAAATGCATGTCAATAGCAAATATAATAGGCATTTGGTTATTGTTTATTGTTTAAAAACTCTTGATATACCGCCCCCCATTACATCGGGGCGGTTTACAATAAAAAAATTAAAAATTATAAATTAGGAAAGGAAGAGAAAAAAAGTTACAATAACTTAAGAGAAAGGGAAAGAGAAAGAAGAGAAAGAGGGTGAGGACAGATTGTCAACAATAGTAGATACAGAGAAGACAGGGATTACGGGGGGAGGTTGAAGGCAGAGGAGAAAAGATGGGTTTTGAGGAGAGAGTGGAATTTAGCAGGAGACTCTTCTAGTCGAAGGACAGTGGGAAGGGAGTTCCATAGGGCGGGACCAAAGTAAAAAAATGCGGATTGCCGAGTTGATTGAAGATGAGCCTGGGAGGGAGAGGGAAGGTGTAAGCGATTAATATGAACTGATCGAAGACTACGGGTAGGGGTGTGAAAAATTAACAGATCGGATAAGTACTGAGGAGTGTGGAGATAAATGGCCCGATGTACTAGGGTAAGAATCTTGAATTGGATCTGAAAGTTTAGTGGTAACCAGTGAAGATGCTGAAGGATGGGAGTAATGTGATCGCGAGAGGAAGCGTGCAAGATCATCCGGGCTGCAGTGTTTTGTAATAATTGTAACCGGTGGCGTTGGTATTGAGGGATGCCAGCATAAATAGAGTTACAGAAATCCAGTCTAGTGATGATTAGGGAGAGAAGGAGGGTGGTGAGAGCCTGAGGAGATAGAAATGGTCTGATGGCACAAATTTCTCTAAAGCAGAAGAAAGAGCGTCGAGAGACCTTTGGAATATGATCACGGAAGGTAAGGTTGCTATCAAGAAGGACACCAAGATAGTGAAGCCTAGAGACTGAAGAAATTGGGGTACCTGAGAAAGAGGGAGTGAGTGACGGAACGATAGAACTATGAGGAAACCAGATGGACGCGGTTTTAGAAACATTAAGAACGAGACAGTTTGTAGAGAGCCAGGAAGAAACCAGGGATAAGCAGTTGTTGAGAGGGGTAATGTCAGGATGAGTAGAGGATGTATGGTACAGAAGGAAAATGTCATCAGCATAATAATAGCCTGAAATACCTGATTGCTGGACTAGTAAAGCTAAAGGGGTCAGAAATATGTTAAATAAGAGAGGGGCCAATATTGAGCCCTGGGGGACACCACAGGTGAGAGGGAAGTTATCCGTAGTAGCGGAGGTGGAAGAGACCGCAAATGACCGGGAGTGCAGGAAGGAGTGAAACCAGTGATAAACAGTGCCTCGGAGACCCGCATCCCGTAGCCTAGAAAGAAGGTCTACTAAGTCAAAAGTAGCTGAAAGATCTAAGGATACCGCCACCGTGATGTCACCATGATCATGGGAAGAGTGAATCTCGTTCATAACTGCAGTGATAGTGGTTTCGACGCTGTGGCCAGGTCGAAAGCCAGATTGCCAAGGATGCAAGAACCGTGTGGAGTCCAAGTGATGTGAAAGCTGGGAGAAGACAGTTTTTTCCAGAAGCTTAGAAACGTATGAAAGGTTGGAAACAGGCCGATAATTCACTGGTACAGACGGGTCCAGGGAGGGATTCTTAAGGAGGGGACGAACCACAGCATGTTCCCATGGATGGGGAAAGGATCCAGTTGATAAACTAGAGTTGATGATGGCAAGAAGTGGTTGAAGTAATTCAGGGGAGGGTTCTGAAAACCAGCTGGATGGTATAGGATCCAAAGGGCTAGTGGTTTTGTGGGTGGTAGACAGAAGCTTAACAAGTTCTGGAGAAGTAATAGTATAGAAATTGGACCAAGAATGTGAAAGGAGATGGGATGATGAGGGTGAGATAGGAGGAGGTGAAGACAGGGCTTGAGGACAAAAAGGAAGCGATAAGTGAAGGTCATGTACTTTGGAGGAAAAAAAGGAAGCCAGTTTAGTAGGACTGGGGGATGCTGTAGAGATAGAAGTTCCGTTGGTAGAAGGTGACTGCAGGCGAGAAAGCGTTTTAAGGGTAGTGAAGAGATGCCGGGGTCTGTTTGGGGCTGAGGCAATTGAGTCAGAATAGAAAGAACGTTTAGCATTATGGATGCTGGTACGATAATGTGCATGACAGGATTTGAAATACTGATAGGTGGTAAAAAACGTCATAGAGTACTTAGATTTTTTCGCCTGTCTCTTGTACAGCTGTTCAGGAGCTTCTCTGGGGAGTGTCCAGCAGTAGTCAGCCAGCATTGTAGTGGACCATTTTCCCTGGTATCTTTGCTCCATCGTTGCGATATCCTGGTGAAAACATTCGCCCTGTTCATCACTAACCATACCACAGTTGTCAGGAAAGAAATCGAGATGGGAATCAAGGAAATGGATCTTTAGAGACATATTGCAGCCAAGTTTCTGATACTGCATCAGCATGTCTTCTACTAGCTCCTTGTAGTTTTCTGCCCTAACATTCCCGAGAAAGTTTGTTGACACTGGGTGAAAAGCATTCCATGCTTGTTTCGCATCACCCTGCAGCAAGTTGTTGAACCGGTCATCTTTGAAGAGCTCTCAAATCTGAGGACCCCAAAAACTCCCTCTTTAAATCTTTGCTTTGCTGAGTCAAGGGAATTTTTCATGCCGGTATCAGAAAGCTGGCGAAATGTGGTCCATGGCTTTCACAAAGTTTTTCATCAAATCTAGTTTGATGTGAAGGGGTGGTAGCAGGACTTTGTGAGCCTCAACCAGAGCTGGGTGCTGGATATTCTTCTCTCCAACTGTTACATTTTGTCTGCGATTCCATTCCTTCCGCAAGGAGTGCCAATCCCTTGTTCGGCTATCCCACTCACATAAAAAACACATGTATTTTATATATCCCTGCTGCAGTCCCATTAAAAGGGCAACTACCTTCAAGTCACCACAGAGGTGCCAGCTGTTCTTGTTATAGTTAATGGAAGTCAGTAGATGCTTTAAGTTATCGTATGTCTCTCTCATGTGGACATGCGCTACTGGAATAGATGGAAGACGGTTTCCATTGTTCAAAAGCACAGCCTTCAGACTCAGTTTCGAAGAGTCTATAAATAGTCTCCAGTCTTGTGGGTCATGAGTGATTTTTAAGGCATTCATGAGGCTTTCAATATCGGAACAGAATACCAGATTACTTTCCTTTCTGAAGAAAGGCTCCAACTGCTGGTGGCGCTTTCCATATGAAGTAATGTTGACATCTTCTTCTAGAAGATTCCATTGTTGGAGTCTTGATCCTAGCAATTCTGCCTTGTTCTTGGATAAGTCCAAATCATGAACCAGGTCATTTAGTTCTTCCTGTGTTATTCTGTGTGGGGTTGATAATGCATCCCAGTGAAAATCTGGGTCACTGCATGCTGACGGACCAGGAGAAGAACAGGTTGGCTCACCCTTGTCCTCATCAGATGAATCAAGAGAATATTCTGATGGAGGTTCTGGAATAGGAAGTCCCTCACCATGTGGAACTGGTCTCAATGCAGACGGAATGTTTGGGTAGACTATGCTTGACTTCTTTTGCTTCGTTATTCCGCTGGAAAGAGGAGGAACCAAGCAGAAGTAACAGTCATTTATGTGGTTGCTTGGCTCTCTCCACACCATGGGGACTGCAAACAGCATTGATGGTCTTTTGCAATTCAAACACTGTGAAAGCTGTGTTTTACATGTAGCGCAGCATATATGCGGGGCCCAAGGCTTGTCTTGGTCACCAATCTTGCAAAAGAAGCGCCAGCCAGCGCGCGGCCTCTTCGGCAGCCCAGCACTCTGACCCTCCAGCTGCTCTCCCGGCGGGGATCGAGCGGGTCAGAGCACCAGGCCACCCCCACCAAGCCGCTCTACCCAATCCGGGCAGCAGGAACATCTTGAAAAAGAAGCACCAGCCAGCGCGCGGCCTCTTCGGCAGCCCAGCACTCTGACCCTCCAGCTGCTCTCCCGGCGGGGATCGAGCGGGTCAGAGCACCAGGCCACCCCCACCAAGCCGCTCTACCCAATCCGGGCAGCAGGAACATCTTGAAAAAGAAGCGCCAGCCAGCACGACCGCGCCTTGCGGGACCGCGCCTGAGGGCCGCGCAAGAGGGCCCTTTGGCACGGCCCTTAGGCTAAGGCTCTTACGACACACACAAGAACGGTCCAGATTTGCAAAGTCTACCTACGACGTCATCAACAGCTGGAGCTCCCTTAGGGTTGAGCTCGCACATGATCATCCTACCTGCTGTGTCTGCAAACGTAGCAAGTATACCCTACTTAGAGCACTGCTATAACTGACATTTCTTCCTAACTGTCAATTGTTTAATTACATTAGTCTACTCCACTTTTATCCCAGCCAATCTTCATTGCTAGTATCAGTATCACTATACAATAGCAATACTAATTAATGCGTCTTATTAGGATAATGTGACTAGCACATTCACACTGCATACTACTTTAATTTCTACTGTTGCCAGTAGTTACCTTCTATAAGCACAGATTGAAAGTATACTGTTGACAGTATAGATTCAGCCTGATTTTACACTGTAACCATATAAGTCAATTTACCACTGCCTGATCTATATACTGTTGCCAGTAATTCATTTTACTGTTTATACTGTTTATACTGTTGTCAGTATAAATTTACTGATACTGTTGACAGCAATTCATTTTACTGTTTTATACTGTTGTCAGTATAGATTCAACCTGATTTTATACTACTACTGTATAAGTCAATTTTACCTACTGTTTGATATATATACTGTTGCCAGTAATTCATTTTATAGTCACTATACGATTTAGACTGTTACCAGAATTTCTTTAACTACTGCTTGTCTTATCAAAGATACAACCAATGCCCTACTCTGTATAAGATAAAACTGTTACAAATATTAGATACAGCTATTACCACACTTGGAGACAAACTGCAACTTCCATTGCTACTATTAGACACAAACCAGCTACTAGCAACATAATCCACAACAATCTCCCCCAACTCTGGAACATGTCACGCTCAAACAACATGATATTAAAAATAACATACAGTTGCATTTTACTGACAATCTTAATTGATCTAACACTTAGCTTAACATCTAAAAATCACATGCCAATCCCTATAATACAATCCACAATTAGAAATCACAGATACATTGGACACCCCTACTCAATCCACTATGCAAAAATAAATTACCACAGACTTATACAAATAAAACAAACTAATTCTCCACAAACAACAAAAGAACTTAACATTAATAATACCACTTCTCTATCTTGCATACTTATAAATGCCCGATCTATGAAAAACAAACTCCCCATATTCACTGATTTAATAACAGACTCAAAACCTGATATGTTATGCGTAACAGAAACATGGCTAACTGAAACGGATACAGTCTATTTAAATCAACTTAATAGTGACGAATACGATATAAACTATACACATAGACCTAACAAAAAAGGAGGAGGAGTACTAATAATGACAAAAAAGGGATTAAATGCAAGAACAATACCATCTACTATAACTAATAATATTGACACCTTAACCATAAAAACTAACATTTGTAGAATTTGCCTAATATACAGACCCCTGATCAAAAAGCGGATAGCCTAGATTCTCTAATTGATTTCCTAGGCTCATCTTCTGAACATAATCCCATAATCATGCTAGGAGATTTCAATCTCCCTTCACTTCCAGCATCAGAAGCCAACTTGTTCCTAGAATCTATATCAGACATGGACTATCACCAAATAATTAATACAAAAACACATATAAAAGGAGGCATCCTTGACCTTATTCTCCTACCAAACACACTCTACAAGTTATTCAGAACAGAATCCATAGAATACACACAAATACCCTGGTCTGATCATTACATCATCAAAACTCAATTCACATTCTACACCAACAACACTAAAAATAACAAACGAAATGACCCCACTACAAAATTCAAAAAATTTAATGAAACTGACTTCTTAGATACAACAATACCTCACCTCTCATCAGCTCCAATGAATCTAGACGAAGCTGTAACAACCTGGCATGTAACAATCAATAATGCAGCCAAACTTGATCAACGAATCAAAACAAACCCTAACTTAAAAAGAAACAGAACTCCATGGTTCAACAATACGCTAAAACAAATGAAAAAAGAACTAAGAAAATTAGAACATAAATGGTGCAAAACTAAATCAAACATCAACAAGGAAATATATTACAACCATCTCACAAAATACAAAGACACATTAGATAATACAAAAAAATCCTATTTCGCAGCAATCTTATCAAAATCATATAACAGACCACGAGAACTATTCTCAATTGCTAGAAATCTTACTAATAATCCTCAAGCATCAAACACTGAAATCACTGAAATATCGGTACAAACCTTAGCCATCCACTATCAAAACAAATCTATGCAACCTACAATGACCCTAAACAATATAAATACAGTTCATCACTGCTCAGATGAATGGTCAAAATTTCACCCCATATCAAAAGACGCACTAAAGAACATCATCTCTAATCTCAACACCACAACCTCCTTTCTTGACCCATGCCCAGTAACATGGATAAAAAGTACACTCCCAACACTACTACCATACATTCTCCCTATAGTCAACCTATCATTGCATCAAGGACACCTCCCCTCTACGCTCAAACATGCACAAATCCGCCCAATTCTCAAAAACAACACGCTTGATAAAACATCACCAAAATCATACAGACCCATTTCAAGTATCCCTTTTTAGCTAAAATAATAGAAAAAGTGGTACAAATTCAGACACAAGAATACTTAGATTCATCCTACCCACTTGATGACCACCAATATGGATTTAGACCTCAACATGGAGTCGAAACACTGCTAACAATCTTAACTGATGTATTACTCAAAGGAATTGATAATCATAAACAAGCATTCATACTTTTATTTATTGATATTTCCGCAGCATTTGATAGTGTTCACCACACTATAATGCTTAATAACCTGAAACAAATAGGAATAAAAGACACTGTACATAAATGGTTTACCTCTTACTTAAGTAATAGAACACAAAATGTAAGAATTGGTAACCAAACATCAACCATATATAAACAAGAAATTGGTCTCCCACAAGGCTCTGCACTATCGGCCCTTCTATTTAATATTTATATAAAACCTGTCAGTGATATCTTTAAAAAATTCGGTGTATACTATCATCTATACGCAGATGATATTATGATGTACATCCCATTCACGATTCCTAATTTACCAATAAAATTACTATCAGAATGCTTCAATGAAATTACAACATGGCTAAAAGCCCAAAACCTTCACATTAATCATTCAAAAACAGAAGTCCTAATTGTAACAAAAAATCAATCATATATCCCCCCAACCCATATAACATTACAAAGCCATGACATTAAAATAAAAAATGAAATAAGATACCTAGGTGTTATTCTAGATACTCAACTGACGATGAACACTCACATCAGAAACACCATAAAGAAAATATACTTTAAACTTAAAATCCTTAAACAATTACGCCCGCTAGTACACCAACTAGACTTCATTAATATAATCCAAGCTACAATAACACCGCACTTTGATTTTGCCAACCTAATTCTCTTAGATATATCGAAACAAAACATAAAAAGAATCCAATTAGCACAAAACGCAGCAGCCAGAATTATAATGAAAGTACACTCAATCCAGCACATAACTCCAATATTAGCTTCCCTACACTGGTTGCCAATTCAAAGTAGGATAATATATAAAACCACAATAACCACATACAAAGCTTTAAACAACATGGCCCCAATCCCATTAAGCAATCTAATTAGCATGGAATCTCAAAAAACCACGCACAGAAAAGGATACTCAAACAAACTAAATACTCCTAATGATTTCATAAAAGCAAATAAATTAACTAACAAAAGAGCTTTTTCTCATGCTGCCCCATCTATGTGGAATTCCCTTCCGGAGGACCTAAGATCCATAACTGAAATCATGGAACTCCGTAAAAAACTAAAAACCTATTTATTCTCCATGCACTACGGCAACATAGATAACCCCTGGATACACTCAGATAAAGGTTAAAAATTATGACAGAGTAATACTAATCCCAACAATTTAACAGACAATACACTATTATAAAAACACTACGATCCAACTCCTGAGTACCCCCAACATGTACCTGTATATAGTTTTTTGTACATAGTTTAATAAGCCAGTTTTGCTATTTTGCATTAGTTCAAGCTGTTACCCATTACTTTTATTGTTACAAAAATGTTCGATGTAAAACTAAGCTTTTTGCTATGTGGTATGTTGTTTTATTGCGAACCGCAACTGAACTCTGGAAGTTGCGGGTTATAAATGTATGTTAAATAAATAAATAAATAAAATAAATCTGAAGTAAAGATGATATGCCTTCTTCAGTTGAGAAGTGATACTTTTCTTCTGGTTGGCAAATGTCACTTCCCCACAAATGTAGCAGAAATTGTCAACGGTATTAACGCACTTTCGCGGCATTACTGTTCTGTATTGTACCTAAATGGCTAAAATTATATGATTAATAAAAGTTACATGTAACAGTAGCTTAAACTGTCTCACACACAGTCTGAAATATTTTAAATGCTCAACCTTTCTGACTGCGTATAGTACACTGCTGACATCAGATGGCTTCAGCAGCTGTCTGGCAGTAGTATTGCATTGCATCAGAAAATGATGCAATCAACTCTGGATGATGTGTGCATGCTGGTATCATGCAATGTGATGCAATATTACATCATTCAAGGCTTATTTGGGATGTTGTTGATGTCCTACTGGATAAATTTACACGGTGAAACGTCAAAAATGAACTACATGCAATATCTTCAAAACGAGAGCCAATAAAATTTTTTTAATGTTATATTCGTGTTCAGCTAACCAAGATACTACAGATTAGGGCCTTTTAAAGTCAGTAACAATTTCAATGTTGACCAGTGTTCATCAGACACAATCATGCCTAGGTCCTGCTCTTCTTTAGTGGACAAAAGTACTTCACCTCCTATACTATATTGCTCCCTTGGATTGCTGCAGCCCAAATGCATGACCTTGCATTTTTTAACATTAAATCTCAGCTGCCAAATTCTAGACCATTCTTCAAGCTTAGCTAGATCCCTCCTCATATTATCTACACATATAAATTTCCCTTTAGCATTCTTTTGTCTTTGTATATTGCATTACAGTAATCTTTATTTTACTTATATTCATTAATTCAGAGACCAACATTCTGTTATCATTAAGAGACAAAACATTGTCATGGGGATCAAGAACCTCAAATTACATGTGAAACAAGAGATTTTACATGTCCCTTCAAGGTTTTCTATTTACTCTTTCCCCTCCCACCCCAACAAATCCTTCTACCTGTCTTCCCAAGCAAGCCCCCCCCCCCACCCCACACACATATACACACATTTATTTATTTAACTGGTTTTCCTATACTATTTTTCTACTAGTTAAAACAGATGATGTACAACAAGGCTTGAAATTACAAAAAACGTCCAACAGCATATGGAAGAGCATATCATAGAGCGGTGTACAGGAGGCTGGAACAGCAAGAGGGTGATATTAGACAGTAAGAGGGATAGCATTAGACAGGTAAGTTATTGTAGTCCTGATGGGATAGGGTATTCAACATTAGGGAGGGTGGGTGTGTATTAGTCTGTCTTGGGAGCCTGAGCCGTAGTGCTCCTGGAAGAGGTATGTTTTTAGATGTCTTCTGAATTCTTGATGGGACTAGATGTTTTGCAGGGTATGGGACAAGGTGTTCCATAAGGTAGGGGTGTATAGTGTATAAGCTCTTAGGCTTATACATGTTGCTTTTTGTATTTGGAATGGCATACTGAGGAGGTTCTGTGTGCTCTGCCTTCACAATCTGGTAGTGCTTGGTGTTCTGATAAGTGTTTGTAGGCAAACAGCAGTGAGGCTATTGCATTCAGTGTTTGATTCTGGAAGCAATGGGAAGCCAGTGGAGTGATTTCAAAATGGGTGTAATGTGCGTGTGTCTGGAGGCTCCAAGAATGGTATGTGCAGCTTTGTTCTGTGCGAGTTGTAGTGGTAAGATGGTTTGTTTGGGTAGCCCCTGGTAGATGATGTTACAGTAGTCAAGGAGGGGTGTGATAGTGGCGTGGCACACTGCATGAAAGTTGTCAGTGGAGAGGAGGGGGCATAGGTTATGTAGTGTTCTAAGTTTGTAATATACTGTCTTGGTGGTGCTCTGGATGTGGGGTTTGAAGTTCAATTGCTTGTCGAGAGTGATGCTGAAGTGCTTGACCTGGGTTTTAACCTGGAGATCTGTGTTATCGATTCTGATGGTTGTCTGTGGCGTGAAAGCTGGGTCTTTGGTTATGTGTAGGATTTCTGTCTTACTGTAGTTAACTGCCAGGTTGTGGAACTGAAGCCAGTTTTATTTATTTAACCAGTTTTCTATACTGCCTTATCCTTCAATCAAAGCGGTTTACATTATGTAATCACTACAAGCAGGTGCTGGATACATTCCCTTGTCCCCGAAGGGCTCACAATCTATGTGTTCTGAGGCAACTGAGGGTTAAGTGGCTTGCCCAAGGCTACAAGGAGTGCCTATAGGACTAGAAACCCCAGTCCTTCCGGCCTGAGATTGCTGTCCCCAGGTGGGACTTGAACCCCCAGCCGTCAGGCCTGAATTACCACCACTAGGCCACTCCTCCCCCAGTTGATTATTTACTTGAAGCAGGCCAAGATACTAGAGTAATCGGGAGCTGATGTAGTGAAAGGAGTGTATAACATGATGTCATCTGTGTAGATCTTGTAGCCGACATTGAACTTCTGGATGTTGCGCATAACGGTCTCATGTATATATTGAAGAGCAGGGAGGAGAGCGCAGATGCCTGGGGTACTCCTTGAGTCAGGGGGAGGATGTGCACTCTTTAGCACTCATCCCAATTATCCCTCACTGCTGGGAACCATGCCTGAAAGCAAAACCACAAATACAAGTATCACGTCTACGAGGACGGAACCATCTTATTTTTCCTCTATCGCTATTCCATGCATGAGATTGACCCAGTGCTGCTTTGGTGGGTTGATCTCCCCTCACCCAATACTTTTGAATCAGTTTCTTAGCTACCAATATTACCATATGCACATTTGCTATCTGCTTTGACCCATCTTTTTCTTTGAAAACTGGTCCATCACCCAACATGAGCAAAACCTAGGACTATTCCACATATTCAGCTATTCCATACTCTGGAGCATCCTTCAACAGGGCCCACTCTTCTTCCATAATGTGCCATTCCAGAAAGATAAACTTCAATGTTCCCACCTGCACTTTACACTTTTGACAATATCCATCCATACTGCACCCAATGTCAAGGGTAATGTCCAGGGGCAGCCCAAGGAGGGTGCAAGGCCATGTGCGGAGATACATTGCAGGGCCTCATTTGCATAAATATTTGCATAATGTTAACATGCATTAACTTTTAGTAAACATGCCTCTTAATGAGTGTCTGGCTAAAGAAAGACTACCAAATTTCTACATTACTATACTCCAGTGCCAATCGCCAGGCACATTAGGAAGTACCATAAACACTACCCATTTAGAACCCATAGCAAACCCGCCGTATCATAACAGTACTACCAGGACTCACAAAGCACCAAACCCTACCTATCAAAAGGCAACACTGCAAATATTAAACCAATATATCTCAGAGAATACCAATACATCTCCTACTGGGGAAATAGAACAAGTGGGACTGTCAAACAGAAACTACATGAACAGAATACCTCAGCTCAGTTACACATGCAGAACATAGACCGTCACCAAACAAAGAACAAGGTGTCACAATTTAGAAATAGGAAGACAATAATTAAACTGGGAATCCCAAAGGCCAAATTTGGAATGTACAACAACACTGGAGAAATAAAACTATAAATTAATTTCCTCTTGTACTAAACAAAACACAAAGACGTTAGCGATGCACATTTTCCAGAGCTGACATATTCCAATTAATAAATTCAAAATAAAAAGTATTTTTCTACCTTTTGTTGTTTGGGCATTTTATTTTTCAGTTGCAATTGCTCCAGTCACTTTCTTCTGGTTTCTTTGTGTCTTCTGCTAACTCTCCATTGTCTGCTGTTCATTTGTCCTTTCTTCTCTCTTCTAGTTTTTTCCCATTCTTTCTCTACATCTGCTCCAACATACTGATCTTTCCCCTTTCGCTCTTTCCTCCATTTCTTTCTTTATTACTTTTTCATCCATTCAAATTCCCCCCCCCCCCCTCCGTCCTCAATCCACACTTACTCTCCCAATACCCGGCCAATCGTAGATTTTTCTTCCCTCCCACACAAAATATCATTTCCCCTCTCCATCCTCCCCAGCCCCACCCCCTTCTAGTCCTCCCCCAACATCAGCTCCTTTCTAGTTCCAGCCCCACCCAGCATCCACTCACTTCTAGTCCCATTCTCCCATCCCCCCGTATCAGCCCATTTCCAGTCCAAACACCATCAGCCCATTTCCAGTCCTAGCCATCTCATCAGCAATTTCCAGTCCTATCCTAGCCCCCCTTAAACCCATTTCCATTCCTAGCCCCTCCATCTGCCAAGCTCCAGTCCTAGATCCCCCCATCAGCCATTTCCAATCCTATCCTAGCCCCCCATCAGCCCATTTCCAGTCCAAGCCCCCAATCAAGCCTTTCATGTCCTAGTCCCCCCATCAGCCATTTCCAGTCCTACCCTAGCCCCCCATCAGCCCAGTTCCAATCCTAGACTGCCATCAGCCATTTCCAGTCCTATCCTAGCCCACCCATCAGCCCATTTCCAGTCCAAGTCCCCCTCCCATCAACCCAATTCCAGTCCGAGCCCCCTATCAGCCATTTCCAGTCCTATCCTAGCCTTCTCCCATCAGCCAATTTCCAATCCTAGCCGACCCATCAGCCATGTCCAGTCCTATCCTAGCCCCCCTATCAGCCCATTTCCATTCCAAGTCCCCCCATCAGCCCAATCCCAGTCCTAGCCCACCATCAGCCTATTTCCAGCCCAAGCCCATCAGCCTATTTCAAATCCTAGCCCCCCATCAGCTATTTCCAGTCCTATCCTAGCCCTCCCATCAGTCCATTTCCAGTCCAAGCCACCCCATCAGCCCAATCCCAGTCCTAACCCACCCATCAGCCTATTTCCAGCCCAAGCCCATCAGCCTATTTCAAATCCTAACACCCCATCAGCCATTTCTGGTCCTATCCTAGCCCTCCCTCATCAGCCCATTTCCAGTCCAAGACAACCCTTAAGCCCATTTCCAGTCCAAGCTCTCCCCATCAATCAATTTCCAATCCTAACCTCCCCATTTGCCGTCCAGTCCTATCCTAGCCCATCAGCCCATTTCCATTCCCAGCCCCCCATTTCCAGTTGAAGCACCCACATCAGCCATTTCTAGTCCTCTCCTAGCCACCCATCAGTCCATTTCCAATCCCAGCCCTCCCATCAGCCATTTCCAGTCAAATCCTAGCTCCACATCAGCCCATTTCCAGTCTTAGTCCCTCATCTGTCATTTCCAGTCCTATCCCAGCCTCCGATCAGCCCATTTTATTTATTTATTTATTTACATTCTCTTATATACCGCGCTAGTCTGCATCAGTGCGGTTTACATTAAACAAACTGAAATTACATTGAACAGGGCATTATAACTTGGAGATAACTATTTTACAGGGAACATGGGCTATGGAGGGTTAAGTGGCTTGCCCAAGACCACAAGGAGCACCTGTGGGACTAGAAACCCCAGTCCTTCCGGCCCAAGGTTGCTGTCCTCTAGTGGGATTTGAACCTCCGACCTTCTGGCCTGAAGTACCATGCCCCAACCACTAGGCCACTCCTCCACTCCACTCCACTCCACACCTCCATTTCCATTCTTAGCCCTCCCATCAGCCCCTTTCCAATCCAAGCACTCCCATCAGTCCATTTCCAATTGTATCATAGCCCCACATCAGCGCATTTCCAGTCCTAGCCCCCCCATCAGCCTTTTCCAGTCGAAGCACCCCCAGCAGCCCTTTGCACTCCCAGCCCCCCATACGCCATTTCCAGTCCTGTCCTAGCCAACCCAGCAGCCTATTTCTAGTCCCCCAACAGCCTATTTCTAATCCTAGCCCCCCCCCATCATCCATTTTCAGTCCTATCCTAGCCTCCATCAGTCCATTTATAGCCCCCCATCATTAGCCCATTTCCAGTCCAAGCCCCACATCAGCCATTTCCAGTCCAAGCCCTCCAAGTCAGCCCTTTCCAAGCCTAGCCCCCCCATCAGCCATTTCCAGTCCTATCCTGGCCCCCCCAAATCAGCATATTTACATTCCTAGCTCCCCCATCGGCCCATTTTGTGTCCTAGCCCCCCTCAGCCCATTTCCAGTCCAAGCCCCGCAAGTCAGCCCTTTCCAATCCTAGCCCTCCAACAGCCATTTCTAGTCCTAGACCCCCTCCATCAGCCATTTCAATGCTATCATAAACCCATCAGCCCATTTCCAATCCTAGCCCCCCTTCAGCCATTTCCGGTCCTATCCTAGCCCCCCATCAGCCCATTTCCAGTCCTAGCCTCCCATCAGCCTTTTCCAATCCTAGACCCCCCATCAGCCCATTTTGAGTCCAAGCTCCCCCCCCCCCCAACAGCCATTACCAGTCCTATCCTGGTCTTCCATCAGCCCATTTGCATTCCTAGCCCCCATCATCCCATTTCCAGTATTATCCTAGCCTCCTATCAGCACATTTCCACGCCTAGTCCCCCAATCAGCCCATTTCCAGTCCTGTCCTAGCCCCCCATCAGTCCATTTCCGGTACTATCATAGCCCCTCATCATCCCACTTCCAGTCTAAACACCCCAATCAACCCTTTCCAGTCCTATCCTAGCCCCTCATCAGCCCATTTCCAGTACTAGCCCCCCATCAACCCATTTCCAGTCCTAGCCTCCCTGTCAGCCATTTCCAGTCCTATCCTAGACCCGCAGAAGCCATTTCCAGTCCTACCCCCTCATCCACCCATTTCCAGTCAAAGCATCCCCATCAGCCATTTTCAGTCCTATCCTAGCCCCCAATTAGCAATTTCCAGTCCTATCCTAGCCCCCCCCATTAGCCCATTTCCACTCCTAGTCTCCCATCAGCCATTTCTAGTCCTATCCTAGCCTCCCATCAGTCTATTTCAATTCCTAGCCTCCCATCAGCCCATTTCCAGTACTAGCACCCATTCAGTCCATTTCCAATTCAAGCACCTCCATCAGCCCATTTCCATTTCTAGCCCCCCCCCCCATCAGCCCATTGCCAGTACTAGTCCCCCCATCAGCCAATTTCCAATCCAAGCACCCCCAGTAGCCATTTCCAGTCCTAGCCCTCCCATCCACCCATTTCCAGTTCAAGTACCCCATCAGCTCCTTTCCACTCCAAGCATCCCATCAGCCCATTTCAAATCCTAGCCCCTCATCAGCCATTTCCAGTCCTATCCTAGTCCCCCATCAGCCCATTTCCAGTCCAAGCCCCCCCCAATCAGCCCTTTCAAGTCCCAGCCCCCCATCATCCATGCTAGGTACTGTCCCCCTCAGCCCCCTCTGGTGGCGGCGTAGTGGTTCCACGGGGCTGGGGAGCTCATAAGAAATAGGGGTTTTAGGGTTGACCTGTTGTGAGGGTCAATGAGGTAGCAGCCCTCTGTGTCAGCCTCATGGTCAACTTCCCAAAAAGCAACTCTTAGCCAAGTGTAGGGTAAAGAAAAGGCATTTATTTCACCTTTGCGCAAAAAGAAGTTCAAAATAGGCGGTTATGAGTAACAGAGCGATAACTTTCCTTGTATCAAAAATGTAAATCAGCAAAACATTCAAAGTAACATTGTTAACCTTCACCAACTCAAAACATAAGGTCTCCTGTATTCTTTGCATACATTGGGTTTGCTTCCCTTAACTTAAACACGTCTCATTGTGCAATAATTACAGTCCATCGGTTCGATGGCTTCCATAACCTCAGATTCCCCTGGCAGCCATTCCATTTCTGAGGGGTCCGAATCTGATGTCTCAGGGATGTTAAAATCTGACTTTCTAAAAGCATGCCATACCGTATCCCAGTGTTGGCTTGACAGTTTGGGGCGTTGGCTTCTAAGTATGTTGTAACACCCTGGATTATTTTCTGTTACAGGATTAAAAGTTTGCTTGTTCCAGTCTTTGGCAGCACTAACCTTTTTCCTATAAAGATTATCTGGTATTTCTGGTTTAAAACTGTCCTTATCATCCAGATAAAAGTTAGTCCTTGGTTTCTCTCTTGGTCTAGGCCTTGGTAGACAATTACAGGCACCAACTGTTTCCCCTTTAAACTTCCTGCAAACCCTTTTGTGTAAGGCTTGAGGCCTAGTCTGAATGTCCTCCGCTTCAGGCAGTTTCCAGTGATCCCAGGATATCTTTCCTGCTTTAGAATAGGGTATAACTCTTTTGAGGCAGGGCTGCTGCTGAGGCGCCTGTCTTCCACCTCCACCCCTGTGGCAGTTGGCTACTGGCCGCGTCCTCTCAGCTATGTCCTCTTCCCCATGCCTCTGAATCTTTCTTTCATCTTTCAGGTCACCTTTATAAAAACTTTTAAAAGTACCTTTTCCTCCTTGAAGGTTCCTTTCCAGTGGATATATCTTCCTCTGCTTGTATCCCCGTCCTTCTCCTTGGACAAGGCTTCCTCTCCAGCTGGAAGGGTAAGCACCTCCTTCCTTGGCTGCACTCTGTAATACTGCCCCTTGCAGTTGTGTATGGCCTTCCTCTAGGCCTGCTCTTGGGCCTTCACCTCGGCCTGCTCTCCCAGTAGCTTTCACTCCTTGAGTTATTCTGGGTCTGTCAGTGACTTCACCCCGGTCTCTGACTCTGGCTTCTGGAGCTGCTCTTGGCACTGCTTCCTGTAATGCTCTCTGTGAAGCTCTCTGCCAAGCTCCTTGCCTCCTCTCTTGTAATGCTCTGTCCCTGCTTAAATCGAGACCAGCTGCTTCTGGGTCCTGCCCATAGAGGCGTGGTTCCTCTGCTTCCAGGCTTGCTCTCCTGCTCCCTCTATGTGTACCTTCATGTAATTGCGGGTAAATCTTGTTTTTTTCAAGATTTAAAACTTTTTTTCTTTGTGTTAGAGGGCCTGCAGTATCACAGTACGTATGACCTAGATTGGCCACTGTTGGAAACAGAATACTGGGCTTGATGGACCTTGGTCTGACCCAGTATGGCATATCTTATGTTCTTATTTACAGTCCTATTCTAGCCCCCCATAAACCCATTTCCAGTCCAAGCCCTCCCAATCAGCCCATTTCCACTCCCATCCCCCATCATTTATTCCAGTACTAGCCACCCCATCAGCCCTTTTGCAGTCCTATCCTAGCCCCCCCCATCAGTCCATTTCTAGTCCATGGCCCCCCAATCAGCCTATTTTGAATCCTAGCCCCCTATCTGCCATTTCCAGTCCCATTCTAGAACCCCATCAGCTCATTTACAGTCCAAGCCCTCCCAATTAGCCAGTCAACGAATGCTGGAAAGCAATGAGAGCAAATGCTCCAAGCCTAGCCAACAAAGTTCCTGATCTGGAAGCCCAATGGTGGAAATGGATTTGGACATTGTGGCCATTACAGAAACATGGTTTAATTAGTCACATGAATGGCATAGGACAGACACAGTGGATCCCTTTATAGCAACAGCATAAAATCAAAATAAATATAACTATCTCTTATATCTGAACAAATAGGGTGACCTACATGGAGCGGTGGGTACACCCCTAAACAAAGACATGGGGAGGAGTGACCTGCACGGAGCGGCAGGTGCACCTACTCTTGCCACCTTGCAGCGTAGACTAAATGGACCATACTTGTCTTTAACTGCCGTCATATACTATGTTACTATGTATGAATGGGATATAGCCATAGCTGGCTATAATGTATTAGAAGAGATAGAGAGGGTAGAAAAGGAGGAGGAGTAGCCCTGTATGTTAAAAGCAATATTAAAGCTGCTGAAATGCAGGGGACGTGGGGAAAAGAAGAAGCGCTGTGAATTGTGTTGGAAAGAGGAGATGGCACTGTCATTGATACTGGTGTGGTCTACAGGCCTCCAACTCAAACCGAAGAAATGGATAGCGAATTGATTGTTGATATTGCAAAGATAGCCATGAAGAAGGAAGTGATCATATTGGGTGACTTTAATCTAACCGAAGTGGATTGGAGTATTCCTTCTGCAAATCTGGAAAGAAGAAAAAAAATTTTGGATGCCTTCCAAGATGCATTACTGAGACAAATGGTGATGGAACTAACCAAGGAAAGCTCGATGCTGCATTCAATGCTCACCAACAGAGACAGCATGTTGAATATCTGGGTGGGTGCCCATGCAAGCAGCAGTGATCATCTCACGGTGTGGTTTGAGATAAAAGCCAAAGTGGAATCCAATCACCGCAAACTCAAAGTCTTAGACTTCAAAAATGCTGACTTCAGTAAAATGGCCAAGTACCTGAAGGAGGCAGGGTGGGAGGGGATAAGGGAAGTGGAATTGCAATGTCCATTTAGAGGCTTATAGGAAGCTGCAATCGCAAAGCTGCAAAAATGGACTCTTACTGAATTGGTCTTTAGACCAGAATTTGATAAATGAAGTAGGTACTCTAGTACCGATTCCAAGGATATCACAAGGGGGTTTAAGCCCTTTTGAGAACAACATATAGTAAAACGTTTCCACTTAAAGGCATAAGAACGTCTTGTGGAAGGTTTTCTAGAAGCTTGAAGGACATCCTTTACCTGTTAGGAAAGGTTAAGATCCTGCAGGTCTAGGCTTTCAGCAACCACGCCCTGAGATGCAGGGACTGGGGATTCGGGTGCCATAGCATCCCGTTCTCTTGGGAGAGAAGGTCTGGAGCACACCCTAACTCCAGAGGTGCAGCTTGAGAGAAATGTAGGAGCAGGGGATACCACGTTTGTCATGGCCACTGTGGCGCTATGAGGATCATATGACCTGTGTCTCTCTGAAGCTTGAAGAGTGTTTTGGGGAAGAGGGGAATGGGTGGGAAGGCATAGAGGAAGTCCTGACCCCAGTGAAGGAGGAAGGCATCCCTTGCCTGGCAATTGTGAGCCAGAACAGAACTGGGGAAGTTTGGCATTCAGTGGACTTGCAAAGAGGTCTATGTCTGGGGTCCCCCAGATCTGAAATATCTTTGTCACCTGGTCTAGGTGGAGAGACCATTCGTGAGGCAGCAGTACTCGGCTGAGTTTGTCTGCGCAAAGGTTTTGAATGCCTGGAAGATATACCACGAGAAGGTGAATTTGATGCTCTCTGGCGAGGGCCCATGGTCGTAAAGCTTCGTTGCATAATGACAGAGAGCCTGTTCCGCCCTGCTTGTTCACATAGAACATGGCTACTTGATTGTCTGTTTGGACTAGGACTGTCTTGTAGCTGAGCTGGGCATGAAATACTTGAACAGCTAGATAGATTGCTCTTAATTCTAGGAGGTTTATGTGAAGACAAGCCTCCTGTGGAGTCCAGGTACCCTGGGTAGAGAGATGGTGCAGGTGTGCTCCCCAACTCACCTGTGATGCATCTGTTGTTAAGGTGGCCTGGAATAGGGGTTGTTGGAAAGGAGACCCCACTAAAATATTCTCCAGTGATTGCCACCATTGTAGGGACAAGATCAGTCGTTGAAAGTTTGATATCTTGTCTGACAGACGTCCTGTGGCCTGTGTCCACTGTGTGGATAGGGTCCACTGGGCTGCTCGCATGTGGAGGTGAGCATAGGGAACTACATGAACTGTGGATGCCATATGTCCCAGTAATTCTAGCAGTTCTCGAGCAGTTAGGGAGGATTTTCCCGCTGCTTGAGAAGCTAGTTGCACTATGTGAAGACATTGGGGCTGTGGGAGGAAAGCCCTTGACTGTCTGGTATCTAAACAAGCTCCTATGAACTCCAGGGACTAGGAAGGAACAAGTTGGGATTTTGGGAAGTTTATTACCAATCCCAAGTATTGGAGGATTCGCATTGTGCGAGATAGTGCAGAGCTGGCTTCTGCAACCGTGGGGGCTCGAATGAGCCAGTCGTCCAAGTAAGGGAAGATGAATATCCCTAGGGTTCACAGGAATGCAGCTACTACTGCCATGCATTTCGTGAATACTCTTGGTGCCGAAGCCAGACCAAAAGGAAGAACCCTGTATTGGAAATGTTTTCCCTTGAAAAGGAATCGTAAGAATTTCCTGTGATCTGGATGGATCAGAATGTGAGTATATGCATCCTTTAGATCTAGAGAGCAAAACGAATCCTGACTTTGAAGGTACGGCAGAAGAGTTCCCAGAGAAATCATTTTGAACTTTTCTCGGAACAGATATTTGTTCAATTCTCTGAGGTCTAGAATGGGTCTGTGTCCCCATGTTTTCTTTGGAATAAGAAAATAGGGGGAGTAGAACCCTGTACCCTGTTGGAGAATGGGTACTTCCTCTGTTGCTTCTTGGGCAAGGAGTGTTGAGACTTCTTGATCCAGTAGATTGTCTGCAGAGGTATGGGAATTGAACTGTCTTACGATTGTAGGAGGGGGCATGCTGTGAAAATGAAGCTTGTACCCTTCCCCTACAATGGACAGACTCCAATTTTCTGCTGTTATTTGGTGCCATCTGTTGGCAAAATGACACAACCTGCCTGGAATGTTTAAGGGTTCTGGACCCTTCAGAGGCAGAACAGCCAAGCTCTCTAGGAAGGAGTCAAAGCCCTTGAGGGGGCTGTGCCTGTGGAGCTGGTTGAGCTCTTGGGCCTTTTGGCTTCTTTTGTTGTCTGGATTGTTGTTGTCCCCTTTGGGCAACTTGACCTTGACCTTGCCCTTGCTGGGTATAGGACAGAGAAAACTTCCTCTTTTTGCTGAAAAAAGGTTTTTTATAGGGTTTCTTTTTGGCTGGAGTGGCTGTAGATTTTGACAATCTGTCTAAAGTGATATTGTCAGCATCTATCTCATTAGCCTTTTCCTGCCAATTCTTGCCAAAGAGGTTGTCTCCTGTGCAAGGGATGTTTCCTAATTTATCCTGTACCCAAATCTCCAAGTCTGATGCCTGAAGCCAGGCAATCTGACGTGCACCAATGGCAATAACAGAAGTTCTGCTGATGCATTCAAAGCAGTCATAGGCTGCACAATTTACAAACTTGGAAACGTCTTGAGCATGCTTGACAAAAGTAAGGAATTCCTGTCGTTTGTCATCGAGGGGGCTCATAAGCTCCAAATCTCCTGTGACTTCTTTGAGGAACATTCCCATATATAAAATATATGAGCTGATCCTAGCTGAAGGCATGGAGGCCTGAAATGTTTGACGTCCAAAGGCGTCAAGAGTCCTGCATTCACGACCTGGAACATTGGATGCATGTCTTTTTGCACTTTCATCCTACGCATGGCGGACTCCACTACCATTGAATGGTGTGGCAGCTGAGTCTTTTGAAAGCCAGGACATGGTGGAACTTGATACATGGTATCGAGTCTCCTAGAATGAGGTGATGTGGTTAAAGGTGTTTCCCACATTCTGAGCATCAAATCATGAAGAATTTCATGAATAGGCAGAGTGGCTGCCTCTTTGGGAGCCTTAGGGTATTGCAGAATTTCCAATTCCTTTGCTCTAGGTTCCTTTACAGGAGCTACCGTGATTGGAAGGCCTCGGGCCACATCACGAATAACATCCTGAAAAGACATGTCCTCCGGAGGAGACATTCTGTGTTGAGGAGAAGAGGAGTCTTCCAGCAGAAGCACTCTGGTACCGGCAGAATTATCAGTCATCGGAATTGGAGGATTCAAAGTATCTCTGATCCTGATGTTCATGCAAAGCACGGTATCGGTATCGATCAAAGTCGGTACAGAGTTGGTCTGGTACCGATCTGTCGATGCTAGAAAAAGTCGGCATGGGAAGAATTCCCACTGGGGCCAGTACTGTCGGTGCTGGTACCGGTACCGGTGCTGATACCGGCATCGGTATTGGTGTCGGTAACGGTGTCCATTGAACCATCAGTAGCGGTGTCAACGGGAAACTGCTAGGTACATATGACCTAGATTGGCCACTGTTGGAAGCAGAATACTGGGCTTGATGGACCTTGGTCTGACCCAGTATGGCATATCTTATGTTCTTATGTAAGGAGAGCTGCAAGACTGCGTTCGATAGCGAGGAACCTCTGGTCTATTGATGCTGCTGATGCCTGGGTGTCGGTACCGGTAGAAGCAGCTGGAACCCCTGAGCATGGCACCAGTAGTTCTGCCGAGGTCGAGGCCTTGAGAACATCCTGGAGTCCTGTTGGTGCTTTGGAGGCTGAAGCCTCCCACTGGGGCTGTTTTGCCGGTGTAGTTTCCTCAAGGGCAATGCCAATGGCTTCTCGATGCTTGGAAGGAGATCTACCCTTTGAGGACCGGCTCTTATGTTTAGTTACCTGAGATCCATGGGAGGAAGACAAGGCTCTGGAAGATGTTGACGCAATGGACATCACATATGAAGAAAAGAGGGTACCGAGCTTTGCAGCCCGGTTCCGTCTTCCTCTTTTAGTCATCCCCATACAAGAGAGACACTCCGATGGAGAATGGTCAGGGCCTAAACATTTGAGACATCAGTCATGGGTGTCGGTGACAGAAACGGTACCGCCACACTTAGTACATTTTTTAAAACCACTAGCTGGTTTTTCCATTTTTCAGGAAAATGGGGCCTAATGCCCAAAATGGCACCTAGCACCAGAAAGAAAACGTTTCTGAAGAGAAACAGTTTAGAAAGTATATATATATTTTTTTTTTTTTTTTTGAAAAGAAGAAAAGAGAACTGGCGGTACCGGTAGGTGTCGAGTGGAGGCAGATGCGACCACAAGAAAACAAATTTAAAGAGGAAATTTTCTGCGATGACAGGGTATGTGTCCTGTTGGCTCCGCGGAAAACGAAAAACTGAAGAGGGACAGTTGGAAAGGCGGGAAGGCAGCGTGCATATGCTGAGGGATGCTCCCAAAATCGTTCCTATTCGATGCTGGGGAGCGTTCCCGCGCAGGCTCTGTCGGTACCGACGATACCCATATGTGAAGACTACATTCCTGCTTGTTCCTGGAGATAGTGCATATATGTGGCAACGCGTGTCATGAAGAAGTGATTTTATTTATTATTTTATTACAGTTTCTTATATACCGCGCTATTTAGAATCAGCGCGGTTTACATCATAACAAAACGACCATTACGACAAACTGTCAGGTTTTACATTGAACAGGAGTACAAACTTGGATAACTGGGTTAACTATATACATAATCTATTTACACTGCAGTGTGCGGGCATTTCTAGATTGGGTTATTTCTTGGAGGGGATATCTGGTTTAGTTGCTGTCTGGGAAATATTGGCGGAAAAGGTATGTTTTGAGAGCCTTTCTGAACTGATATAGATTGGTAATGGCTCTAATGTCGGGGGGTAGGGTGTTCCAGCATTTTGGTACATAAAAACTGAATGCCCTGTTTGTGGTGTTCGTGTTGGACTTTGTTGAAGCCTTTGGTATTGCTAGCAAGTTTACAGCTGATGTTCTTCTTGCTCTATTGGGGGGGACCATGTGGATTAGATTCGTGAGTGAGAGGGATGAGGTGCCTTTGATTGCCTTAAATGCTAATACAAGGGATTTGAAGGTGATTCTCCCGTGAATTGGTAGCCAGTGCAGCTGTTTGAGAATGGGAGTCACGTGGTCGTTTCTGGATGCACCGTAGAGGACCCTAGCTGCGGCATTCATGGCCAACTGTAAGGGGGTTAGTGTGGATTGGGGGAGACCTTGTAGGATGGCATTTGCAAAGTCAAAATGCGGCAGGATCAGCGCTTGATATATGGTACGGAAATCGTCTGGGTCCAGCAGGGAGCGTAGGTGTTTGAGGGAACGGATTTTGAAGTAGATGGCTTTGACTACGCTGCTTATGTGGCGTCTCATGTCTAGATGTTGGTCCAGGGTAACTCCCAAATATTTTATTGCATCTTTAGTTTGCAAATCAGCTTCCTTGACACTGACGTGGGATGGGGGCGTAAAGTTGGAGTCTCTGGAGATGAAAAGGACCTCTGTTTTTTTATGCTGGATACGTAGGTTCTGTGTCTGGAGCCATGTTGAAACTGCATTGAAACAATCTGTGAGTGGGGTCAGGTCCATGTGGGTTGTGGAGAAAGGCATGTATAAAAGAATGTCATCTGCATATATCATGCAGTTTACGTTGAATGATCTTATGATATTGCATATGGGCTGCATGTAGATATTGAAGAGTAAGGAGGATAATGAGGATCCTTGAGGTACCCCTTGTTTTTGATGGAAGTGGCTAGACTCTTCTGATCCAGACTTCACATATTGCCATCTATCGTCCAGATAAGACTTGCACCATTTTAGTGCCTTGTTGCAGACACCCTTTTCTTTTAGTCTTTCCAGGAGGATTTCGTGACTCACGGAGTCAAAAGCCGCGGCGATGTCTAGGAAAATGAGGACAAAACCTTGATGGATGTTGTCGATTCCTGTGATGATATTGTTGATTAGACCAGTGAGTAGTGTCTCAACCCCGTGATGTTCTCTGAACCCATGTTGGCAGTTATCTAAGGGAGCAACAGAGTCTATGTGATCTTGAATTTGCCGTTGTGCTTCCTTCTCGATTATTTTGGCTAAGATGGGGATGCTAGCTATTGGTCGATAGGAGTCTACCTTTTGGGGGTCCAGTTTGGGGTTTTTCAGTAATGGTCTAATGGACGTCTGCTTGAGTGAAGTGGGAAAATAACCTGTTGAAAAGGAGATTTTCATTATATTTGCGATGACAGGACTGAGCACATCACGTAGTTCCTTGATCCAAAAAGCTGGACATGGGTCGGTCTGTGCAGTGGAGGTGTTGAGTGATGCTATGGTGTTCTCAATACATTTATTGGATGGTGTGGAAAAAAAGTTAAGTGGAGAGAGGTCCGCCGGTTCTTGATATTGGACTGCTGTGACCTTGTTAGTTTGTACAATCTTGGATTGCAGATAATCAGCGAATTCTTGTGGATGTATGTTAATGTGTTGCTCGGGTGATGGTTCCTTTGAGAGGGATTTGACCAAATTGAAGAGGTCACGAGGTTTATTCAATGACCTCTTTAGGGTGTCAGTGTGATATTGTCTCATTCTGATAGAGATTGTTCCTCGATGTATTGCAAGGTGGGTTAGGTATGCGGTCTGATCTTCCGGTGAGCGTGATCGGCGCCATCGGCGTTCGAGTCTACGTAATTGCATGAGGGAAGCGTGTAGATCAGGAGAGAACCATGGGGCGGATTTTCTTTTCGCTCTTGCTGTATTTTTAGGATTTGGGTGTTGTGAGATGGCAAGCAGGCTGGAATTCCAGTGAGAGATTAGTTCATCAAGGTCAGGTGTTGTTTTGTTGATGAGTGATGGGGTTTCCGAAAGGATGAGTTCCCTATCGAAGGGGCGGAAGCATCTAGTGGAAGTTCGAGAGGTGATGTTCGTGGGTTGGCTTCTGTTCAGCTGGTCATTGTTGCTGGGAATCTGGATAATGATCAGTTTGTGGTCGGACCAGGGTACATCCACGACTGATGTTGGCAGATTGTGGCTTTTGTCTTTGACTGGATGTGGCACAAAAAACCAAGTCCAAAATGTTCCCTTTTGTATGTGTGGGTTCATTTATGATTTGTTTGAGACCCAGGTTTTCCATTGCATCAAGGAACGCATTTGCGTGGTTTTGGTGTAGCGATGGGAGATTGAAATCACCCATTATCCAATTTGGTTTGTTGGGAGTGCGGGTGTTAGCTGCAAGGTCAATGATGGTTGGGAGGTCAATTGGAGAAGTAGATGGTGTGTTCTATATAAGAGGGTGAGGGAGAATTGTTGGTTAGCAACAGAGAGAGTGTCCAGGCTGTTTGTGCTAGAAGAGTCCACAGTCTGGAAGTTGAGGTCTGATTTGGAGATTATGAGCACCCCTCCTCCTTTTTTGTTTTCCCTATGTTTCGTGTGTATGGAAAAATTGGGGGGAAGTAGTTGATTGAGGAGGACGTTGTCTTCTGGTGATAGCCATGTTTCTGTGATCATGAGGATCTCAAGGTCATAGAAGGAGATTGTGTCAAGGACAACAGGCCATTTTTTGCGGATGGAACGTGCGTTAATGATGGCACATTTTAGGGGTCGGCATCTACAAGGTTTTTCCTGGTTGGGTGTATTGGATAGCTGGAATGCTACATGTATCAGGTGGGAGTGGCGTGGGTAGGTGTTACTTCCTGTGTTGAAGTAAGGGGGACTATTCCATCTTTTGCCATGGCTATTCAGGATTGGAATCCTGCCATGTGGTGTGTAGAGAGATTGGGAGGTTCCAAGCCAGTGGGTGAGGAGGTAGAGGCTAAGAATGACAGCGACCTGGAGGGCCATTCTGAGGGTTTGGATTGTGTGTGAGACACTGTAGAGGAGTGATTATATGAGAGCGCACAATAGAGCAGGTACAGTTTACATGCAAGATAGTGACTAACTTTACAGAGAGAATGCAGTATTGCAGTAATGTGAACACTGTAAGAAGTGCAAAGCTGGCAGTTTAAATTGACTTTCAACTGGCAATATAGTATTGCTAAGATAGTATCTAATACGTTATGATGCTATCAGGTTACTTTGAAAGTTAATGTGGCTTACAATAGCTAGAGATATTTAACAAACACACATTCTCACAGTTCAGATGTTGGTAGAATGCTGGAATCTTGGTCAGGTGTCAGGTGTCCGGCAGTTAGGTCGCTGGTGTGATACAATTTCATTCTGACAAGTTAATTAAGTAAACCAAGGTGGTAAATGTGTAGATGATGTTTTCTTTTTAAGTTAGTAGAAAATCTAGGTGTGCATCACATCCATGAAAGTCTAAGGGATTAGAGTAGCAATGTCCCAGTCTATTTTTCAGCCACCTGCAAGAGTCTATTGATTTTAAATTCTACTGATGTGTGTTTCAGTTTGTTTTTATGGAATGACCCCTGCAGAACTGGTGTTTTGTTGCTAGTGCAATAGGTATAAAATTGGTATTGAGGTAGATTTAAGATGTAGATAAATTCCCCTGTGCAAGAGATTAATTGATCCTTTATTAAAAATGACAATTGAATTTCTAATTGGTTTAAGTTCTCTGTTTTTGAAAATTTATTGAGCACAATTCCGTTTATGTAATGACCTATCTATATTTGTTCCTTTGTGTGCGTCCTAATGTTATCCTTTGTGAGCTGAGGTGTCTATATCAATTAATATTCAAAATAATGTGAGTCAAACCATTACCTGAGAGCGTCACTAAGAATTTTTAGCAAATGAAATGTTTCATTTACTGTAATTGCCATAAACTGTCAGCTATGTTTTGATGTTTGTTACCTCTTAAGAAATAAGATTAACTATACCTTGTACAGTTGTGCACCTAACAAGAGAGGTGTGTCTATTAGGCCACATGTTAACTAGATAAGAGGAAAACTGAAGAATGTAGATGTAAAACAGAAGCATGTTGCAAGTTATCTTGGTCTCCGTATAGTTAAATAAGTGGTAATAATTTAGTGCTAGCAGTAGATGTATTGTGATTAATTAACATTAGATTAGATAAGATAATTCTGTTCAGTAATTCTATATTGCCATTAATAGTTGTGCTTGTTTGCCACTGTGGGGAGATCAGAGGAATGCTGTTATAGTAAGTTTTCATTCTGCAAATTATATATTACATGCACTGAATCTTATGGATCGAAGACGACGGCTACTGTGAATGAAAGGAAGTCTGCAATGTTACTGAAAGACGTATTGGAATAAAGATCAGCGGTTCCAGCAATGCTACAGAAAGATGTATGTGCAGCCATGATGCCTGGGTGGACAGTTACTGACACCTTCTGTCCAAGATGTGCATAGTGCAGTCCCGGGTGAAAGAAGCAGCTGCTGAAGAACTTGGAGTTACCAGTGGTGGCAGAAGAAGTGGTGCAAACTTCTGGAACTCCAGAAATATCTATGAAGAGCAGTTGGCCACGCTTGTAAGAATAATTGGTAGAGCCTTACTTCTGTACACATTCTTACTGAGACCTTGCAAGGGCAAACAATGTCACATAGTTTTGATTAATTTTCAGAACGCTTGCACTCTTTTTTCTGTATTTCCAAATGGACAATATATCTATAAAGACTTCTTCCAACCAACAAGATGAAGTTCACCCATGGACCAGATGTGCCTAGGACTCTGAAATGAAGTGGAAGGCGTTTCCTGCCATGGCAGAAGATTTATTTTATTTATGTATAGATACATTTCTTTCTTTCTGTACTTATTTTTCTATTTTTGTACGCATTTATCTACTTTGGACATGGACAAGTTTTACAGTGATTCTTTACAGAATCATAGAGGGGACTGTTGAGAGGGACTTGAAATGGGGTACCAGAGTCCTCTGAAAGAGTTAATATGGAGAATGGCTTAGAATTCACTAGCAGCCTGGAGAGAGATGTGCACCCAAAACCAAGGCCATGTTTAGCAGAACGGGACAGAATGTGTTTGCTTCTTCTAATTCAGCTAAGTAATAATGTCTGTGTTTACTTTGTCCCATAACAAAACGTAACAAAAGTGGTGCTGACAATGCAGTTTTCTCTCAATAAATGAGGTGCTGTGATCTAGCTAGGGGGAAGGCGATTTACAGGACCTGCTCAAGTTTGCAGGACGGTGGACTCCCTTCCCTTAAGGCCTTAAGAGTATGATGTTTTGAACATAATTCTGTGTGTGTGAATTGTTTTATTACGTATTATTAGTCTCTCTCTCCCATTGCTTTGCGTGAAGGGATGAAGCCCAAGAGCCCAGGTTCTGTTGCTGGTGAGGGGTGAAGCAGGGTACATTCAGAAACCAAAAGGTTGCATGATCCGAGGCAATGTGGTTTTACCAAAGGAGAATCATGCCAAACAAATCTGATTGAGTTCTTTGTCTGGGTGACCAGAGAACTAGATCAAGGGCATGTGATGGATGTGATCTACCTAGATTTCAGCAAAGCCTTTGATACTGTTCCTCATAGGAGGCTTATCAATAACTCAACAGCTTGGGGATGGGTCCCAAGGTGGTGAACTAGATCAGAAATTGGTTAACTGACAGACGACAGAAGGTGATGGTAAATGGAACTCACTCGAATGAAAGGAAGGTGATTAGTGATGTGCCCCATGATTTGGTCCTGGGACTGATACTGTTCAATATATTTGTGAGTGATATTGCTGAAGGGCTGAATGGAAAAGTCTGTCTTTTTGCAGATGACATGGAAATTTGCAACAGAGTGGACTCCCCGGAGAGAGTGGATAACATAAGGAAAGATCTACAAAAGCTGGAAAAAATGGTCTAATACTTGGCAGTTAAGATTTAATGTGAAGAAGTGCAGTGTCATTCACTTGGAAAGCAGAAATCAAAGGGAATTGTATGCGATAGGGGGCAAGAGATTGGTGTGCACTGACCTGGAGAAGGACCACAGAGTGATTGCTTCTGAAGATCTCAAGGTGGCGAAACAGTGTGACAAGGTGGTGGCAAAAGCCAGAAGGATGCTGGGTTGCATACAGAGAGGAATTACCAGCAGTAAGGAAGAGGTACTAATGCCACTGTACAAGTCACTGGTGAGGCCTCACTTGGAATATTGTGTTCAGTTTTGGAGACCATATCTCGCAAAGGACATAAAAAGGCTGGAAAGGGTTCAGAGGAAGACAACCAAAATGATTTGGAGCCTGTGTCAGAAGACTTATGAGAAGAGACTTGAAAATCTAAATATGTACACTCTGGAGGAGAGGAGGAACAGGGGAGATATGATTCAGACCTTTAAATAACAAAAAAACCTCTTCCAAAGACAGGGAAGCTGTAAACCTAGAGGGCATAGCATGAAGATTGTGAGCCCTTTGGGGACAAGGGAATGTATCCAGTACCTGTTTGTAGTGATTACATAATGTAAACTGCTTTGATTGAAGGATAAGGTGGTATAGAAAACTGGCTAAATAAATAAAGCTGCAAGGGGTAAACTGAAAGGCAATGTCAGGAAATACTTTTTCACTGAAAATATGGTGGATGCTTCAAATGCCCTCCCGATGGAAGTAGCAGGGATAAATACAGTGACAGAATTCAAAATGGCATCTAACTTCTCAACAAATAGGGGTGTCCTACATGGAGTGGTGGGTTCACCCCTAAACAAAGACATGGGGAGGGGTGGCCTGCACAGAGCAACAGGTGCACCTACTCTTGCCATATTGCTGGGCAGAATGGATGGACCATGCTGGTCTTTATCTGCCGTCATTTACTATGTTACTATAACTATCTCTTATATCTCAGTAAATAGGGCTGACCTACAAGGAGCAGAAGGTACTAAAAAGCATGGGGTACTAAACAAAAGCATGGGGAGGAGTGACCTGCATAGAGCAAAAGGTGCACCTACTCTTGCCGCCTTGCTGGGCAGACTAGATGGACCATACTGGTCTTTAATTGCCGTCATATACTATGTTACTATATGCATTTCCAGCCCTAGCCCCCCCCCCATCAGCCCATTTGCAGTCCTAGCCTAGCCCCCCATTAACCAATTTCATCCATTTCCAGTCCAAGATCCCTCTACAGCCACTGTTCCCTCTAAGCTGTGCGCGCGCACACACCTCGCCGAGTGAGCGCACATACCTTACAACAGAGCGCACAAAAATTACGGTTCTGATTCTGATAGAAAACAACACAAACATCTTAAAATTTAAAAGTTGTTGTGTATTTATGGTTTTCACAAGTTCTACAATATTTTCTAGTGCAATCAATGTGGTGTACATACTGTATTCTGACGTGTAGTCAAATTTTAAAGTATATAACTCAGTGTGTCGTTACGTGGCGCACAAAAATTTAACCTTCCTTCAAAAGCTGCACAGCTGATATTTTATGTGCACACAGCCTACAGAAAATTAGAGGGAACATTGCCTACAGCCCATTTCCAGTCCTAGCCCCCCATCTGCATTTCCAGTTCTATCCTAGCCATCAGTCCACTTCCAGTCCAAGCCCGCCCTAACCAGTCCATTTCCAGTCCTAGCCACCTACTCAGCCAATTTCCAATCCTAGCCACCCCATCAGCCATTTCCAGCCCCATCCTTGCCCCCCATCAGCCCTTTTCCAGTCCAAGCCCCCCAATCAGCCATTTTCGATCATATCCTAGCCCCCCATTAGCCCATTTCAACTCCTAGCCTCCCAATCAGCCATTTCCAGTTCTATCCTAGCTCCTCATCAGCCCATTTCTATTCCTAGCCCTCCATCAGCCCATTTCCAATCCAAGCACCCCCATATTTCCAGTCCTATCCCCCATCAGCCATTTCAGTCCTATCCTGGCTGCAAATCAGCTCATTTCCAGTCAAAGTCCACCTAATCAGCCCACTTTGCAGTCCGAGCCCTCCCATAAGCCATTTACGGTCCTCACCCCCCCCCCCCCATCAGCCATTTTAATCCATTGCTGAGGCAGCCATTTTAAGCCATTGCTGAGGCAGCTCATTCCTCTAGACAACTCTTTATGATTTTACGTCAGCTCTCTTCTACCTCTGTATCTTCCCATGTGTCTACTAAAGCCCCAGCACCACAAACACTAGCTACATTTTTTGTTGACAAAATCCTGAACCTACGGTCTTCATTTCCTAGCCCTCCCCCCTCACCTCTGACATCTCTATCGGATTCCCCCTCTGCCCCGGCTCTTACTGACAAGTCATCCAGTCTGGGTCACATTGAGTCACCGTCCTCCCCTCCCAATCGGGCCCTTGCCCATGTCTGGTCCTCCTTTTCCCTTATTTCCTCTGCTGAACTGATACAAACACTCTCCAAATCTAGAAAGACAACTTGCCGGTTGGTCCCTATTCCATCGCACTGGCTGGCCGAGCCATCCTTAGAACTTGTCCCCATTATGGTTACAATTATTAATACTAGTTTATCTACGGGCGTTTTTCCTTCTGTGTGGAAATCAGCTATAGTTCACCCTCTCTTAAAACAGCCTACTCTGGATCCCTCTGTACCTGCCCATTGGCGGCCTGTATCAAATCTCCCTTTTTTGGCTAAACTGCTCGAACACTTTGCTTTTCTACAACTTAATTCGCATGTCGAAGCAACTAACACTCTCCATCCCCGGCAAGCAGGCTTCCGTCAGGGACATTGCACCGAAACAGTTCTCCTGGCATTGTTAAATGAAATCCACGTTGCTCATGACCGAGGAGACGTCACTCTTCTTGTGTCACTTGATTTGTCCGCCGCGTTTGATTTAGTAGATCACCAAACTCTCTTTTCCCGTTTGTATGATTCTGGTGTTCATGGTACTGTGTGGGACTGGTTTCGTTCCTTCCTTACAGCTCGTTCCTTTTCTGTTCATGCCAACAGTCAGTCCTCCTCCCCTTTGTCTCTTCCCTGTGGAGTCCCACAGGGCTCTGTTCTTTCCCCCCTGTTTAACATTTTTCTTTCTCCGCTTCCACTCCTGATCCAACAGTTCCCAGTTTCTACTTACATATATGCTGATGATATAATTTTTCTCTTTCACACTTCACCTGCTCAGTTGGACATTTCTCAGTTTAACCAATGCCTCTCTCATGTTGCTTCCTGGTTATCTTCTAATTTCTTGCACCTAAATCCCTCCAAATCCACTGCAATGTGGGTTTCTTTAAGTGGCTCCTGTCCGACAATTGCACCCTTGATTGATCAGACTCCGATCCCTCTTGTCACTTCCTTCCGTTATCTCGGAGTGATCTTAGATTCATCTCTCTCCTTTCATACTCATATTTCTACGCTTACCCGCCATTCTTTCGCAGCATTACGTCGCATCAGAGCTGTTCGTTCCTTTCTTCCCACTAGTTCCCTGATTACTTTGGTGCTGGCATTAGTCACTGGTAGACTCGACTATTGTAATATCTTTCTGGCCAATCTGCCAGCTTATCAGTTGCAACGTCTCCAACTCATACAGAATACCGCTGCTCACCTTCTTACATTTGCTCGTCGTTATGACCATATCTCCCCTATTCTTTATCATCTCCACTGGTTACCCCTTCGTTTCCAGTTTCAATATAAATTTCTCATTTTGACACATAGAGCTATCTATACATCCACCCCATTGTACTTATATAATCTCATTTCACTCCATACACCTTACCGTCATCTTCGTTCCTTGCACGCAAATCGTTTATCTCTGCCATCACCATCTCAGGCTCATCTCAAACAGACCCGTCACGCAGCTTTCTTCTTTCTCAGCCCTGTTCTTTGGAACGCCCTCCCTACTTCCCTCCGTCTTGAACCCTCTTACACAAAGTTCAAGGATCTGCTAAAAACCCATCTATTCCAACAAGCTTTCGACCTGCCCTCTACCATCCCTTCCTGAGTTGGTCTTGTCTTGTCCGTTGTATTTTGCTGTATGTTTGCACTGTCTTTTCTCCCTCTTTCCTATTTTACTATGGTGTTCTTTTTCTATAGTTAGGGAGCGTAGTCTTTTTTATTATTGTAAACCGCTTATATGTTTCGACAAAAGCGGTATATCAAATGTGAGAATAAAGATAAAGATAAATCCTATTCTAGCTCCCTCCATCAGACCATTTCCAGTCCAAGCCCCTCCCCCATCAGCCCATTTTCAGTTGTCTTAGCCCCCCATCAGTCCATTTGCAGTCCTAGTCCCCCCATCAGCCATTTCAGTCCTATCTTAGCTCCCATCAGCCCATTTCCAGTCCAAGCCCCTCCCAATCAGCCAAAATTCCAGTCCTAGCTCCCCATCAGCTATTTTAATCCTATCCTACCCCCCCCCCCCATCAGCCCATTTCCAGTCCAGGCCCCCCCCCCATCAGTCCATTTCTAGTTCAATCCTAGCCTCCCATCAGCCCATGTCCAGTCCTATCCTAGTCCCCCATCAGCCCACATACATTCCTAGCCCCCATTACCCATTTCCAGTCCTAGCCCCTCATCAACTCATTTCCAGTCCTATCCTAGCCCCGAGTAGCTATTTCCAGTCCAAGCATCCCATCAGCTCATTTCCATTCAAAGCACCCCATTCAGCCATTTTCAATCCTAACCTAGCCCCCCATCAGCCCTTTTACAATCCTAGCCCCCAATCAGCCATTTCCAATCCTATCCTAGCTCCCCATTAGCCCATTTCCACTCCTAGCCCCCCATCAACCATTTCCAGTCCTATCCTAGCCTCCCATCAGCCCATTTCTATTCCTAGCCCTCCATAAGCCCACTTCCAATCCAAGCACCTCCATATTTCCAGTCCTATCCCCCATCAGGCTTTTCCCAGACCTAGACTCCCCCATAAGTCCATTTCCAGTCCAAGCACTCCCATTAGACCATTTCCACTCCTAGCCCCACCATCAGCCATTTCCAGTCCTATCTCTAGCCCCCCATCAGCCATTTCCTGTCCAAGCCCAGCCAATCAGTCCATTTCCAGTCCAAGCTCCCCATTAAACTCATTTCCAATCCTAGCCCCCCCATCAGCCATTTTCAGTCTTATCCTAGCTCCCCAACAGCCCTTTCCAGTCCTAGCCCCCCCATAAGCCATCTCATCTTATTTTAGCGCTCATAAGCTCATTTCCAGTCCAAGCCCCCCCCCTCCAATCAGCCCATTTCCAATCCTAGCTCCAGCATCAGCCATTTCCAGTCCTATCCTAGCCCCCCATCAGCCATTTCCTGTCCGATCCTTGCCCCCCCATCAACCAATTTCCAGTCCAGACCTCCCATCAGCCCATTTCCATTCCTAGCCCCCCATCAGCCCATTTCCAACCTAAACACCCCCATCAGCCTATTTTCAGTCCTAGCCCCACATCAGCCATTTCCAGTCCTACCCCCCCCCCCCATAAGTCATTTCATCCTATTCTAGCTCTCATAAGCCCATTTCCAGTCCAAGCCCCCCAATCAGCCCATTTCCAATCATAGCACCCGCATCAGCCAGTTCCAGTCCTATTCTAATCCCCATCAGCCCATTTCCTGTCCAAGCCCACCCCAGCCAATCAGTCTATTTCCAATCCAAGCCCCCCATCAGCTCATTTCCAATCCTAGCCCCCCATCAGCCATTTTCTGTCCGATCCTAGCCCCCCATCAGCCAATTTCCATTCCTAGCCCCCCATCAGCCCATTTCCAACCTAAGCACCTCCATCAGTCTATTTCCAGTCCTAGCCCCACATCAGCTATTTCCAGTCCTAGCCTCCCCAATCAGCCCTTTCTAGTCCTAGCATCCCCATCAGCCCTTTCCAGTCCTATCTTAGTCCCATATCAGCTATTTCCAGTACTATTCTAGCCCCACATCATCCCTTTCCAGTCCTAGCGCCCCCATCAGCCATTGCCAGTCCTATCCTAGTCCTCCATCAGCCCATTTCCAGTCGAAGCACCCCATCAGCCATTTCCATTCTAAGCCCCCCCAATCAGCCCTTTCCCCCTTCCATCAGCTATTTTCTGTCCTATCCTAGCCCCTCATCAGCCCATTTCCTGTCCAAGCCCAGTCAATGTCCATTTGCAGTCCAAGCCCCCCATCAGCTCATTTCCAGTCCTAGTCCCCCATCAGCTATTTCCTGTCTGATCCTAGCCCCCCATCAGCCAATTTTCAGTCCAGACCCCCCCAATCAGCCCATTTCCAGTTCTATCCCTGTCCCTCCCATCAGCCTATTTCCATTCCTAGTCCCCCATCAGCCCATTTCCAACCTAAGCACCACCATCAACCTATTTCCAGTCCTAGCCCATCAGCCCTTTCCAGTCCTAGCATCCCCATCAGCCCTTTCCAGTCCTATCTTAGTCCCCCATCAGCTATTTACAGTACTATCCTAGCCCCACATCAGCCCTTTCCAGTCCTAGCGCCCTCATCAGCTATCTCCAGTCCTATCCTAGACCCCCATCAGCCCATTTCTAGTCGAAGCCCCCCAGCAGCCAATTTCCAATCATAGCCCCCCATCAGCCATTTCCTTTCTAAGCCCCCCCAATCAGGTCTTTCCAGTTCTAGCCCCTACCATTAGCTATTTCCTGTCCTATCCTAGTCCCCCATCAGCCCATTTCCAATTCTAGCCCCCCATCAGCCATTTTCCAATCCAAGTACCCTCATCAGTCCATTTCCAATCTTAGTCCCCCATCAGCCATTTCCAGTCCTATCCTAGACCCCCATCTGCCCATTTCCAATCCTATTCCCCCCCCCATCAGCCCGTGTTCAGTCCAAGCCCCTCATCAATCGATTTCCAGTCCAGGCACCCCCCATCAGCCTATTTTGAGTCCAAGCCCCCCTTCCCTTCAGCCCATTTGCAATCCTAGCCCCCCATCAGCCCATTTCCAGTCCAAGCCCCTGCAATCAGCCCATTTCCTGTCCTAGCCCCCCATCAGCTGTTTCCAGTCTCAGCTCCCCCATTAGCCCATTTCCAATCCTAGCCCCCCATCAGCTCATTTCCAGTCCAACCACCCCCATCAGCCTATTTGCAATCCTAGCCCCCCCATCAGCCCTTTCCAGTCCTAGCCTCTCAGAAGCCATTTCCAGTCCTATACTTATTTCCATGAATCTTCTTGAGAGCGTTCACCCAGATTCCTAAATAGCATCTTTTTTACTGACACGATACAGAGCGCATGGAAAAGTGTTGTATAAAATGGTAAGTCTTCTCTTCCTTCTCCAGTCTATCCATTACAGGGTTACCATGGCCTACTAGTATTCCTTACAAGGCAAAATGACTTGTTTGAGCATGATCAAAGGATTTGTGCAATGGGGCAATTTGGGGGGGAGGGGGGGGGAGTGTTGCACAAATCTGTGCCTGTTAGAGGTTTCACAACTTTTAACACAACTATACATGACTATTTCAAAACTTGTAACTGAGAGGCTTTCTACAAACGTCCCTTTAAGAATTTGGATGGGGAGGGGGAGGGGAGGGGAGAGGTGGTAGAGAATCTTCTTGTAGCTCCTTTTTCAAGCAAAAGTATAAATCCAAGATGACAGAAAAAGACCACATGGCCTATCTGGTCTGTCCTTCCATATCAACAACTACAATAGTCCCCATTTTCCTTTAGGGATCCTCTGTGTTTATCCCATGTTTTTATGAATTCAAATACTGTCCTCCTTCCCCCTCCCCCAGCCTATCTTGGGTCAGAAATATTGGCCAGAGTGATGTGGTGCAAGCCCAAAAGATGGGATAAAAGGGGAAAACAAGAAAAGAAGATTTAAAGAGAGAAGGAGAACAGAAGAACAGATGGATACACCCAAGAAACAGGAAAAGGTGGAAGAAGTCCTGCAGTTAGACTCCTGGAATATGGACAAATTTGGTACCAATATTACTCTCTAATGCATATATTTCCCTGAAGGTCCAAGAAAGCACAGTTACTTACCTGTAACAGGTGATCTCTGGGAACAGCAGGAATTAGTCCTCACATATGGGTAACGTCGGAACCGACGGAGCCTGCGCGGGAAAGCTCCCCAGCTTCCCAGAAGGAAAGCTTTTGGGGCCTCCCACAGCGCATGCGCGCTGTCTTCCCGCCTTCCTGACCAACTCTCCTCAGTTCGAGTTTAAAGCTGAGACAATAGAGAGAGGAAAGGAAAGAGAGAGAGAGAGATACAACTCCTAGGGGAGGCGGGTGGGTTGTGAGGACTAATTCCTGCTGTTCCCAGAGATCACCTGTTACAGGTAAGTAACTGTGCTATCTCCAGGAACAAGCAGGAATAAGTCCTCACATATGGGGACTCCCTAGCTAAGATGCCTGGGAGATCCCAAGGGTATGAGACCCTGAAGGGTTCCTCATCTTCCTATGGATCTCAGGCATCCATTCAGGGAAGGAGGGCAGGAGTTGTTCAAGAATGGAATAGGTGTCTGAGGACAGCCTGACCAAACAAGGCATCCCGGCGGGAGTCCTTGTCCAAACAGTAATGGGCTGTAAAGGTATGAACCGAGGCCCAGGTGGCTGCTCGACAGATCTGGCCAATGGACACAGAGTTTAGATGAGCCATAGAGGTGGCCATGGCCCTCACATTGTGAGCGGTGACATGGCCCTCCAGAGAAAGGTTCTTACTCTGGTAAGCAAAAGAGATACACTGAGCAATCCAATTGGACAGTGTTCTTTTAGAGACTGGAAGTCCTAAATGAGAAGGATCAAAAGCAACAAAAAGCTGAGAAGACTTTCGATGTTGCTGTGTCCTGTGGAGGTAAAAGGCAAGAGCTCTTTTACAATCTAGAGTATGAAGGTTCCTCTCTGCACTGGATGCATGAGGAGCTGGAAAAAAGACAGATAAATATACCTCTTGATTAAGATGAAAAGGGGAGACCACTTTAGGCATAAAGTGGGGATTGGTCCTAAGGACCACCTTATCATGATGGAACCTTGTATAAGGTGGATTAGCCACTAGAGCTTGCAGTTCACTGATACTGCGAGCTGAGGTGACTGCAATAAGAAAAATAACCTTCCAGGAAAGAAATTTCAAGGAGGTAGTGGCTAAGGGTTCAAAGGGTGGCTTCATAAGCTGACCAAGAACCAAGTTTAAGTCCCATGCCACCGGAGGAGGTCAAATGGGAGGTTTAGTTAAGGTTAGGCCTCTCATGAATCTTGCAATAAGAGGATGAGAGGAAACAGGTTGTCCATTGATGGGCTTAAGGGATGCTGCAATAGCACTCAAATGGACTCTTACTGAATTCGTTTTGAGTCCTGCATTGGAGAGATGCAGGAGATATTCCAAAAGAGAATTCAAAGGGAGTGCTAGAGGGTTAAGACCCTTTTGAGCACACCAAATGGAAAATCTTTTCCATTTAAAAGCATAAGAATGCCTAGTGGAAGGTTTCCTAGAGGCATGGAGGATATCCTTCACTTGCTGCGAAAGATTGAAGTCTTGAAGGTCTAGGCCTTCAGTAACCAAGCTCTGAGGTGAAGGGACTTGGGGTTTGGATGCCACAAAGTCCCCTTCTCTTGAGACAGAAGGTCTGGAGCCGCTCCCAAGTCCAGGGAGGGGGCTTGGGAGAGTTGCAGAAGTAGAGGGTACCACACTTGGCGTGGCCAGCGTGGAGCTATGAGGATCATGGATCCTTGATCCCTTTGAAGTTTGAACAGAGTCTTGGGAATCAAAGGAATGGGTGGAAAGGCATACAGGAAGCCCCAACCCCAATGAAGGAGGAAGGCATCCTTGGCCTGCACTCCCTGACACGGAATTCTGGAACAGAACCGGGGAAGTTTGGCATTCCACGGACTTGCAAAGAGGTCTATGTCCGGGGTTCCCCATTCTTGAAAGATTCTGAGTACCTGATCCATGTGCAGGGACCATTCGTGTGGAAGCAGAACTCGACTGAGTCTGTCTGCCCAAGAGCTTTGGATTCCTGGAAGATATACTGCCAGGAGATGGATTTGATGCTCTCTGGCGAAGGCCCATAATCTTAGAGCTTCGTTGCAAAGCGACAGAGAGCCAGTCCCTCCTTGCTTGTTTATGTAAAACATGGCTACTTGATTGTCCGTATGAATAAGGACTGTCATGTTGCTGAGGAGGGTTTGAAAAACTCTGAGAGCTAGAAAGATTGCTCAAAGTTCCAAGTGGTTGATATGAAGGGTGGTCTCCTGTGGAGACCAAGTGCCCTGAGTGGAGAGATCTTGAAGTTGAGCTCCCCAACCTGTTTGGGAGGCATCTGTTGTGAGGGTTACTTGGGGCAACAATGGTTGAAAGGGGGCCCCCAACAACAGATTTGAGTGGACATCCACCATTGGAGAGACCAAAAGAGACGTTTGGAGTTTGCTATTTGGTCTGAGAGAGCTCCTGATGCTTGAGTCCACTGGGTAGACAAAGTCCATTGAGCTGCTCTCATATGTAGGCGAGCATAAGGCACCACATGTACTGTGGAGGCCATGTGGTCTAATAGTTGTAGCATCTCCCTGGCAGTCAAGTGGCTTCTGGACTGAGTCTGGGAGGCCAAGTGCACTAGACGTTGGCAACGGGCCTGAGGAAGATAGGCCCTTGCAGTGGTGGTATCTAACCAGGCCCCTATGAATTCCAGGGACTGAGTAGGGGTGAGTTGAGACTTTGGCAGATTGATCACAAGTCCCAGATACTGCAGAATGCGTCTGGTGCGGTCCAGGGAAGTCTGAGCCTCGGACTGAGATGGAGCTCGGATGAGCCAGTCGTCCAGGTATGGAAAGACAAAAATTCCCATGGCTCGTAGAAATGCAGCCACTATTGCCATGCATTTGGTAAACACTCTTGGAGCAGAGGCTAGACCGAAGGGAAGTACTCTGTATTGGAAGTGTTTTCCCTGGAACAGAAACCGTAGGAATTTTCTGTGGGATGGATGGATGAGTAGATGAGTGTACGCATCCTTGAGATCTAGAGAACAAAGCCAATCCTGACTCTGTAGATATGGAAGGAGAGTACCTAGAGAAAGCATCTTGAATTTCTACTTGCATAGGAATTTGTTCAATTCTCTGAGATCTAGAATGGGTCTGTACCCCCCTGTTTTCTTGGGAATGAGAAAATAAGGGGAGAAAAACCCTGACCCCTGTTGAAGAAGAGGGACCTCTTCTATTGCCCTTTGGGTGAGAAGAGTGGTCACCTCCTGACCCAACAGGTTCAGGAGAGATGGGGGAGAATTGAAACATCTCACCATGGTATGGGGAGGAAGGCTGGAGAAATGTAGTTTGTAGCCCTCTCTGATGATAGAGAGGGTCCACTGTTCTGATGTGATTTGCTCCCATCTGGGAGCAAAATGAGTTAACCTTCCTGGAATGGTGAGAGGCTCTGGATGTTTTAGAGCCAGAAAGGTTAAGTTCTCTAGTGTTAAGTCAAAAACCCTGAGGGGGTTGGGACTGCTGGGCTGTAGCAGCCCCTGCAGGTTTTGCCCTGGCCTGTTTAGGCTGCTGACGCTTAGGAGCAAAGCGAGCTGCAGAAGATTGTTGGCCAGTATTTGTAGCAAATCTGGCCTTCTTATAGAAAGGCTTCTTGAAAGATTTTTTCTTGACAGGGGCAGAGGTAGACTTAGAAAGTCTATCTAAAGCAGCATTTCCTGCATCCATTTGGGTGGCTTTGATTTGCCACTCCTTTCCAAACAGATTCTCACCTGTACAGGGCAGATTTCCTAACCCATCCAGGACCAAGGGTTCTAGGTCAGAGGCCTGGAGCCAAGCAATTCTGCGAGCCGCTATGGCAATACCTGAGGCTCTGCTAGCACCCTCAAAGGAGTCAAAGGCTGCTCTGTTGGAGAACTTTGAAATATCTTGGGTATGCTTAAGCAAAAGAAGGAATTCCTCCTTTCTATCCTCTGGGATAAAGGGGAGAAAATGGTGTATTTTCAATGCAATCTCCTTCAGAAACATGCCCATATAGAGGCTGTATGAATTGATTCTGGCAATAAGCATACTTGCTTGGAAGATTTTCTACCAAAAGCATCCAAAGTCCTACATTCTCTTTCTGGAGGAGTAGAAGAGTGTCTTTTGGTACTCTTTATCCTTTTCATAGCTGACTGCACCACAATAGAGTGGTGAGGGAGCTGAGTTTTTTGAAAACCAGGAGAAGGAGGGACACGATACATGGTGTCCAGGCGACGAGAATGTGGAGATAGGGTGAGAGGAGTCTCCCATAAGTCCATCATGTGTTCTTGAAGAATTTCATGAATGGGCAAGGTGACTTCCTCTTTGGGAACCTTAGAGTATCCTAAAATATCTAATTTTTTTGCTCTAGGTTCTTTTTCAGAGGTCACTGAAATAGAGAGACCTTTAGCTACTTCAATGATGAAGTCTTGAAAGGACAAATCCTCTGGAGGAGACATTCTCCTCTTTGGAGAAGAGGGCTCCTCAGGAAGAGTAAGAGATACTTCAGCGGAGTCATCTGATGAATCAGAATCATCAGAAGACTCGAAGTATCGTCTATTTGCTTCCAGGGATCGATAAGCGTATCGACCGGTATCGACATCAGGGGTACCTGGTACCGGATCGGTATCGGGAAAAACCCCGGAACCGGGAACCGGAATTGGTATCCTGGTCGATGTGGATGCCCTGGGTACCGGTATCGGTTGTGGTACCGGAACCGGACTCGGTACCGCTGGATGCGGTACCGAGGGCGTCGCAGCTCTAATAAAAGCCATAATGGCCTGCTGCATGGATTGAACTGTATGATCCATAGACGCCACGACTGTCTGGATGTCGGTACCGGAAGATTGAGCCGGTACCCCAGAACAGTCTAACAGGTGATCGGTCGAGGCCGTGCCATCGATGTCAACCTGTAACCCCATAGGAGGAGCTTTGGAAGCCGGAGCTTCCCGCCGGGGTTGTTTGGCTGGGGCAGGGTCCTCAGGGTCAAGCCCGGGTACATCTCGATACTTAGAGGGAGATTTGCCCTTTGAGGACCTGCCAGAGGAATGTTTGGTTACCTGAGATCCATCAGGAGAGGAAGACCTGGAAGATGTCGATGCTGGAGTATCTTTAGAAAACAGCATGTGAAACTTGGCTCCCCGGTTCTGTAAGCCACGTTTAGACATCAAAGAACAGGATGGGCAATCTGGAATGGAGTGGTCAGGCCCCAAACATTTAAGACACCATTCATGGGTGTCTGTGACTGAAATAGTACCGCTACACTTGGTGCATTTTTTAAAACCAGAGGCTGGTTTCTCCATGAGGGAGAATTCTGTGAAGGCCTAGAGGCCTAACAGGACAAACACACCAAGTGGGGAAAAATAAGATATATATATATATATTTTTTTTTTTAGAGAAATAAAGATAAAAGACTGGCGGTACCGGTCTGGAATCGGGGAAGGCAGACACGCGGCCAAAGAAACAAATTAAAATAAGAACTTCTTCAGCGGTGACAGGAACACGACCTGCTGGCTCCGCGTAAAAAGAAGAACTGAGGAGAGTTGGTCAGGAAGGCGGGAAGGCAGCGCGCATGCGCTGTGGGAGGCCCCAAAAGCTTCCTTTCTGGGAAGCTGGGGAGCGTTCCCGCGCGGGCTCCGTCGGTACCGACGTACCCATATGTGAGGACTCATTCCTGCTTGTTCCTGGAGGTAAACAGCAGGTATATATAAAGCACAGCTCAGTCATCTTTTTCGATTATCAATATTTTACTAATGAAACACCTCATCTTCAGTAAATAAAACTTTCCTTTACATTTTAGAAATAAAACTTGCAATTCATAATCTTCTGTTGCTATCTAGTGGTCTCTTGGGGTAATGCATTTGAAAGTTAATCCTGTTACAATCCCTTACAGCAAGTTATTTCAGTTAACTAATAGCATTCTGCATCATCTTATACAATGAGCTTAACCAGTTCAAGCCGCATTCCCATTTACTTGGCAACTCTAGCCCCCTGTAGATTATTGCAATTACCCTGGAGTTCCTTTCATTGAGGGTCCAAGTCGCCATTTGCATGCCCTCCCCCATCACCTTAAAGGGACTCACCCACCCCTGTTCCCCATCTTATGTAGCCACCTGTCTTCTCAGTACTAGGGAGGATAAACGTTTTCAGGAATCAAAGTACATCATTGAATCCTTTTTAGGAAATTCCATGTGTGGAGAGGAGGGGAATAGCAATGGGGGTGTGCTACCATTCACCTGACCAGAGGAACAGATGGTGAAATGCCAAATTTGTTAGCTTCCCTAATAAGATAAAGAGTAGTTTCTCACCTGTAACAGGTGTTCTCCAGGAGCAGCAGGAATCAGTCCTCACATATGGGTGACGTCGGCGCCGATGGAGCCTTCGTGCAGAGCATTTCCCCAACTTTCAAAGAAAGCCTTTGGGAATGCAGCGCGCATGCGCGGTCCCCTTCCCGCCAAAGGGTGCCATCTTGCTCAGTCTGATGACATAGCTAAAAGACAGCAAAAAACAAAATAAAGTATATGACTGCAACTCCAGGGGAGGAGGGAGGGTCGTGAGGACTGATTCCTGCTGCTCCTGGAGAATGGCATATCTTATGCAAAGTTATGCACCTAGAGAAGAACAACACAAACTATGGTTACACGATGCAAGGTACCACATTAGGAACCAACACCCAGGAAAAAGATTTAGGCGTCATTGTGGATAACATGTTAAAACCCTCCGCCCAGTATGCAGCAGCAGCCAAAAGAGCAAATAGAATGCTAGGTATCATAAGGAAAGTAATGGAAAATAATACAAAGGATATTATAATGCCTCTATATCGTTCCATGGTGCGACCGCACCTTGAATATTGTGTGCAATTCTGGTCGCCGTATCTTAAAAAGGATATAGTGTAATTAGAAAAGGTTCAGAGAAGAGTCACCAAAATGGTAAAGTGGATGGAAGGATACCCCTATGAAGAAAGGCTAGAAAGGTTAGGGCTCTTTAACCTGGAAAAGAGACGGCGGAAGGGAGATATTATAGACGTCTCTAAATTAATGAACAGAGTGGAACGGGTAAACATAGATCGATTGTTTATGTTATCAGAATATAGAAAGACTACGGGACATGCAATAAAGCTACAGGTTAAACTACTTAAAACAAATAAGAGAAAATATTTTTTCACTCAACGTGTAATCAAACTCTGGAATTTGTTGCCGGAGGATGTAGTCAAGGCTGTTAGTGTAGCTGGGTTTAAAAAAGGTTTGGACAAGTTCCTGGAGGAAAGGTCCATAAACCATTATTAAGAAGGGACCCAGGATATCAATGCTTGAACCAGTACAAGCATTGTGGAACCTGTGTCTTTTGGGGAAACTGCTAGGTACGTATGACCTAGATTGGCCACTGTTGGAAACAGGATACTGGGCTTGATGGACCTTGGTCTGACCCAGTATGGCATTTCTTATGTTCTTATGTTCTTATCTGGTCGCAGTATCTTAAAAAGGATATAGCGTTATTAGAAAAGGTTCAGAGAAGAGCCACCAAAATGGTAAAGAGGATGGAAGGATACTCCTATGAAGAAAGGCTAAAAAGGTTAGGGCTCTTTAACCTGAAAAAGAGATGGCTGAGGGGAGATATGATAGAAGTCTATAAATTAATGAACGGAGTGGAACGGGTAAACGTAGATCGATTGTTTACCTTATCAGAATATAGAAAGACTAGGGGACATGCAATGAAGCTACAGGGTAAACTATTTAAAACTAATAAAAGAAAATATTTCTTCACTCAACGTGTAATCAAACTCTGGAATTTGTTACCAGAGGATGTAGTAAAGGCTGTTAGTGTAGCTGGGTTTAAAAAAGGTTTGGACAAGTTCCTGGAGGAAAGGTCCATAAACCATTATTAAGAAGGGACCCAGGATATCAATGCTTGACCCAGTACAAGCATTGCGGAACCTGTGTCTTTTGGGGAAACTGCTAGGTACGTATGACCTAGATTGGCCACTGTTGGAAACAGGATACTGGGCTTGATGGACCTTGGTCTGACCCAGTATGGCATATCTTATGTTCTTATGTTCTAATACCTGTTACAGGTGAGTACCGCCTGTCCGAAAGCACTGTCCCTTTGGGACTCTCTCTCGAGTCAGTAATGGTCTGCAAAAGTCTGGCTTGAAAACCAAGTTGCGGCCCGGCAGATGTCTGCCAACGGAACAGAGCGGAGATGAGCTACTGACGCGGTTTTTGCCCTGACATGGTGGGCCGTGACTCGACCCTGCAAGGGGAGGTCGGCTGCCTTGTACGCCCAGGCGATACAATCTGCTACCCAAGTGGACAACGTACACTTGGAGACAGGTAACCCCATCTTATTAGGGTCAAAGGAGATGAAGAGCTGAGTAGCCCTTCGATGCCCCTGCGTACGTTCTATATAAAAAGACAACGCCCTCTTACACTCAGGGTATGTAAGACTGTTTCAGCCCGGCTGGTATGCGGCCTGGGAAAAAAGGTTGGAAGAACCACCTCCTGGTTGAGGTGGAAAGAGGAGACCACTTTTGGAAGGAACTTGGGATGGGTCCATAGGACCACCCTGTTCCTACAGAACCGTGTGTACGGCCTATCAGAAACCAGAGCTTGTAGTTCGCTCACATGTCTGGCCGAGGTAAGAGCCATCAGGAAGGGCGCTTTCCAAGAGAGGAAGCGCAAATGGCAAGTAGCCATCTGCTCAAATGGTGGGTGAGTAAGTTACTGCAAGACCACATTCAAATCCCATTCATTTGCCGGTGGACGAACCGGAGGCTTGAGTAGAAGCAGACCTCTGAGAAATCTGGACACCAAGGGGTGAACTGACAGACTGTCCTTCCACCGGTGAGTGGTGCGCTGACAGAGCACTGAGGTGGACCCGAACAGAGTTAGACTTAAGGCCTAGGTCTGAAAGGTGAAGTAGATATTGCAGTACTACTGGCACAAGGCAAGAGAAAGGATCTTCATTGCGCTGAGCACACCATACCGTAAACCTATACCACTTGAGGGCATAGGACTTTCTGGTGGACTGCCTCCTAGAGGCCAAGACCACCTCCTCAACTTCCTTAGGTAGAAGTAAGGGAGCTAGCACTATCCTTTCAGCAGCCAGGCCATCAAATTGAGGGACCTGAGATTGGGGTGCAAAAGGGAACCTTGCTCCTGAGATCGTGTTGCAATCCCAGAGGGAACGGAGTTTCCACCACCAACTGCAGCAGAATTTGAAACCACGGCTGCCTCGGCCATCTGGGGGCTACCAGAATCACCGAGGCCTTGTCCCGGAGGATCTTGAACAGAGTTCGGGCCACCAGGGGCGTGGAAGGAAACGCATACAGAAGGCCCGTAGACCAAGAGATCAGAAAAGCATCTGCTGCCATCCACAGAGGATGTGGCTATCTGGAGCAGAATCTGGGCAGCTGACGGTTCAGTGGACTGGCAAAGAGATGGATGGATGGAAGTCCCCAGCAGAGGAAGATCTGCTGGGCCACTAGTGGATTCAACTGCCATTCATGAGGCTGGAGAATCCTGCTTAGCTTGTCTGCCAGGAAATTCTCCTGACCAGGTAGGTAAACTGCTTTGAGAAACATACCCTGTTTGACCACAAAGGAGCAGAGATCTAGTGCCTCCTGACATAGGAGTCTGGATCCCGTGCCCCCTTGTTTGTTCATGTAGAACATTGCCAGTTGATTGTCCGTCTGAACTAGGACAGACTGGTGAGAGAGGGCATGAGAAAATGCTTGCAGAGCTAAGTGGATTGCTCGCAGCTCCAAAAGACTGATTTGCTGCATGGCCTCCTGAGGAGACCAAAGACCTTGAGTGCACATGCCCTGGCAATGTGCACCCCAGCACTTTAAGGAAGCATCGGTCGTCAGAATCCTTGTGTGTGTTGGAGCCTGAAAAGGTACCCCCCCCCCCCCGAGAAGGTTTGGGAGATGTAGCCACCACTGTAAGGAGTCCAAAAGTGGTTTGGACACCTCCACTCTGTCTCGGAGGTCGCCTGTGGCCTTCGTCCACAGAACTCTGAGGCACCATTGAGCAACCCGCATGTGCACACGGGCGTTGGGAGTCACATGTACAGTGTATGCCATGTGGCCCAGGAGCCGCAGGTAGTGCCTGGCGGACACATGAAAACGTCTGTGGAACTGGTTGGCCAAGTCCCTCAGTCTGTGAGCCCTGTCCTCAGGCAAGTAGGCTCTTGCCTGAAGGGTGTCTAATCTTTCCCCTATAAACGCTAGGTTCTGAGAGGGGAGCAAAGTGGACTTTGCGTAGTTTATGACAAAGCCCAGATGCTGAGGAAGACAGACAGTGTGAAGAGTGGCTTGTTGGGCCTCCTGGAGAGACTGGCCCCTGATGAGCCAGTCGTCCAGGTATGGGAAGACAAAAATTCCCTGATTCCTGAGATAAGCCGCCACCACCGCCAGCCATTTGGTGAAAACCCTGGGGGCAGAGGTTAGGTCAAAGGGGAGTACCCTGTACTGAAAATGGTTTCCTCCCACCACAAATCTGAGATATTGTCTGTGGTCTGGATGAATGAGGATGTGAGTATAAGCATCCTTTAGGTCTAAGTAGCATAGCCAGTCTCCCTGCTGAAGGTTGGGCAGCAGTATCCCAAGGGTAAGCATCTTGAACTTTTCCCTCTCCAGAAACTTGTTTAGGTTTCGCAAGTTTAGGATAGGCCAGAGGCCTCCTGTCCTTTTTGGTACCAGGAAGTACCTGGAGTAGAAGCCTTGCCCTTCCAAGTGGTGAGGCACCGGTTCCACCGCCTATTCCTTTAGAAGACATGCCAACTCCTGAAGGAGGAGGTTCCTGTGTAGAAGGAGTCTTGGAGGCTCCCCTGGAAAGTAGGAGGGGGGTAACTGTTGGAAGTGGAGCATGTAGCCCTTTTGGACTATGCTCAGTACCCAGGTATCCCCTGTGATTGCTGGCCATCGGTAGGCAGGGGCGGCTCAAGGCAATCTGCTGCCTGAGGCGAAGTATAAAAAGGCGCCCCCCCCCCACCTTAGAGGGGGGGGGGCGGGGATTTTTCAGAAATCCAATCAGAGACTGAACCAAAAAGACGATTAGATTATATGGAGGAAATGCAAGATGCCTGCACACAGGGCCATATCGAGCTGTAATTGCACCCTGTGCGACTTGCAGCTCGGACGCATGCCCCCACCTCTCCCCCCATACCTCCGTCCAGCGCTGTCTGCTCTTTCCCTGCTGCTGCCGCCCTCTGTTTTTTTCACGGAGGCGCCGCTGGACGGAGGTATGGGAGGAGGGGGCATGCACCCAATCTGAAAGGCGCCGGCACTTTAAGACGATCTGTCCCTCCCTACTCTGACATCGCGTCGGAGAAGGGAGGGACCAGACCTGCTTAAAGTGCTGCAAAAAGGGAGCGCATTTCATCTGCCTGCTATTGTCCTGCCAGTGGCGGCAGGGCGACAGCAGACAGCCGAAATGCGCCCCCCCCCCAACCTTTCTGCCCTGTGCAGCTGCACCGCTTGCACAGGGCTAGTTACGGTCCCGTTTGCACATCAACTAAATTATAACTCATTTTATTTTGTTATAAACTGCATTATGGTTCTTGCTTTTTCTTTTTCAACATATATTTTGCATCCACAGTAGGTGCTGAGCAGAACCAGAACATTCACCCACAGAACACAATATTTAAAGAAAACAAAATCTGATTCTGATCATCTCACTAACAAAACAACAACCACCACCACTATTCTCCAGTACCAGGCATATTGTGAACTAATAAAAAACCCTACAACAAAGAGCAAACCTACCATACCATACCATATCAGCACAAACTTCCAAAACTCACATAAGGAGCCCATCCAAAAAAAGCATCACTGTAAATACTACAGTGGGCCCTGGAACATCCATACACCTATTTGAAAAGCTGAACAAGTCAAATTACTACAGTATAGTATAGATTTTTATGTACAAACTCCATGTTAACAGAACACCTGACCTCAGTCAAACACTCGCAACATCGACCCTCACCAAGTACAGAATAAGTAACCACAATCTAAAGTAAAAATAAAAATATGTAGACTAAATTTAAATTGCAACCCCAAGAAGCCAGAGTCCACATGCAGTGCAATATCAGATAAATAAGAGATGCAGTTCCCCAATACTGTGTGAAATATAAAAATAGCACAAAGTCCAATAACTAAAATTAAATTAAATTATTTTTTCTACCTTTGTTGTCTGACCATTTTATTCTCTGTTCATGCTGGTCTCGATCTGAGGCTTCAGCTTTCCTGTCTTCTCTTAGCTCTCTTTCTGTGGTCTATGGTCCATCTGCCATTTCTTATCTCTTCTTTTGTTTTCTTTACTTCCTTCCATCAGCCCATTTCCATTTCCAGTAACCCTCCCCAGTATCAGCCCCCTTTCCAGTCCTTCCCTCCCAGTACCTTCCAATGTGAACCACCTTGCATTCCCATGACTGCAACTGGTGTCCATTCCCTTCCAGTCCCCCTCCTTCCCCACTGTCCAGCACCTTCTAGTCAAAATACCATCCCAAATATCAGCTCACATCCACTCTCAGTGCCATCCCCCAGTCAGCTCCCTTCCAGTCGCCCTACCCTCTGTCCATCCCCCTTCCAGTGCCATTTGCATGTCAGCTCACTTCCAGCCTCCTCCCCATTACCCAACCACCTACCACTCCCATCCCAAAATGTCAGCTCCCTTCCAGTCCCCCTTCAGTACATCCCAGGTGTCAGCTCCTTTCCAGCCCCCTCCTTCCCCCGTGTCAGCTTCCTTCATGCCCCCTCCTTCCCCTGGCAGACCCTCTCATTATCTGCTCCCTTCCAGTCCTATTCTACCATCCTCCCGCATCAGCCCATTTGTAGCCCTAGCCCCTAGTTTTCTTCCAGGGCCAGCAGCATTCTCCTCCCCTCCCCCATTAGCCCATTTCCAGTCTAATCCCACTTCAGCCGATTCTAGCCCTAGCCCCCCAATCAGCCTATTACCAGTCCTAGCTCATTTCCAGTGCTAGCCTCCCATCTGCCCATTATGTCCTACCCCCCCAATTAAATCCATTTCCAGTCCTAGCCCCCCAATCAGCCCATTTCCAGTCCTAGCCCCCCTCCCAATCAGCCCATTTCCAGTCCTAGCCCCCCAATCAGCCCATTTCATGTCCTAGCCCCCCTAATCAGCCCATTTCCAGTTCTAAATCCCGATCAGCCCATTTCCAGTCCTAGCCCCCCTCCCAATCAGCCCATTTCCAGTCCTAGCCCTCCATAGCCCACTTCCAGCCCTAACCCCCCCATCAGCCCTTTTCCAGTCCTAGCCCGCCATAGCCCATTACCAGTCCTAAACACCCCCATCAGCCCACGTCCAGTCTTAACCCCCCATCAGCCAATTACCATTCCTAAACCTCCCCAACAGCCCATTACCAGTCCTAGCCCCCCATAGCCCATTACCAGTCCTAAACACCCCCATCAGCCCACTTCCAGTCCTAACCCCGCCATAGCCCATTACCAGTCCTAAACACCCCCATCAGCCCACTTCCAGTCCTACCCCCTCCCCCACCCACCCCCCCCCCCACCCGCAGCCCAATTCCAGTCCTAGCCCCCAGGGGAAAAAACAACCACTCAAGTTGCTGCCACTGCCGAGTCTGCTTCTCGGCAGCGGCAGTCTCCAGCAGACTCACCTGCCTCTCCTTCCTATAGCAGCCGCGGCTCCTGCTTCTTGGAACCGCGGCTGTGCTAGTGACATCAACAAACACAAAGCAAAGCCAGTGCAGAAGACTGCGGAGCCTTCCCATGCAGCGGCGTCCCACCCCCAAAGGAAGTTGTATGCAAAGGAAGTTACTTCCTTTGGGGGCGGGACGCCGCTGCATGGGAAGGCTCCGCAGAGTCTGCCCCGGTTTTGCTTTGTGTTTAAGTTGACGTCGCTAGCAGAGCGGCAGTTCCAAGAAGCAAGAGCCGTGGCTGCTATAGGAAGGAGAGGCAGGTGAGTCTGCCGGAGACTGCCACTGCCGAGAAGCGGACTCAGCAGCGGCAGGAACTTGAGCGGTTGGATTTTTTTTTTTTTTTAAATTTTAGAATTTGAAGTGAGGTGGCTATTTTGGGGGCATTTTTTGACTCCTTTAAAACTTCGCCGCCTGAGGCAGCCGCCTCACTTCGCCTCATGGTAGAGCTGCCCCTGCCGGTAAGCGTACAGGATCAGCCGACCTCCTGTGCCGAGTGGAGCCACCGGTGGAAAAGAGGCTATGCTGTGGGAGTCAAAACCCTGCTCCCTGCTGTACAGGAGCCGGAGCTGGCGGCTTGGGGGTCTTCTGCCTATGGGGCCCATGCCCCTACCCCTTGGCCTGCTGGGGAGCTGGAGAGGCCTGATATTGAGGGTAGGATTTGTAGGCAGCACCCTTCCTCGGGAAAAAGGGCTTCTTTCCCGAGCCATTCTTTTTTTTTTTTTTGAGAAGGGGCAGAAGTCTTTCTGGACAGCCTTGTCCTGGTGAGAGTCTCAGTCTCGATTTCTGCATCCTTTTCAGTCATGGGCTTACTGAATAGGTTGTCACCTCGGCAGGGGACATCGACCAACTTGTCCTGCACCCTTGACTTCAGGTTAGATGACTGTAGCCAGGCCTGACGGCATGCACCAATGCCGGCCGCGGCTACCCGGGCCGAAGCTTCGAAGCCATCATAGGCTGCTTGAGAGATAAACTTCGAGCACACTCGGATCCCTGTCGACAAGGCCTTGAACCTCTACAAGGGTTACTCGGAGAGGCCAGCTGAGAACCCAGCAATCTCCTTTGCCAGGTCTCGTAGGTAAATGCCCATGTACAGCTGGTAAGTCTGGACACGGCAAGATAGCATAGAGCCCTGGAAGCACTTTCTACCGAGGGCATCCAGGTTCCGGGCCTCCCTTCGATGCCCCCGCGTACGTTCAATGTAAAAGGACAACGCCCTCTTACAGTCCAGAGTATGCAAGACTGTCTCAGCCCGGCTGGTATGCAGCCTGGGAAAGAATGTCGGAAGAACCACCTCCTGGTTGAGGTGGAAAGAGGAGACAACTTTTGGAAGGAACTTCGGATGAGTCCAAAGGACCACCCTGTTCCTATAGAACCGTGTGTACGGTCTATCAGAAACCAGAGCTTGCAGTTTCACTCACACATCTGGCCGAGGTAAGAGCTACCAGAAAGAGGGCCTTCTAAGAAAGGAAGTGTAAATGGCAAGTAGCCATCGGCTCAAACGGTGGGCGAGTAAGTTGTTGCAAGACCACGTTCAAGTCCCACTCAGTGGCAGGTGGACGAATCAGAAGCTTGAGCAAAAGCAGGCCTCTGAGGAAGCGGGACACCAAGGGGTGAACTGACAGCGACTGTGCCTCCACCGGTGAGTGGTGTGCTGAAAGAGCACTGAAGTGGACCCGAACAGAGTTGGACTTAAGGCCTAGGTCTGACAGGTGAAGTAGGTATTGTAGCACTACTGGCACCAGGCAGGAGAAAGGACCTTCATTGTGCTGAGCACACCACACTGAGAACCTGCGCCACTTGAGTGCATAGGACTTTCTGGTGGATTGCCTCCTCGAGGCCAAGTTTCTCCTCAACTTCCCTAGGTAGAAGCAAGGGAGCTAGCACTATCCTTTCAGCAGCCAGGCCATTAGATTGAAGGATCTGAGATTGGGGTGCAGAAGGGAACCCTGATCCTGAGACAGGAGATCGTGTTGCAACCCCAGAGGGAATGGAGTTTCCACTGCCAACTGCAGAAGAAGTGGAAACCATGGTTGCCTCGGCCATCTGGAGGCTACCAGAATCACCGAGGCCTTGTCCCATAGAATCTTGAACAGAGTTCGGGCCACCAGGGGCGTGGGAGGAAACGCATACAGGAAGCCCGTAGACGAAGAGATCAGAAACGCATCTGCTGCCATTCTCAGGGGATGCGGCTGTCTGGAGCAAAACCTGGGCAGCTGATGGTTCAATGGACTTGCAAAGAGATCGATGGATGGAAGCCCCCATCGTAGAAAGATCTGCTGGACCACTAGTGGATTCAACTGCCATTTGTGAGGCTGGAGAATCCTGCTTAGTTTGTCTGCCAAGAAGTTCTCCTGACCAGGCAGATAAACTGCTTTGAGAAACATGCCTTGTTTGACTGCAAAGGAGCAAAAGGCCTGCGCCTCCTGACACAGGCGTCTGGATCCTGTGCCCCCTTGCTTATTCAAATAGAACATTGCTACCTGGTTGTCTGTCTGAACTAAGATAGACTGGTGAGAGAGGGCATGTGAAAAAGTCTGTAGAGCTAAGTGGATTTCTCGCAGCTCCAAAAGATTGATCTGCTGTGTGACCTCCCGAGGAGACCAGAGGCCTTGAGTGCACGTGCCCTGGCAATGTACACCCCAGCCCTTTAAGGAAGCATCAGTTGTCAGCACCCTGGTGTGTGCTGGGGCCTGAAAGGGTACCCCCCTGAGAAGGTTTGGGAGATGTAGCCACCACTGCAAGGAGTCCAAGAGTGGTTTGCACACCTTTACTCTGTCTCGGAGTTCGCCTGTGGCTTGCGCCCACTGAGCTCTGAGGCACCACTGAGCTGCCCGCATGTGCAGATGGGCATTCAGGGTCACATGTAACGTTGATGCCCTGTGGCCCAGGAGCTGCAGGAAGTGTCTGGCGGAGACCTGAGAATTGCTTTGGAACTGGTTGGCCAAGTCCATCAGCCTGTGGGCCCTGTCCTCGGGCAAGTAAGCTCTTGCCTGCATGGTGTCTAATCTTGCCGCTATAAACTCTAGGTTCTGTGAGGGAAGCAAAGTGGATTTTGCGTAGTTTATGACAAAGCCCAGATGCTGAAGAAGAGAGACAGTGCGAAGAGTGGCTTGTCTGGCCTCCTAGAGAGACTGACCTCTGATGAGCCAGTCGTCCAGGTATGGGAAGACAAAAATTCCCTAATTTCTGAGATAGGCTGCCACCACCTCCAGGCATTTGGTGAAAATCCTGGGGGCGGAGGTTAGGTCAAAGGGAAGTACTCTGTACTGGAAATGGTTTCCTCCCACCACAAATCTGAGATATTGTCTGTGGTCTGCATGGATGAGAATGTGAGTATAAGCATCCTTTAGGTCTAAGGAGCATAGCCAATCTCCCTGCTGGAGGTAGGGCAGCAGTATCCCAAGGGTAAGCATCTTGAACTTTTCCGTCTCCAGAAACATGTTTAGGTTTTGCATGTCTAGGATAGGCCGGAGGCCTCCTGTCCTGTTTGGTACCAGAAAGTACATGGAGTAGAAACCTTTCCCTTTCAGGTGATGAGGCACTGATTCCACCGCCCGTTCCTTTAGAACACTTGCCAACTCCTGAAGGAGGAGGTTTCTGTGTAGAGGAAGTCTTGGAGGCTCCACTGGAAAGTAGGAGGGGGGTATCTGGTGGAAGTGGAGCATGTAGCCCTTTTGGACTATGTTGAGGACCCAGGTATCCTCTGTGATGGCTGGCCACCTGTAGGTGTACAGGGTCAGCCGACCTTCTGTGCTGAGTGGAGCCAGCTGTAGAGAAGAGGCTATGCTGTGGGAGTCAAAACCCCGCTCCCTGCTGTGCAGGAGCCGGAGCTGGCGGCTTGGGGGTCTTCTACCTACAGGGCCCATCCCCTGCCCCTTGGCCTGCTGGCCCTGTTGGGGAGCTGGAGAGGCCTGATATTGAGGGTAGGATTTGTAGGCAGCACCTTCCTCGAGAAAAAGGGCTTCTTCCCCAAGCCCTTCTTTTTCTGAGAAGGGGCAGAAATCTTCCTGGACAGCCTTGTCCTGGTGAGAGTCTCAGTCTCAATTTATGCAGCCTTTTCAGTCATGGGCTTACCAAAGAGGTTTTCACCTCAGCAAGGGACATCGACCAACTTGTCCTGCACCCATGGCTCCAGTTCTGATGACTGTAGCCAGACCTGACGGCGTGCACCGATGCCGGCAGCGGCTACCCAGGCCGAAGCTTCGAAGCCATCATAGGCTGCTCGAGAGAGAAACTTCGAGCAGTCTCGGATCCCTGTCGACAAGGCCTTGAACCTCTGCAAAGGTTCCTCGGAGAGGCCAGCTGAGAACCCGGCAATCTCCTTTGCCAGGTCTTGTAGGTACATGCCCATGTACAGCTAGTAGGTCTGGACATGGCAAGATAGCATACAGCCCTGGCAGCATTTTCTACTGAGGGCATCCAGGTTCCGGGCCTCCTGGCTGGGAGGCACCAAGGAGTGCATCTTCTGACTCTTCAGACGGTGCATGGCCGATTCCACAACCATGGAGTGATGCGGTAGCTGCGCCTTTTGGAACCCAGGGCTCTTACGGACTCGATAAATGGAATCGACCCATTTGCTAAGAACTGGCATCGAGGCCGGTGCCTCCTACATATGGAAGAGCAGCCATTCCAGCATTGAAGGAAACGGTCCAGTAAAGGCTTCTTTCGGAGGAAAGTCATACTGGAGGGCATCGAGCTCCTCAGCTCGAGGCTCCTCCTCGGTGTCCGCAGGGAAGGCCAAGGCCTTGGCCATGTCACCGCTTTGACCCGGAGAAAGGCGGGATATAAATACAGTTAAATAAATAAATAAATAAATGTCCCTCATAAAGTCCAAGAACTGGATATGCTCCGGGGGGGGGGGGGGGGGGGACCTTCTCCGAGGCTCAGACTCCGGTGAGTCCGAAGGGACGCACCGGGTCCGGAAGGTGTCCGGGGACTCCTCGTCCTCCATCTCCCACTCCGACTCCTCCAAGGAGGAATCGAGCAGCTCCGGCCGTGTGGGCCTCGGTGCCACCCGCCCTGACGCCAAGGGTATCGGCGTTGATGACCTCGGCCCCGCACGGGAGGTCAAGGGGGACCTTGACCGAGGATCGACTTGAGACTTCATCGACTCGAGGATCGGCTTGGTCTCCGGGATCGACTTAGACGTCAAGGTCCCGGTGGTCAGGGCAGATGCACCGGTCACACCAGCGATCAGCACCCGCTGCTGCTCCATGAAGGCAGTCAAGCTGCTTTCCAAGGCTGTCAACCTGAGTCCAAGCTCAGAAGACTCAGCAGCCCCCGACTCGGGCCCCGACCAATGTTCCCTCTAATTTTCTGTAGGCTGTGTGCGCATAAAATATCAGCTGTGTGCAGCTTTTGAAGGAAGGTTAATTTTTGTGCGCCACATAACGACACTCGGAGTTATATAATTTAAAATTTGACTACACGTCAGAATACAGTATGTACACCACATTGATTTTAATCAAATTAAATGAAAATAGATGATTACTAAATGAAATGGGAAATTTCTAGTAATTACAATCATAACTTTTAAATTTTAAGACGTCTGTGTTTTCTATCAGAATCAGAGCCGTAATTTTTGTGCGCTCTGTTGTAAAGTATGTGCGCTCGCTCGGCGAGGTGTGTGCGCGCGCACACGCGCACAGCTTAGAGGGAACAGTGGCCCCGACAGCGTTGGGCCCGACGTCGGCTCCCCCAGAGGAGAGTCTATGAGGACAACCGCACTTACGTGACTCGGGGACTCCGGCTCCACACGAGGTAGCTTGGAAGGCCTCTCCGACCGAGAGTCTGGGGCGGCGGTCAGGGCTACGCGACCTGGCTCTTGAGGATCCAAGAGCCTCCACCGATGCCGCCCTTGCGTGCTTTTTCTTCCTTCAGTGCTCCCGGGAGGGAGACTCCCTTTCAGAGGAACCCCGACGGCGCTCGGGGTCGGACTCCCGAGATGTCGAGGCCTCTGAGGAAGTCCGGGCCCGGACGGACTCGGAGTCAGAGAAAATTCTCTCATGTTGATGCTGACAGCTCCAATGCGCCTTCGACGACATTTTGCCGCACAGGCCAGCGGGTCATTGTCGGGCCCGAGGCATCGGAGGTAGCAGTCATGTGTGTCGGTGAGAGACATAAGTTTCTTACACCGATCACACTTTTTGAACCTGCTGGCAGCCATCGGGGGAAAAAGGGCCCCTGCAAGGTCAAAAGATCGGGCTGCCAGTGAAAACACAAAAAGAGCGCAAACGCTAGTCACAAAGGACAAAAACGAAAATTACAACTCCGGACTCGATACCGGTGTACCGAGCCCAGGCGGGAAGGGGAACCAGCATCGAACCGGATAAGATAACGCGAAAATCACAGAAAAAAAAATCAACTTTTCCCGGGTGACACGAACTCACATCCGTCGGGCTCCGCGGAAAAAGAAAGACTGAGCAAGATGGCACCCTTGGGCGGGAAGGGGACCGCGTAGGCGCGCTGCATTCCCAAAGGCTTTCTTTGAAAGCTGGGGAAATGCTCCATACGGGGGCTCCATCGGCGCCGACATCACCCATATGTGAGGACTGACTTCCTGCTTGGTCCTGGAGAAAGTAATTTCCTCTTGCACTAAACAAAAACACAAAGATGTTAGCAATACACACTTCCCAGACCAGACATATTCCAGTTAAGAAATTCAAAATAAAAACTACCGTCTGTTTGGGCATTTTATTTTTCAGTTGCAATTGCTCCAGTCACTTTCTTCTGGTTTCTTCTGTCTTCTGTGAGCTATCCATTTGTCCTTTCTTATCTTTTAGATTTTTTCCATTCTCTCTCTATATCTGCTTTAACAAACTGATCATTTCCCTTTTGCTCTTTCCCCCTTTTCTTTCCTTATTCCTTTATCATCCACTCAAATTTCACCCTTCCATTCTCAATCCCCACTTACTCTCTCAATACCCGGCCCATTGTAGACTTTTCTTCCCTCCCACATAAAATATCTTTTCCCCTCTCCACTCTCATTCCCCATCCCCTTCTAGTCCTCCCCCAAAATCAGCTCCCTTATAGTTCTAGACCCACCCAGCATCCGCTCCCTTCTAGTCCCATTCTCCCATGCTGCCACATCAGCCCATTTCCAGTCCTATCCTCCCATATGCTCTTTTCCAGTTCTATTCCAGCCCCCATCAGCCCATTTCCACTCCAAGCTCCCCATCAGCCAATTTCCAATCCTAGCCCCCTCATCAGACAATTTCCAGCCCTATTCCAACTCCCATCAGACCGCTTCCAGTCCTGTTCCAGCCCCCATTAGCCCATTTCCAGTCCTATTCCCCCATCAGCCCATTTCCTCTCCTATTCCAGCCCATCACCCCATTTCCAGTCCTATTCCCCCATCAGCCATTTTCAGTCCTATTCCAGCCCATCACCCATTTGCAGTCCAAGCTCCCCCCATCAGCCCATTTCTAGTCCTATTCCAGCTCCCCATCAGCCCATTTCCAGTCCTAGCCCTCCATATGCTCTTTTCCAGTTCCATTCCAGCCCCCCATCAGCCAATTTGCACTCCAAGCTCCCCCATCAGCAAATTTCCAATCCTAGCCCCCTCATCAGCCCACTTCCAGTCCTATTCCAGCTCTTCATCAGCCCTTTTCCAATGCTAGCCCTCCTATCACAGCCCATTTCCAGTCCAAGTCCCCCACACCCCTCACAGCCTATTTCCAGTCCAGGTTTCCCCCATTACAGCCCATTTGCAGTCCTAGCACCCCTCATCATCACAGCCCATTTGCAGTCCAGGTTCCCCCCACCCCCCCACCATCATAGCCCATTTGCAGTCGTTTCCCCACCCCCAATCATAGCCCATTTGCAGTCAAGTTTCCCCCCTCCTCGATCGCAGCCCATCCAGTCCTAGCCTCCCCTCCTTTGAACAACCCCGCGGCTGTCTAAGGGGCTTCAGAGGGAGCCGGGGAAGCCTGCGCGGGGCCCGGGCTCCCTCTGCACAGCTGCCAGCGTGAACAGCCTTTTCCTTCACGCTGGCAGCTGTTTCTGTGAAGCCGCGAATCCCGGCATTCGCGGCTTCCAAGAAACAGCCGCCAACATGAAGGAAAAGGCTCTTCACGCTGGCAGCTGTGCAGAGGGAGCCCGGGCCTCACGCAGGCTTCCCCGGCTCTCTCTGAAGCCGTCCATTGTGCGATAATGGAGTTCACGAGGGGTCCCCTGAAGCGCAGGGCCCTGTGCAAACAACATTATCGCTCAATGGACGGGCCGGCCCTAATTCTCAGATGTATCCCATCTGGTCCCATTGCTTTATCTACTTTTAGTTTAGCTAGCTCCTCACGAACACAGTCTTCTGAAAATTGTTCCAGCTCCCCTTCACTTCTGTTCCTATTTGTGGCTGTTTTCTGAGGTCCTGCTCCTTGCCTTTCATCTGTGAACACAGAACAGAAATATTTGTTAAGCAATTCCACTTTATCTTCATCAGTTTCTACATATTACTCCCCTTCACCCTTGAGTCTGACAACACCACTTTTGCCCTTCCTTTCTCACTAACATATGTGAAAAATGTCTTATCCCATTTTATTGCACTGACTATTTCTTCTTCTTTTTGTAACTTTGCTTTCCTGACTACTTTACTAGCTTCTCTAAGTTTTCCAAATATAGATGCCTGTCTTCCTCTCTCTGTTATCTCTTGTATTTCATAAAGACCTCCCATCTTTTTCTTCATCCTTTCAGCTACTTCTTTTGAGAACCATAGTGACCTCCTTTTCCTTTTACATTTATTTACTTTCTAACAAAAAGGTTTGTTGCCCTTAAAATATCCCCTTTCAGTTTTGCCCATTGCTTTTCTTCATCCCTCAGCTGTTCCCATCCCGCTAATGACTCCTTGAGGTATTGTCCCATCTTGGCAAAGTTACTTTTCCTAAAGTCTAAGACCCCCCACTTTTGAATGGATTTTATCAGCCCTAGTCCTAATACTGGAACACACCCATTTGGTGTTCACTAGATGAGAGATGATCTCCCACTGCAACATCAGAAATACTTTCACCATTGGTAAGCACCAAGTCAGTATGGCCCCTTCACCTATGGGTTCGGTTACCAGTTGCTTGAATAGTTCTCCCTGTAGAGAATCCAGAATCTCCTTACATCTAAATGACACCGCAGCAGAGATGTGCCAATCAACATCCGGCATATTGAAATCTCTTATCAGTAACATTTCTTCTTTCATGGCAATGCTTTGTATGTCTTCTATTAAATCTCTATCCACTTCTCCCTGTGAGAGGGATCTGTATATCACTCCAATGCAAATGGATTTCCCTTTCCCTCTTTCTAGTTTAACCCACAGTGCTTTCTCTCTCCCTTTTAAGCCCTGTAATTCGATAGCTTTAATATTATCTTTTACATATAGTGCCACTCCTCCTCCCCTTCTTCCTACCCTGTACTTTCTGAATAAAGTATAGCCTCGTATAAGTACATCCCAGTCAAGGTTATCTGTGAGCCATGTCTCTGTAAACGCCACTAAATCCAAGTTGGCCTCTCCCATTAAAGCCTCAACATCAGGAATCTTATTTCGCATGCTACTGGCATTTATACACACCGCTTTCCAGATGTTGCCCCTTTTGCCCATTTCTGCAAAGGTATTTAATGTTTCACTTACCTGGGGGCTTTTTCACCCATCCCCAATGAATATTTATTTATTTCAAAGACTTTCATACTGCCTTATCCGGCAGTCAAGGCGGCTTACAATGAAGAGAACATGAACTTTTACATCTAACATAGTTAACCTTGTACAATAAAACAGTGCATATGCACAAATAATAGTAAAAACAACAGAGGTAACTATTTACAGTATAGCTGGTTATGGAATTATAGTAGTTTGGTGGTAGAGTGTGATGGGCTATTAATGGTGTCCATCAGTCAGTGAATGAATTACAGAGCAGTTGGGCAATTACAATGCAAGTAATTTGAATCATCATCCAAGGGTATTTACAACATGGTTATTAATGGGATCAGTGTTGGCAGGTGATTGATTCTGAGTGGAGTTACCCATAATGTTCTGTAAATAGTAGTGTTTTTATTCTTTTTCTGAATTCCATTAGGTCTTATCTCTCTTATTGTTGGGCGGAGGGAATTCCATAGAATTGGGGCATAATATGAAAATGCTCTGTTACTCGTTTTATTTGGTTTTTTTGGAAGTCAGCTGGTGTGGAAAATGAGTTTTGTGTACATTCCTTCTCTGTCTGGTATCTGGGGTTTTGGATATTAGTGTGGTAAGGTGAAATGGTGATAGGTTATGGATCAATTTAAATATGATGACAAGGTTCTTGTATTTGCTTCTACTGGCCATGGGGAGCCAGTGCAGTCTGTGTAAGATCGGGGTGATGTGTTCCAATACAGATGCTTGCATTATTACAAGCGTTACTGTGTTTTGTGTCAGCTGAAGGTATGCTAGTGTTTGCTTAGGTAGACCTTGTAATATGCTGTCACAATAGTCAATGTGTGGGTTGATCATTGCCTGTATGACTGTTCTGAAGTCTGATGGTTCTAATAGGGGCCTTAGTCATTGGAGCATCTTTATCTTTCTATAGATGGCTTGAGTGGATTTATTTATATGTGTAGTAAGGCTCAGGGATTCATGTTCCCTGTAAAATAGTTATCTCCAAGTTATAATGCCCTGTTCAATGTAATTTCAATGTGTTCAATGTAAACCACCTTGATATCATGAAAGGCGGTATATAAGAAATGTTAAATAAAATAAATAAATCTAGAGTTATTCCTAGGTATTTTACTTTTTCCTTCACTGCAACTGCTACTTCTCCAAGTTGTACTCGTATGTGTGTAGGGGAGCTGAATTCTTTGTCTCTAGTGATGAAGATATCTTCAGTTTTATTGAGGTTTACCTTCAGGTTGTTTGATAAAAGCCATTTAGAGGCTTCATGGTAGCATGTCATAATTCGTCCTAAGCTAACTTTTGTGGTGGTGATTGGAAAATACATCATTATATCATCAACATAAATGTGGTAGTTCACTTTATGCTTGCAAAAGATGTTGCAGATAGGTTGGAAGTAGAAGTGAAATAAAAGGACAAATTGTGCCCATCCTTGAGGGATTCCTTGGTTTTGACTAAAGGGTTTTGATGTGTTTTGACTTATTTTTATCTGTTGCGTGCAGTACTTCAGGCAAGATATGAACCAGTGGAGGGCCGTTCCACAAATTCCAATTTGTTGTAATCTTGTTTATATTGTGGCTAATTGAATCAAATACTGATGCAATATCGAGGAATATCATTATGAATGCATTCCTTTTATGAAGGTAATGAAGAGGGCTATAATGAAGGTTTCACCCCGTAATGCATTCTGAAGCCGAATTGCTGTGGGTCAAGAGGGGTATTGGTATCTAAGTAGTCTGGCAGCTGGTTTTGAACTATCTTTGCTATGTATGGTATGCTCAATATTGGTTGGTAAGTGCTGGGTTGGAGTTTGTCTGATATGTTTGATTTTAGGTTTGGGCGTATAGAAGCCTGTTTCAGAAATTTTGGCATGTGTCCCTGAGGATTTTTTTTTTTAGTGCCATCAAGTCAGTGTTGACTCATAGCGACTCAGCTACCTCTGGGTTTTCTTGGCAATATATCACCAGAAGTAGATTGCCAGCCTTTTCTTCTGAGGTAATGGAGGGTAAAGTGACTTGCCCAAAGTCACAAGGAGTGCCAGTGGGAATCGAACCCTTGATCTTCTGGGTACTAGGCAGTTGCTCTAACCACTAGGCAAAAGTTTACTATTGTTTGCAAAGCCCTCTTCAGTAGGTGAGCCAGTCTGCTGCTGAAGACACTTTGGCCCTTTTTGGACAGATGGACGCCATCTCTGCTCTGCAGCCCTTAAAACATCACCCCATGATCCAGGAAACCAAAATGCTCTTGATGTCACCATCCACGCAGCCATGCATTCATCTCCAGGATGCAAGCTTCTCTGCATCAGCCTTTACTCTCAACAGAGAGGTTTGAAGAGAACACCACCTGCCCATCTATCTGCTTCACCTTCTGTCCCACAGCCATGAAGTCACTTTTGATAAGCTCAGAGGGATACCTAGCAGTATCATTTGTGCCAAAATGGATGAGCAACATTGGATAATAGTCAGTAGGTTTGATGAGTCTTGGAAAACTTTCTGTTACCTCATGGATTTTGGCACCTGGCAGACAGCACACCTCTCTGGACATCAAGTCTGGTCGGCAGATGGATGCCTCAGTAACCCTCAGAAGAGCATCACCAACCCTAGTACCCTTCGCTTCCTTGTGGTCACTGATTCTGCAACTTTGGGGAGCTCAAGCTCTGGTTCTTCCCTTTCCTGGGATGCTTTTACCTCCTCCACTTCCAGGACTGCATACTGGTTCTTCAATTCAAGGGCTGGAGCAGTTGGAGTGTTGATTATGCAGGCTCTGGTGACTCGTGTCCAACTTTCTTCATTCTGTAGCCTTTGACAAGGTTCCTCATCAGAAACATTTGGCAAAACTAAAAAGTCATGGGATAGGAGGCAGTGTACTATTGTGGATCTGGAACTGGTTAAAAGATAGAAAGAAGAGGGTAGGGCTAAATGGCCAATTTTCCCAATGGAGAAAAAAGTGGAGTACCCCAGGGATCTGTTCTGGGTCCGCTGCTTTTTGACATATTCATAAATGACCTGGAAAAAGGAATAATGAATGAGGTTATCAAATCTGAAAATGACACAAAACTATTTAACATTGTTAAAACCCAAGAGGATTGTGATAAAGTTTCTAGATGAAATAAATGACTGCTTCTTGGAGCAGCTGGTTCATGAACCAACCAAAGGGGAAGTCATTTTGGACCTAGTCCTTAGTGGATCACCAGATCTGGTGCAAGAGATAAGGATGCGGGGGCCACTTGGCAAGAGTGATCATAGCATGATCGTGTTTGATTTTATTAATGGAGGAGGGAAGGTAAGGAAATCCACAGTATTACCTTTTAACTTTCGAAAGGGAGACTATGATAAAATGAGGAAAATAGTTAAGAAAAAACTAAAAGAAGCAGTTGCAAAGGTTAAAGACTTACATCAAGCTTGGGTGTTGTTTAAAAATACTGTCTTGGAAGCCCAGACCAGCTATATTCCACGCTTTAAGAAAAGTGGAAGGAAGTCCAAAAAACTGCCAGCATGGTTTAAAGGTGAAGTCAGAGAGGCTGTATTGCCAAAGCATCTTTCAGGAAATGGAAAAAGAGCCAAATAACAAAAACTGGAAACAGCACAAGCACTGGCAAGTTAAATGCAAGGCATTGATAAGGCAGGAAAGAGAGAATTTGAGAAGAAGCTTGCTGTGGAAGCAAAAATGTGTAATAAAGACTTTTTCAAGTAAATTTGTAGAAAAAAGCCTGTGAGAGAGTCGGTTGGGCCATTAGATGATAGAGGGGTAAAAGGGAAACTAAGAGGGGACATGGCCATAGCAGAGAGACTGAATGAATTCTTTTCTTCGGTCTTTACTGAGGAAGATGTAGGGATGTTACTCATGACTGAAGTGGTATTTAAAGCTGATACTGCAGAAGAATTGAAAGAAATATCGATACACTGGGAAGATGTATTAAAACTATGTGATAAACTGAAGAGTAGCAAATCACCTGGACCGGATGGTATACATCCAAGGGTGTTGAAATAACTGAAATATGAGATTTCAGACCTGCTATTAGTAATCTGTGAACTATCATTAAAATCATCTGTAATACCTGAAGATTGGAGGATGGTCAATTAAACGTCAATTTTTAAAAAGGGTTCCAGGGGTGATCTGGGAAACTACAGACGTCAGTACTGGGGAAAAATGGTAGAAACCATCATAAAGAACAAAATTACTGAACATATAGATATTCATTGCTTAATGGGAGACAGCCAACATGGCTTTAGACAAGGAAGATCTTGTCGTACTAATCTGTTATGTTTTTTTGAAGGTGTGAATAAACAGATAGACAAAGGTGAGTTGGTTGATATAGTGTATCTGGACTTTCAGAACGCCTTTGACAAGGTTCCTCATCAGAAACATTTGGCAAAACTAAAAAGTCATGGGATAGGAGGCAGTGTACTATTGTGGATCTGGAACTGGTTAAAAGATAGAAAGAAGAGGATAGGGCTAAATGGCCAATTTTCCCAATGGAGAAAATAGTGGAGTACCCCAGGGATCTGTGCTGGGTCCGCTGCTTTTTGACATATTCATAAATGACCTGGAAAAAGGAATAATGAATGAGGTTATCAAATCTGCAAATGACACAAAACTATTTAACGTTGTTAAAACCCAAGAGGATTGTGGAAAATTGCAAGAGGATCTTGATAAATTGGAAGACTGGGCATCCAAATGGCAGGTGAAATTTAATGTGGACAAGTGCAAAGTTATGCACCTAGGAAAGAACAACAAAAACTATGGTTCCACGATGCAAGGTTCCACATTGGGAACCACCACCCAGGAAAAAGATTTAGGCGTCATCATGGATAAAGAGTAGTTACTCACCTGTAACAGGTGTTCTCCAGGAGCAGCAGGAATCAGTCCTCACATATGGGTGACGTCGGCGCCGACGGAGCCCTCGTGCGGAGCATTTCCCCAGCTTTCAAAGAAAGCCTTTGGGAATTGCAGCGCGCATGCGCGGTCCCCTTCCCGCCCAAAGGTGCCATCTTGCTCAGTCTGATGACATAGCTAAAAGACAGCAAAAAAACTAGCAAAATAATCATATGACTGCAACTCCAAGGGGAGGAGGGAGGGTTGTGAGGACTGATTCCTGCTGCTCCTGGAGAATACCTGTTACAGGTGAGTAACTACTTTTTCTCCAGGACCAAGCAGGAAGTCAGTCCTCACATATGGGACTCCACAGCTTAAGGCTACCGGAGACCCCAAGCGGAAAAATGAGCTCCCTCGAGCTCGACAGCACAGAAGGAAGGAATCTTCTCTGAGAACGCCCCCGACCGGTAGCTCAACACCAGGGCCGGAGGGTAGGAGTTGCCTAAACCCCAAAGAGATTATGGAGTACTGCCTGTCTGAAAGCACTGTCCCTGCAGGACTCCCTCTCAAGGCAGTAATGGGCCGCAAAAGTCTGGTTTGAAGACCATGTAGCGGCCCGGCAGATATCTGCCAAAGGAACAGAGCGGAGATGAGCCACTGACGCAGCCTTCGCCCTGACACGATGAGCCGTGACTCGACCCTCCAACGAGAGGCCGGCTGCCCCATAAGCCCAGGCGATACAGTCAGCGATCCATATGGACAACGTACGCTTGGAGACAGGGAGCCCCAACTTATTGGGGTCAAAAGAAACGAAAAGCTGAACAGCCTTTTGATGTTCCCGCGTACGGTCAAGGTAGAAGGATAACGCCCTCCTACAGTCCAGGGTATGCAAGACCATCTCAGCCCGGTTGGCATGCGGCCTGGGAAAGAAGGTCGGAAGAACCACCTCCTGATTGAGGTGAAAAGGTGAGACAACTTTAGGAAGAAACTAAGGGTGAGTCCGTAGGACTACCCTATTCCTGTAGAACCTAGTGTAAGGAGGATCAGACACTAGTGCCTGCAGTTCACTCACTCACTCGCCTAGCAGAGGTGAGAGCTACCAGAAATAAAGTTTTCCAGGAGAGAAAACGGAGAGGGCAGGTAGCCATAGGTTCAAAAGGTGGATAAGTAAGCCGCTGTAAGACCACATTCAGATCCCACTCAGGGGCCGGTGGGCGCAGAGGAGGCTTAAGCAGAAGAAGGCCTCTGAGGAAACGAGCCACCAAAGGGTGGTTGGAAAGAGGCCTGCCATCCACCGGCGAGTGGTGCGCTGAGAGAGCACTAAGGTGAACTCAGACAGAGTTAGACTTAAGGCCCAGATTGGAGAGGTAGAGCAAATATTGCAACACTACCGCTACTAAGCACGAGAAGGGATTCTGGCTGTGCTGAGCACACCATGCGGAGAATCTACGCCACTTAAGAGCGTAGGATTTCCTGGTTGATTGACGCCGAGAGGCCAAGACTACATCTTCCACCTCTCGAGGTAGTAGTAGGGGAGCTAGGACTACCCTTTCAGCAGCCAGGCCATCAGATGAAGGGACTGGAGGTTGGGGTGCAAGAGAGTCCCCTGATCCTGAGACAGGAGATCGTGTTGAAACCCCAGAGGAATAGGTGTGTCCATCGCCAGCTGTAGCAGAAGCGGGAACCACGGTTGCCTCGGCCACCTGGGGGCTATGAGAATCAATGAAGCCCCATCCCTGAGGACTTTGAACAGCGTTCTGGACACTAGTGGTGTGGGAGGAAACGCATACAGTAGGCCTGTGGACCACGCGATCAGAAACGCATCCGCCGCTACTCTGAGAGGATGCGGTTGTCTGGAGCAAAATCTCGGGAGTTGCCGGTTCAGAGGACTGGCGAAAAGATCTATGGTGGGGAGTCCCCACTTGAGAAAGACCTGCTGAACCACCGAGGGGTGCAATCTCCATTCGTGTGGTTGCAGGATCCTGCTCAATTTGTCCGCCAGGTAATTTTCCTGACCTGGGAGGTAGACAGCTTTGAGAAGGATTCCATGATTGACAGCCCAAGAGCACAGCCGTTGTGCCTCCTGACATAGAAGGAAGGAGCCTGTGCCTCCTTGTTTGTTCACATAGAACATTGCAACTTGATTGTCCGTCTGGACCAGTACAGACTGGTGAGAGGTGAGGTGGGAGAAGGCTCTCAGAGCTAGGCGTATCGCCCGCAGCTCCAGGAAGTTTATCTGTTGAGTAGCCTCCCAAGGGGTCCAGAGACCCTGAGTACATGTCCCTTGGCAATGTGCTCCCCAACTGAGAAGAGAGGCATCGGTTGTCAGTACCTGAGTATGTGGAGGGGATTGGAAAACCACTCCGAGCACCAAATTGGGAAGATGAAACCACCACTTCAGAGAGGAGACCAGGAGGTCGGAGATCCTCACTGAGTCCGCTAGGCTCCCTGAAGCTTGATGCCACTGAGAGCGAAGGCTCCACGGAGCAGGTCGCATGTGCAGGCGGGCATTGGGGGTGACATGAACTGTGGAAGCCATATGGCCGAGTAGTCTCAGGAATTGCCTGGCAGAGACCAGGGAATTGCTGCGAAACTGGCTGGCCAGATCCATGAGCCTGTGGGCCCTGTCCAGAGGCAGAAAAGCCTATGCTTGAAGAGTGTCTAGTCTGGCCCCTATGAACTCTAAGTTCTGGGATGGGAGCAAAGTGGACTTTACGAAGTTTATGACAAACCCCAAGTGCTGAAGCAGAGCCACAGTGCGAAGGGTGGCCTGGTTGGCCTCCAGGGAAGATTGGCCCCTTATGAGCCAGTCGTCCAGGTACGGAAAGACAAACTCCACTCACGCCCACTCACGCCCACTCACATAGAACCAACAAAAAAGGAGGTGGTGTACTAATTATCACAAATAAAACTCTAAAAGCTAAAAAGATTGAAGCCAACTCAAACAACAATAGTGACACTCTCATAATAAAAATAGATCAAATAAGCATCTGTCTAATATATAGACCCCCCAACCAAAATGCAGATAGCCTCCACTCACTAATTGAACTCCTCAACTCTTCCTCTGAACAAAACCCACTAATTATTTTAGGCGATTTCAACCTCCCTTCACTACCAATAACGGAATCCAACCTTTTTCTTGAAACCATATCTGACTTAGACTACCATCAAATAATAAACATACCTACACATACCAAAGGTGGCACTCTGGATCTTGTCCTACTACCCAACCCGATCTTCAAACTGTTTAAACACGACTCATTAGAATGCGTTCAAATACCTTGGTCTGATCACCACCTCATCAAATTAAACATTAACTACAATATCAACTGTACCATAAAACACACAAGTAATGGCCAGACTACAAAATTTAAGAAATTTAATGAGACTGAGTTCCTAGATTCTACAATCCCTTACCTTACACTATCCCCAACAAACTTAGATGAAGCGGTCAAAAACTGGCATACCACCATAAACAACGCAGCCATAATAAATCATACTAATAAAAAACCAACCTATTCAAAATCTAACTGTACACCATGGTTTAATAGCACATTAAAACAAATGAAAAGAGAACTAAGAAATTTAGAACGTAAATGGCGCAAAACTAAATCCACCATTGAGAAAGAACTATACTACAACCATCTCACAATCTATAAAGACGCAATAGATAACTCAAAGAAAAATTACTATGCTACAATCCTATCAAAAGCATAATAGACCAAGAGAACTATTTTCCATTGTTAGTAATCTAACTAACAATTCCCAAGACTCTAGCAAGGAAATCAATGATATATCAGCACAAACCTTAGCCAACTATTATCAAAACAAAACAAAACACTCACCAATGACCCTAGATTCAATCTACACACCTCATACACTAAACGAATGGCCAGAATTTCACCCGATATCTAAAACATCATTAAAAAATATCATTCTCAATCTCAACACAACAACTTCTTATCTCGACCCCTGCCCAGTATCCTGGATAAAAAACACACTCCCAACTCTTCTATCCTTCATACTCCCTATAGTCAACCTTTCACTACTCCAAGGTCACCTCCCACCTACACTTAAACATGTACAAATCAGACCAATTCTAAAGAATAACACGCTTGACAAAACCTCCCCAAAATCTTACAGACCGATCTCAAGTATACCATTCTTAGCAAAAGTCATAGAAAAAACTGTACAAATACAGACACAAGAATTCCTAGACTCATCCTATCCGCTTGACGACCAACAATATGGATTTCGCCCCAAGCATGGAGTTGAAACACTCCTGACCGTACTAACTGACACACTTTTAAGAGGAATTGACAACCACAAAAAAGCCTTCATCCTATTATTTATGGACATATCAGCAGCTTTTGATAGTGTTCACCATTCAATAATGCTTAACAACTTAAGACATATAGGAATATATTCTACAGTTCATAAATGGTTCACATCCTATCTGAGCAATAGAACCCAAAATGTTAGAATAGGCAACCATATGTCTGAATCATATAAATTTGAAACAGGTTTACCTCAAGGCTCAGCACTTTCAGCTCTCCTATTTAACATATACATAAAACCAGTCTGCAATATTTTTAAAAAAATATGGTGTACTCTATCATCTGTATGCAGATGATATTATGATGTACATCCCATTCACAATCCCTAACATACCTTTGCAACTCCTATCAGATTGCTTCAATGATATAACTTTATGGCTAAACGCCCACAATCTCCAAATAAATCACTCAAAAACAGAAGTGCTAATCGTCACTAAAAACCAAGACTATACCCCACCAACACATATAACACTACAAAACCAGGAAATCAAAATAAAAAACGAAATCAGATACTTAGGAGTAATTATAGATAAACATTTAACATTAGACACCCATATCAGAAACACTACAAAGAAAATTTATTTCAAGCTTAAAATACTTAAACAACTTAGACCCCTTGTATACATACATGATTTCATCAGCATAATTCAAGCCACCATAACCCCCCACTTTGACTTTGCTAATTTAATATTATTAGGCGCAACAAAACAAAACATTAAAAGGCTTCAAATTGCACAAAACTCAGCAGCTAGGATAATAACGAAAACACATTCTCATCAACATATAACACCAATACTAGAGTCCCTTCACTGGCTGCCAATTCAAAGTAGGATAATATACAAAACATTAATAACTACATTTAAAACACTATTCGATATGGCACCACATACATTAAGTAAATTAATTAATAAAGAACACTCAAAACCTTCTCAAAGAAAAGGTCATTCAAATAAACTAAAACCCCCCAAAGACTTCATAAAAACAAATAAATCAACAAACAAAGCGTTCTCTCATGCAGCCCCAATAGCCTGGAATTCCCTCCCAGAAGAACTAAGAATGCTAACAGAGATTAAAGAATTCCGCAAAAAATTGAAAACCTATCTATTCACAATACACTACAATAGTAAAGACATCCACTCAAAAGAATTAGATAAAAGCTAACCATTCTTTGTCTGACATCTCACTACAACATAAAAAGAAAACTCTCCCTATCATATTCTAAACTTCTCTCCATGATTATACCCCCATAATGTATATATGTAAATAATGTATATAAGTTGCACAGTTCTGTGCCATTCAGTTTAATATTACTCTGTTTATTTTATATTGCTCATAGATATCTGATGTTATATGTAAAACAAACTATGCTTTGTTGAATGTTGTTATCTGTAAACCGCAGCTGAACTACGGAAGCAGCGGTATATAAGTTCTTGTTAAATAAATAAAATAAATAAATAAAGAGACCCTGAAGCCTCAGGTAGGCCGCCATCACTGCCAGGCACTTGGTGAACACCCTGGGAGCGGATGAGAGGCCAAAGGGAAGCACTCTGTATTGATTGTGGTTTCCTCCCACAACAAACCTGAGATATTGTCTGTGGTCTGGATGGATAAGGATGTGAGTATACGCATCCTTTAGATCCAAGGAGCATAGCCAGTCTCCCTGCTGGAGGTAGGGCAGCAGGATTCCAAGGGTAAGCATCTTTAACTTTTCCCTTTGCAGCAACTTGTTGAGGTTTCGCACGTCTAGGATGGGTCTGAGGCCTCCTGTTCTCTTTGTACCAGAAAGTACCTGGAATAAAAGTCTTGACCTCTCAGGGGGTGGGGCACCGGTTCCACAGCCTGATCCTGTAGTAGACCTGTCAACTCCTGAAGGAGTAGGTCCCTGTGCAGAGGGAGTCTTGGAGGCTTCCCTGGAAAATAGGAGGGAGGTACCTGGTGAAAATGGAGAAAATAGCCCCTTTGGACTATATGAAGAACCCAGGTATCTGATGTGACGGCTGACCACCTGTGGGCAAAGTGGGCCAGCCGGCCTCCTGTGCTGAGAGAAGCCAGCTGAGGAGAAGAGGCTATGCTGTTTGAGTCAAAAAACCCCACCCTGCTGAGCAGAGGCCGGTGTTGGTGGCTTGGGGGGCTTCGGCCTAAGGGGCCCTTGACCCTGCCCCTTGGCCTGCTGACCCTGTTGGGGAGTTGCAGAGGCCTGATAATGAGGGTACTGTTTGTAGGCCGATGACTTCCTCGGGTAAAAGGTCTTTTTTCCCGAGCCCTTCTTTTTCTGAGAAGGGGCAGAGGTTTTCCTGGAAAGCCTAGTCCGGGTCAGAGTCTCGGTCTCGAGTTCTGCAGCCTTTTCAGCCATGGGCTTGCCAAAGAGGTTTTCACCCCGGCAGGGGACATCGACCAACTTGTCCTGGACCCATGGCTCGAGGTCGGATGACTGTAGCCAAGCCTGTCGGCGGGCACCGATGCCGGCCCCAGCTACTTGGGCCGAAGCCTCGAAGCCATCGTAGGCTGCTCGAGAGATAAACTTCGAGCACTCTCGAATACCGGTGGACAAGGCCTGGAACCTCTGCAAAGGTTCCTCGGAGAGACCAGCAGAGAACCCGGCAATCTCCTTTGCCAGGTCTCGGAGGTACATGCCCATATAGAGCTGGTATGTCTGGACACGGCAAGCAAGCATAGAGCCCTGGAAGCACTTCCTACCGAGGGCATCCAGGTTCCGGGCCTCCCGGCCGGGAGGCACCGAGGAGTGCATCTTCTGACTTTTCAGTCGATGCATGGCCGATTCCACAACCATGGAGTGGTGCGGTAATTGTGCCTTTTGGAACCTGGGGCTCTTGCGGACTCGATAAATGGAATCGACCCGCTTGCTTAACACCGGCGCCGAAGCCGGGGTCTCCCACATGCGGAAGAGTAGCCGCTCCAGCATCGGAGGAACTGGAACAGTAAAGGCCTCCTTCGGGGGAGAGTCATACTGGAGGGCCTCGAGCTCCTCGGCTCGAGGCTCCTCCTCAGGATCCGCGGGAAAGGCCAAGGCCTTGGCCATATCCCGCACAAAGTCCGAGAACCGGGTATCCTCCGGTGCGAACGGGAGGCCGAGGGAGACCGTGGCCGAGGATCGACTCGAGCCCGCATGGACCCGAGGATCGGCTCGGCCTCCGGGGTCGACTTGGACGTCGAGGTCCCGGTGGTCGGGGCAGATGCACCGGTGAGACCGGCGATCAATGCCTGCTGCTGTTCCATGAAAGCAGCGAAGCTGCTCTCCAAGGCCGTCAACCTGAGTCCGAGCTCAGGAGACCCAGCAGCCCCCGACTCGGGCCCCGACGGCGTTGGGCCCGACGTCGACTCCCTCGGAGGAGAGTCAATGAGGACAACAGCACTTACGTGTCCAGGCGACTCCATCTCGACACGAGGATGCTTCGCAGGCCTCTCCGACTCTGAAGACCCGAGACGGCTATCGGGGCTATGCGACCTGGCCCTCGAGGAACCAGGAGCGTCCACCGACGCCGCCCTTGCGGGTTTCTTCTTCCTGCGATGTTCCCGCGAAGGAGACCCCCGCTCAGAGGAGCCCCGACGCTGCTCGGGGCCGGAGTCCCGAGACGTCGAGGCCTCTGACGAGGTCCGGGCCCGGCCGGACGTGGAGTCAGAAAAAATTCTATCCCTCTGGTGCTGCCGACTCCTCAAGGCCTTTGAGGACATTTTGCCACACGGACCACAGATCATCGGGTCATGATCGGGTCCGAGGCAACGGAGGCAGCAGTCATGTGTGTCGGTAAGAAACATAAGTTTCTTACACCGATCACATTTCTTAAGCCCGCTGGCAGCCATCGGGGGAAAAAGGGCCCCTGCTAGGTCAAAAGACTGGTCTGCCAGGGAAAAAGAGAAAAGGCGCGAACGCCAGTCACAAAGGACAAAAACCGAAAAAAGAGAGAAGGACGTGATACCGGCGTATCGGTCCGAGCGGGAAAAGGATCCGGCGTCGAACCGGAGGAAAATAGAAAAATAAAGAAAATCAACTTTTTCCTCGGGGAAAAATGAACAACGTCTGTCGGGCTCCGTGGAAAAAAGAAGACTGAGCAAGATGGCACCCTTGGGCGGGAAGGGGACCGCGCATGCGCGCTGCAATTCCCAAAGGCTTTCTTTGAAAGCTGGGGAAATGCTCCGCACGAGGGCTCCGTCGGCGCCGACGTCACCCATATGTGAGGACTGACTTCCTGCTTGGTCCTGGAGAACATGTTAAAACCCTCCACCCAGTGTGCAGTGGGAGCCAAGAGAGCAAGTAGAATGCTAGGTATCATAAGGAAAGGAATGGAAAATAAAACAAAGAATATTATAATGCCTCTGTATCGTTCCATGGTGCGACCGCACTTTGAATATTGAGTACAATTCTGGCCGCCATATCTGAAAAAGGATATAGCATTATTAGAAAAGGTACAGAGAAGAGCCACCAAAATGGTAAAGGGCATGGAAGGATACTCCTATAAAGAGAGGCTAAAAAGGTTAGGGCTCTTCAACCTGGAAAAGAGACGGCTGAGGGGAGATATGATAGAAGTCTACAAATTAATGAACGGAGTGGAACGGGTAAATGTAGATTGATTGTTTATGTCATCAGAATATAAAAAGACTAGGGGACATGCAATGAAGTTACAGGGTAACCTATTTAAGACTAATAAGAGAAAATATTTTTTCACTCAACTTGTAATCAAACTCTGGAATTTGTTACCGGAGGATGTAATAAAAGCTGTTAGTGTAGCTGGGTTTAAAAAAGGTTTGGACAAGTTCCTGGAGGAAAGGTCCATAAACCATTATTTAAAGGGAACCAGGATATCACTGCTTGACCCAATACAAGCATTGAGGAACCTGTGTCTTTTGGGGAAACTGCTAGGTACTGATGACCTAGATTGGCCACTGTTGGAAACAGGATACTGGGCTTCATGTACCTTCGTCTGACCCAGTATGACATATCTTATGTTCTTATGTTCTAACTTCTAAAGTGTATTCTAATAGCACTGTTCTATGACCCTGTATGTAGCGAATAGGGGAGTTGCCCTATAAAGCAAGAATGCTCACATGGGGTGGGTGGGAGCTGGGGTGGGTTGGGAGGGATCTAACACCTGATGAAGTCATGGCTTCAAAGAGCTAGCTGTGAATTGGTAGCTGGAACAAAAAACAATGAACTGTAACTGACAGAGCTTTATCCAACACCACAAAAAATTCCTCCTTTGTAGTATAGAAAAATAATTAGCTTTTAAAATGAAAACCATAAGCCTCTTGAGAGCTTTCAGGCAGACAGCTTGTATTTAAAAGCCACACAGAATTACCTTGTTTGCAATAGAGTCTCTGTTAGGCATGCCAGTACCTGCAAGGACCTGTAGACCCTTATATCTCATTGTTCATTCCTGGAAATGAACTATGAGAAATAGATCTACCTTTTGGAAACTGTCGGCTACTTCTGACCCAGACTGAAGCAAGCCAATACTCACAGTGTTAGAACATGAACGAATTAGAAATGAGGTGCAACCAAGGTACAATAAATATTGACTTTATTAGTGGTATAACAACACACCCAATTCCTGGGGTTAAAATGAGCTCTTTATTTATTTATTTAAAAGGATTTATATACCGCTTTATCCTGAAATCAAAGCGGTTTACACATCAAACAAATCAAAAAGTGCTTGGGTGTGGGCATGCAGTTAGAATTGACAGCGTAAAAGATGTTTACGAGGTGAGCTATATACAATGAGATCTATTTACAGGAACTATATACATATTGCAGGGAGGGGGAAGTGGGAGGCAGCATGGATAGTGGGTGAGGTAGGACGAAGAGAGGGCCGTCAGTCAGGTCAGGTGATGTCCTTATAGTGTTCTGTGTAGAGAGTCGTTTTGAGCATCTTCCTGAAGTCCTTGAGGTCTGTAGTTGATCTCAGGTTGTTGGGAAGTGAGATCCAGAGTGCCGGCCTGGCCAGGGATAATGCTCTTCTTGAGGTATCCTGTCTTGTTTTAGTAAATGCTTTGGGTGTGTTGATGATGTCTGAGGTGTCTCTCCTCCTGGGTCTGGTGCACGTGTCAGGTTTGATGAGGGGTTTCAGACTGTCCGCTGACAGGTTCTGTTTGATTTTGAAAATGTTTAGTAGCACCTTATAACAAATGTGGGAGGTGATTGGGAGCCAGTGGAGGTGGTTGAGGATGGGGGTGATGTGTTCGTGCCTTGAAGCACCAGTTATTATTCGGGCGGCAGTGTTTTGCGCCATCTGTAGTGGCCGGGTTGCTTTTTTTGAGAGTCCGAGGTAAATGGGGTTGCAGTAATCTAAGATGGGAGTGATGAGAGCTTGACAGATGGTGCGGAAGTGATCCTGTGAGAGGATTGGCTGGAGGTGTCTTATGGTTCTCATTTTATGTTTATGTTTATGTTTTATTAAAATTTGATATACCACCCATACCACAATAGGCATCTGGGTGGTTCACAATTGATTAAAATTACAGGCTGCAAGGATTTAAGAAAAGAACGCCATCATATAAAAGAAAGGAAGGATTTTATAAACAAGTAAAACAGGACATGACAAAAGAGGAAGGTCAGGGAAGGGGAGTAAAAGGAACCAACATAAGGGTGAGGTTTATGGGGGAAGATTGAATGCTACTGTGAACAGATGTGTCTTGAGCTTTGCTTTGAAATGAGGGAAAGATGTTTCAGTGCGGAGGGAAAGAGGAAGAGAGTTCCAAAGATGCGGACCCAGGAAAAAAAAAGCAGAGGACCGAGTGGATTCCAGATGTGCATGTGAAGGGGGGGGAAGAAACATACGGTTGAGATGAATGGAACGAAGGGAACGGTGGGGAGTGTGAAAACGAACCTGATCAGCGAGGTAAAGAGGGGTACCTGTAAAAAGAGCCCTGTGGACAAAGATAAGAATCTTATAGTGAATACGGAAAGGGATAGGTAACCAGTGCTGTTGCAGAAGAAGGGGAGTGACGTGATCGTACCGGGAGGCGTGAGTGAGAAGACGAACTGCGGTATTTTGAATACGTTGAAGTCTGGTGATTTGAGATTTTGGGAGACCCGCCAGGACGACATTGCAGTAGTCGAGCCTGGATATTACAAGGGAGATCAGAAGAGTGGCTAATGCAGAGGAAGAAAGAAGAGGGCGAACAGCGCGGAGTTGTCTAAGAGAAAGGAAAGATCGTTGCACAACAGAGGAAATGTGTTCCCGAAAGGAAAGAGCAGAATCGAGAACCACACCAAGGTAACGAAAGGAAGAGACTAAGGGAATAGGCTGAGAGGAAAGAGTCGGAGAACATGTGGGTGGAGGAGTGCTCCCTAGAGTAAACCAAGTGGCAAATGACTTTGCAGAATTAACATGTAGATAGTTAGAAGAGAACCACGCAGCGACAGCACAAAGGCAACTATTTAGAGGAGTGATATCCGGGGTGAAAGAATCAGTATGGAGAAGAAAAAGAATATCATCCGCGTAATAATACGCGGAGATACCAAATTGTTGAACAGTAAGTGCAAGGGGAGCCAGGAAAACATTGAAGAGAAGGGGGGCAAGAACAGAACCTTGGGGCACACCACAGGAAAGAGGGGTTGGAGCCGAAGAGGAAGATCCAGAGACAACAGTGAAGGAGCGGTTAAAAAGAAAGGAATGAAACCACCGAAGAACAGTACCTGAAACACCAGCTTCGTGAAGGCGAATGAGAAGAGTACGGTGATCTACCAAGTCGAAAGCTGCAGAAAGATCAAGTGAGACAACAAGAGAAATAAGACCGTGATCATGTGCATAGTGAAGTTCATTTAGAAGGGAAAGGAGGATAGATTCAGTGCTGTGACCAGAGCGAAAACCTGATTGCCGAGGGTGGAGAGTGAGAGAAGATTCTAAATGAGAGGAAAGTTGATGAAAGACAAGTTTCTCGAGAAGTTTTGAGAGAAAGCAAAGATTAGAAATAGGACGCCAGTTTGAAAGGGTGGCTGAGTCCGAGGTGTGTGATTTCTGTATGGGACGAACGACAGCGTGCTTCCAGGGTGTGGGGAAAAGACCAGAGGATAGACTAGTGTTGAATAAAGCAAGAATGATGGGAGACAGAAGCAGTGACGGTTCCAGTAACCAACGTGAGGGAATGGGATCGGCGGAGCAAGTAGTTTTCCGGATGGAGAGAAAAGTCTTGTGTAGAGTCGTTGAAGTAATAGGCTCGAAGGAAGACCAGGAATGTGACAGGGGGGGGGAGGAAGAGAAAGGGAAAGGGGTAGGGGTGAGGGGAGATGTAGGAGGGGGAGAAAGAGGTAAGGGACAGGCGGAGAAGGTTCGACGTAGATTGTCAACCTTAGAGACAAAAAAGGAGGCAAGTGCAGAGGGATTGGGGGGAACAGAGGAGGAGGAAGAGGGTGAAGGATCAGAAGAATGTGTGGCAGTAAGGGTGCGGAGAACAGCATACAGTTGACGAGAGGAGTTGGAGGAGGAAGAAATAAGGTTAGAATAGTAAGTGCGTTTAGCAGACTGGAGAAGAAAGCGGTAATGTCGATGACATTCGCGAAAAAACTGTAGAGAAGACGGAGATGGGTGGGCCCGCCAATGACGCTCGGCCCGTCGGAGATATTTTCTATGTAATAAGAGACCAGGGTGATACCAGGGATGATGCAGACGGCTTCGGTGGGGTATACGTGGGTGTAAGGGAGCGATAGAGTCCAGTGCTGAGGTGAGAGAGGAATGCCAGAGATGAGCCTGGGAGTCGAGAGGAAGAGATCCGAAGTCTGCTGGAAATAGAGAGGTAGAGGGGGGGAAATGGGATAAGGTGTCAGAAGTAATTGTACGGGTAAACAATGGTTGGGCTGTAGAAGTACTAGGAGAGCGGGAGGGAGAGGTTAGTGAGATAGAAAGGGGAGGAAGGGGAAGAGAGAAAAAAAGGCAAAAATGGTCGGACCAGGGGAGAGGGAGGGAGGAAAGGGAAAAGGGAAAGACAGGGGAGGAGACAGGAGCAATAATGAGGTCAAGAGAGTGTCCAGCGGTATGAGTCGGAAAAGAAACAAATTGTCGAAGAGACAGATCAGATAGGAAAGAGAGAAAGGAGAGGTCCCTAGTAGAAGAAGGGGAATCCACATGTGTATTGAAGTCACCCAATATCAGTAGTGAGGGATACTGCAGTGAAACTTCAAGGATGGTGGCTAAAAGAGAATCCCAGACAGGTGCCGTGAGAGATGGAGGGGCATAGAGGAGGAGAAAGTGACTCGGGGAGAAAGGGAATCTAACCGGAGAAGTAAGGATTCAGAGTAAGCTAGAGAGAAGGAGGTAGGAGGCTCAGAGAGAGGGAGAGAGGAGCGGTATATAACAGCAACCCCTCCACCAGCCCTCCCTCGACGGGAGGTAGAGAAAAAGGAATAGCCCGGCGGCAGGCAACGGCTGAGAAAGGCTTCCTCGCCCTCCTTCAGCCACGTCTCCGTTAAAAAGAGAAGATCCAAAGAGTGTTGAGTAATGAGATCATGTACCAGGAGAGTCTTAGTACGAAGTGAGCGGCTGTTTAGTAAAGCAAGCTGTAGGAACACAATAGTAGGAACCGAAGGGGGGGGGGACGGCGAGGAAAGGCGTAGACAGTTAATAAGATTGGAGGGTTGACGGGCTGAAAGCCCTGGGAGAATAGAATTGGAGAGGGGAGAGCGCCAGCCCCAGTGTACAGGAATAACAGACATAACACAAAGGAGCCAAAGGAAAACTAACCCAAAAGGTAACCAAACCCGAAACCTGAGATGGGGGAAAGGGTGAAATAAAACACCAGAGGCTCTAGGGTACTCGCCCCGTCCCTCGCCCCAAGGAGCTCGCGCAAGGAGCAGGTCCTGCTCCTTGTGCGCGCTCCTTCGGCGCGCGCCCGCGGCGCGCGCCCCCGCGGCGCGGGACGCGCCGGAGCGGATCTTATACAGCGCTGGGCTGTCCGTCACTTCCGGTGAGGTATGCGTTCCTGGTAGTTTTGGCAATGTGAAATTGAAGGTTCAATTCTTTGTCGAGAGTCACATCAAGATATTTAATTTCTGGTTTTATTGGTATTGTGATGTCATTTAGCTTGATGACAGGAGGAGGGGTGAAGGCAGAGTTCCTGGTGATGAGTAGCACTTCTGTCTTGGTGTAATTTAAGGTTAAGTTGTTTTCCAGAAGCCAGCTTGTCATCTGTTGCAGACAGTTGTCTATGCTGGAGTAGTCTGGGCTGCCAAGGCTGATAGAGGTGTATATCATAATGTCGTCCGCGTAGATGGTGTATTGGATTCTGTTGTTTTTTATGATGGAGCAGATCAGTTGTATGTAGAGGTTGAATAACAAGGCTGAGAGGGCGGAGCCTTTTGGAACACCCTGGGTGACTCTCAGAGGTCGGGAGGTGGTTGAGCCGCATTTGACCTGGAGGTGTCTGTCTGTGAGGTAAGATGTGAACCAATTCAAAGTGGTGCCGCATAGACCAATTCCCTGAGGTCTTGACTGCAGAGTACTGTGGTTGACAGTGTCGAATGGTGAGGAGATGTCTAAAAAGATCATGATGACACCCTTCTTGATATTGTCGATAACCTGAATAAGGTTGTCGAAGAGGTAAATCAGTAAGGTTTCAACGCCATGGTTTGGGTGGAAGCCATGTTGATTGGGGTCCAGAGGGGCATGGCTGTCAATGTGGTCTTGGAGTTGTTGTTGAACCACCTTTTCGATGATCTTTGACAGGAGGGGAAGGCTTGAGATGGGTCTGTAGGCGGCTGGATTGGTTTTACTTAGTGTGGATTTTTTAGGGATTGGGCGTATTGTTGCTAGCTTTAGAGTGCTAGGCATGATACCTCGGGTTAGGGAGTTGTGTACCATGTTGCGGATGAATTGGATGAACTTCTCTTTTGCTGCTTTTATCCAGATCACGGGGCACGGGTCTGTGGGGGCAGTGCTGGTGTTGAGCGATGCAATGATGTGTGATATCTGATTGGTCGAGGGGATGCTGAACTTTTCCCAGATATGGTCGGTTAGTGGAGGTTTGTAGGTGATGTCCGTTGTCATCTGGGGGGCGGCGGTGAACTTGGCCTGTAGGTAGTCTGTGAATGTCTGTGGATCTATTTGATCAGCCTTCTCAGGATTAGGCTCGTTGGTGAGGGTTTTTACAATATCAAATAATTCTCTGGGTTTGTTGGCAGATTTGATAATTAGGTTGGTGTGGTATTCCCTTTTGATTGATGAGGATGTTGTATTCTCTTTGTTTTGACTGGTATAAGTCCTGTGTTGTAGGGGATTTGGTGCATCTCCAGTGACGTTCTATCTGTCTTAGGGCTGTTTTTGCGTATCAGATTTCCTTTGAGTACCAGGGAGTGTACCTGGTTTTCGTGTCGTGTTTTTTGTGAGTACTTGATTCAGTGGCTCTGGCAGCAGATTTGATGGTACTGTTCCAGTTTTTGATTTGTTCGTTTATGTCCTCTGTATTTGTGATCAGGTGGGGTATAGTGTCTTGTACAAAAGTATCCTTGTCGAAGCTTTTAAATCTCCTCTGTGTGACTGGCTTGTCTTGGTGAATGTTGTGGTCTATCAACTGTAAATTGATTTTTATTATGTGGTGGTCTGACCAGGGCACTGGTGTGATTGATGGTCTTGTGATAATGTCTTTTTCAATGAGGTTGTTGGGGGCGAAGATGAGGTCGGGGGATGATCCGTGCTTGTGCGTGGGGGCGGTAATGATTTGGGAGTATTGAAGGGAGTCCATAGTTGACAGAAAGGCTTCTGTATCTTTGGATGTTGCGGATTTGAGGTTAAAGTCCCCAAGCACCAGCAGGGGTTTGTGTAGGTTGTTGACTGCACAAACCAATTCCAGTATAGATGATAGTTTTAACCTCACTTCTGACTGGTTCGTGTCCCAGACTGGACACTAAACTTCGCAAAAACTGGGTATCTCAAAATCCTTCTTATATATTCTGCACAGCACCTAATAGATATGTTACAAAAGTGCTGGAAAAAGACCTCATATCAGTAGGCCAACACAATGACCATCAATATCACTGTTTTAGCCAATAATGGCCTCTCACAAACATGTTACATTATCACACCATCATAGGTCAGAAAAAACCTCCAGCACAAATCATTAGTCATTTTGCATACACATAGAAGAGGCTCTATTATGGGTGAATCGAACTTCCACAACCCAATAATGCATAGCCCTTTCAGCAAATGTGACAAAAGAAAATACTTAGCTGCCAGCCCTCGCAGACATTTTATCAGTCAACTTCAAACATAGCCACAGTTCATCTCTGACGCTGGGTGTTTTGCAGTCGCTGCTTCAGGGAGCTAAACCCTATATCCTTATTCACTGCAAAAATGGGACATCAGCCAATCTTAAAAACAAAGGCAATGGCAGCAAAATAACTCAGTGCTGTACAATTTTCACAAACTACAGCAACAATTGTTACTTACATATTTAAACACCTGCCAAATGCAGCAGGGCACAAAAGCAAACAGGCAGCAAAACCGCTGCCAAAACGCCATGCATACGCATAAATAACTAATTAAAACACACTTTCCAACATTCACCAACCAACCAGACACTCCAGCGTCACAACCGGCTAGCCATATTGCATTCACAAAACCCTGAATTAAACCAGCACTACAGCAACAAATACACATCAAAAGCAATTAACTCCATAAGTAACCTGTGAACAGATGGTTGTGTCATGGACTTTCCACTCAGCACAGAGAAATAGACTAAACACACCGCTCATCAAACCCTCCAAGCAAACTCAGCGCGGTCAGACAAGCACAGCAAAAACACATACCTGCACCCTCAGCATACAGAAGACGCCTACACCCGCCCACTAACCCTCTGCACTCCCCAAGGAAGTTTAGTAACATGCCTTCCAGCCTATACATTCATTCAACCCATCTGGACTTACAGTACCAAAATAAAAAATACAGAATTGTTCCCTATGTAACACCCGTAGGACCCGATCACTCTCACCCATAGTCAATGTAGGGATATGATCTGTAACAGTACATTTATAGTCATGAAATGCATGATGTACTGACTGACTATGAGATACTAGTAGAGCACCATCCACATCACACTTGAGTTTACTACGGTGTTCTAAAAGCCTAACACATAACTGACATGTGGTCTTACCAATATAAGCTAATGCGCACAGACAGATCAAAATATACACTACAAACTCGGAACGACAGGTGGTCTGCCATCTCAAAGACCATCTTTTCCCCTGATATTCTAACACTGTTAATTCTAACATCATGAAATACACTGAGCACCCTGTCTGTGCTCACTAGATCTATCACAAACTGCCATAGGACTCAAAATGTCTTGTAGATTACGACCCCTCATTTATACCATCCTGGGGTGCAGTCCAACTAAACCGAGAACAATAGACAGAATAGGAAAGTGGGCCCCGGCCCTAACAATCTTTTCTATCTGTCTGCTAAAAGGTGAATGCTGTATTATCATATGTACAAACTTTGACACCCTTCCTTGATCACCCCATGTTCTGGATTGTAATAACCATTCACGGTCATTATTTAATGCTCTAACCCCTGCCTGTTTTATTACTGCATCCAGATAGCCCCTCTCAGACAGTGCCCTAATGAGCCCCTGAGATTGTTGTCTATAACCTAATGGTCAGTATAGGTCTTCTGTTCAGATGTGGATCCGTTACATTGATGACATTTATGTTTCTATGGGACATAGGATAAAAGTGAAAAGGGAATAGACTCAGGAGTAATAAGCAGAAGTATTTCTTTACGGAAAGAGTGAAAGATGTGTGGAATAGTCTCCCAGTGGAGGTGGTAGAAATGAGGACAGTATCTGAATTCAAAAAAGCATGGGACAAACACAGAGGATCTCTTAAGGAAAAAAGGGGACTGTTGTAGTGGTTGATATGGAAGTGCGGACTAGATAGGCCATGTGGTCTTTTTCTGCCATCATATTTCTATGATATGGGGCAGGTTAGAAAGTGAATTGGAATTGTTCCTTAAGCGGTTAAATAGTGTGACTCATGCTTGCAATTTGCGATGGTATATGATAGAACTGTCACTCACTAGTTTATCTTTTCACCTACTTCTTTTAAATAGAATAAGATATCATGATCACAAGTTCTGTGTAACTGTTCTAAAATAACCTAAGCATATAGAGCAAACATAGGCTATGAAATGAACAGCCATAGTTCATTGTAGAGTCAACTATAGGTCACTGCTAGCACAGCGCAATTTCTGCAATTCAGCAGTTATAAATAATTTTGTCATAATCAAGTAAATTTCATCTAATACATTGTAATCAGCTCTTACTCAGTAAAAGAATTCTAGCAACACATTGTGTTATTTCATGTTTATGATTAATGATTCCATTACTTTCCCTTTTCAGTACAATAAAAAGGACTTCAAGGGAGGAAGACTTTGGATCCAACTGTGCTGGGTCCACAGACCTTCCGCTGGCTTCCCTTTGAGCTCAAAGAAAGAATAACTTTGTGTTAGAGTATTTGTGTCCTGTTTCTCTATGCTTATTTCTCACTGAGGGAGCAGAGGTGACCGAAAGAGCCAGATCAAAGGTAATCTTTCAAATACATTGGAGTTAGCGTGGAGGGGACATATCGTGCACCGACAATGTTGCAATTAGCACAGATGCACCTAACACCACCTAACAGAGTGAGTTAAGTTCACCTGCGGTAATTCACAAGGGGCCTGCCTGCACGGTAACTGTCACACGCATGCTGGCCATGCCCCCAGCGCTTACCATAGAGCAGTTGCACCTTATGCATGTTAGGTATCAAAGCCTAGTGCACTTTAGTAAAAGAGCCCTGAGATCGTAAGCCCTTTGGGAACAGAGAAATACCCACTGTGCCTGAAATAACTCACCTTGAATGACTTCTGGAAATGTGGGAGCTAAGAAAATAAATAAAAGGGAAGCTATGATAACTTAAGGAAAATAGGGGAGGGGGTCACATGATGCTCTGAGCTCAGCCGCAGGGTGCTTACACAGTTCCTGCCATTAAATCTACTTTTCTTCAGTTTTATCCCATCTTACCTGATTGGCTTTCGGCAGAGAGCATGTCTAAGAACACAGTGAAATGTTCTATACCAGCAATAGGAGCCAATAAATCCTCCAAGCCCAAGTGGTTGAGCAAAACAATAGTGGCGGAGACAGTGGGCGAATCATGAGCTGGCATACTTTTATCATTGATCACGTGGATGTTATGGAGGGTCTTACAATCAAGATCTCAAAGAAACTCAGTTCCAGGCTAGCTCAATCCGAAAAATATATAAGACTGACTAGAAACTTAAGCCAATAAAGTAAACAATTTTTGTTGGATTCTTTGTCTGGGGGGGCTATAAGTCACTCTCATAACAAAGTATCCTTTTTATTCTTAATGTGAAACATGCTTGACAAAGCACTAGAACGTGAAACACCACAATTTGAACACATTAAAATCAATGATGAAATAGCACTTAGCTTATTGATGCAAAACCCCGTGCCTCATAGGTTTTTGAAACTGCAGATCATGTCATGGAGCAAAGATTTTAGTCAAAGATGAAGTTAATCCAATCACTAAGCATAAGCAACACAGACCGTGTTTCGAGCTCAATATGTTTGTTGAGAGCTTTGCATCAAGCCATTTCCAAATCGAGAATAAAAGTTTGTGTCCAGTAGGCATTCTGAAATGTCGCCAAAAGATGTCACGAAACAAGAGGAACAAATGGGATTGCACTACACTCTTACATAATTGATCAATGGCCAAAACATCTCATATGAGACTCTACCAGTCTATCTCCAAATTTAAGACAGCATGGGAAACCAAATTCAGTATAAAAATCCAACATTGTTCATAAAACTGGAGGCGAAACTCACGATCTCCAACACAAGGTTGGAAGGAATATAATCAATCACGATGGTGCAAGGAAGAGGGTTTTGGATTTGTTAGGAACTGGGGAACATTATGGGGAAAGGAGGGGCTAATCTGAAAGGATGGGCTCCATCGTAGCTGGGATGGATCCAGGCTGCTGGCATTAACCTTTAAAAAGGAGATAGAGCAGCTTTTAAACTAGATAATAAGGGAGAGTGGACAGTCGCCCAAGAGCACGTGGTTCGGAACAGTGTATCCTTGAAGGATACCAGCAAAAGATTGAAATTAGGGCATATCAGCAGAGAGATTCCAATAAAAACAAAAGTAGCCCAAATGCCATTAAGTACAGAGCAGACAGAACTTGTTGCTGTTAAGTGCTGTTGAGTTGATGTTGTCTCATGGCGACCCTCTGGATAGTTGTCCTAAATTGTGTTCGGTCTTCTGTCAAGCAGCTCATTGTTGACAGACTGGTACCCGTAGCTGCTGTTATTGTATCGATCCATCTCATTGCTGGCCTTCCTCTTTTGCATTGACCTTCTATCTTGCCAAGCATGATGTCTTACTCTAATGATCTCTCTCTTCGCATGATGTGTCCAAAGTATGAAAGTCAAAGTCTTGTCATCTGAGCTTCTAAAGAAAGCTTAGGTTTGATCTCCTCTAGTACTGACTGGTTTGTTCTTCGGGCAGTCCATGGTATACGCAGTATTTGCCGCCAGCACCATAATTCAAAGGCATCAATTTTCTTCCTATCTTTTTCACTGTCCAGCTTTCACATCCATATGATGTTATTGAAAACACCATGGCATGAACAAGTCTAATCTTTGTATGGAGAAAGACATCTCTGCTCTTGAGAATCTTGTCTAGGTCTTTCATAGCCATTCTACCAAGAGCAATGCGTCATTGGATGTCTTGACTGCTTGTTGCCTCTTTATTGATAGTTGATCCAAGTATGTTAAAGTTGTCCACGATTTCAATTTCTTCTCCTTCAACAATGAACTTGTTAATTTTTCCAGTTGTCATGATCTTTGTCTATTTTTTTAACTTCTTTATTTATATTTTCCAACAAAATACAAAAAAACCCCAAATTACAATAAAAACAAAATACAAAATACTTCTCTTTAACAAGAAACAAAAAAAAAAGGCTATTCACAGCCTATCCCATCCTGTCCCTCCCATCATCATGCGATCATCAAGGACTATATAGAAAGAAAAAACAGCTGAAGGCCTGAGAGGCCTACAAGGGCTATGGAACATCCAAACACTCCACTACATAAAAACGAGAAGATTTGACTAATGACCCCTTATTGTATCTCATATTGTGCTTTGGAGATGTAATTCTGAAGGGGTTTCCACTTGAGAAAAGTGGAAGGTATAAGGATCTACCACACCGTGGCATTTGCTCATATTTGCAGCATAAGCACAAGCGGTTACACCATTCATGCCAACTAAGCTCTGCTGTATGTTTCCAGTAGAAATAACAAGATGTAGGGCCACTCCCAATATGAAGTCAAATAGAAACTGACAATTCCTCTGTAACGATGAGATGCCAATTGCTGACCGAAAAATTACCACATACCAGGAGAGAATGGCCCTGAATCCCAGCACCTCTTGAATGCGATTCTATATTGAAACCCAATAAGACTGAATGTTAGGGCAATCATACACCACATGCCTCAAAGTGCCGACATCTCCCCGACAAGACCAACGCTCATTCCCAGCTGCCTTATCCCATTTATCAACCTTTACCGGAGTAAAGTGCGCTCTGTGCGCAAAGAAGTACAAAGCTTGTGAGAAAGAGGCAGACTGAGAAACCCTGTTTATCTTACTCCAGAATTTTGTCCAAGTTTCCGGAGAAAGAACTTCCCCAGTGTCATGTTCCCAGATTTGTTGAACACCAATGGCCTGAGAACTGTTGTTCTGAACCACCAGTTTATAGTAGTGAGAAGCCACCCCAGCGGCCATATGCGCTGAACCTATCTTACTCAACAACCCCCACTCGTCAGACAACGATGCAATATCCCAATGGGATTTCTCTATCTTTATCTTTCTTTATCTTTATTAAAACATTTGATAGACCGCCCAGGCCAGAGCATCAGGGCGGTGTACAATCATAAAAAATGACAGCCGCTGGAAAAGAAGGAAGAAAGGAACACCAAAAATAACAGGACAGGAAGAGAGACAGTAAAAACAAAGAGAGAACAATAGGAACGCAAGAAGGGCAAAAGGAAAATGAGGGGAGGAGGGGGAAGAACATGGGCAAATTTAAGAGGGATGGGAGGCGCAACTAGGGGGATAAAACACCATCAGTGGGGGGGAGAGCATGGGAAAATTAAGGGGGATGGGAGGCGCAACTAGGGGGGAGAGCACCATCAGTAGGGAGGGGGAGATCGAAAGCCTGACAAAAAAGGTGTGTCTTAAGAAGGGCCTTGAAGCGATTGTAAGACAGTTCGGTGCGGAGTGAGAGGGGAAGAGAGTTCCAAAGAGCGGGACCTAAGAAAAAGAAAGCGGAGTGTCGAGTGGATTCGAGGTGGGCCTGTGAAGGTGAAGGAAGGAAGAGACGATTGCCGTAGGATGAACGAAGAAGGCGGGGAGAGGGCTGAAGATGAATGATATTGGCTAAGTACTGGGGGGTATCAGAGTGAAGAGCCTTGTGAGCAAGGATAAGTAGTTTGAACATAAACCGGAACTTGATTGGGAGCCAGTGTAAGGAAAACAGACACGGTGATATATGGGAACGAAAAGGGGATGAAGTAACAAGACGGGCAGCAGCATTCTGAACAAGTTGGAGGTGACGGAGTTGGTAAGATGGAAGACCGGCATAGATGACGTTACAATAGTCGAGACGAGAGATAACCAAAGACAGGACAAGAGTGACAACAGAGAATAAGGGAAGAAAGGAACGGACGGCCTTGATACAGCGTAAGTGAAAAAAGGAAGAGCGGACAACGGAGGAGATATGTTCGTGAAAAGAAAGGTACGGGTCTAGGGTAACACCCAGGTAACGAAGGGTAGGGGCAGAAGAGATGGAGTGGGAGCCCATGACAGGTAGTACCGTGGGGGGTGGGAGACCAAAGGTAATCCAGAGAGCAGCGGATTTAGCGGGATTAGCATGCATGAAATTTGACTTAAACCAGGAGGCGATAGAGGACAGACAGAGGTTGAGTGGAGCAAGGTCCGGGGAGGAGGGAGAAGTGTGGTGAACCAGGAGGATGTCGTCGGCGTATATGTAGAAAGAGAGAGCAGATTGTTGGATTAACAGGGCTAGGGGAGCAAGAAAAGCATTGAAAAGCAGAGGAGCGAGAATGGAACCCTGGGGGACGCCACAGGTGGCGGGGGTAGGGGGGATACTGAGGTACCAGAGTGGATTGAGAAGGTACAGCAGGACAAGAAAGAGTGAAACCACCAGAGGAGAGTACCATGGATGCCAAAGTCAGACAGACGAGAAAGGAGGGTGCGGTGATCGACTACATCAAACGCAGAGGACAGATCCAGAGAGACCACAAGAGAAATATCACCACGATCGTGAAAGCGGTGAAGTTCGGAGAGCAAGGCTGTGAGGACGGTTTCCGTATTGTGACCGGTACGGAAACCAGATTGTCGGGGGTGGAGGGCGTGAGTGGAATCAAGATGAGAGGCCAACTGGGAGAAGATAAGTTTTTCAAGGATCTTGGACAGGAAGGAGAGGTTGGAGACAGGGCGCCAGTTGGCGGGAGAAGTAGGGTCAAGGGTAGGCTTTTTCAGGAGGGGACGGACAATAGCGTGCTTCCAAAGGGAGGGGAAAAGACCGGAAGAGAGACTAGAATTGAAGATGGAAAGAATAAAGGGCACAAGTGCAATATTGGGATTAAGTAACCAAGAAGAGGGCAAGGGATCAAGGGGGCAAGTAGTTTGGTGGGCAGTCGAAATGGCCTTGATGAGTTCAGGAGAGGAGATGGGGGAGAAGGAGCACCAGCTGTGAGGAAAAGTGTGAGTGGGAGATGAAGGGAGCACAGACTGAGAGGAGGAGGATGAAGGGGAAGTGGGAGGGGCGAAAGGGGAGGAGGACAGGTGGGGAAGGAGGAACGAAGGGAGAGAATCTTGCCGGTAAAGAAGGAGGCAAGAGAAGAGGGACTGGGGGGGGGGTTGGAGGGGATGGAAGGGAGAGAAGAAGGGGAGGAAATAGATTTAAGGACAAGAAAAAGGCGTCTGGCGGAGTTTGAAGACGTAGAAATAAGGTGAGAGTAGTGGGAGTGTTTAGCCGAGATGATTGCAGAGCGGTAAGAGAGATGAGCAAGCTGGTAGATGGAGCGAGAACCAGAAGTACGGAGCTTCCTCCAGTGCCGCTCAGCACGGCGAAGATTGGAGCGGAGGAGAAGGAGACTGGGGTGATACCATGGGTGGTGAGAGGGGGGACGGGGGGCCATGGGACGAAGGGGTGCTACAGTGTCGAGAGCGGCCGAAAGGGAGGAGGACAAAAGGTCGACTTGGCGATCAACAGAGAGGGAGGGGAACTCCGGGGGAAATAGCGCATGGGCTGGAGGGAAGGAAAGCAGGGAGTTTGGAGTAAATCGTTGTCTAAGCGATGGGGTGGTGGAAGAAGGGGGACCGATTGGGCCAGAAGAGGGAAGGGGGAAGGTAAAAAAGAGACAGTGATGGTCGGACCAGGGGATGGGAGTAGAGAGAATATTGGAGGGGAGAAAAGGCGAGAGATCAAGAGTGAGAATAAGGTCCAGGGATCGACCTGAGACGTGAGTAGGGCAGAGGACGTGTTGGGTGAAGGACAAGTCAGAGAACAGGGAAGAAAGGGCCTTGTCACGGGGACGAGAGGGAGGATTAAGGTGAGCGTTGAGGTCGCCCAATATGACCAGGTGCAGAGATAGAAGGGCAGTGTCGGATAGTGTATTCAGCAGGGAGTCCCAAAGGTCAGGACGCAGAGAAGGGGGGACATACAAAAGGAGAAAGTAAATAGGGGGAGTAGAATCAGAACAAACCAGAAGAGATTCGGGGTAGGCAGGAGGGGGCGAGACCAGAGAGAAGGAGAGGGGGGACTTAAAGATGAGCGCCACTCCACCGCCAGATCGGCGGGGGCGGGGGGTGTGGAGAGCGGAGTAACCGGGTGGAAGACAATGCCTCAGCTGAATCCACTGGAAGTATAGGGATTTAGGCAAATCAAATTCACTTTGTAAAGATGCAAAAGGTTTCCACTTGCCATCTGTTATCAGTTGGCCAACACTCCAAATGCCCCTACTAAACCATTGTTGCCATGCGAAAGAACTTTGATTATTTTTAAAAAAAGGACTGTGCCAGATGGGTATTAGTTTTGATCCTTAGGAATTGCATTTGCTAACTGTTGAAATGCCTTCTGAGTGTCTGATATAACCCTACGAGATTTCATCCTCTTAAAATACACCATGCCAGGAAGGAGATTTAAGGGGAAAGGAGCACTTAATCTCTCTTCTAGGTCAAGCCATACTGGACGTATACCTACCGCCCCCTCCACCCATCGTGAACCTTGCTTTAGCAAAAAAGCACAGTGATAGGCCTGAAAGTCAGGGAAATTCACCCCCCCCCCCTTCTTTTTTAGATTTACGTTTCCTAAGAGCAATTCTAGATGGTTTATTTTTCCAGAGGAATTGAACCAGAATCCTTTCAATTTGACGATAAATTTTACTTGTAAGAAAGACTGGTAGCATTTCTAACACATTTTGGGAGTGATAGTCATTTTTATAGCTTCAAGACGACCCCACCAAGAGAGAGAGACCGGTGACCACTTTGCTATTATATTACGAACCGTAGATATGATCTCCCCTTCATTGTATTGTAGGGTTTCACTAAGTGGGTAGCAATAGTGAACTCCCAAATACTTTACCATCTTAGGCTCCCAGACAAAAGGAAAATCCTCCAGATCCATCCTACACACTCTTGAGTTTAAGGGAAATGCGACAGATTTTGACCAATTAATTTTATAGCCAGACAATCCTGAGTATTTATCTATCAATTCTAAAATAACCGGCATAGAGCTAGACGTGGTGAATAGCAGCAAATCATCAGCATATGCAGATAGTTTAATTTCCATGCCAGCAATAGAGACGCCCTTAACCGCGAGGCTTTGCCTTATCAATAGGGCCAAAGGTTCCAAGGCCAGATTGAAAAGAATGGGAGAAAGAGGACAACCCTGACGGGTACTACGCCCTAGAAGAAATTCTCTAGACTGAGTCGCATTCACAGAAATGTTCGCTCTTGGTCAAGCATATATAAGTTTGATTAGGTTGCAGAAACCCTCACCAAAACCAAACCACTTCAGAACAGCAAACAGGAAAGGCCACTCCAGCCGATCAAACGCTTTCTCTGCGTCTAGCAAGAGTCCCACAAGAGGGCCCTCTGTTCTCTCTGCGCCTTCCAAAATGTGACAAAGCACTCTGGCATTATTGGCTGTGGAGCGTCCCTCAGTAAAGCCACATTGGTCTGGATGAATCAGAGAAGGGATCAATTTAGAGAGACGACCAGCTAAGATGGCTGCAAAGATTTTATAATCTGCATTTAACAATGAAATTGGCCGATAGTTACTAACTATACTAACTGTAAATAGTTCTACATAGTTTTATTGTAAATGAGAATATAATTGTTTTGTATTACTCATATTGTTGTTACCTGTGAACCGCGATTGATCTACTGGAAATCGCGGTATAGAAATGTTAATAAAATAAAAATAAATAAAATAAAAATAACTAACTGAGGGTCCATCCCAGGTTTTTCAAGAACAACAATGTTTGCAGAGGCGAACGCTCCAGTCTGTGCCTCATTGTCTAATAGAAGTCTATAATATTGTTGAAGGTATGGCCCAAGGGTTTTGGAAAATGTTTTATAGAATTCAACCGGAAGGCCGTCTGGTCCAGTAGCCCTGCCCACTTGCATAGTGTCAACAGACTGGATAATTTCCATGACTGTGATCTGCTTATCTAGTCCCGCAGCAGTTTCTTGATCTAACACCAGCCTCTGAATATTAGTCAGTAATCTATCTCTGGGGAGTATAACTGAGCGTAAAATTGGCAAAAGGTCTCTGCAATGTCAGGGTCCTTGACAATTAATTGTTGCACCTGAGGATCCCTTAAAGCTGTAATGCGAGAAGCTTCCTTACGACCATTTAACGAGTTAGCTAGCAACCGTCTAGCTCTGTTACCTTCCAAGTAGTATCGCCTTTTCTGCCCTTGAATATTCTGTGAAGCCTCAGGGGTCAAAATCAAATTATATCTAAATCTAAGGTGCTGTAATCTTATCAGAATATTAGGATCAGTTTTCTGGCCTAAAATGCGTTCTCCCGCTTTAATCTGCTTGTCTAGTGCACCATGTTCTGCTTTATGCTGTTTGGCCTGCCATATAGCAAAACTGGTAATGGTGGCCCGCATACTAGCTTTAAAGCCTTCCCACCATGCCCACCCTGAGGAGTCTTGAGATAAGTTAAATTGAAAATACTCCTCTATAGCCACCAGGATGCTCTCGCGGAACTCCTGACTGTCAAGAAGAGTCCTATCAAATTGCCAACATGAGTGAGATTGATAGCTCGTTGAATCAAATAGGGTGAGTGAGATTGCGGAATGATCAGAGATGTGAGCCACATGAATATTGGACTCTCTGATTCTAGAACAGAGTCCCTTGGAGACTAGGAAAAAGTCTATATGTGATAACGAGTTATGAGGAGGAGAAAAGAAAGTAAATTCTTTGTCCGTAGGGTGCTGCAACCACCATATGTCTATCAGGCCCAATTCCTGCATTAAAGATACAAGAACCGGGTGAGCCTTGGGAACCCTAATGGTTCTCACTGGATTCCTATCTACCAAGGGGTCTAGCACGAGGTTGAAGTCTCCCCCCACAATAGTCGGATATCTGGACACCTCCTGCACCAAGGCCGCAGTGGAGCAAAAGAAAGTAGGGCAATCAATATTAGGAACATAAATATTAATAAGGGAGAAGTGGCCTAGTGGTTAGGACAAGGTACTTCAGGCCGGAGGGCCGGGGGTTCAAGTCCCACCTGGGGACAGCAATCTCAGGCCGGAGGGACTGAGATTTCTAGTCCTATAGGCACTCCTTGTGGTCTTGGGCAAGCCACTTAACCCTCCATTGCCCATGTTCCCTGTAAGTATTAGCGTATGTGTGTCATATCCCCTCGTGTTAAATGTATCTCCCAATTGACCGCTTTGACCCGGTGAAAAGCAGGATATAAATACAGCTAAATAAAATAAATAAATACAATTAATTAAGGCCAGTTCAGTGGATCCAATTTTGATGACAGCCATTGTCCACCGCCCATCAGTATCAGACCTAGTTTGTATAACCATGGGGGATAAAGCTTTCCTCACTAAAATGGCTACCCCATTTTTCTTATGATTGGCAGCTGAAAAAGCCACTAGAGAAAAGGGTTTTATATGCAGTTTTAACGACTCCTTCACATTCAAGTGTGTCTCCTGTAACAGTTAAGATGTCAGCACTTTCTTTCCTACCATACAGAAGAATCTTTTTCCTCTTAATGGGATTGTTAATGCCCTTAACATTCAGTGAAACTATCTTAAAGGAAGACATACTGAAAATATAGCACAGACTGACAGTCAAATGTTGCAAAAACATACCAAATTGTAGCATATAGTTTTACATTGTAGAACAACACCTTAAACGCCCACAGAGTGGCAGCTGCACTTATAGTCCAGAAAAGAAAACCTAAAAAAAAAGCCATAGTTTAGTCCTAGCCCCTGTACATGATCGCTCAAAGTAAAAACACATAATTCTGAAAAACAAACCACCAAACCCAGGGGGGGCTCTAAAACACACAAAACTTAGCAGGTGAGCCCACCAGGACAAGACAGACACGGAGGGCAAAGTGACCTATTACATTCCCACTTCTTTCTCACTTAAAGTATTGCATCTTGCCCACCAACCGCAACAAGAGTAGAGACAATGTCCCCAAAACCCAAAATGCCAGAACTGTATGGCAGGGCAGCCCCCATTGAATCAGTTTATGACCTAGAAGACCCCCAACCTAGTAAATAAGGGCCATCCCGCTCTTCCAAGTCCTATTACTCTCTCAACCACCTTATACATCACAGACAACATAGAACACAAAAGAAGAAAGAGAGAAACAGCAGGAGAAACATCTTGACCAGGATAATACCCTGGAGCTCCTTTAAAAGAGACAGAATAAATGTCACAGTGTATAGCAATACTGCATAATTGAATGTCGCTTCTGCGTGGATAAGTCGCCACTACACGACCTCAGACCAGTCAAACGCCCATGATAGCAAGCGCCATAGAACTTTTGCAAACAAAACTGTAAGGTAAATTTCACCGCATCACCGTTGACTCCTTGTCTTCCAAAAATGCATATAACTCCTCTGGATCATCAAAAGTCTTGGTTTGGTTATGCAGTGTGACTCTCATGCGGGCAGGATAAAGCAGCCCAAAACGGGCCTGCAGCTGCAATAAGCGTGAACGTAGCGCCATAAAACTCTTCCTCCAATCCACCGTCGCCTTCACGAAGTCCGGGAAAAATAGGAGTTTGTGTCCCTGATATTCTAAAGTTGAAAGTGCTCTGGCTACTCCCATTATTTGTGAAACTTGTTGAAAACGCAAGACTTTCAAGATGATTGGGCTTGGACACTTGTCCGCAGCCACGGACTGAGTAGGCACTCGGTGGGCACGCTTGATCTCAAATGGCATGGCAAACTTCACCTTTAACACACCTGGAATCATGGCCTGCAAAAAGGACACCATATCAGGGCCCTCTCCTCCCTCAGGAACTCCCAGTATTCTTATGTTGTTCATTCGAGAGCGATTGTTACCCTCTTCCACCTCTCCTTGCAGTGAACGATTATATGTGATGCCACCACGTTCTCTACCTTCTCCAAACGAGCCGTAATTGACTCCAAATAAGTTTTCAAGGCATTGATATCTTCCTGCATTGTCTCCATTAGATTTGACTGCCCGAATCTTAGCCAGAAGTTCCTGCAAGGTCTCAGGACAATCTCGGATGACCGCCATCTTGTGAGGAGAGAGAGGTTCCATTTTGGTTCTCTTTGCGCTGGCGTTTTGAGATACTTGGTAATCCAGCCATGTCGGCTTGGGGCCTGACATATCCGGGATCGAATGGTATCAGAGTAGGTAGGAACTATTTGATTAAAGACTGCAGAAATCAGGATTCTTGACTGTTGCCCTCCGAAGCACAGCTCTTACACGTCCATCTTGACCAAAAGCCAGGCTCTGCCCGCTGTCTTCTTTACATTAAGGTGCAGGCCCATTTTGAGACTATGTTATTTGATCGTGAGAAGCAAATGTTTCAGATCATCTTCACTTTCAGCCAGTAATGTGGTATCATCAGCATAGCGAAGGTTGTTGATGAGTCTTCCACCAATCTTCACACCTCTGTTGTCTTCATACAATCCTGCTTCTCTGATGATTTGTTCTGCAGGTGTAGAGAGGTAGATTTGGGAGTCATCGGCATAGAGATGGTACTGAAAGCCATGAGAGGAGATAAGCGCTCCGAGGCCTTGGGGATAAAGCACAAATAGATATCTTTTTGGCATTCTTTAGTCTTTTCAAGGATCCATCTCAAATCCGCAATGATGTCTCTCGTTCCTCACCCTTTCCTGAACCCTGCTTGCACTTCAGGTAGTTCTTGTTCCAGGTATGGTTGTAGTCTCTGTTGAATAATCTTCAGTAGAATCTTGTTGGCATGTGGGAACAGAGCGATTGTGTGATAATTTCCATAGTCAGTTGGATCACTTTCTTTATTATTGGTATAAACTGTGGTACTGCAGACCCTCTGCAGACAGAAGAAAATGCTTTTAACTTAGAAAAAAGAGGCAGACACCGGCTGCAGCATCGTGAGGAGCCATATAGGGGGAGCAAGAGGGACCTCTGGAGGACTGAGGAGCCACACCCCAGAGCCAATGATGCAATACCGGCCTGCACCCAATCCAGAAAGGGATGAATTCCTTTTAAAAGCCCAGACACAGGAGACACAAGGGACACAGGAAGGAAGCTAACCCTGGAAGGAGAAAGGAGAGCTTTCCTGGAAGGAGAGAAGGACCAGGGAATAGGAGTCCTGACAGAAGGAACCGGCCCAGCAGACTCAACAGAACCAGGTGAAGGAATCCGCTTCAAATATCCCAAGAGGGGAGAGGATACACTTTCCAAGTGGGAAAGATACAAAGAAGAAGCTAACCCTGGAAGGAGAAGGACTGTGCCAGAGAGTCCTGGACCTGAGTCTGGCAGAGGCCAGCAACCTTTGAAAGACACAACGAGGAGTAACCAAGAAGGAGGTGAAAGAGTTACTTTGAAAGGTAACATTCCTGGCCCAGAGAGAAAGAAGCTGTGGTGCGAGTGTGGCTTAACCCCAGCAGAAGGCCGGTCGGAGAACTGGAGGCCTACCTTGGTGTCAGAGAAGCCAAACCACAGCAGGAACAAGCATCAACCCTCACTTGGCCGTGATAAACCCAAAAGGAAAGGTAATCACTATTTTACTGATTGTGATTTTATGAATGCTGTGACGCAGGAGGAGCAGGGCCTAGAGGAATGTTGTCCTTCTAGAACTATTTGTGCTACAAAATACAAACCTGTGCCAAACAAGAAACTCTCTAGTATAAGAGCAGTAGGCAAGAGAAACTGTCCTCACTCTAGAGGTGTACAAAACCAAGGCTTACCTTTGGATGCAGCTCATTGGGACATCGTACAAACATTGTATAAAAAGCCTGAATGCGAGCCACTAGATATTCCTGACTGTGAACCAATGCAGGTGGAATTCCCGGATGACCTTTCGGACCCCGAGATGGATTGCAGCTATTGTCTGGCAGAAAGCTTTGAGCCATTAGCCGAGGAGTAGAGCTGTGGTCTGGGGGAAGGTTTGAATCTGTGTTTCTTATAGTACTGCTGTGAAGTTAACAGGTCTAACTCAGTTCATGTTTCTTTTTCTTTCAACCTGAAGCAAGGACATTTTTTTGTTGATGTAAATTCTGAGCTATTGAACCTATTTGCAATACGGGAAATAAAAGCCTTTATTCTCCCTACTCTCGGACTGTTATATTCTTTGGAGCTTTGGTTACCCAGAAGGCTACCAGGACTATAAAAACCTGGGCCCTGTCTTTGAGCTAAACTCCACCATAAAATATTTTTGTGTCCACCCTCCCTGCTGTGACATCCCAGTGCCACCAGGGGGGCGTTGTGACAAAACACAGATCTTTTCCAGTCAGTTGGCCATGATGTTGTCTTCCAAATTTCTTGGCAGAGCCTTGTAAGTATGGTAACAGCTGAATCAGATTGCTGTAATACTTCTATGGGAATGCCATCAATGCCTGGTGCTTTGTTCTTTGATAAGGCTTTCAATGCTGCTTCAACTTCTTCTTTCATCACCAATGGTTCCGGATCATAAGGTACAGGATGAAATGGCTGTTGGTCCACTTGATCTTTATCATATAAAAACTCTGTATATTCTTTCCACCTTTTCTTGATCTTCTCAGAATCATTCAACATAGAACCTTGAGCATCTTGTAGCATTCCAATTCGAGGCTGGAATTTTTTCTTTAACTTTCGTAACTTTAGGAAAACTGATCTTGTTCTTCCTCTAATAGTTTCTGCTTCTATTTCCTTGCATGTGTCGTTGTAGTACTTTTCCTTGTCCTGTCTTGCTGCATGTTGGAAATCTCTGTTGAGTTCTGCGATTGTCTTTCTTTCTCCTCTGGCTTTAGCTTCTCTGCATTTCTGGGCAATTTTCAGAGTTTCTTCCGTCATCCATTTTGGCCATTTTTGCTTTTTCACCTTTTGTAGAGACTTCTCGCTTTCTTCCAACACAACTTTCTTGATGTCTTTCATAACTCTTCTGGAGCTCTTTCATTTGTATCTAAAGCAGCAAATCAATTTTGCAGGCAATCTTTAAATTCCAGTGGTATATTCTCAAGGTCAAATTGTGCTACATTCATGAGTGGTTTGCTCTTTTTCAACTTTAGCTTGAGTTTGCATACTAGTAGTTGATGATCTGTACCACAGTCAGCTCCAGGTTTTGTCTTTGTTGATGTTATAGAGCTTTTCCATCGTTGACTTCCACAGATGTAGTCAATTTGATTTTTATACAATCCATTGGGTGAAGTCCACGTGTACAGTTGCCGCTTGTGTTGCTGGAAGAAGGTGTTTGAGATGAATAGATCGTTGGTCTTGCAGAATTCTATCAGTCTTTCTCCAGCTTCATTTCTGTTGCCAAGTCCATATTTTCCAACCACTTTGCCGCCTTCTTTGTTGCCAAACTTTGCGTTCCAGTCACCCATGACTATCAGGATATCCTGTTCGCATGTTCTGTCAATTTCAGCTTGAATTTGTTCATGGAACTCTTCAATTTCATCCTCTTCTGCAGCTGTTGTTGGGGCATATACTTGAATTATAGTTGTGTTGATAGGCATTCCTCGTAGACAAATAGAGTTTAAGCATTCACTGACTGCATTGTATTTCATTACAGTTTCTTCTTTATTATAAATGCAACACCATTTCTTCTTTGTTTTTAATTTCCAGCATAGTAGACCATGTTATCATCTAATGCAAAGTGTCCGATGCCAGTCAATTTCAGTTCGCTGACACCCAACAGATCAAGTTGTACACGTTCCATTTCATTCTTGACCACCTCCAACTTCCCTTGGTTCATGCTTCGTACGTTCCATGTTCCAATATGTAAAACATCTTTACAGCTTCTGACTCTCATTTCATGTGCAGTTATATCAGCAGTCAGATATCACGAGGGCTTTGATCCAACAACATAATAAATGCTGGCTTTACTCTGAAAAGTCTTCAGCTCTTCCCCATTAGCTAGTTGAGTGCCTTCCGACCTGGGGATCTCATCTTCCAGTACTATAGTGCAATTTGTTTTGTTTTAACTATCCATTGGGTTTTCATGGCAAGATACAGAAGTAGATTGCCGAGCCTTTCCTCCATGCAGTTTAAGTTTACTGTTGCTGCCATTGTCACAAAAATGTGATCCTCCGCCGCCAACACCGTCCCATTCTGCTGCTGCCCAGATGGGTTTTCATGGCAAGATACAGAAATAGATTACTGGGCCTTTCCTCTGTGCAGTTTAAGTTTAGTGTTGTTGCCGTTGTGTCAGAAATGTGATCCTCCACCGTCAACACTGTCCCATTAAAGAATCCAAATTACCCCTGCCTATCGTTAGCCAGATTAATATGAATAAAATACAGCCTCTAAAATGCTTGTATGCAAATGCCAGGTCTAAAAAATAAGATGAGAGAGTTAGAATATATATATATTTATTTATTTACAGTATCTTTTATACCGTGCTATTCAACATCACTGCGGTTTACATGAAACAGAATGACTAGCACAGTGCAGCAAGCTGATCTGTGTTTACAAAGAACAGGTACTACAACTTGGATAAAACTGGGATAACTATTTACATCTAGGCGACACGTTATGTCGTGTCAAAAGTAATCGTAGTCATGGATGGGTTGCGGGGTATGTTGCTGTGCTTGTACTAGATGGGGAGGGGGCTATTGGTTAAGTTGCTGTGACTGTACTAGATGGGGGAGGGGGCTATTGGAGCGCTGTCTTCCGGGTAGTATTTGAGGAAGAGGTGGTGCTTCAATGCCTTCCTAAACTGGGTTAGGTCAGGGATTGCCCGGATACTGGGTGGTAGGGTGTTCCAGCATCTGGGTGCATAGAATCTGAAAGCCCTTTTTGCTGTTGCATGGGTGCATTGGGTTATTTCCTTCGAGATTACCAGTGTGTTGACTGCTGCAGATCTTCTGGACCTACTGGGGGACATGGTTTGGATAAGCTCTGCTAGTGATGTGGAGGAGAGCCCATTGATGGCCTTGAAAGTCAGCAGTAGGGTTTTGAAAGCGAGTCTGCCATGTATAGGGAGCCAGTGGAGGTGCTTCAGGATGGGCGTAACATGATCGCCCCTAGAAGCCCCATGTAGGACTCTCGCTGCGGCATTCATCGCGAGTTGGAGCGGGTTCAGGGTGGATTGTGGGAGCCCTTGTAGGATTGCATTAGCGTAATCAAAGTGCGGTATAATCAACGCTTGATAGATTGTCCGGAAGTCGTCCAGCTCTAGTAGGAAGCATAAGTGCCTGAGTGTTCGGATTTTGTGGTAAATTGCTCTTGCTATGTTGCTTATGTGCACCTTCATGTCCAGTCGTTGGTCTAACATGACTCCAAGGTATCAGAATGTGTATTTGGTTTGTAACTCTGCTTCCTTAACCTTTAAGTGGGATGGCGGGGTGAAGTTTTGGTTCCTTGTAATGAAAAGGACCTCTGTTTTCTTGTGCTGTATTCGGAGGTTCTGAGATTTGAGCCAGTTGGATACTGCGTCAAAGCAGTCTGTCAGTGGGGAGAGGTCCAGCTGCTCTGTTGAGAATAAACCCAATCCTTGGTTCGGTGAATATAAAATCTAGCAAGAACAAAAACCAAACCCACAAGTAAACCCCCATTTAACACATCATTTTTGTCGGAAGAGGCTGGAGGCGACTGAAATGGAAATCCAGTCACACCAGACAACCTGTTCCCTTTTTTTATATAAAGCAAAACGCTGTACTTAACTTATAAAAATAGTCCAGTGAAGTTTCATGCACACCAAAGAACTTTCTATCTAAAAGCGGTCAGGTAGCAAATCCACGATGTACGTTTCGGGCCATAGGCCCTGTTTCAAGTGTTCACGCTCCTCAAAACATACCGCTGGACGTACGTTTCGGGCCATAGGCCCTGTTTCAAGTGTTCACGCTCCTCAAAACATACCGCTGTAGAGATAGAAAGTTCTCTGGTGTGCATGAAACTTCACTGGACTATTTTTATAAGTTAAGTACAGCGTTTTGCTTTATATAAAAAAAGGGAACAGGTTGTCTGGTGTGACTGGATTTCCATTTCAGTCGCCTCCAGCCTCTTCCGACAAAAATGATGTGTTAAATGGGGGTTTACTTGTGGGTTTGGGCTCTGTTGAGAATGGCATGTAGAGCAGTACATCATCTGCATATATCAAGCAATTGACATTGAATGATCGGATGAGGTTACAGATGGGCTGCATGTATATGTTGAACATCAGGGCGGACAGGAAGGATCCTTGTGGCACGCCTTGCCTCTGGTGGAAAGGTTTTGATGTTGAGGCCCCGGATCGTACGTGCTGCCATCTGTCAGACAAGTATGACTTGCACCATTCTAGTGCTGTGTCACGGATACCCTTCTCCTTGAGGCGTCCCAGGAGAAGCTCGTGGCTTACCGAGTCAAAAGCAGCAGCTATATCCATGAAGATGAGGACAAACCCTTGACAGATGTTATCAATTCCAGCAATTAGGTTACTGTAGAGGAGGGGTTTCGACACCATGGGACTCTCTAAATCCATGTTGGCAGGGGTCTAGCGGAACGGCGGTTTCGATGTGCTCTTGTATTTGTCTTTGGACTTCTTTTTCAATTATCTTGGCCAGAAGTGGTATACTGGATATAGGTCTGTATGAGTCCACCTTCTGGGGGTCGAGCTTGCTGTTTTCAGCAGAGGCCTGATGGACGTATGTTTGAGGCATTGGGGGAACGAGCCTGTTGCGAAGAATAGGTCCATGAGCCTGGCTATGAACGGGCTGAAATCGCAGCGTAGCTCTTTTATCCAGAAGGCGGGGCAGGGGTCGGTTTGTGCCGTAGTGGTGCTGATCACAGCGATAGTGTCTTCGATGTACTTCTTGGGTGGAGTGGAGAAGATGGTCAGGGGAGTTAGGTAAGTTTGTTTGTGTACGGTGGTGGGTGCTGAGGGCTTATTGGTCTGGCATAGCTTTGATTGCAGGTAGTTCGCGAATTCTTGAGGGTGGATCTTGCTTGGTTGGTCAGGGGCTGGCTCCTTTGTTAGGTTCTTGACTAGATTAAACAAGTCATGCGGTTTGTTTAGTGATCATTTTAGGGTGTCTGTGTGGAATTGTCTGATTTTCTCTGTTATTGCTTCACGGTGTTTTATCAGGTGAAGGTTATATGTCCTCTGATCTTCTGCGGAGTGAGATCGACGCCAGCGTCTTTCCAGCTTCCTTAGGAGGGTGAGTGATGATCGCAGATCAGTGGAGTACCAGGCTGCGGTGGCTCGTTTCCTTGGAGGTTTGTTAGATGGTGGACGTTGGGCAATGGCACTGAGGTTATTATTCCAGTCAGAGACCAGAACATCGAGGTTGGGTACTGTCGAGGCGAGGAGTGGGCGGGTTTTACTCAGAATAAAGTCTTTGTCGAATGGTCGGAACCTTCGAGGTGGTGCCCTGGTGGTGCTGCTCTGACTTCTGGCGGTTGTTGGGTAAGGGTATTTGGAATATGATTAGTTTGTGGTCCGACCAGGGTACTGCAGTAATGGACAGCATGGGGACGTGGGTTGAGTCAAATGTTGTCTGTGGGACGAATACCAGGTCTAATATGTTTCCTTTCACGTGGGTAGGTTCACTGACTAGTTGCTTGTTTCCTAGTTCCTCCAGGGCTTCGAGGAAGGCTAACGCCTGAGTATCTTGCAGGGCTGGCAGATTGAAGTCGCCTAGTACCCAGCTTGGTATGCAAGGGCTCCGGACATTGGAGGCGAGATCAATTATTGTTGCGAGGTCATCAGGGGAGGTTGATTGTTACTCTGTAGAGAAGGTTGATGGAGCAGTGCTTGTTTGATGTAGTGATTGTATCGAGGTGTGTTGTGCTAGTGGCATTAATCAGGTGGAAATGGAGGTCTGTCTTGGTGAGGACGAGTACTCCTCCCCCTCTTTTGTTGTCTCTATGGCAGGTGTGTATTGAGAAATCGGTGGGTAGGAGTTGGTTGAGGAGGACATTGTCATCACTGGATAGCCATGTCTCTGTGATCAGGAGTATGTCGAGGTCATGGAGTGATATCAGGTCTGAGATAACTGGCCATTTCTTGCGGATTGAGCGAGCGTTTATGAGGGCACATTTTAGGTTTTGGGGGAGGGCGCTTTCTTCTTGTTTGGCTTTCTTAGTATGTTGAAGTGCGACATGTAATAAGTGGGGGTGGAGCGTGCGGGTATCTTTATTTATTTATTTATTTATTTTTTTTTTTTTTAAGCTTTTCTTATATACTGCCTCTTCCAGAGATCAAAGGCGGTTTACAGATAACAGGAACTGAACAAGGTTTTACATGGAACGATTTTGAATTATTTACAATCAACTTTTTAAACAACAACATCTTGTAAAACTAATTACAGTCAACTATTTACATGAACAGTAGTATAGGCAGTATTGTTAATTATTTACATTGAACATTGTGTAATTACACTGGAAGTTCTTGTGGTGAATTTGAATCAATAAAATCAAATTAAACTTTTTCATCCGAGTTCTTTTTATTTGTGTGTAGCGTAGGGTTGGGGGGGGGGGGTTGTATTCTGTAGTTATGGTGGGTTTGTGAGGTGTATTGGGTGGGGAGGTTCTGTTGAGTTTGTAAAGTGTTCTGTGAATAAGTGGGTTTTAAGTTCTTTCCTGAAGAGACAGAGGTCTTTTATCATTCGGAGATTTAGAGGAAGTTTATTCCAAAGAGTGGGGGCGGCATATGAGAAAGCTCTAGAGCTTGTGGTTTTTTTAGTTTTATGGATGGTTTTTTGTATGTCTAATGAGTGTGTTGCGTTTTGCCTACGGGTTCTAAGTTCAAGTGGAGCTTGCAAGAGGGTGGATAGGTGCGATGGTGAGATGTCATTGATGAGCTTAAATGTCGTTAGGATTATTTTATATGTTATTCTGCTGTTTATAGGGAGCCAGTGCAGTTCGAATAGGATGGGAGTTATGTGGTCAGTCAAGCGGGCTTTCGTTGTTACACGGGCACAGATGTTTTGGGCTCTTTGAAGGAGGTTGGTGTTTGCAAGTGGTAAACCGTTTAGGAGACTATTACAATAGTCAAAGTGGGGGGTGATGAGTGCACTGATGACCGATCTGAAATCATGAGAGTCTAGGAGGGGTCTTAAGTGTTGTATGGTTTTGAGTTTGTAGAATACTGTTTTCACTGTTTGTTTTATATGAGGGAGCATACTAAGGGTATGGTCCAGTATTATCCCTAGGTATTTTACCTCTTTCTTGATGGGGATTACAGTATTGTTAATTGTGATAGTTTCAGGGTAGGTGGCGTTTGGTTTCCTTGACACAAACATTGCTTCCGTTTTTTTCAGGTTGATGTTGAGGTAATTGTTTTCTAGCCAGGTGTTTGCTTCTTTGATACATTCTGAAATATTCTGGTAGGAGGGATTGCTTGTGTTAATTGGGAGGGTGAACATGATGTCATCTGCGTAAATATAGTGGTTAACTTTGTGTTTTTTAAATATATTTGTGATAGGTTGAAGGTAAATGTTAAAAAGGAGGGCTGAGAGAGCTGAGCCTTGAGGAATGCCTTGACCTTGCGTGAAAGGTTCTGATGTGTTTTGACCTAGTTGGATGCGTATTACGCGGTGTGTTATATATGAGATGAACCATTGGAGGATTGTCCCACCAATTCCCAGATCTTGGAGTCTGTTAATTAGTGTGTTATGGTTGACACTGTCAAATGCGGCTGTTATATCTATGAAGATGAGGAGGAATCCTTGATTGTTATCATCTGTGCCTTTAATGAGGTTGTCCATCAATGTTATTAGTAAGGTTTCCACTCCATGAAATGGGCGGAATCCAAATTGGTGTGAGTCGAGGGGGGCATGAGAGTCAATATAATCCTGAAGTTGAAGTTGTATGATTTTTTCTATTACTTTGGCAACGAATGGTATGCTGGCTATGGGCCTATATGAGTTTGGGTCCTTAGGGTCTAATTTGTTGTTTTTTAGGATGGGGCGTAAGGAGATGAGTTTAGGAGCATTGGGCATTAAGCCTTGAGCTAAGGATTGATTTACTATCAGCTGGATGTTCACAGAGAGTTCAGCTTTGGCGGCTTTTACTCATGAAACTGGGCAAGGGTCCAGGGGGGAGGTAGTGGTATTGATCATTGTTATGACATTGAGGTGGTGTTTTTGGTCAGTCTCGTGAAAGGTTGTCCATTTATTTGATTGTTTTGGGTCTGTATGCAGTGTTATGGATTGGTTGGAAGATTTGTTTCTTAGTTTCTCAGCAAAGTGTGTGGCTAAGGTTAGAACGTTTATGTTTAAGTGTTCCAGTTCTGGTTTTTGAGTTTTTGTTAAAGATTTTACGATAGTAAATAGTTCTCTTGGGCGGTTGATGGCCATATTTATCACTTTAGAGTGATAATCTTTTTTAGATTTGTTGATTGCATCTTTATACTTGTTGAGTAAGATGAAGTATTGGGCTTTGTTATCATCTGATTTTACTCTTCTCCATATTTTTTCTTGTTTTCTCAGCTGCTTTTTTAGGATGGTGAGGTTTTTAGTAACTAACAACAGCACCACCCTTTAACGCCACTTATTTTGCTATCTTCTTAACAAATAATAAATTTATAATTAATATCAGGTAAAATACAATAAAGGCCTCAGTTATCGCTCTTACCAATCATCGGTGAACAATATCACCCTAGGACAGAGCTTCAAAACTTCCACATCATAGGCCTTACCCTGCCCACCTACTCTTTTAATTTACAAATATTGAACCAATTTTATCCTGAAAAAGTACTTTTAAAGGATTCACTTCAGACAACCGTTTTTTTGTTTCTATTCAATAACTAAAGTGTATCGTTAACTTTGAAACATAACGTGATTAGAGGTAAAGCTCCTCTTTTATAAAAAGTTACATCTCTTACAGCGACCAACACGTATCTGCAAATTGAAGGGAGAAAGAACGTATTACAAGACTAATAGAAATCTCTTAGTCTTGTAGCAACATATTACTTATCTTAACAATCCGTTCATCATGCGTTTCCTTCACGCTTCCTGGTGTGCCGCCTTTGGCAATTCGACCGCTGGTCAGGCAACACCAGGAAGCGTGAAGGAAACGCATGATGAACGGATTGTTAAGATAAGTAATATGTTGCTACAAGACTAAGAGATTTCTATTAGTCTTGTAATACGTTCTTTCTCCCTTCAATTTGCAGATACGTGTTGGTCGCTGTAAGAGATGTAACTTTTTATAAAAGAGGAGCTTTACCTCTAATCACGTTATGTTTCAAAGTTAACGATACACTTTAGTTATTGAATAGAAACAAAAAAACGGTTGTCTGAAGTGAATCCTTTAAAAGTACTTTTTCAGGATAAAATTGGTTCAATATTTGTAAATTAAAAGAGTAGGTGGGCAGGGTAAGGCCTATGATGTGGAAGTTTTGAAGCTCTGTCCTAGGGTGATATTGTTCACCGATGATTGGTAAGAGCGATAACTGAGGCCTTTATTGTATTTTACCTGATATTAATTATAAATTTATTATTTGTTAAGAAGATAGCAAAATAAGTGGCGTTAAAGGGTGGTGCTGTTGTTAGTGATTTATTTGTACCCTTTAGGTGGTTGTGTGTGTGTGAGGTTTTTAGTAAACCATTTTTCGGATCTTTTTGATGGTTGTATCTGTGTGGGCTGAGTGGGAGTTGCTGCATTTTTTATAGTTGAGTTCCATTGGTCTGTTAATGAGTTGACATTGGTTGTATTTGTTGTGAGTTCAGGTATTACCTTATTTAGGAAGGTGTCCTTGTCAAAGTGGGTAAAGCGAGACTTGTGTGAAGGGAGGGTTGATGAAATGCTGGAGGTAGGTGTAAGAGTGATGAGATTAAAAGTTATTAAATGGTGGTCTGACCAGGGTACCTTGGTCATAGTTGGGGGGGGTATGGAGTTGGTGTTTATTAAATGGGGTGGGGATGAAAATGAGGTCAAGAGTGTTTCCTTTTATGTGTGTGGGGGTATGTATGATCTGCTTGTAACCCATTTCTGTCATGGAGACCATGAAATTTGTTGTGTGTTGCGAATTGAGCGAAGGGAGGTTCAGGTCACCTAGTATGATAAGTGGTTTTCTCAGAGAAGCTGTGCAAGCGAGCTTTAGAATAGGGGTGAGGTTTTTATGGTCAGCTGAAGGGGGTCTGTAGATAAGGGAAAGTGCAAGGGTTTTATTTTCTATATTGATGATGTCTAGTCTGTCCACGTTATTTATATCAGTTAGGGTGTATTGGAGATCTTTTTTAGTGATGATGAGGGCTCCACCTCCTCTTTTCGCTTCTCGGTGGCAGGAAAAAAGGTCGTACTGTTGTATGTTGAGTTGATTTAGTGTGATTGTATCAGTGGGTGTGAGCCATGTTTCTGTGATGAGGAGTACATCAGGTTTTTCATCAATGATTAAGTCATTGATTATTGGTATTTTATTTCTTATGGATCTAGCATTTATGAGGATGAATTTTCTAGTGGAATGTGTGCCAGAGGTATTATTTGTATTGTTAGGTTGTTGCAGGTTTATTTGTATTAGTCTTGAGTGGGGTCTATGAGGGTTGACTCGGTGGGTTAGGCCAGGTGTGAAGTTGTACGTTTGTAATGTATTTCTGTATGGGTTGTGGATAATGGGGATAGTGTTGTGTGTTGTATATCTAGATTTGTATGTGTATATGTTGTGAATTAATTGGAGACTAAATATGATGAGAAGAATGGTGGTTTGAGGTCTTGTGTAACACATTTTCACGGATTATTTCAGTGAGACCAATTTGTTAGTGGATCAGGTGTGATTGGTGTTTGTTGTAGATTTCTGTTGTTTAGGTTGGTGGCCTTAGAGCAATGAAGCATATATAAGATTAGCATAAACTTACAGGAGTTATCAATTCATATGTAGTAGTATCTAGCGAACCATCATAAACTTACACGGGTTATCAATTCAGTTGTATCTTCCTTTGTCTTGTAGTAGGGAGCACTTGACCATCTCCTCCCATGGCTCAGTAGGATTGGTATGTGCTTGTGGGTAGGAGATAAGGCCGCAATGCTACTGAGCCATCCGGAGATGAGGTAGCAGCCAATTATGGCAATGAGGGAGGGGGCCATTCTTGTTATCTACTCTCTTGTGTGTGGCCAAGGGATTCGTCTGGGCTGGCCGGTGAATAGAGTAGTAGATTGAGCTATCACAGGCAGGTACACAGGTGTGCAGTTATAACTGGCAGGCAGGCAGGTACACAGGCTGAGCTAACCACGGGCAGGTAACACAGGTATGTAGTTACAACAGGCATTATAATAGCGCGGTATATAAGAAATATAAATAAATAAATGAATATGTGAAGACTAGATTCCTGCTTGTTCCTGGAGATAGCATAGTTACTCACCTGTAACAGGTGATCTCTGGGAACAGCAGGAATTTAGTCTTCACATATGGGTATCGTCGGTACCAACAGAGCCTGTGCGGGAACGCTCCCCAGCGTCCAATTAGAAAGCTTTTGGGAGCATCCCACAGCACCTGCGTGCTGCCTTCCCGCCTTTCCCAACTGCCTCTCTCCAGTTGAGTTTTAAAGCTGAGACAAAGAGAGAGAGAGAGGGAAAGAAAAGAAAAGAGAGAGATACAACTCCTAGGGGAGGTGGGTGGGTTATGAAGACTAAATTCCTGCTGTTCCCGGAGATCACCTGTTACAGGTGAGTAACTATGCTATCTCCAGGAACAAGCAGGAATCTAGTCTTCACATATTTATTTATTTATTTATATTTCTTATATACCGCGCTATTATAATCAGTGCGGTTTACAGTTCAGACAAAACATACTACAATGTAACAGGTCACATTGAGTTTACATTGAACAGGGGTAGTAAACTTGGAAGAACCGGGGGAACTATATACAGATTATAGACATTCTTACAAGGACATATAAGGATCGTAAACAGAGGCCTAAGCTCCTGGGTCAGGGAGAGAAGGTAGGGGACAGGTGATTAACCATTCTCTAAGGGAGGCTGATCAATGGGGCGGGCTAGGTAGGAGGGCAAGGTGATGGCTGGACTTATTATCAGGGTAATGTAGCAGGAACAGGTGGTATTTGAGAGCTTTTCTGAATAACGGTAGATTGGAGATAGCTCGGATTTCTGCTGAGAGGGCGTTCCAGGCCATAGGTGCGAAAATGGAGAAGGCTCTACTGGCTGTTGTCTTTGTACATTTTATCACTAACTTAGGGATTTCAAGGGTATTCATCGATGTAGATCTCCTGATTCTGTTGACTGGTGTGCTGTGGAGAAGTTTGCTGATGGGCGTGGGTGGCTGGTTCTTGAGGGCTTTGAATGTCAGGACTAGAGTCTTGTAGTGGATTCTGGCCTGCAGCGGTAGCCAGTGTAGGTTCTTCAGGACTGGCGTTATATGGTCTGACCTTGATAGACCTACCAGTACCCTCGCAGCTGAGTTCATGGCAAGTTGGAGCGGGCTTAGAGTCGACCGTGGAAGTCCCTGAAGGATGATGTTAGCGAAGTCGAGATGAGGAATAACTAAAGCTTGGAAGATTGATCGGTAGTCAGGGAAGTCCAGTAGTGGTCGGAGATGACGTAGTGATCTGTTCTTGTTATAAATCGCTTTTGTGGTGTTTTTGACATGTGCTGACATGTCTAGCCTCTGGTCAAGAGTAACCCTAGATAGGATTTTGCCTTAAGTTCCGTGTTGTTGACTTGTAGTGAGGGAGGTGGCGTGAACTTCTGGTTTCTCGTGACGAATAGAACATCCGTTTTGCTGTGGTTAATTCGTAGATTTTGAGAGAAGAGCCAGTCTGCTACTGCTTCAAAGCATCTTAATATTGGAGAGAAGTCAGGTTGGTCAATCTTGAAGGGTGTGTAAATGAGGATGTCGTCTGCATAGGCGAGGCATTGGACATTGAAGGATCGAATTAATGCACAGATGGGCTGCATGTAGATGTTAAACATCAATGCAGATAGGGATGAGCCTTGAGGTACGCCTTGTTTCAGTGGGAATGGCTCTGAAGTCGTGGATCCTGCTCTGACTTGTTGCCATCTATTGCACAGATAAGATTTACACCAGGCTAGCACTGAGCCTAGTATTCCTTTTTCTTTGAGGCAAAGTAAGAGTGTCTGGTGGTTCACCGAATCAAAAGCGGCTGCTATGTCCAAGAAGATGAGGACATATCCTTGGTGGATGTTGTCAAGTCCAGTGACTAGATTGTTAAAGAGGGTTGTAAGGATGGTATCAACACCGTGTGCTTTTCTAAAGCCATGTTGGGATGGGTCCAGAGGTGTTTCAATGTCAACATGGTGTTGAATTTGTCGCTGGACTACCTTCTCAATGATTTTGGCAAGTAGAGGGATGCTCGAAATTGGTCTGAAGGACTCAACTTTAGATGGATCAAGTTTACTATTTTTTAACAGAGGACGGATGGATGTGTATTTTAGGCTTTGAGGAAAGGACCCCGTTGATAGGGATTGGTTCAGGATTCTGCATATTGTCGGACTGAGGTCATGGCGCAACTCTTTAATCCAGCTTGCAGGGCAAGGATCGTTAGGAGCAGTAGTGAGGTTAATAGAGGAAATAATATCTACAATCTCTTCATTGGATACCTCGGAGAATTTCAGCAGAGAAGTTGGTTGGGAGGACACATGCGGGGTGAAGAAGGATGTGATGGTTGCAACCGTTTTGGTCTGAATCGACTTCGATTGTAGGTAATTGGCATAGTCTTACATAGTCATCGGTGATTGGGCTAGAGCTGGATCGCCTATCAAGGTCTTGACAATAGTGAATAGGTCATGTGGTTTGTTCAATGATCGCTTTAGTAATTCAGAATGGTACTGTTTTCTTTTTTCCATGGTTTTCTCTCGGTGTAACTGGAGTATGTCCTGAGTGCCTCGGAGGTCCGGGTGTGTCGCCACTGTCTCTCGAGCTTGCGTAGGTGGAGAAGCGAAGCTCGCAGGTCCTGGGAGTACCATGGTGCGTGTTCCCGTTTTGCTGGGTTCTTGTTGGTAGCTGGGAGACAGGCAGCAGCTCTGAGGGCATCATCCCAGTTGGATACCAATTCGTCTGGGTCAAGGGATTCGTTAGAGAGGAGAGGTAGGATCTTCTTGAGGGCCTTCTCCTTAACAAGGGGCCAAAAGCGTGTTGTCATAATTCTAGGGGGGGCACTTGCTTTATTGTTGAAGTTGCTGGGGTAGTTGGTGGGTATGTGGAATAGGAGTAGGTTATGGTCAGACCAGGGTACAAGTGTTATGGAGAGCAGCAGGCTCTGGGATGAGTTGACAGAAGTCTGAGGGCCGAAGATCAGGTCCAGTTTACCACCTTTGTCATGCGTGGGGGAGTCGATGAGTTGCATATAGCCCAGCTCATTCATTGCATCAAGGAAGGCTGATGAATGTGTATCTAGTAAGGAGGGTAGGTTGAAATCTCCCATCAACCAGTTCAGGGAGCGTGGTTTACTGGAGTTACAGGCTAGATCAATTATTGATGAAAGGTCATCTGGTGATGATGTTGGTGCTCGGTACAGTAGGTTAATTGAACAATGTTCGTTCGATATGGAGATTCTGTCCAGATAGGTTGAGCTATTGGTGTTGTTTAGTGCAAATTGGAGTTCGGATCCAGCAAGGATGAGTGTGCCTCTTCCCCTCTGGTGGGTCCTATGGCAGGCGTAGATCGAGTAACCAGGTGGTGACATCTGGTTGATTAGAACATTATCACAGTCAGATAGCCATGTTTCAGTTATCATTAGGATATCGAGGTCATGGAGGGTTATCAGGTCCATGGCTACAGTCTATTTTGAGCGTATTGATCTAGCAATTATAAGTGCACATTTGAGTAAGCGTTGGTATTTATATTTCTCATTTTGGATTCTCTTAAGGCTCTGTAGAGAGATGTGTAGGAGGTGTGAGTGGAGTGTTGTTGAGGTGTGGCGGGGGTTTTCAAACCCTCTTCTACCTCTTCTACATATAGGGACTCCCTAGCTACAGATGCCAGGGAGAGACCCCAGAAGTTGTGTGCCCCTGTGAAAGGGCTCCACTTCCCCCCATAGATCTCTGGCATCCTACCGGGAAACGTGTGTAGGAGTTGATTAAGTATGGAACAGGTGCTGTAGAACAGCCTGACCAAACAAGGCATCCTGCCGGTAGTCCTTTTCTAAGCAGTAATGGGCTGTGAAGGTATGAACCGAGGCCCAAGTAGCTGCTCAACAGATGTCATCAATAGACACAGAGTGTAGATGAGTCATTGAGGCTGCCATGGCTCTCACATTGTGAGCCATGAGATGGCCTTCCAGAGAAAGGTTCTTACTCTGATAGGCAAAAGAAATACAAAGTGCAATCCAGTTGGACAATGTTCTCTTGGAGACTGGAAGTCTCAAATGAGAAGGATCGAAAGCAGCAAAGAGTTGGGAGGAATTTCTATGTTGCTGTGCCCTCTGTAAGTAAAAGGAAAGTGCTCTTTTACATTCCAAAATATGAAGATTCCTTTCTGCATTTGAAGCCTGAGGCCTTGGAAAAAATACAGGCAGGTAAACCGCCTGGTTTAAATGAAAAGGTGAGACCACCTTTGGCATAAAGTGTGGATGAGTCCTAAGGACTACCTTATCATGATGGAACCTCGTGTAAGGAGGGTCAGCAACTAATGCTTGCAATTCACTGATGCGACATGCTGATGTGATTACAATGAGAAAGATAACTTTCCAGGAAAGGAATTTCAAGGAGATAGTAGCTAAAGGTTCAAAAGGCGGCTTCATGAGCTGCCCAAGAACCAGATTCAAGTCCCACGCCACTGGAGGTGGCCTAATAGGAGGCTTAGTTAGAAGAAGGCCCCTCATAAATCTCGCTATGAGAGGATGAGAGGAAATAGGTTGTCCATTTAAAGGCTTTAAAGAAGCTGAAATGGCACTTAAATGGACTCATACTGAGTTAGTCTTAAGTCCTGCATTAGATAAATGCAGGAGATACTCCAGTAATGATTCCAGAGGTATCGCAGAGGGGTGAAGACCCTTTTGCGAACACCATATGGAAAACCTTTTCCACTTGAAAGCATAAGAGCATCTTGTGGAAGGATTCCTGGAAACACAAAGGACATCCCTTACTTGTTGAGAAAGGTTAAGACCATGAAGGTCTAGGCTCTCAGCAACCAGGCCCTGAGATGCAGAGAATGGAGATTGGGATGCCACAACATCCCATCCTCCTAAGACAGGAGATCTGGAGCAGATCCTAACTCCAGAGATGGAGCTTGAGAGAGATGCAGGAGCAGAGGGTACCACACCTGCCGTGGCCAATGTGGAGCTATGAGAATCATGTGGCCTTTGTCTCTCTGAAGCTTGAAAAGGGTTTTGGGAATTAGGGGAATGGGTGGAAAGGCATATATGAAGTCCTGACCCCAATGGAGGAGGAAAGCATCCCTGGCCTGAGAACCCTGAGCCGGAATTCTGGAACAGAACCGGGGAAGTTTGGCATTCAACGGACTTGCAAAGAGGTCTATGTCCGGAGTTCCCCAAATTTGAAAAATTTTTGCTACCTGGTCTGCATGGAGATACCATTCGTGTGGAAGCAGAACTCAACTGAGTCTGTCTGCCCAAGAGATCTGAATGCCTGGCAGATACACCGCCAGGAGATGAATCTGATGCTCTCTGGTGAGGGCCCATAGTCGCAAAGCTTCGTTGCAAAGCGACAGAGAGCCTGTTCCTCCCTGCTTGTTCAGATATAACATAGCTACTTGATTGTCTGTCTGAATTAGGACTGTCTTGTAGCTGAGCTGGGTATGGAACACTCGAAGAGCAAGGAAGATTGCTCTGAGTTCTAGGAGATTGATATGTAAGTGGGTCTCCTGTGGAGTCCAGGTGCCTTGGGTAGAGAGATCTTGCAGATGAGCTCCCCAACTCACTTGTGAGGCGTCTGTTGTTAGAGTGACCTGAGGTAGGGGTTGCTGGAAAGGGGACCCCACCAACAGGTTTTACATAAGAACATGAGAATAAATTTCAAAAAAACCGAAGTCCTCATAGCCACAAGAAACAAGCGCTTTTCTCCTCCACCGACCCTCAAAGTAAGAGACGTAGAACTTCCAATCAAGGCCACCATAAGGTATCTGAGTGTGATACTCGATCAACAACTTAATCTTAAGGAGCATATAAAAAGTACCGTAAGGACAATTTACTACAAGATCAAAACACTGCGCCATCTGAGACCCATGCTGGAGACCAAAGATTTCCGTACAACTTTCCAAGCAATAGTTACACCTCACTTCGACTATGCAAATATCGTTCTGCATGGCCTCCCCAAGAACACACTAAGTCCACTTCAACTGGCGATGAATGCAGCGGCCCGCATCTTGTCTGGAGCTTCAAGGAGAGATCATATAACACCGATCCTAATGGATCTACACTGGCTCCCGATAAGCTGCAGAATATTATATAAAACCCTCCTCATCACTTTCAGGGCAATTAATAAAATATCCCCTGCATCGATTTCAGATCTCCTCACCCATGCACCAAACAATAGATCCAGGAGACTAGTAACCGAAAACACACTAGTTACTCCTAGTAACTCCACAAAATGGACTCAATTAACTGCTAACAGAGCTATTGTGTCTTATGCTCCCAAATGCTGGAACAAACTCCCCCCCAGCATCAGAGCAATCAGGGACATAATACAATTTAGAAAGGCTATTAAGCACTACTTATTCACTTTGCACTTCAACCTACCTTACTGACCTTAGCATTGCCTTCTGCCTGACCACCATCAATTACCTCTCACACAACTGTAATCCAGAACAGAGATAATAGTACTGCGGAAAGTGCTGCTTTTCTGTAAATATCAAGCCACAATGTTACCTGTTTAAATGTATATAGTTTTCCCCTGTTCATACCCAGTTTATATTCCCTGTTATCTGTAAACCTATGTCAGTTTTATTCTGTCTAGGTAGTATGTTGTTTGATGTAAACCGCACTGATGATAAATAGTGCAGTATATAAAAACTGTTAAATAAATAAATAAAATAAATAAATAAACATAAGATATGCCATACTGGGTCAGACCAAGGTCCATCAAGCTCAGTATCCTGTTTCCAACAGTGGCCAATCTAGGTTATTCGTACCTAGCAGTTTCCCCAAGAGACACAGGTTCCGCAATGCTTGTACTGGGTCAAGCACCGATATCCTGGGTTCCTTCTTAATAATGGTTTATGGACCTTTCCTCCAGGAACTTGTCCAAACCTTTTTTAAACCCAGCTACACTAACAGCCTTTACTACATCCTCCGGTAACAAATTCCAGAGTTTGATTACACGTTCAGTGAAAAAATATTTTCTTTTATTAGTCTTAAATAGTTTACCCTGTAGCTTCATTGCATGTCCCCTAGTCTTTCTATATTCTGATAACGTAAACAATCAATCTACGTTTACCCGTTCCACTCCGTTCATTAATTTATAGACTTCTATCATATCTCCCCTCAGCCGTCTCTTTTCCAGGTTAAGGAGCCCCAACCTTTTTAGCCTTTCTTCATAGGAGTAGCCTTCCATCCCCTTTACCATTTTGGTGGCTCTTCTCTGAACCTTTTCTAATAATGCTATATCCTTTTTAAGATACGGCGACCAGAATTGCACACAATATTCAAGGTGCGGTCTCACCATGGAACACTATAGAGGCATTATAATATCTTTTGTTTTATTTTCCATTCCTTTCCTTATGATACCTAGCATTCTATTTGCTCTCTTGGCTGCCGCTGCACACTGGGCCGAGGGTTTTAACATGTTATCCACAATGACGCCTAAATCTTTTTCCTGGGTGGTGGTTCCTAATGTGGAACCTTGCATCGTGTAACCATAGTTTGGGTTGTTCTTCCCTAGGTGCATAACTTTGCACTTGTCCACATTAAATTTCATCTGCCATTTTGATGCCCAGTCTTCCAATTTATTTATTTATTTAGCTGTATTTATATCCCATATATATAGCAACCTTGGGCCGGAAGGACTGGGGTTTCTAGTCCCACAGGTGCTCCTTGTGGTCTTGGGCAAGCCACTTAACCCTCCATAGCCCATGTTCCCTGTAAAATAGTTCTCTGTGTGCTGTGCTTTCCTGTCTAATCAATGTGTTTATACCTCAAAAGGTTTCCTGTCATGATTTGACAATTTCCAATCTGTAATCAAACCGCTGCTGATCGCTGGAAGTAGCGGTATACAAATGTATACTAAATAAATAAATAAATAAATATCCCGCTTTTCACCGGGTCAAAGCGGTCAATTGGGGGATACATTTAACACGAGGGGATATGAGACACATACGCTAATACTTACAGGGAACATGGGCAATGGAGGGTTAAGTGGCTTGCCCAAGACCACAAGGAGTGCCTATAGGACTAGAAATCCCAGCCCCTCCGGCCTGAGATTGCTGTCCTCTTGCAATTTTCCAAAATCCTCTTGGGTTTTAACAACTTTAAATAGTTTTGTGTCATCTGAAAATTTGATAACCTCGCTCATTATCCCACTTTCCAGGTCATTTATGAATATGTCAAAAAGCAGCGGACCCAGCACAGATCCCGGGGGTACACCACACCACTATTCACTTTTCTCCATTGGGAAAATTGGCCATTTAGCCCAACCCTCTGCTTTCTATCTTTTAACCAGTTCTTGATCCACAGGAAGGTTTGGGTTGACTGCCACCATTGTAGAGACAAAATAAGGCGACTTGTGTTTGCTATTTTGTCTGATAGGCAGCGTGATGCTTGAGTCCATTGAGTGGATAGAGTCTATTGGGCTGCTCTCATATGGAGGCGAGCATAGGGAACCACGTGCACGGTAGATGCCATGTGGCCTAGTAGTTGTAACATTTCCCGAGCAGTGAGATGAGTTTTTAACACTGCCTGGGAGGCTAACTGCACAATGCGAAGGCAACGGGCCTGTGGGAGATAGGCCCTTGCTTTTCTGGTGTCCAGGTAAAGCTCCTATAAACTCTAGAGATTGAGTGGGAGTTAGGCTGGATTTTGGGATGTTTATGACCAGGCCCAAATACTGAAGGCTACGCATTGTGCAAGATGGGAAATTCTGGCCTCTGACTCTGATGGGGCTCAAATAGGGGGGTGAAGTACTTTTGTCCACTAAAGAAGAGCGGGACCTAGGCATGGTTGTGTCTGATGATCTTAAAGTAGCTAAACAGGTAGAAAAGGTGACGGCAAAAGCTAAAAGGATGCTTGGGTGCATACGGAGAGGAATGGCTAGCAGAAAAAAGGAGGTGATAATGCCTCTGTATAAGTCTTACAATGGAAAGAGTCCATTCTTCTGCTATTATCTGCCCCCATCTGGGGGCAAAATGACACAACCTTCCTGGGATGGTGGAAGGCTCTGGCCCGTTCAGGGCCAGGAAGGCCAAGTTCTCTAGATGGGAGTCAAAGCCCCTGTGGAGGCTGAGACTGCTGGGCCGGTTGAGGCTTAGCAGTCTTTGATTTCCTTTGCTTTGGGGGTTGCTGTCCCTTTCGGGCGGACTGACCTGCAGAATGCACCTGCTGGGTATAGGAGGGATAAAACCTCTTCTTTTTAGAGAAGAATGGTTTCTTGTAGGATTTTCTCCTTGCAGGATCAGCTGTAGCCTTGGATAGTCTATCCAAAGTGGTGTTATCAGCATCCAGCTCATTAGCTTTCTCTTGCCAATTCTTGCCAAAGAGATTTTCGCCTGTACAAGGGATATTCCCCAGTTTGTCCTGTACCCAGAGTTCTAAGTCAGATGCCTGGAGCCAGGCAATCCTACGAGCACCTATGGCAATGGCAGAGGTTCTGCTTATGCACTCAAAGCAGTCAAAAGCTGCACAATTAACAAACTTGGAAACATCCTGGGCATGTTTGACAAGTGTAAGATAATCCTGCCTCTTATGATCAGGAAGGAGAGGTCTCATAAGCTCAAGATCTCCTGTAACCTCCTTAAGGAACATTCCCATGTATAAGACGTAGGAACTAATCCTGGCAGAAAGCATAGAGGCCTGGAATGTTCGACGCCCAAAGGCATCAAGAGTCCTACATTCACCTCCTGGAGGATTAGATGCATGTCTCTTTGCACTCTTGATCCTTCTCATAGCTGACTCCACCACTATGGAGTGATGTGGCAACTGAGTTTTTTGAAATCCAGGACAAGGAGGTACTTGATACATGGTATGCAGCCCACGGGAATGGGGAGAGGTGGTAAGAGGTGTTTCCCACATTCTTAACATGAGATCATGCAAGATCTTATGAATAGGCAAAGTAGCTGCTTCCTTGGGAGCTTTAGGATATTGTAAAATCTCCAACTCCTTTGCTCTGGGCTCTGTTTCAGGAGCCACTGTGATGGAAAGACCCCTAGCCACCTCTCTGATGAAATCCTGAAAGGATATATCCTCTGGAGGAGACATCCTACGCTTAGGAGAAGGTGGCTCCTCAGAGAGAAGTACTCCGGCATCGACACAGCTGTCAGAGTCATCGGAGGATTCAAAATATCTTCTGTCCGGGTGCTCTTGTAAAGCACGATACCGGTACCGATCGAAGTCGGTACCGGAGGGGTCCGGTACCAGCCTGTCGATACCGGAGGAAATAGCATGACTCGATGTTGGTAGCATACTTGCCGATGTTGATGCTGTCGGTACCGGTACCGATATCGGTGCCGGAGCCGGTGTCGATACCGGTTGAACTGTCTGAAGCAGTCCCGAAGGCACCGATCCCGCAAGGAGAGCCGCCAGACTGCGCTCAATAGCCAGGAATCTCTGGTCAATTGATGCTGCCGATGCCTGGGTGTCGGTACCGGACAAAGCGGCCGGTACTCCAGAGCATGGCACCAGTAGTTCTGCCGAGGTTGAGGCCTCGAGAACATCCTGGAGCCCCGATAGTGCTTTGGAAGCCGAAGCCTCCCACCGGGGCAATTTTGCCGGTACAAGTCCCTCAAGGGCAAAGCCAGAGGCATCTCGATACCGGCCAGATTTATGTTTGGTTACCTGAGATCCATGGGAGGAAGACGAAGCCCTGGAAGACGTCGATGCCACAGATGCTGCATCGGAGGGAAAAAGGGTGCTAAGCTTAGCAGCTCGGTTCTGCCGACCCCTCTTCGACATCATCCCAAAGGCAACACACTCCGAGATGGAATGGTCAGGACCTAAACATTTGAGGCACCTCTCATGAGTGTCGGTGACGGAGATGGTACCGCCACACTTGGAACACTTTTTAAAACCCGAAGCGGGTTTTTCCATGTTGAGGAAAAATTGGGCCTAGTGCCCAAAATGGTGCGTGGCACCCGAGAGAAAAAAGGCTGGAAAATCCAGATAAAAGTTTAGAAAATTTTTATTTTTTTTTTAGAAAGAAAGAAAGAACCGGCAGTACCGGTATAGCGTCGACTGGAGAGAGGCAGTTGGGAAAGGCGGGAAGGCAGCACGCAGGCACTGTGAGATGCTCCTAAAAGCTTTCTAATTGGACGCTGGGGAGCGTTCCCGTGCAGGCTCCATCGGTACCGACGATACCCATATGTGAAGACTACATTCCTGCTTGTTCCTGGATATAATATGCTACTGATAGGTGATTTCAATATGCTGAATGTTGACTGGCATATCCCTGCTACAGTGTCATTTAGAAGTAAGGAGATCCTGGATTATAAGCCCTAGTCCTAATACTGAACCACACCATCTAGTGATCATTGGATGCAAGATGGTCTCCCACTATAACATCAGAAACACTTTCATCATTGGTAAGCACCAGGTCCACTATGGCCCCTTCACATGTGGGTTCTGTTACCAGTTCTTGGAATAGTTCTCCCTGTAGAAAAAGTCTATTCAAAAGAGAGGGCCTTAAACTTTAGGAAAGCTAACTTTACCAAGATGGGACAAAACCTCAATGAGTCGTTAGTAGAATAGAACAGCTGGGGGATGTAGAAAAGCAATGGGCAAAACTGAAAGGGGATATTTAAGGGCAACAAACGTTTTTGTTAGAAAGATAATAAATGTAAAAGGAAAAGAAGGTCACTATGGTTCTCAAAAGAAGTAGCTGAAAAGGTGAAGAAAAAGAGGGTAGCCTTCATAAAATGCAAGAGATCACAGAAAGAGGATGACAAGCATCAATATTTGGATAAACTTAGAGAAGCTAGGAAAATAGTCAGGAAAGCAAAGATATAAAAAGAAGAATAAATAACCAATGTGATAAAATGGGGGGGGGGGCATGACATTTTTTCAGATATGTTAGCGAGAGAAGGAAGTGCAAAAGTGTCAGACTCAAGAGAAAAGGGGAGGAATATGTAGAAGTTGATGAGGATAAAGTGGAATTGCTTAACAAATATTTTTGTTCTTTGTTCACAGATGAAGGCCAGGAGTGGGACCTCAGAAAACACCCACAAATAAGAAAAGAAATGAAGGGGATATTGAATGATTTTCAGAAGACTGTGTTCATGAGGAACTAATTAAACTAAAAGTAGACAAAGCGATGGGGCCAGTTGAAGGAACTTGTGGAAGTTCTAGCAGCTCCGCTGTCTGACCTTTTCAATGCTTCTTTGGAGTCAGACATGGTCCCAGAGGACTGGAGAAAGGCTCATGTAGTCCCTTTACACAAAAGCGGAAGTAAGGATGAAGTCGAAAACTACAGGCCACTTAGTCTGATCTCTGTAGTGAGTAAATGATGTTTTATGCCTGTTTTGCCTGTTCTATGTAAGTTGCTTGACTGTTCACGTTTACTGATACTAAATAGTGCAGTATATAAAAGCTAATAAATAAATAAATAAATGTAAACATTGCTAAAACAGACGACAGTGAGGTTTCTGGAATCCAATGGATTGCAGGATCTGAGGCAGCATGGGTTTACTAGAGGCAGGTCTTGTCAAACAAATCTAATTGACTTCTTTGACTGGGTGACCAGAAAGTTGGACCCAGGGAAAGCCCTAAATGTAGTGTATTGTACTTAGATCTCAGTAAAGTCTTTGGCACCATTCTGCACAGGTGACTTATATATAAATTGAACATAAATAACATCTTGACTAGAATGCATGAGAAAAGAGGGTAAAACGAATCCTCTACATAAGAGTGACTCAAAATGTAACTCCTCTCTATAAATAAAAATGATACTCACAACACAGGAAATATCACATCACAAAAAACATATAAATATAAAATTCACAAGGGGAAGGGGGGAGAAGGTACAGGAAAGGGGGGAGGGGAAGGAAAGGGAAGGGAAGGGAAAATCCCAATAGAACATGTCATTTATTTAGGAAGAAGCTCAAGTATACAGAATCTGTATATAATCCTTATCATACATAAGGGAAATCAGAAGAGTTTGAGAGGAGAGACATAAGTTACCTTCCTGGCCCTATTAACAAACAAGGGGTATGTAAGAAGGGGCTTTATCTAATTGTATTATTCATCCTATTTTATCTAGATGTTTATTTCCTTGTTTTGTTATGTGTTCATATGTCTAATGGATAATGATGTCGAGCACCCTTGTGGCTCTGCTATTGTTGTAGCACCACACTCCTGCGGTGTTCTTTCATGCCAGAGTGTTAGCCATGATAGCGATCTTGGGGCTGCCACACTTCCGAGGTGTTCACACCAGTAATGAGGAGGATTGATGTATCTGGTATTTTACATTTGATGTATCTGGTATTTTACACCTATGTTTACTACGCTTTGCCTCATCTTTGTAATCCTCTTAGCTCACTGGGGTGGTATATTGCGACGCCTCCACGTGGGCCCAAGGGCTTACAAGCTGGGAACGGCCTTGTGTCCTCCTCTGAATAAAGTTCCCTTTGTTGTCACCAGGGTATTCTGGGACTTGTAGTGATTTTTACTCTTGAAGGACAAATGTAGTTGAGTCGGTGGTTGTAAGGCAGCAAGAAAATTTATTGTGGGGATTTCCAGGGCATTCAAAGTTCAGTACACAACAAAGGCAGAAGGATACATCTCCAACATAAAGATGAAATCAGGATAATGAGAATGACGTCACAAAACCTTTTCCAGTGTTCAGCTGTTCTGCTTCTCACACACACTCACACTGAGGACTGCCTCATGTGGTCAGTTAACAGCAACACAAGCAAACTTATAACAGCTGTGGTTTTTCTTTTGAAAGCAAACACTTCTTCACAGCACTGCTTCTTAACTTCAGCAAGTAATAAAACTCAGTGAAACACAGAATTAGCTTTCCTCAGCTCAAAGCAGGAACTGCCCTTATTTCATATACGATTTCACAGATTCTCAGTTCCCTTCAACACTGCAGAATCTTCTCTTAAGGATAAAGAACAGTCCATTGGAATGGGGTCACATTCACAATTAGGCAAACAAGAATCTACTTGCATTCCTTCAATAGCATCAGGGCAAACAGTATCTCTCACAGGATTATAAGCTTTCTCAAACTTTCTCTCTTTCAAGAACTCCTGAAATTGGTTCCGCAGCAATTCAGCTTGTGCAGGCACCTTTACATTAGGGAAGTGAACCTTTTCCTCAGAAAACAGCTTTCTTAAAGCTTCTAGCTTTGGAGTTTCAAAGGCTGTGCTTTTATCAGGGCTATGGCTTTTCTCATATGAAAAACTCTCTACCCACTTCTTAACAGTAGACGGTGAGGACTCAGCTTCCTGACCTTTAGAACTTGCAAATTGTCTCTCTGCTGAATTATCAGTAATGAAACTGCTGGCTTTAACTTGGGGATGTTTCCTCAGACAAATGCTGCTTTCTTTCCTCCTGGGTTCCTCCAGGCTCTGAAATGCAGCCCCCTTATGTCCTTCTCCAGTCCCTCTGAGGTAGCTGCTTTCTTGGGAGATTTCCTCTGGCTTTCTCCTCCAGCTAAGCACAGCTTCAGCTTCTCTCTCTCCTCTCACCTTTCCAACTCCAACAGCTGTTCCTGTTCCTTTCTCCGCATCCACCTCTCCTCCATTCACCTGTGCCTCTGCCTTCTGTTGCTGTATCCGTATCTGTACCTCCTGTGCCTGTCCTTGTGTTTCTTGAGTCAGTGCTTTTTCCCTTGACCGACTTGCTTTGCTCTGCTCGTGGTTTTAAACACCGTTGCCTGCTGGACATTCCCTGTTCTCTGCACCTGTGTGACCAATCAGCAGGGAAGCCTGTCTCCACCCCTGAGCTAGGGCGTGGCCTGACTTTAGCAGGAAGCTGACTTTTCCTCTTATCTGGCTTGTAATTCCCCTGCACGTGTGCACTGCCATTCACTTCAAAGGGAAAATCAGGATTTTCTTCAAGCTCCATTTCTTCCAGAGAGCTTTCATCACTACAGATCCCCCCCTTAAGATATCACAGGCTGGCTCAATAACATTGGCACAGCTCGTGATACCATCTGAGGCTTCTGTGGTTCGATGTGTCTTTTCTTTTTTTTTTTTTTTTTTTTTTTTTTTTTTAAATTTTATTTTCATTTTGCAACAAACAAAAGAAACAACACACCAAAAAAGACAAAACAAGTATACAATAAGGAAAAGTAAACCCATTACCCCCCACCCCGATGCTTCTTCTCTACCCGATTATATCAGCATGTGAGCTCTTCCGATTAACAGTGATTATACATCAAACAATCAAAAGAGTATCTACAATACAGCATGATCATGGGACAGAGATATATACAAAGTTAGACAGTCAGATGAGAGCATTTAGCAAAATGTACATAGTCATTGAGCATCTTCCATTGAGACCAATGAGAAGGAGTCTGAACGGAGGAAGCGAACAGACGAGGTATTTGTTCATATTTACTGTAAAGACAGGCATGATTCCACCATTCATTGGGGCTCAGATGGAAGCTAATTTTCCAGTATTACTTAATTAGGGAAATAGCAATGCCAAGCATAAAGTTCGAAAGGAGATAAGCCATTTTTGGGAGAGAGGGGATCCCCGCAACTAGGCGAAGTCCCACTATCCTCCAAGAAAGGGGCTCCTGAGAGTGCGAGATAGACTAAATACGACCCCAGACCCGACGCCAGTAATACTGTAGTGCGGGATATTCATGCATAACATGAAGCAATGAACCAATGGCCGCAGGACGTGTCCAGCAACCAGTGCCCTGAGTAGTGTTCCATTTGTCTAATCTGTGAGAAGCGTAAAAAACACCGGTGGACTAGAAAGAAGAGGGTCTGAGTGAATGAGGCGGATCGGGAACCCGTGTCCCTCTACTCCAGATAAGGCTCCATTGCTCCGAGGTCAAAGTCACATGCAATTCTCTCTCCCATACTTTCTGCGCTATAGGGGTATCTCTAGTTATAGCATTACATAAGGTTTAGTAAAATTGGATGCTACACCCGGTGAACTACCGAGAGATCGGAAAGTCTCCAATCAACCTTATGTAGGGAATGCCGATGGCGGGAGTACTCTAGTGCTCCGAAGGCGATGCTGAAGTTGCACTGACCAGAGTCGGGAGTCTAAAGATTGCATAAGAGTATTAAAGGCACCTAAAGTGTCTGAAAGCATTGGTGGATAGTGGGAGTCTGATGGGAGAGTCATACCAGGGAGAAAGGTAAGAGGAATCGGTTTGCAAAGGCCCGCTTCTATATCTAGCCACACAGGTCTACTCGGTACTGAATCTTCCAACCAACGAGCACCGTGTTTGAGAAGAAAAGATTGAGGGAACACTTGAGTAAAATCGCCACCAAGTATTAATGAAGCATTGGCAGAGGCCAAGGCCAACTGCGCAATACTTGCATAGTAAGCAGGGTTGTCCTCATTCGGGGCATAATGCAAATACACGTGAATTCACTATCTCCAACCTCAAGGTGTACACGGGCCCATCTACCCTCCTTGTCAGCGCTAATATCAGGTACAGTAGCGTGCAAAGACTTCTTAACCAGAATGGTTATCCCGTACCATTTGGAAACGGTGGGAGAATAGGCAGCTACCATATGAGGCTTAGCATTGAGTTTCAGTGTTTCAGCAGAGTTTAAATACGTTTCCTGAAGAAACACTAAATCAACATGCTCATGGCTAAGATAGCTAAGGATTTTCTTTCCTTTGAGTGGACCATTAATGCCTTTGACGGTGAATGATAAGATTTTACATAAGGCCATTCAGAAAAGTTAAAAATTCTGAGCATGATAGCACACATAATATTCACTATGTCCCTCAAACTGACTGTATCTGGCTGTACACATGACACAGGAAAAATAAGCTAATACAATACAGTGAAGCGCCCCACATTAACAAAGAAAACCGCAGTACGGTAGAGGAGAAGCAAAACCCCAAAATTACTGGCGACCATGTGTCTGCGGGGAGAAACCCCAGAGAAGGCCGAAATTGAAAAAACACATAACCTGTAGGACTGTGCGTGCTCCGAATCCGACCGAGGCACACATCATGAAGGGATAGGAGACCAAAAAACAGAAGTCATATAGAGAAAGAAAGAAAGTCCAGGCTATTTCTGTGCTTGGCTATGACCGCCGCATCGGGCCCTTCAAAATGGCGGATAGAGCCGGCAGATAAGAGTCCAAGATTTGGGATTAGCGCATCTGCTCTGCTTCTTTGGAGTCTAAAAATGTTGATAGTAGATCAGGATCTTCGAACGTCCTGGTTTGGTTGTGGAGAGTCACTCGGAGCTTCGCTGGATACAACAGGCCAAAGCGAGCCTGTAGCTGTTGAAGTCGAGGGCGAAAAGCAAGGAGTTTCTTCCGACGGTCAACGGTAGGCTTTGCCAAATCAGGAAAGAAGGAGACCTTACGACCTTCAAATTCCAAATGATGATTCGCTCGGGCAACATGTAAAATTTGTTCCACTTGTTGATAGCGTAGCAAGCTAAAGATAATAGGCCGGGGGGTCGTGCGGTTGGGCGCCATGTGGGCAGGAACACGGTGCGCTCGATCGATTTCCAGTTCTCTGTGAAAAGTGATCTTCAGCAAGGAGGGAAGAGTTTTGAGCAAGAATTCTCTTATATCTCCTGCTTCCGCCCCCTCCGGCATTCCGAGGAGCCTCACATTGTTGCGACGGGCTCGATTATTACTATCTTCTAACTCCTTTTGAAGATTCTGTATCTGGCGCTCAGCCTTGTCCAGTTTGCCCAAGCGCACCTCGTGCGAGTCGAGGACCCCCGCCATGTTGTCCTGCCGTAATGAAAGACTTTCAAGTCGGTCCTGGAGCACTCCAAAGTCTTCTCGCAGGGCTCGAAGCGCTTCTCCATTGGACTGCACCAATTCCTTCACGCCGCGTATTTCCTCCAAAATCTCCAGGTGCATTTCGGGGTTTTCACGAAATGGGACCATCTTCTGTGGGGAAGACACCTCTGTTTTGGAGCGTTTTCCGTGAGAAGAAGAAGGAGACCCGAAGTCCAAGCGCGCTGGTTTATGGGCCGCCATCCCCCCGAGGTGCCCCGGTCAGCTCGGAGCGAAATAGTAAATTTGTATAGGTATTAAGTCAGGATTCTAAGTAGGCCTCTCGGGAGCTTCAACGCAAAGCGTCCTACCCGCTGGACATCAGGCTCCGCCCCCCTCTCGATGTGTCTTTTCTAAGCTCTCTGCTCCAGGGTCTATCATGGCGAGAGGGGCCAAAGCCACTCTGTCACGCCAGGGCTTCCAAACATTCTTGTGACAAATTTGCTGGCAGCCTCTTCTATTTTCTCCCAGATAGGACACTGGCCCTACAGGCTTTTCCATCTTATAAGGCGGTTGCCTTATTATTTCTCCTGGCGGTGTCACACTTTCCTGGGCAACCAGATTCATTTCCCCTGGCATTGGGGTCAGCACATCCTTGAATCTGGCCAGCAAGTGGGCAAGTCCTGCTTCTGGGCCCATGAAAGGCCATCACCGACTCTTGGTTTCGGGTCCCCCTTAGTCGGCCAATTGGGGCCCGAGGTCTTCCTCCGTCTTCTCCTCCACCGTCGTGGACAACCCCTGAAGGCTGATACCTCCCGTCAACCCAAAGCCTCCGGTTCCCCGGGTTGTTGTGGACAGGTGCGGAACCTCTTTGAGAGGGGGAAAACCTACCCGCTCGCAGATCAACTGCGCAATACGATCACCAGTGACTATCTTGAAATCTTCTTTGCCGAGATTGTAGATGAGCACTTTTATCGCATCCCTGAAATCTGGGTCGATAACTCCAGCTCCAATGTCAATAAAGTGTTTCCAAGCAATGCCGGAGCGCGGGGCTATGCGTCCGTAGCAACCTATGGGTAGCTCCATTTGTAAAGCTGTGTCAACGAGTGCCTTCCCCTGCTTTGGAACTACTGTGTCTTCAGCACTGTAAAGATCGTAACCAGCAGCATTGGCGGAAGCTCTCCTGTAATTCCCCTGCACGTGTGCACTGCCATTCACTTCAAAGGGAAAATCAGGATTTTCTTCAAGCTCCATATCTTCCAGAGCGCTTTCATCACTACAATATATGATAGCAGATATTAGCCACTTTGCAGGATATAGACTGGTTTGAAATAGTGACATTTTCTTTAACCTACATGAGATATTTACTCCCTTCTTACATATTTCTTGTTTGTCAATAAGACCAGGGAGGAGGCATCTTATATGACTTTCACTTTGACTCACTATTATGTAGAGGCTTTGTTCTACCCTCTTTTCTCATGCATTCTAGTCAAGATATTTTTTATGTTGTATGTATATATTTTTGACATGTACTTTGTTCTTACAATATCATTATATATTTATTTTATTTTTTATTTATTTATTTAACATTTATATACCGCATCTTCCAATAGTTCAGTTGCGGTGTACAATTAACAACAATTAACAAAGCGCAGTTTGTTTTACATAGAACGTCATAACTTTTACATAGAACATCATAAATTAAACAAAGCATAGTTTAATAAACAAACAGTATATTTAAGCTAGAACCGTGAGTATCAAGTTAACTAACGTATATATGCTTTATGTTTGTTTTAATATTATGATGAACATATCTTTTATTGATGTTTTCCCTAAGATGATGTTTTTATACATGTATGTTTATGTTTGGTATGGTTTTCATTGTTTTTAATTTTTTGATAAGGTCCTATACCCCTGACGAGGACTTCCAGAAGCCAAAACAAGGCCCATTTAAGGAGGGACTCTTGAATACCTAATAAAAGGATTTTTAATCCATTCCATGGTGTGGTTCATCATCCTGCTTTGTTGTATCCTAAGTCTTTGGTGAGACCTCATTTGGAGTGCAATTCTGGAGACCACACCGTCTAAACAATATAAACAGGATGGAGTCGGTACAGAGGGTTCGAACAAAATGGTCATTGGTCTTTGTTATAAACCATATGGGGGTAGACTTAAAGATCTCAATATGTATACTATAGAGGAAAGGTGGGATAGAGGAGATATGATACAGAAATGTAAATACCTCTGGGGCATAAATACACAGGAGAGCCTCTTTCAATTGAAAGAAAGCTCTGCAATGAGGGGACATAGGATGAGGGTGAACGAGGATAAACTCAGGAGTAATATGCGGAAATATTTCTTTACTGAAAGAGTGGCAAATGCATGGAATAGTCTCCCACTGGAGGTAGTAGAGAAGAGGACAGTATCTGAATTCAAGAAAGCATGGGACAAACACAGAAGATCTCTAAAGGAAATAAAAGGTTTATGGTAGTTGTTATGAAAGGGCAGACTAGATAGCCATATAATCTTTTTCTGTCATCATGTTTCTATGTCTCTACATATAACATCATGATTTTAAGTGGGTCAAGCAATTGAGTGGATCAAATATTAACATTTAGATCCTTAACAACCTCACTTCTAAATTGTGGCATTTAGAGACTTTTTTAATGGATAAAGGAACCAAGATAAGGTGGCCAACATGGCAATTGTTGATCTCTATGCAGAAAAGAAAACTAAGGTGGCCCCACATGACAAAGCTGACAAGGAGTTTCACACCTGCTCAATAGAATATTCTGAAAAGGTCTTAATTTTGTAAATACTACTACAACATGGACTCCATTGCACAATATAAGCCATGTGTGAGGACTGTTAGCCTTCTTGCTCTTGGAGAAAAATATTTGTCGCCTGTTTCATGGTAATTATGTTTATGTGGAGCCTGATTCCCTTAGGGGCACGTCTGGGCTGTCTGGACAGCCCCAAGCAGAACCTGATTCTGCACCACAGGAGCCAGATGTTCACATGGGTGAAGGATCAAGCTCTGAGACGGCCTGGCATGCTCCTGCCTACATGTGGGGACATCCTCCCCAACTGCCCCCCTGACTCCTGCAGCACTGCCCCCCTGTTTCCCTGTCGCTCGACCCAAGGCAGGGCAGCCGGGGCCAGGATTGGGCAGTGGGGACCTACCTGCCCCCAGCACTGGCCTTTGGGGAGGTACCGATCCCAATCACCCCAGTCCAAGCTACTTATTCCACCTACTACTACTATTGAGCATTTATATAGCGCTACCAGTCATACGCAGTGCTGTACAGACATGTAAAAGACAGTCCCTGCTCATCAGAGCTTACAATCTAGTCAAGACAAAACACAAAGCTATCTAGATAAGACAAAACACGGCACTTACAATCTAGTCACGACAAAACACAGAAGTCAAGATCTGAAGGCAACAATAAAGAGGTGAGTTTTCAACCTGGATTTGAAGAGGGCTAGAGAGGGTGCCTGGCGTACAGACACAGGTAGCTTGTTCCAGGTGTAAGGTGCAGCAAGGTGAAAGGAGCGAAGTCTGGAGTTAGCAGTAGGAGTGGAGGGCACAGATATAAGTAGTTTGTTAGAAGAGCGGAGTTCCCGAGAGGGGTTGTAAGGAGAGATAAGAGATGAAAGGTACTGAGGAGCCGCAGAGTGAATGCATTTATAGGTCAGGAGGAGAAGTTTGAACTGGATGCGGAAATGGATAGGGAGCCAGTGAAGTGACTTGAGAAGAGAAGTAATACGGGTATGGCAAGGCTGGCGGAAGATTAGTCGCGCAGCAGAATGTTGAATGGATTGAAGGGGAAAGAGATGATTCAAAGGGAGACCAGCAAGGAGTAGGTTGCAGTAGTCAAGACGAGAGGTGATTAGGGAGTGGATAAGCGTTTTAGTAGCGTGTTCAGAATGGAAGGGGCAGATTTTGCTAATGTTGTAGAGAAAGAAACGGCAGGTCTTAGCTATGAGCTGGATATGTGTGGAGAAGGAGAGAGAGGAGTCAAAGATAACCCCCAGATTGCAGGCCAAGGAAACAGGAAGGATTACAGAGTTATCCACAGAGAATGAGAAAGGAGGAAGAGGAGCGGAGGTTTTGGGGGGAAAGATAAGGAGTACAGTCTTGGCCATGTTCAATTTCTTTTTTTTTAAACTTTATTTTTATTACACTCCAAATTTACAATCACACTATCACTGAATAACATTGCAACATATCCACAAAGGCCATCCACGATGACTTCAAATCTCTTACATTCCAACTGGTGTAACTTTATATAGCCACATTCCCCTCCCCAAGCCATGTTCAATTTCAAGCGGCGGTGAGACATCCAGGCAGCAATGTCAGAAAGGCAGGCAGAGATTCTGGTCTGGATTGCCGGAGAGATTTCAGGCGTAGAGAGGTAGATTTGGGAGTCATTGGCATAGAGATGGTACTGAAAGTCATGGGAAGAGATAAGCGCACCAAGGGACTGGGTATAGAGAGAAAAAAGGAGCGGACCCAGCAAGGATCCCTGGGGTACACCAACTGGGAGCAGGGTAGCAGAGGAGGAGGAGCCACCAGAACACACACTGAAAGAGCGATGGGAGAGGTAGGAGGAGAAAGCGTAGTTACTCACCTGTAACAGGTGATCTCTGGGAACAGCAGGAATTTAGTCCTCATATATGGGTATCGTCTGTACCGACGGAGCCTGCACGGGAACGCTCCCCAGAGTCAAATAGGAATGCTTTTGGGAGCATCCCTCAGCACATGCGTTCTGCCTTCCCGCCTTTCCAACTGTCCCTCTTCAGTTAAGTTTGTAGCTGAGTGAAAGGATAGAGGGAGAGAGGAAAGAGACAAAGAGAGAGAGAGAGACAACTCCTAGGGGAGGTGGGTGGGTTGTGAGGACTAAATTCCTGCTGTTCCTGGAGATCACCTGTTACAGGTGAGTAACTACGCTATCTCCAGGAAGAAGCAGGAATGTAGTCCTCACATATTGGGACTCCCTAGCTGAAGATGCCAGGGAGATAGCCCCAGGAAGGTGCCACCATCGAAGGTGAGAATCCTTCCTCCCATGGATCTCTGGCATCCCACCAGGGTTGGTGGGTAGGAGTTGGTTTAAGATTGAAAGAGATTTTGAAGAACAGCTTGCCAAAGAAGGCATCCCGACGGGAGGCTTTATCTAGGTAGTAATGGGCTGTGAAGGTGTGTACCGAAGCCCAGGTGGCTGCTCGACAAATGTCATCGATAGACACAGAGTGGAGATTAGCCATAGAAGCTGCCATGGCTCTCACATTGTGAGCTGTGACATGGTCCTGAAGAGGAAGACCCTTACTCTCATAAGTAAAGAATATGCATTGGGCAATCCATTTAGATAAAGTTCTTATGGAGACTGGAAGTCAAAAATGACAAGGGTCAAAAGCTACAAAAGGTTGCGAGGACTTTCTATGTTGCTGTGTTCTTTGAATGTAAAAGGCTAAGGCCCTTTTACAATCCAAAGTATGAAGGTTTCTTTCTGCATTGGAGGCGTGAGGCCTCGGAAAAAATACAGAAAGATAAATTGATTGGTTTAAATGAAAAGGCGAAACCACCTTTGGCATAAAGTGTGGGTGAGTTTGAAGAACAATCTTATCATGATGAAATCTAGTATAAGGAGGATCAGCCACTAAAGCTTGCAATTCACTACTGCGATGGGCAGAGGTGATTGCAATCAGGAAAATGACCTTCCAAGTCAAAATCTTAAGGGCTGTAGTGGCTAAAGGTTCAAAAGGCGGCGTCATGAGCTGCCCGAGAACTAGATTTAGATGCCATGCTACCGGTAGTGGCTTGATGGGAGGTTTAGTTAATAAAAGGCCTCTCATAAATCTTGATAGGAGTGGATGAGAGGAAATTGGTTGTCCATTTAGAGGCTCATAAGAAGCTGCAATTGCACTAAGATGGACTCTTACTGAATTGGTCTTTAAGCCAGAATTTGATAAGTGAAGGAGATTCTAAGGGTATGACCAGGGCGTTTAATCCCTTCTTGGAGCACCATATAGTAAAATGTTTCCACTTGAAGGCATAAGATCTTCTTGTGGAAAGTTTCCTAGAAGCCTGAAGGATATCTTTTACCTGCTGGGACAGGTTGAAATCCTGGAGGTCTAAGCCTTCAACAACCAGGCCGTGAGGTGCAGGGACTGGGGATTCGGGTGCCATAGCGTCCCGTTCTCCTGGGAAAGGAGATCTGGAGCATGCCCTAACTCCAGAGGTGCAGCTTGAGAGAGATGCAGAAGCAGGGAATACCACGTTTGGCGTGGCCATCATGGTGCTATGAGAATCATGCGACCCCTGTCTCTCTGAAGTTTGAAGAGTGTCTTGGGGATGAGGGGAATGGGTGGGAAGGCATAAAGAAAGTCCTGACCCCAGTGAAGGAGGAAGGCATCCCTTGCCTGACAGTTGTGCGCCAGAATCCTGGAACAGAACCAAAGAAGTTTGGCATTCAGTGAACTTGCAAAGAGGTCTATGTCTGGAGTGCCCCAGAGATGAAATATCTTTGCCACCTGGTCTAGGTGGAGTGACCACTCGTGAGGTAGCAGTACTCGACTGAGTTTGTCTGTCCAAAGGTTTTGAATGCCTGGAAGATATACCACTAGAAGGTGAATTTGATGCTCTCTGGCGAGGGCCCATAGTCGTAAAGCTTCGTTGCATAATGACAGAGAGCCTGTCCCGCCCTGCTTGTTCACATAGAACATGGCTACCTGATTTCCGTCTGCACTAGGACTGTTTGTAGCTGAGCTGGGCATGGAACATTCGAAGAGCTAAATAAATTGCTCTTAACTCCAGGAGGTTTATGTGTAAACCAACCTCCTGTGGAGTCCAGGTGCCCTGGGTACAGAGAGGATTCAGGTGTGCTCCCCAACCCACCTGTGATGCATCTGTTGTTAGGGTGGCCTGAAAGAGGAGTTGATGGAAAGGAGACCCTAATGTCAGATTTTCTAATGATTGCCACCATTGGAACGACAAAATTAGTCGATGAGAGATTGTTATTTTGTCTGACAAATGACCCGTGGCCTGTGTCCACTGTGTGGAGAGAGTCCACTGAGCTGCTCGCATGTGGAGGCGAGCATATGGGACTACATGAACTGTGGATGCCATGTGTCCCAGTAACTGCAGTAGCTCCCGAGCAGTGAGGGAGGATTTGCCTGCTGCTTGGGAAGCTAACTGCATTATGCGAAGACACCAGCTTTGTGGAAGGAAAGCCCTTGCCTGTTTGGTATCCAGACAGGCTCCTATGAATTCTAGGCATTGGGAAGGAACTAGTTGAGATTTTGGGAAGTTTATTACCAATCCCAAGTATTGGAGGATTCGCATTGTACGAGACAGTGCAGTGCTGGCCTCTGCTACTGTGGAGGCTCGGATGAGCCAGTCGTCTAAGTAAGGGAAGACAAAAATCCCCAGGGTTCGTAGAAATACAGCTACTACTGCCATGCATTTCGTGAATACCCTTGGTGCTGAAGCCAGACCAAAAGGAAGAACCCTGTACTGGAAATGCCTTCCCTTGAAAAGGAAACTTAAAAATTTCCTGTGATCTGGATGGATAAGAATATGAGTGTATGCATCCTTTAAGTCTAAAGAGCAAAGCCAGTCCTGGCTTTGAAGGTATGGCAGAAGAGTTCCCAGAGAAATCATTTTGAATTTCTCTCGAAACAGATATTTGTTCAATTCTCTGAGGTCTAGAATGGGTCTGTGTCCTCCTGTTTTCTTTGGAATAAGAAAAAAGGGGGAGTAGAACCCTGCACCCTATTGAAGAATGGGTACTTCCTCTATTGCCCCTTGGGCAAGAAGTGTGGAGACCTCGTGATCTAGCAGATTGTCTGCAGAGGTTTGTGAATTGACCTGCTTTAGGGGTAAGTTGTGAAAATGAAGTTTGTACCCCTCCCCTACAATGGACAAAGTCCAATCTTCTGCTGTTATCTGATGCCATCTGTTGACAAAGTGGCATAACCTGCCGGGAATATTGGGGGGTTGAGGACCCCTCAGAGGCAGGAAGGCAAAGCTCTCTAGGAAGGAGTCAAAGCCCTTGAGGGGGCTGAACCTGGAGAGCTGGTTGGGCTCTCAGGCCTTTTGGTTTCTTTTGTTGTCTAGTTTGTCCCTTTTGGGCAACCTGACCTGGAGCTTGAGTCTGATGGGTATAGGAAGGATAAAACTTCCTCTTTTTGCTAAAAGAGTGTTTTATAAGGCTTTCTTTTGGCTGGAGTGGCTGTAGACTTTGACAATCTATCTAAGGTAGAATTGTCAGCATTTAACTCGTTAGCCTTCTCCTGCCAGTTCTTGCCGAAGAGATTCTCTCCCATGCAAGGAATGTTGCCTAACTTGTCCTGTACCCAAGTCTCCAAGTCTGATGCCTGTAGCCAGGCAATCCGTCATGCGCCAATGGCAATAGCAGAAGTTCTGCTGATGCATTCGAAGCAGTCAAAGGCTGCACGATTGACAAACTTGGAGACATCTTGAGCATGCTTAACCAGAGTAAGAAAGTCTTGTCTCTTATCATCTGGGAGAAATGGGCTCATAAGTTCCAAGTCTCCTGTGATTTCTTTGAGGAACATTCCCATATATAGGATATATGAACTGATCCTAGCTGAAAGCATGGAAGCTTAAAAAGTTCTGCGTCCAAAAGCATCCAAAGTCCTGCATTCACGACCTGGAGGATTGGATGCATGTCTTTTAGCACTTTTCCTCCATGGCTGACTCCACTACCATTGAATGGTGTGGCAACTGAGTTTTCTGAAATCCAGGACATGGTGGGACTTGATACATAGTATCAAGTCTCCTAGAGTGAGGAGAAGTAGTCAGTGGTGTCTCCCACATTCTGAGCATCAAGTTATGCAGAATTTCATAGACAGGCAAAGTAGCTGCCTCCTTAGGAGCTTTAGGATATTGGAGGATTTCCAATTCCTTTGCTCTGGGTTCCTCTTCAGGAGCTACTGTGATTGAAAGACCTTTAGCCATATCACGGATGAAATCCTGAAATGACATGTCCTCTGGAGGTGACATTCTGTGTTGGGGAGAAGAGGGATCTTCTAAGAGAAAACCTCTAGTGCCAGCAGAATTGTCAGAGTCTTCGGAATCGGAGGAATCAAAAGTATTCCTGACCCCGATGCTCCTGCAAAGCACGATCCCGGTACCGATCGAAGTCAGTACCGAGGTGACCCGCACTGTTCCCTCTAAGCTGTGCGCGTGTGCGCGCACACACACCTCGCTGAGCGAGCGCACATACTTTACAACAGAGAGCACAAAAATTACGGTTCTGATTCTGATAGAAAACAGCACAGACGTCTTAAAATTTAAAAGTTGTGATTGTAATTACTAGAAATTTTCTGCTTCATTTAGTAATCGTCTATTTTCATTTAATTTGATTAAAATCAATGTGGTATACATACTGTATTCTGACGTGTAGTCAAATTTTAAAGTATATAACTCTGAGTGTCGTTATGTGGCGCACAAAAATTTAACCTTCCTTCAAAAGCTGCACAGCTGATATTTTATGCGCACACAGCACACAGAAAATTAGTAGGAACATTGGTGACCCGGTACCACTTTATCCACTCCAGCTGGAGGTGGAATGGAAAGAGTTACCATTGGGGCTGGTACCGGCGGTACCAGCATCATCGGTGTCAGTACCGGTGTCTGTACCGGTATTGGTGTCGATGTCGGCACCGGTGCCCTTGGGACCACCGGTACTGCAGCTGAGAGAAGAGCTGCGATACTGCGTTCGATAGCAAGAAATCTCTGGTCTATCGATGCTGCCGATGCCTGGGTGTCGGTACCGGTAAGAACAGCCGGAACCCCTGAGCATGGCACAGGTAGTTCTTGCGAGGTTGAGGCCTCGAGAACATCCTGAAGCCCCATCGATGCTTTGGAACCCGAAGCCTCCTGCCGGGGCTGTTTTGCCGGTGTGGTTCCTTCAAGGGCAATGCCAATGGCTTCTCGATGCTTAGCAGGAAAGCTACCCTTTGAGGACCGGCTTTTGTGTTTAGTTACCTGAGATCCATGGGAGGAAGAAGAGGCCCTTGACGATGTCGATGCAATGGATCTGGCATCTGAAGAAAAGAGGGTACCGAGCTTTGCGGCCCAGTTCTGTCTTCCTCTTTTAGTCATCCCCATGCAGGAGAGACATTCAGTTGGAGAATGATCAGGTCCTAAACATTTTAGACACCAATCATGGGTGTCAGTGACGGAAATGGTACCGCCACACTTAGTACATTTTTTAAAACCACTAGTTGGCTTTTCCATGATTTTGGAAAAATGGGGCCTAATGCCCAAAATGGCGCCTAGCACCAAAACAGGAAAGTTTCTGAAAAGAAACAGTAGAAGTCTAGGGTTTTGTTTTTTAAGAAAAGAACCGGCGGTACCAGTAGGCGTCGTGCGGTAGGCAAACGCGACCACAAAAAAGAATTTTAAAGACGGAATTTTCTGCGGTGACAGGGAATAGGTCCTGTTGGCTCCGCGAAAAATGAAGAACTGAAGAGGGACAGTTGGAAAGGTGGGAAATCAGCGTGCATGTGCTGAGGAATGCTCCCAAAAGCGTTCCTATTGGACACTGAGGAGCATTCCCGCGCAGGCTCCATCGGTACAGATGATACCCATATGTGAGGACCACATTCCTGCTTGTTCCTGGAGATCCAGGATAGTACAGAGCCCCTAAAACCAAGCGAGGACAGGGTATCGAGGAGAAGGTTATAGTCAACAGTGTCAAAAGCAGCAGAGGGGTCAAGAAGGATGAGGATAGAGTAGAGGCCCTTGGATTTTGCCAGGAATAAGTCACTGGAGACTTTGGTAAGAGCCGTTTCAGTAGAGTGTAAGGGACAAAAGCCAGACTGTAAGGGATCCAGGAGGGCATGAGAGGAGAGGAAGTCGAGGCAGCGGCGGTGGACCGCACATTCAAGTAGTTTAGATATGAAGGGAAGGAGAGAGATGGGTCGATAGTTAGAAGGACAGGTGGGATCAAGTGAGGGTTTCTTGAGGAGGTGTGTGACCACAGCATGCTTGAAGTCTGCAGGGAAAGTTGCAGTGGAGAGCGATAGGTTGAGAATATAAGAGATGGAAGGGACAACGGTGGAGGAGATGGGGCTTAGGAGACAGGTGGGGACAAGATCAGAGGAACAGGTGGTGAGTTTGGAGGAAGAAAGGAGTGCAGTTTCCTCTTCAGAGATCACAGGGAAGGAAGAGAGGGTAGCAGAAGTAGGGGGGGGGAGAGTTGGGAGTGAAGAGGGGGAGGAGGGGAAGTAGTTGAGGTAGTGGGGAATTGGAGGGTGATCTTGTGGATTTTGTTATGGAAGTAGTCAGCCAGGGTTTGGGCAGGAAGGGAGGGAGGGACCAGAGGTGGAGGCACCTTGAGGAGAGAACTGAGGGTAGTAAAGACTCGGCAAGGATCAGAGGCAAGAGAGTTAGTCAGGTGGACGTAGTAGTCTTGTTTAGCAAGAGCTATTGCTGACTGGAAAGAGACAAGCATTAATTTGAAGTGTAGAAGGTCAGCACGAGAGCATAATTTGAGCCAAACATGCTCAGCAGAACGAGCACAGGAACATAGATAGCGGGTAGTGGATGTGAGCCAAGGCTGGGGTGTAGAACGCCTCACAGGACATGGGATGGGTGGAGCTAGAGCATCCAGGGCTGAGGAGAGTGCAGCATTATAGGAGGTTACTGCCTTGTCAACGGATTTAGATGACAAAGTGGAAGAAAGAGGTGAAGAAATGGTGGAAGAGAGAGCTAAGGGATCAATAGCATGAAGGTTTCTAAATAGGTTGGAGGAGATAGGACGAGGCTGAGGCAGTGGATGATGAATATTAAGGCTTAAAAGGTGATGGTCAGATAAGGGAAGAACTGAGTTACAGAAGTTCGAGGGTGAGCAGTTAGAGATGAATATCAGGTCCAGGCAGTGGTCATGCTGGTGAGTGGGGGCAGTGGAGCAGAGCTGGAGTTCAAACAAGGAGGTAAGGGAGAGGAGCTTTAAAGCATGAGGATCAGAGGGATTATTGACATGAATGTTAAAATCCCCAAGAATAAGAGTGGGGGAGGAGGAGTCTAGAAAGACGGATAGCCATGAGTCAAAGTCAGTGAGAAAGGTAGAAGACGACTTGTCAGGAGGACAATAAATAACAGCTACCCGGAGAGGAATTGGAGTGAAGAGGCGGATGGAGTGGACTTCAAAAGAGAGAAAGGAGTGAGACTGAGGTAGGAGGAGGGGTTGGAATTGGTAAGAGGGAGAAAGTAGAAGCCCAACACCACCACCACGGCCAGTGGGACGAGGCATGTGGGAGAACTGATAGCCTCCATGACAGAGAGCGGCAGTAGGTGCGGTGTCATCTGGGAGAAGCCAGGTCTCAGTTAGAGCAAGGAGGTGTAGAGCATTAGAGATAAAAAGATCATGAGTAAAAGCAAGTTTATTAGAGACAGAGTGTGCGTTCCACAAGGCACATGAGAAAGGGAGAGCGGAAGGGGAAAGGATATGGATAAGATTAGACATGTTGTGTGAAGACCTCTTCTCAGAGTGAGAGAGAAATGTAGGGGGGGCCAGGATTGGGGCTGATATCACCGGATGAGAGGAGGAGAAAGAGTAGCAGAGTATGGGGTAGAGAGGAGACAGTGCAGCGGAAACTAGGGTGAACATAAGATATGCTATACTGGGTCAGACCAAGGTCCATCAAGCCCAGTATTCTGTTTCCAACAGTGGCCAATCTAGGTCATACGTACCTAGCAGTTTCCTCAAGGGACACAGGTTCCACAATGCTTGTATTGGTTCAAGCATTGATATCCTGGGTCCCTTCTTAATAATGGTTTATGGACCTTTCCTCCAGGAACTTGTCCAAACTTTTTTAAACCCAGCTACACTAACAGCCTTTACTACATCCTCCGGTAACAAATTCCAGAGTTTGATTACACGTTGAGAGAAAAAATATTTTCTTTTATTAGTCTTACATAGTTTACCCTGTAGCTTCATTGCATGTCCCCTGGTCTTTCTATATTCTGATAAGGTAAACAATCGATCTACGTTTACCCATTCCACTCCGTTCATTAATTTATAGACTTCTATCATATCTCCCCTCAGCCATCTCTTTTCCAGGTTAAAGAGCCCCAACCTTTTTAGCCTTTCTTCATAGGAGTATCCTTCCATCCCCTTTACCATTTTGGTGGCTCTTCTCTGAACCTTTTCTAAAATCGCTATATCCTTTTTAAGATATGGCGACCAGAATTGCACACAATATTCAAGGTGCGGTCTAACCATGGAACGATATAGAGGCATTATAATATCTTTTGTTTTATTTTCCATTCCTTTCCTTATCATACCTAGCATTCTATTTGCTCTCTTGGCCGCTGCTGCACACTGGGCCGAGGGTTTTAACATGGTTTCCACAATGACGCCTAAATCTTTTTCCTGGGTGGTGGTTCCTAATGTGGAACCTTGCATCGTGTAACCATAGTTTGGGTTGTTTTTCCCTAGGTGCATAACCTTGCACTTGTCCACATTAAATTTCATCTGCCATTTTGATGCCCAGTCTTCCAATTTATCAAGATCCTCTTGCAATTTTCCACAGTCCTCTTGGGTTTTAACAACTTTAAATAGTTTTGTCTCATCTGCAAAATTGATAACCTCACTCGTTATTCCACTTTCCAGGTCATTTATGAATATGTCAAAAAGCAGCGGACCCAGCACAGATCCCTGGGGTACACCACTATTCACCTTTCTCCATTGGGAAAATTGGCCATTTAGCCCTACCCTCTGCTTTCTATCTTTTAACCAGTTCCTGATCCACAATAGTACACTGCCTCCTATCCCATGACTCTTTAGTTTTGCCAAAAGTCTCTGATGAGGGACCTTGTCAAAGGCTTTCTGAAAGTCCAGATACACAATATCGACCGTCTCACCTTTGTCCTCCTGATTATTCACTCCTTCAAAAAAACATAACAGATTAGTAAGACGAGATCTTCCTTGTCTAAAGCCATGTTGGCTGTCTCCCATTAGGTCATGACTATCTACATGCTGAGTAATTTTATTCTTTATGATGGTTTCTACCATTTTTCCCGGTACTGATGTCAGGCTCACCGGTCTGTAGTTTCCCGGATCACGCCTGGAACCCTTTTTAAAAATTGGTGTTACATTGGCGATCCTCCAATCTTCAGATATTAGAGATGATTTTAATGATAGTTCACAGATTACTAATAGCAGGTCTGCAATCTCGTATTTCAGTTCTTCCAACACCCTTGGATGTATACCATCCGGCCCAGGTGATTTGCTACTCTTCAGTTTATCTAATAGTTGTAATACATCTTCCCGATGTATCGATATTTTCTTCAATTCTTCCGCACCTTTAAATACCACTTCAGTCATGGGTAACATCCCTACATCTTCCTCAGTAAAGACTGAAGCAAAGAATTCATTCAATCTCTCCGCTATCGCCTTGTCGCCTCTTAGTGCTCCTTTAACCCCTTTATCATCTAATGGACCAACTGACTCTCTCACAGGTTTTTTGCTACGAATGTACATGAAAAGGTCTTTACTTCGCGTTTTTGCTTCCGCAGCAAGCTTCTTCTCAAGTTCTCCCTTTGCCTGCCTTATCAATGCCTTGCATTTGACTTGCCAGTGCTTGTGCTGTTTCCAGGTTTCGTCGTTTGGCTCTTTTTTCCATTTCCTGAAAGATGCTTTTTTGGCAACAACAGCCTCTCTGACCTCACCTTTAAACCATGCTGGCAGTTTTTTGGACTTCCTTCCACTTTTCTTAAAGCGTGGAATACAGCTGGTCTGGGCTTCCAAGATAGTATTTTTCAACAACAGCCAAGTCTGATGTACGTCTTTAACCTTTGCAACGAGCAATCCCGGATCTATTGCAATTCAGAAAAGCTTTGAAACACCACCTCTTCCTATTGTATTCCCCAGTAACCAATGCAGTTATTTCAACCACCTCACAGACCTCCCAAAACCAATAACGCTGAAACCAAGAAATGTTCATGATTCTGTCTTAATTTGTAAATAGTTACCTGTCTTAATTTGTAAATAGTTACCCCTGTTATCCAAGTTATTTCTTCCTGTTCAAATGTAAACACAAAGTACCATCGGAAATGTGTAAATTCTTTGTTCAATGTAAACCGCGCTGATGCTGAATAGTGCGGTATAGAAGAGACTTTAAATAAAAAATAAATTAAAAAACTGCTCCTTTTAGTTTTTTCTTAACTGTTTTCCTCATTTTATCATAGTTTCCCTTTCGAAAGTTAAAAGGTAGTACTGTGATTTCCTTACTATCCCTCCTCCACTAATTAAATCAAAGGCGATCATGCTATGATCACTATTGCCAAGTGGCCCCAACACCCTTATCTCTTGCACTAGATCTGGTGTTCCACTAAGGACTAGGTCTAATATGGCTTCCCCTCTGGTCGGTTCATGAACCAGCTGCTCCAGGATGCAGTCATTTATTTCATCTAGGAACTTTATCTCCCTAGCATGTCCTGACCCAGTCGATACCGGGGTAGTTGAAATCACCCATTATTATTACTGCACTGTAACTTTTGTTAGCTTCCTTGATTTCTTTGAGCATTTCATCATCCATTTGGTCATTCTGGCAAGGCGCTCGATAGTACACCCCCACTGCCATCGCTTTCCCCCTTTTACATGGAATTTCAATCCATATAGATTCTACAGCAGATTTTGCTTCCTGCAAAAATGCCCTCTCTAACACAGAGAGCAACCCCTCCACCAATATAGTTTGTACCCAGGTATCACAGTGTCCCACTGGTTGTCCTCCTTCCACCATGTCTCTGATACTCCAATCATATCTAACCTTTCATTTAGTGCTATATATTCTAACTCTCCCATCTTATTTTTTAGACTTCTAGCATTTGCATACAAGCATTTTAGAGAATGTATTTTACTCATACTAATTTGGCTATTGTTAGACATGGGTAATTTGGGATCTTTAAGCTCAGTCTGCTCAATACTTGAGGGCATTTGGGCTACTTTACTCTTTTGTGGAACCTCTCTGCTTTTGATAGTATCCTTCAAAGATACATTCTTCCGAACCATCCGCTCTTGGGCGACTGTCGGCTTTCCTCTAATATCTAGTTTAAAAGCTGCTCTATCTCCTTTTTAAAGGTTAATGCCAGCAGCCTGGTTCCATCCCGGTTAAGGTGAAGCCCATCCCTTCGGAAGAGCCCCTCCTTTCCCCAGAATGTTCCCCGGATGAGGTTGCCTTAGAGAGAGAGGAGATGGTTGGATGAGGGAGAGAGTGATGAAGCTCAAGAGCTGATGTTAGGGTAGAAGACAGAATGGAGGAGGAAGTGAGGGTGGTAAGGAAGGGATGAGGAGTGAAGGAGTAACGGTGCTGGTAGGAGGGGAAACAATTAGGGAGTATGAGGAAAAGGAAGACAATGTGATGTGGAGCCATAGAAGGAACAGAGGGACTATGCAGCAAATGTTATCTTGCAAGTGGTGAAGTAGCAATGCACAATACAACACACACTCAACAAAATCCTCACCCTCACTGCACGTATAACACACTCACACTACCAGATTGTTTGCTGTGATACCACCTTGATTATTATGATAAGGCGGTTTAGAAATACTGTTAAATAAAATAAATAAATAAATAATGCAGCGTAGGTTATTTCTACAAGCAGTAATGGAGTCTACAGGCTATGCAGCGTAGGTTATTTCTACAAGCAGTAATGGAGTCTACAGGCTATGCAGCTTGAGTTATTTCAAGCACTGAGGTAGCAAGGAGTCCACCGACTATGCAGCATGAGTTATTTCAAGCAATGAGGTAATATAATTACCTCACCTCCGAGGTGGAATAAGCAGCACGTTGCCCCTGGCCCGCAAGATGTATAGGGCGTGATCTGAATCGGCCCTAAACGTCCTGCCCCTGTTCTCCCCACACTCCACCCCTCCCGCCAGCTCTCCCCGTACTGCAGCTTTGGCTGTGTGGGGAGTGTTGGAGGGTGAATACAGGCAGGACGGCTTGCGGGGCTGCACGTCCTGCCGGGATGTGCAGCCCTGCAAGTTGCCTTGCCGAATCGGGGCCATATTGTTTTTAATAGATTTATACCATGTTACATCTTTAAAAACCCACTTAAAGCCCATGACTTTACTGATATGATGAGTAAACAAACTGAGCACACACACTACATATAGCTTTGCTATGGAAAGCTTGTGTTTGTCTTGATTTCTGAGGCTGTCTATATTTATCAATCATTGTTAGTGCATTTTTATCTTATTTATATTTTTTGTAATATTGTTCAGCTCTCTGCCATCTTCTGTGGCTGTTCCTTGCTCTGCCTCTACCTTCTTTATTATGGGATTGCATGTATATGTTTCACAATTACATATATACACCTTTAAATCTCATCCAGGTGATGCATGAAGGCCAAGGCCAGCTTGCTTTTCGAAAGTTCAGACACAATTCACACAGTTAGTGGGTACAACTGGCTGTAGTTTTATTTTATAACAACACAACATGACAAAAGATAATACAAAAATGTCTCCTACCCAAACTATGTCATGTTCTACAGATGGATGTATACATATGGTAATAGTTAACTTATCAGCTCTGCTTCTCTTTCAGCTTGTCTTTCCCTTATAATCAGCAACAGCCTAGCATTAGCAGGTTGGGGCTACCAGCCCTTCTTTCAAGTCTACTTGGGCCACCCCCTGCAGCAATCTATTTGTAGAGGGGTGATTGACCCTCCCAAACACACATACAAGGTCCATTATTAGGCCACCCCTGCCAGCAACACTGTAATACTAGCAGTTCAGCCCAACCAGCACTTTTATTTTTACTTGTGGCAGCACAAGGCTTGTTTCTTTTTTAGTATGGCATCCATCCGCTGACGCTAGGATTTGTAATGCTCCCAGGTGTACCTAGTGGACTCTGTCATCATGGGCAATTCAACCTCATTTTTGTCAGACTGAACAGGCAAGGATGGGGGCATTATACCACTGAACACCATTTAAAGCTCTGACACCCCTTCCTCTCCAAGGGACAACATACTACTACTGTATCCTCGGGCCTCACTGCTGGATAGGCAGACAGATGGAAAGCCAGTTGCTGGACAGGAAAAAGAGGTCTGGCCTGCTAAAGTCTGAATTAGGCCTCCTTGAGGCTCTCAGTTCCACCTCACCCTGGCCTGACATAGTCCTAACTCTTCCCCAGTCTGTTGAGTGCGTCATGCTGGTAGAAAGGCAAAAGGGGCAGAGAAGGAATATTGGGGGTCACATGGTAATGCTGCACCACTGCAGCCTCATTATAGACATCACCCTAGTACCACATTGTGTGTAGATACATGAGACAAAGATGAATAGAAATTTACAATATGAGACAAGGGAAACAAAGACTGTGTGTGCAAGAGAGACAAGAGGAACAACAGCTTTAGTTAATGCTATGTCTGGGTTTATAGTATGGATGCAACATAAAGAAGAGGAGAGACAGCTTTACAGGAAGTGTGACGGAAAGAGGGATCGGTCCAGGTATACTACAGTGACAGGAAAAGGCAGGTCATTGGGTATGTAGGGAGCATGTTCAGGTAATCGTTCTGGGTTTCACAGATGCTAACCGAACCCTTGCACCACTCTGAAAGATGTTAGAATCAAAGTCTCTGAGGTCTTCGTAATTCTCTTTCTTTCTTTTCTGTGAAGTACGGAAGGGTTAGGAAAGCCATTTTCATTGATGATTCAATCATTAAGCATGTCGATAGCCGAGTGGTTGGTGAGCATAAGGATTGCTTGGTCATTCACCTGCCTTGTACAAAGGTAGTGGACCTCACGTCACCTAGATAGGATTCTAGACAGGAAGAACCACCTCTTGTTGGATCTTGACTCACCTGATCTCCTTTGTGTTTCTTTACCATTCCCCCTAGATATATCCTATGTCTACAGCTACTGTGTTGTCTGTCTTGCTACTGTCATTTGTCACATGTGTCTGTGCAGCACTGCATACATTTGTCACATGTGTCTGTGTAGCACTATACAAATGTTCAGTAGTGGTAGTAATAGAAAACAGCTATCTTCTACAATGTGGACACCAAAGATATAGGAATGTGTGGGAAGGAGTTTCTGGAAGCCAAATTTAGGCTTTTAGGTAAAACGTTTAAATCCAGGACCCCCAGGGTAGTGTTCTCAGAAATGCTTCCTGTTCCACTCGCAGAACCCAAGAGGCAGGCAGAGTTCCAGAGTCTCAAGATGTGGGTGAGACGATGATGCAGGGTAGAGGGCTTTAATCGTCAGGAAATGAGCAACATTCTAGTTAGAGGGGGCCTTTTCAAAAAGGATGAGCTCCACCTTAACCAGGGTGTAGCAGGTTGCTGGGACTAACCTTTAAAAAGGAGATAGAGCAATTTTTAAATTAAAAATTGGGGGAAAGATGAGTCACCCAGGAGGGCATGGTTCAGAATAATGTACCTTTTAAAGAATTACCGTATATCAAAACAAAGAGGTTGGGACATCCTGCTAAAGAGGTTTCGACCAAGATAAAAGTAGTCCAAATGCCCTTAAATTAACAGCAGACAGAGCTGATAGATTTCAAATTACCCCAGTCAACTGATAAGCAGTTACTTACCTGTAACCACTGTTCCCTCTATGCTGTGCGCGTGTGCGTGCGCACACACCTCGCCGAGCGAGCACACATACTTTACAATAGAGCGCACAAAAATTATGGTTCTGATTCTGATAGAAAACACAGACATCTTAAAATTTAAAAGTTGTGATTGTAATTACTAGAAATTTTCCGCTTCATTTCGTAATCATCTATTTTTATTTAATTTGATTAAAATCAGTGTGGTATACATACTGTATTCTAACATGTAGTCAAATTTTAAAGCATATAACTCCGAGTGTCGTTATGTGGCGCACAAAAATTTAACCTTCCTTCAAAAGCTGCACAGCTGATATTTTATGTGCACACAGCCTACAGAAAATTAGAGGGAACATTGCCTGTAACAGGGGTTCTCTATAGACAAGCAGGATATAATCAGCCACATATGGATATTTCAATAGCTGCTGTTACAAGGGCATTTTTAAAAAGATACTAGGAAGCCCTTGCAAGCTGTTGGTGGGTTGAAGCTAAGTTGTATGGATATATCGATCTTGTGTGTTCCCCTTTTATTTCCTTTTTTTTTTTTTAAAACAGTCATGTCTCTAACAAGGGATGTCAGGAATGGTGAGCATGAGGAATATGGGGGGAGGCGCCAAAGCAAGTATTGTATGATCATCCCAACTGAGAATGATAGAAGTAGAATATTAACAGGGTATTGTAAACGGGAGAAAGGGGAGAAAAACACAGATAAGCAGAAAAACTTGAAATACTTCTGCAACCACACAAATGAGAGCACCTGTCTCTTGGTACTATGCAGACAGGTATGAATCTGTACAGAACCTTTGATTTATTTAGTAATATTTAGCTCACGCCTTTCCTGTAGTAGTTTAAGGTGAGTTACATGCAGGTACAGTAGGCATTTCCCTGTCCCCAAAAGGCTTACAATCTAAGTTTGTATCTGAGGCAGTGGAGGGTTAAGTGACTTCTCAAGTCCACAAGGAGTGCCAGTAGGATTTGAACCCTGGTCTTTCTGGTACCAGGCTGTTACCTAACCACTAGATTACTCTTCTACTTTGATGCTGAGGTATAGGGAGGAAACTAGTTTGAGCGCACCTCTTCTTACAGGGATGAGGGATGATTTGGTATTTTGACTGGAACTTGTGGGAAGACATTAGAAATATGAGACACTTGATAGGGCGATCTCAGAATGAGTCAGGCCCAAGTGTCCTAGCAGCTCTTGTGCAGACTGGTGTGCACTATTTGTGCCCACTTAGCATAGTTACTCACCTGTGGCAGGTGTTCTCCATGAACAGCAGGAATAAGTCTTCACGTATGGGTGACGTCCCCTGATGGAGCCACATGTGGGAACGTTTCCCAGCTTCCACCAGAAGCTTTTCGGAGCTTCCATCGCACATGCGTGCCTGCCTGCCTTTCCACCCACCATCTTATTCTTGGTAGAGTACAAAAGCTAGTAGCCAAAAAACAACTCCATGAGGAGGTGGAAGAGTTGTGAAGACATTCCTGCTGTTCATGGAGAACAGCTGCTACAGGTGAGTAACTACACTTTCTCCGTGAACAAGCAGGAAGAAGTCCTCACATATGGGACTCCCAATCTACAGGCTACTGAAGACGAAAAACATCCCAACTGGGGCAATAAGAACCGGAAGAAACAGTGTATGTGATCCCTCTTCAGGACTCAACCGATTCAATGTCCACAGCATATATCAACATCAACATTTGTAGCCTGGATGGACAGAAAGGCCGATAGGAAGGAGTCGAACCTAAGTCCCAAATAGTTGCCGGAGAACGGCTTGGCCAAAGTTACTGTAACACCAGGACAGAGGACCATGTAGCAGCCCTGCAAATCTCCATGGAGACCGAGCACAGACTGATCACAGACGCAGCCATGGCCCAGACATTGTGGGCCATGACATGAACCTTGAGAATCAGTCCTGCCTGAGCATAGGCAAAGGATATGCAATTCGCTACCCAAATGGACAGCGTGCATTTAAAGACAGCCACGCCTAGCTTGTTGGGGACATAGGAGATGAAAAGTTGTGTAGAACGATGGTGTAGACTGTTCTGCTCAAGGTAGAAGGCCAGCACATACTTACAGTCCAACGTGTGCAGTTGTGCCTCTGCCCAATTGGCATGAGGCCGTGGAAAGAAAGTGGGTAGTACCACAAACTGGTTGAGGTGGAAAGCCGAGATAACCTTGAGCAAGAAACGCAGATGGATGTGCAGCATCACCCTGGTTATGGTGAAACCTCGTGTATGGGAGGGTGAGTCACCAAAGCCTGAAGCTCATTGACTCAGCGAGTCAAGGTGAGAGCCGTAAGAAGAATGACTTTTGAGATCAGGAATTTCAGTGGACAAGTAGCAAGCAGCTCGAAAGGCGCCAACAACAGCTGTCCCAACACCATATTCAGATCCCACGCAACAAGTGGGGACTTAATTGGAAGCATCGACAGGAGCAGACCCCGCAAGAAGTAGGCCAGCAGTGGCTGAGCGGAGATGGAATTCCCTTCCAAGACCTGGTGGTATGCCCCGATCGCACTCAGGTGCACCTGAATGGAGTTAGATGTGAGGCCCGAATTGGAGAGATGCAGGAGGTATTCCAACAAGCTTTCCACCGAGCATGAGACGGGGTCCAGCGCCTTGTCAGCACATCAGAGCAAGAACCGGCACCAATTTAAGGTGTAGGAGCAGCAAGTCGAATTCCTGCAGGAGGCCAGGAGGACATCTGTCACCTCCCCTGGCAAGTTAAGCTCTGATAGAACTACTCGCTCAGCATCCACATGGGGACCTGATGTTCAATTGCAGTAGAGTCCCGCCCTCCTGAGATGAGGTCGGGGTCACAACCCAGCTGCTCTCGATGAGAAAGATGGAGCAGCAGGGAGAAGCATGGCTGTCTGGGCCAGTATAGCACAATGAGGGATCATGGTCCCCTTATCAGCCTGGAGCTTGAGAAGCATCTGCACTACCAGTGGAATCAGGGGGTAAGCATAGAGCAAGCACAAATGGAAGGCGTCAGAGGCCACCCTGTCCCTGGAAGCAATATGGAGGCAGAAGCGATCCACCTGTGCATTGTGTGGTTAGGCAGAGCTCCACTGTCGGAGTGCCCCACTCATGGAAGATGCACTCCATCACCCTCCTGTTAAAGGTCCATTCGTGAGCCTGGAGGACCCGGCTGAGGCGGTCCGCCAGTTTTAAGCTCTCTGGGCAGGTACGTCGCCTGCAGCTCCATGCCATAGGCCACTGCGAACTTCCAGAGGCGCAATACCTCCCAGCACAGGAGGTACAAGCCCATGTTCCCCTGCTAGTTGACATAGAACCTGGTTGTCCATCTGAATGAGGACTATCTGGTTGGTAAGGTGTGCCTGGAAGGCTTTGAGGGCATTCCTAATTGCCCACATTTTCAGAAAGTTGATCTGGTGCAGTCTCTCCTGCTCAGACCACAGGACCTGCATCCAAAGGCTGTCCAAATGTGCGCCCCAGCCCAATTTGAATGAGTCGGTGGTGAGTGTCTTATGAGGCGGCATTGGAGAAAGTGCCATGGCTCCAGCCACCACTAGAGGGATTCCATGAGGGATGCAGTGACTGCGACCCAGTCCCTGAGGCGGCCTGTGGCTTGTCGCCACTGGGGCCTCCTGATGCATTCAGAATCAGGCCATAGGGATCACATGCACACATGTGGCCCAATATGCACAGCATTCCTCGCGCCATTGTGTGATGGATGGCACAGCCCGCTTCCATGAGCCACTGCAAGCAGTCCTCGGGGAGGAAGGCCCAGGCACATGTGGTGTCCAGGAGGGCCCCGATGAATTCTAACTGCTGAAACAGTTGCAGATGCAACTTTGGGTAGCTGAGCACAAACCCAAGTCACTCGAGCAACTGTATCATTAGGTGAGCTGAGTGCCACGTACCATCCGGCATGGAGGCCTTTGTCAGCTAGTAATTTAAGCAGGGGAAGACAAAAATCCCCAGGGTCAGGAGGTAGATGGCGCAGACCACTAGGCGCTTTGTGAAGACCCTGGGGGCCAGCACATCTGGTACTGAAAATGCTGGCTGCCCAGCATGAACCGCAAGTATTTCCTGTGTAGAGGGTGGATCGGGATGTTCATCTTGAACTTTTCTCTGACCAGAAAGCAGTTCAGGTCCCTGAGGTCTAGGATGGGCTCGAACTCCCCTGTCTTCTTGAGGCAGAGGAAGCACCAGGAGTAGAATCCCTGCCCTATCTGAACTGGGCACTTCTGCCTATAGAAAGATTTCTTTCCTTGATGCTTCTTTGTGGCAGGGTCCGCTGTCTTGCATGAGAGGTGAGAGATGGTCACCTGCTCTGTCTCTATCTTGGCTGCCCTTTCCTGCATGGGCTTGCCAAAAAGATTCTAATCTCTGCACGGCATGTCTGCCAGTTTGTTCTGGACCCACTGCTCTAAGTCAAAAGACTGGAGCCAGGCCAATTGGCACGCCTTGATGCCCACTGCCACCACCCTGCCCATCAACTCAAAAGTGTCATATATAGCTTGCACCATGTACTTAGACACGTTCTTCCCATGGCCCACCAGGGTATGGAAGGCCTCCAGGCACTCTGCCAGAATGAGGGAGCCAAACTCGCTCCGGGCCCTCATAATGTACTACAAAAAGGGACTGCTACATCTGGAGAGAGATCTGCAATTGTAAGTATTTACTTCTGGAATTTTTCTAAATCTTGGGGGAAAAGGAATTAAAGCTGTTTAATCTGTGTAAATTAGAATCCAGTATATTTGTTAAATCAGTCAGGGCCTAGTATCAGCAAAGAGCTTTATTTATTTATTTACATTCTCTTATATACCGTGCTATTCTGCATCAGTGCGGTTTACATTGAACAAACTGAAATTACATTGAACAGGGCATTATAACTTGGAGATAACTATTTTACAGGGAACACTTGCCCAAGACCACAAGGAGCATCTGTGGGACTAGAAACCCCAGTCCTTCCGGCCCAAGGTTGCTGTCCTCTAGTCAAATCAGAGTATAATTTAGCATAAAATGAAAAACAGGGTCAGTATTCTTTGAGTACTGTCTTTATTCCACACTTTATATACCGCCCTTGTCGAAACATGAGAGCGGTCTACAATAAAATATGCTAACGCTATAGAAAAGGAAAAGAATTTCATTGTGTGATAGGAAAGGAAAGAATATCCAATAGGTCGTTAGAAATAGTCTGAAAACAGCCAATTAAGCGGGACTAGGGGAGGGGAGGTCAAAAGCCTGTTGGAATAAATGTGTCTTTAATGATGTTTTGAATTGTTGGTATGAGGATTCCAGCTGGAGGGAAGGTGGTAAGGCATTCCAGAGCGAAGGTCCAAGAAAAAAGAAGGCAGCATGACATGTCTGTTCAAGGTGAGCTTGCGATGGAGATGGTAAAGACAGACGGTTCGCGTGTAGTGAACGTAGGTGTTGGTAGGGAGTGTGGAGAGAAATAAGATTAGCTAAATAAAGAGGGTTTGATGTGTAAATGACTTTATGAGTTAAAATGAGGAACTTATACTTGAATCTGAAATGAAGTGGCAACCAATGAAGATGCAACAGAAGAGGTGTTACATGGTCTGATTTTCGAGCAATGGTGTTCTGGATTAATTGAAGACGTTGGAGTTGGTAGGATGGTAAATTGTCAAGGACAACATTACAGTAGTCTAATCTGGACATAACCAGGGCCAGTAAGAGAGTAATGAGAGAATCAGAAGGCAAGATGGAATGAACTGCTCTAATTTGACGTAATGCAAGGAAAGAACAGCGAGAAAGATTTGAAACGTGGTTGTGAAAAGAGAGTGAGGAGTCCAAAGTTATGCCTAGGTAACAGAAAGAGGAAGTGAGAGGGATAGAGGTAGAATTAATTTGAGGCGATATTGTTGGGCAAGAAGTACTCAAAGAAACCCACATAACTGTTGATTTTGCTGGATTCAGATGGAGAAAATTATCAGAGAGCCAAGAGGCAATGTGGGAGAGACAACTGTTTAGCTGCATGAGATCAATTTTGACCGGAGAGGTATGGAAAAGAAGCACAATATCACTGGCGTAAATATAAACTGAAACAGGGAATTGTTGGATTAGAAGGGATAAGGGGGCAAGAAAAATATTGAAGAGCAATGTGGAGAGAACTGAGCCCTGAGGCACACCATAGATTAAGGGAACAGGGGAGGAGGACTAATTAACACAGACAGTGAAAGAGCGAGTGGCAAGAAAGGAACAAAACCAATCATAGAGACGGGAGAGAAGGGTCCGGTGGTCAATTAAATCAAATGCAGCAGAGAGATCTAACGAGACCAAGAGGGTAATATCTCCTCGATCGTGGGCCACATGGATTTCATTCAAGAGAGCTAAGAGAACTGTTTCCGTGCTATGCCCGGACCTAAATCCTGCTTGTCGTGGGTGGAGAGGCATTAGTAGCCTCCACATGAGATGCTAGTTGCAGAAAGACAAAGCGTTCCAAAATTTTGGCTAGGAAAGGGAGGTTGGATACTGGGCGCCAATTGGATAAGGCAGAGGGATCAAGTGAGGACTGTTTTAACAAAGGATGTACAATAGCTGATTTCCAGGGTAAAGTAAAGCAGCCTGAAGACAGGCTAGAGTTAAGGATAGTTATAATAATAGGCACTAACTGCAAGGAAGGAATAGGATCTAGCTGGTAAGTGGTTTTTCTGGACTTAGTTAGGGTTAACAGCAGTTCTGAGGAAGTAATGGGATGAAACGTAGACCAAGTATGGGCTAATGCTCTATTTGCCGATGTGAGAGAGAGAGAGGTAGATTCAGAGGGGATTATTTCCTTACAAAAAGATGGGGTAACAGGAGCTGAAGAAGGGGAACGAGGAAGAGAGAGAGGTAAAGGAGGGAGTGCAGTGAAAGACGTACGTAGTTTTTGGATTTTCTCAGAGAAAAAAGTCGCTAAAGCCGAGGGAGTTGGAGCTGCAGGCTGGGGGGCGGATGCAGGGGCAGTAGAGGAAAGCTGACATAAGACTGAAAAGAGTTGCCTAGAAGAATTAGCGGCTCCAGATATTTCCAAAGTATAATAGGAACGGTTAGCCAATTGAACTGATGTACGATAGTCAGAAAACAATTGCTTGAAGCGCGACATTGTATCAGATGAAGGATATTTCAGCCGGCGGTGTTCGGCATGGCGGAGTTATGTACGCTGTAAGCGCAAGCCCGGATGGAGCCATGGGGTGTGGTTTGAAAGAGAAGATCTGGTAGCAGGACGGAGTGGAGCTAGGTTATCTAAGGCGCCAGTAAGAACGGTGTTCCAGAGATGAACCTGCAAGTCGGTAGAAAGAGAGGAAAAGTCTGAGGGGAATAAAGAGTGAGCTAAAGGAAAAGCAGTTAGGGTGGATGGGGTAATCCGACGACGTAAGCGAGGTGGAGAATGAATTGCAGAGGAATTACTATTATCTGAGATTAATAGGGCAACTGAGAAGGAAACAGAAAAGTGATCCGACCAAGGAAAACTATAAGACATTGGATGATAGTCTTGAACGCAAGTTAGCAGAAGTGAGGACTAAATCTAAAGTATGGCCCATGCAATGAGTAGGCCCAGACATATGCTGATACAGTGATAGGTCATGTATAAGATTAATAAAAATCCTATCTTTAGGCCTAGAAGGAGCATCCATATGGATGTTAAAATCTCCCAGAACAATAATATAAGAACATAAGATATGCCATACTGGGTCAGACCAAGGTCCATCAAGCCCAGTATCCTGTTTCCAACAGTGGCCAATCTAGGTCATACATACCTAGCTGTTTCCCCAAAAGACACAGGTTCCGCAATCCTTGTACTGGGTCAAGCATTGATATCCTGGGTCCCTTCTTAATAATAGTTTATGGACCTTTCCTCCAGGAACTTGTCCAACCCTTTTTTAAACCCAGCTAAACTAACAGCCTTTACTACATCCTCAGGTAACAAATTCCAGAGTTTGATTACACGTTGAGTGAAAAAATATTTTCTTTTATTAGTCTTAAATAGTTTACCCTGTAGCTTCATTGCATGTCCCCTAGTCTTTCTATATTCTGATAACGTAAACAATCGATCTACGTTTACCCGTTCCACTCCGTTCATTAATTTATAGACTTCTATCATATCTCCCCTCAGCCGTCTCTTTTCCAGGTTAAAGAGCCCTAACCTTTTTAGCCTTTCTTCATAGGAGTATCCTTCCATCCCCTTTACCATTTTGGTGGCTCTTCTCTGAACCTTTTCTAATAACGCTATATCTTTTTTAAGATACGGCGACCAGAATTGCACACAGTATTCAAGGTGCGGTCTCACCATGGAATGGTATAGAGGCATTATAATATCTTTTGTTTTATTTTCCATTCCTTTCCTTATGATACCTAGCATTCTATTTGCTCTCCTGGCTGCTGCTGCACACTGGGCCGAGGGTTTTAACATGTTATCCACAATGACGCCTAAATCTTTTTCCTGGGTTGTGGTTCCTAACGTGGAACCTTGCATTGTGTAACCATAGTTTGGGTTGTTCTTCCCTAGGTGCATAACTTTGCACTTGTCCACATTAAATTTCATCTGCCATTTTGATGCCCAGTCTTCCAATTTATCAAGATCCTCTTGCAATTTTCCACAATCCTCTTGGGTTTTAACAACTTTAGTTTTGTGTCATCTGCAAATTTGATAACCTCACTCGTTATTCCACTTTCCAGGTTATTTATGAATATGTCAAAAAGCAGCGTACCCAGCACAGATCCCTGGGGTACACCACTATTCACCTTTATCCATTGGGAAAATTGGCCATTTAGCCCAACCCTCTGTTTTCTATCTTTTAACTAGTTCTTGATCCACAGTAGTACACTGCCTCCTATCCCATGACTCTTTAGTTTTTCCAAAAGTCTCTGATGAGGGACCTTGTCAAAGGCTTTCTGAAAGTCCAGATACACTATATCAACCGACTCACCTTTGTCCACCTGTTTATTCACACTTTCAAAAAAACATAACAAATTAGTAAGACAAGATCTTCCTTGGCTAAAGCCATGTTGGCTGTCTCCCATTAGGCCATTACTATCTACATGCTGAGTAATTTTATTCTTTATGATGGTTTCTACCATTTTTCCCGGTACTGACGTGAGGCTCACCGGTCTGTAGTTTCCCGGATCACCCCTGGAACCCTTTTTAAAAATTGGTGTTACATTGGCGATCCTCCAGTCTTCAGGTATTAGAGATGATTTTAATGATAGTTCACAGATTACTAATAGCAGGTCTGCTATCTCATATTTCAGTTTTCAACACCCTTGGATGTATACCATCTGACCCAGGTGATTTGCTACTCTTCAGTTTATCTAATAGTTGTAATACATCTTCCCGATGTATCGATATTTCCTTCAATTCTTCCGCACCTTTAAATACCACTTCAGTCATGGGTAACATCCCTACATCTTCCTCAGTAAAGACCAAAGCAAAGAATTCATTCAGTCTCTCCGCTATCTCCTTGTCGCCTCTTAGTGCCCCTTTAACTCCTCTATCATATAATGGTCCAACCGACTCTCTCACAGGTTTTTTGCTACGAATGTACTTGAAAAAATCTTTATTTTGTGTTTTTGCTTCCGCAGCAAGCTTCTTCTCAAATTCTCCCTTTGCCTTCTTTATCAATGCCTTGCATTTGACCTGCCAGTGCTTGTGCTGTTTCCAGGTTTCGTTGTTTGGCTCTTTTTTCCATTTCCTGAAAGATGCTTTTTTTTGGCAACAACAGCCTCTCTGACCTCACCTTTAAACCATGCTGGCAGTTTTTTGGACTTCCTTCCACTTTTCTTAAAACGTGGAATACAGCTGGTCTGGGCTTCCAAGATAGTATTTTTCAACACCACCCAAGCTTGATGTAAGTCTTTAACCTTTGCAACTGCTCCTTTAAGCTTTTTCTTAACTATTTTCCTCATTTTATCATAGTCTCCCTTTCGAAAGTTAAAAGGTAGTACCGTGGATTTCCTTACTATCCCTCCTCCACTAATTAAATCAAAGGTGATCATGCTATGATCACTATTGCCAAGCGGCCCCAACACCCTTATCTCTTGCACTAGATCTGGTGTTCCACTAAGGACTAGGTCTAATATGGCTACCCCTCTGGTGGGTTCATGAACCAGCTGCTCCAAGAAGCAGTCATTTATGTCATCTAGGAACTTTATCTCCCTACCATGTCCTGCTGTGGCACTGACCCAGTCGATACCAGGGTAATTGAAATCACCCATTATTATTACCGAGCTGTAACTTTTATTAGCTTCCTTGATTTCTTTGAGCATTTCATCATCCATTTGTTCATTCTGGCCAGGCGGTCAATAGTACACCCCCACTACCATCGCCTTCCCCTTTTTACATGGAATTTCAATCCATAGAGATTCTACAGCAAATTTTGTTTCCTGCAAAACTTTAATCCTTTCTGACTCAATGCCCTCTCTAACATAGAGCGCAACCCCTCCACCAATTTGATCATCTCTATCATTACGATATAGTTTGTACCCAGGTATCACAGTGTCCCACTGGTTGTCCTCCTTCCACCATGTCTCTGATATTCCAATCATATCTAATCTCTCATTTAGTGCTATATATTCTAACTCTCCCATCTTATTTTTTAGACTTCTAGCATTTGCATACATGCATTTTAGAGACTGTTTTTTATTCATATTAATTTGGCTATTGGTAGACATGGGTAATTTGGGATCTTTAAGCTCTGTCTGCTCCATACTCAAGGGCATTTGGGCTACTTTATTCTTTTTTGGAATCTCTCTGCTTTTGGTACTATCCTTCAAAGATACATTCTTCCGAACCATTCGCTCTTGGGCGACTGTCGGGCTTTCCCCTATTATCTAGTTTAAAAGCTGCTCTATCTCCTTTTTAAAGGTTAATGCCAGCAGCCTGGTTCCATCCCGATTAAGGTGAAGCCCTTCCCTTCGGAAGAGCCCCTCCTTTCCCCAGAATGTACCCCAGTTCCTAACAAATCCAAACTGCTCATCTCTGCACCATTGTCTCATCCACGCATTGAAACTCCGGAGCTCTGCCTGCCTTTTGGGTCCTGCACGTGGAACGGGAAGCATTTCGGAGAACGCTACCCTGGAAGTTCTGGATTTCAACTTCCTACCTAAAAGCCTAAATTTAGCCTCCAGAACCTCCCTACCACATTTTCCTATGTCATTGGTACCGACATGTACCAAGACAGCAGACTCCTCCCCAGCACTATCTAAGACCTTATCTAGGTGGTGCGTGAGGTCCGCTACCTTCGCACCAGGCAGGCATGTTACCAGATGATCCTCACGTCCACCAGCCACCCAGCTATCTACATGCCTAATGATCGAATCACCAACTATAACGGCTGTCCTAACCCTTCCCTCATGGGCACATGGCCCTGGAGAAACTTTCTTGGTGCGAGAGGGTTTTACGTCACCTGGAGGACAGGTCCTAGTTACAGGATCACTTCCTGCCACACCAGGGTGATGCTCTCCTGTCACGTGACCTCTCTCCTCCATGGCCACAGGGATGCTGCCAGACTGGAGGTGGGACTGAAGGACTATATCCCTGTAGGTCTCGTCTATGTACCTCTCTGTCTTTACTTACTAAGGGTTGCTATGGATATTTATACCAATAAAACTGTACCTAATACGTTTAATATACCTTGTTCACCTGAAGCTTAATTAATCTCAGGTTCTTAGTGTATGACTGATTTGGATAACGAGCTTCACCTGAGAGCACCTCCTGTCTTTTAAGATGCGTAAGTACTGTGATAAGGACGCTTATCATAGCTCAGGAAGGTGCTATAGAAAAGGTGAAGTGACTCTGAACCAGCAACCTGTCAGTTCTGGTAGAAATAAGAAAACAGAATTTTCCCATAAAAGACTACCAGTCCCAGAATGCACCAGGTTTCCAACAGCCATTAGAGGAGCTGAAGTGGGGAAACGTGTGTTCAATCAGGAGGGCTATGAGGTAATCCCTAAGCACTCATCTCAAAGGGCAGGGCCTGATTCAGCACAGCTGCGCTGTGTTAGGGAGGAGCACTCATCTAAGCAGAATAAGGGTAGAGTTTATTCTACAGAGAATTATCCTCATTATCCTGAGAATCAGCTTGAGCTTGATCATCAGTTTCATCTGAAGGATCATCAGAAGCAGAAGCCAAACCGGACGGACAGAGAGGGAAAGAAAACCCTTTGGAAGAAGGAAGAGAAAAGCCTTTGAGAGGTCTAGAAGAGTCCAGAGCAGTACGTATACTGGGAGGCATTTCAAGGGCCAGCATACACCATTGGACTGGGGAAGGCCAGAGGAATGGTGCTGCAGAGCTAGGAATCTCCAGACGCTACCTGTGAGGGAGACGGCTGCACGTGGAAGGAACCCTAAGACCCGTGCCAGAAGGTATGTGAAGAGAGATCCAGTGTCCAGGGATCTGGATTGGAAGGCTGGACATAAGAACTGGACTACATACTGGCCAGGCTATATAGAGAGGAACTCTAACAGCAATGGAAGCTCAGGTATGAACACTGATCTATGCCCTAGCTATAACCTTTACAGACAGCAGGGAAACAAGTATTCTCCTGAAAGTGCTCCATTGAGAGATTCATCTGTGCCAATCCATGATATTGAACCCATGCTTGTTGAAGAAGGGGGAATAATAGCAGATGAAGATTCTGTTTACATGGACTGCTCTCTGTCTAAACTCCTTTGGTAACTTTCTGTTACAAAGTACAGCAACCATCACAAAGAAATACAAACTTGTTCTTTAATCTACTCAGAAAAGCTCCTGAAGCAGGATTTGACCCACACAGTAGAAAGCAAGCCAGCTAAGGGGTTTCAGCTGGATAACTGCTAGCAATTGAGCCTTACCTAATTGCTTGTGAGCTAGGAGAGAATCACTTCTGAATCTATGTGGGAAGATATAAGAAGTTAACCTGAAAAGAACAGTTTTTTTTCTCTTTGTAGCTTTTGGTTTGTTGTTTGATATATGCTAAGAAAACATTAGCTAATGCCTGACAAGTTTGAATGTTGTTTTCCTGATTCTGATTTTGTTTTTCCAAGTTAAACACTGGAAGCAAGTAACCTGATTTATGTGCTACCAAACATATCTGTGTTGGGAGAAATAACCCCATAAATAAATATCTTATTGGCTTTAACACTTGAGCACAACTAAATTATTGTCAGCAGCTGTGTCTGGTGTGAATGAACTACATTGCCCACAATCCCTTGCAAATCATATAGATATATGCACTTGCCAAGACTGTGAAGATTCTCACCCAGGCAGCCGTCTGACAGTACCTATAAAGCTATGATTATCCCAGGGGTGGGTAGGTGTGGGGAGGGAGGGAGGGAGGGAAATAACACTTATTAAAAGAGGGCTGCTACACAGTACCCTGTCCTGTGCTGCTAAGGTAAGCTATATTCTTATTTTACCATATATATGCGGATGACATTATGTTGTTCTCTGCATTCAACATACATGATCCTAACTATGACAAAATAGCAACCTGCCTCATGGAAGCTGAAAAATGGCTGCGTTCAAACAATCTGAAAATTAATTTAAAAAAAACTGAGGTATTAATCACATCAAGAAACACGAATTACACACCACCAACCGATATCAAAATTCTGAACTTTACCCTACCCGTCAAGGAAGAGATTAAATATTTAGGAGTCACCCTTGACAAGACCCTTAGTTTCACTAACCACATTAAGAAAATAACCAAAACAATTTATTACAAGCTTCGCTCCATTCAACAACTGAGGCCTCTTTTAGAAAATGATGATTTTAGAACTATCACACAAGCATTAATAACTCCCCACTTTGACTTTTGTAATGGAATACTACTAGGAGTATCTAAAAAGAGCTTAAAAATTCTACAAATGGCCCAAAATGTTACCGCGAGAATAATTTCCAAAGCCAAGCTAACCGACCACATTACCCCGATACTCTTTTCTCTACATTGGTTACCTATACCCAGTAGAATTCAATATAAAATCATATTGACCACCTTCAAATTAATTAATCAGATTGCCCCATCATACCTATCCACACTGATTCATAGTCCTACAGAAAATAGAATAAGATGAAGAAGGAACCTTAATACCATCCTAGTACCTGACTCAATAAGAAAAACAAAACAAATAACAAGTACCAGCGCCTTCTCATTCGTAGCACCATCATTATGGAATAACCTCCCAGACCAATTAAGGGAAACAAAAGATTTGCAAAAATTCCGAAAAGACTTAAAAACATACCTGTTCTCACAATACTACTCTATCATAGATAATGACTTGGATAAGACCTCCCATCCTCCGTAACTCACTAATGAATATACCAGCTCCAATACTCTCACTACAACTCCCATAGTAGAACTTAAGATGAACCATTAATATGTATATATGTAAAAACTATGTAATAACTTGTAAATAGTTCTAAACTCTGTTATACTACCTGTATATAGTTTGATTACAGTTCAATGTACCTGTTTATATATCACTACTTTTGTTCCATGTAATTCAATGTTGTTTAGATGTAAACCGCCACTGATCTTGGGAATTGGCGGTATATAAAAGATTTGCAAATAAATAAATAAATTTGATTTAAATTATAGCTCTTTGCTGCTGCTAGGCACTAACCTATTATGAAATTTAAACTACAAGCTCTCTGCTGGGTTCTAAATGTAACCAGAAAGCTCTCTTCTGTGTTTTAAATTGAAACTAAAAGTACTTTGCTGATGCTAGGCCCTGAGTGACTATTAAATTTAAACTACAAGCTCTCTGCTGGGTTCTAAATTTAACCAGAAAGCTCTCTTCTGTGTTTTAAATTGAAACTAAAACTACTTTGCTGATACTAGGCCCTGAGTGACTATTAAATTAAAACTACAAGCTCTCTGCTGGGTGTGAAATGTAACCAGAAAGTTCTCTTCTGTGTTTTAAATTTAAAACTTAAACTGCTGCTACTAGGCCCTGACTGATTGAACAAAAAATAGTGGGTTTACATATTAAATAGCTTTAATAGAAAGAATTCCCTTCAGAAAATTCCCAGAAGTATATACTCACAATTGCAGATCTCTCTCCAGAAGTAACAGTCCCTTGTTCTAGTCCTTCAAGACTGAGGATCACAGAGCTATGGGTGAGCTATTTATGCCTGTGCTGCTGAGGTAAGCTGTGACCAACTTCCTGGATGATTAACAGTCCTTGCTTGGATAGAAGGAGCCTTTCAAAATGTTCCAAAATATTAGGGTACTGGAGCACTGTCTCAGAGAGGGTCAATAAGAAAGCATCCTACTGAGCAGCAGGGACAGACAGAGGGAGGTAAACTAAGAGGAAGTAGAGTGGAGGAGTAGAGCAGAAGCGGAGAAAGAGAGATTCTGGAACATGGAGTGGAGGAGTGGCCTAGTGGTTGGGGCAAAGTACTTCAGGCCGGAAGGTCGGGGGTTCAAATCCCACTAGAGGACAGCAACCTTGGGCCGGAAGGACTGGGGTTTCTAGTCCCACAGGTGCTCCTTGTGGTCTTGGGCAAGCCACTTAACCCTCCATAGCCCATGTTCCTTGTAAAATAGTTATCTCCAAGTTATAATGCCCTGTTCAATGTAATTTCAGTTTGTTCAATGTAAACCGCACTGATGCAGAATAGCGCGGTATATAAGAGAATGTAAATAAATAAATAAATAAAATGATAGTGGAGGTTGTCAGCTCAACAATAGGGTAACAGGAACGGAAAAGAAGGGCCACGCCACCCCCAGATCTATCCAACCGAGGTGTTGAGACGACTGAATAGCCCAAGGGAAGTGAGCTAGATAATACAGGGCTATCCCCTTCCTTAAGCCAGGTTTCGGTAAGAAAACAAAGGTCATAGGAGTGTTGTTGAATAACATCCTGGACCAATAAGGATTTGACCGGAGTGAACGTCAGTTGAGTAAGAGTAGTTACTCACCTGTAACAGGTGTTCTCCAGGAGCAGCAGGAAAGCACAGTTACTTACCTGTAACAGGTGATCTCTGGGAAACAGCAGGAATAAGTCTTCACATATGGGTATCGTCGGTACCGACGGAGTCTGCGCGGGAACGCTCCCCAGCGTCCAGTAAGAAAGCTTTTGGGAGCATCCCACAGCGCCTGCGCGCTGCCTTCCCGCCTTTCCCAACCGCCTCTCTCCAGTTCAAGTTTTAAAGCTGAGACAAAGAGAGAGAGAGGAAAGGAAAGATAGATAGAGAGATACAACTCCTAGGGGAGGTGGGTAGGTTGTGAAGACTTATTCCTGCTGTTCCCAGAGATCACCTGTTACAGGTAAGTAACTGTGCTATCTCCAGGAACAAGCAGGAATGAGTCTTCACATATGGGGACTCCCTAGCTGTAGATGGCAGGGAGAAACCCCAGGTTGTGTGTCCTTGAAAAGGGCTCTACTTCCTCCCATGGATCTCTGGCATCCGACCAGGGTAGGTGGGTAGGAGTTGATTAGGAATGGAACAGGTGTTTGAGAACAGCCTGACCAAATGAGGCATCCCGGCGGGAGTCCTTGTCCAAACAGTAATGGGCTGTGAAGGTATGAACCGAGGCCCAGGTGGCCGCTCGACAGATTTGGTCGATGGACACAGAGTTTAGATGAGCCATTGAGGCTGCCATGGCTCTCACATTGTGAGCTGTGACATGGCCCTCCAGAGAAATGTTCCTACTCTGGTAGGCGAAAGAAATACACTGAGCAATCCAGTTGGACAGTGTTCTCTTAGAGATTGGAAGTCCTAAATGAGAAGGATCAAAAGCAACAAAGAGTTGAGAAGACTTTCTATGTTGCTGTGTTCTTTGTAAGTAAAAAGCGAGAGCTCTCTTACAATCCAAGGTATGAAGATTCCTCTCTGCACTTGATGCATGAGGTCCTGGAAAAAAGACTTGTAAATATACCTCTTGGTTCAGATGAAAAGGCGAGGCCACTTTAGGCATAAAGTGTGGATTGGTCCTGAGTACTACCTTATCATGATGGAACCTTGTATAAGGTGGATTAGCCACCAAAGCTTGCAACTCACTGATGCGGCGTGCTGAGGTGACTGCAATGAGAAAAACAACTTTCCAAGAAAGAAATTTCAAGGAGGTGGTGGCTAAAGGTTCAAAGGGTGGCTTCATAAGCTGGCCAAGAACCAGGTTTAAGTCCCATGCCACTGGAGGTGGTCTAATGGGAGGTTTAGTTAACAGAAGGCCTCTCATGAACCTTGCTATAAGAGGATGAGAGGAAATAGGTTGTCCATTGAGAGGCTTGAGGGACACGCTGCAATAGCACTCAAATGGACTCTTACTGAATTCGTTTTCAGACCTGCATGGGATAGATGCAGGAGATACTCTAGTAGAGAATTCAGAGGTATTGCAAGAGGGTTTAGACCCTTCCCTGAACACCAAATGGTAAATCTTTTCCATTTGAAAGCATAGGAATCTCTAGTAGAAGGCTTTCTAGAGGCATGAATAACATCTCTGACTTGCTGAGAGAGATGAAAATCTTGAAGGTCTAGGCCCTCAGCAACCAAGCCCTGAGATGGAGAGACTGGGGGTTTGGGTGCCACAACGTTCCTTCTTCCTGGGATAGAAGGTCTGGTGCAGAGCCCAAGTCCAGGGAAGGAGCTTGAGAGAGATGCAGAAGTAGAGGGTGCCACACTTGGCGTGGCCAATGTGGTGCTATGAGGATCATGGTCCCTCGATCTCTCTGAAGCTTGAATAGTGTTTTGGGAATTAGGGGAATTGGTGGAAAGTCATAAAGGAAGTCTTGACCCCAGTGAAGGAGGAAGGCATCCTTGGCCTGAACTCCCTGACACGGACTTGCAAAGAGGTCTATGTCCGGGGTTCCCCAAATTCGAAAAATCCTGGCTACCTGGTCCATGTGGAGGGACCACTCGTGTGGAAGCAGAACTCGACTGAGTCTGTCCGACCAAGAGTTTTGTGGGTTTTTTTTTTTTAATCTTTTATTTAAGCTTTTCTTGAATATACAAACAATAATAAGAAATATATATCACAAGTGTACATGAATCATCAAGAAAACAATTTACCACTCATCATAAAGATACACATCATGGAGAAAGAAACTTCATCAATCTACAAAAATAACGAAGCAATAAGGAGTAAAAAAATCACTCCACATAAGAGAGCATTAACAAATCAAACCTCCCCTATTTCCTCCCCTCTAATCTCCTTCTCAGACAACAGCTGATGCAGCTGAGCTACGTCAGTATATACATAACTCTGACCCTCAAGTGTAGTTAGGCAACGACAGGGAAACTTAAGGAAAAACGAAGCACCTACCGCTACAACCCGTGATCTTAACTCCAAAAACTGCCTACGCCGGGCCTGAGTGGTCCGGCCCACATCTGGAAACACCTGCATTTTGAATCCACAAAATAAAACATCTTTGTATTTAAAATAAGCACGAAGAACACGTAATTTGAGAGATTCGGTACCAAAGGTCACCACCAATGTACAACGTTTGGTGATGAGATCAAGCGAATCTTCCAAAAAAGCGGTAAGGTCCTGTTCTACTGAAACATCAACCGGAGGGGGGGGGGACCCCCTCCCTTGACGGTAGAGCAGGAACAGATACAGGAATACAATACAACTGCACCACATCCACTGTCTCATTGATATGCAAAATTTCAGAAAAATATTTCTTTAACAAAATTTCAAAGGAAAGCAGATGGGTATGAGGAAAATTTAGAAAGCGCAAGTTTCTTGCCCTTTGCTGATTCTCAAGTGCTTCCAGTCTACAAGATAATAAGGCAACATCCTTAATAAGAGAGACATTAACGTCTCTACCTGACTGGAGCATGTTATCAACACGGGCAAGAGACTGAGAGAAATCAACCAGCTGCGAATCAATAACCTGAATTTTATCTACTACAGAATGAGTGAACGTGCATAATGAAGAGACTGTTTTAGACAATCGGGACTCAATCTGCTGAAGCGCTAACCAAATGTCAGACAGAGTCACTTCCCGGGTAAGGGGAGATGAAAGTTCCCCAGTATCGGCTGGGTCCACCGGGAGTAGAGTAGGGACAACAACTGGAGGGGAAGAGTCCAAAGGTGTAGAGGACTGAGGAGGTTGAGGGAAGAGAGGGGGCATCCGGAGTACAGGGCTAAGCGAAGCCCCTTCCGATGACAGATTAGCGGGCGGCAGGGGTAGAAGATGCAGGTCCATGGGGGCCGCTCAGCTTACCTCGCTGACTCTCCTTAGCGACGGTCTTGTTCTCCACTTTCGCTTTGCGCTTCCCCATCGATCCAGGCAGCTTCAAACGTCGGTGTTCAGAGAAACCTTGGAAACACCGAAGGAGCACATAAGGAGCGTGTCATGCCCCTTGCGACACGCCCCTTCGGACACGCCCCCGCAGGCCGCGCAAACGCAGCCGCGTGTGATGCAAGCTGATCTTATGGGGCTCGGGGGGGTCCTCAGCACCAAGGGCGACCAATGAACGCCTGCAGTTGACCAAGCAGGGACCCGGCTCCCACCTGCTACGCCGCTCCGCGGAACAAAACACCCGCGGCAGCTCCCAGGTAGTAAAGATCTTTCCCCCCGACCAAGAGTTTTGAACGCCTGGAAGATATACTGCCAGAAGATGGATGTGATGCTCTCTGGCGAAGGCCCACAGTCGCAAAGCTTCGTTGCAAAGCGACAGAGAGCCAGTCCCGCCCTGCTTGTTTACATAGAACATGGCTACTTGGTTGTCCGTATGGATGAGGACTGTCCTGTAGCTGAGCAGGGAATGGAACACTCTGAGAGCTAAGAATATTGCTCTGAGTTCCAAGAGATTGATATGCAGAGAAGTCTCCTGTGGAGACCAGATGCCCTGGGTGGAGAGATCCTGCAGATGAGCTCCCCAACCTATTGGAGAAGCATCTGTTGTCAGAGTTGCTTGGGGTAACGACTGCTGAAAAGGGGACCCCAGCAACAGATATGGAGGGGACTTCCACCACTGGAGAGACCAAAATAGGCGACTGTAGTTTGCTATTTTGTCTGACAGGCAACCTGTTGCCTGAGTCCATTGGGTGGACAAAGTCCATTGAGCTGCCCTCATGTGAAGGCGAGCATATGGAACCACATGCACGGTGGATGCCATGTGGCCTAATAGTTGTAACATTTCTTGAGCAGTTAAATGGGACTTTTACTGTATCTGGGAGGCTAACTGCACTAAGCGTAGGCAATGGGCCTGAGGAAGATAGGCCCTTGCAGTTGTGGTATCCAGCAAGGCCCCTATAAACTCCAGAGACTGAGTAGGGGTGAGATGGGATTTTGGGATATTTATTACCAGTCCCAAATACTGAAGGACATGCATTGTGTAGGTTAGACAAGTCTGGGCCTCTGACTGGGATGGAGCTCGAATGAGCCAGTAGTCCAGATATGGGAAAACGAATATTCCTAGAGTGCGTAGAAATGCAGCTACTACTGCCATGCATTTCGTGAACACCCTTGGTGCAGAGGCCAGACCGAAAGGAAGCACCCTGTATTGGTAGTGCTTTCCCTGAAAAAGGAACCAAAGGAACCTTCTGTGTGTTGGATGGATGAGGACATGGGTGTACGCATTCTTGAGATCTAGAGAACAAAGCCAGTCCTGACTCTGAAGGTATGACAACAGAGTACCAGAGAAATCATCTTGAATTTCTCTTTGAATAGAAACTTGTTCAATTCTCTGAGATCTAATATGGGTCTGTAGCCCCCTGTTTTCTTTGGAATAAGAAAATAAGGGGAGTAGAACCCTGAGCCCTGTTGAAGAAGAGGTACTTCTTCTATTGCCCCTTGGGCAAGAAGGGTAGCAATCTCCTGACCCGGAAGGTTGAGGAGAGATTTTGGAGAATTGAACTGTTTCACCATGGTGTGGGGAGGAAGGTTTAAGAAATGAAGCTTGTACCCTTCCCTTATAATGGAGAGGGTCCATTGCTCTGCTGTGATTTGCTCCCATCTGGGAGCAAAGTAAGCCAACCTTCCTGGAATGGTGAGGGGCTCTGGTTCTTCCAGAGCTAGAAAGGCTAAGTTCTCTAGTTGCAAGTCAAAGGCCCTGAGGAGGCTGAGGCTGCTGGGCCGTGGGAGGCCTGGCAGCCTTTGACTTGGCCTGTTTAGGTGGTTGCTGACACTTTGCAGCAAAACAACCTGCAGAAGATGCCTGCTGACCATAAGCAGGATAATATCTTCCTTTTTAGAAAAAGGTGTCTTTTTGAACAATCTTTTCTTAACAGGAGCAGAGGTAGACTTTGAAAGTCGATCCAAAGCAGAGTTCTCAGCATCCATCTGAGTGGCCTTTGCTTGCCAATCCCTGCCAAAAAAGGTTTTCACCTATACAAGGAAGATTTCCCAGTTCATCTTGGACCCAGAGTTCCAAATCAGAGGCTTGTAACCAAGCAATTCTGCGTGCACCTATGGCAATAGCCGAGGCTCTGCTTACACACTCAAAAGAGTCAAAGGCTGCACGGTTGGAAAATTTGGAAACATCTTGGGCATGTTTGAGCCAAGATGAGAAATTCATGCCTTTTATCTTCTGAAATAAAAGGGGCTAAAATCTGCAGATGATCTGTGACTTCTTTTAGAAACATCCCCATATAGAGACTATAGGAGTTGATTCTGGCAGCAAGCATATTAGCTTGGAAAACCCTTCGGCCAAAAGCATCAAGGGTCCTGCATTCACGTCCTGGAGGATTAGATGAGTGTCTCTTTGCACTCTTTATTTTCCTCATGGCAGACTCTACCACAATAGAATGGTGAGGAAGCTGAGACTTATGAAAGCCAGGACAAGGAGGGACATGGTACATGTTGTCTAACCTACGAGAATGAGGAGAGGTGGTAAGAGGAGTCTCCCACATGCTCAACATGAGATCACAGAGAATCTCATGAATAGGTAAGGTAGCTGCTTCTTTAGGAGCTTTAGGATATTGCAAAATATCTAATTGCTTGGCTCTATGCTCTGACTCAGGGGCCACTGTAATGGAGAGGCCCCTAGCCACTTCCCTAAAGAAGAATATAGCTTACCTCAGCAGCACAAGACGGGGTGCTGTGTGGCAGCCCTCTTTTGATAGATGTTATTTCCCTCCCCACACCCACCCACCCCTGGGATGATTGTGGCTTTGTGGGTGCTTACACACCTTGAAAGACAGGAGGTGCTCTCAGGTGAGGCTCATTGCCCAGGTCGGTCGTGCACTGGGGACCTGAGATTGGTTGGGCTTCAGGTGAACAAGGTGTATTGCACGTATAGGGTACAGTTTTGTGAATGTAAATATCCATAGCAACCCTTGGTAAGTAGAGAACTTAGATCTAGACACAGGCTTGGGACTGGGATGCAGACGGCAGTCGGGCGGTGGGATGGGGGCTTTCCAGTCTTTTGCATTGGGTGTCACATGTGTGGTTTTCTCCCGGTTGGTGAGAGGTCTTGCGTGTGCATTGGGTGCGGGGGGCTCTTTGCTCTCAGGGAACGAGTCCGTTCTCTGGAGGCTGGAGTAGCAGACTTGGAGGGCATGGGACAGACGGAGAGGTGCATGGACGAGACCTACAGGGGTGTGGTCCTGAGGTCCCACCTCCGGTCTGGCGGCATCCCTGTTGCTGTGGAGGAGGGAGGTCGCGTGGCAGGGGAGCATCGCCCTGGTGTGGCGGGAGGTGGTCCTGTGGCTGGGACCTGTCCTCAAGGTGATGTAAAACCCTCTCGCACCGGGGACTTTTCTCCAGGGCCGTGTGCCCATGGGGGAGGGGTTGGGACAGCCATTGTGGTTGGTGATTCGATCGTTGGGCATGTGGATGGCTGGGTGGCTGGTGGACGTGGGGATCGCCTGGTGGCATGCCTGCCTGCCTGGTGCGAGAGTAGCGGACCTCGTGTGCCGCCTGGATGGGGTCTTGGGTGGTGCTGGGGGGGAGTCTGCTGTCTTGGTGCATGTCGGTGCCGATGGCGTGGGAGGGTGTGGTGGGGAGGTTCTGGAGGCTAGGTTTGGGCTTTTGGGTGGGGGGTTGAGGTCCAGGACTTCCAGGGTGGCGTTCTCCGAGGTGCTTCCTGTTCCACGCGCGGGGCCCAAGGGGCGGGCGGAGCTCCGGGGTCTCAGTGCGTGGATGGGACAATGGTGCAGAAATGGGGGTTTTGGATTTGTTGGGAACTGGGGAGCATTCTGGGGAGAGGAGGGGCTCTTCGGAGGGGATGGGCTTCACCTTGGCCGGGGTGGAACCAGGCTGCTGGCATTGACCTTTGAGGGGGAGATGGAGCAGCTTTTAGACTGGATGTTGGGGGAGGGCCGGCAGTCGCCCAAGAGCGGAAGGTTCGGAGGAATGTGTCTTTGAGGGATGCTACCAAGCAATGTTCCCTCTAATTTTCTGTAGGCTGTGTGCGCATAAAATATCAGCTGTGCAGCTTTTGAAGGAAGGTTAAATTTTTGTGCGCCACATAACGACACTCGGAGTTATATACTTTAAAATTTAACTACACGTCAGAATACAGTATGTACACCACATTGATTGCACTAGAAAATATTGTAGAACTTGTGAAAACCATAAATACACAACAACTTTTCAATTTTAAAAACGTCTGTGTTGTTTTCTATCAGAATCAGAACCGTAATTTTTGTGCGCTCTGTTGTAAAGTATGTGCGCTCACTTGGCGAGGTGTGTGCGCGCGCACACACGCACAGCTTAGAGGGAACAGTGCTACCAAGGGCAGAGAGGTTCCACAGGGGAGTGGAGTGGCCCAAGTGCCCTCGAGTGTGGAGCGGACGGAGCTTAGGGATCCCAAGTTGCCCATGTCTAACAATAGCCAAATTGGTGTGAGTGGAGTACGGTCTCTGAAGTGCTTGTATGCAAATGCTGGAGGTCTGGGGAGTGGGATGGGAGAGTTGGAATGTATAGCACTGAATGGGGGGTTGGATGTGGTTGGAGTATCGGAGACATGGTAGAGGGAGTACGGCCAGTGGGACACTGTGATACCTGGGTGCAGGCTGTGTTGAGATGATGGAGCTGATCAAATTGGTGGAGGGGTTGCTCTCTGTGTTGGGGGGGGCATTGAGTCAGGGGGGTTGGGGTTTTGCGGGGGGTAGGGTCTGCTGTGGAGTCTATGTGGATTGAAGTTCCATGTGGGAGGGGGAGGGAGGTGGCAGTGGGGGTGTACTGTCGAGCACCTGGCCGGGGTGACCGGATGGATGATGAGGTGCTCGGGGAGATCAGGGAGGCTAACGGGGTTACAGCGCAGTGGTGGTGGTGGGTGATTTCAACTGCCCCGGTGTCGACTGGATCGGTGTCACATCGGGACATGCTGGGGGGGATGGAGTTCCTGGATGGAGTGGATGGCTGCTTCTTGGAGCAGCTGGTTCGTGGGCCGACCAGGGGGGAAGCCATGTTGGACCTGGTCCTTGATGGAGCACCGGATCTGGTGCAGGAGATGGGGTTGTTGGGGCCACTTGGCAGTGGTGATCATGGCACGGTCGCCTTTGATTTGATTAGTGGAGGAGGGATGGTGGGGAGATCCACAGTGCTGCCTTTTGACTTTCGAAAGGGAGACTATGGTGGAGTGGGGAGAACAGTTGAGAGGAGGCTGGAAAGAGCGGTTGCGGGGTTGGGGACGTACATCAGGCTTGGCTGTTGTTGGAGGATGCTGTCTTGGAGGCCCAGACCAGCTGTGTTCCACGCTTTGGGAGGGGTGGAGGGAAGTCCGGGGAACTGCCAGCATGGTTTGGAGGTGGGGTCAGAGAGGCTGTTGTTGCCAGGGAAGCATCTTTCAGGAGGTGGAAAGGGGAGCCAGGCGACGAGACCTGAAGGCAGCGCAGGCACTGGCAGGTCGAATGCGGGGCATTGATGAGGCAGGCAGGGGAAGAATGAGAGGAGGCTTGCTGCGGAAGCAAAAACGCAAAGTAAAGACCTTTTCAAGTACATTCATAGCAAAAAACCTGTGAGAGAGTCAGTTGGTCCATTAGATGATAAAGGGGTTAAAGGAGCACTAAGAGGCGACAGCGGAGAGACTGAATGAATTCTTTGCTTCAGTCTTTACTGAGGAAGATGTAGGGATGTTACCCATGACTGAAGTGGTATTTAAAGGTGCGGAAGAATTGAAGGAAATATCGATACATCGGGAATATGTATTACAACTATTAGATAAACTGAAGAGTAGCAAATCACCTGGGCCGGATGGTATACATCCAAGGGTGTTGAAAGAACTGAAATATGAGATTGCAGACCTGCTATTAGTAATCTGTGAACTATCATTAAAATCATCTCTAATACCTGAAGATTGGAGGACTGCCAATGTAACACCAATTTTTAAAAAGGGTTCCAGGCGTGATCCAGGAAACTACAGACCGGTGAGCCTGACATCAGTACCGGGAAAAATGGTAGAAACCATCATAAAGAATAAAATTACTCAGCATGTAGATAGTCACGACCTAATGGGAGACAGCCAACATGGCTTTAGCCAAGGAAGATCTTGTCTTACTAATCTGTTATGTTTTTTTGAAGGAGTGAATAATCAGGTGGACAAAGATGAGTCGGTTGATATTGTGTATGTGGACTTTCAGAAAGCCTTTGACAAGGTCCCTCATCAGAGACTTTTGGCAAAACTAAAGAGTCATGTGACAGGAGGCAGTGTACTACTGTGGATCAGGAACTGGTTAAAAGATAGAAAGCAGAGGGTAGGGCTAAATGGCCAATTTTCCCAATGGAGAAATGTGAATAGTGGTGTACCCCAAGGATCTGTGCTGGGTCCGCTGCTTTTTGAGAAATTCATAAATGACCTGGAAAGTGGAATAACGAGAGAGGTTATCAAATTTGCAGATGACACAAAACTATTTAAAGTTGTTAAAACCCAAGAGGATTGTGGAAAATTGCAAGAGGATCTTGATAAATTGGAAGACTGGGCATCAAAATGGCAGATGAAATTTAATGTGGACAAGTGCAAGGTTATGCACCTAGGGAAGAACAACCCAAACTATGGTTACACGATGCAAGGTTCCACATTAGGAACCACCACCCAGGAAAAAGATTTAGGCGTCCTTGTGGATACCATGTTAAAACCCTCGGCCCAGTGTGCAGCGGCGGGCAAGAGAGCAAATAGAATGCTAGGTATGATAAGTAAAGGAATGGAAAATAAAACAAAAGATATTATAATGCCTCTGTATCGTTCCATGGTGAGACCGCACCTTGAATATTGTGTGCAATTCTGGTCGCCGTATCTTAAAAAGGATATAGCGATTTTAGAAAAGGTTCAGAGAAGAGCCACCAAAATGGTAAAGGGGATGGAAGGATACTCCTATGAAGAAAGGCTAAAAAAGTTAGGGCTCTTTAACCTGGAAAAGAGACGGCTGAGGGGAGATATGATAGAAGTCTATAAATTAATGAACGGAGTGGAACGGGTAAACGTAGATCGATTGTTTACCTTATCAGAATATAGAAAGACTAGGGGACATGCAATGAAGCTACAGGGTAAACTATTTAAGACTAATAAAAGAAAATATTTTTTCACTCAACGTGTAATCAAACTCTGGAATTTGTTACCGGAGGATGTAGTAAAGGCTGTTAGTGTAGCTGGGTTTAAAAAAGGTTTGGACAAGTTCTTGGAGGAAAGGTCCATAAACCATTATTAAGAAGGGACCCAGGATATCAATGCTTGAACCAATAGAAGCATTGTGGAACCTGTGTCACTTGGGGAAACTGCTAGGTACTGTGACATGGTGAATTCCTCCAGCTCTGTAGAAAGAGCCAAAGAGGAGAAATCAGGGGCAGTGCTGGAGTGTAAACAGAAGCACATGGCTGGTAGTTACCAGGGAAACCAAGCACAGGAGAAAGAAATACGCCCTTGCTACCAGTTAGCTCAGGACTCAAGAGCTGATTCAGAGCACCTGCTAGGGGGAGGAGTCAGGCACTACCCTAAAGAGCAGATACATAAAGAGGCTCAGCTGGGAAGTTCATTAGAAGCTGGAAGGAGAGATCCGTTAGAAGCTGGAAGGGAGTGTCTATTAGGAGTTCCAGAGAAAGTTCCAGCACAGGTTCAGCTGGGAGGTTACTTACAAGGCCAGCCGAGGGTTCCGGTGAGAAGCCAGCTAACCCAGGAGGAGGACCGGGGAAGAGTCCAGGTTCCAAGCCCAGGGCCAGAGCTGAGTTCAAAGGTAAAAGGAGAACCTTTTACAAAGCTTTATTCAAGAAAAGGATACGGCAGAAGCAAGCCAGGCTGTCTGCAATATCCTGCGGATTACCAAGAGGAGAGAAAGCCAGGAAGGCAGTTTCAGCATTCATTGCACAAAGTAGGTGGAGATTCCACTACCGGGTCCAAAGCCCAGAGAAAACCCTTTGCAGCCAAGCACAGAGGTAAGCCCAAAGGCTGGGATTTTTATAATCAAGGTGATTCTACTTACCCAGAAGGTTGGGGCATTGATTATAATGACTGTAATGAAAAGGACTGTTTTAAGCAATACATGATTCAAGAATATAATACAAAGCTTAAAGCAGGGAGGAAGGGCGGAGCCCAAGAAACCACAATACAAACATTTCCTATCTCTCAGGAGGACTTAATGGAAATAGAGCCAGGTTTTGAAAGTGTCTCTGAAGATATGATGGACAGTACGTTCACAATATCTGATGAAGTATTATCCCTGCGCTGAATGTATGCCTTGCAGAGAAGTACAGAGGTATTGAGATAAAAAGTACAGAGCCGGGAAAACAGAGCTGTTTCATTCTGTTTGCTGAGAAGCAACTGTTTTGTGCTGAAGGAAGCTGTTTATGTTGGAAACTTTACTTTGTCCTTTTGCCAGAGGTGTCTGGTTTTGTTACCTTTATTTCCTTGTTGAAAATCCGCCCCGGGAGGGGAAATAAATCCTTGTTGCCTTAACCACTTTTTGAAGTCACACTACTCTTCCTTGGACAGTGACAGAAACTACATATCCCAAGAGGCTTTGCTTTAGGAACTTGTAGAGTAGCTGTTCAGGAAGAAAACAACCCGCTTAAACCCTACCTGCTCTTGCTGGAGGGCACTAAAGAAGCGGGGTCACAGTACATATGACCTATATGGGCCACTGTTGGAAACAGAATACTGGGCTTGATGGACCTTGGTTTGACCGAGTATGACATATCTTATGTTCTTATGTCTTGAAAAGACAAGTCTTCTGGAGGAGACATTCTTCGTTTTGGAGAAGCAGACTCCTGAGGAAGAAGTACCGGTGCCTCAACAGAAGCCTCCGACTCATCAGAGTCTTTGGAGGAATCAAAGTATCGCCTGTCTGGATGCTCCTGTAAAGCCCGATACGCGTACCGAGTGGGATCGACATCGGGAGTAAGCGGTACCGGTTCGGTACCGATGGGCATCATAGGACAGGGTACCGTTGCAGTCGACACCGAAGCCGATGTCGATGCAATCGGTACTGGCATCGGGAACGATACCGGTGCCGGAGTCGGTAACAGCAACGGAGATTGTTGCTGTACCGGAGGCGTCAAAGCCTGCATAAACGCCGTTAGGGTGCGCTGCATGGACAGAATCTTCAGATCCATCGATGCCACCAGAGTCTGGATGTCGGTACCAGTGGAAGCCACAGGTACCCCAGAATACGGCAACAGGTGATCGGTCGAGGCCGAGCCATCGATGTCAACCTGTGACCCCATAGACAATGCTTTGGAAGCCGGAATTCCCGCCGGGGTAGTTTTGCCGGTGCGGAATCCTCGAGGACAAGCCCGGAGGCATCTCGATGCTTAGAGGGAGATTTGCCCTTCGAGGACCGGCTAGATTTATGTTTGGTTACCTGAGATCCATGGGAGGAAGAAGCAGCCCTGGAAGACGTCGATGCCACCGAGGCTGCATCAGAGGGAAACAGGGTACTGAGCTTGGCTGCTCAGTTCTACCGACCTCTTTTAGACATCATGGTACAGGACACACAATCCGTGATGGAATGGTCAGGACCCAAACATTTTAGACACCAATCATGGGTGTCGGTGACAGAAATAGTACCACCACATTTCGTGCACTTTTTGAACCCGGAAGCGGGCTTCTCCATGAGGAGAAAAATATTCAGGCCTAAGGCCCAAACTGAAAATGCACAGTTGAAGAAAGAAAAGTTGTTTGTTGTTTTTTTTAAGAAAGAAAAGAAAAGACCGGCGGTACCGGTCTGACGTCGAAGAAGGCAGACGCGACACAGAAAAATAAAGAAAGAACTTCTTCTGTGGTGACAGGAACACGACCTGCTGGCTCCGCGGAAAAGAAGAACTGGAGAGAGGCGGTTGGGAAAGGCGGGAAGGCAGCACGCAGGCGCTGTGGGATGCTCCCAAAAGCTTTCTTACTGGACGCTGAGGAGCGTTCCCGCGCAGGCTCCGTCGGTACCGACGATACCCATATGTGAAGACTCATTCCTGTTTGTTCCTGGAGATTCAGTCCTCACATATGGGTGACATCAACGTCGATGGAGCCCTTGCGGAGCATTTCCCCAGCTTTCCAAGAAAGCCTTTGGGAATGCAGGCACGCATGCACGGTTCCCTTCCCACCTAAAGGTGCCATCATGCTCAGTCAAATGACATAGCTAAAAACAGCACACAAAAATGTAAAAATAAACTATGTACAACTGCAACTCCCAGGGGAGGAGGGAGGGTTGTGAGGACTGATTCCTGCTGCTCCTGGAGAACACCTGTTACAGGTGAGTAACTACTCTTTCTCCAGGACCAAGCAAGAAGTCAGTCCTCACATATGGGTGACTCCCTAGCTCTGGGCTACCAAGGAACCCAGGCTGAACAAGAGAACTCCCTCTAGTCCCAGCATCAAAGAAAGGCTTTTCACTGACAGAACCTCCACCAGTAGCCCAACGGAGGGCTGGAGGGCAGGAGTTGCCTAAACCTCAAAGAGATTCCGGAGAACTGCCTGGCCAAAAGCACTGTCCCTACGGGACTCCCTTTCCAGACAGTAATGGGCCGCAAAAGTCTGGCTTGAGGACCAAGTTGCAGCCCTGCAGATGTCCACCAACGGTACAGAGCGGAGGTGAGCCCCTGAGGCAGCCATTGACCTGACACGATGGGCCGTGACCCGACCCTGCAAAGGAAGGTCAGCCGCCCTGTAAGCCCAGGTGATACAGTCAGCCACCCAGGTGGACAAAGTACGCTTGGACACAGCTAACCCCAAATTATTAGGGTCAAAAAATATGAAGAGCTGAGTAGCTCTTCTATGCCCCTGCGTACGGTCAAGGTAGAAGGATAAGGCCCTCCTACAGTCCAGGGTATGCAGGACTGCTTCAGCCTGGCTTGCATGAGGCCCAGGGAAGAATGTTGGAAGAACCACCTCTTGGTTAAGGTGGAAGGAGGAGACAACTTTTGGGAGGAACTTTGGATGAGTCCTAAGGACTACTGTCACGGGCCTCATGGTAAGAGACTCTGTAGACCCTCTAGGCGACTGCCTAGGGGTATTGTGGTTATGATTGATCTGCCTTCTCTTCTGTACACAGAGTCAGTCAGTCAAAGTGGTAAAGCAAAATAGGGTTTTATTTCCGTTCCCTGGCGGATATCATTTCTTTCCAAAAGCACACAGAACAATAAACAAAACTAAACGAAGACAGCTGGAATGTTATTTCTTTCTTCCTTGTTCCTTTCACAAGTTACATCAGCATAAAGATGTTATTTCATCTGATAAACAGATTGTACAATCCATCGGCTCCGGCTCTGAGTAAGTGTTACTGCTTTCCCACTGTGTTAAGCCTGGACTGCATCTATCACTCCCCGGGTCACATTCACTGCATGTGCTGGAGCTGGGTTCATTTACTGTGGGAAGATAAGCTTTCTTTTCTCCCAGACACTTGTCTAAATCAGGATTATAAAAACCTGCTGTAGAGAAAATCTCTTTATGGTAAGCCTCCCTTGGCTCCCTTACTTGGAAGTCTGCATGCCTTCCTATATTGAAACTCTGCCCAGGGTAATGCTTGTTAAAACTCCCAGCTTCTCTTCTCTCCCAAACACAAGGCTTTAAACTTGTTACCTTACAGGACGTTCTGTAGTTAGCTGTGGGGTTTCTTTCTCCTGGCAAAGCTTTACTGGCTTGAAGAAAGTTTCTCCGTGACTTGGGTAATTCCCCCAAGGTAATGTCCCACTTCCTGTTTGAGTGGAAAACCTCTCCGGTACTATCTCTCCAGAGATCAGTTTCTCTACTGCTCCACTGCCCTTTCCTGGAGCTTCCCTTGAGAGCTCTTGGTCCTCCCAGACCTCCAAAGTCTCTCCTGGAATTGGAACATCTCCTGGGACTCTGTGTCTCTCTCTGTCTCTGAGTCTGGCTTGTCTGATGCTGGATCTCCACCTGCATCTGACTGCCACTCTCCTCCTCAGAGTCAGTCTGGCTCTCCTTGTTGCATTCGCTCCTGCTTCCCCTCTTGCTTCCCTTCTTGCTTCCTCTTCCTGGTTCTAACCAGGGCTTTTTGTACCTCCCCCCTCTGCACATTACATCAGCTTCTGGGGACAGGTGTTTCTGATGAAATTCCTCAATTCTATCTGCGTCACTGCTAAGGAAAGGAAACCTCATTTTAAACCTCTTCTGTTCTACTTGTGCTGACGGCACCGGCTGCTCAGCCATTCTTAGACATGCTGAATCCTCCTGCCCAGCCAAGTTTGAGGTGAGTTCTTCACTCCCACTAACCTCCATTGGTTCCACTGTATCACATATCCCCCTCTTAAGACATTCCGGGATGGGGAACTATCATTCTCACAGCCCGGAATCCTGGACAACGCATCGGCGTTTAAATGTAGCTTGCCTGCCCTATCGTGAATGGTGAAACTGAAAGCCTGCAATGCGAGGTGCCAGCGGGTGAGGCGAGGGTTGTGATTATGCATCGTGCCTAACCATTTTAAAGGGGCATGGTCAGTACTGAGCACAAAATGCCGACCAGTGAAGTAAAAGCGGAGCGCTTCAATCGCCCACTTAATAGCGAGGCATTCCTTTTCGATAGTGGAGTAATTGCCTTCCGCCTTGGACAACTTTCTACTCAAGTATAACATGGGGTGTTCAGAACCCTCAAACTCCTGGGAGAGTACTGCACCTAGCCCAGACTCTGATGCGTCTGTCTGTAAGATAAACGTGCGCTCAAAATCCACCCCATACAGGACCGGGGCCTTACATAACTTCCCCTTCAGCAGTGTGAAGGCGGCCTCCGCTTCCGGTGTCCATCGCAAGTTATTGGGGGCGTTTTTCTGCAGCATCTCTGTCAGAACTGTGCTCTCCTCGGCGAACCTGGGTATGAAGCGCCGGTAGTACCCGATCAAACCCAGGAAACTCCTGAGTTGCTTCTTGTTCACAGGCCTCTGAAAACTTTGCATGCTTTCGATCTTATTTTGCAAGGGTCGAACCATCCACTTCCCCACCATGTGTCCCAAGTACTTTACTTCTGTTCCTGCGAACAGACACTTCCCCGGATTCAATGTTAATCCGGCTTGCCTTAAGGCCTTTAGCACCGCTCCCACCCGTGGAAGATGTTGCGCCCATGTGGTACTATGGATAACGATGTCATCCATGTAAGCTTCCGCAGCAAGCTTCTTCTCAAATTCTCCCTTTGCCTTCTTTATCAATGCCTTGCATTTGACCTGCCAGTGCTTGTGCTGTTTCCAGGTTTCGTTGTTTGGCTCTTTTTTCCATTTCCTGAAAGATGCTTTTTTGGCAACAACAGCCTCTCTGACCTCACCTTTAAACCATGCTGGCAGTTTTTTGGACTTCCTTCCACTTTTCTTAAAACGTGGAATACAGCTGGTCTGGGCTTCCAAGATAGTATTTTTCAACACCACCCAAGCTTGATGTAAGTCTTTAACCTTTGCAACTGCTCCTTTAAGCTTTTTCTTAACTATTTTCCTCATTTTATCATAGTCTCCCTTTCGAAAGTTAAAAGGTAGTACCGTGGATTTCCTTACTATCCCTCCTCCACTAATTAAATCAAAGGTGATCATGCTATGATCACTATTGCCAAGCGGCCCCAACACCCTTATCTCTTGCACTAGATCTGGTGTTCCACTAAGGACTAGGTCTAATATGGCTACCCCTCTGGTGGGTTCATGAACCAGCTGCTCCAAGAAGCAGTCATTTATGTCATCTAGGAACTTTATCTCCCTACCATGTCCTGCTGTGGCACTGACCCAGTCGATACCAGGGTAATTGAAATCACCCATTATTATTACCGAGCTGTAACTTTTATTAGCTTCCTTGATTTCTTTGAGCATTTCATCATCCATTTGTTCATTCTGGCCAGGCGGTCAATAGTACACCCCCACTACCATCGCCTTCCCCTTTTTACATGGAATTTCAATCCATAGAGATTCTACAGCAAATTTTGTTTCCTGCAAAACTTTAATCCTTTCTGACTCAATGCCCTCTCTAACATAGAGCGCAACCCCTCCACCAATTTGATCATCTCTATCATTACGATATAGTTTGTACCCAGGTATCACAGTGTCCCACTGGTTGTCCTCCTTCCACCATGTCTCTGATATTCCAATCATATCTAATCTCTCATTTAGTGCTATATATTCTAACTCTCCCATCTTATTTTTTAGACTTCTAGCATTTGCATACATGCATTTTAGAGACTGTTTTTTTATTCATATTAATTTGGCTATTGGTAGACATGGGTAATTTGGGATCTTTAAGCTCTGTCTGCTCCATACTCAAGGGCATTTGGGCTACTTTATTCTTTTTTGGAATCTCTCTGCTTTTGGTACTATCCTTCAAAGATACATTCTTCCGAACCATTCGCTCTTGGGCGACTGTCGGCTTTCCCCTATTATCTAGTTTAAAAGCTGCTCTATCTCCTTTTTAAAGGTTAATGCCAGCAGCCTGGTTCCATCCCGATTAAGGTGAAGCCCTTCCCTTCGGAAGAGCCCCTCCTTTCCCCAGAATGTACCCCAGTTCCTAACAAATCCAAACTGCTCATCTCTGCACCATTGTCTCATCCACGCATTGAAACTCCGGAGCTCTGCCTGCCTTTTGGGTCCTGCACGTGGAACGGGAAGCATTTCGGAGAACGCTACCCTGGAAGTTCTGGATTTCAACTTCCTACCTAAAAGCCTAAATTTAGCCTCCAGAACCTCCCTACCACATTTTCCTATGTCATTGGTACCGACATGTACCAAGACAGCAGACTCCTCCCCAGCACTATCTAAGACCTTATCTAGGTGGTGCGTGAGGTCCGCTACCTTCGCACCAGGCAGGCATGTTACCAGATGATCCTCACGTCCACCAGCCACCCAGCTATCTACATGCCTAATGATCGAATCACCAACTATAACGGCTGTCCTAACCCTTCCCTCATGGGCACATGGCCCTGGAGAAACTTTCTTGGTGCGAGAGGGTTTTACGTCACCTGGAGGACAGGTCCTAGTTACAGGATCACTTCCTGCCACACCAGGGTGATGCTCTCCTGTCACGTGACCTCTCTCCTCCATGGCCACAGGGATGCTGCCAGACTGGAGGTGGGACTGAAGGACTATATCCCTGTAGGTCTCGTCTATGTACCTCTCTGTCTTTACTTACTAAGGGTTGCTATGGATATTTATACCAATAAAACTGTACCTAATACGTTTAATATACCTTGTTCACCTGAAGCTTAATTAATCTCAGGTTCTTAGTGTATGACTGATTTGGATAACGAGCTTCACCTGAGAGCACCTCCTGTCTTTTAAGATGCGTAAGTACTGTGATAAGGACGCTTATCATAGCTCAGGAAGGTGCTATAGAAAAGGTGAAGTGACTCTGAACCAGCAACCTGTCAGTTCTGGTAGAAATAAGAAAACAGAATTTTCCCATAAAAGACTACCAGTCCCAGAATGCACCAGGTTTCCAACAGCCATTAGAGGAGCTGAAGTGGGGAAACGTGTGTTCAATCAGGAGGGCTATGAGGTAATCCCTAAGCACTCATCTCAAAGGGCAGGGCCTGATTCAGCACAGCTGCGCTGTGTTAGGGAGGAGCACTCATCTAAGCAGAATAAGGGTAGAGTTTATTCTACAGAGAATTATCCTCATTATCCTGAGAATCAGCTTGAGCTTGATCATCAGTTTCATCTGAAGGATCATCAGAAGCAGAAGCCAAACCGGACGGACAGAGAGGGAAAGAAACCCTTTGGAAGAAGGAAGAGAAAAGCCTTTGAGAGGTCTAGAAGAGTCCAGAGCAGTACGTATACTGGGAGGCATTTCAAGGGCCAGCATACACCATTGGACTGGGGAAGGCCAGAGGAATGGTGCTGCAGAGCTAGGAATCTCCAGACGCTACCTGTGAGGGAGACGGCTGCACGTGGAAGGAACCCTAAGACCCGTGCCAGAAGGTATGTGAAGAGAGATCCAGTGTCCAGGGATCTGGATTGGAAGGCTGGACATAAGAACTGGACTACATACTGGCCAGGCTATATAGAGAGGAACTCTAACAGCAATGGAAGCTCAGGTATGAACACTGATCTATGCCCTAGCTATAACCTTTACAGACAGCAGGGAAACAAGTATTCTCCTGAAAGTGCTCCATTGAGAGATTCATCTGTGCCAATCCATGATATTGAACCCATGCTTGTTGAAGAAGGGGGAATAATAGCAGATGAAGATTCTGTTTACATGGACTGCTCTCTGTCTAAACTCCTTTGGTAACTTTCTGTTACAAAGTACAGCAACCATCACAAAGAAATACAAACTTGTTCTTTAATCTACTCAGAAAAGCTCCTGAAGCAGGATTTGACCCACACAGTAGAAAGCAAGCCAGCTAAGGGGTTTCAGCTGGATAACTGCTAGCAATTGAGCCTTACCTAATTGCTTGTGAGCTAGGAGAGAATCACTTCTGAATCTATGTGGGAAGATATAAGAAGTTAACCTGAAAAGAACAGTTTTTTTTCTCTTTGTAGCTTTTGGTTTGTTGTTTGATATATGCTAAGAAAACATTAGCTAATGCCTGACAAGTTTGAATGTTGTTTTCCTGATTCTGATTTTGTTTTTCCAAGTTAAACACTGGAAGCAAGTAACCTGATTTATGTGCTACCAAACATATCTGTGTTGGGAGAAATAACCCCATAAATAAATATCTTATTGGCTTTAACACTTGAGCACAACTAAATTATTGTCAGCAGCTGTGTCTGGTGTGAATGAACTACATTGCCCACAATCCCTTGCAAATCATATAGATATATGCACTTGCCAAGACTGTGAAGATTCTCACCCAGGCAGCCGTCTGACAGTACCTATAAAGCTATGATTATCCCAGGGGTGGGTAGGTGTGGGGAGGGAGGGAGGGAGGGAAATAACACTTATTAAAAGAGGGCTGCTACACAGTACCCTGTCCTGTGCTGCTAAGGTAAGCTATATTCTTATTTTACCATATATATGCGGATGACATTATGTTGTTCTCTGCATTCAACATACATGATCCTAACTATGACAAAATAGCAACCTGCCTCATGGAAGCTGAAAAATGGCTGCGTTCAAACAATCTGAAAATTAATTTCAAAAAAACTGAGGTATTAATCACATCAAGAAACACGAATTACACACCACCAACCGATATCAAAATTCTGAACTTTACCCTACCCGTCAAGGAAGAGATTAAATATTTAGGAGTCACCCTTGACAAGACCCTTAGTTTCACTAACCACATTAAGAAAATAACCAAAACAATTTATTACAAGCTTCGCTCCATTCAACAACTGAGGCCTCTTTTAGAAAATGATGATTTTAGAACTATCACACAAGCATTAATAACTCCCCACTTTGACTTTTGTAATGGAATACTACTAGGAGTATCTAAAAAGAGCTTAAAAATTCTACAAATGGCCCAAAATGTTACCGCGAGAATAATTTCCAAAGCCAAGCTAACCGACCACATTACCCCGATACTCTTTTCTCTACATTGGTTACCTATACCCAGTAGAATTCAATATAAAATCATATTGACCACCTTCAAATTAATTAATCAGATTGCCCCATCATACCTATCCACACTGATTCATAGTCCTACAGAAATAGAATAAGATGAAGAAGGAACCTTAATACCATCCTAGTACCTGACTCAATAAGAAAAACAAAACAAATAACAAGTACCAGCGCCTTCTCATTCGTAGCACCATCATTATGGAATAACCTCCCAGACCAATTAAGGGAAACAAAAGATTTGCAAAAATTCCGAAAAGACTTAAAAACATACCTGTTCTCACAATACTACTCTATCATAGATAATGACTTGGATAAGACCTCCCATCCTCCGTAACTCACTAATGAATATACCAGCTCCAATACTCTCACTACAACTCCCATAGTAGAACTTAAGATGAACCATTAATATGTATATATGTAAAAACTATGTAATAACTTGTAAATAGTTCTAAACTCTGTTATACTACCTGTATATAGTTTGATTACAGTTCAATGTACCTGTTTATATATCACTACTTTTGTTCCATGTAATTCAATGTTGTTTAGATGTAAACCGCCACTGATCTTGGGAATTGGCGGTATATAAAAGATTTGCAAATAAATAAATAAATTTGATTTAAATTATAGCTCTTTGCTGCTGCTAGGCACTAACCTATTATGAAATTTAAACTACAAGCTCTCTGCTGGGTTCTAAATGTAACCAGAAAGCTCTCTTCTGTGTTTTAAATTGAAACTAAAAGTACTTTGCTGATGCTAGGCCCTGAGTGACTATTAAATTTAAACTACAAGCTCTCTGCTGGGTTCTAAATTTAACCAGAAAGCTCTCTTCTGTGTTTTAAATTGAAACTAAAACTACTTTGCTGATACTAGGCCCTGAGTGACTATTAAATTAAAACTACAAGCTCTCTGCTGGGTGTGAAATGTAACCAGAAAGTTCTCTTCTGTGTTTTAAATTTAAACTTAAACTGCTGCTACTAGGCCCTGACTGATTGAACAAAAAATAGTGGGTTTACATATTAAATAGCTTTAATAGAAAGAATTCCCTTCAGAAAATTCCCAGAAGTATATACTCACAATTGCAGATCTCTCTCCAGAAGTAACAGTCCCTTGTTCTAGTCCTTCAAGACTGAGGATCACAGAGCTATGGGTGAGCTATTTATGCCTGTGCTGCTGAGGTAAGCTGTGACCAACTTCCTGGATGATTAACAGTCCTTGCTTGGATAGAAGGAGCCTTTCAAAATGTTCCAAAATATTAGGGTACTGGAGCACTGTCTCAGAGAGGGTCAATAAGAAAGCATCCTACTGAGCAGCAGGGACAGACAGAGGGAGGTAAACTAAGAGGAAGTAGAGTGGAGGAGTAGAGCAGAAGCGGAGAAAGAGAGATTCTGGAACATGGAGTGGAGGAGTGGCCTAGTGGTTGGGGCAAAGTACTTCAGGCCGGAAGGTCGGGGGTTCAAATCCCACTAGAGGACAGCAACCTTGGGCCGGAAGGACTGGGGTTTCTAGTCCCACAGGTGCTCCTTGTGGTCTTGGGCAAGCCACTTAACCCTCCATAGCCCATGTTCCTTGTAAAATAGTTATCTCCAAGTTATAATGCCCTGTTCAATGTAATTTCAGTTTGTTCAATGTAAACCGCACTGATGCAGAATAGCGCGGTATATAAGAGAATGTAAATAAATAAATAAATAAAATGAATAGTGGAGGTTGTCAGCTCAACAATAGGGTAACAGGAACGGAAAAGAAGGGCCACGCCACCCCCAGATCTATCCAACCGAGGTGTTGAGACGACTGAATAGCCCAAGGGAAGTGAGCTAGATAATACAGGGCTATCCCCTTCCTTAAGCCAGGTTTCGGTAAGAAAACAAAGGTCATAGGAGTGTTGTTGAATAACATCCTGGACCAATAAGGATTTTGACCGGAGTGAACGTCAGTTGAGTAAGAGTAGTTACTCACCTGTAACAGGTGTTCTCCAGGAGCAGCAGGAAAGCACAGTTACTTACCTGTAACAGGTGATCTCTGGGAACAGCAGGAATAAGTCTTCACATATGGGTATCGTCGGTACCGACGGAGTCTGCGCGGGAACGCTCCCCAGCGTCCAGTAAGAAAGCTTTTGGGAGCATCCCACAGCGCCTGCGCGCTGCCTTCCCGCCTTTCCCAACCGCCTCTCTCCAGTTCAAGTTTTAAAGCTGAGACAAAGAGAGAGAGAGGAAAGGAAAGATAGATAGAGAGATACAACTCCTAGGGGAGGTGGGTAGGTTGTGAAGACTTATTCCTGCTGTTCCCAGAGATCACCTGTTACAGGTAAGTAACTGTGCTATCTCCAGGAACAAGCAGGAATGAGTCTTCACATATGGGGACTCCCTAGCTGTAGATGGCAGGGAGAAACCCCAGGTTGTGTGTCCTTGAAAAGGGCTCTACTTCCTCCCATGGATCTCTGGCATCCGACCAGGGTAGGTGGGTAGGAGTTGATTAGGAATGGAACAGGTGTTTGAGAACAGCCTGACCAAATGAGGCATCCCGGCGGGAGTCCTTGTCCAAACAGTAATGGGCTGTGAAGGTATGAACCGAGGCCCAGGTGGCCGCTCGACAGATTTGGTCGATGGACACAGAGTTTAGATGAGCCATTGAGGCTGCCATGGCTCTCACATTGTGAGCTGTGACATGGCCCTCCAGAGAAATGTTCCTACTCTGGTAGGCGAAAGAAATACACTGAGCAATCCAGTTGGACAGTGTTCTCTTAGAGATTGGAAGTCCTAAATGAGAAGGATCAAAAGCAACAAAGAGTTGAGAAGACTTTCTATGTTGCTGTGTTCTTTGTAAGTAAAAAGCGAGAGCTCTCTTACAATCCAAGGTATGAAGATTCCTCTCTGCACTTGATGCATGAGGTCCTGGAAAAAAGACTTGTAAATATACCTCTTGGTTCAGATGAAAAGGCGAGGCCACTTTAGGCATAAAGTGTGGATTGGTCCTGAGTACTACCTTATCATGATGGAACCTTGTATAAGGTGGATTAGCCACCAAAGCTTGCAACTCACTGATGCGGCGTGCTGAGGTGACTGCAATGAGAAAAACAACTTTCCAAGAAAGAAATTTCAAGGAGGTGGTGGCTAAAGGTTCAAAGGGTGGCTTCATAAGCTGGCCAAGAACCAGGTTTAAGTCCCATGCCACTGGAGGTGGTCTAATGGGAGGTTTAGTTAACAGAAGGCCTCTCATGAACCTTGCTATAAGAGGATGAGAGGAAATAGGTTGTCCATTGAGAGGCTTGAGGGACACGCTGCAATAGCACTCAAATGGACTCTTACTGAATTCGTTTTCAGACCTGCATGGGATAGATGCAGGAGATACTCTAGTAGAGAATTCAGAGGTATTGCAAGAGGGTTTAGACCCTTCCCTGAACACCAAATGGTAAATCTTTTCCATTTGAAAGCATAGGAATCTCTAGTAGAAGGCTTTCTAGAGGCATGAATAACATCTCTGACTTGCTGAGAGAGATGAAAATCTTGAAGGTCTAGGCCCTCAGCAACCAAGCCCTGAGATGGAGAGACTGGGGGTTTGGGTGCCACAACGTTCCTTCTTCCTGGGATAGAAGGTCTGGTGCAGAGCCCAAGTCCAGGGAAGGAGCTTGAGAGAGATGCAGAAGTAGAGGGTGCCACACTTGGCGTGGCCAATGTGGTGCTATGAGGATCATGGTCCCTCGATCTCTCTGAAGCTTGAATAGTGTTTTGGGAATTAGGGGAATTGGTGGAAAGTCATAAAGGAAGTCTTGACCCCAGTGAAGGAGGAAGGCATCCTTGGCCTGAACTCCCTGACACGGACTTGCAAAGAGGTCTATGTCCGGGGTTCCCCAAATTCGAAAAATCCTGGCTACCTGGTCCATGTGGAGGGACCACTCGTGTGGAAGCAGAACTCGACTGAGTCTGTCCGACCAAGAGTTTTGTGGGTTTTTTTTTTTAATCTTTTATTTAAGCTTTTCTTGAATATACAAACAATAATAAGAAATATATATCACAAGTGTACATGAATCATCAAGAAAACAATTTACCACTCATCATAAAGATACACATCATGGAGAAAGAAACTTCATCAATCTACAAAAATAACGAAGCAATAAGGAGTAAAAAAAATCACTCCACATAAGAGAGCATTAACAAATCAAACCTCCCCTATTTCCTCCCCTCTAATCTCCTTCTCAGACAACAGCTGATGCAGCTGAGCTACGTCAGTATATACATAACTCTGACCCTCAAGTGTAGTTAGGCAACGACAGGGAAACTTAAGGAAAAACGAAGCACCTACCGCTACACAACCCGTGATCTTAACTCCAAAACTGCCTACGCCGGGCCTGAGTGGTCCGGCCCACATCTGGAAACACCTGCATTTTGAATCCACAAAATAAAACATCTTTGTATTTAAAATAAGCACGAAGAACACGTAATTTGAGAGATTCGGTACCAAAGGTCACCACCAATGTACAACGTTTGGTGATGAGATCAAGCGAATCTTCCAAAAAAGCGGTAAGGTCCTGTTCTACTGAAACATCAACCGGAGGGGGGGGGGACCCCCTCCCTTGACGGTAGAGCAGGAACAGATACAGGAATACAATACAACTGCACCACATCCACTGTCTCATTGATATGCAAAATTTCAGAAAAATATTTCTTTAACAAAATTTCAAAGGAAAGCAGATGGGTATGAGGAAAATTTAGAAAGCGCAAGTTTCTTGCCCTTTGCTGATTCTCAAGTGCTTCCAGTCTACAAGATAATAAGGCAACATCCTTAATAAGAGAGACATTAACGTCTCTACCTGACTGGAGCATGTTATCAACACGGGCAAGAGACTGAGAGAAATCAACCAGCTGCGAATCAATAACCTGAATTTTATCTACTACAGAATGAGTGAACGTGCATAATGAAGAGACTGTTTTAGACAATCGGGACTCAATCTGCTGAAGCGCTAACCAAATGTCAGACAGAGTCACTTCCCGGGTAAGGGGAGATGAAAGTTCCCCAGTATCGGCTGGGTCCACCGGGAGTAGAGTAGGGACAACAACTGGAGGGGAAGAGTCCAAAGGTGTAGAGGACTGAGGAGGTTGAGGGAAGAGAGGGGGCATCCGGAGTACAGGGCTAAGCGAAGCCCCTTCCGATGACAGATTAGCGGGCGGCAGGGGTAGAAGATGCAGGTCCATGGGGGCCGCTCAGCTTACCTCGCTGACTCTCCTTAGCGACGGTCTTGTTCTCCACTTTCGCTTTGCGCTTCCCCATCGATCCAGGCAGCTTCAAACGTCGGTGTTCAGAGAAACCTTGGAAACACCGAAGGAGCACATAAGGAGCGTGTCATGCCCCTTGCGACACGCCCCTTCGGACACGCCCCCGCAGGCCGCGCAAACGCAGCCGCGTGTGATGCAAGCTGATCTTATGGGGCTCGGGGGGTCCTCAGCACCAAGGGCGACCAATGAACGCCTGCAGTTGACCAAGCAGGGACCCGGCTCCCACCTGCTACGCCGCTCCGCGGAACAAAACACCCGCGGCAGCTCCCAGGTAGTAAAGATCTTTCCCCCCGACCAAGAGTTTTGAACGCCTGGAAGATATACTGCCAGAAGATGGATGTGATGCTCTCTGGCAAAGGCCCACAGTCGCAAAGCTTCGTTGCAAAGCGACAGAGAGCCAGTCCCGCCCTGCTTGTTTACATAGAACATGGCTACTTGGTTGTCCGTATGGATGAGGACTGTCCTGTAGCTGAGCAGGGAATGGAACACTCTGAGAGCTAAGAATATTGCTCTGAGTTCCAAGAGATTGATATGCAGAGAAGTCTCCTGTGGAGACCAGATGCCCTGGGTGGAGAGATCCTGCAGATGAGCTCCCCAACCTATTGGAGAAGCATCTGTTGTCAGAGTTGCTTGGGGTAACGACTGCTGAAAAGGGGACCCCAGCAACAGATATGGAGGGGACTTCCACCACTGGAGAGACCAAAATAGGCGACTGTAGTTTGCTATTTTGTCTGACAGGCAACCTGTTGCCTGAGTCCATTGGGTGGACAAAGTCCATTGAGCTGCCCTCATGTGAAGGCGAGCATATGGAACCACATGCACGGTGGATGCCATGTGGCCTAATAGTTGTAACATTTCTTGAGCAGTTAAATGGGACTTTTACTGTATCTGGGAGGCTAACTGCACTAAGCGTAGGCAATGGGCCTGAGGAAGATAGGCCCTTGCAGTTGTGGTATCCAGCAAGGCCCCTATAAACTCCAGAGACTGAGTAGGGGTGAGATGGGATTTTGGGATATTTATTACCAGTCCCAAATACTGAAGGACATGCATTGTGTAGGTTAGACAAGTCTGGGCCTCTGACTGGGATGGAGCTCGAATGAGCCAGTAGTCCAGATATGGGAAAACGAATATTCCTAGAGTGCGTAGAAATGCAGCTACTACTGCCATGCATTTCGTGAACACCCTTGGTGCAGAGGCCAGACCGAAAGGAAGCACCCTGTATTGGTAGTGCTTTCCCTGAAAAAGGAACCAAAGGAACCTTCTGTGTGTTGGATGGATGAGGACATGGGTGTACGCATTCTTGAGATCTAGAGAACAAAGCCAGTCCTGACTCTGAAGGTATGACAACAGAGTACCAGAGAAATCATCTTGAATTTCTCTTTGAATAGAAACTTGTTCAATTCTCTGAGATCTAATATGGGTCTGTAGCCCCCTGTTTTCTTTGGAATAAGAAAATAAGGGGAGTAGAACCCTGAGCCCTGTTGAAGAAGAGGTACTTCTTCTATTGCCCCTTGGGCAAGAAGGGTAGCAATCTCCTGACCCGGAAGGTTGAGGAGAGATTTTGGAGAATTGAACTGTTTCACCATGGTGTGGGGAGGAAGGTTTAAGAAATGAAGCTTGTACCCTTCCCTTATAATGGAGAGGGTCCATTGCTCTGCTGTGATTTGCTCCCATCTGGGAGCAAAGTAAGCCAACCTTCCTGGAATGGTGAGGGGCTCTGGTTCTTCCAGAGCTAGAAAGGCTAAGTTCTCTAGTTGCAAGTCAAAGGCCCTGAGGAGGCTGAGGCTGCTGGGCCGTGGGAGGCCTGGCAGCCTTTGACTTGGCCTGTTTAGGTGGTTGCTGACACTTTGCAGCAAAACAACCTGCAGAAGATGCCTGCTGACCATAAGCAGGATAATATCTTCCTTTTTTAGAAAAAGGTGTCTTTTTGAACAATCTTTTCTTAACAGGAGCAGAGGTAGACTTTGAAAGTCGATCCAAAGCAGAGTTCTCAGCATCCATCTGAGTGGCCTTTGCTTGCCAATCCCTGCCAAAAAAGGTTTTCACCTATACAAGGAAGATTTCCCAGTTCATCTTGGACCCAGAGTTCCAAATCAGAGGCTTGTAACCAAGCAATTCTGCGTGCACCTATGGCAATAGCCGAGGCTCTGCTTACACACTCAAAAGAGTCAAAGGCTGCACGGTTGGAAAATTTGGAAACATCTTGGGCATGTTTGAGCCAAGTGAGAAATTCATGCCTTTTATCTTCTGAAATAAAAGGGGCTAAAATCTGCAGATGATCTGTGACTTCTTTTAGAAACATCCCCATATAGAGACTATAGGAGTTGATTCTGGCAGCAAGCATATTAGCTTGGAAAACCCTTCGGCCAAAAGCATCAAGGGTCCTGCATTCACGTCCTGGAGGATTAGATGAGTGTCTCTTTGCACTCTTTATTTTCCTCATGGCAGACTCTACCACAATAGAATGGTGAGGAAGCTGAGACTTATGAAAGCCAGGACAAGGAGGGACATGGTACATGTTGTCTAACCTACGAGAATGAGGAGAGGTGGTAAGAGGAGTCTCCCACATGCTCAACATGAGATCACAGAGAATCTCATGAATAGGTAAGGTAGCTGCTTCTTTAGGAGCTTTAGGATATTGCAAAATATCTAATTGCTTGGCTCTATGCTCTGACTCAGGGGCCACTGTAATGGAGAGGCCCCTAGCCACTTCCCTAAAGAAGAATATAGCTTACCTCAGCAGCACAAGACGGGGTGCTGTGTGGCAGCCCTCTTTTGATAGATGTTATTTCCCTCCCCACACCCACCCACCCCTGGGATGATTGTGGCTTTGTGGGTGCTTACACACCTTGAAAGACAGGAGGTGCTCTCAGGTGAGGCTCATTGCCCAGGTCGGTCGTGCACTGGGGACCTGAGATTGGTTGGGCTTCAGGTGAACAAGGTGTATTGCACGTATAGGGTACAGTTTTGTGAATGTAAATATCCATAGCAACCCTTGGTAAGTAGAGAACTTAGATCTAGACACAGGCTTGGGACTGGGATGCAGACGGCAGTCGGGCGGTGGGATGGGGGCTTTCCAGTCTTTTGCATTGGGTGTCACATGTGTGGTTTTCTCCCGGTTGGTGAGAGGTCTTGCGTGTGCATTGGGTGCGGGGGGCTCTTTGCTCTCAGGGAACGAGTCCGTTCTCTGGAGGCTGGAGTAGCAGACTTGGAGGGCATGGGACAGACGGAGAGGTGCATGGACGAGACCTACAGGGGTGTGGTCCTGAGGTCCCACCTCCGGTCTGGCGGCATCCCTGTTGCTGTGGAGGAGGGAGGTCGCGTGGCAGGGGAGCATCGCCCTGGTGTGGCGGGAGGTGGTCCTGTGGCTGGGACCTGTCCTCAAGGTGATGTAAAACCCTCTCGCACCGGGGACTTTTCTCCAGGGCCGTGTGCCCATGGGGGAGGGGTTGGGACAGCCATTGTGGTTGGTGATTCGATCGTTGGGCATGTGGATGGCTGGGTGGCTGGTGGACGTGGGGATCGCCTGGTGGCATGCCTGCCTGCCTGGTGCGAGAGTAGCGGACCTCGTGTGCCGCCTGGATGGGGTCTTGGGTGGTGCTGGGGGGGAGTCTGCTGTCTTGGTGCATGTCGGTGCCGATGGCGTGGGAGGGTGTGGTGGGGAGGTTCTGGAGGCTAGGTTTGGGCTTTTGGGTGGGGGGTTGAGGTCCAGGACTTCCAGGGTGGCGTTCTCCGAGGTGCTTCCTGTTCCACGCGCGGGGCCCAAGGGGCGGGCGGAGCTCCGGGGTCTCAGTGCGTGGATGGGACAATGGTGCAGAAATGGGGGTTTTGGATTTGTTGGGAACTGGGGAGAATTCTGGGGAGAGGAGGGGCTCTTCGGAGGGGATGGGCTTCACCTTGGCCGGGGTGGAACCAGGCTGCTGGCATTGACCTTTGAGGGGGAGATGGAGCAGCTTTTAGACTGGATGTTGGGGGAGGGCCGGCAGTCGCCCAAGAGCGGAAGGTTCGGAGGAATGTGTCTTTGAGGGATGCTACCAAGCAATGTTCCCTCTAATTTTCTGTAGGCTGTGTGCGCATAAAATATCAGCTGTGCAGCTTTTGAAGGAAGGTTAAATTTTTGTGCGCCACATAACGACACTCGGAGTTATATACTTTAAAATTTAACTACACGTCAGAATACAGTATGTACACCACATTGATTGCACTAGAAAATATTGTAGAACTTGTGAAAACCATAAATACACAACAACTTTTCAATTTTAAAAACGTCTGTGTTGTTTTCTATCAGAATCAGAACCGTAATTTTTGTGCGCTCTGTTGTAAAGTATGTGCGCTCACTTGGCGAGGTGTGTGCGCGCGCACACACGCACAGCTTAGAGGGAACAGTGCTACCAAGGGCAGAGAGGTTCCACAGGGGAGTGGAGTGGCCCAAGTGCCCTCGAGTGTGGAGCGGACGGAGCTTAGGGATCCCAAGTTGCCCATGTCTAACAATAGCCAAATTGGTGTGAGTGGAGTACGGTCTCTGAAGTGCTTGTATGCAAATGCTGGAGGTCTGGGGAGTGGGATGGGAGAGTTGGAATGTATAGCACTGAATGGGGGGTTGGATGTGGTTGGAGTATCGGAGACATGGTAGAGGGAGTACGGCCAGTGGGACACTGTGATACCTGGGTGCAGGCTGTGTTGAGATGATGGAGCTGATCAAATTGGTGGAGGGGTTGCTCTCTGTGTTGGGGGGGGCATTGAGTCAGGGGGGTTGGGGTTTTGCGGGGGGTAGGGTCTGCTGTGGAGTCTATGTGGATTGAAGTTCCATGTGGGAGGGGGAGGGAGGTGGCAGTGGGGGTGTACTGTCGAGCACCTGGCCGGGGTGACCGGATGGATGATGAGGTGCTCGGGAGATCAGGGAGGCTAACGGGGTTACAGCGCAGTGGTGGTGGTGGGTGATTTCAACTGCCCCGGTGTCGACTGGATCGGTGTCACATCGGGACATGCTGGGGGGAGGGAGTTCCTGGATGGAGTGGATGGCTGCTTCTTGGAGCAGCTGGTTCGTGGGCCGACCGACCAGGGGGGAAGCCATGTTGGACCTGGTCCTTGATGGAGCACCGGATCTGGTGCAGGAGATGGGGTTGTTGGGGCCACTTGGCAGTGGTGATCATGGCACGGTCGCCTTTGATTTGATTAGTGGAGGAGGGATGGTGGGGAGATCCACAGTGCTGCCTTTTGACTTTCGAAAGGGAGACTATGGTGGAGTGGGGAGAACGGTTGAGAGGAGGCTGGAAAGAGCGGTTGCGGGGTTGGGGACGTACATCAGGCTTGGCTGTTGTTGGAGGATGCTGTCTTGGAGGCCCAGACCAGCTGTGTTCCACGCTTTGGGAGGGGTGGAGGGAAGTCCGGGGAACTGCCAGCATGGTTTGGAGGTGGGGTCAGAGAGGCTGTTGTTGCCAGGGAAGCATCTTTCAGGAGGTGGAAAGGGGAGCCAGGCGACGAGACCTGAAGGCAGCGCAGGCACTGGCAGGTCGAATGCGGGGCATTGATGAGGCAGGCAGGGGAAGAATGAGAGGAGGCTTGCTGCTGCGGAAGCAAAACGCAAAGTAAAGACCTTTTCAAGTACATTCATAGCAAAAAACCTGTGAGAGAGTCAGTTGGTCCATTAGATGATAAAGGGGTTAAAGGAGCACTAAGAGGCGACAGCGGAGAGACTGAATGAATTCTTTGCTTCAGTCTTTACTGAGGAAGATGTAGGGATGTTACCCATGACTGAAGTGGTATTTAAAGGTGCGGAAGAATTGAAGGAAATATCGATACATCGGGAATATGTATTACAACTATTAGATAAACTGAAGAGTAGCAAATCACCTGGGCCGGATGGTATACATCCAAGGGTGTTGAAAGAACTGAAATATGAGATTGCAGACCTGCTATTAGTAATCTGTGAACTATCATTAAAATCATCTCTAATACCTGAAGATTGGAGGACTGCCAATGTAACACCAATTTTTAAAAAGGGTTCCAGGCGTGATCCAGGAAACTACAGACCGGTGAGCCTGACATCAGTACCGGGAAAAATGGTAGAAAACCATCATAAAGATAAAATTACTCAGCATGTAGATAGTCACGACCTAATGGGAGACAGCCAACATGGCTTTAGCCAAGGAAGATCTTGTCTTACTAATCTGTTATGTTTTTTTGAAGGAGTGAATAATCAGGTGGACAAAGATGAGTCGGTTGATATTGTGTATTTGGACTTTCAGAAAGCCTTTGACAAGGTCCCTCATCAGAGACTTTTGGCAAAACTAAAGAGTCATGTGACAGGAGGCAGTGTACTACTGTGGATCAGGAACTGGTTAAAAGATAGAAAGCAGAGGGTAGGGCTAAATGGCCAATTTTCCCAATGGAGAAATGTGAATAGTGGTGTACCCCAAGGATCTGTGCTGGGTCCGCTGCTTTTTGAGAAATTCATAAATGACCTGGAAAGTGGAATAACGAGAGAGGTTATCAAATTTGCAGATGACACAAAACTATTTAAAGTTGTTAAAACCCAAGAGGATTGTGGAAAATTGCAAGAGGATCTTGATAAATTGGAAGACTGGGCATCAAAATGGCAGATGAAATTTAATGTGGACAAGTGCAAGGTTATGCACCTAGGGAAGAACAACCCAAACTATGGTTACACGATGCAAGGTTCCACATTAGGAACCACCACCCAGGAAAAAGATTTAGGCGTCCTTGTGGATACCATGTTAAAACCCTCGGCCCAGTGTGCAGCGGCGGGCAAGAGAGCAAATAGAATGCTAGGTATGATAAGTAAAGGAATGGAAAATAAAACAAAAGATATTATAATGCCTCTGTATCGTTCCATGGTGAGACCGCACCTTGAATATTGTGTGCAATTCTGGTCGCCGTATCTTAAAAAGGATATAGCGATTTTAGAAAAGGTTCAGAGAAGAGCCACCAAAATGGTAAAGGGGATGGAAGGATACTCCTATGAAGAAAGGCTAAAAAAGTTAGGGCTCTTTAACCTGGAAAAGAGACGGCTGAGGGGAGATATGATAGAAGTCTATAAATTAATGAACGGAGTGGAACGGGTAAACGTAGATCGATTGTTTACCTTATCAGAATATAGAAAGACTAGGGGACATGCAATGAAGCTACAGGGTAAACTATTTAAGACTAATAAAGAAAATATTTTTTCACTCAACGTGTAATCAAACTCTGGAATTTGTTACCGGAGGATGTAGTAAGGCTGTTAGTGTAGCTGGGTTTAAAAAGGTTTGGACAAGTTCTTGGAGGAAAGGTCCATAAACCATTATTAAGAAGGGACCCAGGATATCAATGCTTGAACCAATAGAAGCATTGTGGAACCTGTGTCACTTGGGGAAACTGCTAGGTACTGTGACATGGTGAATTCCTCCAGCTCTGTAGAAAGAGCCAAAGAGGAGAAATCAGGGGCAGTGCTGGAGTGTAAACAGAAGCACATGGCTGGTAGTTACCAGGGAAACCAAGCACAGGAGAAAGAAATACGCCCTTGCTACCAGTTAGCTCAGGACTCAAGAGCTGATTCAGAGCACCTGCTAGGGGGAGGAGTCAGGCACTACCCTAAAGAGCAGATACATAAAGAGGCTCAGCTGGGAAGTTCATTAGAAGCTGGAAGGAGAGATCCGTTAGAAGCTGGAAGGGAGTGTCTATTAGGAGTTCCAGAGAAAGTTCCAGCACAGGTTCAGCTGGGAGGTTACTTACAAGGCCAGCCGAGGGTTCCGGTGAGAAGCCAGCTAACCCAGGAGGAGGACCGGGGAAGAGTCCAGGTTCCAAGCCCAGGGCCAGAGCTGAGTTCAAAGGTAAAAGGAGAACCTTTTACAAAGCTTTATTCAAGAAAAGGATACGGCAGAAGCAAGCCAGGCTGTCTGCAATATCCTGCGGATTACCAAGAGGAGAGAAAGCCAGGAAGGCAGTTTCAGCATTCATTGCACAAAGTAGGTGGAGATTCCACTACCGGGTCCAAAGCCCAGAGAAAACCCTTTGCAGCCAAGCACAGAGGTAAGCCCAAAGGCTGGGATTTTTATAATCAAGGTGATTCTACTTACCCAGAAGGTTGGGGCATTGATTATAATGACTGTAATGAAAAGGACTGTTTTAAGCAATACATGATTCAAGAATATAATACAAAGCTTAAAGCAGGGAGGAAGGGCGGAGCCCAAGAAACCACAATACAAACATTTCCTATCTCTCAGGAGGACTTAATGGAAATAGAGCCAGGTTTTGAAAGTGTCTCTGAAGATATGATGGACAGTACGTTCACAATATCTGATGAAGTATTATCCCTGCGCTGAATGTATGCCTTGCAGAGAAGTACAGAGGTATTGAGATAAAAAGTACAGAGCCGGGAAAACAGAGCTGTTTCATTCTGTTTGCTGAGAAGCAACTGTTTTGTGCTGAAGGAAGCTGTTTATGTTGGAAACTTTACTTTGTCCTTTTGCCAGAGGTGTCTGGTTTTGTTACCTTTATTTCCTTGTTGAAAATCCGCCCCGGGAGGGGAAATAAATCCTTGTTGCCTTAACCACTTTTTGAAGTCACACTACTCTTCCTTGGACAGTGACAGAAACTACATATCCCAAGAGGCTTTGCTTTAGGAACTTGTAGAGTAGCTGTTCAGGAAGAAAACAACCCGCTTAAACCCTACCTGCTCTTGCTGGAGGGCACTAAAGAAGCGGGGTCACAGTACATATGACCTATATGGGCCACTGTTGGAAACAGAATACTGGGCTTGATGGACCTTGGTTTGACCGAGTATGACATATCTTATGTTCTTATGTCTTGAAAAGACAAGTCTTCTGGAGGAGACATTCTTCGTTTTGGAGAAGCAGACTCCTGAGGAAGAAGTACCGGTGCCTCAACAGAAGCCTCCGACTCATCAGAGTCTTTGGAGGAATCAAAGTATCGCCTGTCTGGATGCTCCTGTAAAGCCCGATACGCGTACCGAGTGGGATCGACATCGGGAGTAAGCGGTACCGGTTCGGTACCGATGGGCATCATAGGACAGGGTACCGTTGCAGTCGACACCGAAGCCGATGTCGATGCAATCGGTACTGGCATCGGGAACGATACCGGTGCCGGAGTCGGTAACAGCAACGGAGATTGTTGCTGTACCGGAGGCGTCAAAGCCTGCATAAACGCCGTTAGGGTGCGCTGCATGGACAGAATCTTCAGATCCATCGATGCCACCAGAGTCTGGATGTCGGTACCAGTGGAAGCCACAGGTACCCCAGAATACGGCAACAGGTGATCGGTCGAGGCCGAGCCATCGATGTCAACCTGTGACCCCATAGACAATGCTTTGGAAGCCGGAATTCCCGCCGGGGTAGTTTTGCCGGTGCAGAATCCTCGAGGACAAGCCCGGAGGCATCTCGATGCTTAGAGGGAGATTTGCCCTTCGAGGACCGGCTAGATTTATGTTTGGTTACCTGAGATCCATGGGAGGAAGAAGCAGCCCTGGAAGACGTCGATGCCACCGAGGCTGCATCAGAGGGAAACAGGGTACTGAGCTTGGCTGCTCAGTTCTACCGACCTCTTTTAGACATCATGGTACAGGACACACAATCCGTGATGGAATGGTCAGGACCCAAACATTTTAGACACCAATCATGGGTGTCGGTGACAGAAATAGTACCACCACATTTCGTGCACTTTTTGAACCCGGAAGCGGGCTTCTCCATGAGGAGAAAAATATTCAGGCCTAAGGCCCAAACTGAAAATGCACAGTTGAAGAAAGAAAAGTTGTTTGTTGTTTTTTTTAAGAAAGAAAAGAAAAGACCGGCGGTACCGGTCTGACGTCGAAGAAGGCAGACGCGACACAGAAAAATAAAGAAAGAACTTCTTCTGTGGTGACAGGAACACGACCTGCTGGCTCCGCGGAAAAGAAGAACTGGAGAGAGGCGGTTGGGAAAGGCGGGAAGGCAGCACGCAGGCGCTGTGGGATGCTCCCAAAAGCTTTCTTACTGGACGCTGAGGAGCGTTCCCGCGCAGGCTCCGTCGGTACCGACGATACCCATATGTGAAGACTCATTCCTGTTTGTTCCTGGAGATTCAGTCCTCACATATGGGTGACATCAACGTCGATGGAGCCCTTGCGGAGCATTTCCCCAGCTTTCCAAGAAAGCCTTTGGGAATGCAGGCACGCATGCACGGTTCCCTTCCCACCTAAAGGTGCCATCATGCTCAGTCAAATGACATAGCTAAAAACAGCACACAAAAATGTAAAAATAAACTATGTACAACTGCAACTCCCAGGGGAGGAGGGAGGGTTGTGAGGACTGATTCCTGCTGCTCCTGGAGAACACCTGTTACAGGTGAGTAACTACTCTTTCTCCAGGACCAAGCAAGAAGTCAGTCCTCACATATGGGTGACTCCCTAGCTCTGGGCTACCAAGGAACCCAGGCTGAACAAGAGAACTCCCTCTAGTCCCAGCATCAAAGAAAGGCTTTTCACTGACAGAACCTCCACCAGTAGCCCAACGGAGGGCTGGAGGGCAGGAGTTGCCTAAACCTCAAAGAGATTCCGGAGAACTGCCTGGCCAAAAGCACTGTCCCTACGGGACTCCCTTTCCAGACAGTAATGGGCCGCAAAAGTCTGGCTTGAGGACCAAGTTGCAGCCCTGCAGATGTCCACCAACGGTACAGAGCGGAGGTGAGCCCCTGAGGCAGCCATTGACCTGACACGATGGGCCGTGACCCGACCCTGCAAAGGAAGGTCAGCCGCCCTGTAAGCCCAGGTGATACAGTCAGCCACCCAGGTGGACAAAGTACGCTTGGACACAGCTAACCCCAAATTATTAGGGTCAAAAAATATGAAGAGCTGAGTAGCTCTTCTATGCCCCTGCGTACGGTCAAGGTAGAAGGATAAGGCCCTCCTACAGTCCAGGGTATGCAGGACTGCTTCAGCCTGGCTTGCATGAGGCCCAGGGAAGAATGTTGGAAGAACCACCTCTTGGTTAAGGTGGAAGGAGGAGACAACTTTTGGGAGGAACTTTGGATGAGTCCTAAGGACTACTGTCACGGGCCTCATGGTAAGAGACTCTGTAGACCCTCTAGGCGACTGCCTAGGGGTATTGTGGTTATGATTGATCTGCCTTCTCTTCTGTACACAGAGTCAGTCAGTCAAAGTGGTAAAGCAAAATAGGGTTTTATTTCCGTTCCCTGGCGGATATCATTTCTTTCCAAAAGCACACAGAACAATAAACAAAACTAAACGAAGACAGCTGGAATGTTATTTCTTTCTTCCTTGTTCCTTTCACAAGTTACATCAGCATAAAGATGTTATTTCATCTGATAAACAGATTGTACAATCCATCGGCTCCGGCTCTGAGTAAGTGTTACTGCTTTCCCACTGTGTTAAGCCTGGACTGCATCTATCACTCCCCGGGTCACATTCACTGCATGTGCTGGAGCTGGGTTCATTTACTGTGGGAAGATAAGCTTTCTTTTCTCCCAGACACTTGTCTAAATCAGGATTATAAAAACCTGCTGTAGAGAAAATCTCTTTATGGTAAGCCTCCCTTGGCTCCCTTACTTGGAAGTCTGCATGCCTTCCTATATTGAAACTCTGCCCAGGGTAATGCTTGTTAAAACTCCCAGCTTCTCTTCTCTCCCAAACACAAGGCTTTAAACTTGTTACCTTACAGGACGTTCTGTAGTTAGCTGTGGGGTTTCTTTCTCCTGGCAAAGCTTTACTGGCTTGAAGAAAGTTTCTCTCCGTGACTTGGGTAATTCCCCCAAGGTAATGTCCCACTTCCTGTTTGAGTGGAAAACCTCTCCGGTACTATCTCTCCAGAGATCAGTTTCTCTACTGCTCCACTGCCCTTTCCTGGAGCTTCCCTTGAGAGCTCTTGGTCCTCCCAGACCTCCAAAGTCTCTCCTGGAATTGGAACATCTCCTGGGACTCTGTGTCTCTCTCTGTCTCTGAGTCTGGCTTGTCTGATGCTGGATCTCCACCTGCATCTGACTGCCACTCTCCTCCTCAGAGTCAGTCTGGCTCTCCTTGTTGCATTCGCTCCTGCTTCCCCTCTTGCTTCCCTTCTTGCTTCCTCTTCCTGGTTCTAACCAGGGCTTTTTGTACCTCCCCCCTCTGCACATTACATCAGCTTCTGGGGACAGGTGTTTCTGATGAAATTCCTCAATTCTATCTGCGTCACTGCTAAGGAAAGGAAACCTCATTTTAAACCTCTTCTGTTCTACTTGTGCTGACGGCACCGGCTGCTCAGCCATTCTTAGACATGCTGAATCCTCCTGCCCAGCCAAGTTTGAGGTGAGTTCTTCACTCCCACTAACCTCCATTGGTTCCACTGTATCACATATCCCCCCTCTTAAGACATTCCGGGATGGGGAACTATCATTCTCACAGCCCGGAATCCTGGACAACGCATCGGCGTTTAAATGTAGCTTGCCTGCCCTATCGTGAATGGTGAAACTGAAAGCCTGCAATGCGAGGTGCCAGCGGGTGAGGCGAGGGTTGTGATTATGCATCGTGCCTAACCATTTTAAAGGGGCATGGTCAGTACTGAGCACAAAATGCCGACCAGTGAAGTAAAAGCGGAGCGCTTCAATCGCCCACTTAATAGCGAGGCATTCCTTTTCGATAGTGGAGTAATTGCCTTCCGCCTTGGACAACTTTCTACTCAAGTATAACATGGGGTGTTCAGAACCCTCAAACTCCTGGGAGAGTACTGCACCTAGCCCAGACTCTGATGCGTCTGTCTGTAAGATAAACGTGCGCTCAAAATCCACCCCATACAGGACCGGGGCCTTACATAACTTCCCCTTCAGCAGTGTGAAGGCGGCCTCCGCTTCCGGTGTCCATCGCAAGTTATTGGGGGCGTTTTTCTGCAGCATCTCTGTCAGAACTGTGCTCTCCTCGGCGAACCTGGGTATGAAGCGCCGGTAGTACCCGATCAAACCCAGGAAACTCCTGAGTTGCTTCTTGTTCACAGGCCTCTGAAAACTTTGCATGCTTTCGATCTTATTTTGCAAGGGTCGAACCATCCACTTCCCCACCATGTGTCCCAAGTACTTTACTTCTGTTCCTGCGAACAGACACTTCCCCGGATTCAATGTTAATCCGGCTTGCCTTAAGGCCTTTAGCACCGCTCCCACCCGTGGAAGATGTTGCGCCCATGTGGTACTATGGATAACGATGTCATCCATGTAAGCCACGGCATAACTCTGGTGAGGGCGAAGGACCTGGTCAACCAACCGCTGACATGTCGCGGCGGCGCCATGCAGGCCAAAGGGCATGCGCTTAAATTGAAATAGGCCCTGCGGCGTACTGAATGCCGTTTTGGGCCTGGAGGCGCGGGTAAGCGGTACCTGCCAGTACCCCTTGGTGAGGTCAAGGGTGGTCAGGTACCGGGCCTGCCCCAGTCTGTCTAACAGTTCTTCGATTCGTGGCATCGGGTAGGCATCAAAGAGCGATATGGCATTGACTTGCCGGAAGTCGATGCAGCATCGAAGACTGCCATCAGGTTTCGGAACCAGGACCACTGGGCTACACCAGGGGCTTTTCGACTCCTCAACGATGCCCATGCGCAACATATCTTGAACCTGGGACACGACCTCCTTCTTACGCGCTTCTGGCAAGCGGTAAGGTCGTTGCCGCATGATCTTCCCGGGAGGGGTGAGAATTTCGTGGGCTACTAGTGTTGTTTCCCCCGGTATGGGCGTGAGAACGTCCTTGAACTGTGCAAGCAACTGGGTTAATTGGTACTGTTGTTGCAATGACAATTCGGTTCCCATCTTTGGAGCTACCTCTGCCTTGCAGTCCTCCACCTGGGGGCCTAGATCATCTTCTAGCGGCTCTTCTGAAGTGGCGGTGAGTCCCTGAACCTCCCTTTGGCCTGTGGAGCCAAATCCGCTACCTCCCCGCCTAGTAGGGGACAGTTGCGCTACCTCTTTCACCTCAGGTGACCCAAACCGCTCACATATGAGTTGAGCAATCCTATCCCCACTTTTCACCTCAAATTCCTGCTCTCCAAAATTAAACAATAGCACCTTGACCTCTCCCCTGTAATCAGGGTCAATAACCCCGGCCCCGACATCGATGAAATATTTCGACGCCAGGCCAGATCGGGGAGCAATCCGCCCATAACAGCCTGCGGGCAGTTGGATTTGTATCCCTGTAGCGATTAGGGCTTTTCCCCCTTTTGGCACTATTGCTGTCACGGCGCTGCAGAGGTCAAAACCTGCGGATGCTGCTGTTGCTTTTTGCGGGCTTTGAGCATTTGGGGACATTTTACAAAATTTTAGAGTGAAACCCTCCTTACTGAGTGTTCCTATCTCTGTCTGCTGCTTGGGACCAAGAGTTTTCTTTGGGGGTTTTCCAAACAGGGGCCCAGGTACTAAAGTCACTAGGGCTTCCCCTCTCTCCCTGCTTACTGGCTGGGACTTCTCTTTTAGCGTTTCTCGGCGGGGACCCTCACTGGACCCTCCCCTTTCCCTTGGATGTTTTTCAGGGTTCGTGAGCTGGGACCCCTTTGATGTCCTGTCTTCCACTGGGTGCAGACCTCCCTTTAGCCCCTTGTCAAACGGGGGCCAGTCCCTACCCAAGACCAAATCAAATGGTAGTTTTGGTACTAGGGCTATTAGTGTTCTCCTGCGGGTTCCCAAACCTTTTATCATTAGATTGAACAAGGGATAACATGTGGAAGAGCCGTGAATGCATCTTATTTTTGCAACCCCTTCAGGATGACTCGGGGGAAAATCATTTCTGGCCTGTATGATGTCCCAAAACCTTCGGGAGACCATACTTTGATCGGCCCCCGAGTCTAGCAAGGCTCTGGCCGGGACCCCTTCCACCTCCACATCAAGGCGGAATCCCTGTGGTACATGCTCATTACCTCCTGTTATCAAGGCTGTGCAGTCTGGGCAATACCTTTTCACATGCCCTACCTTTCCACACTTAAAACATGTTACAACAATATTGTTATTAATTCTCTTAGGCAAACATTCTTTCATACAATGTGTGTCTACTGGAAAACCTTCCTTTAACTTTGCAGGACTGGTGCAGCCCAACTTCCACTCAGCGCTTCTGGATATCTTTTTAGCCATCTCGGCTTCAAGAAACCGTTCCGTAAGCTGCGCTGCCTTTATGGAGGTTGTGCAGTCTTGCAACGTTAAAAAGGTTTTTATTTCTGAGGGAACTGCCTCAAAATACTGCTCTAAGACAATTAGGTCAATCAGGCTATCCACTGTTTTACCTTCGGGCTCTAACCATTTTAACACTAAACTGCGCACCCTATGGCACAGTGCTTTAGGCGTTTCACCTGCTTGTAACTTTGTGGACCTAAGCATTCTCTGGTATACAGCCGGTGTTAGGCCTAGCCTATCCCTTACTGCCTTTTTGATTTCTGTGTACTCATCTGCCAAAGCGGCAGGCATTGCTCGGTACGCTGCCTGAGCTTCTCCCGTTAGGGATGCAGCTAGTCTAACCGCCCACTGCTCCTTAGGCCAGTGCGTGTGGAGAGCTACTCTCTCGAATGACTCTATAAAGTCATCAAAATTGTCTTTATCTGTCATGTGTCCAAATGTCCATATCCCACACTGTGGTGGGCCTACCCCACTGAAGCCTTCTGGTGTTGTCTTCCTTTGTGATCCTTCCAGTAGTGTCTGCACGAGGTCCGTCAGGGGTTTTTGCTGCTCTTGGAGGGCAGCCAGGGCCTGTTCTGCTGGGCCAGGTCCCTTTGCTTATCAAATTGTAAGCTCATCTAGCACAGAACCTCCTGGACGTCCATCTTCAGCTGTTACTCTGCAAAACACAACCACAACAAACACCAAGTGCGGTACCACTGGACAAAAAGACTTTTCCTTCCCTTTTTTTTTTTTTTCAAAAAGCAACCCCTTCTCACTCTGGATCCTCCCCAGCCTATGCCCAAATACCTTTTACCTGGACTAGGTGGAGGGTCTCGCTTTTGAGAAGGTGCTTGTGCGCTGTAGTCCACTCCGGCTCGTTCTGGATCCTTCCGGGCGTGGCAACTTCCGCTCCTTCCGTTGAGCTTGTGCAACGTCCTGGTGGGCTTGCTTCCAGAATGAAAAATCCGCCCCAACTACGCCATTTGTCACGGGCCTCGTGGTAAGAGACTCCATAGACCCTCTAGGCGACTGCCTAGGGGTATTGTGGTTATGATTGATCTGCCTTCTCTTCTGTACACAGAGTCAGTCAGTCAAAGTGGTAAAGCAAAATAGGGTTTTATTCCCGTTCCCTGGCGGATATCATTTCTTTGCAAAAGCACACAGAACAATAAACAAAACTAAACGAAGACAGCTGGAATGTTATTTCTTTCTTCCTTGTTCCTTTCACAAGTTACATCAGCATAAAGATGTTATTTCATCTGATAAACAGATTGTACAATCCATCGGCTCCGGCTCTGAGTAAGTGTTACTGCTTTCCCACTGTGTTAAGCCTGGACTGCATCTATCACTCCCCGGGTCACATTCACTGCATGTTAGGGTTGCCAACTGGCCGGTTTTCAGCCGGCCTGGCCGGTTTTTCCACGGCCAGGCCGGCTGCCGGCGCAGAGGCAAAACCGGCCCTTTAAAAGCCGGTTTTTTTGCTCTGGCCGCAAAATCGGGAGCGGCCTGAGCAAAAAAACCGGCTTTTCTCCGCTTCAGAGGGAGCCGGGGAAGCCCGCGCGAGGCCCCGGCTCCCTCTGAACAGCCACCAGCGTGAAGAGCCTTTACCTTCACGCTGGCGTCTGTTCCTGTGAAGCCGCGAATGCTGGGAAAGGTTAAAGGGCAACCTTTAACCTTTCCCAGCATTCGCGGCTTCACAGGAACAGCCGCCAGCGTGAAGGTAAAGGCTCTTCACGCTGGTGGCTGTTCAGAGGGAGCCGGGGCCTCGCGCGGGCTTCCCCGGCTCCCTCTGAAGCCTCAGACAGCCGCGATGCTGGTCCGGGGGGGGGGGGCAAGGACTGCCTGGGCGGTGATGGGGGGACCTGGACTGGAAAAGGGCTAAGGGGGGGGGGACTTGGACTGGAAAAGGCTAAGGGGGGGGGACTTGGACTTGGACTGGAAAAGGGCTAAGGGGGGGGGGACTTGGACTGAAAAAGGGCTAAAGGGGGGGACGTGGACTGGAAAAGGGCTAAGGGGGGGAGGTGGACTGGAAAAGGGCTAAAGGGGGGGACTGGGTCTGGAAAAGGGCTCTGGGGGGGGGACGTGGAGTGGAAAAGGGCTAAGGGGGGGACTTGGACTGGAAAAGGGCTAAAGGGGGGGACTTGGACTGGAAAAGGGCTAAGTGCGGGGGGACTTGGACTTGAAATAGTCTAAGGGGGGGGACTTGGACTTGGACTGGAAAAGGGCTAAGGGGGGGGACTTGGACTGGAAAAGGGCTAAAGGGGGGGACTTGGACTGGAAAAGGGCTAAGGGGGGGACTTGGACTGGAAAAGGGCTAAAGGGGGGGACTTGGACTGGAAAAGGGCTAAGGGGGGGGACTTGGACTGGAAAAGGGCTAAAGGGGGGGACTTGGACTGAAAAAGGGCTAAGGGGGGGGACTTGGACTGGAAATAGGCTGTGATGGGGGGGGGGACCTGGACTGTAAAAGGTTTATGGGGGGGGGGACAGGTACTGGAAAAGGGATGGTATGGGGGTGGAGGGGACCTGGACCAGAAAAGGGCTATGGGGGGGGAAACTTGGACTGGAAATAGGCTGTGATGGGGGGGGGACCTGGACGGTAAAAGGGTTATGGGGGGGGGGACATGGACTGGAAATGGGTTGTGATGGGGGTGGAGGGGACCTGGACTGGAAAAGGGCTAAGGGTGGGTGGACTAGGACTGGAAATGGACTATGGTGGAGGAAGGGGGATCTTGGACTGGAAATAGGCTGTGATTAGGGGGGCTAGGACTGCAAATGGGCTGTGATGGTGCGGGGGGACTCGGACTGCAAATGGGCTGTGATGGTGCGGGGGGACTCGGACTGCAAATGGGATGTGATGGTGGGGGGGCCTAGGACTGGAAATAGGCTGTGATGGGGGACTTGGACTGGAAATGGGCTGTGATTGGGGGGGGGGGAGCTAGGACTGGAAATGGCCTGTGATGTGAGGGCTAGCACTGGAAATGGGCTGATGAAGAGCTGGAATAGGACTGGAAATGGGCTGATGTGGGGCATGGGAGAATGGGACTAGAAGGGAGTGGATGCTGGGTGGGTGTAGAACTATAAGGGAACTGATTTGGGGGGAGGACTAGAATGGATGGGGAATGAGAATAGAGAGGGGAAAAAATATTTTGTGTGGAAGAAAAGTCTATGATGGGCCGGTATTGGGAGAGTAAGAGGGGCTTGAGAATGGAAGGGTGAAATTTAAACGGATGATAAAGGAATAAGGAAAGAATTGGGGGAAAGAGCAAAAGGGAAACAATCAGTATGTTAAAGCAGAAATAGAGAGAGAATGGAAAACATCTGAAAGAGAAGAAAGGACAAATGGATAGCTCGCAGAAGACACGAAGAAACCAGAAGAAAGTGACTGGAGCAATTGCAACTGAAAAATAAAACGCCCAAACAGAAGGTAGAAAAATACTTTTTATTTTGAATTTATTAACTGGAATATGTCTGGTCTGGGAAGTGTGTATTGCTAACATCTTTGCGTTTTTGTTTAGTGCAAGAGGAAATTACTTTATAGTTTTATTTCTCCAGTGTTGTACATTTCATGTTTGGATTTTGGGGTTCCCAGTTTAATTATTATCTGACCAAGGAAGTTAGCCTACACGTATCCTCGGTAATTTTTGTGGGTGGGGCTGGGGGCGGGGCAGGGGTGGGACTAGGGGCGGAGAATGGGTGGAGCATGGCGAGCCACAGGTGTCGGGTTTTTCTCGGTGAAAAAGTTGGCAACCCTACTGCATGTGCTGGAGCTGGGTTCATTTACTGTGGGAAGATAAGCTTTCTTTTCTCCCAGACACTTGTCTAAATCAGGATTATAAAAACCTGCTGTAGAGAAAATCTCTTTATGGTAAGCCTCCCTTGGCTCCCTTACTTGGAAGTCTGCATGCCTTCCTATATTGAAACTCTGCCCAGAGTAATGCTTGTTAAAACTCCCAGCTTCTCTTCTCTCCCAAACACAAGGCTTTAAACTTGTTACCTTACAGGAGGTTCTGTAGTTAGCTGTGGGGTTTCTTTCTCCTGGCAAAGCTTTACTGGCTTGAAGAAAGTTTCTCTGTGACTTGGGTAATTCCCCCAAGGTAATGTCCCACTTCCTGTTTGAGTGGAAAACCTCTCCGGTACTATCTCTCCAGAGATCAGTTTCTCTACTGCTCCACTGCCCTTTCCTGGAGCTTCCCTTGAGAGCTCTTGGTCCTCCCAGACCTCCAAAGTCTCTCCTGGAATTGGAACATCTCCTGGGACTCTGTGTCTCTCTCTGTCTCTGAGTCTGGCTTGTCTGATGCTGGATCTCCACTTGCATCTGACTGCCACTCTCCTCCTCAGAGTCAGTCTGGCTCTCCTTGTTGCATTCGCTCCTGCTTCCCCTCTTGCTTCCCTTCTTGCTTCCTCTTCCTGGTTCTAACCAGGGCTTTTTGTACCTCCCCCCTCTGCACATTACGTCAGCTTCTGGGGACAGGTGTTTCTGATGAAATTCTTCAATTCTATCTGCGTCACTGCTAAGGAAAGGAAACCTCATTTTAAACCTCTTCTGTTCTACTTGTGCTGACGGCACCGGCTGCTCAGCCATTCTTAGACATGCTGAATCCTCCTGCCCAGCCAAGTTTGAGGTGAGTTCTTCACTCCCACTAACCTCCATTGGTTCCACTGTATCACACTACCCTGTTCCTATAGAAGCGGGTGTAAGGCCTGTCACAGACCAGGGCCTGAAGCTCACTCACTCGCCTGGCCGAAGTTAGGGCTATCAAGAAGAGTGTCTTCCAGGACAGGAAGCGAAGAGGGCAAGTAGCCATCGGCTCAAAAGGTGGGCGAGTCAGTTGCTGCAAGACCACATTCAACTCCCACTCAGGAGCAGGAGGACGGATTGGGGGCTTGAGCAAGAGCAAGCCTCTGAGAAACCGGGACACCAAGGGGTGAACCGACAGAGAATGTCCTTCCACCAGTGAGTGGTGAGCTGCTAGAGCTGAGAGGTGAACCCAAACAGAATTGGACTTAAGTCCCTGATTTGATAAGTGCAGTAAGTACTGAAGCACTACTGGTACAGTATAGGAGAAAGGATCTTCTGTACGTAGCTGACACCACACAGAAAACCTTTTCCATTTCAGAGCATAGGTTTTCCTACTGGACTGTTTCCTAGAGGCTAGGACAACCTCTTCAACTTCCTGAGGTAGGCCCCAGGGAGCCAAAATTACCCTTGCAGCCTCCAGGCCATCAAATTGAGAGCTTTGAGATTGGGGTGCAGAAGGGAACCCTGATCCTGAGAGAGAAGGTCGGGTTGCAACCCCAAAGGCAGTGGGGGATCCACTGCCAGCTGAAGCAGAAGTGGAAACCAAGGCTGTCTCGGCCACCTGGGAGCCACCAGCAGGACCGAGGCCTTGTTCTGAAGAATTTTGAAGAGGGTTCGAGCCACCAAGGGCATGGGAGGAAACGCATACAGTAGGCCCGGAGACCAGGGAATCAGGAAAGCATCTGCTGCTAACTGCAGGGGATGTGGTTGCCTGGAGCAGAACTGTGGCAGATGTTTGTTCAGAGGACTGGCAAACAGATCTATGAATGGAAGTCCCCATTTCAGGAAAATCTTCTGAACCACCAAAGGATGGAGCTGCCACTCGTGGGGCTGCAGAATCCTGCTCAACCTGTCGGCCAGATAGTTTTCCTGGCCAGGTAGATACACAGCCTTGAGGAGCATGTTGTGCCTGAGAGCAAACAAGCAAAGGTCCTGTGCTTCCTGACAAAGGAGCCTGGACCCAGTTCTGCCCTGCTTGTTCACATAAAACATGGCTACCTGGTTGTCTGTTTGAACTAGGACAGACTGATGAGAGAGAAAGTCTTGAGTGCTAACCGAATAGCCCTGAGTTCCAGTAGATTGATTTGCTGTGCGGCTTCCCAGGGAGACCACAGGCCCTTGGTGCACTTGCCTAGACAATGAGCTCCCCAGCCCTGCAGGGAGGCATCCGTGGTCAACACCACTGTGAACCCAGGAATCTGAAAAGGTACCCCTTGCAGCAGTTTGGGTGGGTGCAGCCACCAGCGGAGGGAGTTCAGAAATTGTCTGGACACCCTTATCCTGTCTCTGAGGCTGCCTGTGGCCTGTGACCACTGAGTCCGAAGGCACCACTGTGCAGGCCTCATATGGAGCCTGGCATTGGGGGTCACATGTACTGTCGAAGCCATGTGGCCAAGAAGACTCAGGCAGAGTCTGGCGGAGACCAGTGACCTGCTGAGAAACTGGTTTGCTAAGTTTATCAGTCTTTGGGCTCTGTCTTCTGGCAAGAACGCCTTTGCCAGCAGAGAGTCCAACCTTGCCCCTATGAACTCCAAGTTCTGGGAGGGGAGCAAAGTGGACTCTGCGAAGTTTATTACAAACCCCAGGCTTTGAAGAAGAGCAATAGTTCTGAGGGTGGCTTGTCTGGCCTCCTGGCACCTCTGACCCCTGATGAGCCAGTCGTCCAGATAGGGGAAGACAAAGATTCCCTGATTTCTCAGGTAGGCCACCACCACTGCCAGGCATTTGGTAAAGACCCTGGGAGCGGAGGTGAGGCCAAACGGCAGTACTCTGTACTGATAATGGTTTCCTCCCACAATGAACCTGAGGTACTTTCTGTTGTCTGGATGAATGAGGATGTGAGTGTACGCATCCTTTAGATCTAAGGAGCATAGCCAATCTCCCTGCTGGAGGTAGGGCAGAAGTGTTCCAAGAGTAAGCATCTTGAACTTTTCCTTCTCTAGGAATTTGTTGAGATTTCTGAGGCCTAGAATAGGCTGAAGGCCACCGGTTCTTTTGGGTACAAGGAAATACCTGGAGTAGAACCCTTGACCTTGTAAGTGGGGAGGCACAGGCTCCACTGCCCTGTCCACCAACAGACCTTGGAGCTCCTGAAGGAGAAGATCTGTGTGCAGGGGAGGCCTTGGAGGTTCCCCTGGAAAGTATGGAGGAGGCAGCTGTTGGAAGTGTAGCCTATAGCCCTTGTGGACGATGCTTAGCACCCAACTGTCTCCAGTGATGAGTGGCCACTTGTGGGCAAACAGGGCAAGTCGACCTCCTGTGCAGGGTTGGGAGAGCAGGGACAGAGAGGCTATGCCTAAGGAGTCAAAACCCCCCACACTGCTGAGTGGGAGCAGGGGCCGGAGACTTGGGAGTCCTCTGCCTATGGGGCCCATTACCCTGCCCCTTGGCCTGCTGACCCTGAGGGGGAGCTTGGGAGGCCTGGTACTGTGGGTACTGTTTGTACGCAGTGTCCTTCCTTGGGTAAAAGGGCTTTTTACCCGAGCCCTTCTTTTTGTGAGAAGGGACAGAAGTCTTTCTAGACAGCCTTGTCCTCGTGAGGTGCTCGGTTTCGAGCTGTGCGGCCTTCTCGGTCATGGGCTTGCCAAAAAGGTTCTCACCTCGGCAAGGGACATCGACCAACTTGTCCTGAACCCATGGCTCGAGGTCCGATGACTGCAGCCATGCCTGGCGTCGAGCCGCGATGCTGGCTGCCGCAACACGGGCCGAAGCCTCAAAGCCATCGTAGGCAGTGCGGGACATAAACTTGGAGCATTCCCAGATCCCCGAGGACAAGGACTTGAACCTCTGCAAGGGTTCCCCGGAAAGACCAGCAGAGAACCCGGCCAGCTCCTTGGCCAGGTTCCGCAAGTACATGCCCATGTACAGCTGGTAAGACTGGACACGGCATGCAAGCATCGAGCCCTGGAAGCACTTTCTACCAAAACCATCCAGGTTCCGGGCCTCCCTGCCAGGGGGCACTGCGGAGTGCATCTTCTGACATTTCAGGAGATGCATGGTCGATTCCACCACCATGGAATGGTGTGGCAGCTGCGCCTTCTGAAAGCCAGGGCTCTTCCGGAGTTGATAGATAGAATCGACCCGCTTGCTTAGAACCGGCGCCAAGGCCGGTGCCTCCCACATCCGGAAGAGGAGCCGTTCCAGCATCGGAGGAACCGGAACAGTAAAGGCCTCCTTCGGAGGAGTATCATACTGTAGGGCCTCGAGCTCCTCGGCTCGAGGCTCCTCCTCGGGGTCCACAGGGATAGTCAATGCAGTGGCCATATCCCGGACGAACTCTGAGAAATGGGTATCCTCCGGGGGGGGGGGGAACTACTCGGGGGCTCAGACTGCGGTGAGTCCGACAGGATGCACCGAGTTCTGAAGGTGTCGGGGGACTCCTCGTCCTCCGTCTCCCAGGCGGACTCGTCCGATGAGGAATCGGGATCCGACCGTGCGGGGCCTGTGAGCACCCGCCCTGACGCCGAAGGCACCGGCGTCGACGCCCTCGGTCCCGAACGGGAGGTCGAGGGAGCCCGCGACCGAGGTCGACCTCGAGCCTTCATGGTCTCGAGTATCGGCTCCGTCTTCGACGTCGATGTCCCGGTGGTCGGGGCAGATGCGCCAGACAGGCTGGCCATCAGTGCCCACTGCTGTTCCATGAAGGAAGACAATCTGCACTCCAAGGCTGTCAGCCTGAGACCCAGCTCAGGAGACTCAGCAGCCACCGACTCAGGCCCCGGTGGCGCCAGCCCGATGTCGGCTCTCTGGGAGGAGAGTCCACGAGGACTACAGGACTTACGTGTCCAGCAGACTCCGGCTCCACACGAGGTACTTTTGGAGGCTTCTCCTGTTCCATGGGCCCGGGGCGATGGTCGAGGGTCTGAGACCTAGCTCTCGAGAAGCCAGGGACCTGTGATAATGAGGCTTCTGACAAGCATAGAAAAAGGGCTGGTTTTAAAACTTTTTCTTCTGAGCTAAAGCATGGCTCAGGCAGGCATTCATTTAAATCAGCACCTAGAGAGCAAAGCCACATGATTGAGAGTGCTGAGTACAGACCACACCCTGCCTCCATGGCAACACAGAGTGCAAATGAGAAACACCTGAGGGGTTGGGGCAAGGAAACTGGTCTCACACTAAAACATTTAAGCTCTCAGGATCAAAGGCAGAGGGAGAGAGAAGCAGGGAGAGAAGCAGAGGAAGGAACAGAAGGAGTGGAGTCAAGACGGGAGTCTTGGACAGGGCAGACACGGGAGTCACGGCAGAGAGGCAAGAAGCCAAAGCCAAGAGAGTCCTGGCAGATTGGACAGTCTAGGAGAGAAAGACTGAGGAGTCTGACCAGAGGCTCTGGAGAATGGCAGAGAAAGTCTGAGCTTCAGCAAAGAAGGGATTCTAACAGCAGCTCTTCTACCAGAGGCAGCTGTACAGAATTTGCAATCCCTTGTGAAGGTAGGAACCCAAACTCTGGGAGAATTGTAGAATACAGCTCAGATAGCAGTGAGGCTGCTGAGAATTTAGAAGGAGAGATTTATCCTTCTGGAAAGCCTGAGAGAAAAACTGTTCCTAGAAGCCAGGGAAGACAGCAGAAACCTGTGAGTGTCTTGCCCAGAAATACAAAGCCGTGCAGCTCATATAAGAAACCTGAAGGGAGAAAAGGGAATCCCTGGGATGAAATGTTTAAGTTAATGCAACGATTGAAACCTGATTGTGCAAATAAAGACCCAGAGCTATTTCAGGGTGAAACTGAAGACATGGAGATAGAGTTAACTGGATTGGAGCAGGATACAGAGTCTCTAATGGATTGCTCAACAGCTTATGTTTCATAAGGGGAAAAGCTGAATTGCTAGCCAAAGAGAAAATTCAGAACTGTGATAATTGCTCTGAGGTTTTTGAATGCTGAAAGCAAAAGGAAAGGATTACAAATGTGTTTTGCTTAACACTGTTTGAAGCATTAGTCCTGTATGCTGAAGAAAGCCACTTGAGTTCATTATTGTTTCTGTTATACCTTGTTCATGTTCTAAAGAAGATTTACTTTGCTAAAGCCTGATGATACAAAAGAAAATTAATAAATTTCCTGTGAATTGCCTAAAACTACTCGGACTGCTTATTAACCACAACTAACAAAATCCCAGCAGCATTTGCTCTGGTAATAAGTCAGTTTAACCAGAACAGATGGCACGCAGTGCTCTTTCTAGGCAACCACCTAGACAGGGTACAACGTCACAGGTGGCATAGTTTGGATTTTTTTCATCAAACGTCTGCAAGCGTGAACAAGATTTGGGCACCTACAACTAGAAAGAAGCTGTAGGAGGCCAAGCAAGACAGAAAGATACAAGAGTGGAGGAGAAAATCCGGAGTGGCATCCAGAAGGAACCGGAGGGAGTTCCAGCACTGTTCCTAATTGTTGCAGAGCCTGAATCTATGTCAGAACCAGGTAACCCGTAGATAGGAGGGGGTTACTGGTGGATACTGGTGTAGGAATTGTGTGGTACTACTGGTCACTGAGAGAGCAACAAGGAGCATTTATAGTGCCACACTTGGTGGGTTTTTTTTTTCTCTTTCTTTCTAGGGAAGTACCAGACTGGAGATGGAGCCACAAGATCTCATGACCTGGGTCACAAAGCAGTTTAAAAGACAACAGGAGATGGCAGCGAGAAGCCAGGAACAGGCGATTGCCATGCTGCAGGCCCAGCAAAAGCCACTGTTTGAAATGATGGGGAGATTGTTGGGGGCACAAGAAAAGGCAGCGGAAATTACAAGGACCGTGTCAGGTTCCCGAGATGTTTTACCAGGGTTAGGGGTGCTTGACACTGGAACTTTTTCTTTTGGACAACTAACTAAGGACGCTGATATTGACGATTTCATAGAGTCCTTTGAAAGAGTAGCACTATTGGCTAAATGGCCAAACGACCAATGGGCAGTCAGAATTGCCACTTCTCTTACAGGAGAAGCCATGGCAGCCTATAGGGCTATGCCCGCAGCACTAGCTACCAGTTATGAAGAAGTGAAGCGAGCCATAAGGGATCGTATGGGTTTAAATCCAATGGTCTATAGACGTCATTTTAGAGCGTCTAAGCTAAAACAGGGTGAAACACCCCAAGCTCTGTGCCATCGACTAAAGAGTCTGGCATAGAAATGGCTCACTCCGGAGACTAAGGGGTATGTTTACTAAACCGCGCACACATGCATGGCGCACAATAGCAAATGCTAATGATACATTTAAGAGCTCTTAAGCGCCACGCATGCGTGCGCGTCACATTAACGGGCCGCCACACGTGTGCAGGGCGCTCATGTGCGATAGAGGCGGGGAAACGCTTACGGAGGGCGGAGGAAGGCTCCGAGGGGCGGGGGGACGGGGTCAATGGGTGGAGAGTGGGAGGGGAGAGGCTCCCCGCACAGGAGCGGGGCTGAATGTCGGCATTAAAAATACCGCGAGTGAAACCCTCGCGTTAGAGCCGATTTAAAGGGAAGAGAAACCATTTCCGTCAGCAATGTACAGCAAAACCTGGGAAACCTGCAAAACGTGAGCAATGTGATACATGTGCACAGAACAAACCAGCAAATATAAATGTAAAATGACCACAAAAATTCCAAATAAATTACACCCCAGCTGGGCAACAGTGATATTAATGGGCAACCATAAAAAACACTCCCAGGAAAGCTCCAGAAAAAAGAAATGATTTTTGGAAGGGTCTACGCTCTGTAGACCCGTTCAAAAAGCACTGCATATTAATGGAGCTTTCCTGGGAGTGTTTCTCATGTTGCCCATTAATATCACTGTTGCCCAGCTTGGTTTTGGTTTTTTCCCCTTTTTTGGAGGTCAGTTATGAGGTTTAATTGCACCCCTGTCCCCAGACAAGGTAAACGAGCCCACAGTAAAATTGTGCAGAGCAGGGTGTCTGACTCGTGCTGCCAGGTTCCCTATCACCAGAGACTGCATAGTCTCTGTGGCCACAGTGTGGTGCAGCGGACACAGCCAGTGCCTGAAGGACCAGAGGGTCACAGGTTCAAATCCCAGCTGGGGCTCAAGCCAACCCAGTCCCCATAGTTTTACCCACCACTAAACAGTGATAGTACAGACACTCCTGTATGGCAGAGAACATAAGCATGGTTCCAACACCTATATTTTACCCTACACCGCACACAAACCATAACAATGGGCATTACCAACATCCGAGTCCCCCAAATTCAGTCCTGGAGTGCCACAATTCAATCAGGTCATATGCTTTTTGCCAGATAGGGACATGTCTGCATGTTGGCGGAAGGGTACAGGTGGTGGAGGGGGCAGTGGCTGCAAACCACAGCAGACAGTGGCCTAGACCTCTGCAGGCTGGCACTGTCCACCGCAACAGACAGGCTCTGTCGGATGTACAGTCATGGACTCCCCAGGGAACACAGCATATCTGTGGCAACACGGTGGTGCAGTGCACACAGACAGCGTGTGCAGGAACAGAGGGTCACAGGTTCAAAGCCCAGCTGGGGCTACTGCCAATCCAGTCCACATATTTTTCCTACAACTAAACCGTGATAGTACGGACAAACCTTTATTGCTGAGAACATATGCATGGTTCATACGCCGATATTTTACCACACCAAACACAGACACCATAAACAGCCACATTACCTAGAGCAGAGTCTCCCAAATGCAGTCCTGGAGGGCCCCCACACCATTCAGGATCCATGCTGCCTCTAATAAAGATGCCTGTGCTGCATATCTATGCACCACCCCATGGTATGCTGATGTAGCTCATACATATCTATGAGGGACAGCATGAAAACCCGAACAGTGGTTCAAACACCAGGACTGGAGTTGGGACACTCTGCCGTAAAGCAGCAGCCAACAGAGCCAGACACCCCCACACACACCCCCACAGGCCCCATTGGCCAATGCCTCATGGAGAGGTAGGACATTGGGCCCTGCCTGTATCTCCCAATACTAGCAGTTGCATACCTTAGCACTGCCACCCTACACCTGGGTATATGGTACACAGCTATCAAACGTTGCCCATGATAACTGGCAGATATCAATTCCTACGTTAAGCACATTTTGCTCATTGATCTCCACCATAACAATCATTGTGATGTCTGCGTTGTGCGCTGCAGGTCTGGTCTCTGACAGTGTTTACCACCCTGGGGAGTGACCCCCAACAGTAGTGCGTACCATATCCATGCCTGTACTGCGCCCAGGACTGGTGTGGTGGGTATGGCTGCTGGACCCCTCTATAGTAGCACAATGCTGGCATAGGTGTGGGGGTGGCTGTCTGCCTAACCAGTGTGTGGTGGCTGCAAACACCTTCCACAGCCCACACTGCCAGCAATGTTGCCAGTATTGGGCTGCCAATGTGCATAATGAGGAGCAAGGTACCATGGGTATAGACCGGACAGGGTGGCTGGCCAGGGTGCATCTGCACAGGGCATAGGGCACTGACTGGGACATTTTAGTGCCCGGCCACCACCTACACAGACAGGGTGACCGCAGTATGTCCTGCTGAGAGATCACTCTCACCCTGACTGTGCAGTGACCACCGCATGGCTAGGCACCCCCATAGTGCTATATAGTAGTTCTCTCATGTGATAGATATGGGTTTCCTTTTGGGGCCCAGTCACTGATTTATCTGCTTGCTGTGTATGCTGACATCCCAGTTCTGGGTGCATGCATCTCCACTGGGAACATGCACTGTGGACTAACTAGCACACTGTTTGCAGCTGGTATGTGTTGTGATGGAGCAGTTTGCAGGGTGCAGCGGCTGATGACTTGCTGCAGGAGAATATCAGATAGTGGTGGGGTGCAGCTCACCATATCCAGGCCTAATATCTGTCTGCTATTGTGTTATGGATGTGTATAGAGCTGCATTGACTGCCCTGTGGGGTGTCTGCCCCTCAGTAGGACCGGGGTTGATGGACCCCTCTACTGCTACCTTTGCAGGGAGGTAGGATGTGGATCTATTGATAGGAGACCCTGTTTGCCACCCTCAGCCCTGGAGGAGGGGGGTGGTGGTACATGGCCCACCTAGGGGTCCATAGGGGCTACACCTGACTGAGTCAGACAGAGATATCCAAGGTGTTTAGAGCAGGAACTACCTATCTCACACATTAACACTGCTTTGGACCTCTGGCATGGCCTCTTTCAGCCATGGAAGGTGTTGTGGACCTGGTCCTGGGCGCCTCATTGCACCCTCAGGGTGAGCACAGTACCCGCACAATGTGACGGTGTGTAGCTACTCTGTGCCAGTACAACACACGGTCAGTACCCCCTACCAGGCCGAGGTGCTGTGGGGGTGCACATGGTCACTTCCCTCTAATGGGCCGAGGTGCTGTGGGGGTGCATTGCCCATCTTGTGTTAATCTGTGGACAGCTGATTTGCATATGCAGTGCATCATGGGTATGGGTGGGCTAACCCATCCTGGTGACCACACCAGACTGTCTGTGTGGTGACGTGCATGCTCTCTGCTGCCAGCCAGGGGCTTGCTAGCAGCTGTAGCCCAATGGTTACTTCACTGCCTCTGAAGCCAGAGGTCATGGGTTCAAACCCACAGTGGGGTTATTTGATAGGGTTGTCCAATGCATCTTTTTTTTTTTTTTTTTTTTTATAACTTGACTTTTTATTGAAAGGCATAAAAAACATCAGCCAACATAATGCAGCACAACCAACAAGAAACAACAATAACACTACATAAATCACATCCCGTCAAACCCTTCCAGAGGCCAATTTCACAGGGCCCCCCCTTCTCTAAAGCCCCCCCCCACCCCCCCTAACCCCCCACCCCTCATCCCTCCCACCATACCTCATACCACCCCCAAACAGCCTTAAAGGCCTTCACTGTGTGTCGCTGGTGAACAGTTATTGCACTCATAGACCACAAGTGGTCAATGCGCTGCAGGACCATACCTAATGAAGGGGCCACCTCACACCGCCACCTGGCCATGATCGCCCCCCCCCACGCCCCGCCCCTATACAACACCCCACTAGCGTTAGTATCTCCCGGTCCCCCATCTCAGGCATTTCATTCAATAGGATCATAGGCGCCGTAAAGGTCACTTCCACCCCTACCAGGGCCTGGAGCCAGCCCCGCAAGGCTCTCCACATCGATTGAACCTCTGCACAATCCCAAACTATGTGAAACAAGTCACCCCACCGCCCACAACCCCGCCAGCAGTCCCCAGTTTCCTGCGGGCGAAACACCTTCAACTTCCAGGGGGTCCAATACATTTGATGCCGCATTTTTAGACTATTTTCAAGATATGAGGGGCCCGGGGCCAGGCGCCGGGACCAACTATAAATTTGTTCCCACCGCTCCGCCCCCACTCCCCCCCCCAATTGTTGCTCCCAGGCCAACTCCCCTTTACTCTTCCCCTGCCTGCGGTCCCCACCCTGCTCCCGTAACTCAGCATACAGGAGCGTAATTAGCCCTCTCCTCCCTCCCCCCCTCCTCATTGCTACTTCAAATGGAGTAGCCACCTTTCGTAAATCGTTCATTACTCCCATCCTCCTTATATAGGACACTAATTGCACATAAGCGAAATAGTGTCTATCCTCTACCCCATATAATTCCTGCAATTCGACAAACGACCTAACCCCCCCCTCCGCCATTCATCAGCTGCCCCAAGGTCTGTAAGCCAATATCCCCCCACTCCTTAAACCCCTCCCCTCCCTCCCGGGGCTAAAATCCTCCATCCCCCTTAGATAAGTATCCCTTGTGTACCGCTTCCCCCACAGCAGAGTCCCCTTCACACTCCCCCACAGCATCTGCGTATATTCCCTAAATGGGTTCCCCCCGCAACCTCCCCCTCGTCTCCCCCCCGGATCCCACAGCCACATCTGCAAGCTCAATCCCTCCCCTCTCATCTGTTCCAACTCCACCCAAATAGGTGTCTCCCCCCCCCCTGCCAACTCGCCACGGCCTTCAGTTGCGCCGCGGTGTAATACTTTTCCAGCCACAGGACACCCATTCCTCCCTCCCACTGCTCCCGATACAGAGTATATTGCGACACCCGAGATCTTCCCCCTGCCCAAATAAAATCCAAAACCAGACGTTGGGCTTTGCGTAAATAACTCCGAGGAATCTTACTAGGAATAGAGCTAAACAGAAAAAGAAACCGAGGCAGTACATTCATTTTTATAACCGCAATGCGCCCGATCCATGTCAAATACAAATTCTGCCACCGGGTCAGGTCCCTCTTCACCTCTTGCATGAGCGGGCCAAAGTTCTGCTCCCATATCCGCCTCCAGTCTTTGCCCATCTGTATCCCCAAATACCTATATTCACCCCACACCCACCGAAACGGAAAACTACTTCGAAGGCTCGACTCCAACCTCTCCCCTAAATTGAACCCTAGGATCTCGGTCTTGCTACCATTGATTTTGTATCCCGAAACCCTACTATACTGTTCAATTTCCTGCATTAAAACCATCATAGAAATTAAGGGCTCTCAAAGGGTATAGATAATATCATCCGCAAATAGAGCTATTTTTGATTCCCAGGCATTCAAAATCACCCCTTTAACATCAACCGCCCGCCGTACCCGGTCGGCCAAAGGCTCAATAGCTAGAGCAAAAAGCAAGGGCGACAATGGACAGCCCTGTCGAGTTCCCCTCTCCAAACCAAACACTTCCGAATAACTCCCATTCACGCGTACTCGGGCCTTAGGCCCTGTGTAAAATGCGCGAATCCATTTGATAAAATTCTCCCCCAACCCAACCTTCTCCAGTACCATCAACAAAAAATCCCACTCCACCCTATCAAACGCCTTCTCGGCGTCGATAGAAATAAACACCGCCGTCTGCCCCGTTCTTTGTACCTCCCAGGTTAGATTACAGAGTCGTCTGATGTTATCCCCCCCCCCCCCCCTGTCTCCCTGCTACAAAACCTGTCTGGTCCACATGCACCAGTGAAGGCAGCACCCGCTGCAAACGCATGGCCAGTATTTTCGCCAATAACTTGGCATCCACATTCAATAGAGAAATCGGCCGATAGGAGCCGCAAACCATGGGGTCCTTACCCGGCTTAAGAAGAATAGTAATCCCCGCCTCCGTCATCGAGTCGGGGACTGCCCCCGTCAGAAGTACCCCATTGAACACGTCCACCAACAGCGGTTTTAAAACCACCGCCTGGAAAACTTTATAAAATTTACCCGTCAGGCCATCTAAGCCTGGCGCCTTCCCCAGTTTCAAGGTTTTTATAGCCTCTGCCACCTCATCGACAGTAATCAGCCGATCTACTCCCCCCCCCCCTCCACCGGGTCCAACTTGGGCAAATCGCACCCGTCCAAATACTGCCTACTTTTTTCTATTCTACCCGTAACTTCACTGCTGTACAACTGTTTATAATACTCTCGGAATGTCTTACGAATCTCATTATTCCCCGACACTAACTGTCCTCTCCCATTCCGTATACTGCCGATAGTCGACTGGGCCACCCTGGCCCGCAACCTCCTGGCCAAGAGATTCCCAGCCTTATTTCCCCCCTCAAACATGGCTTGCTTAAGTATATTCAGTTCATAAGCCAGCTTACTAGCTCGCAACTGATCTAGCCGTCCGCGCAGTTTCTGCAACTCGCTGAGGACACCCTCATTCTGGTCACATTGATGACTCCCCTCCAGCGCCCTTATAGCCCCCAACAAGCGCCCCTCCTCCTCCCCTTGCATCCTACACCGCCTCGACGCTTCACCCAGCAAATGTCCCCGCACTACTGCCTTCAATCCATCCCATACCATTCCAAGCCCAACCTCCCCATTCAAATTGAAATCCTGATATTCTGTAATAACTCCTGCGGTTCGTTCAACAACAGCGGGATCGTCCAGCAACGAATCATTCAACCTCCAAAACTTCACGCCCGTGTCCTTGTACCCTAAATTAAACCCAATGCTCACTGGTGCATGATCCGACCAAGTAATAGATCCCTGCTCTACCTCTGCCACCTTACTCATCCAGCCACTATCCACCCATATCATATCTATACGACTGTAGCTCCCATGCGGCGCTGAATAGTAGGTATATTGTTTCCTCCCCGGATTCCGGCACCGCCAGGCATCCACCAACCCTAACCCTGCTTTCATCTCCAACATTTTCAACCGCTCTCGACATTTCCCCGCTCCCGTCCCCTGTCCATTATCTAGTCGGGGGTTGAGAGTCAGGTTAAAATCCCCCCCCCAACAATAATCGGCAAATCCCCCAACTTCTCCAAATCCGCCCGCATATACGCGTAGAACTCTCCCTGTCCCTCGTTCGGCCCATATACACTAAAAATCCATACCAATTCCTCTCCCAACTTCACCTTTACTCCCACATACCGCCCCTTCTTATCACGGTACTCCCCCACCACCTTATCCCGCATCTCAGCCCCCACCATTATAGCCACCCTCCCCTTCCGCGATTCGGCCCTCTGCCCCGCCAGCACCACCTTGGGGTATTTTCGTGTCTCTAGCAACCTCTCCTGGCCCACCTTCAAATGCGTTTCCTGAACACAGACAAAATCAGCCCTAGTCCTTACACCCTCCTTCTCTACCAGTTGACGCTTCCGCCAAGTACGCAGGCCCTTAGCATTAATTGTAACCACCCTCATTTTTTGCTCCCCCACTACCCCCTGCCCCTTTCCCCCCCTCATCCGCCCATCCCCACCCCTCCCCCATCCACCCCCCCTCCCCCTGACCCCCTCCCACCTCCCCTTCCCGCTCCCCCACCTCTCCCCCCTCCCCCGCCCCTCCCAACCCCCTCCTCCCTCCTCTGGAGGCCTCCCTCAGAGTAGTGCCCATCAGTGCAGAGCAACCTAGTCTCCCTCCGGCCACCCCACATACCCCCTCCCACTCCTCCCGCTACCCCCAACAGAATCAAGGCTAACCCCACCCGTCCCCACCCTCCCCTCCACCGTTCCCCAGAACCTCCTAGCCACCCACCCCTCCGCACCCCAATACTTCACACAACTTTGTACAGACAGCAAAGGAAAAGCACCCATCTATTCCCTACCATCCCCACAGCTAACCCACCAGCCTATGATCCCCCTCCCCCGCCCCCGCATAATCCATCCCCGTTTATCACAACATTCCCCATTCTCCCAGCCACCCCCAACAAACCACCCACCTTCCCTTCATCCCCCAATCCCCCGCCCCCTCCCCCCAAACACCCAATTCATCCAAACTTCCACTCAACATTTCCCACCAACCCTTCCTCCCAGCCACCCAACCAACCCCCACCCCTCTCATCACTACCAAGGCCCTCAAGCCCCAAATACTGGGCAAATCAAGTCCAACAAGTCCCAATGAAGTCCAGCAATCTCCTCACAGCCAATCATGTCAGCCCCGACTGGGCTTCCTCCTCCCGCTGACTCTGCTTTGGGCTGGTCAGTCTCTCCATCGCCGCCACCTGCTGTTCCCGCTCCAACCGCTGATCCTGGGTCTCCCCCAGCCGCTGCTGCGGTCCCCGCAATCCCGCCTCTCGCAGGGCCTTCTGCGCCTCCATACAGTTCTGCACTCGCCAGTTCCGGGTACCCACCGTGAAACACAGTCCAAATGGGTAGAGCCAGCGATAGCGCACATTCTCCTGCCGCAACAGCGTGGTAATAGGCTGCATCTCACGCCTTCTCTGCAGGGTCCCCGCTGCAAGATCCGCATAGATCGCCACCTTATACCCCTGCCAAACAAACTCTCTCGCTCTCCGCATCTTCGTGGCTATCTTTTCCTTGACAGCATAGTCATGTATGCACACTACAATGTCTCGCGGCCTATTGGGCCTGCTGGGCCCCAGTGCCCGATGCGCCCTGTCCAGGACCACCTTCTCACCCTCCATTTCATCATCTCCCTCCATCAAGATAGCCTTGCAAATGGCTGCAGCGACTCTCCAGCTGTCCGTAAACTCGGGTTCCTCTGGCACTCCTCTAATGCGCAAATTATTCCTTCTCGTGCGAATTTCAAGGTCCTCCAGCTTGTACTGGATTTGCGCTTTCCACTGCTCCCAGTCTTTCACAGAGTGCACCAACTCCCCCTGTTGTTTTTTCACAGTTTCTAATTGCTGTTCATGAGCCTCCGTTCGCCTGCTCAGCTCACTCACTTCCTCCCGCAATTCGTTGCAAACTTCACTCACCTCCGCTTTCACTGCCGCCAGCTCCAACTTCAACTCCCTGAACCAAGCTTTCAGCTCGGCCCGGGAGACACCATTCACCACCGTCGCGCCCTTTTCCATCTCCAGCGCACGCGGCACCAGGCACTCTACAGTTTCCCGGGGCTGTCTCTCTCCCGCCGCCATCTTAGCCTCCCGTCCTCCGACATGCGCGCCACTGTAGGCAAATTCTTTCAGGTCTGCCGCCTTCTTGCGAGTCGTCATCTCGCCCTGCACTACCACCACTCGTTCCGCCACCACTATCTGCGGTCCGGTGTGCAACAGCGATCCTTGGGGTCTTATTTTTCACAGCTTGCGGGGTGCCACGCCGGAGCTCCTAACTTAGGCTGCCATCCACACCGATGACGTCACTTCCTCCCCAACGCATCTTTTTTAATGTACATATTTTGATGACAGCAAAAACACCCTCAGCGTACTGTACCCATAAGGTGCCTCTGAGGGTGCTTTATAGGGCATCCTATAGGGCACCTTATGGTTTCCGTCCACATAAGGTGCACTATACAATATCCTGTGATGCAACCTATAGGGTGCCCTATAGGGGACATTTCAGGGTGCTGTGGCGGACAGTGCAATTTCTAATGTGCCCTATGGAGTGCCTTATAGGGTGCCTTATACGGCACCTTCAATTACGGCACGTGAGGGCGTGTTTGCTGGCAGCAATTAATAACATAAAATTAAAGTGCTGCAGGCCAAAATATGTACAATGCAAAGCTGATGCCACAGCCAGCCTTACGTATCAGGCACACTGGGGAGCAAACTCATGACCCCTGTATCAGCAGTCAGTGCCTCAACCATTGTGCTCCACTGCTGCTCCTCCTTGCCTGTCAGCGCATCTACTTATGCATTTCATTCCTTAAACTGCACAGTGCTGCCATAAAAACCAGTACACTGACCTTGCGGTACCTCACACGGCACCCTCTAAAGCGCCCTATAAGCAACATTCTAGGGTGCCTTGGCTGACAGTGCACTTTAAAATGTGCCTAAGGCACCTTATGTTAACACGCTTTGGGAGTGCATTTGCTAGTAGTGATAATTAAAATATGAATAAAATGCCTCCTAAAGCAATCTTCCCCTTAATATGTTATGCCTCAGCCAGCCTTGTTCATTGGGCACAGCGGGGGATTGAACCCCTGATCCCTGCACCATTGGGCAGTATCTTAACCATTGGGCTGTGGCTCTGCTTTTCTTCCTGCACATCAGCGCGCCACTTATACCGCCCAGTATTATAATGCCTCCATAAACATCAGCGCGCCGCCGCATACTGCCCAGTATTAATATGCCTCCAAAAACATTAGCACGCTGCCTTATGCCCATCAGCGCGCCGCCTTATACCGCCCATTATTTATATGCCTCCTAAAATAACGCCTCAGCAGCCAGCCTTGTTCATTGGGCACTGTGGGGGATTGAACCCATGATCCCTGCACCATTGGGCAGTGTCTTAACCATTGTGCTGTGGTTCTGTTCCTGTGCTTGCACATCAGTGAGCCAACTTATGCCTCACAACATTAACAGCGCACCGCCTTTCACTTCCGGTTTGGGCAATGAGCTGATCGGACGGCTCGCGATCAGCTCCGGGCAATTTGCCCCACAAAACTGCTACAAAACACTTTAAAACTCTTTTTTACACCACCGGCATTGACTCTCCCCTCACGGGGTCTTAAGCCTCTGACGCTGAAGAGACTCGCGGCCATTCTTGTTTAATCGGGGCAGATAATTAAGTATAACAGAGGACGTGCTGGGGCCGATCGGGCACTTCCCCCACCGCCACCGTCAGTTCTCCCCTTGCGGGGTATTGTGCTTGCAGCGGCGAAGGGACCTGCGGCCATTCCTGCCCGAACGGAGAGGATCATTGTACATATAGCAAGTGAGCCGGGGCACGATCGGACATTTCCTCCACTGCCAGCCTCAGTTTTATCCTCACGAGGTGTTGTGTCTTTGCCGGTAAAAGGCCTGCGGCCCTCCTTGCCCGATTGGGACAGGCAACTTTCTTCAACAAGAAGCGCGACGGGGCGCGATCGGACGTTCCCCCACCACCATCATCAGCTCTACATTCACGGGGTGTCAAACCCCCAGCGGTGAGGAGACCTGTGGCTGCCTTGTCCGGCCGGGGCATGAGAGGAAGAGCACCGGGACGCGTTCGAACAACTCCCCCCGCTGCTGCTGCTGGTTCTTCCCTCAGGGGGTATTGTTCCTCCAGCAGAGCAGGGGCCTGTGACCATCCCTGCCCGATTGGGGCGGGCGGCTGCCGATAAACGAAAGAGCGATCGGGTACTTCCTTCGTCACCGGCAGCAGCCCTCTCCTCATTTGATGAAGTGCCTCCGGTGGTGAGGGGACCTGCGGCCATCCCTGCCTAACTGAAGCGGGCAACTGCATACAAAAGTAAGCGCGCCAAGGCGTGGTCGGACGTTTCTTTTATTGCCCTATTTAACACTTCCCTCCTGGGGTATTGAGCCTATAGCCCTGCGGCTGTCCCTGCCCGGTTGGGGCAGGTAACAGTGCGTTGGAGGAAGTACGCTGAGGTGGGACTGTGATTGCCGGGCCCGCGCTTGAGAACCTAGCCGGAGGGCGTATTATCTAAGGCCAACCTCAAATAGCGGGAAGTGCTGCGGATTAACCCTGAACAATAACCATCCTTGCTGAGTGGGTTTTGACTCCATATTTTCTGATCCTTGCCAAGGGGGAGTTCACCTGGTGCTGGAAGAAGTTTCCCCCCTGCTACACAACCGGATGGCGACGAAAGTGCCACGAAGGGAGAAGCCGCGTGCTACGGAGGGAAAAATGGCGGAGGGAGCGCCAGCTAGCCCGAAATCTGGTGGCAATCCAGATCTGGTCACGGAGGTGAGTGCCGCGGTGGTTCAGGCGCTAGATGCCCGATTCCAAGACCTGGCAAACCAGATACAGACTGTCAGCCAACGGTTTACTGACTTTACCGGGAGGATAGACCAAGTAGAGACCCGAGTCTCAGATGTGGAGGACACCCAGCACTCCCTGACAGCTAAAGTGGAGGCCTTGGAGACTCTGGTAAAGCAGCAGGGTGACAAGTTGGACGAGCTGGAAAACCGGGGGAGGCGCAAGAACCTGCGTTTCATCGGGATACCGGAGAGTGTGGCGGATGGCGCCCTTTTTGGTTATTTGCAGACCTGGATTGAAAACCTGTTGCATAACCAGGATGGCGATCCCGTGAAGTTGGAGCGCGTGCATAGACTTGGACAGCGGAGGGAGCAGGCGAGACGGCCGCGAGCAGTTATTGCACGCTTTTTGGACTATCGACAAAAGGAAGCTGTGTTAAAAGCTGCTCGGAGTCGAAAGCTGCGACCACAGGATTCGGAACCGATACTTGTGTTTCAAGACTACTCGGCCCTGGTTAGTCAGCAGCGCCGAGCCTTCTCGGGGATCTGCACGCAACTGTTGAATAAAGGAGTGCGATTCTCGCTGTTATACCCTGCCCGGCTTAGAGTGGAGGTCCAGGGACAGACCCGCTACCTGATGACACCGGCAGCGGCCGCTGCTCTTTTGGAAACTCTGAATGTCCAGACTGCTTCGCCCTCGTGAAGCCTGGATTGCCAATGAGAATGGCATTTGGATGTCTCGCTGATGAAGAGGGGCCCAAGGGCCTGATGTAGCTTTGGACCAGAGCAGCTAGTTGGGTTTTTTTTTTCTTCTCTGCTCCCAGTGTTGCACTGTTACTTTCTTGGTTTGTTTAAGTTGTGCCTTGTTACATTTGGCCATATTGTGTCAACTGCTCTTTTGTCTAAGCTATTTAGATGGCAACATTGCTAAACTGTTACTATGTTTCAATTGTTTTGCTGAGCAATTGTATGTGCAGTTTACTACTGTTTAAGCTGGGTGTATGGCATTTTTGGATGTATGGCCGGGTGAGGATCTGAGTGTGGAGGGGGGGTGTGTAGTGGGCGTAAGAGTGGGATGAGTGGCTGAGTGGGTTGTTTCTGTTATACCTATGACATTTTCTAGATGTTTAGTTTAATTCCTATGGTGGCCTTTAGAGGCTTAATGGTGCCTCCCCTATGTCATTTGGTGAGTAATAAGATGGCAGCCCTACCAAATGGAGGAGTGGGGGTGTGGTATGGGTGGATTTAATATGGTGGCCTTTGATTATGCCTCAGCGGTGCAATATGGTCATATTACTTACTTGATGGGGGGGCGATGCGGTGGGGAGGTGCAAGGCCTTAGACTTGGGGAATGGTGGGGATGGGAGATCAGGGGGACCAAAGCTAGTAGAGGTATTAGACGGGAGGAGGGGCCCGGTGGTACTCAGTCCCAATACCTACTGGAGTAAGTCAGGGAGTGTTGGGGCCTAGGGATAAGTGGAGAGGAGGAGTGGTGGGGAGTATTGTAAATTCACCTTGGGGTGGTTAAAAAGAGGATGGCATTCTATCAGCTAGTTAGGTTTAAGGTTGGATCCGGGGAAGTATGGGGCGAACCCGACTGCCATAGGGAAGTTGTCCAGCCTGATGGATGGACTTGATAGTTTAGGGGTGGGGAAGTGGAGGGGGGGTGGGGGGGTGGGAGGGGGAGGGGGAGGGGGATGTGGGGATAGGATAGTGCACACTTCGCTGTCTGCTTGTGGGTGGCTCTGTTTTTTGTTGTTGTTGGCTGTTGGGGGGGGGGGGCTCCAGGCTGGGGGAGCTCCTCTATTGCGCTTAGAGATTTCTGCATGGCTGGATCTTGACACTGCCCCATGCCTCTGAAAATCATTACTTGGAATGTTTGTGGGTTGGGGAATCCCATAAAGCGATATAAAATCCTACAGGCCCTGGCCCGACAACAGTGCGATGTTGCCCTTCTTCAGGAAACGCACCAGACGGAAGAAGAACATAGTAAACTCCATAGAGGCTGGGTGGGGCAGGTATGGGGGGCTCCTGCGCGAGGGAAGAAGGGAGGAGTAGCAATCCTGTTCCACAAACGAGTTCGTTTTGCCCTGGAAAAAACTATTGTTGCAGAGGACGGGCGATTTCTTTTGCTGGCTGGTAGGCTAGAGGGGAAACCAGTGATTATCGGGAATCTTTACGGTCCTAATGTGCTGGACCCTAGCTTTTACCATGGTCTGGCCTCCAAGGTAGAGCAGCTCCCGGAATATCCGCTACTCCTCGCCGGGGATTTTAATGGGGTTCTCGATGTGGACCTTGACACTTCTAGAGGAGGGGAGGCGAGAGATAGGATCCCGATGACTCGAATGTTGCAGCGCTTTCATTGTAGATTAGACTTGGTCGACCCCTGGCGCTTATTACATCCCTCGGAAAGGGATTTTACCCACCAGTCCCGGGCACACAGCTCTAATGCTCGAATTGACTATATCTTGGTGTCGGGGGATCTGTTTTCTCATGTGAGTGAGGTGCACATTGGCCCACTAGAGATATCTGATCATGCGATGGTCCGACTAGAGCTGCACTGGGGGATGGACAATGCCCGGGCTCGACTTTGGAGGCTTCCCATGGGGCTGTGTCAGGATGTTCGTTTTCAGCATTTTCTGAGGCAGCGATGGAAGGAATTTATGAGCGATCACCAGTGCCATAGTGAAGATCCTGAGTTGGTGTGGGAGACAGCAAAAGTAGTGTTAAGGGGCGATATCATTGGATTTGCAGCCCGGAAATGTCAGTTAATAGCAGAACGTATAATTGGATTAGAGCGCCTGGTTAATAGGTTGCGCAAGCTCTGTGCGCATTGTCCGGCGCCCGCAAATAAGAAAAGGCTATGGGAAGCTCAGGTGGATCTCAATGAGCTGATACACCAGAGAGCCAAGAAATCTATTCTTTATTATAGATATCAGCTACATTGCTACGGGAATAAACCGGGGAAGTTGCTAGCCCGATGTCTGAAGGGTCAGCAGGGATCCTCGTTAGTGGCAGCAGTCTGGGATGATCAGGGACAACTGCATCGGGAGTCCGTGGCAGTTGCCCGGGTCTTTCGGGGGTTTTTTCAAGATTTATATAAGGCACAATCTACATCCACCATAGAGCTGGGGGATTACTTGAAAGAGTTGGACTTGCCGCAGCTTACTGTTGAACAGCGGGAGATGTTAGAGCAGCCTATAACCTTACAAGAGGTGCACTCCGCGATTCTGGCAGCTCCTTGTAACAAAACGCCTGGTCCAGATGGTTTGGGGGCCGAGTTTTATAAACTTCTCGACGAATCTGTGAGCCCGGTCCTGGCAGAGGTCTTTAATAAGCGGGCGGAACAGGGGGCCTTTCGTTGGGGACGTAATCATGCCCATCTTACGCTGATCCCTAAACCGGGTAAGGACCCTTTGCTAGTGGGATCATACCGTCCTATCTCCTTGCTCAATTTCGATATCAAATTAAATGCAAAAGTGTTGGCAATACGACTGGCAGCCGTTTTAGGGCATTTGGTGCATGACTCGCAGGTGGGGTTTGTTAGGGAGCGCTATGCGGTTCGGAACCTGCGTAAGATCTTAGCTTCTCTGGAATGGGTGAATGCTAATCGGTTACCATCCCTACTTGTAAGCTTTGATGCGGAAAAGGCTTTTGACAGGGTGGATTGGCAATACCTACGTAACCTTCTCCCACGTTACGGATTGGGTGTTCAGTTTTGTAGAATGGTAGAGAGCCTTTACGCCCAGCCTACAGCTGGGGTCCTGTGTAATGGGGTACTCTCTGAAGACTTTCCTTTGGAACGGGGAACATGTCAGGGATGCCCCCTTTCCCCATTATTGTTTGTCTTGTCACTTGACCCCCTGATACGGACCATCGAAGCCTCCCGCGAGATACAGGGAATACGCATGGGTACCCAGATGTTTAAACTCTCCGCCTTTGTGGATGATCTTCTGGTACACCTACTCACCCCAGATCAGTCGCTGCCGAAGTTGTTGGAGGAGTTTGTGAGATTTGGTGGTATCGCGGGGCTGCGGATCAACAAGGATAAATCTGAAGCTTTAGATGTATCGGGCCAGCTGCGAGGGACTTGGGTAGGAGCCTTTCCTCTTAAGTGGGCGAGTGATGAATTTATCTATCTTGGCATAGTGCTGACCCATAATCCCCGGGCCCTTTATGTGCGTAACTTTGAGCGAACACTGCGACGGCTGCAGGTACAGCTGAAAGCCTGGGACCCCCTGCCTCTCTCTTTATCAGGGAGGATAGCGGCGGTTAAAATGGTGCTCCTACCGCGGCTGTTGTATTGGTTTCAGACATTACCTGTTTGGTTATTGCGCCGGGATGTACGCCGCTTGGAAGCCGCTCTTAGATGTTTCTTGTGGAGGGGAGGGAAGGCACGTATCTCTTGGACGCGGCTGTTGGGGACGTGGCGTGACGGGGGGATGGGTCTTCCAGACCTTATAGGTTATGCTCTGGCCTGCCAGGCTCGGCATCTTGGGGATTGGTTGGGAGGGACAGATGTGTATACGCCCCGGGCTTTAGAGGAGTGTTTTGTGGCGCCATTGACGCTGTTGGGAGTCTTACATGGGACGCAGCAAGCTCTTCCTAGTCAGGTAGTGCGGAGCGAGTTGATTGGATCGGTTATCAAGACTTGGAAACAACTTAATGTCCAATGGAATACAGCCTGGAAGGTTTCTAGTTGGCTGCCCTTACAGGGCAATGCTGCTTTCACGCCTGGTTCGGATACGGAGGCCTTTCGGGACTGGAGTAATTGGGGAATACGGAATATTGGGCACGTGGTGGAGCCGTCAGGGCAGTGCAAATCTTTTTTGACCCTGAGAAAGGAGTATGATTTGCCCACTAACCATTTCTTTGCTCATTACGTGTCCTCTTTGCCACGAGAGGAGTTACATGTTGACAGGTCAGCCCGAATATTGGAATTTTTTGGATTAGGGGGGGACAGACCCCCATCGATCAAAGACCTCAAGAAGCGTTTGGCTCGGCTTAGTACCGGCTATGACTATCGAGGGATCGAGGTGGCCTGGGAAGTGGAGCTGGGCGAAGTCTTATCTCCAGGATCAGTCAGGCAAGGTTTAAAAGGGATTGTGAGGCTGACGCAGGAAACGCGCTGGCGGGAGATACAATTTAAATGTGTAATCAGAGCGCATTTCTCCCCGCAAAGAGCGTTCCGTAGTCGACTGACCACCGATGGCAGTTGCCCTAAATGCGCCGAACCACTGGCGACCTTGTTACATATGTGGTGGAGTTGTAGAGTGTTGCACTCCTATTGGGCCAAGATATGTGCCTTCCTAAATTGCCTGCTACAGAGACGGGTGCGCTGGTCCGGGGCCCTTGTGGTGCTGGATCGGCTTGACCCCCCCTTGTCCGGTGGTAGAAGGGGAACGCTTGTTGGTGCGCAAGGCCTGTTTGGTGGGGAAGGGTCCCATTCTTCGCCTTTGGAGGGATTGTAGCACGCCTACCTTTGGTGAGTGGCGTAACTGCTTCCATCAAATGATGTTAACAGAACGATGGGGAGCGCGGGGCAGTGTCAAATGTTGGACAGCCTTTATGCGTGTATGGGAGCCCTACATTCAACAATTAAGTGCCAGGAGTCGTAATGAGATCTTACAAGTTGGTAACTGAGCTCTTGGTGGGAGATGTGGGGGCGGTTGTTCCACTGGGGGCTCCAAGTTATGGGGAGTGTGCTGGGGGTGGAGGGGGGTGGGGAGGGGGTTGGGGGAATCTAAAGGGGGGAAAAATGCTCCTCCACCTCTTCTGTTCTGTTACTACTCCGAGGGGGGATCAGAGTCCACTCCTCTCGGAAATGTATATATCTGATGTATTGTATTTGTTGGTGGTCATAAAATAAAGTATATAAAACCCCCCAAAAAAACAAAAAACAAAAAAACAGCGCACCGCCTTATGCCGCCCAAACCGCCGAAACTTCAACGCACCGCCTTATGCCCAAAATGTACAGTGCACCGCCTTATGACGCCACAACTTAACAGCGCACCACCTTATGACGCAAAAGATTAACAGTGCGCCGCCTTAGGCCTCACAAAATGAATATGCCTCCTATGGCACTTTTAGAAAAACATCACTACCTCAGCCAGGCTTTTTTGTTGTGTACAGCAGGGATTGAACCCCTGATCCCTGCACCATTGGGCAGTGTCTTCACCATTGGGCTGTGTTTCGTTCCTGTGCTTGCACATCAGCGAGCTGCCATATGCCTCACAATATTAAATTGCCCCCAAATTGCCTTATGCCGCCCATTATTAATATGCCTCCACAAACATTAGCGCACCGCCTTATGCCGCCCATTATTTCAATGCCTCCTAAATTAACGCCTCAGCCAGCCATCTTTAATGGGCTCTGTGGGGATCGAACCCCTGATCCCTGCACCGTTGGTCAGTGTCTTAACCATTGTGCTGTGCTCTGCTCTTCTACTTGCCCATCAGCGTACCACATATGCCTCCCGCGCAGCCATCTGATGCGCTAAGGTGCGGGGCGTACAAGGGCGCCGCGCACATTAGCGCATATTTAAATTCCGGCTTTTCTTTTTCAGGACGAACCGCCACTCCTTATATGGCACCCGCACTCTACCGCAGCCTGCACTTTACCGGGGTTTTAGTAAACATACCCCCAAGAGTCTGGATGAGATATTAGATTGCATTGTTCTTGAGCAATTTATGAATGCTGTACCTTCAGAATTGCAAACCTTCCTGGTCCTTCAAAATTGCTGTAATATTAAGGACGCCATTTTGCTGGCAGAGCGCTTTCTAGCCGCCAAATTGGTGGGCCAGGCGAAACAGGCAGTAATGGAGGCACCAGAAAGGAAGGCAAGGTCAGCAGGGATTGAGAAACAAAAGTATTTGTCTGTGGATAAATGTCATTATGCCCAGGAAAGAAAATGTTTTGCATGTGGGGGGACAGGGCATTTCAAAAAGAATTGTAAGGCCAGGACAGCCCTAGTAACCACAGATCCCGGTAGGATGGGAGAGGGATTCCTATTGGAGGTGGAAGGGGTTCCCACAGAGGCATTACTAGATTCTGGGGCAGACCAGTCAATGATTTCCCAAAGACTATGGAAGAGGATTGTATCCCAAACTGATCATAACCTAGAGTCTTCTGGAAATCAGGTGAAGATCAGATGTATTCATGGGGCAGCTATGTCCTATCCAATACATCATGTATGGGTGAAGGGTTTAGGCCTGAGAAAAAAGATAGCGGTAGCGGTGGTGCCCAGACTCCCAAATACCTTAGTCCTGGGGAGGGATTGGCCCCAATTTTGGCATGGGTTAGCTGAGGAGGTAAAGAACAGGGCAAGCAAGGCCACTATCCCAAAAAGCTTAGAAAGCCTAGGAGAAGCCTCACCCCAGGGTAGGAAAGGTTGCAAACAGCCAAAAAGGAAAAACAAGAGCAGGGTTGAAAGCCATACCCGGTCCTTTGTTTGGGAGTAGCCCTAAAAAAGGCTATAAGGGTGAACACCAGAAGCTTGAGAGTGACCCCAAGCCAAAGTTTGTGCTTAGGTTCTGTCGCACCACACCTGATGCCCAGGTCCCAAAACGAGCGTCTGAACAGGCCGCAGGTTATGACCTGTGCAGCGCAGTAGAGATCACTGTACCTCGACAGGGAAGAGCCCTAGTCGAAACAGGTCTCCAGTTAGAGATACCGCCAGGCTGCTATGGACGTATTGCTCCAAGGTCAGGCCTGGCACTGAAAAACTTTATAGATGTGGGTGCGGGGGTCATTGACCCCGATTATAGGGGACCTGTTAAAGTACTCTTGTTTAATTTTTCAAAAGAGGATTTTAAGGTTAATATTGGGGACCGTATAGCGCAGTTAATATGCGAAAGAGTAGGGTTCCCACCTCTAGAGGAGGTAAATGAATTGGGCATCATTACCCGGGGTGCGAGTGGATTTGGGTCTACCGGCAGGGCAGAAATAAAGGGTTTGACCGCGAGTTGCATCGAAAAGGAGGATGAGGATCTAGGCCCGCAACTGGCTGATTGTGGGACAGATCCAGTTCCTAAGATAGGAGGGGAACTCTCATGGAACCAAAGACAAGATTTGTCGAGGTTGTTAAAAGAGTTCCCGAATGTTCTAACCCCAATACCGGGGGCGACAAAACTCGTGGCTCATGAAATAGTGATGCCACAAGGGGAAATAGTCCGGCAAAGACCCTATAGGTTGCCCAAAGCAAAACAGAGAGAGGTAGTGAGCCAAGTACAAGAAATGCTAAAAATGGGGGTAATAGAAGAATCCAGAAGTCCCTGGAACAGTCCAATAGTACTAGTCCCAAAACCCGACGGCACAATGCGTTTCTGCATAGATTTTCAAAAGGTTAATGAAATATCCCGATTCAACGCATACCCAATGCCTCGAATTGAGGAACTTTTGGATTGTCTAGGCCAGGCGACCTATCTAACCACACTTGATATGACGAAGGGGTACTGGCAGATTCCCCTTACCAGGGAATCTCGCCCAAAAACCGCTTTTAGTACCCCTATTGGCTTATTTCACTTTCGCCGCATGCCATTTGGTCTGCATGGAGCGGCAACGACATGCCAAAGGCTTATTGACATGGTTTTACGTCCACATCAACAGTATGCAACGGCATACATGGACGATGTGGTAATCCACAGTTCAAATTGGGGGCAACATTTGGCCCAGATTGAGGCAGTATTAGGCGCCATGCGACAGGCGGGGATCACGCTAAATCCGGCAAAATGCATGTTTGGGGGCAGAGAGGTAAAATACCTTGGGCATTTAGTCGGGCATGGGACGGTTAAACCCCTACTGGACAAAGTGGAAAGCGTGAGGTTGTTTCCAAGGCCTCAGAACAAGAAACAACTACGTAGTTTCTTAGGGTTAATAGGATACTATAGGAGGTTTATACCGCATTTCGCGACAGAGAGTGCCGCACTCACAGAAATGTTAAGAAAGAATGCCCCGAATCAGCTGCGGTGGACCGAGATTGCAGAACAGGCCTTTAGGGCTTTAAAGGATAAGCTCTGCAGAGCTCTGGTGTTGCGAGGGGTGGATTTTAGCCGTTCCTTTATTGTGCAAACAGATGCATCCGAATATGGCTTGGGTGCTGTGCTTTCTCAAAAGCATGAGGGCATAGAACACCCCGTAATGTTTCTAAGCCGTAAGTTAGCTCCCCCAGAGCAGAAGTACTCGACGGTGGAAAGGGAGTGTTTAGCCATAAAGTGGGCGGTAAATACACTACGGTTTTATTTAACAGGTCGCAGGTTTTTGTTGGTCACCAACCATGCGCCATTAAAGTGGCTGAATAAAATGAAAGACCACAATTCACGCCTAACGCGCTGGTATATGGCCCTACAAGAGTTTGATTTCCGCATAGAGCACCGGGCGGGTAAGTTACATATGAACGCGGATGCCCTTTCAAGAATTACTGACTGTGCACGGCTTAGCGCGCCAGCCAGTAATAGCATAAGGGGGGGGGGATATGTGGTAATGAGGCTTCTGACAAGCATAGAAAAAGGGCTGGTTTTAAAACTTTTTCTTCTGAGCTAAAGCATGGCTCAGGCAGGCATTCATTTAAATCAGCACCTAGAGAGCAAAGCTACATGATTGAGAGTGCTGAGTACAGACCACACCCTGCCTCCATGGCAACACACAGTGCAAATGAGAAACATCTGGGGGGTTGGGGCAAGGAAACGGGTCTCACACTAAAACATTTAAGCTCTCAGGATCAAAGGCAGAGGGAGAGAGAAGCAGGGAGAGAAGCAGAGGAAGGAACAGAAGGAGTGGAGTCAAGACGGGAGTCTTGGACAGGGCAGACATGGGAGTCACGGCAGAGAGGCAAGAAGCCAAAGCCAAGAGAGTCCCGGCAGATTGGACAGTCTAGGAGAGAAAGACTGAGGAGTCTGACCAGAGGCTCTGGAGAATGGCAGAGAAAGTCTGAGCTTCGGCAAAGAAGGGATTCTAACAGCAGCTCTTCTACCAGAGGCAGCTGTACAGAATTTGCAAGCCCTTGTGAAGGTAGGAACCCAAACTCTGGGAGAATTGTAGAATACAGCTCAGATAGCAGTGAGGCTGCTGAGAATTCAGAAGGAGAGATGTATCCTTCTGGAAAGCCTGAGAGAAAAACTGTTCCTAGAAGCTAGGGAAGACAGCAGAAACCTGTGAGTGTCTTGCCCAGAAATACAAAACCGTGCAGCTCATATAAGAAACCTGAAGGGAGAAAAGGGAATCCCTGGGATGAAATGTTTAAGTTAATGCAACGATTGAAACCTGATTGTGCAAATAAAGACCCAGAGCTGTTTCAGGGTGAAACTGAAGACATGGAGATAGAGTTAACTGGATTGGAGCAGGATATAGAGTCTCTAATGGATTGCTCAACAGCTTATGTTTCATAAGGGGAAAAGCTGAATTGCTAGCCAAAGAGAAAATTCAAAACTGTGATAATTGCTCTGAGGTTTTTGAATGCTGAAAGCAAAAGGAAAGGATTACAAATGTGTTTTGCTTAACACTGTTTGAAGCATTAGTCCTGTATGCTGAAGAAAGCCACTTGAGTTCATTATTGTTTCTGTTATACCTTGTTCATGTTCTAAAGAAGATTTACTTTGCTAAAGTCTGATGATACAAAAGAAAATTAATAAATTTCCTGTGAATTGCCTAAAACTACTCGGACTGCTTATTAACCACAACTAACAAAATCCCAGCAGCATTTGCTCTGGTAATAAGTCAGTTTAACAAGAACAGTTGGCACACAGTGCTCTTTCTAGGCAACTGCCTAGACAGGGTGCAGCGCCACAGACCTCTTCCGACGACGCCCTCGCGAGCCGCTTCTTCCTCTTTCATTCCCGGTCGGGGGACCCCCTGTCCGAGGAGCCCCGACGGTGCTCGGGATCCGATTCCTGAGATGTCGAGGCCTCAGATGAGGTCCGGGCCCGGCCGGAGGCCGAGTCGGAGAAAAGCCTTTCCTTTTGGTGCTGACGACTTCGAAGCACCTTGGAAGACATCTTTCCACATGGTCCACAGGTCTTAAGATCGTGGTCAGGACCGAGGCACCGAAGGCAGCAGTCGTGTGTGTCGGTGAGAGACATTAGTTTCCTGCACCGATCACACTTTTTGAAACCACTGTAAGCCATTGGGGAAAAAAAGAGTCCCCGAGAGGTCAAAAGACCGGCCTTCCAGGGAAAAAGAAAAAAAGGGCGCGAACGCCAGCCACGAAGGGCAAAAACCAAAAATATAAGATCGGGCTCGATACCGGTGTACCGAACCCGGCGGGAGGGGAACCGGCGTCAAATTGGAGAAAAAATAGTGAAGAAATCCAACTATTTTCCGGGAGGACTAGGACACACGTCCGATGGGCTTCACGGAAAAAGAGAGACTGAGCAAGATGGCACCTTTAGGCGGGAAGGGAACCGCGCATGCGTGCCTGCATTCCCAAAGGCTTTCTTGGAAAGCTGGGGAAATGCTCCGCAAGGGCTCCATCGACGTCGATGTCACCCATATGTGAGGACTGACTTCCTGCTTGGTCCTGGAGAAAAGCTAAGTTCAGTGTCAGGGTGGAAGCGATAGAGAGCGCAGCAAGACGAGTTGAACATCGGCGAGGAGGAGCTGGTGTGCGTTTGCATAACACCAAGTTGGACAGACAGCGGCCTAGAGAAGCTGCATTAAACTTATAAGTTGAGAAAGGGCGTCGGCCCCAATGGACTGGAATAAATGACATACAGCAGAGAATAGAAATGCAGACAAATAAATTAAGTACCTTACACAGCCAAAGCCAGGTCTTACCTGTGAGTAGAAAAGGTAAAGGCCAAAGGAAAAACAAGGCTATGGAACGAAGTAACCGTGAATAACCGATTGCACCCCCACAAAGGTGTACCCGATGGTGAAAGGATAACGAATATGCCAAGAACTTGTCCCAAGGAGCTCGTCCAAGGAGCAGGACCTGCTCCTTGGTTGCGCTCCTTCGGCACGCGTCACTCCACGACGTGAAACGCCATTGGAGTGGTCTTTAAATAGGCAGGAGGTACCTGGAAAGGCCGCAACCGTGGGCACGCGGTTGCGTCACTTCCGGGAGGCAGGCTCAGACTTTGGAACAGAGGAATCAGCTGGAACAGGCACTGGATATCCTAGAAATCAGAGCACAGCAGTAATACAGAAATACAGTAATGGAACAGGTACAGCATGCACAGTAGAAGCGTAGTTTCTAGAGACCTTTAAAAAGAGGCCTTCTAGATAGGGGACGAGACCTGTGAAATTGTTTTAAATAGGTGTTAAAGCAAAGTGATGGATCGGAGGGCATTTTGGGGGACTCCTTCTGTCCAGGCAGGGACTGGGTGAATCACCCAAGAGATTGGTCACAGATTGCCTCGGAAGCATAGGCATAAATAGTTCAACCTGAGCTCTGTAATTCTAAGACTTGAAGGACTACAAAAAGGGACTGCTGCTTCTGGAGAGAGATCTACAATTGTGGGTGTTTACTTCTGGGGATTTTTCTGAATCTTGAAGAAAAGGTAATTCTTTAGATTAGAGCTGATTAATCTGTGTAAATTAGAATCCAGTGTATTTGTTAAAACAGTCAGGGCCTAGTATCAGCAAAGAGCTTTCAGTTTAAATTTAAAACCCAGCAGAGAACTTCTAGTTTAAATTTCATACCCAGTCAGGCCATAGTACCAGCAAACAGCTTTAATTTAAATCAAATCAAAGTATAGCTTAGCATAAAAGGGGAAACAGGGTCAGTATTCCTTGAGCAATAAATTATTTCTAGAGACCTTTACATAGAGGTCTTCTAGATAGGGGGCAAGAGACCTGTGAAATTGTTTTTAATAGGTGTTAAAGCAAAGTGACAGATCAAAGGGACATTTTGAAAGACTCCCTCTATCCAAGCAAGGGCTGTGTGAATCACAGGACAGAGCACTGTGTAGCAGTCAACTTTTAATAAGTCTTCTTTCCCTCCCTCCCTCCTTCCCTACCCGACGCCCACCCATCCCTGGGATAATCGTAGCTTTATAGGTGCTAAAACCTCCGAAAGGGAAGAAGGTGCCATATTCACTCTCAGGTGCAGCTGTTTATCCTCTGAGGCATACATTAAGGACCTGAGAATAATTAAGCTTGAGGTGAACAAAGTCCATTAAACGTATTAGGTATAGTTTTATTAGTATAAGTATCCCAGCAAACCTTAGTAAGTAAACAACTTGAATACCTAAACACAACCTTAAAACTAAGATACAGACAGCAGTCCAGCAGCGAGATGGGGGCTTACCAGTCTTTTGCATTGAGTGTCACATGTAAGATTTTCTGTCAGTTGGTGAGGGATCATATGTGTGCACTAGGTGCAAGGAGCTCTTTGCTCTCAGAGAATAAGTCTGATCTCTGGAGGCTAGAGTAGCAGACATGGAGGACATAAGAAAGACAGAAAAGTACATAGACGAGACCTACAGAGGTGTAGTACATAAGAACATAAGACATGCCATACTGGGTCAGACCGAGATCCATCAAGCCCAGTATCCTGTTTCCAACAGTGGCCAATCTAGGTCATACGTACCTAGCAATATCCCCAAAAGACACAGGTTCCACAATGCTTGTACTGGGTCAAGCATTGATATCCTGGGTCCCTTTTTAATAGTGGTTTATGGACCTTTCCTCCAGGAACTTGTCCAAACCTTTTTTAAACCCAGCTATACTAACAGCCCTTACTACATCCTCCGGTAACAGATTCCAGAGTTTGATTACACGTTGAGTGAAAAAATATTTTCTCTTATTTGTCTTAAATAGTTTACCCTGTAGCTTTATTACATGTCCCCTAGTCTTTCTATACTCTGATAGCGTAAACAATTGATCCACGTTTATCCGTTCCACTCCATTCATTAATTTATAGACCTCTATCATATCTCCCCTCAGCCGTCTCTTCTCCAGGCTAAAGAGCCCTAACCTTCTTAGCCTCTCTTCATAGGAGTAGCCTTCCATCCCCTTCACCAATTTGGTGGCTCTTCTCTGTACTTTTTCTAATAACGCTATGTCCTTTTTAAGATACGGTGACCAGAATTGCACACAACATTCAAGGTGCGGTCGTACCATGGAGCGATACAGAGGCATTATAACATCCTTTGTTTTATTCTCCATCCCTTTCCTTATGATACCTAGCATTCTATTTGCTTTCTTGGCCGCCGCTGCACACTGGGCGGAGGATTTTAACATGTTATCCACGATGACTCCTAAATCTTTTTCCTGGGTGGTGGTTTCTAATGTGGAGCCTTGCATCGTGTAACTATAGTGTGGGTTGTTCTTTCCTAGGTGCATAACTTTGCACTTGTCCACATTAAATTTCATCTGCCATTTGGATGCCCAGTCTTCCAATTTATCCAGATCCTCCTGCAGTTTTCCACAGTCCTCTTGGGTTTTAACAACTTTAAACAGTTTTGTGTCATCTGCAAATTTGATAACCTCACTAGTTATTCCCTTTTCCAGGTCATTTATGAATATGTCAAAAAGCAGCGGACCCAGTACAGATCCCTGGGGTACTCCACTATTCACCTTTTTCCATTGGGAATATTGGCCATTTAGCCCTACCCTCTGCTTTCTATCTTTTAACCAGTTCCCGATCCACAATAGTACACTGCCTCCTATCCCATGACTTTTTAGCTTCGCCAAAAGTCTCTGATGGGGGACTTTGTCAAAAGCTTTCTGAAAGTCCAGATACACTATATCAACCGACTCACCTTTGTCTACCTGTTTATGCACACCTTCAAAAAACATATCAGATTAGTAAGACAAGATCTTCCTTGTCTAAAGCCATGTTGGCTGTCTCCCATTAGGCCATGACTATCTACATGCTGTGTAATTCTGTTCTTTATGATGGTTTCTACCATTTTCCCTGGTACTGACGTCAGGCTCACCGGTCTGTAATTTCCCGGGTCACCCCTGGAACCCTTTTTAAAAATTGGTGTTACGTTGGCGACCCTCCAATCTTCAGGTATTACAGATGATTTTAATGAAAGTTCACAGATTACCAATAGCAGGTCTGCAATCTCATATTTCAGTTCTTTCAACACTCTGGGATGTATATCATCCGTTCCAGGTGATTTGCTACTATTCAGTTTATCAAATAGTTGTAATATATCTTCCCGGTGTAGCGATAGTTCTCTCAATTCCTCTGCAGTATCACCTTTAAATACCACTTCAGTCTTGGGTAACATCCCTAATCTTCCTCAGTAAAGACCGAAGCAAAGAATTCATTCAGTCTCTCTGCTATAGCCTTGTTTCCTCTTACTGCCCCTTTTACCCCTCTATCATCTAATGGTCCAATTGACTCTCTCACAGGCCTTTTGCTACGAATGTACTTGAAAAAGTCTTTATTTCGTGTTTTTGCTTCCGTAGCAAGTTTCTTCTCAAATTCCCGCTTTGCCTGCCTTATCAATGCTTTGAATTTAACTTGCCAGTGCTTGTGCTGTTTCCAGTTGTCAACATTTGGCTCTTTTTTCCATTTCCTGAAGGTTGCTTTTTTGGCAGCAACAGCCTCTCTGACCTCACCTTTAAACCATGCTGGCAGTTTTTTGGACTTTCTTCCCCTTTTCCTAATGCGTGGAATACAGCTGGTCTGGGCTTCGAGGATAGTATTTTTAAATAACACCCAAGCTTGCTGTAAGTCTTTAACCTTTGGAACCACTCCTTTTAGTTTTTTCCTAACTATATTCCTCATTCTATCATAGTCTCCCTTTTGAAAGTTAAAAGGTAGTACTGTGGATGCCTTTACTATCTGTCCTCCACTAATTAAATCAAACATGATCATACTATGATCACTATTGCCAAGTACTGAAGTCCCATCTCCAGTCTGGCAGCATCCCTGTTGCCATGGAGGAGAGAGATCACGTGACAGGAGAACATTACCCTGGTGTGGCAGGAAGTGATCCTAATGCTTCTGTATAGTTCCATGGTGCGACCGCACCTTGAATATTGTGTGCAGTTCTGGTTGCCGTATCTTAAAAAGGATATAGCGTTATTAGAAAAGGTACAGAGAAGAGCCACCAAAATGGTAAAGGGGATGGAAGGATAACCCTATGAAGAGAGGCTAAAAAGATTAGGGCTCCGCAACCTGGAAAAGAGACGGCTGAGGGGAGATATGATAGAGGTCTATAAATTAATGAATGGAGTAGAACGGGTAAACGCAGATCGATTGTTTACGTCATCAGAATATAGAAAGACTAGGGGACATGCAATGAAGCTACAGGATAAAGTATTTAACACTAATAAGAGAAAGCGTAGTTACTCACCTGTAACAGGTGATCTCCGGGAAGAGCAGGAATTTAATCTTCACATATGGGTATTGTCGGTACCGACGGAGCCCGCATGGGAATGCTCCCCAGCGTCCAATAGGAAAGCCTTTGGGAGCATCCCACAGCGCATGCATGCTGCCTTCCCGCCTCTGTACCTCTCTACTTCAATTGAGTTTATAGCTGAGACCAAAGGAGAGAAGTAGAGAGATAGATAGAGACAACTCCTAGGGGAGGTGGATGGGTTGTGAAGACTAAATTCCTGTTGTTCCAGGAAATCACCTGTTACAAGTGAGTAACTATTTATTTATTTAATAGTATTTCTATACCGCCTTATCTTACAATCAAGGCGGTATCACAGCAAAACAATCAAGAGAGGTGACAGTGTATTCATGCAGTGAGGGTTATATCGTAGTTTGAGTGTGTGATGTGTTGCGAGTTTGATTAGGTTGAGCTATGTACATTGTGCGCTATGATACAACATGTGCTATAATACAATCTTCTATACATTTAGTGTTAGGAAACAACATGTGCCGTTATACATTCTCTTATAAGTGGGTCTGAGGGGGGAAGGTTGGTCGTTCCTGGTAGTTAGATCATGTAACGTGTGTCCATAGTGTTCTTTGAACAGCGTTGTCTTCAGCTGTTTGCGAAAGTCTTTGAGGTCCGTCATTGATCTCAGATCGTCTGGGAGGGTGTTCCAGATTGTTGGGGCAGCCAGAGAGAGTGCTCTTTCTGTGGTGTCCTTGCATGCTTTTCTGAAGTCTCTTGAGGTGTTGACTCGGTTGGAGGTTCCTTTTCTTCTTGGGCGTGTGCTGGTGTCTGGTTGTATGAGGGTGTGCAGGCTGTTGGCTGAAGTGTGTTGTTTGATCTTGAATATGATTGTTTTGTATTTGATGCGTGAAATGATTGGGAGCCAGTGTAGGTCTTTCAGAACAGGTGTGATGTGCTCATGTCTTGTTGATCCAGATATTATGCGGACTGCCGTGTTTTGTGCTAGTTGAAGTGGTTTGAGTGTTTGTTTTGCTAGTCCAAGGTAGATTGGGTTGCAGAAGTCCAATAAGGGGGTAATTAGTGTTTGGAATACGGTACGGAAGTGCTCAGTGGCGAGGAGGGGTTTAAGTCTTCTGATGATTCTCATCCTGTAGTATGCATTTTTGATTGTTTTGCTTACATGTGCTTTGAGATTCAGTTCATTGTCCAGGGTCACTCCGAGGTATTTTACTTCTTTTTTTTTTATTTTTTTATATATTTTATTTATGAATTTTCAATACAATCAATCAAGCAAAAAAACTTGTACAGAATAATAATACTTGCAATTACTAAATATATAAAGCAACATATAAAGAGCAAAAATGAAATCAGCAAGAACTAATAGTCCCCTAAAATGGAGGAGTAAACTACGAATAGGAGAATACTCCAAAATTAGAAATTACACATAAGAAAACACGAGGAGGCAGTGCCCCAAGAAGAATAATTAAACTAGATGGAGTCATGACTCAGGAGAAGAGCTAATAGGTAAATGTGAACTTAAGAAAGCAGAAAGATCCTCAGGGGAGAAAAAAACATATTTCTGTGCTTTATAAGTAATTAAACATTTGCAGGGAAATCTTAACATAAATGAAGCACCAATTCGTGCTACCCCCGATTTCAATAGTAAGAAGGCCATTCTACGCTTCTGAGTTTCCCTTGCGACATCCGGGAAAAGAAGAATCTTTTTCCCATAGAACAATTTATCTCTCTTCTTGTAAAACAATTTTAAGAGCCACTCCCGATCTGAAGAGAGAGCTAAAGTAACTAGCATAGTAGATACAGCTATATCCCCTTCTTTGGGGGTAGAAAGCAAATCCGAAACATTGAGAGAGTCTATCTCTAAAGGCCCAACAGACACTTTCCCAACTCTTTTTCCCAAGGGGAGATAATAAACCTTAGAGACTGGGGGCATACTTCTGATTTTATTGGTATGGTTGTGTTTTGTATCTTCATGTCCGGTGGGTGGATGAAGTCTGGGTTACGAGTGATGATTAGTGCCTCCGTCTTGCTGTAGTTGATTTCGAGGTTGTTGCTTTTACACCATATTGTCATTTGTGTAAGGCAGTTTGTTATTTTAGAGTAGTCAGGGTTGTCAACTGAGATGGGTGTGTATATCATGATATCATCTGCATAGATTGTATATTGAATGCTGTTCTTCTTCAGGATGTCGCATATTGGCTGGATGTAGATGTTGAACAGTAGTACTGAGAGTGCGGATCCTTGTGGTACTCCTTGGAGGACTTTTATGGGTCGAGAGATGTTGTGGCCTATCTTGACCTGTATCTGCCTGTTGGTTAGGTATAAGTGGAACCATTTTAAGGTGGGGCCATGTAGCCCAATGTTTTCTAGTCTTTCCAGGAGAGTTTTGTGGTCTACTGTGTCAAATGCTGAAGAGATGTCAATGAAGATCATTATGATTCCATTCTTAGAGTTGTCTATGGTTCGGAGGATGCTGTCGAAGAAGTAAATCAGTAATGTTTCGACTCCATGGTTGGGGCGAAAACCGTGTTGGTTGTCATCCAGTGGTGCATGGTTGTCAATGTGTTCTTGAAGTTGGTGTTGTACTGTTTTTTCGATGATTTTTGCCAGAAAGGGTATGCTGGATATTGGTCTGTATGCTGCCGGGTTGTTCTTGTCGAGAGTTGTTTTCTTTGGGATCGGTCTTACTGTAGCGAGCTTTAGTTGATTTGGCATGAGTCCTTGAGTGAGGAAGTTGTGCACCTTGTTGTGTATGCTGTGGATGAAGCTTGATTTTGTGGCTTTGATCCATGAGACTGGGCAAGGGTCTGAGGGAGTGGTGCTTGTATTGATTGAGGAGATGATGTGGGAGAGCTGCTCTGTTGATGGTGTGCAGAATGAGTCCCAGGTCTTGGGGTGCGAGATAGGCTTCGTGTGTGCGCTGGGTCTTGTTTGCTCTGTAGAGTGAAATTTTTCCTTGATGTAGTCAGCAAATGTTTGCGGGTCTATTTGTACTTCACTTTCTGTCCTTTGCTCTTTTGTGAGGCTTTTCACAATTTCGAATAGCTCCCTGGGCTTGTTGATGGAGGTGTTCATTATGTTTGTATGGTATTCTCTCTTTGAATGGTTGATGTGTTCATTGTATTGTTTTTGCTTTGTTAGGTATAGTTGCTGGTTGTCGGGTGCCTTGGTCTTTCTCCATTTCCGTTCTATCTTTCTGAGTTCCCTTTTTTCTTGTCGTATGGTTTTTGAGTACCACGGCTTGTGTTGTAGCTTGTTGTGACGGTGTTTCTTGGGTCTCGTATCTGTTGCTTTGGCGGCGTTAGATAGAGTGCTGTTCCAGTTGTTTATTTGAGCCTCCAGGTGCCTGTTTCTGTGGTCAGTTGTTGTACTGTGTCTTGTAGGAATGTGTCCCTGTCGAAGTTCTTGAATCGTCTTTGTGCGGGTGCGTTGTCTGAGCGTTCATTTAGATTGTCCTTTTGTAGTAGCATCATTATCTCGATTATGTAGTGGTCCGACCACGGTACTGGGGTGATGGTAGGTGTTGAAATTAGACCTCTTGATGTTAGGTCATTGGTTGCGAAGATGAGGTCTGGGGATGAACCATGTCTGTGCGTAGGGGCATCGACTATTTGGGTGAACTGAAGGGAAGTCATTGCTTGAAGGAAAGCTTCTGCGTCTTTGGTGTTGGTTGACTTGAGGTTGAAGTCTCCTAGCAGTAGTGTGGGCTTGTTAGTTGAGGTGATGGCGCAGACTGCTTCGAGCGTTGTGGCTAGATTGTCGGGTGAAGCTCTGGGTGCTCTGTAGGTTAGGCAGAGTGCCATGTGTTTGTTCTCGATGCTGATTGTGTTACATTGTTGGGTGTCCATGAAACTCCGAGCTCTGAATCTTAGGTTCTTTTTTGCAATTATCAGGTGTGATGCAGTGGGTAAAATAAACCATATACAAATTCAGGAAAGTGAAGAGCTTACCTCTGATTCAGCTGTAGAAATGGATACAGGACAGAAAAAAACAGCTGAACAGAAAATGCCGTTACTACAGCAAAAGCCAAGGGCTCATCAAGAGCACCTGTCTCCTAGTCCTGACGTTACGTGCAGGGCTGGGAACCATAAAAGGAAGGGCTTTAGTCAGAATAGGGAGGGTCACCTGGAAAGCTTCACAGAGAGTTACCCGGAGAGCCCCACAGAGGGCTACACAGGAAGCCACAGAGTGGGACACAGGAAGATCCCCAGGGATATCCACGAGAGCTGCAGAGAGTTCAGCAGAGAGGACTCCCAGGTCACATGCAGGGGAAAGTGCAGAGGTTTGCTGGGAAGGGAACCTGCAACCCGGGAACCAGGAAGTAGCAGCAGCTCAGGAGGATGCTATCAGTCACAGAGCACAGGTCAGCCCAAGGGGAGTGTACCAAGAGGAGGGAACTCCAAACGCTGCTGTAAGCCAAAGCAAGGCTGGAAACCTGATATAGAGTTTATTAACTCTCAGCCTGACTGGGAAGCCGGGGGAAGGAGTGACTACAATCCTAGAGCCAGAAAGAGCACCAAGGTACAGAAAAGGGAATCTTCTTCTGTTAAACAAAGGTACGAGTACCAAGACTGTGGCAAAGGGCGTGGCCCTGTGAGTAATGGGGTAAGGGAGAGATATCCCAAACATTCATTGCATGAGGAGGATCAGCGGAGAGCTTTCCTCGAGCCAGGGAGTCATAACCTGGGATTTAAAGGAATGAATGCAGGCAGTTACAGTGATCTCTCAGAGGAGGTTGGGCCAGACTCCTATATAGGAGAGGAGTCAGATATAGACGGACTGGGAAGTGAGTCTGAGGGGATGGTGTGGGAGAATACCAGCCTTCCCTCAGAGCCCATTCCGATGGACTGTAACATATGCTACAAGAATATCCACACTGTTTTGTGTTAACCTGTTTGAACATACTTTGTAAAGATAACAAAGAAAAGAAGTTCTGTTTCCGTTTTGTGCACTGCTGTGTTTTGAGTTTTTGTCCTTTGGAAGAAGGTCCGAGCGGGACGGGGAATAAACCCATATTTTGTTTCCTTACCTTGACCACAAGACTCTGTTTTTACATAGCTGAAGCAGGGTAAATTTACACAACCCTAGGCAGCCGCCTATATGGAGTTTTAAAGGGCTCATTTACACGGGCCCCATCACAAAATGGCGTAGTTGTTGCGGATCCCTGCTAGAAGATATAAAACTACAGCGCAGCAAGCTACAACGCGGAAGAGCGGACGGCGCCACACCCAGAGAGGATCCAGTGCCTGCAAGGAAAAAGGAAAAAAAAAATCAAGCACCTTCTCAAGGCAAGAACCTCCACCTGGCTCAGGTAAACGGTATTTGGGCACAGGCTGGGAGGATTCCTGGTGAGAAGGGAGGGCTTGTACAAAAAGGAGGAAAGGGAAACTTTCTCTCTGTGTTAGTACCGCACTTGGTTGTGTTTTAATCTGTTTTTCAGGAGCCAAGGAGTGCAAAGATGGAGGTCTCGGAAGTCCTGAGATGGATGAGCCTGCAATTTGACAAACAGAGAGAGCTGGCTCAGCTCAGCCAGGAGCAGGCCATCGCAGCGCTGAAGGACCAGCAAAAGCCTCTGACAGACTTACTGCAAGCTTTGCTGGAGGAGCCGAAGACGAAGACAGCACCACCAACATCCTGTGGGGTAGGCCCACAGAGTTGTGGGATGTGGACTATTGGACAAATGAGTAAAACAGATAATTTTGATGACTTTGTTGATACCTTTGAGAGGGTAGCTCTCAATTCTAACTGGCCAAAGGAGCAATGGGCGGTGAGACTGGCTTCAGCATTAACGGGAGAAGCCCAGTCGGCTTATAGAGCCATGCCCACCGCTTTAGCAGTGGAATATGAGGAGGTTAAGCGAGCAGTACGGGATAGGCTGGGCCTAACGCCGGCAGTCTATAGACGTATGTTCAGAGCTACGAGGATTCAAGCTGATGAAACACCCAAGGCACTGCGCTATAGAGTGCATGGTTTAGTTGTAAAATGGCTTGAACCGGAAGGAAAGCCCATAGAAAGCATAATAGATCAGATTGTGCTGGAGCAGTTCTATGAGGCAGTACCTGTAGAGGTTAAGGCCTTTTTGACACTGCAGAATTGCAGAACCTCCACAGAAGCAGCACTATTAACTGAACGGTTCTTTGAAGCCGAATTGGCTAAAAAGACCAGTGCTGAGAGCAAAGTGGGGTTAATCAATTCTGTAAGGGATGCTAGAGAACCTCATAGAAACAGGAGATATACGAGTGAGCCTCTGGATAAAAAAGAGGATAGGAATGCATTGCCTAAGTGTTTTTTTTTTTTTTTTTTAAACGTTTATTTTCATTTTACAACAAACAAAGTAACAACACAGCAAAAGAAACAAATACACACATACAATAAAGAAAGCAACCCCAATTACCCCCCACCCCAATGCTTCTTCTCTAAGCTGATTAGAATCATCATATGAGCGCCTACATACAACAATTATTGTATATCAAACAAACAGAAGGAAAATCTATGATACCGGATGAGCATGTGACAAAGATTAATACAGAATCAAACAGTCAACGAAGAGCATCGAAATTTTGAACATAATCGTTGAGCGTCTTCTAGATAGACCAATAGTGAATAGTTTGAACGGAAGAGGCAGACATACTGGGTATTTGCGCACATTTACTATAAAGACAGATATGTTTCCCAATATTTCGTGATTGAGGAAATAGGGGACAGCAATACCCAGCATAAAGACTGAAAGAAGTAAGCCAATTTAGGAAGAGAGGGGATCCCCGCAGCTAAGCGGAGCCCACAAACTTCCCAAAAGGGGATCCAAAATATATAAAATAGAGTGAAGACAACCTCAGACCCGACTCCAGTAATACTGTAATGCGGGACAATCATTCGTAACAGGAGTGTAGTAGACCAAAGGCCACATAGCATGTCCCGCATCAAGCGCACTGGATGGCATTCCAATTGGCTAACCTATCAGGAGTATTTGTCTACATGAGATAGCAGTACTGAGGAGATAGGAAAAATCTGATCTAAAATGTGAGTGATGGGGGGGGCTGAGAAAAGGTGAGCTCTAAGTCTGAGGGGTGAAGCAACTTCCATATAGCGATTCACGCAAAATCTGTCATCAGGGCTGGCAGGGTGTGGAGACTCTTGGGCGGACCACTCGTTCTAGGCGGCAGACTATCTATCAAAGGAACAAATACTTGGTAGAAGTCACCGCCGAGTAACAATAACAGGGTCATCCACATTCGGAGCATAAATACCGATACACGCAGATGCACTATCTCTAACCTTAAAGTATACACAGGCCCAGCTACCCTCCCCATCAGAGCTAGTATCCATTACAGTGATTGGCAAAGTTTCTCAACTAAGATGGCTACCTCACCACGCTCAGAAACGGCGGGAGAATAGGCAGCCACCATATAAGGTTTGGCAGCAAGTTTCAGTGGTGCGACAGAAGTAAAATGGATTTCCTGAAGAAACACTAAATCAGTATGATCATGATTAAAATAACTAAGAATGGTCATTCTATTGATTGGACTATTGATGCCTCTTACGTTCAATACTAAGAGCATACATAAGGCCATACAACAAAGTCAAACATTCTGAGAAAGGAACATGATGGCGCACCGAGTTGCGCAATGTCCCTCATATCAACTATAAATGACTGTACACACGATATGATAGAAAATAAGCCAAGGAAAATCATGAAGCGCCCTATATAACAGTAGAAGCACCAAAGTGCCTTAGAGAAGAAGCATAACCCCAGAAATTACAGGCGACCTGATGTCTGCGGGGTGAAACCCCAGAGAAGGCCTAAATTGAAACATATAACCGGTATGTCTGTGCGTGCTCCGAATCCAACCGAGGTGCACATCATGGAGGAAAAGGAGACCAAGAGAGGTAGATATAAAAGAAAGGAAGGTCCAGGCAGTCTCTATTCCAGGCAATAATCACTGCGCCGGGCCATTCAAAATGGCGGGCGGTTCCAGCGGAGACCATCCAAATTGTTGACTCAGCGCATCAGGTCTGCCTCTTTGGAATCCAAAATGTTGCTAGCAGAGCAGGATCTTCGAAGGTTCTAGTTTGGTTATGAAGAGTCACTCTGAGCTTCGCTGGATATAAGAGGCCAAAGCGAGCCTGTAACTGTTGAAGTCTAGGACGAAAAGCAAGAAGTCCCTTCCGCCGGTCAGCTGTGGGCTTTGCCAAGTCGGGGAAAAAGAGACTTTATGATCGTCAAACTGCAGATGTGGCATTACCCGGGCGGCTTTGAAAATTTGCTCAACTTGCTGGTACCTCAGTAAACGGAATATAATGGGCCGGGGGGTCGTCCGATGGAGTGCAATGTTGATAGGAGCACGATATGCTCGGTCAATTTCCAGATCTCTGCAAAAGGTAATCTTCAGCAAGGAAGGGAGAGTTTTGACCAGAAATTCTCTGATATCTCCTGCTTCCGCCCCTTCTGGAACTCCAATGAGCCTGACATTGTTGCGACGAGCACGATTATTGCAATCCTCTAACTCTTTTTGAAGATTCTGTATGTGACGTTCAGCCTGGTCCAGGTTCACCAAACGCACCGCGTGCGAATCGAGGACCCCCGCCATGTTGTCCAGCCGTAGTGAAAGACCTTCAAGCCGGTCCTGAAGCATACCGAAGTCTTCTCGCATGGCTCGGAGCGCCTCTCCGTTGGACTGTACCAGTTCCTTCACACCACGTATTTCCTCCAAGATCTCCTGTTGCAGTGCCGGGCTTACCCGAGGTGGAGCCATCTTAGGTGGGGAAGACAATTCTGTTTTGGAGCGTTTTCCATGTGAAGAAGAGGGAGACCCGAAGTCCAAGCGCACTGGTTTGTGGGTCGCCATTCCCCCCAAGGCACCCCGGTAAGTTCGGTATAAAATATTAAATTTATGCAGATGTTTAGTCAGGATTCTAAGTAGGCCCCTCGGGAGCTTCAGCGCGAAGCGTCTACCCCGCTGGACATCAGGCTCCGCCATTGCCTAAGTGTTTTAAGTGTGGTAAGCCAGGGCTCTTAAAGAAACATTGCATGCAGCGCACGGCACTCATTATAAAGGATGATAAACATGTACCAGTAGGCTTCCGAGTGGAGGTAGAGGTGCAGGGGGTCCCTGCAACGGCCTTGCTTGACTCGGGGGCCGATCAAAGTATGGTCTCCCGGCGGCTCTGGGAAGATCATACAGGCCAGAAATGATTTTTCCCCGAGTCAGCAAGAGGGCACAGCAAAAGTAAGGTGTATTCATGGGGCTTCCACATGTTATCCACTATACCGGCTAAAGATACAAGGGTTAGGGGTACGGAAGAAAATTCTAGTAGCTGTGGTCCCTAAATTACCTTTTGACCTGGTGTTAGGTCGGGACTGGCCCCTGTTGGACAAAGGGCTAAGGGAAGCCTTGGTCTTTGAAAAGGGTGGGTCCCAGGGGTGCCCCAAAGGGGTAGCCACGGAAGAGAAGCAGGTATTAGCGCCTGGTAGTAGAGGAGAGGCTATGGTAACGTTAATTCCAGAACCCTTGTTTGCAAAAACCCCAAAGGGAGCTCCCAACCAACAAGCCCCGGTGGGGGCAGAAACACCTCATAAAGGAGGTTTCATATTAAAATTCTGTAAGATGTCCCCGGACGCGCAAAGTCCACAAAAAGCAACCGCGGCCTCAGCGGGCTTTGACCTTTTTAGCGCAGTAGAGGGGGTAGTTCCTAAGAAGGGGAAAAGCTTTAATAGATACCGGATTGCAAATTCAGCTGCCCACAGGGTGCTACGGGCGGATAGCTCCCCGATCCGGACTGGCATCAAAGCATTTTATTGATGTCGGGGTGGGGGTTATTGATCCCGACTACAGGGGAGGGGTTAAGGTGTTGCTTTTTAACTTTGGGGAAAAGGATTTTGAAATAAAGATAGGAGACAGGATTGCCCAGATTGTGTGCGAACGGTTTGGGTCTCCAGAGGTGAAGGAGGTGTCTCAATTGACCCCTACCGATCGAGGAAGTGGGGGGTTTGGCTCCACAGGGCAGAGGGAGGTACAAGGGCTCACCGCCACTGCAGAGGGAAAATTAGAAGATGACTTAGGCCCCCAGATTGAGGACTGTAAAATGGATTCCGCACCGAGAATAGGCACGGAACTATCCCTGCAACAGCAGGACCAGCTGGCCCAATTACTGGCACGCTTTAAAGACGTCCTCACGCCCATCCCAGGGGAAACTGCACTAGTCGCACATGAAATTCTTACACCCCCCGGGCAAATCGTGCGCCAGCGGCCTTACCGCTTACCGAAGGCCCGTAAGAAGGAAGTCATCTCCCAAGTTCAGGACATGTTACGCATGGGCATCGTGGAGGAGTCCAAAAGTCCATGGTGCAGCCCGGTGGTCCTGGTCCCTAAGCCCGATGGCAGCCTTCGATTTTGCATTGACTTTAGGCAGTTCAATGCTATATCTCTCTTCGATGCCTATCCCATGCCCCGGATCGAAGAGTTATTAGACAGATTAGGGCAGGCCCGGTACCTGACCACCCTTGACCTTACCAAGGGATACTGGCAGATACCATTGACCCGGGCCTCCAGACCCAAGACGGCATTTAGTACGCCGCTTGGTTTGTTTCAATTTCGGCGCATGCCCTTTGGCCTGCATGGCGCCGCGGCAACGTGCCAGAGGCTCGTTGACCAGGTCCTACGTCCTCACCAAAGTTACGCTGTGGCCTACATGGATGACATAGTCATCCATAGTACCACCTGGGCGCAACATCTCCCACGGGTTGAGGCGGTGTTGAAAGCTTTACGACAAGCCGGGTTGACCTTGAACCCGGGTAAATGTCTGTTCGCAGGAACAGAGGTTAAATATTTGGGGCACTTGGTGGGAAAGGGGGACGGTCCGTCCCCTGCGCAATAAAATAGAGAGTGTGCAAAATTTTCAGCGGCCACAAAACAAGAAACAACTTAGAAGTTTCTTAGGGTTAATAGGGTATTACAGACGCTTCATACCCAGATTTGCAGAAGAAAGCGCTGTATTAATCAATATGCTGAGGAAGAATGCACCCAACAATTTACATTGGACACTGGAGGCGGAGGATGCTTTTACACTACTAAAGGGGAAGTTATGTAAGGCTCCAGTCCTGTATGGGGTAGACTTTAGTCGCACGTTTATCCTTCAGACAGACGCCTCAGAGGTTGGTTTGGGAGCGGTTCTCTCCCAAGAGTTCGAGGGCACTGAACACCCCGTTCTTTTCTTAAGTAGAAAACTGTCGAGAGCTGAGGGCAACTACTCGACTATCGAGAAGGAGTGCCTAGCTATTAAATGGGCTATAGAGGCGCTCAGATTTTATCTTACCGGCCGGCATTTTGTGCTAATTACCGACCACGCACCCTTGAAGTGGTTGGGTACCATGCGTAATCATAATCCTCGTCTCACCCGATGGCACCTAGCATTGCAGGCATTTAACTTCACAGTACACCATAGAGCCGGCAAGTTACACTCAAATGCGGATGCTTTGTCCCGGATTCCGGGCTGTGTGCACGGAAGTTCCCCATCCCGGAATATCTTAAGAGGGGGGATATGTGATGCAGTGGGTAAAATAAACCATATACAAATTCAGGAAAGTGAAGAGCTTACCTCTGATTCAGCTGTAGAAATGGATACAGGACAGAAAAAAACAGCTGAACAGAAAATGCCGTTACTACAGCAAAAGCCAAGGGCTCATCAAGAGCACCTGTCTCCTAGTCCTGACGTTACGTGCAGGGCTGGGAACCATAAAAGGAAGGGCTTTAGTCAGAATAGGGAGGGTCACCTGGAAAGCTTCACAGAGAGTTACCTGGAGAGCCCCACAGAGGGCTACACAGGAAGCCACAGAGTGGGACACAGGAAGATCCCCAGGGATATCCACGAGAGCTGCAGAGAGTTCAGCAGAGAGGACTCCCAGGTCACATGCAGGGGAAAGTGCAGAGGTTTGCTGGGAAAGGAACCTGCAACCCAGGAACCAGGAAGTAGCAGCAGCTCAGGAGGACGCTATCAGTCACAGAGCACAGGTCAGCCCAAGGGGAGTGTACCAAGAGGAGGGAACTCCAAACGCTGCTGTAAGCCAAAGCAAGGCTGGAAACCTGATATAGAGTTTATTAACTCTCAGCCTGACTGGGAAGCCGGGGGAAGGAGTGACTACAATCCTAGAGCCAGAAAGAGCACCAAGGTACAGAAAAGGGAATCTTCTTCTGTTAAACAAAGGTACGAGTACCAAGACTGTGGCAAAGGGCGTGGCCCTGTGAGTAATGGGGTAAGGGAGAGATTTCCCAAACATTCATTGCATGAGGAGGATCAGCGGAGAGCTTTCCTCGAGCCAGGGAGTCATAACCTGGGATTTAAAGGAGTGAATGCAGGCAGTTACAGTGATCTCTCAGAGGAGGTTGGGCCAGACTCCTATATAGGAGAGGAGTCAGATATAGACGGACTGGGAAGTGAGTCTGAGGGGATGGTATGGGAGAATACCAGCCTTCCCTCAGAGCCCATTCCGATGGACTGTAACATATGCTACAAGAATATCCACACTGTTTTGTGTTAACCTGTTTGAACATACTTTGTGAAGATAACAAAGGAAAGAAGTTCTGTTTCTGTTTTGTGCACTGCTGTGTTTTGAGTTTTTGTCCTTTGGAAGAAGGTCCGAGCGGGACGGGGAATAAACCCATATTTTGTTTCCTTACCTTGACCACAAGACTCTGTTTTTACATAGCTGAAGCAGGGTAAATTTACACAACCCTAGGCAGCCGCCTATATGGGGTTTTAAAGGGCTCATTTACACGGGCCCCATCACACAGGACTCCTCCTCCACGCTTGTGGGTGCGTGGGCAGTTGTATGCTGTGTATGTGTCTGGCACCAATTGATTGAGTAGTACATTGTCGGTGGGATTGAGCCATGTCTCTGTGATGCAGAGTACGTCGGGCTGACTGTCTTCTATGTGGTCTGCTATAGTATGTATCTTGTTGCATATGGATCTGGCGTTTATGAGTTCAATGGTCATATGCTTTGAAGACTTTGTTGTTTCGTGTGTTTCCTTTGAGCTGCTGTGGTAGTTTGCTTTGTGGTTGGTTAGTTTTTTGTCCCTGGTGTTCTTCTTGTGTCGTTATGCTTGTACTGTGATTCTATGTATGTCCAAGTGGTTGGTGGGTGCCATGTTGAGTTAGCGTGTGGGTAGTGGTGGTGTGTGGTTGGTGGGAGGAGTTGTGTGATGAGGAGGCAGATTGGGAGAAACAATGTTGCGTGCATGTTTAGTTTTGTGATGTCCCGTTAGAGTTTTACTTGCGTTTCTCTTGTCCTTTACCTCTGTCTGCTCTCGGGTGGTCTCTTCTGTGGTACTGTCAGCGGGGCTGTGTCTCTTGTTTGGCTTCCTTCTGTTCATCTTCGTGCAGCACCTAAGGGCCACGCCAAAGGCAGCCATAAAAGGGATGCCGCTTTTATGGCTTCCTGGCTGCCGCTGATCTTGCTCCCACTGCCCCGATTGGGCAGGAGCTCTGGGTGACTCGGCGGGGGGTGGAGAGTCCAGGCAGCGGCTCCCTCGGAGCAGGGACGCCGCTTTTATGGCTGCCTGGCTGCCGCTGATCTTGCTCCCACTGCCCTGATTGGGCAGGAGCTCCGGGTGACTCGGCGGGGGGTGGAGAGTCCAGGCAGCGGCTCCCTCAGAGCAGGGACGCCGCTTTTATGGCTGCCTGGCTGCCGCTGATCTTGCTCCCACTGCCCCAATTGGGAAGGAGCTCCGGGTGACTCGGTGGGGGGTGGAGAGTCCAGGCAGCATAGCATAACTATGCTATCTCCAGGAACAAGCAGGAATGTAGTCTTCACATATGGGGACTCCCCAGCTGAGAGATGCCAAGGGGTGACCCCAGCAAGCTGCGAACCCAGGTGAGATGGGTCATGCTTCCTCCCATGGACCTCTGGCATACAAACTGTGGATGGTGGGTAGGAGTTGTATTAAGTATGGAAGAGATGTTGGAGAACAGCCTGGCCAATTGAGGCATCCCAACGGGGGTCCTTGTCTAAGCAATAGTGGGCTGTGAAGGTGTGTACCAAAGCCCAAGTGGCTGCTTTGCAGATGTCATCAATAGAGACAGAACGAAGGTTAGCCATTGAGGCTGCCATTGCTCTCACATTGTGAGCTGTGACATGGCCTTCGAGAGAAAGTCCCTTACTCTGATATGTATAGGATATGCAATCTGCAATCCAATTTGACAGAGTTCTTTTAGAAACTGGAAGCCCCAAATGACTAGAGTCGAAAGCCACAAAAAGCTGAGAAGATTTTCTATGTGGCTTAGTTCTTTGGAGATAAAAGGCTAAGGCTCTTTTCCAATCCAATGTGTGAAGATTCCTTTCGGCACTGGAGGCATGAGGCCTAGAGAAGAATATAGGAAGATAAACCGACTGGCTTAAATAAAAAGGCGAAACCACCTTTGGAAGAAAATGGGGATGAGTCCTAAGGACTACTTTATCATGGTGAAACCTTGTATAAGGAGGGTCAGCAACTAACTCCTGTAGTTCACTAATGCGTCTTGCAGAAGTGATGGCAATTAGGAAAATAACTTTCCAGGAAAGAAACGTTAGGTCTGAAGTGGCTAAAGGTTCAAAGGGCGGTTTCATAAGCTGACCAAGAACAAGATTTAGATCCCATGCCACTGGTGGTGGTTTAATGGGAGGTTTTGTTAAGAGTAGGCCTCTCATGAATCTTGATATAAGTGGATGAGAGGAAAGAGGTTGTCCATCGAAAGGTTTATGAAAAGCAGCAATAGCACTAAGATGGACTCTCACTGAATTGGTCTTCAAACCAGAAGTTGATAATTGTAGAAGATACTCTAATAGCAACTCTACAGGTACTAAAAGGGGGTTAAGTCCCTTTTGTTAACACCAGACAGAGAACCTTTTCCACTTAAAAGCGTAAGAACGTCTTGTGGAAGGTTTCCTGGAAGCCAGGAGGATATCCTTTACTTGTTGAGAAAGGTTAATATCCTGGAGTTCTAGGCTTTCAGTAACCAGGCCCTGAGATATAGGGACTGGGGAATGGGATGCAGTAAGGATCCATCCTCCTGCGACAGGAGATCAGAGGAGTGGTTTGAGAGAGACATAGAAGAAGAGGATACCACGTTTGTCGTGGCCAACGTAGAGCTATGAGCATCATACGACCTCTGTCTCTCTGAAGCTTGAATAAAGTCTTGGGAATAAGGGGAATGGGTGGGAAGGCATAGAGGAAGTCCTGTCCCCAATGGAATAGGAAAGCATCTCTTGCCCGACAGTTTTGAGCCGGAATTCTGGAACAGAATCAGGGAAGTTTGGCATTCTGTGGACTTGCAAAGAGGTCTATATCTGGTGTTCCCCAGATTCAAAACACTCGAGCAAGCTGGTGTGAGTGGAGGGACCACTCGTGTGGCAGCAGTATTCGACTGAGTTTGTCTGCCCATAAGTTTTGAATGCCCAGAAGGTATACCACAAACAGGTGAATTTGCAACTCTCTGGCGAGGGCCCTAGTCGCAAAGCTTTGCTGCATAGCGACAGAGAGCCTGTTCTACCTTGCTTGTTCACATAGAACATAGCTACCTGAATGTCGGTTTGGACCAGAACTGTTTTGTTGCTGAGATGGCTTTGAAAGACTTGAATAGCGTTGAAAATGGCTCTCAGCTCTAGGAGGTTTATGTGAAGGGAAACCTCCTGTGGGGTCAGGGTGGTTTGGCATAGAAGCTGCTGGAAAGGAGAGCCTACAAGGAGGTTTTCCAGGAATTGCCACCATTGCAGGGACGGAATCAGACGTGTGGTGATTCTGATTTTGTCTGTTAGTCGACCCGAGGCTTGTGACCACTGAGAGGAAAGGGTCCACTGGGCTGCTCGCATGTGGAGGCGAGCATAGGGAACCACATGGACAGTAGATGCCATATGTCCCAGCAGTTGAAGCATCTCCTGAGCAGTTAGGAATACTTTCATAGATGCTTGAAATGCCAGTTGTATTATACGTAGACAGCGTGGCTGTGGCAGGAAAGCCTTTGACTGCCGTGTGTCTAGACGAGCCCCTATGAACTCGAGAGATTGAGAGGGGGTGAGATGAGATTTTGGGAGGTTTATGACTAGTCCCAGTATTGAAGAATTCTCATTGCTCGAGAAAGAGCGAAGCTGGTCTCTGGAGCTGTTGATGCTCGAATGGGCCAATTGTCTAAGTAAGGAAAGACGAATATTCCTAGAGTCCTCATAAATGCTGCTACCACTGCCATGCATTTTCTGAAGACTCTTGGAGCAGAGGCTAGTCCAAAGGGAAGAACTCTGTAGTGGAAGTGTCTTCCTTGGACCAGGAATCGAAGGAACGTCCTGTGATCTGAGTGGATGAGAATATGCGCGTACGCATCTCTTAGATCTAGAGAACATAGCCAGTCTTGACTTTCGAGGTATGGTAAACGTGTTCCAAGGGAGATCATTTTGAACTTTTCTCGGAACAAATATTTGTTTAATTCTCTGAGGTCTAACATTTATTTATTTTATTTTATTTATCTATTTCTTCTATACCGCCCCTTCCAGAGATCAGGGGCGGTTTACATGGAACAAGTAAACAAATTTGTATACTAATGTATACATTACATGGAACAGAGATTTTTTAACTTTATACAGATAATAGTTATTAACAGAGATTTATAACATTGTAACTTTATACAAATAACTGTGCATTAATTGTCAAAACTATTTACATTTTATATACATTAATAAGTTTCTGTAGCGTAGTGTTGATCAGAGTTTTTCTACCTTTTTATAGGTAGTCAGAGTTTTCTACCTTTCATATGTGTGTGTGTGTGGAGGAATTTATTTCCTTTTTTCATCTCTTGGGAGTGTTTTGGGGTGTATGTGGTGGGAGTATGTGGTGGGTGTATGTGTGTGGGTAGTTGAGTGCGGTTTTAGGGCTTTGTGTTGAGTGTTTGGGGATGGTGTGGTTGGACTTGGGGGTATGGGATTTCATAGTGTTCGGAGAAAAGGTATGTCTTAAGTTCCTTTCTAAATTGGGTGAGGTCTTTTATGATCCGAAGGTTTATTGGGAGATTATTCCAGAGCATGGGGGCATAGGCCATGGGGGCATAGGCCTGTGTCCCCCTGTCTTCTTTGGAATAAGAAAGTAGGGGGAGTAAAACCCTGTCCCCTGTTGGGGAATGGGTACTTCTTTGATTGCTCCTTGAGATAGAAGTGATGTGACCTCCTGCCACAAGAGGTTGGTGGCAGGGGCCGGAGAATTGAACTGCTTTACTATTGTAAATGGGGACAAGTTGAGAAAATGAAGCTTGTACCCCAGTTGTACAATAGACAGAGTCCAATTTTCTGATGTTATCTGTTGCCATCTTTTGGCAAACTAGCATAGTCTTCCTGGAATGGTCAAGGGTTCTAGACCTTTTAGGGGCAGAATGACTAAGTTCTCTAGATAGAAGTCAAAGACCCTGAGGGGGCTGGGTCTGTTGAGCCAGTTGAGCTTTTTGAGCTTGCGGCTTTCTTTGCTGTCTGTTCTGTTGTTGCCCCTTCTGGGGAACATGAAACGGACAGTGAGTTTGATGCTAACATTAAGGACCGAAGGGTTTCCATCCAGAAATGCGGCACCCGTAAGGAGCGATTGACATGCTTGAGGTCCATAATTGGGCAGAAACCTCTCTCCTTCTTGGGGACCACAAAATATATGGCATATTGACCTAAACTAGACTGGCTTGAAGGCACTCAAACTACCGCCCCCAGCTGTAGCCCAGAGAGTCTGCCACACCTTCCCGACCTTCTCGGGGGCCTTGCAAGGTGACTGAACAAATGCTCCCTGAAGCAGTTTTGCAAACTCGAGCGCATACCCCTCTCAAATTACTTCCAAGACCCACTGGTCAGACATAAGGGCAACCCAGGTGGCATAAAACTGCTGTAGCTGACCCCCTACAGGCACCACCGCCTGGGTCTGCCTGGCTTCATTGTGATTTTTTGCTTTGATCCAGAGAGGCAGAGTAGAAACCCCACCCGAAACCCCTGGATCCCCGAAAGGATGGGCTGCGAGAACCCAACTGGCCCCTCTGATAAGGAAAGAAGCGAGTCCCTCGAAAATGGCAGTAATCCTTAACCTGACCCCATTGGGGGGCTCCTGTCTTGATCACCTAGGGCCGATCCTCTGGCAGTCGGTCCCCTTTTCCATCTCCCAAGTCCTTAACTATCTTTTCCAATGCCTCCCCAAAGAGGAGCTTGCCCTTAAAGGGGAGCTTACTTTATCTCAACTTGGAGGAGGCATCCGCCGCCCAATTCCGGAGCCACAGGAACCTCTAAGCTGCCACCACGGAAGCCATGGTGTTCGAGGCAACCCGAACGAGATCATAAAATGTATCTGCCATGTAGGCAGCTGCTGACTCTAACATGCAACCGTCCTCTGCTCCCGGCTCTCCTGAACCCCGCGGCGGCATCCCCTGAATCCACCGAATGAAGGCCTGGGATATATAAGCTCCACAAATGGCCATCTGAAGAGCCAGTGCACTGGAGTCAAACGCTTGCTTTATCAGCAACTCCAATCTTCGGTCCTGTAGGTCCTTGAGGGCCACTCCGCCCTCAAGTGGAATAGTGGACTTCTTGGTGACCGCTGACAAGTGTCATGAGGCTGGTGCCAATAAAGATACAGAGTTGAAAAGAAACTCTGTTTTTCACAAAGCTCTAGGTGTGCAATTACCTCAAAACACAGCTAGAGGGGGCAGGAGTGATTCTACAGATGCTAATGAGGCTAGGAGAGCTAACCAGTTGCATCTGGAAATGAGCCCGGGAGATTCAAAGGGAAGATCCCTTTATAAACGGAAGCTTAATGCTAGCAAAGCAGAAGCAGCAGGAAGAATAGCAGAAGGAGAGACAGACGCAGACATAGATGCAGACGCAGAAGGAGAAGGAACAAGGATTACGGCTGAAGAAGGAAGGAGAGACCTGATGGAAGGAATCCTCCTTGAGCAAGCCCAAAAGGACAGAATTCACAGAGGTAGAGTTCAGAGGGGCCAAGCTACGAGAGCCGCTGTTCAGAGGGAGTCTGCTAAGGAAAGCAGTCAGGCTGGAGGGTATACCACTCCCTGCTTAAGCAACGTTCCTGAGTCCAAAGCTGAAAGACATATACAGAGAGCCAGAGAGCCAGGCTTGGAGGAAAGCCTGCAGGCATTGGAGTATGCTGAACAAGTTTTACCAGGTACCCGAAGGGAAAGGGTTTCTAACAGAGCTACTGTGTCACTGAAGCATAGAGCTGGAGAATCCGCACCAGGTTTTATTAAGCTTTCAGGAAGTCCAGCACTGCCCAGAAGCTACCAACAGAAAACCTGTTGTCACAGAGACGTTCATGAGAGAGAAGGCTCCAGAGCTTCAAGCTACAGAAACTCAAGGTATGAAAGTTTTATTCCTGCTAATGAAAGCTTAATTCCTAAAAGCACTGCTAAAGCTAAAACTCACTTTACAAGAAGAGGAAAGAAACCAGAGTGGTTTGAAGAACTACCAAAAGACTTTAAAGCACAGTCTTATTGGAGGCAAGATACCAGAGACAGTCCATATAAACCTGTAACTGCCAGGGACAGCGTGTGCTCTGAGGGGGAAAGTAGTGAAGCAGAATTTATGGAAATAGAAAATGCAAACACTATTCCCATTCCTCAGGAAGAAGCTATGGATTGTAGTTTGTGTATGGCTTCTAGCCTAGAATCCATAGCGTCCTTGTAAATAAGAAGAAGTCTTGTTTAAATTGCTTTGCCCTGGAATGAATTGAATTCCTCCCTTTAACCCTTTCAACTAATTGTGAAGATATTAACAATTGGTTTTACCTGCTTATTACTGGAACCTTTATGAACAAAGGACATTCTTTGATTTCTAGTGTCTTAATGAACCCTTGCACAGAGGGGAAATAAAAGCCTTGTTTCCCTACACTCGTGGCTTAATTATTGAGTTCTCACAAGGAGCTGAAATACCTAAGACCAATCTCCATTTTGGCCTTAAAATACCCCACGCTCCTTGAAAATAAATATGTTGTACAACATGCCCTTACCACCTTTGGCCACTAGGGGATGCCGGCATGACAGAATGGCATAGTTGGCAGGATGTGGATATCACCCTAAGACATACTGGAAAAAGAAGAAATTACCAGTATTAAGCTGAAACACCCCCCCCCCCCCAAAACCCAGACCGGAGGAGGAGAAAACCCGGATCGGAGGAGAAAACGCGGACCGGACCAGAAGAAAATCCGGAAGGGAAGGCGAGGTTGCTGACAACGGTGGCAGAGTGCTACAACGCAGAACAGCACCATCCTTTCTGAAAGTTGGAGTCAACACTTCTACCAGGTAAAAGGTAGAAGGGCATGACTTGATTTGGATACAAGTTTAAAGTTTAGAGGGGATATTGAAAAGAAAAGAAAAGTGTGTAGGGCTGATTCTGGTACAGCCGCACTTGGGTTTTTTTTCTTTTTGTCTTTGTTTCCTAGGAAATCTCGTCACCATGGATCAGCTAGAGATGTTCACCTGGATGGCTGCACAGTTCAGCAAGCAAGGGGAACTGGCTGCGCAAACACAACAGCATGCAATCCTGGCCATGCAGGAACAGCAAAAGCCAGTCTTACAGATGCTGGAAGCGTGGCTACAGCATCAACAAAAGATACAGGAAGCAGCCGCCAGACATCCTAAACAGAGCTCGGGACTGGGCAACTGTCCGGTAGGACTAGAGTCCTACGACTCTCTGACTTTGGGGAAGTTGGGGGTAACTGATGATGTGGATGACTTCCTGGACTCTTTTGAGAGAATGGCTCTTTCCGTAGGTTGACCGGAAGAGCAATGGTCCATTAGATTGGCAGTTTCCCTCACAGGAGAGGCACTGTCAGCCTATAGGGCAATGCCCGCTTCGTTAGCGAACAATTATAGCGAGGTAACGAAGGCCATCAGGGATCGCCTGGGTCTGACTCCTCTCATCTATAACCATAAGCTACGCGCAGCACACCTTGAAATAGGCGAAACACCTAAAGCGTTAGGTCACAGGCTGAAGAGCTTAGCCAAGAAGTGGCTAAGGCCTAGTGAGCAAACGATTGAAACGCTGATGGATATGATAATCCTTGAGCAGTTCATGTCTGCAGTACCCAGTAGTATACAGAGCTTCCTTATCCTACAGAATTGTCGCACTACTGTAAAGGCTATTGCCTTGACTGAAAGATATCTAGAGGCTGAATTAGCCACCCAGCGGACTGGGGAAGGTTCAAAGATGGCGGTAGCGACATTCAAGCAGGCATCAGGAAGTCTCTCACAGTTAAAAACTCAAAATGTGAAAAATGCTAAGAATGTAGAGAAGAGTTACTCTAAAAGATGTTTTGGCTGTGGAAAAATGGGACATGTTATGAGAGAGTGCCGAGCACGTACTGCTCTCATGGGGGAGAACAGAGAAATGTTATCTGAAGGATTTGTACCTGATGTAACTGTACAAGGGGTTGCTGCCAAAGCTCTTCTTGACTCTGGCGTGGACCAGACGATGATTTCACGCAAGCTCTGGTCTCTAATCAAAGAGCGAGCTGAGTCCGCCCCAGATCAACCAGAGGGCAAAGTCAAGATAAAATGTGTGCATGGCGCTGCCACCTTTTATCCTGTATATAACTTACTTGTAAGAGGTTTGGGAATAGAAAAAAGAATGTTGATAGCCGTAGTGCCCAGATTACCTAAAGAGTTAGTCTTAGGTAGAGACTGGCCACGATTTGAAAGAGGCCTAGAGGAGGGTTTAAACCCCCGAGAAGTTCTTATATCCAGTCTTGCCCCTTCCAAGGGAAGGGTAGTCCCCTTTTAGGGAAAGTTAAAGAACCCAAACACAAGGTACAGGAAGACCCGGTAAAGAGGTTTGTCTTAAAATATTGTAAGACCTCACGGCGAGCTCGAAGTCCCTGTCGAGCCACGGCCCAGGCCGCAGGGTATGACTTGTATAGTGCTGAAAGTCATATTGTCCCTAAACGCGGCAGAGCCTTGATCAGCACCGACATTCAAGTGGAGCTACCACCGGGGTGTTACGGTCGGATTGTGCCCCGCTCGGGATTAGCTTTCAAACACTTTATCGATGTGGGCGCTGGGGTAGTGGACCCCGACTACAGGGGTGTCATCAAAGTCCTGCTGTTTAATTTCGCGGAGGAGGATTTTGAAGTGAAGGCTGGGGATCGCATAGCCCAGCTGATATGCGAGCGGGTTGGCTTCCCACCCCTGGAGGAAGTACCTATGATAAGCCCCACAAGCCGAGGGAGCAGAGGATTTGGCTCCACTGGACAGAGGGAGATGAAAGGTTTCGTAGCCTTAGGAGAAAAGCAAGTGGATGAAGATCTGGGCCCACTGTTGTCCGACTGCAAAGCCAATCCTGAGCTACGTGTTGGCAAGGAGCTCTCTATAGTGCAGAGGCAACAATTGATCAGCATGCTGGAAAAATTTAGGGATGTATTGACACCTATTCCAGGCGAAACAAATTTGGTTGCGCACGAAATCATTACACCTTCTGGGAGAATTATCAGGCAAAGACCATATCGTTTGCCGGAGGCAAAAAGACAGGAAGTCATAACACAAGTACAGGAGATGATGCACATGGGAGTGATTGAAAAGTCACAAAGTCCATGGTCCAGTCCGATCGTGCTGGTGCCCAAGCCGGACGGTACCATGCAATTTTGTATCGGCTTTCGCCAGATCAATGACATATCCACTTTCGACGCATATCCTATGCTGCGAATAGAAGAGTTGCTAGACCGGCTAGGTCAAGCCAAATATCTTACAACCTTAGACATGACCAAAGGATATTGGCAGGTGCCCCTGACCAGAGAAGCGCGACCTAAAACAGCCTTTAGCACGCCAGTCGGGCTGTTTCAGTTTAGGCGCATGCCTTTTGGTTTACACGGAGCAGCCGCCACTTGCCAAAGATTAATGGACATAGTTTTACGTCCTCACCAAAACTATGCTACGGCTTACATGGACGACATAGTCATTCATAGCGCCACTTGGAACCAACACCTGCTCCAAGTAAGAGCAGTGTTAACCGCAATGCGACAGGCTGGTTTAACTTTAAACCCAGGAAAATGCCTATTTGCTGCCTGCGAAGTCAAGTACTTAGGACATGTTGTCGGCCGGGGTACGGTCCGTCCTTTGTTGGATAAAATAGAAAGCGTGAGAAATTTTCCCGCTCTCCAGAACAAAAAGCAACTACAAAGCTTTTTAGGGCTCATTGGGTACTATAGACGCTTCATTCCACACTTTGCAGAAGAAAGCGCCCTGTTCACTGAAATGTTGCGAAAAAATGCCCCGAATATGCTACCTTGGACATCAGATGCAGAGGATGCCTTCAAGAAGTTGAAAGAGAAGCTTTGCAAATCTCCAATACTGCGAGGGGTAGATTTTCACCAACAATTTTTGCTTCAGACAGATGCCTCGGAAGTCGGCCTAGGTGCCGTCCTTTCCCAAATGCAGGAGGGCGCTGAACACCCCATCATGTTCCTGAGCAGGAAGCTGTCTCAGGCTGAAAAAAAGTACTCAACAATCGAGAGGGAGTGCTTAGCAATAAAATGGGCAGTAGAATCTTTAAAGTTCTACCTAATAGGAAGAAAGTTTATTCTCATCACCGATCATGCCCCACTCAAGTGGTTAAGTCAGATGCAAAACAATAATAGCCGCTTGACCAGATGGTACATGGCGCTGCAACCATATGAATTCAAAATAGAGCACAGAGCAGGAAAGCTGCATTACAACGCCGACGCGATGTCTAGAATTACGTGCTGTAGTAATGATGAACATTCAACCCGTAATAATTTAAGAGAGGGGATGTGTCATGAGGCTGGTGCCAATAAAGATACAGAGTTGAAAAGAAACTCTGTTATTCACAGAGCTCTAGGTGTGCAATTACCTCAAAACACAGCTAGAGGGGGCAGGAGTGATTCTACAGAAGCTAATGAGGCTAGGAGAGCTAACCAGTTGCACCTGGAAATGAGCCCGGGAGATTCAAAGGGAAGATCCCTTTATAAACGGAAGCTTAATGCTAGCAAAGCAGAAGCAGCAGGAAGAACAGCAGAAGGAGAGACAGACACAGACGCAGACGCAGAAGGAGAAAGGAGAAGGAACAAGGATTACGGCTGAAGAAGGAAGGAGAGACCTGAAGGAAGGAATCCTCCTTGAGCAAGCCCAAAAGGACAGAATTCACAGAGGTAGAGTTCAGAGGGGCCAAGCTACGAGAGCCGCTGTTCAGAGGGAGTCTGCTAAGGAAAGCAGTCAGGCTGGAGGGTATGCCACTCCCTACTTAAGCAACGTTCCTGAGTCCAAAGCTGAAAGACATATACAGAGAGCCAGAGAGCCAGGCTTGGAGGAAAGCCTGCAGGCATTGGAGTACGCTGAACAAGTTTTACCAGGTACCCGAAGGGAAGGTGTTTCTAACAGAGCTGCTGTGTCACTGAAGCATAGAGCTGGAGAATCCGCACCAGGTTTTATTAAGCTTTCAGGAAGTCCAGCACTGCCCAGAAGCTACCGACAGAAAACCTGTTGTCACAGAGACGTTCATGAGAGAGAAGGCTCCAGAGCTTCAAGCTACAGAAACTCAAGGTATGAAAGTTGTATTCCTGCTAATGAAAGCTTAACTCCTAAAAGCACTGCTAAAGCTAAAACTCACTTTATAAGAAGAGGAAAGAAACCAGAGTGGTTTGAAGAACTACCAAAAGACTTTAAAGCACAGTCTTATTGGAGGCAAGATACCAGAGACAGTCCATATAAACCTGTAACTGCCAGGGACAGCGTGTGCTCTGAGGGGGAAAGTAGTGAAGCAGAATTTATGGAAATAGAAAATGCAAACACTATTCCCATTCCTCAGGAAGAAGCTATGGATTGTAGTTTATGTATGGCTTCTAGCCTAGAATCCATAGCGTAAATAAGAAGAAGTCTTGTTTAAATTGCTTTGCCCTGGAATGAATTGAATTCCTCCCTTTAACCCTTTCAACTAATTGTGAAGATATTAACAATTGGTTTTACCTGCTTATTACTGGAACCTTTATGAACAAAGGACATTCTTTGATTTCTAGTGTCTTAATGAACCCTTGCACAGAGGGGAAATAAAAGCCTTGTTTCCTTACACTCGTGGCTTAATTATTGAGTTCTCACAAGGAGCTGAAATACCTAAGACCAATCTCCATTTTGGCCTTAAAATACCCCACACTCCTTGAAAATAAATATGTCGAACAGCATGCCCTTACCGTCTTTGGCCACTAGGGGATGCCGGCACGACACAAGGCATCCACCTTGGGCATCTTGAAAAGCTCCTTATCCTCCTGCGGAATTGGATAAAGTTTCCCTAAGGCTCGGCTACCCCGCAGGGTGGCTTCCAGGAACTCCCACTCTGTGTCATAAGATATGCCATACTGGGTCAGACCAAGGTCCATCAAGCCCAGTATCCTGTTTCCAACAGTGGCCAATCTAGGTCATACTTACCTAGCAGTATCCCCAAGAGACACAGGTTCCACAATGCTTGTATTGGGTCAAGCATTGATATCCTGGGTCCCTTTTTAATAATGGTTTATGGACCTTACCTCCAGGAACTTGTCCAAACCTTTTTTAAACCCAGCTACACTAACAGCTTTTACTACATCCTCCAGTAATAAATTCCAGAGTTTGATTACACATTGAGTGAAAAAATATTTTCTCTTATTTGTCTTAAATAGTTTACCCTGTAGCTTCATTGCATGTCCCCTAGTCTTTCTATATTCTGATAGCGTAAACAATTGATCTACGTTTACCCGTTCCACTCCATTCATTAATTTATATCTCCCCTCAGCCATCTCTTTTCCAGGTTGAAGAGCCATAACCTTTGTAGCCCATCTTCATAGGAGTAGCCTTCCATCCCCTTTACCATTTTGGTGGCTCTTCTCTGTACCTTTTCTAATAACGCTATATCTTTTTTACGATATGGCAACCAGAATTGCACACAATATTCAAGGTGCGGTCTGTCACGCCCATAGCCCCTTACATGTGTATTGTGGTGGCGAAGTAGGTTTAGAGTGTAAAGGAAAGGGGGAAAACAGTCCTTTTTCCCTTAGCCCAAGAGAACTGCAGGCACAGCAGGGGTTAAAACTCTAAACAAAGAAAAACACTCCCTACACAGAAGTGTAGAACTGAAGACACACCCAATCTCCAAGGAAACCAAGGGAGGTGACGGTAGAGGTTTGGGGGCAGAGTCTAGAGCTATAGGACAGCCCCAAACATTTAAGCAGGGAGAAGCTATAGCAAGAGGAAGTGGAAGTGAGGAGAGTGAAGGGAGGAGCGAGGAAACTGAGTGGAGGAGCTCTAGTTCCAAAGAGAAGGAAAGTTCCAGGAAGAGGCCTGAGAGAAGGTCCCAGCCAGAGTCCCGGCAAACCACTCAGCAGAGACCTGGGGAGAGATCCAGGAAGAGGTCTGAAATAAGGCTGGAAGAAAGGTCAGTGGCAAGCCCTGGAGAGGAATCTTCTGAAGAGGAGATATTCTCTAGGAGGTGGTGGAATGGCCAAGAGACTCCTGAGAGTACTAGAAGTAAGGAGACTCGAAGGACAGGGCTGAGGGACAAATATCTCACTGGAAGCCTCAAGGGGGAATCCTATTGCAAGCAGTACAGAGACAGCTCGAGCCCAGAACGCAGTTCAGCTGGCAGAAAGTCTGCAGCTAAGGTGGAGCCCTGGAGAGCCTGTTCTAAGCAAGGTACCGTTGAGAAGCAGGAGAGAGGAATATCCCTGGAAGGACCAGAAAGCAAGCTAACACCTGTGGCAGGGTCTGAAAGGAGACACGTTGCTGCTAGAAAGGTGAGCCCATTGCAAGCTGTTAAAAAGTTATTGAACAAGAAAGCTTTGTCATGCCCTTCCCCCATATCCTCAAGTAGAGAAGAGTCTCAGTGGGAGCAGCTGTTGAGAGTGTTGAAGCAGCTGAAGCCTTCCCATGCAGACGCCGTGGATAACACGTTATTGAAGGAACCCAGTGAAGAGAAAATGGAAATAGAAATCAATGGTGTAGAGAATGATTATTCTGATATGGAGATGGAATGCTCTTTCTGTTCTAGTCAAAAGTAAGAAACTGAGGGGTTTTTAAAAGTAATTAGGAAAACCCAGAAGTTTTTAAAGGAAGTACATCCTCTGCTGAAACTCATGTCTTTTATTTATGCATTAATGAGAGCTGATCTGATAAGCTCCCAGAAGTTAATGAATGTCTGGGAAAACTAAAGAGTGAAAGTACGTTTGGAAAAGAATATCAGAAGATTTTAAACAGTTGGTAACCAGGAAGTTAAGGTGCTGCAAACCCATGTGAGAGAAACAGTTGAGTGTTGTGCTGCATAACTTGGAGACCTGGGACCAGAACCTGTTTGTAAAAGAATGATTTGTGAGACACATTGTTTAAGTTAAGCCGCAGAAGCAAAGTCAAGGCATGGACTATGTATCAAGGCTTAAGTTCTTTTGAATGGAGAAGTATCCTGAGTTTTGTTTTGTAGTACCTGAACTTCTAGCCAAAGAGTTCAATTGGTTATGTAAAACTTTATTTTCAAATAAAGAAATTTTCCTGTGACCTTCAAATCTCGGCTATAATCTTTGTGACACAACTACATTGCGAAGAAGCCATAGTACTGGGTTCCAGTTTACTAAGAAGGACGTTCAAGGTACCCCCATTACACTTAGGCATTCGCCTAGCCACCAGGGGGGCCGTGACCGGTGGCGTAGTTATTGGATGATAAGAAAAATCTACTAACCTAAAGCTACAAAGCATATCAGGAGATATACAAGTGTGCAGAGAAGACATCCTGGAGATATCCTCAAGAAAATAATTTTCCTGCAGAGAGAGAAAAAAAAAAACCCCAAACCAGAGTGTCAGCAGAGCAGCGGTTCGGAGTTGGAGAGTCCAGCTGGTGCCGACTGTGCTGAGAGGCCTGATTCACCACTTGCAGCAGGTAACCCATATTTAGAAGGGGTTAATCCAGGATATCGCTGCAAGGGGGAGGTTCTGCAGTTGGAGGAAAGGGGTGCTGTTTCTGTAAGAGCCGCACTTGGTATTTGTTTGTCTTTTTATGTCATTAAAGCATCCAGAGATGGAGTGAGGGGAGTTACTAAACTGGATGGCAGACCGGTTCCAGCAACAGCAGGAGATCGCTATCCAGACACAGGAACGGACGGCTGCCATGCTGAAAGAGCAACAACAACCGCTCCTTGACATGATGGCTGCCTGGATGGGGGAGCAAAAGAAGACATCAGATGCGTTAAGGACAGTATCCGGTTCCTTAGGAACGTTGCAAGGACTGGGACATGTGGGTAAAGGGATTTTTTTCCTTTGGGCCTTTGACCCAGGATGATGACATCGATGATTATTTTGATGTATTTGAACGTGTGGCACTCCTAAGTGGATGGCCGAAAGATCAGTGGGCCATTCGCATAGCGGCCTCCCTTACAGGGGAAGCTCTTGCAGCTTATAGGGCCGTGCCTGCTGATCTCGCCTCCACTTACGAGGAAGTAAAAAGGGCCGTGAGAGATCGATTGGGATTGACCCCAATGGTCTATCGCCGTCTTTTGCGTGCATGTAAACTAAGGCAGGGTGAGACACCACGTGCTTTGTGTCAACGTATCAAAACAGTGATGTGTAAATGGTTAATGCCAGAAGGGAAAACAGTTGACTCCATTTAGACACTATTGCCCTTGAACAGTTTATTGAAGCTGTGCTACAAGAAATGCGGTCTTTCCTGATTCTACAGGATTGCAAAAGCACAAAAGACGCAACTTCATTGGCAGAGCGCTTTTTGGAAGCCCGTGTTGTTGGCCAAATGAAGGTGGGTGGTTTGAGCCAAGCAGTCGTAAGGGAATCAGAAAAGAACAGCAAGACAATGCTGGGGGAAATTATTCAAGGTAAATCCCTAGGAAGAACAGGATATTATCAAAGGAAGTGTTTTACTTGCGGAGTTTAAGGGACATCTGAGGAAGGATTGTCGAGCCAAGACAGTATTAGTGACCACCCAATCCAATGCGACTGGGGAGGGGTTCTTATTGTCGGTAGAGGTGGAGGACATCCCAGTAGAAGCCCTATTAGACTCCGGCGCTGACCAATCCATGGTTTCACAGCAGCTTTGGGCAGAAATACAAGCCAGGGGAGGTCACAGGGGAAAACACTCAGAGGGGAATATAAGAATCAGATGCGTGCATGGCACAGCGTCATCTTACCCCTTATATACAGTGAAGGTGAAAGGCCTAGGCTTGAAAAGGAACATTACTGTAGCCATAATCCCAAAACTTCCATATGCGCTAGTTTTAGGGAGAGACTGGCCTCAGTTTAAACGAGGTCTGGCTAAGGGTTTGGGGTCCAAGACAGGTTTAGTATCTACTAGGGCCCATACCAAAGCTAGGACTGAAGAACAGGATCCTTTGAGTGATCCTATGTGCGGTTTGCCCACACATGAAGAGCTGATAACCCCTCCTAAAGATAAGCCTGGACGGGAGAGAGGAAAAAGTAAGGAGAGGCAGTTCACACCCTCTCGCGAGCCAAAGGCAAGGTCCAAGGTAATGCCTGCCCCATTGTTTGAGAGTTCTCACAAGAAGCAGAATAGGAGGACAGCCCAAAAACAAGACCACGACAGAAAAACAGAAAACCCAAGTTTGTATTAAAATGTTGTCGCACCACTCCAAATGCAAAAATACCAAAACGCGCGTCAGAACAAGCGGCAGGGTTCGATCTCCATAGTGCAGAGGATATCAGTATCCCCAGGCAAGGGAGAGCATTGGTGGAGACAGGGTTACAGATAGAGATACCTCCCGGATGCTACGGCCGAATTACTCCATGCTCCGGCCTAGGTGTGAAAAACTCTATCGATGTAGGGGCAGGGGTCGTGGACCCTGACTTCCGAGGAGCCATCAAAGTCTTGTTACTTAATTTTGCAAAAACAGACTTTAAGGTGAACACAGGTGACAGAATAGCTCAGCTTATTCTAGAGAGGGTTGGGTTTCCTCCCGTAGAAGAGGTTATGGAGCTAAACGCTACGGTAAGGGAGTCAGGGGGTTTTGGTTCTACTGGCCGGGCAGAAATAAAAGTTTTATCGGCTACTAGTGGGGAGGAGAAGGCAGAGGTGGGCCTTGGTCCTCAGCTAGCTGATTGTAAGGCTAAGCCACTTCCGAGGGTAGGGGAGGAACTTTCGTGGCATCAGCAGCAGGCCCTGTTAAAGTTGCTGCAAAGGTTTCCCGATGTTTTAACTCCTGTACCCGGAGAGACAAAACTTGTAGCCCACGAAGTGATAACCCCTCAGGGGGAGGTGATACGGCAAAGGCCGTATAGACTACCGGAAGCAAAACAGCGAGAGGTCATTAGTCAGGTACGTGAAATGTTAGAAATGGGCATAATAGAATAGTCAGTAAGTCCATGGAATAGCCCGATAGTGATGGTTCCAAAGCCCGACGGAACAATACGATTTTGTATCGATTTCCGAAAAGTTAATGCCATTTCTAGGTTCGACACTTATCCTATGCCCAGGATTGAAGAATTACTAGACCAGCTAGGTCAAGCCGCTTACCTCACCACATTAGACATGTCTAAGGGGTACTGGCAGATTCCCCTTACACGGGAATCTCGCCAAAAAACTGCCTTCAGTACCCCTATAGGTCTGTATCAATTCCGCCGCATGCCCTTTGGGCTACATGGGGCGGCAGCCACGTGTCAAAGGTTAATAGACATTGTCCTACGCCCACATCGCCAGTATGCCATAGCCTATATGGACGACGTGGTCATTCACAGTAATAGTTGGGACCAACATCTGGCTCATATTGCTGTTGTATTGGAGGCAATGAGGAAGGCAGGTATCACCTTAAACCCTACCAAATGCATGTTTGGGGGGAGGGAGGTAAAATATCTGGGTCACATAGTGGGACGGGGGGTAGTGAAGCCCCTAATTGATAAAGTGAAAAGTGTGAGGGACTTTCCGAAGCCGGTAAACAAAAAGCAGGTACGCAGCTTTTTAGGCTTGATAGGGTAGTATCGAAGATTTATACCCCATTTCGCGACGGAAAGTGCGCCCCTCACTGACATGCTCAAAAAGAATGCACCAAATCAAGTAAGATGGTCATCAATGGCAGAGCAAACATTTGGGCAGCTAAAGGAACGGTTATGTTCAGCGCCAGTCTTAAGAGGGGTGGACTTTAATAAGTCTTTCATACTACAGACTGATGCGTCGGAGACAGGGTTGGGCGCTGTCCTGACACAAAAACAAGAAGGGGTAGAGCACCCGGTAATGTTTTTAAGTAGAAAACTGGCACCTGCAGAACAAAAATATTCCACGGTCGAGAGGGAATGCCTGGCCATCCGTTGGGCCATAGAAGCACTCAGGTTTTATTTAACTGGCCGTAGGTTCCTTTTAGTTACAGACCATGCACCATTAAAATGGTTGAGCAGCATGAAAGACCATAACCCTCGCCTCACAAGATGGTACATGGCCCTACAGGCATACGATTTCCATATTGAGCACAGGGCGGGAAGGTTACACACTAACGCTGATGCCCTTTCGAGAATTCCGTGCTGTACAGAGGAAAAACCGCCAGCCCGGAATATCTTAAGGGGGGGGGGGGGTATGTGGTGGCGAAGTAGGTTTAGAGTGTAAAGGAAAGGGGGAAAACAGTCCTTTTTCCCTGAGCCCAAGAGAACTGCAGGCACAGCAGGGGTTAAAACTCTAAACAAAGAAAAAATCTCCCTACACAGAAGTGTAGAACTGGAGACACACCCAATCTCCAAGGAAACCAAGGGAGGTGATGGGAGAGGTTTGGGGGCGGAGTCTAGAGCTATAGGACAGCCCCAAACATTTAAGCAGGGAGAAGCTATAGCAAGAGGAAGTGGAAGTGAGGAGAGTGAAGGGAGGAGCGAGGAAACTGAGTGGAGGAGCTCTAGTTCCAAAGAGAAGGAAAGTTCCAGGAAGAGGCTTGAGAGAAGGTCCCAGCCATAGTCCCGGCAAACCACTCAGCAGAGACCCGGGGAGAGATCCAGGAAGAGGTCTGAAATAAGGCTGGAAGAAAGGTCAGTGGCAAGCCCTGGAGAGGAATCTTCTGAAGAGGAGATAGTCTCTAGGAGGTGGTGGACTGGCCAGGAGACTCCTGAGAGTACTAGAAGTAAGGAGAATCGAAGGATAGGGCTGAGGGACAAATATCTCACTGGAAGCCTCAAGGGGGAATCCTATTGCAAGCAGTACAGAGACAGCTCGAGCCCAGAACGCAGTTCAGCTGGCAGAAAGTCTGCAGCTAAGGTGGAGCCCTGGAGAGCCTGTTCTAAGCAAGGTACTGTTGAGAAGCAGGAGAGAGGAATATCCCTGGAAGGACCAGAAAGCAAGCTAACACCTGTGGCAGGGTCTGAAAGGAGACACGTTGCTGCTAGAAAGGTGAGCCCATTGCAAGCTGTTAAAAAATTATTGAACAAGAAAGCTTTGTCATGCCCTTCCCCCATAGCCTCAAGTAGAGAAGAGTCTCAGTGGGAGCAGCTGTTGAGAGTGTTGAAACAGCTGAAGCCTTCCCATGCAGATGCCGTGGCTCCCTTACATTTAAACGCACTAAGTGCGGCATCCCGTGCTGCAGCAGCGCACGCCCAAGGAGCAGGTCCTGCTCCTTGGATGAGCTCCTTGGGACGAGTCCGGGGGCGAGTTCTGTGGTTCTTTGCTTCCTGATCTCCACTTCTCTCCACAAGTTCTTACTTTGGATCCTGCTGTTCCCAGCCTGAAGATTCCTCGGCATCAGAACACCTCTGCTGTTTGTAATTGGGCTCGACTGTTTTTTCTGCTGTTACTATCTTCTCTGTTCTGTCTGATGTCTGCTATTCCAGTTTTGTGGGGTTGGAGGCCTTTTCCCTCCTACCCCCCCTCTGCTATGTCTAACATTGCTGCATGCCATTCCTCCAATCTCATCCCCTGTCTGCCCTTCTCACATCCGTCGTCTGTGCCTTCCCCTGCCTTTCCCTCCCCCCCCCCCCGCAGCTTCTTCTTCTCCAGATGTCCTTGTTAAACTGCCGTTCCCTTCGTTCTAAGATGGTGCTTATCCACGAACTTATCTTACAACATTCTTTGGATGTCCTGTTCTTGACGGAGACCTGGCTTAGGGATGGGGAGGAGCCTATCTTGAATCGCTGTCTCCCCCCAGGCTTTTCCTTTTCCGCGGTCTCCCGCCGGGGTCGGTCTGGCGGGGGGTTGCGGTGATCCACCGCTCCTCCCTCCCCCTGCGTGAGGTTCTCCCCTCTCCTTTTCCCTACCCAGAGGCCCTCCTCCTCCATCTAGAGGCTTCTCCACCCCCTGTATATTCTTCTCCTCTATGTCCCTCCTGCTTTGTCTTCCCCTTTGTGGGACTCTGTTCTTCTGACCCTATCAGAAGTTTCTCTCAGGTATCATCACTTTCTGCTCCTTGGCGATTTTAACGTTCATGTTGACTCTCCATCTTCCCAACGTGACCCCTCTTTCCTTTCTTTACTCTCCGATCTTTCCCTTTCCCAGTATGTCCAGCTTCCCACTCACGCAGCTGGCCATACTTTGGACCTGGTTATCACTCGCCACTCTTCTTCCTTCGCTCCTTCCTCCTTCTCTTCCCAGCCCCTTCCCTGGTCTGACCACTACTGTCTATATTTCTTCATCCCATGTCCTTTTTCTTCTCCCCCTCCTTCCCCTCTCCTACCCCCAGCCCGCTCGGTCCGTCATTTCACCCCTGATTCGCTCCAACAGTTTCCATCCTCAGACGAACTCTTTCCCTCCGACTTTCATCTGCTCTCTGTGGATCTTCAAGCCCAGTGCTGGGATTCCACTCTCTCCACTGCTCTAGATAAGGTTGCTCCTTTGCGTCCCCCTTCTGCTGCTCGTCGTCGCCCCAATTCCCCTTGGTATCACCCTGGTTTCCGTCTCCACCGTTCTCACCTTCGTCGGGCTATCCGCCGTTGGCATAAGTCTCCTTCTCTGGCCACATTCTCACATTTTCGTTATTGTCATTCTTACTATCATACCCTTTTGAATTCCGCTAAACGGGATTATTTTTCAAAGCTTATTTCCTCCTCAACAAATTCCACTCGTCAACTTTATCGCATCCTCCATTCCCTCTCTGCATCCTCCTCGTCCCCTAACACCGCACTTCCTGCTTCTTCTTCCTCTACTAACCCCACCTCTGATGTTCTGGCCTCTCATTTCGTCAGTAAGGTTCTTTCTATTCGACAGCTCTTCCCCTCCTTCCCCCCTCCTCTCTCGCCCCCCCACCTCTTTCCCCAGTTCCCTCTTCGTCCCCGGTCTCCCCATGTGTTCCTCTCCTTTCCTATTGCTGGTCTGTCTTCCAACCTATCACACTTCCAGAATTATCCAATGCCCTTTCCTCCACCAGGAAAACCACTTGCCCATCCGATCCTATTCCCTCTCACTGGCTCACTGAGTCATCACTGGCTCTGCTTCCATTGATTCTTTCTATCTTTAACACTAGTCTTTCATCCGGTACCTTTCCCTCACACTGGAAACACGCCCTCATATGACCTCTTTTTAAGAAACCTTCTCTGGATCCTTCCTCACCCTCTAATTGGCGCCCTATCTCTAATCTCCCTTTCCTCTCTAAGCTTCTCGAAAGGTTGGTTTTCTCTCAGCTATCTTCACACTTAGAGGATTCTTTGGTTCTTCACCCCCGTCAGTCTGGTTTCTGCCCTGGGCACAGTACCGAATCTATCCGCATCTCTTTTCTTAATGAACTGCATGTTGCCCACAATCACGGTTCTATATCTGTAGCTGTCTCACTTGATCTCTCTGCTGCTTTCGATATCGTTGATCACCGCACTCTTCTTCTAAGGCTTCGTTCTATTGGTCTCTCTGGTATGGTTCTTCATTGGTTTCACTCGTTTCTTTTCAACCGGTCGTTCTCAGTTCTGTCGGGCTCTGATTTGTCTACTCTATCACTTCTTCCTTGTGGTGTTCCTCAGGGTTCCGTGCTGGCTCCCTTATTGTTTAACATTTTTCTGGCCCCTCTTGCTTTACTTATTCAGCAGCACGGTATCTCTGCGTATTATTACGCAGATGATATCATCCTCCTCTACCACACCTGCCCCCTCACGCCTAATATCGGTCCCCTCAATGTTTGTCTCTCCGCTGTCTCTTCTTGGTTTTCTGAGAACTTTCTGCACGTTAATTTGTCTAAGACTTCTGCTATTTGGTTCACTGCTGTTGCCCCCATTCCCACCCTCACTCCATCTCTTTCTGCTGAGCCTATTCCTCTCGTCACATCCATGCGATATCTTGGTGTCACTTTGGATTCGGCCTTAACTTTCAAAGATCACGTCTCTTCCATTGTTCAGCGTTCCTTCTACACGTTACGGCAACTTCGCGCTGTCCAGCCTTTTCTCTCCCCCACTTCTATGACCACGGTTCTTCTTTCCCTTGTTGTTTCTCGACTAGACTATTGTAACGCCTCTTTGGCCGGCCTTCCTCTTTCTCAGCTTCACCGTCTCCAATTGGTTCACCACACCGCTGCTCGTCTTCTGACCAATTCTTCCCGATCGGCTCATATCACCCCCCTTCTCATCCGTTTACACTGGTTGCCCATCCCTTTCCGTATCCAATATAAGATTCTGATTTTTGTTCACAGGGCTTTGCACACTGGGGTCCCTCTATCTTTCGGATCTGGTTCATTTTCATTGCCCCTCTAGAGTTCTCCGTTCGATTCATGCCAATCGCCTTTTTCTTCCACCTCCTTCCAGGGCTCGTCTTGAATTGACACGCTCCTCTGCTTTCTTTTTTTTTATACTTTATTTATATACCACCAACACATGAACAATACAGTACATACATATTTCCACGGGGGGCGGGGTGTACTCTGATCCCCCCCCCGGTACGACAATGTAAATACATAGAAGGTGGATTATAACATTTTTCCCCCCCAGCAGATTACCCCCCTCCCCCCCCAGTCCCCCCACCCCCCCAACTTCCCCCCCCCCCCAGATACATTAATCGACCCTGCACACCTCCCCTCCTATCCACTCCGTGCCCCCACTCAGAATGTCTCGTCAACTGCCCCCCTGCAAAATCTCATTTCGACTCCGGCCCCCAGTTGTAGAATATAAGGCTCCCAGACTGCCATAAAGGCCGTCCAACGTTTGACACTGCCCCGTGCCCACCCATGCTCCATCCGCATCATCTGATGGAAGCTATTCCTCCACTCCCCAAAGGTAGGAGGTTGGGGGTCTCTCCAAAGGCGAAGAATCGGCGCCTTCCCCACCAGACAGGCTTTACAAATTAGTAAACGTTCCCCTTTCTTTGCTGGGCAGGGAGGAGGCATGCAATCCAACACCACAAGAGGGCCCGACCACCGTATTCGTCGCCGAAGCAGCCCCCCGAGAAAGGAGCAAATCCTGGCCCAGTAGGGCTCCAAACACTTGCAACCCCACCACATATGCAGCAGGGTCGCCAGGGGCTCCAAACAGCGAGGGCAGCGGCCATCAGTCGTCAATCGACTCCGTAGCGCCCGCCTCGGAGAAAAGTAGGCCCTGGTGATACACTTGAATTGTATCTCTCTCCAACGCATCCCCTGCGTTAGGCTGACTATACGGCGCAATGCGGCGCATACCGTTCCCTGAGGCACCTCGCTGCCCAACTCACCCACCCAATCCTCCTCCACCTCCGATAATCTGGGGGGGGAACAAGCTTTGCCACTCGAGCTTTAAAGGCGGAAATCGACACCGGGGCATCGCCCCCCAGTCCAAAGAATTCTAGTATCCGCTCGGACCGCTCGCTCTGTAAGGCATCTCGTGATAAGGAAGATACATAATGGGCCACCTGAATATACGCATAGCAGTGTCGGGAGGACAAATCATATTCCCGACTCAGCGTCAGGAAAGATTTGCATTCTCCAGATGGCTCTACCAGGTGCCCAAGAAGCTTCAAACCTCGGCCGTACCAGACTTGGAAAAGCGCCGATTCAGAACCCAGGGTGAATGAAACGTTTCCCCACAGCGGCAGCCAGCTAGAGATCTGCCATGGGGCGCCCCAGCACGCATTAAGATATTGCCAGGTCCGCTTAGCCGAGTTTATCAGCACACTCTGCACTAGATAACGGGGGAGGGCAGGATTTGCTCCATGAAGAACACCCAACAGGGTTAGTGGGGCCACAAAACATTCCTCGAGGGCCCGGGGTGTGAAGAAGGCTGTCTCACCTAGCCAATCCCCAACATGTCGAGCCTGGCAAGCTAGGGCATAAGCCTTCAAGTCCGGGAATCCCATCCCCCCCTCACGCCACTTCCCCAGTAACCGATACCACGGAATGCGTGCCCTACCTCCCTTCCAAAGAAAGGAGTGAAAGCAAGCCTCAATACGTCGCAGATCTTTGCGAAGCAACCACACTGGCAGAGTCTGGAACCAGTAGAGGAGTCGAGGCAGCACCACCATCTGCACCGCCGCCACTCTTCCAGAGAGTGACAATGGAAGGGACCCCCATGCCCTCAGCTGCGTTTGCAACCTCCGCAGAGTACGGTCGAGGTTATGGCCGTATAGCCTAGCGGGGTGGCTGGGCAACACAATACCTAGATATATGAACTCATCAGTCGCCCATTTCAACAGGAACTCTCCATCCCACGTAGCTCGCAAATTACCCAGGACGTCGAGGGCCTCAGATTTCTCCTTGTTAATTCGCAGCCCCGCAATCCTCCAGAATCTCTCAAGTTCTGTCATCAGACTCCATAGGGACCGCTCCGGGGAGAGCAGATGTACTAGTAGGTCGTCGGCAAAGGCGGAAATTTTGAATCCCTGTGTCCCGATTTGTATCCCCGATATCGCTCTTGAGGCCTCAATAGTCCGTATCAGGGGGTCAAGAGAGAGAACAAACAAAAGAGGGGAGAGAGGACAGCCCTGTCGCGTCCCACGGCCTAAATCAAAGGCTTCCGAAAGTACTCCGTTACATACGACCCCAGCCGTCGGTTGGGCATAAAGACTCCTTACCATCCGACAAAAGTTGGTGCCCAGGCCATATTTAGGTAAGAGGCCCCACAAATATTCCCAGTTCACCCGGTCAAAGGCCTTCTCAGCATCAAAACTGACCAACAGAGAAGGCAACTGGCGGTAGTGTGCCCACTCCAGGGAGGCCAAACGTTTCCTCAAATTCCGCACAGCATAGCGTCCCTTAACGAAGCCTACCTGCGAGTCATGTACCAGATGTTCCAACACATCCGCCAGCCAAATAGCCAAGATCTTTGCAAACAGTTTCATATCAAAATTAAGCAAAGAAATGGGACGATAGGAGGCGGCCGACAGTGGATCTTTGCCTGGCTTGGGGATCAGCACAATGTGGGCGTGGTTATTCCCCCAACGAAAAGCCCCCCGCTCAGTACGACTTCCAAAAACCGCTAGCAACACTGGGCTCACTGCCTCCCCAAGGATCTTATAAAACTCCGCGCCAAGACCATCCGGGCTGGGCGATTTATAGCAACAGGCCGCCGAAATGACAGACTGTAGCTCCTGTGCCGTCAGGGGCTGTTCCAAGATCTCCCGTTGGTCTGCTGTGAGTTGGGGAATATCTAAACCCTCCAGGTAATCGCCGAGTTCTGCCCCCCGGCACACGTTCCGCCTCATAGAGAGATTGAAAAAATGTCAGAAAAATTCGAGTGATCCCCCCACTCTCTCTGTGCAGTCTACCCGTATCGTCTCGAAGAGCCGCTACCAAGGGGGAGCCCCGCTGTCCTCTCAAACACCGGGCTAGTAACTTCCCCGCCTTATCCCCGTGGCAATACATTTGATATCGATAGTAAAGGAAGGATTTCTTTGCCCGTTGATGGAGCAGTTCGTTTAAATCTACTTGAGCTTCCCATAACCGTTTTTTATTCACAGCCAGTGGGGCGCGAGCACATAGCCGACGCAAGCCCAGAACCCGCCGCTCCAGGCGAATGATACGTTCCGCAATCATCCAGCGTTTCCGGGCCACGAAACCAATAATTTCGCCCCGTAGCACCACCTTCGCCGTCTCCCAGACCAACTCCGAGTCCCCCACATGGCATTGGTGATCACTCAAAAATTCTTGCCAGCGTCGGCGAATAAAATGGTGGAACTGGACATCATGGTAAAGGTCTAAAGGAAACCGCCAGAGCCGAGACCGAGGGGACTGTTCCCCCCCCCCCCCACCCAATGTAGCTCCAACCATACCAATGCATGATCTGAGATTTCTAGGGGGCCAATCTGGGTCTCTCCCGTCCAAGCAAAAAGCCCCCCCGATAACAAAATATAGTCAATACGGGCGCTAGTGCCGTGTGCCCGGGACTGATGGGTATAATCCCTCTCCCGAGGGTGAAGCAGCCTCCAGGGGTCTACCAAATCCAACCGCTTCCGAAACCGCTGTAGCATTTGGGTCATGGGGACTCTATCCCGCCCCTCCCCGTCTCTCGAGGTATCCAAATCGACATCAAGGATGCCATTGAAGTCTCCCCCCAAGAGCAAGGGGCAGTCTGGGAGTTGCTCCACTCGAGATGCCAAGCCACTAAAGAAGTGAGGATCAAACGTGTTCGGCCCATAGAGATTCCCGATAATCACCGGTTTCCCTTCAAGATGACCATGAAGGAGAAGATACCTGCCCATATCATCAGCTATGGCTGAGTCCAACGTAAAGCGGACCCTCTTATGGAACAAGACAGCAACACCTCCCTTCCTCCCGTTAGCAGGAGAGCCCCAAACCTGTCCCACCCAGGACCGACATAATTTATTATGCTCTTCGGCCGTCTGGTGGGTTTCTTGCAAGAGGGCGATGTCGCATTGTTGGCGGGCTAGGGCCTGTAATACCTTATATCTCTTGATCGGATTCCCCAGCCCGCACACATTCCAAGTGACAATCTTCAGGGGCATGGGGCAGTGTCAAGGTTCCACCAATGGTCAAACTCTACTTGTTTGAGAGAGATCCTCCCAGCCTGGGACCTCCCTCGCTCAAGAAATAGGAGGGTACAGTGCCATGAGACAAACGTTGACGAATCATTCTCCCCCCCCCCCCCATCTCCCACTGGTCCACCCACCCGGTCAGACAAACTTCCACTGGCATTCGGGATTACCCCGCCCCAAGCTCCACCTAACCCAACCACTATGACCAAGGTCCCCTCTATCCACTCCCCCCCTTAAGGAGCCTAGTAACAGCCCTATTCTTGTAGGAGATCCCTCGCCGAGGGGTTGATCTCTAACTGCTGCCCCTTCCTACCAGATCTCTGGTCGCGTGGATAAGGCAACTGCCTCCACTCTGCTTCCCTTTAGACCCCCACCCTACCAGCTCCCATCTCCAATTCAAATCACTCCCAGGGCTGCCGGATCGTGCGGCGCCCGTGTTACCCCCTTCTTCCCCCTTCCACAAGGTTCTAACTGGGCTCTATGCCCTAGGACCTGTATGTCTAGAAACTGCCCCCAGGGGACCCCCCCGTAATGTAATCCGTAGGGCACCGCCCAGCTGCATAAAGGAATTTTTACCACATCCTACCCCCACGAATCTACGGATCAGTCTGCTCCCCTCCCCCTCCCTATGAGCAATAAGCCCACACAGCAGATCCACAACCACTTGGCTCTGATTACAAAAGCAAGATTATACACACGCAGCAAGAACAATACAATGTAGAGCCTGTGGTCTCACTCAGACTTACCGCATTCGCACTGTATAGGTAATCTCGTGCCCTATCACCCTGCCCCCAGATTCTCTCCCCCTTCTCCAGTCCCCAGTTACCTGGAGGGGATGCCGATGGCCTGGTGGGGCACCTGCAGGACCAACCCCATAGGTGCTTCTTCCCAATCGTCAGGAGGGATAGACTAATCTCCTAAAATGAGGCTCTCAGACTCCACACCGCGGCCGAAGCCGGGCCTTCTGCCATAATCAAGCACGGCTATTAAGTGGATCACTCCCCAGAAACGGGACCCGCCCATCAGGAGCCCCAGCCAATCCTGACAAAGAGCCATGTGGTCATTCACATAACCTAGGCCCCCCCTCTCCCCGCTATCCACAGCCGAGCAAATAAGCAGCTAGCTCCAATCCCCGGGTATCGGATCCTACAGCACTACATAGAACATAAGGGGGGGGGCGTGGCTCCTAATAAAGGATAATAAAAAGGAGGGGAAGGGGAAGGGAAAGAAGGAACACACTATAGCTATCCATATACCCCCGCCTCTAGATGAACAACAACCATTCACCAGGCTAAACCGTCAGTCTCACATATCAGCCATTCCAAAAAAAATGAAAAAGTAACCATGCAGACCATTTGAATAGATTCAAAGTAACCATGCAGACCATTTGAATAGATTCAAAGTAACCATGTAGGCAGTTCAAGGAAGTTCAATGTAGCCATGCATTCCATTCAAAAGGATTCACAAAAAAAAAACCTGCCGTCTGTTCAAGGGGTTGCAAAAGCGATCAGATCCACGGCAGCAATTGTAGCCGCTTCCATAGCAGTCAGCCGGTAACCTTGAGTTCACCAGCCTTGCCACTAAAGTCCCGCTGTACATATCAAGGCGTCTCTCAGGTAGATTCCTGGCTTGGGGTATTTAGAGAGTCCAAGAAGGTAGCGGCTTCGGCCGGTGTCGCCAGGAACTTTGGACGGCCCTGATATTCTACCCGCAAGCGGGCAGGGTACAACAATGAGAACCGTATCCCCTTAGCGAACAGCTGAGCGCAGGTAGAAGAGAAGGCACGACGCTGCTGGCTTACTAATGCAGAATAATCTTGGAATACGAGAATGTGCTCAGCAGTCGGTTGTTGTGGTATTTTGCGACTGCGGGCGATTCGCAGAACTTCCTCCTTCTGCCGGTAGTCCTGAAACCGGGCGATGACCGCTCGGGGTCTCTGTGCCTGCTCCCACCGAGGTCCCAGCCGATGCACACGCTCGAGTTTCACTTGATTCTCCCCGGTGTCTCCAAACAGCTTATCGAGCCAAGACTGCAGATATCCAAAGAGAGCTCCATCCCCCACTGTTTCAGAGATCCCCACAAAACGTAGGTTTTTGCGGCGCCCTCTATTTTCTAAATCATCTAGCTTTTCGCTCTGCTGCTTAACGAGGGATTCGAGGGCCGTCACTTTAGCTGTGAGGGATTGTTGGGTATCCTCGACGTCTGCTATACGAGCCTCTGCCTGTTCCATTCGTCCGGCAAACTCTTGTAAAGTTTTGGTTAAGGTTTTGCAAGCTCTCTGCTAGGTCATGAAATCGAGCCTCCAGCGCGTGCACCACCACTGTGTTCACCTCGACCACTAGCTCAGAGTTGTCGCCGGGTTTCGGGCTAGTGGGTGCCCCTTCGGGCATTTTGGCCTCTGTTGCACGTGGCTTCTCTCTCCTGAGAGCTTTCGTTGCCATCAGGGTTTGCACTCTTTAAGAGCCTCTCTACGGACCAAAAACTGCCCAACTCAAAGCTCTCACCAAGAAGTTAAACGTAGGCAGCAGTAGAAACGGCAATCATCAGTGTGGTTCCAGATTTGTTGCAGATTTGTAGGGTAATTACCCGGAGCTGATCAAGACACGTCTGGTCAGCTCATTGCCATACCGGAAGTCTCTCTCCTCTGCTTTCTTTTTCCTCGGCCCCCGTCTTTGGAACTCACTACCTTTAGCCTTACGTCTGGAATCTTCCTTCCGCACCTTTAAAGCCTCTCTCAAGACCCACCTCTTTTGCACAGCTTTCGACATCCCTCCTCCCCCCTCTCCTACTGCTAGCAGCTGATTGGTCCCTTTCAACCTGTTTCACATTTTCTATTCTCTCTGTTTCTTTCCTCTTTGCTATCCCCTTTTGTAAATGAATGGCGTTCTTTTCTGTTTCCATCAGTAGTCTCCTTTGTTTTTATTGTACACCGCTGCATGCCTCTTGGTCTAGGCGGTATAATAAGTTTTAAATAAAGATAAAGATAAAGACATGCAGATGCCATGGATAACACGTTATTGAAGGAACCCAGTGAAGAGAAAATGTAAATAGAAATCAATGGTGTAGAGAATGATTATTCTGATATGGAGATGGATTGCTCTTTCTGTTCTAGTCAAAAGTAAGAAACTGAGGGGTTTTTAAAAGTAATTAGGAAAACCCAGAAGTTTTTAAAGGAAGTACATCCTCTGCTGAAACTCATGTCTTTTTATTTATGCATTAATGAGAGCTGATCTGATAAGCTCCCAGAAGTTAATGAATGTCTGGGAAAACTAAAGAGTGAAAGTACGTTTGGAAAAGAATATCAGAAGATTTTAAACAGTTGGTAACCAGGAAGTTAAGGTGCTGCAAACCCATGTGAGAGAAACAGTTGAGTGTTGTGCTGCATAACTTGGAGACCTGGGACCAGAACCTGTTTGTAAAAGAATGATTTGTGAGACACATTGTTTAAGTTAAGCCGCAGAAGCAAAGTCAAGGCATGGACTATGTATCAAGGCTTAAGTTCTTTTGAATGGAGAAGTATCCTGAGTTTTGTTTTGTAGTACCTGAACTTCTAGCCAAAGAGTTCAATTGGTTATGTAGAACTTTATTTTCAAATAAAGAAATTTTCCTGTGACCTTCAAATCTCGGCTATAATCTTTGTGACACAACTACATTGCGAAGAAGCCATAGTACTGGGTTCCAGTTTACTAAGAAGGACGTTCAAGGTACCCCCATTACACCTAGACATTCGCCTAGCCACCAGGGGGGCTGTGACAGGTGGCATAGTTATTGGATGATAAGAAAAATCTACTAACCTAAAGCTACAAAGCATATCAGGAGATATACAAGTGTGCAGAGATGTGTGGAGTGTGTGGAGTGTGTGGAGATATCCTCAAGAAAATAAGTTTCCTGCAGAGAGAGAAAAAAAAAAAAACCCGAACCAGAGTGTCAGCAGAGCAGCGATTCGGAGTTGGAGAGTCCAGCTGGTGCCGACTGTGCTGAGAGGCCTGATTCACCACTTGCAGCAGGTAATCCATATTTAGAAGGGGTTAATCCAGGATATCGCTGCAAGGGGGAGGTTCTGCAGTTGGAGGAAAGGGGTGCTGTTTCTGTAAGAGCCGCACTTGGTATTTGTTTGTCTTTTTATGTCATTAAAGCATCCAGAGATGGAGCAAGGGGAGTTACTAAACTGGATGGCAGACCGGTTCCGGCAACAGCAGGATATCGCTATCCAGACACAGGAACGGACGGCTGCCATGCTGAAAGAGCAACAACAACCTCTCCTTGACATGATGGCTGCCTGGATGGGGGAGCAAAAGAAGACATCAGATGCGTTAAGGACAGTATCCGGTTCCTTAGGAACGTTGCAAGGACTGGGACATGTGGGTAAAGGGATTTTTTCCTTTGGGCCTTTGACCCAGGATGATGACATCGATGATTATTTTGATGTATTTGAACATGTGGCACTCCTAAGTGGATGGCCGAAAGATCAGTGGGCCATTCGCATAGCGGCCTCCCTTACAGGGGAAGCTCTTGCAGCTTATAGGGCCGTGCCTGCTGATCTCGCCTCCACTTACGAGGAAGTAAAAAGGGCCGTGAGAGATCGATTGGGATTGACCCCAATGGTCTATCGCCGTCTTTTGCGTGCATGTAAACTAAGGCAGGGTGAGACACCACGCGCTTTGTGTCAACGTATCAAAACACTGATGTGTAAATGGTTAATGCCAGAAGGGAAAACAGTTGACTCCATTTAGACACTATTGCCCTTGAACAGTTTATTGAAGCTGTGCTACAAGAAATGCGGTCTTTCCTGATTCTACAGGATTGCAAAAGCACAAAAGACGCAACTTCATTGGCAGAGCGCTTCTTGGAAGCCCGTGTTGTTGGCAAAATGAAGGTGGGTGATTTCAGCCAAGCAGTCGTAAGGGAATCAGAAAAGAACAGCAAGACAATGCTGGGGGAAATTATTCAAGGTAAATCCCTAGGAAGAACAGGATATGATCAAAGGAAGTGTTTTACTTGCGGAGTTAAGGGACATCTGAGGAAGGATTGTCGAGCCAAGACAGTATTAGTGACCACCCAATCCAATGCGACTGGGGAGGGGTTCTTATTGTCGGTAGAGGTGGAGGACATCCCAGTAGAAGCCCTATTAGACTCCGGCGCTGACCAATCCATGGTTTCACAGCAGCTTTGGGCAGAAATACAAGCCAGGGGAGGTCACAGGGGAAAACACTCAGAGGGGAATATAAGAATCAGATGCGTGCATGGCGCAGCGTCATCTTACCCCTTATATACAGTGAAGGTGAAAGGCCTAGGCTTGAAAAGGAACATTACTGTAGCCATAATCCCAAAACTTCCATATGCGCTACATTGCGAAGAAGCCATAGTACTGGGTTCCAGTTTACTAAGAAGGACATTCAAGGTACCCCCATTACACCTAGACATTCACCTAGCCACCAGGGGGGCCGTGACAGTATGGAGGGGCGTGCTTGTTATATAAAGTTCCCCAAATTAAGCAATGTTCCAGACTGACTATCTTGCAAAGGATTATGGTATTGGTAGTCCAGTCATGCGGTGCTTGCCTTTGAGGTAAATGAAGACAATGTAGTTGGCTCGAGTGTAAGGCAGTGACAGAATATTTATTTATGAGGTAAATCCAAATGCACACAGATTCTACTTGGTAACACCTTAGGATGTATTCTCCAGGATTTTATATTCAAAATAATAATACAACTGAAAGGTAAAGCAAGTAACTTGTAAAGTCCATTAACAACAGAAAGTCTTTCTCAGTCACTGCTGACAAACCTGCTCAGCAGGGCTGGAGTAAAAGGAAACCAAAAAGTAAAAGCTTCTTCCCAAAAACAGCTTTCCTTTTCTCATTCAAAGCACTTTTGTATCCAACGTGTGCATAGCCTGAGCTGTGTGCTGCTCTGATACCAGCTGGCTAACAAGCTCCAATCAACAGCTCTTTTCCTTCTCTGCACAAGTATTTACACAAACGTCTAGTGCCAGTTACTAGAACGTTTCCCTTTTGATGTTTGATCCCACTTTCAGGATTTCTCTGTGCTAGCAACCTTGCATAAAGAACAGTCCATAAGATTATCGTCTTCCTCTGTAAATATAGCCTGTTCTTCTATTTGCATTGGCTCTATATCAGGAGCTGGATCAGAGGGCTTTATTAACTGACCTTCATTAGGACAAGAACTGTGTCTAAACACTTTGCCTTGCTTTAGGTTAGACAAACGTTCATAGTTCATACCTGGGTTAAAGCTGGTATTAGGCTGTCCTCTCAAATATTCTGGCCAGTATACATTGGAGCTTTTACAACCTGTCCTCCAGTCTATATTCCTGGACCTCAGGGCATCTGCTCCATACCTCTTCTTAGGGTTCCAAGCTGAAGTTCTCCAAGCCTTTGGATTTCCCCAATCCCTTGAAGCTGGCTTCTCCCAGGAATCTCTCCAAGAACCTGAACCTCTCAGAGCTCCTCTTTCCTTGCTCTCACACTTGCCTTCAAGCCTCCTCTCAGGATTGCCTCCTCGCTCTCCTCGTCTTCCAGGCTTAAGCTTCCCTCCTCGACTGCTCTCTGCATATTCTGTTCTAGTTTTAAAGTTCCCAGTTTCCAACCCCTCCCTTGCAGTCCCCAGGTGTTGGTGGTCAAACTCCCTCCTGGCAGCTGAGTAATTAGGAGTGACGTAAGGGTTTCTCCATCTGGGCTTATACTCTTGCACCTCATCTCCACTAGAGGCTCTCTGCAGGCCACTACAGCCTGGAATAACCTATCTTTTAGGTAAATATGCAGTTTTATTCCTATGACCTGCCAAAACAGGTCCCTTGATTAGGGTAAATTCCCTTCCTTTATCAGTATTCTCTGGGCACTGGGCAGCTTCCTCATCACAGGTCGTACCATGGAACGATACAGAGGCATTATAATATCCTTTGTTTTATTTTCTATTCCTTTCCTTATGATACATAGCATTCTATTTGCTTTCCTTGCCGCCGCTGCACACTGGGCGGAGGGTTTTAACATGTTATCCACTATGACTCCTAAATCTTTTTCCTGGGTGGTGGTTCCCAATGTAGAACCTTGCATTGTGTAACCATAGTGTGGGTTGTTCTTTCCTAGGTGCATAACTTTGCACTTCTCCACATTAAATTTCATCTGCCATTTGGATGCCCAGTCTTCCAATTTATCCAGATCCTCCTGCAGTTTTCCACAATCCTCTTGGGTTTTAACAACTTTAAATAGTTTTGTGTCGTCTGCAAATTTGATAACCTCACTAGTTATTCCCTTTTCCAGGTCATTGATGAATGTGTCAAAAAGTAGCGGACCAAGTACAGATCCCTCGGGTACTCCACTATTTACCTTTTTCCAGTGGGAAAATTGGCCATTTAGCCCTACCCTCTGCTTTCTATCTTTTAACCAATTCCCAATCCACAATAGTACACTGCCTCCTATCCCATGACTTTTTAGTTTTGCCAAAAGTCTCTGATGAGGGACCTTGTCAAAGGCTTTCTGAATGTCCAGATACACTATATCAACCGACTCACCTTTGTCTACCATCTTCCTAATAACTCTGTGCACAGGAAAGCACATCTGCACCCCTTTAAACCCCTGTAGAAGGGGATCCTCCAAGGGTTCTTCCGCTGGTGGAACAGCCCTAATATTGAGCGCCGCCAAAGATATTGGGATCCTCTCCCGAACGAGAACCCACATCTTCCCCTTCCATAGCCACCTGTTCTCCCCAGAGGTCTGAGGGGCCTTCCCCCAGATCTTGTAAATGCAGGGAGTCCTGAGCCCCCAAGACTCCATCTCCCCCAGGCCTCCTTTGTTGTCTGTCTTGTCCAGCAATACATCTGCCCCAACAGTTGGTCTCTCTGGACCCAAATGGCTCTTTTTTCCGGCACAGCCTCCTCAAGGGCCTGCTTCCTCTTCAAATATTAGGCCCTGTGGATGGAGAGAATGAAATCTGGTGAAAAAATACCCTCAGGTAAATCAGCAGGGTATCGCAACTCCAGCGGAGCTACTTTTAAACCTGCCGACTTCACTCTCTTCTTTTTCCCACTCTCAGCTGCTTTCTGCTCTGAAATGGCTGGCACTTCTATAATGGCCGCGGTTCCCGCCAAATCAGTTTGAGCCTGTTGAGCTACATCGCACTCCTTCCCCACACCCGAAGCCATGCGTGAACCGGGGAAGGTAAATCTCTGATGATGCAACTGCCCCAAAACGATGCAGCACTGGCACAAACCTCAAGCAGCGACTCCGTGGCTGCTTGCACAAACGGCATAGGCTGCAGAGAAGGGCAGCATGCACTAAGAATGTCTCCGCCATACACTGCCCGATGAAGACAGAAGCACCTGTCGCACTACCCTGCCCCCACAGCCCGTGAAGACTGAACCGGCAAGGGACTCGCACCAAGACGCTGCACAGCACAACAGAGTCCTGGGACTCCCCTGCCCGTAGCTAACGGGCAGAAATGGAGCCTCCAAGAAGAGGCGGGGGAAAGGAACCTGGAGTTCCCAGGTAGTTTAACCCTGAGCAAAAGGTAAGGCAGGCTCTGCCCTCCCCAACTGCCCCCTTCAACTTTCTTTGTGTCCTTTTTTTTTTTTTTTTAAAGCAATCCCGGTTGTCTGCAAGCTCCTCTGCAAAGGTCCGATGGCCCAAACTAAATCTGACCTCTAGAACAGATAGCAAACCTTTACCACATGTGAAGCAAGGGGGGAGCTCCTTCTTCAGCTGCTGAGAACTAAGAGACTGGAAGTAGGGGCTTGAGGGGGAGTTCTTCTACTGGGCTATCAGAAACCCTGTCATGCTCAGTTCTCAGCTGCTGTAGAATGGTGACTACCCAAGTGTATATGCTCCCTCGACTGGCCTGAAGGGACGATGAGGAAATAATCAATGCTCAACATAAAAAAACTTTTTGTAATGCAACTTGTCCAAACATTTTTTAAACCCAGCTACACTAACAGCTTTTACCACATCCTCCAGTAACGAATTCCAGAGTTTGATTACACATTGAATGAAAAAATACTTTCTCTTGTTAGTCTTAAATGGGTTACATTGTAGCTTGTCCTCTAGTTTTTCTACTTTTTGATGGCATAAACAACTAATCTACGTTAACCCATTCCACTCCATTCATTAATTTATAGACTTCTATCATATCTCCTCTCAGCCTTCTCTTTTTCAAATTGAAGAGCCCTAACCTTTTAAGCCTTTCCTCATAGGGGTTTCCTACCATCCCCTTTACCATTTTGGTGGCTCTTCTCTGTACCTTTTCTAATTCCGCTATATCCTTTTTAAGATACGGCAACCAGAATTGCACACAATATTTAAGGAGTGGTCGAACCATGGAACGATACAGAGGCATTATAATATCCTTGGTTTTATTCTCCATTCCTTTCCTTCTGATTCCTAGCATTCTATTTGCTTTCCTGGCTGCTGCTGCACACTGGGCAGAGGGTTTCAACATATTATCCACAATGACGCCTAAATCTTTTTCCTGGGTGGTAATTTCTACAGAGGAAACTTGCATCGTGTAACCAAAGTTTGAGTTGTTCTTTCCTAGGTGCATAACTTTGCACTTGTCTACATTAAATTTCATCTGCCAGTTGGATGCCCAGTTTTCCAATTTATCAAGGTCCTCTTGCAATTTTTTACAATCCTCACGGGTTTTAACAACTTTGAATAATATTGTGTCATCTGCAAATTTGATCACCTCACTCATTCCCATTTCCAGGTCATTTTTGAATATGTTAAAAAGGAGCGGGCCTGTAGGGTATATTAGTAGCATAATAATAAGTTAGACTCTCTGTTGTCTAGGGGAATATGGCTACTATCCCAGCCCAAAGTTCGGTGAGTTATTCTGGCAATGAGCCACGAAAGAATTCTGGTCGGCAGATATATATATATTAGACTTTATTATAGGCAACCAAATAGAAAAATATACACACACATATATGGCTAATTAGGAACATGAGGTAACAATTTGTTATAGCACAAATATACAATTGGACAACGTAATAAATCACAGATTAGTAACCAGACGTCACTGATTCGCTCTGCACTGAGGAAAAGCAAGAAATATATTGCTAACCCCTTTGCACATCCAGGAGAGGAGAGATAAGCCAGTACCTTAGCTCCGTCGGCACTCGGAAGCAGCTTCTAGCTAGTGCGGGCTCTAGCCTCGTCAGGCGAGCCGCAGTAAGTCCAAACCGGAGGTATCTGTGAAAGTCTTATCTCAGACCTGTGGAGGATGGCCTAGCCCACACATAGGGGCCGTCTGGCGGAAGGCTCAGGGCGCAGGAATCAGGTACGTAGTGCACAGCAGAGAGGAACCGGTGCAGGAGTCTGTATGAACAGGTGGGAAAAGCCCCAACTCTCTCTCTCACTACTAACTAACAACTAAAGTTTCCAGCGCAGAATGCATTATTCTGTGTGAGAATCCTCCGTCATAGGTCCGATGATTGGTGGGCACTAGGCAGTCTGAGGTGTTCTCAGCGAATCAGGAGGTAGATGATGAGCAGCTTCTTGCAAACAAAGGAGCTATAGTGAAAAGTCAGGCAGAGGCAACAGTATGTAACTTCTGGGCATGTACCAGTGTCCAAGGCCAGCCACGGACAATAGCTTCTGTATGCACACTTAGAAACGCTGCCCCAGCAGTTGCTTGAAGGCCGTTTGTAGCTGAACACAGCAAAAGTGAAGTGAAGAATCCATCTTATCTGTGCAGTTTGGTTCAGGCCTGAGTTGCTGAGCAGGCCGGAGATTTGCATGTAGAATTGCAGGGGTACCAGCCCTACATCTCCCCCCCCTTGTAAGATGGAGGATGCTACAAGGGAGTACACTCCATCGTACAAAGCCTAACTAGCAGTACTACCGTGCAGGTCAGAACCAAATGACAAATGATTGACTAATGCAGGAGAAGTGGATAATACGTCAAGCACAATATGCATGAAAGCAATACTGCATGAGGAATAATACAGTGAATACACTCAAGCAAGAAAAGAAGTCAAAATAAAATGACATTGATACAGTCAAGTCAATTCAATCAAAATAATGCATGGGAACTTCAAACTCAAGTGTATATATATAGTATCCAAACCAAAAATGCATATCAGTAATGCAATATAATGTGTTAGTGTAACACCAAGGTGAATACTCAAAAGTAATGAGAAGCCATGTGTAACAGTGTTAGTAAAATGAACACATGCTATCTATGAAAAAAAACAACTCAATTAAGAGTAATGGATAACTTTCAAAGAAAATGGTGACACTTATTCAAAAGTGTGATGTTCCAGCAAATCCTGCAGACGCATGGCAGGCAGCAGAGGTGCAGGATGCATAGAGCGACGAAGAGCACGAATCTGTCTCTGTTGATACAAAGAGATAAGAAACTGGAGCACCAACAGAAAGAAAAGACCAGGAACAATGACATGTGACAAAAAATCAGTTTGTAAAATGTCCACATCACGTGAATCAAAGTTATAATCAGCAATGGCAAGGGCGGCCTGGTCAATGGATAGTTCAACTGTGTGAGAGTCCTTATAGTCCAAAAGATAGGTCAAGGCTGCAGTGAAGTCAATCTCATGACCTCGAAACACATCCAAAATCTGGAGCTCTGTCAAAACAGGGTCAGCATCAAGATAAAACAAGGAAACTCCACCAACATTAACAATGGAGTTCTTGGGAACATCAATCAAGCAAACATTGCAGGGTAGAGGAACTCTATTATGAATGTCATGTTTATTCATGGTGACCAGGAGTTCACTCAAAGGGGTACTAACCAGCCAAACATTGTTGACAACAGCAACGTTCGTCTCTGAAAAGTCATCAAACTTGGCCATGGTAACTTTACATTGTTCTTTCACATTTTCAGCAGACAACCCACAAAGAGCTGTAGAAGTGTCCTTCAGGAAAGGTTTACCAGGCCACAACCAATGAATGTCTTTAGAGCGTTGGCACATGCCAAGATTAGGCACTGTTGTATATTAGTGGTGCGTACAACAGACGATCCAAAATGCTTCTGTAAAACATGTCGGGGATCTAGGGACACAAAGACTTTCTGTGTGACAGTCTGGGACTGTGTAATCAGGAAACCAGGCGCATCCTGTAGAACGACACCAGAAAGAGGGCCAGGCTCAATCAATCTGGCAACCTCGGATCCCGCTAACATCAAAATCAGGAACAGGACCTTCAAAGTTCGGGACTCCATCTGTAAAAGAAAACAAACAGGCTATCCTGCCTCAAGGTTAGCATCACTCACTTCAGCAAGAGGTTCTTCAGGAAGGAACTTACTGGGATGACACGGTCTAAGCTGATTAATGTGGACCCATTTAAGGGAGCCTTCCCTCTCAGTACCTGACTTCATTCGAATTTGATAAGCAACAGGGGAGGCTTTATCCACAATAGGAAATGGACCGTTCCAGCTAGGTAGAAATTTACAGTCTTTGACCTTATTCTTACCAAAATTGTAGTAGAATACCTTATCGCCAATCTGGTATTCTTTAGAGGTAGTCCTCAAATCATAGTAGGCCTTCCTACCCCTAGCAGCAGTGTCCAAATTCTTTTGGGCAAAGGCAAAGGCACTTTGCAAGTGTTGTCTTAAATGGGCAACATATTCATGAGCAGTTGTAGCAGCAGCGAGATTCACATCATTAGTCCTGTAAAGAAGATGAAGGGGTAAAACCATGTCCCTACCTGTCATCATCTCAAAAGGGGACACACCAGTAGCACGATGACGCATGGCTCTGATAGCCATCAGGACCAAGGGCAGTTTGATGTCCCAGTCCTTCCCAGAGGAAGAAACATACTTTTTCAAGATACTGATGATAGTTTTGTTTGCTCTCTCCACTTGTCCAGAGGATTGTGGACGATAAGCAATGTGGACTTTGGCCTTCACACCTAGTACCTTCCACAGATGCTTAATGACTTGTCCCGTGAAGTGGGAACCCTGGTCGGATTCCACTCGCATAGGGAGGCCCCACCTGCTGAAAACATGGTTTAACAACAAGGTGGCCGTGGTCTCGGCGGTACAGTTGGGTGCTGGGATGCACTCGACCCACTTAGTAAATAAGCAGGTAACTGTCAACATATATTTGTTGCCTCGAGAAGATCGGGGCACGGGGCCGATCCAATCAATCTGGAGATCAGACCAAGGCATGGTCAGACCTCTGTTTCTCAGAGGAGCTCTATGAGAAGGAGCTGCAGGTTGAAATCTGAAACAGGTCAGACAACCTTTAGTATACAATTGTACATCTTGGTACATGTGGGGCCAGTAGGCCACTTGTTTCAACGTTTCATAGGTTATTCGGTCACCTCTATGACCGGCACAAGGTTCATCATGAGCGTGCTGTAACATAACTCCACGGAAGGCCCGAGGTACCACCCATTGCACAATACCATGCTTACTCATCCGTATCAACAGATCTTTCTGGAGATGGAACATGTCCTTGGAGATGTAGAGGATCCTCAGTTCCTCATCGTCCTGACAATCCTCCAGAGTTAATGGGTGTTCCTGGGGGTTCTGCAGAAAAAGGTAGAAACGTCCAAGAGTAGGATCTTGTTTCTGGGCTTGCACGAGGTCGAGATCTGTGCTCTCGCCACACCATTGAACCACAGGGGGCATGGTGGATAATTGAGCTTGTCGCCGGGTAACCGCCGTCACCTTTTGAAGCCCATTGGTTTCGGGAGCCTCCAACTGCCAGAGATCTCCAGAGACAGCACCCTCCTTGGCAAGCTGATCAGCTAGATCATTTCCAATCTTGTCAGGATTATCAACACGGGAGTGACCTTTCACTTTCTTCCAGTAGATGGTCATGTCATTTTCATGAGCTACCTTGTCCAAGGCCAGAATCAATCCGGCATGTTTGACAGGTTTCCCTTTGGAATTCAGCATATTGTTAGATTTCCAAATGGGTAAGTGGGAAACAAAATTCTGTCGGACGTAGTCTGAATCAGTACAGATGGTTAGGGTGTGAACCCCTCCCTGAGCAGCGGACTGGAGAGCTGCCAGGGCTGCAGCTAGCTCTGCATACTGATTAGTCTTGGTACCCAGACGGTACCTGAAGGGTTCACAAGGGTGGTTCTGGTTCCAAACCACACCTATACCTGCTACCAGTTCATGGTCAGGCTCTCGACGGTAAGCACAACCGTCCACATACACCTTGGGGTAGCCTTTACAGAGGTTCTCATCGTAAGGACGATGACGAGAAGGCTCAGGCGTACATGACTCCATTTCGGTGTCTAAATTACCCACTAAAGGTTCTCTGGCAGTGCAATCGTGCAATTCAGCCAGGCCCTGTGCGGCAGCATCCTTGTGGTTTTGAGCATACCTAACTTCTAGGGGCCAGCCCTGAAGTGCTAAGGTCCAGGAGACAATGCGACTGTTTGACACTTGTCCCGATTTAATCCGATCACTGCCTAGGAACTTGATGGGTTGGTGATGAGTCTCAACAACCAACCTCTCACCTTGGATATAACTGCGGAAATATTGGAGGGCCCAGACTGTGGACAACAAGGACTTCTCACAGTCGGAGTATTTCCTCTCCACTTCCGTTAAAGCTTTGCTGGCATAGGCAATAACTTTCCTATCTGTGTCATGCATCTGGTACAGAACAGCACTCATAGAGTGATCGGTGAAACCTAGTTCCACGAAGAATTCTCTGCCACTCTCTGGATAGGCAAGACAGGGAACTCGACTCAAAGCTGCCTTCAGCTCTTCTAGAGCTGCCTCTTGGTCGGGATTCCATACCCAAGGTTCATCTCTTTTGAGGAGTTTGACCAGGGGTCGGGAAATCTCCGCATATTGATCCACAAATTGGCGTGAATAATTGCAAATGCCCAAGAATGAGCGCAGCTCACTCACGTTGGTCGGACATTTGAGTTGTTGCAAGGCCGCAATTCTCTTCCTTTGAGGCCGCAGTCCCTCAGCAGAAACTTCGTAACCCAAATAATTGAGGGATTTCCGGCACCATTGGCCCTTTGACAAGGACAGCTTTGCTCCCGCAGCTTTCAGTTGCTGGAAAACATGCTCTATTTCTTGCAAATGGTCAGTGAAACTGGCGCTCTTCACCAGAATGTCGTCTACATAGACGAGGGTGCCTCTAGTCTCAGCATCAGGCAAAGCCTTATGCAGGAAAATATTGAAGTCTGCTGGGGCATTCAAATAACCAAACGGTGTCCGATTCCAAGTACATTGTCACCTACCGAAGGTAAAAGCCAGCTTATGCTGATCTTCTGGATGGACAGGTATAGTCCAAAATCCTGAGGCCAAATCCAGGCTTGTAAAGTACCTTGCACCCTTGATGGTGGCTAAGTTCTGTTCCAGATGTGCCATAGGCCATCTGGATAGAGGTACCTTTTTATTAAGCTGGCGATAGTCCAAAGCTAAGCGCCAGCTAGAGTCCTTCTTGATGACAGGCCACAGTGGGGCATTGTAAGTACTGTTGCATTGACGTATAATTCCCTTTTGTTCCAGGGAATTAATGATTTCCTGAACGGATTCATAGGAGGCCAATGGGATTTTATACTGCCTCACAAAGACTGGTTTACTGTTGGGATCCGTAGGAATCCGGGTGACATGTAGGTCGGTGAGACCACAGTCATAGGTGTCAGTGGCGAACAGGTCCTTGTGACGGTACAGCAGTTCTTTTAATTGGGCCTTTTCTGACTCATCAGTGCAGGCGTCTGCTTCAGCAAGTTTTCCCGCAACCATTTCATCAAATCCTAGAACAGGTTTATTTGAGGGTATTTCAACCTTCTCCTCAATCTCATCTTGGAGAGAGGAGACCTGGATGGCTTGGACAGCATGGGGCTCCCCCCCCTGGTGGGTGAGGGAACTAACAGCCTCATCGAGTTTACTTGACAAAATCAGATGGTCAGACTCGAGGTCCACCTGTGAGGTCACAGACTATGTGGCCAGACAAACTGTAAGGTGAGGAGGCCTCGGGGTGAGGATCGTACACACACAGGGGTCCCCCCCCCCTTCACAGATGTTCCAGGAAACAGGGGCTTCCCCAATAATCTGTAGACTCAATTCCACACTTGGGAACGATTCTCCCACTAGGAATCCCAGGGGTTCGCCTTTCACAAGGTGAATGCGATCTGGATTTGGATTGGTGAGCAATAAGTGTAAGGAGGGAGCTGTGACCTCCATGCAGGGTATGGGACCCATGGCTAGGCCCAGCTCCTCAAAACGGGAATTTGGACTGAAGACCAAGTTGTCTGAGACCACATGTCCTCGGGTCACCTGTATCGGCAGGGGACAATCCTGTACCCTCCCAGGTATGTGGATGTCTTCTGCACTGACCACTTCACAGACTTGAGGAATAGTCTGACCAGCCCGTAGGGATGGGCGGGCACCAGAGAAATCCACCGGATCTCCTTCCATCCTACTCCAGAGGATGTTGTTCACGAAATCCACATAAGTTCCCAGTCGAACAAGGCAATCTGAGCCTAAGGAGAGGGGCACCTCAAGTCCTCTGATGATGGAGAAGGTGTGCCGAAAACCTTTGACCCCAACTTGTAAGGGGAGATTGCAGTAGCCCATTAATGTCTTGAGCCCTACCCCAGGCACTTGGAACGAAGTCTTCGCTCCCATTACCCAATCAAGAGTAAGCTGTTGTTTGAGCCGATAGAAAAGAGTCTCACTGATGAGGGAGTGGTCACAGTGGGGTAATAGGTAGGCCCTTTCCTTTTGGGACATGCCCACCTGCACATATATAAAGGGACCTTTCTCAGCCGAGAATATGTCCGTCAGTCTCCTAGGGTGATCTAGGCAGGGATGGGATGGAGGAGGGGTTTGCACCTCACAACCTTCCACAGGTTCCTTCAGGAATATCTGCAGGCAGTCAGTATCAAGGACAATGTTAGCTACTGAACCCACTGCAATGGAAACCACGTCGCTGATGCCCTGATCCTCATCTCCAGCCCTTTCATACTGGAGCTGAAGGATTTGGGGATCAGCTGACCTCTGGAAATTAATCCTGATGGACTTGTTTGTGCGTTCCACCGAACAAGGACCACTGACTCTGCTGTCATGTTTTACCCTAGCATAAGGTATGGGATGTGTGACCTGTGTCCAGATCACTTCCTGGACGTAGTCCAGAATGGGGCGTAACCGTTTCAGGAGCTCATTGCCAATCAAGAATTCTTCCCCAGGGCACTTAGTAATGATTACAGGATGTTTCACCTGTAATTTTCCAATTTGGAGGTTAAGCCAGACCTGCCCCATGGACTCTATGGGCTGATTCCCATAAGCTGCGAGTGACAAATCACTGGGTGTGACGTGTAGGGTCCTCTGACTCCCCAAGGAAGCAGTGAGTCTATCAAAGAGACTCGAGGTAATCAGGGTAGCCTCAGAGGCTGAATCTATCAGGCCCTCACAGAGAAAAGCCTGCTGAATTGTAACAGGAACAGTATACCTCTGTCCTTTTGGCTTGAGTTTACCCAGAAAGTACTTGTGCTTCCTGAAGGTGTCAAAAGCTGGACCCTCGCTGTCCATTGCAGGACTGTCACTCTGTGTCCATGGGGTGGCATCTACAGCTGGCTGCACCTGTGCAATAGTGACCTGTGGGACAGAAACAAAGTCGGTTAGTCATTCAGTTGCATTAGAAGGGGAAGAGGAGTCAACCAGTTCTTCCTCTGGCTTCTGAGGCTTTGCTCGTGGCTTAGCAGGCGCACTACTAGCAGGAGCCTCCTGTGAGGAGCTGAATGCAATGGTAGCCTTCATCATATCTGTCAGCTCACTTATTCTCTTCTCCAGCTCCAGGTATTTGTCAAAACCGGGCTTTCTCTTCCAGTTCCGGTTCTGTGGAGTGAAACGCTGATTCCCAGAGCGCTGCTTAGACCCAGATGACTGGTTATTCTGGGGTGGCCTGGGAGGATTCTGTGGAGCAGAAGGAGAAGAGTTATTTTCTAACGAAAGAGTGGATTTTACAGCACTAACACACTGTTTTGGCTCTCTGGCTTTGCTGGGAGCCCGGACTGTGCTGCCAGTATTGGTTGCTCTCATGTTGGGAACAGCTTCCCAAATCCACTCAGCATGTTCTATCACACGTGACAGGGGTTCGTGACGCTTGTCAGACATATAAGGTTTAATAGATGGAAGGAGCAACTGACAGAAAAGATTACGAAACTCCTGATGGTGTTCTATCGTTTCCCAAGAAGGGTCACTCTGGAAGAAAGTCTGCCTAAGTCTGTAAGCAAACTCTCGGGGTGTTTCATTTTCCCTATGAGTCATACTAAATGCTGCCTGCTTTGCAGCAATATCATCAGGGTATGGCCCATAATGTTTCTTTAGTGCCTGTTCAAAGATGACAATGTCCTTCTTTTCATAGTCTGCCATGGCCCGAATGAATTGCAGACAAGGTACATCAAAGGACCATGGAAGATACAGAACCATGTCCTTCCCCCTGGTAATGTTCAGTGCCCGAAAGGCATCTTTGACTGCAGCTAAATGTTCATTTATGGTGGCATGACCAGTTTTCTCAAAAGGAGTGACCATGCTCCGCAAGGTCTTGATGATTTGTAATTGTGCGACAGAAGCACCTTCATTTGTGTGTTTACCTTGCAGGACACGGGAGCATAAGGGATTTTGCGTCCCTTCAGCTCCCTCTGGTGGTCGCTGCTGGTACAGTTTGCCATCACTAGGGAGACTTCTCACCCCCCCCCCCCACCGCTCCCTGTATGGGGAGGGGTCGAGAGTAGGGTGTTTCACTCCGCCCTGTTTCTCTCCTGTGCTCATGTGCTGATGGGAGAGAACTGACTCTGTTCTGGAAAAGCTGCCGTTCTACACTGGGCAGGGTTTCCAGTGGCAAACTGCCGTCATCTACCCTCTGGTACTTCGAGAAGCCTAGAGGGATCAAATTATCCCGGTACTCTGTCTCTTTACTATGAGAGGTAGTCACACTGGCCAAATCAAAACAATCAGCTTGCTAGATTTCGAGGTTAACTCTCTGTATGTCCTGCCCACAATCCTGACGTGCAACAGCTAGCTTTCTTTGGAGACTAGCCGTGCGCTGTCTTACTGCAATCAGAGCAGTCTCTATCTCATTTAACTGAGCCATCAGAGCACTCTCTCGCTGCTCATAAAGAGCAGCGAAATCCGTTAGTCTCCTGGTCTGGGCGGCTAGTTCAGAGCTACACACTGTCAGAAATTGCAATTCTGTTTGATCCAGAGCATTCCGCTTCCTGAAAGCAGAAACCTGATCCAACCAGCCCTCTGTGTGAACCATCGTAAATCAGTAGCTGAGACTGTCTGTAAAAACAAACACAGGGCACTGCTAGAATTACTCTAATGCAGAGGTCCTGTAATGTGGGTTCCAAAGCCGTCTCACAGACAATGCTCTCTGGCCACAAAAACCTCAGCATAAACAGCTGCGTTGACCACAATAGGACAATGCAGAAATATTACACAAATTCTGAGAGGCGTGGCACATTCAGAAATACTCATCCCGGACGAGCCCCCATATGTAGGGTATATTAGTAGCATAAAAATAAGTTAGACTCTCTGTTGTCTAGGGGAATATGGCTACTATCCCAGCCCAAAGTTCGGTGAGTTATTCTGGCAATGAGCCACGAAAGAATTCTGGTCGGCAGATATATATATTAGACTTTATTATAGGCAACCAAATAGAAAAATATACACACACATATATGGCTAATTAGGAACATGAGGTAACAATTTGTTATAGCACAAATATACAATTGGACAATGTAATAAATCACAGATTAGTAACCAGACGTCACTAATTCGCTCTGCACTGAGGAAAAGCAAGAAATATATTGCTAACCCCTTTGCCCATCCAGGAGAGGAGAGATAAGCCAGTACCTTAGCTCCGTCAGCACTCGGAAGCAGCTTCTAGCTAGTGCGGGCTCTAGCCTCGTCAGGCGAGCCGCAGTAAGTCCGAACAGGAGGTATCTGTGAAAGTCTTATCTCAGACCTGTGGAGGACGGCCTAGCCCACACGTAGGGGCCGTTTGGCGGAAGGCTCAGGGCGCAGGAATCAGGTACGTAGTGCACAGCAGAGAGGAACCGGTGCAGGAGTCTGTATGAACAGGTAGGAAAAGCCCCAACTCTCTCTCTCACTACTAACTAACAACTAAAGTTTCCAGCGCAGAATGCATTATTCTGTGTGAGAATCCTCCGTCATAGGTCCGATGATTGGTGGGCACTAGGCAGTCTGAGGTTCTCAGCGAATCAGGAGGTAGATGATGAGCAGCTTCTTGCAAACAAAGGAGCTATAGTGAAAAGTCAGGCAGAGGCAACAGTATGTAACTTCTGGGCATGTACCAGTGCCCAAGGCCAGCCACGGACAATAGCTTCTGTATGCACACTTAGAAACGCTGCCCCAGCAGTTGCTTGAAGGCCGTTTGTAGCTGAACACAGCAAAAGTGAAGTGAAGAATCCATCTTGTCTGTGCAGTTTGGTTCAGGCCTGAGTTGCTGAGCAGGCCGGAGATTTGCATGTAGAATTGCAGGGGTACCAGCCCTACAGGCCCAGTACAGATCCCTGGGGTACACTCCACTATTTACTTTTCTCCATTGAGAAAATTGGCCATTTAGCCCTACTCTCTGCCTTCTAAATTTTAACCAGTTCCTGATCCACAATAATACACTGCCTCCAATCCCATGACTTTTTAATTTCACTCTCATGAGAGACCATGTCAAAGGCTTTCTGAAAATCCAGATACACTATATCAACTGGCTCACCTTTGTCTACCTGTTTATTCACATCTTCAAAAAATATAATAGATTAGTAAGACAAGACTTTCCTTGGCTAAATCCATGTTGGCTTTCTCCCAATAAACCATGACTATATTACGATCAGTAGTTGTATTCTTTATAATGGTTTCTACCATTTTTCACGGTATTGCTGTCAGACTCACAGGTCTGTAATTTCCTGGATCATCCCTGGAACCCTATTTAAATATTGGCATTACATTGGCCATTCTCCACTCTTCAGGTACTACAGTTGATTTTAATGATAGTTCACAGATTACTAATAGTAGGTCTTCAATTTCATATTTCAGTTCTTTCAATACCCTTGGATATATACCATCTGGCCAGGTGATTTGATTGTAATACATCTTCTCTGTTTATCGATATTTCTTTCAATTCTTCTGATACATCACCTTTATATACCATTTCAGGCATAGGTAAATTCCCTGCATCTTCTTCAGTAAAGAATGAAGCAAAGAATTAATTCAATTTCTCTGCTATGGCCTTGTCTTCACTTAGCACCCCTTTTACTCCTCTATGATCCAGTGGTCCAACTGACTGTCTTACAGGTCTTTTGCTATGAATGTACTTGAAAAAGGATTTATTATGCATTTTTGCTTCCATGGCAAGCTTTTTTTCGAATTCTCTCTTTGCCTGCCTTATCAGTGCCTTGCATCTAACTTAGCGATGCTTATGTTTTTTCCAGTTTTCGTCATTTGGCTCCTTTTTCCATTTCCTGAAAGATGCTTTTTTTGGCAAAAACAGTCTCTCTGACTTCATTTTTAAACCATACTGGCAGTTTTTTTGTTTTCCTTCCATTTTTGTAAGTGTGAAATACAGCTGTCCTGGGCTTCCAAGACAGTATTTTTAAACAATGCACATGCTTATGCAAATTTTTAGCCTTTGCAGATGCTCCTTTTAGTCTTTTGTTAACTATTTTCCTCATTTTATCATAGTCTCCCTTTTAAAATTTAAATGGGAGTACTGTGTCCATACATCTGTGCTGCTGCACATGTCATTTGTGTGCTATATAGAGAAAGGGGGGAGATAACGGGGGAAAGAGCCGGCTGTCACAAACCCCAATCACTTTATAAAGATGTTGCTATATTGTTCGTTCTGTCCGTAAAAATGTAGGTTGAGATATTGACAAATAGGAATGGAAATCGGCAGGAGAATATAAAATCATAATCCTTGAGTAGGCATATCTAAAGTCTAACCAAGATATTAGAATCAAACACCTCAGGCACTGTCAAAATATAACCTCCGGAGGTGTCCCATTATCGCACACAAGTGACATGTGCAGCAGCACAGACATATGGACGTATCAGCTGTGCTTATTCATAATGTTTTTTGCAGTTACATGTTAACAGCTGTGCTATAACTTTAGCAGCTCCAACGTTCTAAAACAACAGATATCTTTTAAAGATTGAACAAACACGCTGCAAAATCAGTTATAACAACGTCACCTCTGACACTGTCCAAGCCTTGATTTAATTTGGTGCTCAAATTCAGTGTCCCTTTACCATGCTGATGCTGAATCTCTAAGAAGTAAGGTTACTATATGTCTTCTAACCAACTTGTAAGTCTGGATACCGCTACTGATGTGAATTCACCATTCGGGATACTACCACAAGCTTATTGATTACCCATTATGATGCATTGTTCCATTGTTCTGTACTTTATAACATCACTGGCACCTGTTGTTGTTAAGTGCCGTCGAGTCGGAGTCGACTCATGGCGACCCTCTGGATAGCTATCCTAAATTGTGTTCGGTCTTGAGTCAGGCGGCTCATTGTTGACAGACTGGTACCCGTAGCTGCTGTTATTGTATCGATTCATCTCATTGCTGGCCTTCCTATTTTGCGTTGACCTTCTATCTTGCCAAGCATGATGTCTTTCTCTAATGATCTCTCTTCGCATGATGTGTCCAAAGTATGAAAGCCGAAGTCTTGTCATCTGAGCTTCTAAAGAAAGCTTAGGTTTGATCTCCTCTAGTATCGACTGGTTTGTTCTTTGGGCAGTCCATGGTATACACAGTATTCGCCGCCAGCACCATAATTCAAAGGCATCAATTTTCTTCCTGTCTATCTTTTTCACTGTCCAGTTTTCACATCCATATGATGTTACTGAAAATACCATGGCTTGAACAAGTCGAATCTTTGTATGAAGAGAGACATCTCTGCTCTTGAGAATCTTATCTAGGTCTTTCATAGCCATTCTGCCAAGAGCAATATGTCATCTGATTTCTTGACTGCTTGTTGCTTCTTTATTGATAGTTGATCCAAGTAGGTTAAAGTTGTTCACAATTTCAATTTCTTCTCCTTCAACGATGAACCTGTTGATTATGCCAGTTGTCATGATCTTTGTCTTCTTTACATTAAGGTGCAGGCCCATTTTGAGACTATGTTCTTTGATTGTGAGAAGCAAATGTTTCAGATCATCTTCCATTTCAGCCAGTAATGTGGTATCATCAGCATAGCGAAGGTTGTTGATGAGTCTTCCACCAATCTTCACACCTCTGTTGTCTTCATACAATCCTGCTTCTCTGATGATTAGTTCTGCATATAAATTAAACAGGTAGGAGGAAAGTATGCAGCCTTGTCTTACACTTTTGCTTATTTTAAACCATTCTGTTTCTCCTTGTTCTGTTCGAACTGTTGCTTCTTGATCAATGTACAGATTGTGCAAGAGTACGATAAGGTGTTCTGGTATACCCATGCTTCTTAATGTGGCCCAGAGTTTCGCATGGTTTACACAGTCAAAAGCCTTGCTAGAGTCGATAATGCACAAATAGATATCCTTTTGGTATTCTTTAGTCTTTTCAAGGATCCATCTCACATCCGCAATGATGTCTCTCGTTCCTTGCCCTTTTGTGAACCCTGCTTGCACTTCAGGTAGTTTTTGTTTCAGGTATGGTTGTAGTCTCTTTTGAATAATCTTTAGTAGAACCTTGCTGGCATGTGGGATCAGAGCGCTTGTGCGATAATTTCCACAGTCATTTGGATCACCTTTCTTTAGTATTGGTATAAACTGTGGTGACGAAACTGCTTCAGAGCCCTTGAAAATAGAGAAAACACAAACATTGACCTCCAAGCAGAAGGGAAGTTGTGATAAGGAAGCTTATCATAGCTCAGGAAGGAGCTATAGAAAAGGTGAAGTGACTCTGAACAAGCAACCTGTCAGTTCTGGTAGAAATAAGAAAACAGAATTTTGCCATAAAAGACTACCAGTCCCAGAATGCACCAGGTTTCCAACAGCCATTAGAGGAGCTGAAGTGGGGAAACGTGTGTTCAATCAGGAGGGCTATGAGGTAATCCCCAAGCACTCATCTCAAAGGGCAGGGCCTGATTCAGCACAGCTGCGCTGTGCTAGGGTGGAGCACTCATCAAAGCAGAATAAAGGTAGAGTTTATTCTACAGAGAATTATCCTCTTCTTGATCCTGATCCTCAGTTTCATCTGGGAGATCCTCATCCTCAGATTCAGCTTGGAGATCCTCAGCTTGGACATCTTTATCATCTGGAGGATCATCAGAAGCAGAAGTCAGAGCGGACGGACAGAAAGGGCAAGAAACCCTTTGGAAGAAAGAAGAGAAAAGCATTTGGAAGGTCTAAAGGAGTCCAGAGCAGTACGTATACTGGGAGACATTCAAAAGGCCAGCATACACCATTGGACTGGGGAAAGCCAGAGGAATGGTGCTGCAGGGCTAGGAATCTCCAGACGGTACCTGTGAGGGAGACGGCTGCACGTGGAAGGGACCCTAAGACCCATGCCAGAAGGTATGTGAAGAGAGATCCAGTGTCCAGGGATCTGGATTGGAAGGCTGGACATAAGAACTGGACTACATACTGGCCAGGCTATTTAGAGAGGAACTCTAACAGCAATGGAAGCTCAGGTATGAACACTGATCTATGCCCTAGCTATAACCTTGAAAGACAGCAGGGAAACAAGTATTCTCCTGAAAGTGCTCCATTGAGAAATTCCTCTGTGCCAATCCCTGATATTGAACCCATGATTGTTGAAGAAGGGGAAGGAGCGGTCTTAGATACAGGCTGTGAATATATGGATTGCTCTCTGTCTAAACTCCTTTGGTAATTTTCTGTTACAAAGTACAGCAACCATCACAAAGAAATACAAACTTGTTCTTTAATCTACTCAGGAAAGCTCCTGAAGTAGGATTTGAGCCATGCAGTAGAAAGCAAGCCAGCTAAGGGGTTTCAGCTGGGTAACTGCTAGCAATTGAGCCTTACCTAATTGCTTGTGAGCTCTGAGGGAATCACTTCTGAGTCTATGTGGGAAGATATGAGAAGTTAACCTGAAAAGAACAGTTTTTCCCTTCTTTGTGGGTTTTGCTTGTTGTTTGAAACACTGCTAAGAAAATATTAGCTAAAGCCTACAGAAAAGACCAGTTTGTTACCAACCAGGTCTTTATTCTTTTCATTTGATTGCCTGACAAGTTCATCTGTTGTTTTCCTGATTTTGTTTTTCTAAGTTTAACACTGAAAGCAAGTATCCTGTTTTATGTGCTACCAAGCATATCTGTGTTGGGAGAAATAACCCCATAAATAAATATCTTATTGGCTTTACACTCAAGCACAACTAATTATTGTGAGCAGCTGTGTCTGGTGTGAATGGACTGCATTTCCCATAATCCCCTTGCAAATCATATTGATATATGCACTTGCCAAGACTGTGAACATTCTCACCCAGGCAGCCGTCTGACAAAGTGCAGGGAGCCGTGACTTTAAAACTTCAGCTAGAGAGGAAAAAAACATTTATTTTTATTTTATTTATTTATAGTTCTTTTATACCGCACTCTTTTTCATCAGCGCGGTTTACATTGAACAAGAATACTCACAGCAAGCAACAGACTGTTGTGAGTTTACAAGTAACAGGAGATTTCAACTGGGATTCAACTTTGGGAAACTTTGTACATATATGTTAAGGAACTATATACAATGAATAGAGTTTTTTTAATAACATCTTGTGTAAATAAGATATTTACAATTTTACTATGAGGGCTTGGAGTGTGTTAGAGGGTTGATGATGGGCACTGGAATTGGGAGAAGTGTAGAAGGAAGAGGTGGTGCTTTATGGCTTTTCTGAATTGCTTGAGGTCCGTGATTGCTCTAATGGTGGGTGGTAGGTTGTTCCAACATCTGGGTGCGTAGTGTGCGAAAGCCCTGTCTGTGGTTGTGCGTGTGCATTTTGTGGCTTCTGATGGTGTGGCTAGGATGTTTGCAGCTACTGATCTCCTGGATCTGATGTTGGGAGTGTGATTGAGGAGGTTTGAGACTGATGATGGGGCTAGCGTATTGATCACTTTAAAGGTCATGAGAAGGGCTTTATACGCAATCCTGCAGTTTATGGGGAGCCAGTGTAGTTCCATTAGGATGGGTGTAATGTGGTCACTTTTTGAGGCGCCGTACAGGACACGGGCAGCGGCATTCATGGCTAGTTGTAATGTATTTAGGGTGTTTTTTGGGAGGCCATGGAGTATTATATTAGCATAGTCGAAGTGGGGTGTGACTATATCTTGGAATATGGTCCAGAAGTTGTCTGGTTCAAGCATATTTTTCAGATGACGGAGGGTCTTTATCTTGAAATAAATGGTTTTTACAGTGCTGTTGACATGTTCTTTGAAGTCCAGTCGATGGTCCAGTATTACTCCAAGGTATCTTATGGAGGAGTTGATTGGGAGGTCTGCGTCTCGTACTTTTAGAGTAACTGGGGGTGAAAATTCTCTGTTTTTCGTGACGATCAGGACCTCGTTTTTTTTTAAATTTATTCGCATATTCTGGGTGAGGAGCCAGTCTGTTAAAGCGTTAAAGCAATCTACTAGTGCTGTGTAATCTGGGAGCGTGACGTTGATTGGTGTGAATATTAGCACATCATCTGCATAGATTAGGGAGGATATGCCAAAGGAGCGAGTGATATCGCATAGGGGCTGCATGTATATATTAAATAGCAGCGCTGATAGGGAGGAGCCCTGAGGTACTCCTTGTTTTAGCTGGAAAGGTTCTGAGGTGCCTGCAACCATCCTGACTTGTTGCCAGCGATCTTCCAAGTATGATTTGCACCATTCCCATGCTAACCCATGGATTCCCTTGTCATATAGTCGGGATACTAGTTTGTCGTGGTCCATGGAGTCAAATGCTGCGGAGATGTCAAGGAAAATTAGTTCAAAGCCCTTTTTGATGTCGTCCATCCCACTGATGAGTATGTTGGTTAAGGTGGTCAGCAGTGTCTCAACTCCGTGGGCTTCCCTGAATCCATGTTGACTGGGGTCAAGCGGTGAGGAGGTGTCTATGTGTTGTTGGATCTGATTGTAGGTCACTTTCTCAATTATTTTGAATAGTAGAGGAATACTAGAGATCGGACGGTATGATTCTTCTCTTGTTGGGTCTAGTTGGTTGTTCTTTAGCAGTGGTCTTATGGAGGTCTGCTTTAAGGCAGAAGGGAAAATGCCTGTTGAGAAGGACATATTTATGATTTCTGCTATGATTGGGCTAAAATCAGAGCGCATAGCTCTTATCCAGTGTTCTGGGCATGGGTCGTTAGGTGCTGTGGTGGTATTTATTTTGATGATAATATCTTCAACGCATTTTGCTGAGGGCGATGAGAGCTGAAGGAGAGGAATCTGGTGCGTATAATGCTGGGTGGGACTTGGGGAGGATGTGATTGTTGTTCTGATGGCTTTAGATTGTATAAAGTTGGCAAACCTTTGGGGGTGTATAGGTTCATGTTGTGGTGGTGAAGGTTCTGTTGTTAGTGTCTTTACTAGATTGAAGAGTTCCCGTGGTTTGTTTAAGGATCGGTTGAGGGGAGGGCGTGGCCTCAGACATACCCAAAGCTGATGTCTGAGGCCACGCCCAAGCTCCATAGCAACTAAGGGAGGTAACGAGAGACAGCTGGGGGAGGAGTGGAAAGTTGTAGGGCAGCCCCACTCATTTAAGCCCCAGAGAACAGGAAGTAAGAGGAACGGGAACGGTAGAGAGACCAGAAGCAGGCACAGCCAGGAGAACAGCAAGGATTCTTTCAGAGAGCACTGCAGGGTGACCAGCAGAGAAACAGAAGCTGAGGAGATCCCGAGAGATACAGAAAGAAGGGATTCTTTCAGAGAGACCAGGAGAGAGAGGTGCTCCAGGGACAGCCTAAGGAAGGATTCCCCTCATAGCCAGCACCACAGTCCTGAACAAAGCCAGTGCTGTAGAGAGACTACAGCTGGCCCAGGAAACAGGAGGTTTTATCCTAAGGAGACTGCTGTCTATAACCCAGGTACGGGGACTTTCCAGGAAGAGCTGGGTCAAAGAGCTTTACCTCGGGGAAGGCTGGTAAGAAGAGCTGTTAATAGAAGGGAGGTGAACCCTTTAGAAGTTTTAAACAGTTTGCTGCAAGATAAGGATCTCCAGTGCCCTGCTAACACCCCTGAGTCAAGAGGGAGGTCTCGTTGGGAAAGGGTTGTTAAGTTATTGGAAGAAACCAAGCCCACGCTATCCCAAGCTGTTGCCAGTCAGGAGACTGCAGAGCCTGACTCTGAATGCATGCAAGTAGATAATTATGATACTGAAAATGATTTCTCAGAATGTGAAATGGATTGCTCTCTATCTATGAGGGTAGAATGAAAGGCTATAGGTTTTAAGCCTGAAGAAAACCCAGGAGTTATTATACCTGAATGTCTGCAGTTAAGAAAGCTAAGAATGTTTGAAAATGAAGTTGCTGCCGTTTCAAAAAGTGCATGAGACATTCAAAGGCTGGTTTTGAATGTATCTTTAGCAACTATCTAAAACCTATGATAACCAAAGTAAAGAGGAAGCTTTAATGTACATGTGGTGCAGTTAAAAAGCCACTGTTTGTACCTAAAGTCAGCAAAAGACTGTGAAGAGATATTTTTGTCTGATGAAGAAAGAATTGCATTGCTGATGAAAGCAAGTGTAATTAGTGACACTGTGAAAAGTTTTGTATAGAAGTTATCTTTCTTTTGAGGGGAGAAGTATCCCACCTTATATGTTGTGCTGAGCTTCTACGGAGGTTCCTTTGAACAAAGGAAGAAAATAAATTCCTGTGTTGCTTTCAAAAACCCTTGGGTCAATCATTCATTTGTTCACAACTACAACTCATGGTTCAGCAACTACAACTCCCAGAAGCCCCGGCTCTGGGAACCCATATAAAGGGACATTGAAAGGCATACTCCCCCCTATAGGCAACTGCCTAGGCAGTGGGAGGAGGCCACAGGTGGCGTAGTTTTTAGGATTTTCCTTGGCCACGTATATACAAGATATCTGAAACCTCAAAGAATAAGGAGAACTTCTACAGGAAGTTGCTGAGGATACAGAGAGCCTGCTGAGGAGAAAGACCCGGAGTGGCAGCAGAAGGACCGGACTGGAGTGGATTACCAAGCCGTGACCTGCTGGCCGATAAGCTCGAGTCTACACCTGCATAAGGTAATCCGTGTATAGCAGGGGTATAAACGGATACCGGTGCAGGGTGGGGATACAGCAGTGCTCAAGAGGAGCAAGAGAAAGAGGGCTTATATTTGGAGCCGCACTTGGTGTTTTTTTCTCTTTTCTTCTCATTTCAGCATCAACCCAGGATGGAGCAGAGCAAGCTTCTTGGCTGGATGGTGGAGCAGTTCCAAAAACAGCAGGAGATGTCTGCGAGGACCCAGGAACACACAGCAGCCATGCTCCAGGCCCAGCAGAAGCCGCTCCTAGGCATGATGGCTGCTTGGATAGGAGCGCAGAAGAAAGCAACGGAGTCCCTACGAACAGCACCAGGTTCCTTGGGAGCTATACCAGGGCTCGGGCTACCTGGGACTGGGACATTCTCGTTTGGTCAGTTGGCCAAAGGGAATGATGTGGACGACTTCTTGGAAGCCTTCGAGAGGGTGGCTCTCCTAATTGGCTGGCCGAAAGACCAGTGGGCAGTACGCCTTGCCGCCTCCTTGACGGGAGAAGCGCTTGCGGCCTATAGGGCCATGCCCGCTGCCTTAGCTGTCAATTACGAAGAGCTCCAAAAGGCCATACGAGACCACTTGGGCCTAACCCCCACGGTCTATCGCTGCCTCTTGAGGAGCTGTAATCTAAAGCCAGGTGAAACACCGCGTGCCTTATGCCAGCGGATTAAAGGGTTGGCGTTAAAGTGGCTAACGCCTGAGGCGAGAACAAAAGATTCTTTGTTAGATTGTATTGTCTTGGAACAGTTCATGGAGGCAGTTCCAAAAGATCTGCAGTCCTTCCTGATCCTACAGGACTGCCAGAACACCGATGCTGCGACCTCGCTGGCGGAGCGCTTTTTAGAAGCCAGTTTGATAAGCCAGGCAAAGGTTGGTGTTCTACCCCAGGCAGTGGAAGTAGCCTCAGAAAGGAAGGGAAGACCCATGTTGGGGGAAGGGACGAAAGTAATGCATATGGATAAAACCTGTTATGTGCAAAGAAAATGCTTTTCTTGTGGGGAAGAAGGACATATGAGAAGGGATTGCAAAGCTAGGACAGCCCTAATGACCACCCATTCTAAGGAGAGTGGAGAGGGATTTCTCTTGGGCGTAGAAGTAGAGGGTGTCCGGGTAGAAGCCTTGCTGGACTCCGGAGCGGATCAATCGATGATCTCACAAAAGCTCTGGAAGGAGATAAAATCTCAGGTTAGTTTGATCCCAGAGTCATAAGAAAACAGCATAAAGATAAGGTGCATCCATGGGGCAGCCTCGTCCTACCCAGTATACACTGTATCAGTAAAAGGTTTAGGTTTAAAACGAAAGATACCTGTAGCTGTGGTACCTAGGCTCCCACAAGCCTTAGTCCTGGGAAGGGATTGGCCTCAGTTCAGGCATGGGTTAGCTGAGGGTCTACAGCACAAGACAGGCATGACATCCACCCTAGCGCAACCAAAGGCCTTGGAAGCAGAGAAAGAGTCTCCACTAGGGGGTTCATCCCGCTCGAAGAATGGGAAAATCTCCCCGGGGGATGGGTATAAGGAGAGGCAGGTAACATCTTTCCATAAAACAGAGGCTAAGGCTAGGCCAGTGCCGAGTCCCTTGTTAGGGACAGGGCAGAGGCAGCAACACAGGAAAATATCCACTAAGGAGGATGTTAACAAAAAGTCAAAGTTTGTCCTCAGATTTTGCCGCACCACTCCTAATGCAAAGATTCCTAAGCAGGCTACAGAAATGGCAGCGGGCTTTGATTTATGTAGTATGGAGGAAATAATTATTCCGCATCAGGGAAAGGCCTTAGTAGAGACAGGGATACAGGTGGAAATACCACCAGGCTGCTATGGTCGCCTTGCCCCACGTTCAGGCCTAGCATGGAAGCATTTCATAGATGTGGGGGCCAGCGTCATTGACCCCGATTATAGAGGGGCAATCAAGGTGCTACTATTTAATTTTGCACGGGAGGATTTCAAAGTAAGTATAGGGGACCGAATAGCCCAGATGATATGTGAGCGGGAAGGCTTTCCGGCCCTGGAAGAGGTCCCAGAATTAACTTCTATCTCAAAAGGGTCTGGAGGATTTGGTTCTACGGGTAAATCGGAGATAAAGGGTTTAACCGCAAGCTGTGAGGTAAAGGAGGAAGAGGATCTGGGCCCGCAATTGGCCGATTGCAGGGGAGATCCGGTCCCCAGGTTGGAGGAAGAACTTTCATGGTCACAACAGCAGGAGTTATTAGAGCTCTTATGGAGTTTTCCGGATGTCTTAACGCCCGTACCAGGCGAGACTCGGCTCGTTGCCCATGAAATAGTTACCCCACAGGGGGAAATAGTACGGCAGAGGCCTTATAGGTTACCCGAGGCAAAGCGGCAGGAGGTAGTAGGGCAAGTGCAGGAAATGCTTAAAATAGGACTAATCGAGGAGTCTAGAAGTCCCTGGAACAGCCCCATAGTGCTGGTCCCCAAACCGGACGGAACGATGCGGTTTTGCATTGACTTTCGCAGAGTCAATGCCATCTCCCGGTTTGATACCTATCCCATGCCAAGGATAGAGGAACTTCTAGACTGACTGGGCCAGGCAACATACCTAACCACCCTTGATATGACCAAGGGGTATTGGCAGATTCCCCTCACCCGGGAATCTCGCCCTAAGACTGCATTTAGCACCCTCATCGGTCTATTTCAATTTCGCCGCATGCCCTTTGGTTTACATGGGGCGGTCGCGACTTGCCAAAGGTTGGTTGATATGGTCTTACGACCCCACCAACAGTACGCGACCGCCTATATGGACGATATCGTAATCCATAGCTCCAGTTGGGATCAACACTTGGTGTGCATTGAAGCAGTGTTAAGGGCATTGCGCGGTGCAGGAATCACCTTAAACCCTGCAAAATGTATGTTTGGGGGAAAGCAGGTGAAGTATTTGGGACATTTGGTGGGGCATGGTGCAGTTAAGCCTTTGCTAGACAAAGTGTGAGAACGTTTCCGAAACCTTTAACAAAGAAACAGTTACGCAGCTTTCTCGGATTAATCGGCTACTACCGCTGATTTATTCCGCATTTTGCGACAGAAAGTGCTGCCTTAACAGAAATGCTAAAGAAGAACGCACCTAATCAGTTGAAGTGGTCAGCAGAGGCAGAGCACACCTTTACGCGGTTAAAGGACAAACTCTGCTGTGCGCCTATATTGCGGGGCGTAGATTTTAACCGGCCCTTTATTGTACAGACCGATGCGTCGGATACAGGCTTAGGCGCTGTATTATTGCAAAAGCACGAAGGGGGGAACATCCTGTTATGTTTCTAAGCAGGAAATTAGCGCCACCTGAGAGAAAGTACTCCACAGTGGAGAGAGAATGTCTAGCCATAAAATGGGCGGTGGAGGCACTCAGATTTTACCTGACAGGTCGTAGGTTCTTACTGGTAACTGATCACGCCCCATTAAGATGGTTGAACCAGATGAAGGACCACAACCCACGTCTTACACGCTGGTATATGGCCTTACAGGCATTCGATTTTCGTATAGAGCACCAGGCATGGAGATTGCACACCAACGCAGATGCCCTTTCGCGAATTACGGGCTGTGGGGGGTTGTTGCGCCAGCCCGTAATATCTTAAGGGGGGGATGTGTGGTGATGAAACTGCTCCAGAGCCTTTGAAAATAGAGAAAACACAAACATTGACCTCCAAGCAGAAGGGAAGTGCAGGGAGCCGTGACTTTAAAACTTCAGCTAGACAGGAAAAAAACATACCCAAAGCTGATGTCTGCAGGCCACGCCCAAGCTCCATAGCAACTAAGGGAGGTAACGAGAGACAGCTGGGGGAGGAGTGGAAAGTTGTAGGGCAGCCCCACTCATTTAAGCCCCAGAGAACAGGAAGTAAGAGGAACGGGAACGGTAGAGAGACCAGAAGCAGGCACAGCCAGGAGAACAGCAAGGATTCTTTCAGAGAGCACTGCAGGGAGACCAGCAGAGAAACAGAAGCTGAGGAGATCCCGAGAGATACAGAAAGCACAGTTACTTACCTGTAACAGGTGATCTCCGGAACAGCAGGAATTAGTCTTCACACGTGGAAACGTCGCCGACGGAGCCCGCACGGGAATGCTCCCCAGCATCCAATCAGAAAGCCTTTGGGAGCATACCCCACGCCTGCACGGTGGCTTCCCGCCCTTCCTACTGCCTCTCCCCAGTTGAGTTTCATAGCTGAGCCAGAAGGAGAGGAGAGGAAGGAATAGAGAAAATAGAGATACAACTCCTAGGGGAGGTGGGCGGGTTGTGAAGACTAATTCCTGCTGTTCCGGAGATCACCTGTTACAGGTAAGTAACTGTGCTATCTCCAGGAACAAGCAGGAATGAGTCTTCACACGTGGGGACTCCCTAGCTAAGGATGCCCGGGGAGATCCCATAAGCGCAGCCCAGGACGGGATGGCATTTGCCCAGCCTGAATCCCCGGCATCCCCTGAGGGATGGAGGGCAGGAGTTGAATAGAGGAACAGCGAATCTAAAGACTACAGAGGGAAGTCTTTAGAGTGCAGAACAGGTATCATTAAGATACAGCAAAAAAAACCCCAGGGCTACAGGAAGAGTAGTCAGAGGGATGCATAAATAGTATCAGTAAGCATTTAATGAGTAAATGACCTAGTACCATATAGAGCTTACCGGCCATTAAGTTTTAATGAATTAATGGTGTGGAACCCTGTAGAGCTTACCTACCGGATTGCCGGAAGCGGACCTGTGATGAAGGCACCATAGACGCAGTAGCGAAGTCATCAAGGAAACTTTGCCGCAGCGAGGAGGAAGTTCCAAATCCGGAAGGCTAGGAGATCCAGGCGTCAGCTGGGTCAGGAGAAGGACGGCAGGTCTTCCAGGAGGCTTAGTGCAAAGCTGAGCACTCCCTTAGGAGTAGAGTCCAGAACTCAGAGGACTAACAGTAGAAGACTGGCCGAACCAGAGAGCCCATTCCGGAGAAGAGTAGGGGTGTACCCCGGAGCAGAAGGAGTACACGGGCTACCCTAGCGAGAGATAGGGAGACAAGGGTCCGAACCCCCAGGAGGAGGACCTAACTGAAAAGGGAGCTGTAGACTTCACAGCGGTAGAGTACCACCAGTCCGCGGCCCGATCGAGGAATAGGCAGGCGGACTGGCCGGACCCCGGGGGGGGGGCGTGAGTACCGGCCATAGGGAAATTAGGCGGTAGAACACAGGTACTGCGGGCATCCCCCCAATATGCGCCTATCGCGCAGGTGATATCTAGTATATCTAAGCCGGTGGGCATGAGGACGCCCACTCCGGTACTAACGCAGGTATGCCGAGGGGCCTACCTCCCTGAGCATCACCCTGGTAAGGCGGATCTGCCATTGATCCACAGAACGTCCACCTGGGAGGTGGCAGCAAGATCCGTCAGTAGAGGGATCTATTCCGGAGGACAAGGGCAGATCGGCGAACCAACAGTGCGGTAGCGTGGGGGACGGAGGATAGCATCAGTCCGGTAGAACGCCACAGTGGCTGGAGGCCCTATATGTGTCCCCAGGACCTGCACGCAGAAAACTCGCCCCCCGCACAGACGGGGGACAGGAGGAGAATTCCGGTATGGAAGCAATCAGCAGGGGGATTCTGGCTGAGAAGGGTTCGGAGACGTACCGAAGGGTAATTAAGTTGGCCGTGGGCCATAGCTATCACGGAATAGAGGTGGTCTCCCTTCCAAACGGAAGGAGAATACCTGAACCCCTAGATAAGCCTCCGAACCATTTGTCAACTGAACGAGCCCCAGAGTAGAGCTCAATTTTTAAACCTCCGATAAGAGGGTTAAGTGCAGGCAGCCGCCCGCCTGAGCCTAAAAATGCTTAGTATGAGAGTCCTGGTGCGGGCCCGGGGGCATCAATCCGGGGTGAGAGGTCCCTTGCTTGGGCGCGCCTGGAGGGTAGGTGGAGGGCTGATATTTCCTCTTCCTAGGGAAGGGGGGTCTGGAGAGGCGTTTACCACCGCCGGGGGGCCGGGCCCTAGGCTGGCTGCTAACTCTGGGAAGGTTAGCGAAGCACTGTGCGACCTGACGCAAGGCTTCGCTATTGAAGAGGTGATCTCCGTCGCAGGGAGAATTACCCAGGTTGTGCTGTGCCCGTCTACACAACTCGGACGCCTGCAACCATGCTGTACGGCGTGCTCTAATGGCAACAGCAGAGGCTCTGCTGACCGACTGGAAGGAGTCCAGCGAAGCACGAGAAAGGAACCCGGAGATATTCCTGCAGTGATAAAGGAGCAGGGAATATTCAAAGGCCTTGGTTGCAGATACGAAGAGGGATAACCGAGACAACCTCTCAGTGACCTCCCGGAGCGACAGACTCATATAAAATATATATGAAATAATTCTGGCCGTCAGCATAGACGTCTGGAAAGCTTGACGTCCTAGAGTATCTAGTGTCTTTGAGGCGCGGCCTGGGGGGCGAGAAGCATGCTTCTCCTTGCTTCCGGCCTTCCTCAGCGCCGATTCCACCACAATGGACCGATGTGGAAGCTGGTGCTGCCGAAAACCCGGGGACGGAGGCACCCGGTACAGAGCCTGCATCGCAGTCGACGGTGCCGGAACCCTCAAAGGCGACCGCCAATTCCCCAGCAGGAGATCCTGCAGGGAGGGATGCAGAGGAAGCATCACGGCTGCCTGTTCCGCAGGGCCCGGGCTCGGGTCTGGGGTAGGGATGGCCAGCAAGTCCGCCATGTCAAGGAGGAAATCCTGAAAAGGTGGCTCTGCCGGAGGAGTTATGGCGGGGGAGGCTGCAGGGCACACAGAGGCCGCTCGGGCCGATGCCCGCTGGGCAGAGGAGGGGACCAACCGACCCGGACTGGGGCAGTCCCCATGGCGTCGTCGGCTCCCGGGATTGATTCCAAGCCAGGCATCGAAGGGGTCGATGGCACCGACAGAGCCGCAGGAATCGGCCTCGGCCCCGAACCCAGGGGTGGCGCTGCTCCCGGCGATCGAAGCGGTTCCGCGGCCGCTGGAGGGCAGGGGCCAGCGGTCTCCGCTCTGCGTCGCGGGAGGGGACAGGGACCGATCCCGAGACGTGTAGTGTCCAGGCTTTCAAGGCTGGATACCGACTCCAGGCTGGGCATCAAACCGAGCGAGGAGATCGACTCCCTTCTAGAGGGCCCTGGCGGGGGCGACCACGCCGGTGGTGGAGATCCCGGAGCACGGATCGGAACCGCGCTGATCGGTGCCACGAGCATCAGGGGTCCCTGAGGGTGGAGCTCGGTGGAGAGGGGGTCATCTGACGCCGGCACCGATGTCGATCGGCGGGCACTGCCCGATGCCGGGCTCCCTCTCGAACCCGTCCGACCCGGAGAGAAATCCTTCCGGGGCATACGGCCCGTCCCCGAGGGGACTCCGGTCACCCGACGATGAGTCCCTGCGGGGGGGGGGTGCAAAGCCGCTGCGCCGACGTCGGGGTACCGTTGCGGGGCGGCGCAGATCCAGATTGGGTCGAAGCGGTCGAAGACCCCGAGGCCCCTTCTCTAGGAAAGGGCGGGGCCCTCGACGGCCGCGTCGATGCCAGGGAGTCGCCCGTGCGCTCGCCGACATACCCCGAGGTCCCCAGGGAAGGTCGATGGCGGTCCCTTGTGCTCGACGCCCCTGCCGTCGCCGGCGGAGCAGCGCCGCTCGAACCCGGTACCACCCTTGCGCAGGGCTGGGATACCGGCGACCCGGCACGGGTCGAAGCGAGCGGCCCCGAGGGGAGGGAGGCCAGATGACCATCCCCGGCGCGGGGCGGAACCACCGACGCCCGCGCGCTCAAAGCGGGTACTACCTCCGCGCATGACCTGAACGTAGGGCCGTCAGACAGTGTCGAGTCGATCGGCCCCCATGGTGCTGAGGGCAGTGGCTGGCGATCCCCGGTGGGGAGCGGGTCACTTGACACCGACGCCGACGGGTCGGGCACCGCCTAAAGCGGATACCACCCCTGTAGGAACGCCATACTGGCGCGAGTCGGTCGGCCCCAGAGGCGCCGAGGACCGCAGCCGCCAATCCCCGGTGAGGAGCGGAACGCTCGACACCGATGCCGAGGGGTCGGTACTGCCCGAAGCGGGTACCGCCCACGCGCATGGCAGGGATGGAGGAACGCTAGGCTGGACCGAGTCGATCGGCCCCAGAGGTGCCGAGGACAGCAGCCGACGATCCTCGGTGAGGAGCGGAGCGCTCGACACCGACGCCGAGGGGTCGGTACCGCCCGAAGCGGGTACCTCCCACGCGCATGGCAGGGATGGAGGAACGCCAGGCTGGACCGAGTCAATCGGCCCCAGAGGTGCCGAGGACAGCAGCCGACGATCCTCGGTGAGGAGCGGAGCGCTCGACACCGACGCCGGGGGCTCAGTACCGCCCGGAGCGGCTACCACGCCCGAGCATGGCTTGGATGTAGGGAGGTCAGACCCGGTCGAGTCGATCGGCCCCGAAGGCGCTGAGGACACCGGCTAACGATCACTGGCGAAGAGTGGAACACTTGACGCCAACGCCGATGCCGGGGAATCGGCACCGCTCGAAGCGGGTACCTCCCTTGGGCATGGCTCGGGAATGTTCTGTGAGGAGCGAACCTCAGGAACATCCCGAAACCCCGTAAATGCTTTGGAGCCCGAGGACTCCCGCCGGGGTATATCAGCCAAGGAGGACTTGAGGGGTTGGCCGGAGCCATCGCCATGCCGCGCATGAGACTCGCCCCTCAAGACTCGGCTAGTCGTAACAGACTGTTGTGTGGTTACCTGATCCTGGAGAGAAGAACAACCCAACGACCGCGCCTTGGGCGCGAAGACGTCGTCGAGGGATACCCGAAAGAGGGAGGGTCTTCTCCCGACACTGTAGCCCGGGGAATCTGGGAAAAAGGGGTCAGGCCCCAAACAGGAGAGGCACCAGGCATTGGAGTCCACGTGGAAAATTAAGTCCCCGCCGTGAGGCTAGGGGGAAGAAGGCTCCATGCCCCGGTCCTCAGCGCCCGGAGGGGGTGACGAAAATTAAATGAAAAATAATTAAAAGAAAGAAAGAAAGAAAAGGGGGGCACGGAGGTGCCACCGTCGGCGGGAAAGCCGCGACTACAGAAAAAAGGAAAAATTTCTGCGGTGGCAGGAGGGACGTCCTGCCTGCTCCTCGGAAAACGAAAAACTGGGGAGAGGCAGTAGGAAGGGCGGGAAGCCACCGCGCAGGCGCGGGGTATGCTCCCAAAGGCTTTCTGATTGGATGCTGGGGAGCATTCCCGTGCGGGCTCCGTCGGCGACGTCTCCACGTGTGAAGACTCATTCCTGCTTGTTCCTGGAGATAGAAGGGATTCTTTCAGAGAGACCAGGAGAAAGAGGTGCTCCAGGGACACCCTAAGGAAGGATTCCCCTCATAGCCAGCACCACAGTCCTGAACAAAGCCAGTGCTGTAGAGAGACTACAGCTGGCCCAGGAAACAGGAGATTTTATTTATTTATTTATTTTATTTACATTCTCTTATATACCGTGCTATTCTGCATCAGTGCGGTTTACATTGAACAAACTGAAATTACATTGAACAGGGCATTATAACTTGGAGATAACTATTTTACAGGGAACATGGGCTATGGAGGGTTAAGTGGCTTGCCCAAGACCACAAGGAGCACCTGTGGGACTAGAAACCCCAGTCCTTCCGGCCCAAGGTTGCTGTCCTCTAGTGGGATTTGAACCCCCGACCTTCCGGCCTGAAGTACCTTGCCCCAACCACTAGGCCACTCCTCCAGTATCCTAAGGAGACTGCTGTCTATAACCCAGGTACGGGGACTTTCCAGGAAGAGCTAGGTCAAAGAGCTTTACCTCGGGGAAGGCCGGTAAGAAGAGCTGTTAATAGAAGGGAGGTGAACCCTTTAGAACAGTGGTTCTCAACCTTTTATGTACCGTGACCCCTTTTACCATTGGTCATCTTGTGGTGACCCCCAATGATAAAATCAAATGCGTCTCTCTTCCTTTACCGTTAAGGCATTGTCACTGTAATCATTTGTTGAATTATTAATATATTATAGGCCTTTACAATATGTTTTTATTTATAAAATTTACTTATTTAAACCACAATAATTAATCACAAAAACAAGTAACAATATTTGATTTCAAAATTATGATGATTTTGTAGTCAAATCACTAATATGAAATAAGATTATTTTTTCTACCTTTGTTGTCTGACCAATTTATTTTCTGATCATGCTGGTCCCGATCTGAGGCTTCTGCTTTCCTGTCTTCTTTTAGCACTCTTTCTGAGGTCTATGGTCCATTTCTTATCTCTTCTTTCGTTTTCTTCACTTCTTTCCATCAGCCTATTTCCAGTCCCAGTAACCCTCCCCAGTATCAGCCCCTTTCCAGTCCTCGCTCTCAGTACCTTCCAATGTCAACTTGCATTCCCATGACTGCCACTGGTGTCCATTCCCTTCCAGTCCCTCTCCTTCCCCACTGACCAGTCCCTTCTAGTACAGATACCATGGCAGCCCCTCTCAGATCCACTCCCTTCCAGTTCCATTCTCCCATCCCCTCCTATCAGCCCATTTGTAGCCTTAGCCCCCAGTTTTCTTCCAGGGCCAGCAGCTCTATCCTCTTCTCTCCACAATCAGCCCATTCCCAGTCAAAGCCCCCCAATCAGCTCGCTTCCAGTGCTAGTCCCCCCTCAACCCCATTACCAGTGCTAGCCTCCCCTAATCAGCCCAATACCAGTCCTACCCCCCCAATCAGCTCATTACCAGTGCTAGCCTCCCCTAATCAGCTCATTTCCAGTGCTAGTGCCTCTTCAACCCCATTACCAGTGCTAGGCTCCCCTAATCAGCCCATTACCAGTCCTACCCCCCCATCAGCCCATTTCCAGTCCTAACCTCCCCAATCAGCTCATTTCCAATGCTAGCCCCCCATCAGTCCATTACCAGTCCTACCCCCCTATCAGCACATTACCAGTCACAACCCCCCCTTGATCAGTCCATTCCCAGTCCTAGCCTTCCCTAATCAACCCATTATCAGTCCTAGCCCCCCCATCTGCCCATTATAATCCTAACCCGTACTCTCTCTCCCCTCTGTCCAGAATTTATCCCCGTCTGTCCAGTACGTCCCCCTGTCTCTTCCCTTTGTCCATGTCAGCCCCCTCCCTCCCTCCATCTCAGCCCCCCTCGTCCATGTCAGCCCCCTCTCCCTCCATCCAGCCATCCATCCATCCATCCATGTCAGCTCCCCTGTCCATGTCAGCCCCCTCCCTCCATATCAGCCCTCCCTCTGTCAATGTCTTCCCTCCCTCCATCCATCCCTCCCTCCATGTCAGCCCCCTCCCTCCATCCATCCATATCCGTTCCCCCCTCCATGTCAGCCCCCCTCCCCCATGTCAGCCCTGTTGCAGGTTCTCTGCTCCCCTCTCCCCATGTCTGCCTCCTTCTTTTGCAGCCGCAGCTCCCTGTCTCTTAGGGAACCGTGGCTATGCCTGTAAAACCATTGTGGAGCCTTTATCTCTAAATGGGCTCTGTGCAGCATTGTCCCGCCTCCAAAGGAAGTGGTAAACAACTTCCTTTGGAGGCGGGACAATGCTGCACGGAGCCCATTGATAGGCAGGAAGGCTCCGCAATTGTTTTACAGGCACAGCCGTGGTTCCCTAAGAGGCAGGGAGCCGCGGCTGCAGAAGATTGGAGTCTGAGTTTGCTGCTGCCGAGAAGCGGACTCGGCAGCAGCAGCAACTTGTGAGCTTTTTTTTTTTTTTTTTTTAACAGCGGAATGAGGCGACCCCTGCTAAATCCTGTGGCGACCCCTGTGGGGGTCGCGACCCACAGGTTGAGAACCGCTGCTTTAGAAGTTTTAAACAGTTTGCTGCAAGATAAGGATCTCCAGTACCCTGCTAACACCTCTGAGTCAAGAGGGAGGTCTCGTTGGGAAAGGGTTGTTAAGTTATTGGAAGAAATCAAGCCCACGCTATCCCAAGCTGTTGCCAGTCAGGAGACTGCAGAGCCTGACTCTGAATGCATGCAAGTAGATAATTATGATACTGAAAATGATTTCTCAGAACGTGAAATGGATTGCTCTCTATCTATGAGGGTAGAATGAAAGGCTATAGGTTTTAAGCCTGAAGAAAACCCAGGAGTTATTATACCTGAATGTCTGCAGTTAAGAAAGCTAAGAATGTTTTAAAATGAAGTTGCTGCCGTTTTAAAAAGTGCATGAGACATTCAAAGGCTGGTTTTGAATGTATCTGGAGCAACTATCTAAAACCTATGATAACCAAAGTAAAGAGGAAGCTTTAATGTACATGTGGTGCAGTTAAAAAGCCACTGTTAGTACCTAAAGTCAGCAAAAGACTGTGAAGAGAAATTTTTGTCTGATGAAGAAAGAATTGCATTGCTGATGAAAGCAAGTGTAATTAGTGACACTGTGAAAAGTTTTGTATAGAAGTTATCTTTCTTTTGAGGGGAGAAGTATCCCACCTTATACGTTGTGCTGAGCTTCTACGGAGGTTCCTTTGAACAAAGGAAGAAAATAAATTCCTGTGTTGCTTTCAAAAACCCTTGGGTCAATCATTCACTTGTTCACAACTACAACTCATGGTTCAGCAACTACAACTCCCAGAAGCCCCGGCTCTGGGAACCCATATAAAGGGACATTGAAAGGTATACTCCCCCCTATAGGCAACTGCCTAGGAAGTGGGAGGAGACCACAAAACACAGATCTTTTCCAGTCAGTTGGTCATGATGTTGTCTTCCATATTTCTTGGCAGAGCCTTGTAAGTATGGTAACAGCTGCATCAGATTGATGTAATACTTCTATGGGAATGCTATCAATGCCTAGTGCTTTGTTCTTTGATAAGGCTTTCAATGCTGCTTCAACTTCTTCTTTCATCACCAATGGTTCCCGATCATAAGGTACAGGTTGAAACGGCTGTTGGTCCACTTGATCTTTATCATATAAAAACTCTGTATATTCCTTCTACCTTTTCTTGATCTTCTCAGCATCATTAAACATAGAACCTTGAGCATCTTGTAACATTCCAATTCGAGGCTGGAACTTTTTCTTTAACTCTTGTAGCTTTAGGAAAGCCGATCTTATTCTTCCTCTAATAGTTTCTGCTTCTATTTCCTTGCATGCATCGTTGTAGTACTTTTCCTTGTCCTGTCTTGCTGCACGTTGGAAATCTCTGTTGAGTTCTGCGATTGTCTTTCTTTCTCATCTGGCTTTAGCTTCTCTGCGTTTCTGGGCAGTTTTCAGAGTTTCTTCTGTCATCCATTTTGGCCATTTTTTTCTTTTTCACCTTTTGTAGAGACTTCTCGCTTTCTTCCAACACAACCTTCTTGATGTCATTCCATGACTCTTCTGGAGCTCTGTCATTTGTATCTAAAGCAGCAAATCGATTTTGCAAGCAGTCTTTAAATTCCAGTGGTATATTCTCAAGGTCATATTTTGCTGCATTCAGGAGTGGTTTGCTCTTTTTCAAATTTAGCTTGAGTTTGCATACTAGTAGTTGATGAGCTGTACCACAGTCAGCTCCATGTTTTGTCTTTGTTGATGTTATAGACCTTTTCCATCGTTGACTTCCACAGATGTAGTCAATTTGATTTTTATACAATCCATTGGGTGAAGTCCATGTGTACAGTCGCCGCTTGTGTTGCTGGAAGAAGGTGTTTGAGATGAATAGATCGTCAGTCTTGCAGGATTCTATCAGTCTTTCTCCAGCTTCATTTCTGTTGCCAAGTCCATATTTTCCAACTACTTTGCCTTCTTCTTTTTTGCCTATGTTTGCGTTCGAGTCACCCATGACTATCAGGATATCCTGTTTGCATGTTCTGTCAATTTCAGCTTGTACTTGTTCATAGAACTCTTCAATTTCATTCTCTTCTGCAGCTGTTGTTGGGGCATATACTTGAATTATAGCTGTGTTGATAGGCATTCCTCGTAGACGAATAGAGATTAAGCGTTCGCTGACTGCATTGTATTTCATTACAGTTCTTGCAAATTTCTTCTTTATTATAAATGCAACACCATTTCTTCATCATTTCATTGTCTAATTATTTCCCAGGGGGATTTCATGGAAGAATATATATTACAAAAAAAAGAGTGGCTTGGTTTCTCAGGTAGCTTCTTTGAATGCAGAAAATTGCATTATGATGATATGATATCATATGTTATATTTTGCCCTGGTTTTAGCATACCATCATTAGCTTTTAGTTGTGTCTCCTTTTTCCTTTGATGTTTATAACATGAGTTTTTCAGGTTCTAACACTGCTAAGCTGCATGTTTGATGTAATTAGGTGGTTTTATGCTGTCATTTTTTACTACTTCAATACATTGGTAAGTACTTATGTATTGGCTGTCCCCACATTGTTCTCTCCTCTCCTTCCCCTTCCTAGTAGATATTCCCTTTAACATACCTGGTTTATTGTTCACATGATATGCATTTTACACGTTATATTATTGCCCTTCCCCACTGCCCGTTTTATGTGATTGATCAAAATCAGGAAGTCACAATTATATATGTGCTGACACCTTGCATTACAAAAACTTTTTTCATGTTGAGCATTGATTGTTTATTTTAGTTATTATTAATTCTTATTGGGTTTTTATGGTTTGCATTGTTTTAAGTGTTTTTAATGTTTATTATGAATAATTGATTTTTATTGTGTTATTGTTTATATCATTTTTATTTGTAGAGGTCACTAACCTCTCATGAAAGCCTGCTGGCTGAAACGTGTCGAGTTGACCTCACAGCCTTAATAAAGATATCTTTCCATGAATAGTCTTCTGTCCTACTTTATTGTGCCTGCTGATGCTGCAGGAAGGGTGTCCCCCTTTGATCTATGCCCATAACTTGGAGATAACTATTTTACAGGGAACATGGGCTATGGAGGGTTAAGTGGCTTGCCCAAGACCACAAGGAGCACCTGTGGGACTAGAAACCGCAGTCCTTCCGGCCCAAGGTTGCTGTCCTCTAGTGGGATTTGAACCCTGACCTTCCGGCCTGAAGTACCTTGCCCCAACCACTAGGCCACTCCTCCACTCCACTCAACTTAAAGTAGACAAAGTGAAGGGAGTGGATGGGATACACCCTCAAATACTGAGGGAACTTGGGGACGTTCTAGCAGTTCCACTGACTGACTTTTTCAATGCCTTGTTGGAGTCGGGAGTGGTGCCAAAGGACTGGAGAGAGGCTCATGTGGTGCCTTTACACAAAAGCGGAAGTAAGGATGTGGTTGAAAACTACAGGCCGGTTAGTTTAACTTCGGTGGTGAGTAAATTATTGGAAATGTTGCTGAAAGAGAAAATAGTGAGGTTTCTGAAGTCCAGCAGATTACAGGATCCGAGGCAGCATGGATTCACCAGAGGCAGGTCTTGTCAGACAAATCTGATTGATTTCTTTGACTGGGTGGGCAGGGAGTTGGACCGAGGGATAGCCCTAGATGTGGTGTATTTAGATTTCAGTAAAGCCTTTGACACTGTTCAGTAAAGCCTTTGACACTGTTCCTCACAGGTGACTTATAAACAAACTGAGCACCCTAGGGATGGACCCTAAAGTTACTGCTTGGGTTAGAAATTGGTTGGGTGGGAGGCGACAAAGAGTACAGGTAAATGGGGCCCACTCTGAGGAGAAGGATGTTACCAGTGGTGTGCCCCAGGGATCTGTCCTTGGTCCGATTCTTTTTAACATCTTTGTTAGTGATATAGCGGAAGGGCTATCGGAGTAAGGTTTGCATCTTTGCGAATGATACCAAAATCTGCAATAGAGTAGACACCCAGGAAGGTGTAGATAACATGAGGCGGGATCTAGCTAAGCTTGAAGAATAGTCTAGAATTTGGCAGCTGGGATTTAATGTTAAAAAATGTAAGGTCATGCATTTGGGCTTCAGCAATCCAAGGGAGCAATATAGTATAGGGGGTGAAGTACTTTTTTCCACTAAAGAAGAGCGGGACCTAGGCGTGATTGTGTCTGATGATCTTAAAGTAGCTAAACAAGTAGAAAAGGTGATGGCAAAAGCTAGAAGGATGCTTGGGTGCATACGGAGAGGAATGGCTAGCAGAAAAAAGGAGGTGATAGTGCCTCTGTATAAGTCTTTGGTGCGACCTCATTTGGAGTATGGTGTGCAATTCTGGAGACCGCACCTTCAAAAGGATCTGAGCAGGATGGAGTCGGTGCAGAGGGTGGCTACTAAAATGGTTAGTGGGCTTCATTATAAAGCATATGAGGACAGACAAGGATCTTAAAATGTACACCTTAGAGGAGAGACGGGATATGATTGAGATGTTTAAATACCTCCGTAGCATAAATGTTCAGGGAGAGAGCCTCTTTCAATTGAAAGTAAGTTCTGCTATGAGGGGACATGGGATGAGGGTGAAGGGGGATAGATACAGGAGTGATATGCGGAAATATTTCTTTACGGAAAGAGTAGTGGATCCATGGAATAGTCTCCCAGTGGAGGTGGTAGAGATGAGGACAGTAACTGAATTCAAAAAAGCATGGGACAAACACAGAGGATCTCTAAAGGTAAAAAGGGAACTGTTGTAGTTGTTGATATGGAAGGACAGACTAGATAGGTCATGTGGTCTTTTTCTGTCATCATATTTCTATGTTTCTCCTCAGATGATCAGGCAAGGTCCCCAATGCCATCAAAATAGAGAAATCAAATCCCTGGTGGTCTAGCGGCCCTTGAACCCCTCCACCCCACCCCAAATTAAATCAAAATAAAATAACCTGGTGGTCTAGCAGCCCTAAATCCACCACCCCCACCCGGTACCTTAAAATAAGCAGGAGCGCTGCCTATGCGCTCCCACTCTGAGTCTGCCATCTTGAAAAATGGTGGCGCCTGGCCCTGCGTGGTGCATCCTTGGATGTACCGGGTGGGTTAGACTGCCATATAAGGCATAGTCTTCTTTATATGGCAGTCTGACCACCAGTTTATTTTATTTTAATTTGGGGTGGGGAGTTTCAAGGGCCGCTAGATCACCAGCTTATTTTATTTTAGTTGGGGGTGGGGGGGTATAGAGGCCACTAGACCACCAGGTAGTCAGTTTCTGTCAGGACACAGATCCCCAACAATATTTTGATGGCATCGGGTGCTTTTCCCGATGCCGCAATCGTCCCTGATGCCATCGAAATATTGTCGGGGCTGATATGTAAATTAGCCACATGGTGCCCGTTTCTCTGGGAGAGCATGCCAAGCTAGCACTAACTTTTTGTGCGCATGTGTTTGGCTTGCTCTCCCAGTTCAATGCTGCGGTGGTTCATTTGCATGCGTACAGTTACCGCATCCTTCATTTGCATACCCTATTCTTGTTATATTGTGCGTTAAAAGATGTGCATTGTCAGGCACGTAAAAAGTTGATTGAGCATGTGTCTAGCACCAGTTTTCTGTAGTGGCCAGAAAGGTAGCATTAGTACGCTCCATCAAGGACGGAAATTGTCCAGGAGCATCACAGCAAGATTGAAGGGAGACTGTGTCAGAAGATGAAAGAATAGTTTGTTTGGGGGGGCTTTGGCTGGTCTACAGTATATGCACTATTAGGGGCAGGAGCCAGGCCATCTCAGTGAAGATAAACAGTGGCCTCAGTCTGGCTGCAAGATGTGTCAGGGCACTACTGAATATCACATAGTAGTGCCGGGGATTTCTTTCTGTTGGGAAGTCTGGCCTGGTAGACTGTGCCAAACCTACTCTCTTGCTCACTGTGAAGCCTCTGGATGAATTGGAAAGTGTCTCAGGGATGCTGAACTGGACCCATTTAGTAACCTGTTGAATCCTGAGGTCATTGTACAGTACCATGTGATGTGGTTCTGTAGCACAGAAAGTATGCCTTGTATCTCTGGCTACCGAGAATGATTTGTAAACTTGGGAAACAGATGGAAGGTACGGAAGGTACCAGAACCTACTGGGCAGAAGGAGCAACTTAACCAGCATTACAGAATAAAATGGGGTTGTGCAGAAGAATACAAAGGCCTGTATGCATTCAAACAGTTCTGACTACCAACCATACAGCACTGCAACAGTGGATTAATAGTAGAGCAGGGTGACTTGCCGCTTATAAGTAATTGCCCACCTTAACCATTTTAAAATTTACAACCCATTCTTATACCATGGACTGCCCGAAGAACAAACCAGTCTGTACTAGAGGAGATCAAACCTAAGCTTTCTTTAGAAGCTCAGATGACAAGACTTCGACTTTCATACTTTGGACACATCATGCGGAGAGAGAGATCATTAGAGAAAGACATCATGCTTGGCAAGATAGAAGGTCAACGCAAAAGAGGAAGACCAGCAATGAGATGGATCGATACAATAACAGCAGCTATGGGTACCAGTCTGTCAACAATGAGCCGCCTGACTGAAGATCGAACACAATTTAGGATAGCTATCCAGAGGGTCGCCATGAGTCGACTCCAACTCAACGGCACTTAACAACAACAACAACACATTCTTAATTTGTGGAGGCTGATTTGGTTACTGGAGGTTTCTTCTCCAGTGAAGTTTTATTTATTTATTATAAGAATAATATTTTTTTTATTTCATTAAATTTTTTTATATAATCTTATGCAGATACTGCTATGCTATGAACTCAGTTGTCAATGTGACTTATGGAAGCAGGGAAACACCCTTGCCCTGGGACAGTGCCTATGGCTATTGAAAAGCACCAGCAATTACTCTGTCCTAAATATAGTATAATGGTTGGGGAAATAAGAGGGTTTCACCACAGTCCACTCAGGGTTAAGAACGTGTGGGCCAATGGATAAAGTGGCATGTTTTCGCTCCAGTGCAGGATCAGACCCAGCAGTGAATTAAGGCGGCCGGGCACAGGTGGGGCGGCAGTAGGCCAAGGGTTAACCTGGGCAGGGGGCGGGCCGTGGTCACCTATATAAGTGAGGAGCGGGCCGCGGCTCGGCCTCTTTCCCCCCGCAGAGCAGCCGACGGAGAAGCGGCAGCGCGACTGAGGACAGGAGAGGCAAAGCGATTGAGCGCTGTGTTTTTTGCATTGGCTTACCAGTCCAGTTCCAGCGTCCTAACACGCGGCATCCGAGGCGCCTCAGGTACCAAAGGGCGTGATTCAGAAAAACGCGAGATTTAGACTGTAAGGCAAGAGGTGACACAGACACAGGCAGCCTGCTCTTGGTGCGCCGCAGCACTAATCCACTCGCATTGGGGGGGGGGGGTGAAACAACATGCAGGAAGTTGGCTGAAGCAGGGGAGTCAGACAGAGCTCCGATCTACGGGTCCAGCATGGGGTGGGTTGGGTCTCACAGGGAGGCTAGCGGTGCCCCAATTTAAAAAAAAAAAAGCCTCAAAACATTTAAGCACCCATGCTGAACCCCATTCAAAGGGATCGGTGTGAGGGATTGGTGTAGCGTGGCTCTGCATTTGGTGGCAATTTTATTCCGAGGCCGGAGACATCGGAGACCGTGTGGAGAGCAGTGCTGCTGGTCGGTGCCTCAAGAGCACATGTGGATGGGTGGACGGGAGCAGTCTTTTAAAAAAAAAAAAAAAAAGAGTAAGTGAAATAGCATATTAAGGGACACCCGGAGAGCACAGGAGACATGAGAGCACATGTAGATGGCCAGCCCGAGGCATGAGCTGATTACAAAAAAAAAAAAAAAGAGAAAAACAAGAGAAACACAGAGGGCTAGCATTGGCTATGGCTGCCATCTAGTGGACTCAAGTGGGATAGCAATCAATATAACACGCAGAGCTTAAATATTGGTGAGTGGAAACATGACAATGGATTCTCACATACAAAAAAAAAAAAGAAAGGGGGGGGGGGGGGAATTGAACAGGTAATTGAAATATCCAGTAAAAAAGAAATTCAAAAGCATAGTGCAGGGACAAAGCCAGAGACAAGTCTGGAAAGGGGTACGACAGTAATTATGAACAAGGGCAGAGTTTTAACATGCCTCCTCTCTTCCTCATTGCTTCTTCGTAGTACAATTGCTGTATACTATAGTAATGCCACGAAAGGTCACTCAGAGCAAAAATAAATAAATAAATACTTTACAATTTTAATTAGATAACAAAAAAGTACATACGAATGTAGTCCAGAACTGGTTATGGTTCAGAGGGGGTATTTCAATTTATGATAGGTAAATGGAAGGTGAATGACGCAAGCATAAAGAACATCCGGGATTAATTGCTACAGGGAGACCATTGTACTGACATGTTTTTCTTCTTCTTCCCGCTGTCCTCTTGCAGTATAATTGCTCTTTTATATTAGATATGCCACGGAAGTTCAGCCGAAGCAATTCAAGGGCCCGCCAAGGCCGGCAGAATGCAGAGAGTGGTCGCACAGAGAGTGGTCATGGCAGCATGAACGCGGCGATCACGGCGGAGAGGGCAACACGTGGAAAGGCAGAAAAGAGGGCACCCACAGCGGGAGCTAAGAGGAAGACGCGTAGCGAGGACGTCACGCACAGACACGCAACGACTAAAAGAACATCAGGTCAGGGCAAGAAGGCACTACCGCAAGCTCAGCCACCCACGCCGTCCACGTCCAACCAGGAGTTAGAGGAACTGCTGCGTATCATTCGAGAACAGGTGTCACAACATGGCCTGAGTGCTTTCAAGAAAAGGCTGGAAACTCCCAACACAGGGTCCGAGGAACCGCAAACGGCAAGCACCAGTACGGCAATTGGTAAGTCGGGGTCTGTAAGGGGAGCACTTGAATTGTCGTCTTCATCATCCGGGGAATCTACGTCTGACACGGACGGAGAGATGGCACTGGTAAATGTAATGCAGAATGCCTTAAAGAATTTCAAAAAGAACAAATTAAAAAGGAAGAACCCCTTAGCTAGAGTATGGACAGTGCACAGCAAGTTACCCAACCAGGCAAAAGAAAACCTGGAGGTTGGCACAGCCAGATCTGTGGCACTGGTAACCCTAGCTGCGGCACGGGGAGATCCGTGTTGTGGCGTGAGCTCCTTAGCCAGCGCAGTGCCGCGGAAGTTGAAAAAGTGCATTTGGTGCATTTGGTGGTGTTCCGAGAAATGGCCTAGCACCTGGCACTCTACGGGAGTCACAAGGGATATCACGTTTCTGGAGCTCTTTCCCATCATGGTAGCATTGTACATATGGGCCCCACGGCTAGTCAACAAAACAATCATATTCCACACGGATAATCTGGCAGTGGTACACGCGCTGAATAGGATTTGTGCCCAAACATCGGGGGTGGTGACATTGTTGAGACAAATAGTAAAGTTGTGCCTTTCACATAATCTGACTATTAGGGCGGAACATATCCCAGGTCAGCATAATAACCTTGCTGATGTGCTTTCTCGTTCCAAGATCCCGCTCTTCCGGGCACTCGCCCCCAAGACCGACACAGTCAAGACAGCCATCCTAGAACAGGTATGGGATTTTGGTCTGCCGAGGTTTGGCAGCTCTTAATGAGTTCGCTAGCGGAACGGATGAGGCAAAATTACCTGGCTGCGTGGGAAAATTTTCAAGCTTTCTGCGGAAAGAGGGGCGTAAAGGACACGGACGGTCTCACGACAGATTCGATCCTGCAGTGGATCCTACATTGCAAACGTAGCGGAGTCAAAAAATCAGCTGTGCAGACGCAACTGGCGGCAATCACATTTTTTGCTAAAGCACTGGGTAAGAGGAACCCAAGAACGGACTTCGTTATCACAAGGGTAATGAAGGGCTGGTCAGCGGAGCGGTCCGATGGTGAAGAGAGGTGACGTCCGACACACATCAAATATTAAAGAAACTTATAGCGGCCACGGGCAAAATATGTTTCGATGTATTTGAGACTCGGTTGTTCAGATGCGCCTTTTTATTTATTTATTTATTTGACATGAATTTATACACCGCTCCTTCCAGCAATCAGAAGCGGTCCATAGGGGACAAGACAAGGGAGTATGTACAGCACAAATTTAGAAATACAGTCTGATTAACGGTGGGGGAGACTAACAAACAAAAGATTACAGTTATACATTTGATTACCATATAAATTACAGATTGAACAACCAGAGAGGTTACAAAATTATACATCAAAATTTGCAATATATACAGGCATATTGGCAGAGAATATATACATATAAACATTTTTAATCATCATGGAAGTGAAACCTCAATGAAAATAGGATCATATGAAGCTTATGCTTATGAGGTAGGTGGGCAGAGTGGGAAGAGATAGGTGAAACCGGCTAGGTGATGTGGTAATGTGATTGGAACAGGTGTGTTTTAAGCTCTTTTCTGAAGACCTGTAGATCTTTGACCTGACGTAACTCGTGAGGCAGCTGGTTCCAGAGCATAGGTGCTGAGTACGTGAATGCCTGGTTGCTGGTCCGTTCTTTGACTGATCTTATGCTGCTGGGTACACAGAGTGTGTTCAGGTTAGCAGTCCGTCGGCATCTGTTGGCGGGCTGAGTGGTGATTAGGTTATCGAGAAATGAGGGGGCTATCTTATGGATAATTTTGAATGTCGTTATCAGCATTTTGTAGATTATTCTTGCTGGTATGGGGAGCCAGTGGAGCTCTATAAGAACTGGAGTGATGTGATCTGTCAGGCTCTTATTCATACTAATCCTGGCTGATACATTTTGTGCCATTTGTAGGATGTTTAGAGTTTTTTTCGGTAGACCTTGTAATATGGCATTACAGTAATCAAGGTGAGGAATGATGAGCGCCTGTGCTACTGTTCTGAAGTACTTTCTGAAGTACTTTTCCTGGGCGTTCTTCGGAGCGTTCAGGGTAGGGGAATTGGTAGCCTTGGCAAGTCGAGAGTCAGCCGAAGGGGGCATTAGGAAGATGGATGTTAGCATGCAGGGCGGGTCACTGGTATTATACGTCCGCAAGTCAAAGATGGATACCGAAGGAAAAGGTGCTTGGGTGAGGCTAGCCCCGCTACCGGGGGACCCATCCTGCCCGGTTAAGACTTTTGCGGAGTACGAACAACTCCGCCCGGCAAGGGGCGAAAGGTGGTTGGTGCATGAGAACAGTGCCCCTCTATCGCGTTTCCAGTTTGCTAGAGTGCTTAAGCTAAGCTTGGAAGCAGTGGGTCTGGAAGCGCGCTTGTATGGCACTCACTCCTTCCGCATTGGGGCCACTTCCACGGCGGCCAATATAGGGATGACAAGGGAACAGATTATGAGCATTGGCAGATGGTGTTCAGACAGGTACAATCTTTATGTATGTCCAGTTTAACGCCTGCGAACTGAGCTGTGAATGTCGGCTAGGCTGATGCGGTTTAGTGTGCAGTGGGTATTTTCCAATATTGTAAAAGAAACTAATATTGTTTGGCTTAAAAAAATAAAAAGGGGGAACAAAGGGCTTTAGGTGAATAATGAAGAGAGGATGTTTGTATAGAATTCAATTATGCACCACTGACTATGTAATCTTGTGTCAATAATTCACATAGGTGTCTATCCCCCCCCCCCCCCCTGCTGGAATTGTGGATATGCAGTTTTTCCTTCGTTCACTGGGCGCAAAAGGGGACAAGGATCAGACCCCATTGGCTCAATCTAGGCTTACCAAAATCAAGAGTGTCGGTCGTGTGGATGGGCCGGCGAGGTATGGTGTGGGACCAGTTGCTGCCGTTCCTCCTGCAAAAAAAAGAGAGCAGGGGAAAAGCCATGGGCTATAGTGATCCACTTAGGAGGTAATGACATGGCTGGCACATGCAGTGTGGAACTAACAAAGAAAATGCAGCGGGACATGCGGACATTGGCGAATGCCTTCCCAGAGGCGTGGCTGGTATGGTCCCACATCATACCACGACGGGTGTGGAGGGGCGAGCGGTCACACCAGGCAGTCGAGAGAATGAGGAAGAAAGTGAACAGGTGGATGGCCCGTTTCATGGACGAAGTCGGGGGGTACAGCATCAGGCATGACCACATAGAGCAATTGGTTTTCCTCCAGCTCTCAGCACATCTTGAGGCCTCCCTTACTCTTCACCCATGGCAATCTGGTTTTCGTCCTGGTTATAGCACTGAATCTGTCCTTCTTTCACTCCTCAATGAGGTGCATGCTGCCCATGACCATGGTTCTCTCTCTCTTGCTGTCTCACTAGATCTTTCAGCTGCTTTTGACCTTGTTGATCATCACACCCTTCTATTTCGACTTTAGATGCCAGCCTTTCTGGTCTGGTTCTTCAGTGGTTCCGTCCTTTCCTGTCTTGCCGCTCTTTCTCTGTGTTATCCGGTACTGCTTCCTCCCCCTCCACCCCTCTCTCGTATGGGGTTCCCCAAGGTTCTGTCCTCTCCCGTTCTCTTTAACGTCTTTTTGGTCCCCCTCACTCTCCTGGTTCAACAATATGGTGTTTCCGCTCACTATTATGCTGATGACATCTTTCTCCTATACCATACCGATTCCTCTGCGCCAGACATTACCACTCTGAATGATTGTCTCTCCACCGCTGCCTCTTGGATTTCCTCCAACTTCCTTCACCTTAACCTCAAAAAAACTGCAGCGATCTGGTTCACCTTTGGGCACTCCCCTCCCCCTCTTGTACCGGTACTTTCTTCATCACCTATCCCCTTAGTCTCTTCCCTTGGGTATTTAGATGTTACTCTTGATTCTGACCTTACTTTCAAAGGTCATATTTCATCCGTTGTTCAACGTTCTTTTTTTGCATTAAAACAACTCTGTGCTATCCGTCCTTTTCTTTCTTCTTCCTCTATGGCTACTCTACTCTGCTCACTAGTTCTCTCGCGCCTGGACTACTGTAATGTCTGCTTAGCTGGTCTTCCTCAATCTCAACTTTCCTGCATCCAACGCATCCAGAATACAGCTGTTCGCATCCTCTCCCATGCATCCCGCTTTGATCATGTTACCCCCCTTCTCATCCACCACCATTGGCTTCCTGTCTCATATCGCATACAATTTAAAATTCTTATCTTTGTGCACAGAACTATCCACACTGGTGTTCCACTATACCTTGCAGATCAGATACATCTTCACACTCCTCACCGTTCTCTCCACTCTATACACTCCAACCGCATGTTCCTCCCTTCCCCATCCCAGGCCCATCTAGAATCCACACGATCCTTCACTTTTTATTTCCTCGGGCCTCGCCTCTGGAACTCGCTACCCCCTGCCCTCCGATTAGATCCCTCTTTCAAATCCTTCAAAACCCAATTAAAAGCACACCTTTTCTGTATGGCATTCAATCTCCCTCTCCCCTCCTCTCCCCCTGCTTCTCTCCTTCCTCAAAGAACAACATAATTAATCTCTTTTTTGTGTTTCTTGGCTGTCCTGTTTTCCTCTTTTCTGATCTCTGTCCTTTTCTCCTCCTTTGCAACTTTTAAATTGGTGTTCTCTTTCTTTTTCTGCAGCATTTTATGATTTTTATGATTGTAAACTGCTCTGACACTCTGTGATGGGTGGTATATAAAGTTTTAAATAAACATAAACATAAACATTGAAGAACACTGCCCCAGTTTGTATCGCGCCGATGGAATACATCTATCGGAAATTGGGATGGATGTGTTCCTGTGTGCCATACAAGACATGGTCGAACGACTATGGCAGAAACAGGAGTTGGCCACGGCTGTAGAGCAGGGTGGGCCCCACACGACAAGCGAGGAGTCGCTGCCATGTGGGGTTGGCAGGAGACCTAGGGCCCCATAGGAGAGAGCGCACAGCCCAGACATGGGGGGAAGGGGGAATGGTCATAGGGGAGATGACATTCCCCTCCCAGTGGTACACAGAGGCGACGCAGGAGCAGTGTGTAGAGGGCCTCCCTACGCTTTCACGGCAGGGGGGGCGAGGGACGGACAAATATGAGAATTAATAACGGAGCCCTGCTGCCGACATTTGACAGGTCGTGGGCAGAGGCAGATCGGGACACTGCTGCGAATAGGAAGGGAATCTTAAGGCCTGTTCTAATGGCAGGCGGACTCTTTTTACCTAATATATGATAATTTGGACTGGGAGGGCAGTGGGGAAAAGGCTTGGACGGCATTTTCTGACATCCCTGCCAGCCATCATAGGATACAAAAAATATATTTGGTCCTTGCGGGGTGAATTATAATTGACAAACAGTAAAATATCACACCAATTTAACAAATTTCTTTAGTGGAAAACAAATTTCATATGGACATCTAAACGGTGTAAATACTAGGGTTAATGTCAGCACCAGCGTTGAAAATTATGTTAGTAAGTGATGTTGTTAATAGACCAGGGGGTTTCAGCTTCACACCGCGCTTTAAATGCTTTTCAAAGAGTTTGTTTGAGCATTAGCGCTTCAATAACATCAGCAACCACCCTGGAATGCAAGAAATGTTTTTAAGCTTAACACCCGTACTGCCGTCACCAATTAATATGAGGAACTACTGGGAAGATGTTTCTTTTGTTATTACTTATTTCATTATAAAAAACCCTATTGTTTCTAAAACTCTTCTTCAACTGCTCAATTAATAGTCCCAGGTTTCTCTGTTGTTCCAATATAAACACCAATCTTCGATGCCAACACCAATCTTCTTTGAACAAATGTCCAGCAAAACTATTGCACAAAATTTTTTTAAAAGCTGTATTTCATCAAAAAGCCTTGGCTCGGAAATGTATTTAAGATCCGAAGACTTATCTGAAGACTTTTCTTCTCAGGAAAATAGCCAACTGCTTATGATTCATTTTCAATGCCTCTACGCTTTAACTGGCGCCCTCTTAGCGTTTCACTCCATGTCAGAGTTTCTTCAGGGTGGTTGCTGATGTTATTGAAGCGCTAATGCTCAAACAAACTCTTTGAAAAGCATTTAAAGCGCGGTGTGAAGCTGAAACCCCCTGGTCTATTAACAACATCACTTACTAACATAATTTTCAACACTGGTGCTGACATTAACCCTAGTATTTACACCATTTAGATGTCCATATGAAATTTGTTTTCCACTAAAGAAATTTGTTAAATTGGTGTGATATTTTACTGTTAGCCATCATAGGATAGCACGGGATGTGCCTCTTAGGGGAGAGTGGAGATAGCTCTAGGAAATGGAAATGTACTAGTTGTTGTTAACTATGGTGTGCAATGTGGAAATTGAATTATATTGTAATGTTCTAAGAATATGCAGCTATGCTGTGGTCAACAGTTTTTACTGTTATTTCCAAATGTTGTTTCCAAAATGTTGTCAAATAAACAAATAATGTTTTTGGTGTTCAACTAACTAGTGCCCGCCAGATATGTCCTGAGAAAAGGGTGGGGCTGGGGTAGGGGAGGTGGGGGGAAGGAAATAGGATTGGCTACCCAAGGCCATAATGCTGGTTACCCCGGCTGAGGAATTCCTCCATCAGGGCGAGGAAGTATGGGAACCAGGCTTGCCTCACCCAGTTGGGTGTTATGAGGATGGCATTGGCCCCTTCCTCCAAAATCTTAACCAACACTCAAGTGAGAAGAGGGAAGAGAGGAAAGGCACAGAGAATCTCCCAGTTCCAAGGGATTGCAAAGGCATTGTGTGCATAATGCCTGGAGCTGGGGCAGATGAACAAAACAATGGGCACTTTGCGTTTTCCGCTGAGGCGAAGAGGTCTATGTGCGGAGTGTCCCAATTGTCTAAGATGTGCTGAATGATTGTGAGATTGAGGGATCACTCATGGGGATCCAAGTGATGACTGAGGGAGTCTGTCAATTGATTCTGTAGCCCTGATAAATACATGGGCCACAAGGTAGTTTCCAGTGATCAGGCGAAGAGCCAGAAATGGGCCGCTTCACAGCAGAGGCGGAGGGAGCCCCAAAATCCCTGCTTGTTGATGTACAACATGGCAATTTGGTTGTCTATCTGTATCAGAAGGATCCGATGATGCCCCCATTGTTGGACAGCGGTGAGTGCATACAGAACTGCGCGGAGTTCTAGGACACTGATGTGTAATGTGTGTTTGTGGGACAACCAGACTCCTTGTGTGGTGAAGTAGAGTAGATGTGCTCCCCATCCGTGAGGGGAAGCATCAGTAGTGAGGGTAAGTTAAGGCAGCGGGACCTGGAAGGGGAAGCCCACATTGAGGTTGGATGCCATGGTTCACCATTGGAGCAAGCTTCAAAGAGCAGGTGAGGTGATGAGATATACAGGAACCTTCAGTGAAGGGACTGCAAGTGTTGGATCCAATTGAGTTTGAGGTACCATTGTAATGGTCACACATCAGCTACACTAGTGGAAGGACGTGAACAAAGACTGCCATGTGGCCTAAGAGGCGAAGTATGAAGTGCGTTGAGGCCCAGGTGCATCAGAGCAGACGGGTGCTGAGTTAATATTGTTGTCCGGAAGGTACACTCTCCCTTATCACGGTGTCTATGGGGGCACCTATGAAGGGAAGAATCTGATGAGGCGCCATATATGACGAGTGTTAACGAGGAACCCCAAGGCCTGCAAGGTCTGTTCAGTAGTGTTGACGACCAGCAGTGCCTGATTTCTGAAGACGGCTGAGACCAGCCAATCATCGAGACAGGGGTAGATGCAGAGGCCCTGGCAATGTAGGTGGGCTGTGACTACTGCAAGACATTTTGTGAAGACATGAGGAGCTGACGACAGACCAAACAGCAGTACTCTGTATTGGTATTGTTGACAATGGAATCTGAACTGTAGGTATTTCCACTGTTGAGGGTGGATGGGGATGTGGGTATAGGCATCTTTCAAGTCCAGAGAGGCTAGCCGGTCGTTTCTGTGTAGTACTGGGAGGATGGTGTAGAGGGAGTGCATTTTGAACTTCTCTTGTTTGATGTGGAGGATGAGATTGCGGAGGTCCAATAAGGGTTGCATGCCTCTGGATTTCTTTGGAATGGGAAAGAACTTCGAATAGAAGCCCTTGTTGCTTTGAGAGGGTGGTACAGGCTCTATGGCTTGGTTGTGTAACAGTTGAAGGATCTCTTGTTGAAGGATTGGAAAGTGATGAGCTGGTATTCTCCCTTTGTTTAAGGCCGAGAGGTGATACTAGGGTACTGTGCAGAAATTGATCCTGTATCCCACTTGAACAATGTTGAGGGCCTAATGGTCTGTAGTGATGGACTGCCAAGCCTTCCTGAAGTGATGTATTCTGTCCCCTACTGGAAGGTAGCCAAAAGGTCAGGTTGGATTTGCTGGTGGGGGCTGAGGTGGCTGGTTGTTGTTTCCTTTCATGTGGTCACAATCTTTGGCTGTATAAGGACCCACAGCCCTTTGTGGCAGAGGCTGGGAGTACATGTGGAATCTCATGTGAGGGTAAAACTGCTGGAAGTACTGGTAATGGCAGGCCCTGCAGAACTGGGGGGGGGGGGGGCTTTTCCCGCTGGAATCAGCTGGTTGTGCCGCATGTTCTCACAATGAGGATGAATAATTCTTGACCTCAGAAACCGTCTCCTGCACCTTGGCGCCAAATAAACTGTCACCCTGACATAGTGCATCTGTTAAGCAATCTTGCAGGTCCTTTCTTATGCCTGAAACTCATAGCCAGGCAGTTCATGTAGCTGCGGCACCAGGGCAGTTGAATCATATGCATCATAAGTGGAACGGATGATGTGGTACAGTGACTCATGTAGGTTATCCTGAATGTGTGCTCTGTCTTCCCCAATGAAACTTCTACAAGGTCCAGTTACTTGAGAAGGTTGTGGTGATAGTGCAGGATCTGTAATTGATGGCCCATGACCTGCATAGCTAGAAGCGTGCTCTGGTAGACCTTTCTGACCACAGCGTCCAAGGTGCGCTGTTATTTTCCTGCTGGCGTTTGCGCTGCAGACTTTGTACTCTTTGACTTTTTAAGAATAGCCTCAGAGACCACAAACCGATGTAGTAACTGCTGGTGGTGAAAACCTAGGACGGGGAGCACCCTATAACGCAGGTCGAGGTGCCTGGAGGTGGCACTTATGGAGGTTGGGTTGGACCAGATTAAGAACTGAACTGGAAGAGCTGGAACCTCCTTCGGGGTGCATCAGGATTGAAGAAGAGACTGAAAATCCCTTCTCTTGGTGGGGATTTGGAACTCATTGAGGGCTAGTGCCTGAGAGACCTTCTGTAGGAATTTCGGGTACAAATAATCTTCCGGCAGCTCCTTGGGAACATCCCTTTCCTGTGGGATAGAAAGGCTATCGTTCTCCTGTAAGAAGGATATAGCCTCCCAGGAATGGTGCAATTTGCAATGCACAGTATCAGGAAAGCATGGTTACTCACCTGTAACAGGTGTTCTCTGTGGACAGCAGGAATCAGTTCTCACATATGGGTGACGTCGACGCCAATGGAGCCCCGCAGAAGTATCTCCCCAGCTTTCAAAGAAAGCCTTTGGGAGATGCCACCAAGCATACGCTCAAGGGTGCCATCTTGCCTCAGTCTCATGACATAGCTAAGACGGCAAAAAGTAAAACATCAAGGAAGCAACTCCATGGGGAGGAGGGAAAGTTGCAAGGACTGATTCCTGCTGTCCCCGGAGAACACCTGCTACAGGTGAATAACCATGCTTTCTCTGAGAACAAGCAGGAAGTCAGTCCTCACATATTTATTTAACAGGTTTTATATACCACTTTATCATTTCAATCAAAGCAATTTACATTGTAACTTAAACTTGGTAATGTGCCTATTATATAGACTCCCAACACCACACCATGAAGCTCTCGCTGACGTTTTGGGAACCTTCTCCTCCACTGCAGCTAAGAAATTCCAGATAATTCTGGGAGATTTCAACCTTAACTCCATTCCACACACACAGGCAACCTCCTTCTTAGAAGCTATGGACCAGCTCGGATATAACCAATTAATTCAAGAAGAGACCCACAATAAAGGAAATTCCTTAGACTTGATATTCTTTCCTAAAAAGTCACGGCAATTAGAAATTGGACAACCCAAAACCCGTATAACACAAGTGCCATGGTCCGATCACCATCAAATTCAGATCACCATATATCCATGCCCTGCAACAGACAAATTAGATTCTGACTCTCCTAAGCAACAACGAAGAAAATTCCAAAACTCAACAAGGAAACTCTGATAAGCTCGCTTGACGAACACATAACCCTTGACAACACCGATATTGAAGACCTAATACAACAATGGTTCTCTACAATTGAAGCCAACTCTAAACCTATATGGAAGTCATCAGCCAGACCGACAAGAACAAAAACAGAACCTTGGTACACAACACTGCTGCACAAAATGAAAAAGGAGTTAAGAAAATCGGAGAGGAAATGGAGACGGACCAAGACTGACCGTTGCAAGATGGAATACCTAGAGCTCCTAGCCAAATACAAAAACGAGACCAGCATTGCCAAAAAAGCGCATCACACCAAAGTACTCAACAAGGCCATTAACAGACCTAGAGAGCTGTTTGAGCTAGTAAAGTCGCTCACAAAGCCCTTGCCTGAACTTAACTGCAATGGAAAAATAAATGCCCAGGACCTGGCTGATCACTATGCTACCAAACTAAATCCCCCTAACCGTCCTCTCCAAACTCAGAATGTGATTGCTACATGCCCAAAGCTGCCAGACAGTAAGAACGCAAGCTTTCAACTGAAAGAAGGATGGTCTACTTTCCATACGATTGATGTAAAACTAATCATAAATACCATCTCAAACCTTCACACTACGACATCTCTCCTAGACCCATGTCCTGCAGAATGGATCAAATCTACTAAAGATGAAATTTCGCATCTGATAACGCACATAGTCAATCAATCTCTGCAGCAAGGTATCATGCCTGCTCAACTTAAAAGATCTCTAATTCGGCCTATATTGAAAAATAAAGTTCTCAATAAAGAAGATCCTACTTCCTACCACCCAATATCTAGCATATCCTTCCTTGCAAAGATTATCGAGAAAGTAACGCAGCAGCAACTTCAAGACTACCTAGACGATAACAAAATACTTGACGAACATCAATATGGTTTTCGACCCAACCATGGTGTCGAAACCCTACTCATAGCTCTTCTAGACAACCTCATCAAAGGTCTGGAAGACAAAAACAAGATGTTCATACTAATATTCATAGATATATCAGCTGCGTTTGACACAGTACATCATAAAATACTCTTGCGCAGACTTGAGACGATAGGTATAACAGGCACACCGTTAAAATGGTTCAAGTCATACCTAACAAATAGAATGCAACAGGTATGCTTCAATAATGAGCAAGCAAAACCTTTCCCTCAAACCCAAGGTATACCTCAGGGCTCAGCTATCTCCTCCCTGTTATTCAACGTCTACATCCAGACAGTATGTACAATTTTCCAAAAGCATAGTATCAGATACCACCTATATGCAGATGACATTATGATGTACACACAACTTGATATAAACAATCCTAATTTCAAACAATTAGAAGAATGCCTAAATGAGCTGCAAAAATGGCTCCAATGCAACAATATGTCTATAAATCACAAGAAAACTGAAGTGATGTTCATATCAGGAAAACAAGATTTCAAACCTCCTGCATTTATCACCCTGAACGGCAACACCTATCACTCTAAAAATGAGATTAAATATCTAGAAGTACTAATCGATGCTAACCTAAAAATGGACAAACACCTCCGGATAACAAATAGAGCAATATTTCACAAGCTGAGAGTTCTACAACCCATACGTAGCATCATTGACCACTCGGACTTCAGAACAGTAGCACAGGCGCTCATCATTCCTCACCTTGATTACTGTAATGCCATATTACAAGGTCTACCGAAAAAAACGCTAAACATCCTACAAATGGCACAAAATGTATCAGCCAGGATTATTATGAATAAGAGCCTGACAGATCACATCACTCCAGTTCTTATAGAGCTCCACTGGCTCCCCATACCAGCAAGAATAATCTACAAAATGCTGATAACGACATTCAAAATTATCCATAAGATAGCCCCCTCATTTCTCGACAACCTGATCACCACTCAGCCCGCCAACAGATGCCGACGGACTGCTAACCTGAACACACTCTGCGTACCCAGCAGCATAAGATCAGTCAAAGAACGGACCAGCAACCAGGCATTCACGTACTCAGCACCTATGCTCTGGAACCAGCTGCCTCACGAGTTACGTCAGGTCAAAGACCTTCAGGTCTTCAGAAAAGAGCTTAAAACACACCTGTTCCAATCACATTACCACATCACCTAGCCGGTTTCACCTATCTCTTCCCACTCTGCCCACCTACCTCATAAGCATAAGCTTCATATGATCCTACTTTCATTGAGGTTTCACTTCCATGATGATTAAAAATGTTTATATGTATATATTCTCTGCCAATATGCCTGTATATATTGCAAATTTTGATGTATAATTTTGTAACCTCTTTGGTTGTTCAATCTGTAATTTATATGGTAATCAAATGTATAACTGTAATCTTTTGTTTGTTAGTCTCCCCCACCGTTAATCAGACTGTATTTTCTAAATTTTGTGCTGTACATACTCCCTTGTCTTATCCCCTATGGACCGCTTCTGATCGCTGGAAGGGGCGGTGTATAAATTCATGTCAAATAAATAAATAAATAAACAGGGATATTGATAACCTGGATTTTTCTGAGGCAATGGAGGGTTAAGGGACTTGCCCAAAGCCACAAGGAGAGCTAGTGGGAATCAAACCCTGGCCTCTGGGTTCCCAAGCCAGTGCTCTTAACCATTAGGCTACTCCTCCACTCCATATGGGACTCCCTAGCTACAGGCTACCAAAAGCTTGTAGGAAAGCACGGATGTCCCCAAGTTGAGCCTTGAGCATCAGCAATCGAGTACAAGGACATAGAATCCCGAATGGCCAGTGTGTCCAGTGAGGAACCAGCACTCCGGCAGCCTGAACACAGAAGGGTCCGAGGGTAGGAGTTGCCTAAACCCTGAATATTACAGCTTGGCGAAAGGCGCTGTCCCACTGGGACTTCCTCTCCAGGCATTATTGAGCTGTGAAGCTATGGACCGAAGGCCAGGTGGCAGCTCGGCAGATGTCTATCATCAGGATGGAGCACAGGCTTCCCACAGAGGCTGCCAAGGTCCTGATGCTGTGTATCATGACCCAGCACTCCAGCGAGAGCCCAGCCTGCTCATAGGCGAGGGCAATGAAGTTCACCACCCAGGTAGACAGAGTCCACTTGGTCACTGCCTCCCCCAGCCAACTGGGGTCAATGGAAGCGAAAAGCTGTGAAGCTTTGCGGTGGCCCTGGGTACACTGAAGGTAGAAGGACAGGGCCCTCTTACAGTCCAGAGTATGGAGGATGGCCTCCATCCTGCTGGTATGGGCCCACAGGAAGAAGGTGGGGAGCACCACCTCCTGATGGAGGTGGAATGGAGACACCACCTTTGGAAGGAATTTGGGGTGCGTGTTGAGCATGACCCTGTTCTTGTAGAACCTCGTGTAAGGCGGCTCCGCCACCAAGGCTTGTAGATCACTGACCCTGTGAGCGGATGTGAACGCCACTAGGAAGATGACTTTCCTTGAGAGATACCACATGTGGCAGGTAGCCAGAGGCTCGAATGGTGGCCCACTGAGCAGTGACACCACGTTGAGCTCCCATTCCGCCACAGGTGGGTGGATGGGGGCTTGGACAACAGAAGGCCTCACAGGAAGCAGGTTATGAGAGGCTGCACAAAGAGGGGCTTACCCTCTATGGGGCGGTGTTGCGCTGCAAGAGTACTCAGGTGCACCTAGATGGAGTTAGATTTGAGCAAGGCTTGCGACAGGTGAAGCAGGTACTGTAGCACCAGCTGCACCGGGCACGAGAACAGATTCACCCATAACTCCACGCATCATACCAAAATCCTGTGCCATTTGAAGGCACAGGCTCACCTGGCTGAGGTCTTACAGGAGGCCAAGACAACCTCCTCCACCTCCCCCAGGAGGTTGAAAGAGGACAAGGCTACCTTTCAACAGCCACTCTGTCAACAACAGAGACCAAAGGTTGGGGTTCAGGAGCGAGCTCTCCTCCTGGGACAGTAGCCCTGGAGCATTCCCCAGAGAGACTGGGACCTCTGCAGAAAAGTGAAGAAGTAATGGGAACCACGGTTGCCGGGGCCACTGTGGGGCCACCAGGATCAGCGATACCCTGTTGCGAAGAGCCTTGAAAAGGATCTTGGCGATCAATGGCATAGGCGGGAAGGCGTACAGAAGGCCCTCTGACCACAAGATGAGAAAAGCATCTGCAGCCAACTGGGACAGGTGGGGCTGCTGGGAGCAGAAGTAGGGCAATTAGGTCTACTAAGGGTCCCCCAGAGCTGTAAGAGCTGGTTGGCCACACTGGGATCCAGCCACCACTTGTGCAATCAGCCTTAGGAGCATCCCTTGGTGGATCGCATAGGAGCAGAGAGCCACTGCTCTCAGGGAACAAGTCCGTTCTCTAGAGGCTAGAGTAGCAGACCTGGAAGACATAAGAAAGACAGAGGAGTACATGGACGAGACCTACAGGGATATAGTCCTGAAGTCCCACCTCCAGTCTGGCAGCATCCCTGTTGCCATGGAGGAGAGAGGTCACGAGATAGGAGAGCATCACCATGGTGTGGCAGGACATGATCCTGTAACTAGGACCTGTCCTCCAGGTGATGTAAAACCCTCTCACACTGAGGACGTTTCTCCAGGGCCATGTGCCCATGAGGGAAGGGTTAGGACAGCTGTTATAGTTGGTGATTCAATCATTAGGCATGTAGATAGCTGGGTGGCTGGTGGACATGAGGATCGCCTGGTAACATGCCTGCCTGGTGCGAAGGTAGTGGACCTCACGCACCGCCTAGATAATATCTTAGATAGTGCTGGGGAGGAGTCTGCTGTCTTAGTACATGTCGGTACCAATGACATAGGAAAATGTGGTAGGGAGGTTCTGGAGGTTAAATTTAAGCTTTTAGGTAGGAAGTTGAAATCCAGAATTTCCAGGGTAGCATTCTCCGAAATGCTTCCCGTTCCACGTGCAGGACCCAAAAGGCAGGCAGAGCTCCGGAGTCTCAATGTGTGGATGAGATGATGGTGCAAGGATGAGGATTTTGGATTTGTTAGGAACAGGGGAACATTCTGGGGAAAGGAGGGGCTCTTCCGAAGGGATGGGCTTCACCTTAACCAGGATGCAACCAGACTGCTGGCATTAACCTTTAAAAAGCAGATAGGGAAGCTTTTAAACTAAAAAATAGGGGAAAGTCGACAGTCGCCCAACAGCGCATGGTTCGGAAGAAGGTATTCTTGAAGGATATTACCAAAAGCAACGAGGTTCCAAAAAAGAGTAAAGTAGCCCAAATGCCCTTGAGTATGCTGCAGACAGAGCGTAAAGATTCCAAATTACCCATGCCTACCAATAGCCAGATTAATATTAATAAAATACAGTCTCTAAAATGCTTGTATGCAAATGCTAGAAGTCTAAACAATAAGATGGGAGAGTTAGAATATATAGCACTAAATGAGAGGTTAGATATGATTCCAATCTCAGAGACATGGTGGAAGGAGGACAACCAGTGGGACACTGTGATACCTGGATACAAACTATATCATAATGATAGAACTGATTAAATTGGTGGAGGGGTTGCGCTCTGTTAGAGAGGGCACTGAGTTACAAAGGATTAAAGTTTTGCAGGAAACAAAATTTGCTGTAGAATCTCTATGGATTGAAATTCCATGTATGAAGGGGAAGTGATGGCAGTGGGGGTGTACTATCGACCGCCTGGCCGGAGTGAACAAATGGATGATGAAATGCTCAAAGAAATCAAGGAAGCTAACAAAAGTCACAGCACAGTAATAATAATGGGTGATTTCAATTACCCCGGTATTGACTGGGTCAGTGTCACGGCAGGACATGCTAGGGAGATTTATTTATTTATTTTATTTATTTAACATGTTTTATATACCGTCTTTCTACAAATCAAAACGGTTTACATAGAACAATAAAAGGCAGTATATTTCAACTGTTTACAAGGAACGAATAACAGGGTACAGAATAAAACAACATGAAAAACAAAATTATATTATACAATTAATTACAGTGAACAGTGAACAACTATTTACATATTTACATAAATAAATATAAATATAAATAAATATTTATATAAATAAATAAATATAAATATTTAAAGATTTACATAAATAAATATAAATATAAATAAACATAAATAAAGATAAAGTTTCTAGATGAAATAAATGACTGCTTCTTGGAGCAGCTGGTTCATGAAGCGACCAGAGGGGAAGCCATACTGGACCTAGTCCTTAGTGGAACACCAGATCTGGTGCAAGAAATAAGGGTGTTGGGGCCACTTGGCAATAGTGATCATAGCATGATCGTGTTTGATTTAATTAGTTGAGGAGGGATAGTTCAGAAATACACAGTACTACCTTTTAACTTTCGAAAGGGAGACTATGATAAAATGAGGAATATAGTTAAGAAAAAACTAAAAGGAGCGGTTGCAAAGGTTAAAGACTTATATCAAGCTTGAGTGTTGTTTAAAAATACTATCCTGGAAGCCCAGACCACCTGAATTCCACGCATTATGAAAAGTGGAAGAAAGTCCAAAAAACTGCCAGCATGGTTTAAAGGTGAGGTCAGAGAGACTGTTGCTGCCAAAAAAGCATCTTTCAGGAAATGGAAAAAAGAGCCAAATGACAAAAACTGGAAACAGCACAAGCACTAGTAAGTTAAATGCATAGCATTGATAAGGCAGGCAAAGCGAGAATTTGAGAAGGAACTTGCTACAGAAGCAAAAACACGAAATAAAGACTTTTTCAAGAACATTCGTAGGAAAAGGCCTGAGAGAGAGTCAATTGGACCGTTAGATGATAGAGGGGTAAAAGGGGCAGTAAGAGCAGACAAGGCTATAGCGGAGAGACTGAATGAATTCTTTGCTTCAGTCTTTACTGAGGAAGCTGTAGGGATGTTACCCAAGACTGAAGTGGTATTTAAAGGTGATACTGCAGAGGAATTGAGAGAAATATCACTACACCGGGAAGATGTATTACAACTATTTGATAAACTGAATAGTAGCAAATCACCTGGACCGGATGGTATACATCCAAGAGTGTAGAAAGAACTGAAATATGAGATTGCAGACCTGCTATTAGTAATCTGTGAACTTTCATTAAAATCATCTGTAATACCTGAAGATTGGAGGATTGCCAATGTAACGCCAGTTTTTTAAAAAAGGGTTCCAGGGGTGATCCGGGAAACTACAGACCGGTGAGCCTGACGTCAGTACCGGGGAAAATGGTAGAAACCATCATAAAAAACAAAATTACACAGCATGTAGATAGTCATGGCCTAATGGGAGACAGCCAACATGGCTTTAGACGAGGAAGATCTTGTCTTACTAATCTGATATGTTTTTTTGAAGGTGTGAATAAACAGGCAGACAAAGGTGAGTCGGTTGATATAGTGTATCTGGACTTTCAGAAAGCCTTTGACAAGGTCCCTCATCAGAGACTTTTGGCAAAACTAAAAAGCCATGGGATAGGAGGCAGTGTACTATTGTGGATCGGGAACTGGTTAAAAGATAGAAAGCAGAGGGTAGGGCTAAATGGCCAATTTCCCAAATGAAAAAAGGTGAATAGTGGAGTACCCCAGGGATCTGTACTGGGTCTGCTACCTTTTGACATATTCATAATTGACCTGCAAAAGGGAATAACTAGTGAGGTTATCAAATTTGCAGACGACACAAAATTGTTTAAAGTTGTTCAAACCTAAGAAGATTGTGGAAAACTGCAGGAGGATCTGGATAAATTGGAAGACTGGGCATCCAAATGGCAGATGAAATTTAATGTGGACAAGTGCAAAGTTATGCACCTAGGAAAGAACAACCCACACTATGGTTACACAATGGGAACCACCACCCAGGAAAAAGATTTAGGAGTCATCGTGGATAACATGTTAAAACCCTCTGCCCAGTGTGCAGCGGCACCCAAGAAAGCAAATAGTATGCTGGGTATCATAAGGAAAGGAATGGAAAATAAAACAAAGGATATTATAATGCCTCTATATCGTTCCATGGTGAGACCGCACCTTGAATATTGTGTGCAATTCTGATCACCTTATCTTAAAAAGGATATAGCGTTATTAGAAAAGGTACAGAGAAGAGCCACCAAAATGGTGAAGGGGATGGAAGGCTACTCCTATGAAGAGAGGCTACATAGGTTAGGGCTCTTCAACCTGGAAAAGAGACGACTGAGGGGAGATATGATAGAGGTCTATAAATTAATGAATGGAGTGAAACGGGTAAACACAAATCCATTGTTTATGCTATCAGAATATAGAAAGACTAGGGGACATGTAATGAAGCTACAGGGTAAACTATTTAAGACAAATAAGAGAAAATATGTTTTCACTCAATGTGTAATCAAACTCTGGAATTTGTTACCGGAGGATGTAGTAAGGGCTGTTAGTGTAGCTGGGTTTAAAAAAGGTTTGGACAAGTTCCTGGAGGAAAGATCCATAAACCATTATTAAAAAGGGACCCAGGATATCAATGCTTGACCCAATACAAGCATTGTGGAACCTGTGTTTCTTGGGGATACTGCTAGGTACATATGACCTAGATTGGCCACTGTTAGAAACAGGATACTGGGCTTGATGGACCCTGGTCTGACCCAGTATGGCATATCTTATGTTCTTATGCTTCCTGGCAGAGGGTGCGGGACCTCGTGCCCCATTGTTTGTTGATGTAGAACATTACAACGTGATTGTCTGTTTTGATCAACAACGACTGGTGCTGCAGACGGTGGCGGAAGGCCCAGAGAGCCCAGAATATGGGCCAGAGCTCCAGGAGATTAATCTCCTGCTGGCTTTTCGCCTTGGACCAACTGCACTGAGTTCAGAGTTCTTCACAATGCACTCCCCAGCCCAGCAAGGAGGCATCCGTAGTGAGGACCTTCTGGGGAGTGAGGGTCTGAAAGGGCATCCCCGCTTGAAGATGCTGTGTGGCCTGCCACCAGACAAGGGACTCTGCCAGCAGGCAGGTCAAGGACACTGTCTCGCATCCGGACCATGACATGTGCCCATTGGGCCATCCTCATGTGAAGATGGGCGCCTGGGTAACATGTACCATGGAGATGAAGGTAAGGCTGTGACTACCAGCAGGCATTTGGTGAAGATTCTGGGGGTGGAGGCCAGTCTGAAGGGCAGTACCTTATACTGGTAGTTGCTGCACCCCACCATGAATCTGAGACACTGCCTGTGGCTGGGATGGATGAGGATGTGTGTATAAGCATCCTTCAGATCCAAGGAGCATAGCCAGTCTCCCTGCTGGGGGTAAGGCAACAGTGTTCCAAGAGAGAGCATCTTGAACTTCTCCCTCACCAGGAACCTGTTTAGATCCTGCTGGTCCAGGATGGGCCGAAGGCCCCCTGGGATGAGGAAGTAATGTGAGTAGAACCCTTTGCCCCAGAGATGCTGGGGCACTGGTTCCACCACCCTGTCCTCGAGGAGACCTGCGAGTTCTTGCAATAGTAGATCTCGGTGAAGGGGTCCTGGGGGGCTCTCCTGGAAAGAAAGGGGGAGGTGTCTGTGCAAAGCCAAGAGAGCAAATAGAATGCTAGGTATCATAAGAAAAGGAAAGGAAAATAAAACAAAGGATATTATAATGCCTCTGTATCATTCCATGGTGCGACCGCACCTTCAATATTGTGTGCAATTCTGGTCGTCGTATCTTAAAAAGGATATAACGTTATTAGAAAAGGTTCAGAGAAGAGCCACCAAAATGGTAAAGGGGATGGAAGGATACCCCTATGAAGAAAGGCTAAAAAGGTTAGGGCTCTTTAACCTGGAAAAGAGACGGCTGAGGGGAGATATGATAGAAGTCTATAAATTAATGAACAGAGTGGAACGGGGAAATGTAGATTGATTGTTTACGTCATCAGAATATAAAAAGACTAGGGGACATGCAATGAAGCTACAGGGTAAACTATTCAAGACAAATAAGAGAAAATATTTTTTCACTCAACGTGTAATCAAACTCTGGAATTTGTTACCAGAGGATGTAGTAAAAGCTGTTAGTGTAGCTGGGTTTAAAAAAGGTTTGGACAAGTTCCTGGAGGAAAGGTCTATAAACCATCATTAAAAAGGGACCCAGGATATCACAGCTTGACCCAATACAAGCATTGTGGAACCTGTGTCTTTTGGGGAAACTACTAGGTATGTATGACCTAGATTGGCCACTGTTGGAAACAGGATACTGGGCTTGATGGACCTTGGTCTGAGCCAGTATGGCGTATCTTATGCTCTTATGTTCTTAAGGTGGAGGAGGTAATCCTCCTGAACTAGCTGGAGTGCCCAAGTGTCGGTGGTGATGGCTGGCCACCGGTGGGCAAAGAGGATCAGTGGCCTGCTGGCCTCCTGGGGGTGGAGAGACTATGCCCAAAGAGACAAAACCTCCTGCCAGGCTGGGCCGAGGCTGGTGCCTGGGGCTTGGAAGCCTTCTTCTTGCAAGGACTATGCCTGTGTCCCTTGACCTGATGATCCTGCTGGGGAGCGGCAGAGGCCTGATACTGTGGATAGTTTCTGTAAGCAGTTCCCTTCCTCGAGTAAGGGATTTTTTTTACTCGAGCCCTTCCGGCAGGGAAGGGTAGCAGTCTTCTTGGAGAGCCTGGTCCTCATCATGAACTCGATCTCCAACTCTGCAGCCTTATCATTGGTTTGTCAAAGAGAATCCCTGGCAGGGGATATCAACCAATTTGTCCTGAACCCATTGCTCTAGGTTGGACAACTGTAGCCAAGACTGGCGTTGGGCACGGATGCCTGCCATGGCCATGCTAGCTGCTGACTTGAAGCCATCATAGGCTGCTCGAGTCATAAACTTGGAGTACTCACAGATGGCTTTGGCCAGGTTCCGGAACCGCTGGAGGGGTTCCTCAGAAAGACCAGCCAAGAACCCAGCGAGCTCCTTCACCAGGTCCCTCAAGTACAGCTGATATGCCTGGAACTGGCTGATGAGCATTGAGCCCTGACAGCACTTTCTGCCAAGGGCATCCAGGGTGCGGGCCTCCCTACCCGGGGGCACCGAGGTGTTCATCTTCTGGATCTTGAGCAGAAACATGGCCGACTCCACCACCATGGACATGCAGCAGCTATGCTTTCTGGAAGTCCAGGCTCCAGCGGACTCGATACATTGAGTTGAGCCATCAGCTCACAATGGGCACCGACACTGGTGTTTCCCACATGCGGAGGAGCAGCCATTCCAGGATGGGTGGGATGGGCACTGCTTATTTATTTATTTGTTTTTATATCAGCAGAACCACCAACAATGCATACCACAGGATGAGACTAATCCGACGCCTCAAGCCCTTCCTCTCTCAAGAACACTTTCACACAGTATGCCAGGCATTAATAACCCCAATTCTAGACTTTTGCAACCCAATATACCTTGGCCTGACAAAACAAATTCTCAGGCCACTGTAACTGGCACAAAACACAGCAGCACGCATAATATCAGGCACCAAAAGACAAGAACACATCACCCCCACCCTAAAAGAACTCCACTGGCTACCAATCAGCTCCCGCATCAGATATAAGACAGTCATAAACATCTTCAAAATCAAACAACGCTCATCAGCTCTCAGCCTACACCCACTCATACAACCCGACAGCAGCACAAGACCAAGGAGGAGAGGCACAGCCAACCGTGTCAACACCCCCAAAGACTTCAACAAAACACGAAAGGACACCGAAAAATGAGCCCTCTCAAAAGCGGCTCCAAAAATCTGGAACGCACTCCCTGATGACCTAAGGGCAACATCAGACCTTAAGGACTTTAGGAAACTGCTAAAGATGACACTTTTCATTGAGCAGTATGGTGCTGGCACATAAACTGTACAACAGACAACACCCCAACTCACCAACTCTCCATCAAGACCAAATCACAGTATAGACGCAAAGCCCCGATGTACATAGTATTGTAGATAGCGCACATTGTAATTAGCTCACCATGAATCAACAACCATCTACACTCACACGCACACACTGCTCACTGCATGCGAACACTAAACACAAGACTTTATTGATTGTTGCTGTGTAAACCGCTTTGATTGAAGGAAAAGGTGGTATAGAAATATGTTTAAATAAATAAATAAATAAAATATACTGCTTTGTCATAGAAATCAGAGCAGTTTACATGGAACTTTAGAACTCCTGTGCAATGCAGTTTACAGGGAATGAGAAACATTTACATATAACAATTGTAATTAACAATAACAATAAATAATGTAACTATTTACATGTGTAGTATTCTTGTTACTATACAAAGGAGTGAGTGGTTTAACAGTGCAAAAATGGTGCTAGTCGCTATAATGTAGACTGGAGGAAGATATGAACTTAATTACTCACAATTATAGTATTCGGTGAAGATGAATATCTTGAGATGTTTTCTAAATTGGGTGAGATCTTTGGTTTCTCTTAGGGTATTGGGTATGTTATTCCAAAGGACAGGTGCGTAGAAGGGGAAAGCTCTGTTGGTGGTTGACTGATTTCTTTTCTTGCATTTTTTGGGATGGATAGTGTTTTTCAGGTTATCTCTTGTTGTCCCTGTGTATTGCTGCATGTTTATTAGTGTGCTGAAGTATGTTGGTGCAATGTTCCATATTATTTTATAAATATTAGTAAGGGCTTTGAATTTGATTCTTTAAAGAATCGGGAGCCTGTGGAGGTGGAATAGAATTGGTGTTATATGGTTGGATCTTTTGGCATGCATAATTGTATGTGCAACCGTGTTTTGAGCAAGTTGTAATGGTTTTAGTGTTTCTTGGGGAGTCCATGCTGTTGCTGTAGTCAAAGTGTGGGCAAATCAGTGCTTGGGCTACAGTGCCGAAGTTGAAGTGGGAGAGCAGTGGTCTCAGGTGCTGTACCATATTGGTTTTATGGTAAATTGCATGGGTGGTCATGTGGATGTATCTGGTCAGGTCAAGCTGCTGATCTAGGTAGATTCCAAGGTATTTTATTTCTTTTTTTATTTCCAGTGTTGCGTTGTTTACATGGAGTGAGTAGGGAGAGTTGAATGCTTTATTCCTAGTAATGATGAGTGCTTCAGTTTTCTTCAGGTTGACTGCAAAGTTGATAGAGTTGAGCCATGCATTGACGTCATTGAAGCAGTTGGTGATCTTCTTATAGGAGGGGTCTGAGGTGTCGAAGGTTGTGAATAACATTATATCATCTGAATAAATCCTGTAGTCGACATCATGAGATGGTATGATTTTGCAGATAGATTGGAGGTATATATTGAAATGTAATGCAGATAATGCAGATCCTTGGGGGACTCCCTGAAGTTGGGTGAATAGGTTGGATAGATTGTTGTTGAAGTGTATTTGTTGGTAGTGGTTGGACAGGTAATTTTGGAACGATTGTAGAGTGGTGCCACCTATGCCAATGTGCCTTAGGCGGTTGATTAGGATATTGTGATTTACAGTATCAAATGCCGAGGATATGTCAAGGAAAATGAGGATTAATGCATGTCTCATGATGTCAATTCCTTGTAAGATTGTGTCAAGTAGAGTCTCAACACCATGATGTGCTCTAAATCCATATTGATGGGGGTCAAGTGGGGCACTTGTCGATGAAGTCTTGGAGTTGTAATAGGATTGATTTTTCAATGATTTTGGATAGGAATGGTAGGCTAGATATTGGTGTGTAAGATGTGGGGCAGGATTTATTTAGGGTGTTCTGTTTCAATATGGAAGCTCTTTTTGGGTTATTTGGTAGCTGACCTTGGGATAGAGAGGTTGACTATACTTTGTATATATGGTATGAGTTCTGATTTTGTTGATTTGATCCAGCTGACAGGACAAGGATCTATGACTGAGGTACTGGTATTCAATGATTTGATGCAGTGATCTATCTGATCTTTGCTTGCTGGTGAGAATGAGATCCAGATTGGAGGGCTGGTTGGTCCCGGGTCATAGAAGGTTGTGTTGCAGATCGACTTGATGCTTGATTTTTCTATGTAGTAATCTGTGAACTGTTGAGCACTTATGTTACTGACTGCTGTGTTTTCAATACTTGTTTTTTTAATTAGGTTTTGGATTATTTTTTTTATTTTTTTTATTTTATACATACATTTATATACCGCATCTTCCAAAGTTCAGTTGCGGTTTACAGTGAACAACAATTAACAAAGCAAGTTTGTTTTACAGGGAACGTCATATTATAACAGAACATATTTACAAGGAACATCATATTATATATAGCATATACAGTCTTAACAATTTGAGATAATATAGAACAGATTAAACTATATACAAGATTAAACTATATACAAGGAACAATTCCCTTGGCCGGTTAAAGGATTTAGATAGGAGTTTTGAGTAGTATTCTTTCTTTGTGTCTAGGAGGTTCTGATGGTAAGTTTTTAATTTGTTCATGTACTTGAGTCTGTCTTCATTAGACTTGGTGACTCTCCATTTTTGGTCAGCTTTTCTTGGGTCTTTTTTCGTGTGTTTCAAGGATTGGGTGTAACAAGGTTGAGAATTTCAGATTTTTTTGTTAAGTCGGTTGTTTTGATGATTTACTGATGCTGCGCCTAGAGTTCTGTTCCATGTCGATGTGAGGATGCGATATCATCACTGGTGGTTGAAAGATCAGGAGTTATTTTTCTGATGAATTCATCTTTGTCAAATTTTTTAAATCTGTTGTATGAGGAAAATTCCTTGGTATTTTTGGTTGGAGAGGTGTCTAGTTTAGTAATGAAATGTATGAGGTAGTGATCCGACCATGGGACTGCTTGAATATTTATGATGGATATGTTTCCATTCTGAGACCAGGTTTAAGGGTAGAAGGATAAGATCAAGGGTATTGCCTTTTTTGTATGTTGCAGTATGGATTTTTTGTTCATATCCAATGTCTTCCGTTGCTTGAAGGAAGGATGGTACATTGTACATTATTTAGTGATGCAAGGTTGAAGTCACCTAAGATGATGTGTTTTATTTATTTATTTATTGCTTTTATATACCGTACTATTTAAAATCTGTGCTTAACAGAGGCTCTGTTATGCACTTACATTAAAACGGGAGAGTAAAACTTGGACTCAACTGGGGTAACTATCTACAGTTATGTACAGCTATCTACAATATTTACATTGGGCTGTTTGCGGATTACTGTTTCCTGGTAAGGTAATTGGTAGGTGGGGTTGAAGAGCTGGGTTGAGAGTAGTGTAGAAGAAAGAGATGATGTTTTAGTGCCTTTCTGAATTGGGCAAGGTCAGTGACCGCCCGGATGGAGGGTGGGAGTGCATTCCAGCAGCTGGGAACATAGAATCTGAAAGCTCGGTTCGTTGTTGCCTGAGTGCATTTAATTATTTCCTTGGGGATCTGTAGGGTATTGATGGCGAATGCTCTCCTTGCCCTGTTTGTTGGGGTGGGGTGGAGAAGGTCAGTTAGCGAGGTGGAGGATATTTTGTTAATGGCTTTGAAGGTCATCAGGACTACCTTGTAGGTGAGGCGGCAGTGGATTGGTAGCCAGTGTAGGTCCATTAGGACTGGGGTGATGTGGTCCTTCCTTGAGGCTCCATGTAGGAAGTGTGCAGCTGCATTCATTGCAAGTTGTAGTGGGTTTAGCATGTTTTTGGGTAGGCCATGCAGGATCATGTTAGCATAGTCAAAGTGAAGGGTGACCATTGCCTGAAAAACGAATCTGAAATCCTCTGGTTGCAGTAGGGGTCGGAGGTGTTGTAGTGTCCGTAGTTTATGGTAGATTTGTTTGGTGATGTTGCTGATATGTGTTTTGAATTTGAGCTGCTGGTCTAACGTAATTCCCAAGTACCGGATGCTGGGTCTAGTTGGGAGTTCTTTTCCTGGTGGTGCTGCAGAGCATGCAGTTTCGATTATGTTGTCAAGCGCATTAGTATCGGAGGAAGGAGGTCTGTATATGAGAGTTATTATCAGTTTTCTTGTGCTGATGGTTAGCATGTCTGAGGCCTCGTTACTTGAGGAGGATATTTGTTGTGCTCCTAGTAAAGTTTTGCATAGGATAATTACTCCTCCACCCTTTTTGTTAGGTCTTGCACAGTGGTAAATATTGTATTCTGGTGTTTTCAGTTGGTTGAGGATTACCATGTCTGTGTCATAGAACCATGTTTCAGTTAGGCATATGAAGTCTGGTTTGGAGTCGTTCAGAAGGTCATGTATGATGGTGATTTTCTTCTTAAGTGATCTTGCATTTATTAGAAACCACTTTAATGGTTCAGGGTATTCTTTCTGGTGTGGTTTGGAGTTGTATTGGGCTGGTTGTGTTTTTATGGGTATGAGCCGAGATGGTCTTGGGTATTGGATGTAGGGAGAGGGGTGTACCATACCTATTTCTCTTTGTTTAAAATGATAGTGTATTATTGGTATATGCTGTTGAGGCTGGTAATAAGAAAGGGAGTTGGATTGGTTGAAGAAGTTGCAGATTAGAATGGAGAGTGGGAAGGCTGCTGAAATTGTCAACATTATTATGGTTGTACTTGTTACAATGTGTTTTGAGTATCTGAGGGATACAATCTGATACAATGTGGAACAGTATTTGCAAGGTAATACAATGTATGCAGAGATTAGAGATGCAAAATGATACAAGGTAATAAAGTGCTAAGTGTGTTGCAGCAGTCAGCTCACATACAGAACAGTGTGGGAACTTACATGTGTCCTTTGGTGAGTGTCTTGGGGTGCATCAGGTCCATGTCTAAGGGCCACGCCAAAGGGCCCTCTGGCGAGGCCCGCCAGGTGTGGGCGCGCCTATGAGGCTTTCTTTTCAAATGTTCTTGTGCTGGGTGATTGGTGGCTGCGGGGAGTGAGGGAGGAGCTCCTGCTTTCACCCTCCAGTGTTGGCTGCTGCTCTCCTGCTTCTTTTCCTACCTCCGATGAGGCTTTATTTTCAACTGTTAGTGTTTCCCGGGACGGGCACTGTTAGTGTTTCACTCAGCAGGGCTTCGTACTGGAGGATCTCGTTCCTCTATGCGCGGGTCCTCCTCCGACTCAGTGGCAAATGCAAATGTGGAGGAGTAGCCTAGTGGTTGGGGCAAGGTACTTCAGGCCAAAGGTCAGGGGTTCAAATCCCACTAGAGGACAGCAACCTCAGGCCGGAAGGACTGGGGTTTCTAGTCCCACAGGTGCTCCTTGTGGTCTTGGGCAAGCCACTTAACCCTCCATAGCCCATGTTCCCTGTAAAAATAGTTATCTCCAAGTTATAATGCCCTGTTCAATGTAATTTCAGTTTGTTCAATGTAAACCGCACTGATGCAGAATAGCGCGGTATATAAGAGAATATAAATAAATAAATGAATAAATAAAATAAATATGCCTCATATAAAGTCGAGAAATGCCATGTCCATGGGCAGGGACCGGCGTCGAGTCTCGGAGGGGGATGAATCTGAAGGCACATCACGGTGTTGGCGAGTGTCCGAGGTTTACTCATCTTCCCAGTCTGAGTACTCAGTGAAGGAGATGAGGGAGGGCTGGGCCTGGTGATCCAACCCTGAGACCAATGGTCCAGGTCCCTCAGAAGCTCCGTGGTCAGAGCTGCGGGCCTCGCTGGGGATGACCTCAGTCCCATGGAATGGGACTGAGATCGAGGCTGCAGACTCTCGAGGATTGGATCGACATCCGGGGATGTCCCTAGGTTTGAGGGCCCGGTGGTCTGGGTGGATGACCCAGTGGAGCTGGGCATCATGGCCCGCTACACTCCAAGGCTGCCATTCTGGTCTCCAGTCCAGAAGGTTCTGCAGCCGTCAGCACAGGCACCAGAGGACTCAGGCCCGTTGCCGGATCCACTGAAATGGAGTCCTTGACCAGGATGGGTTCAGGGATCTGAGGCCGATCACCAGAGGCCAATGATTCCTTTCTACTTTTGTAGGATGTTCCCACTCTGAGCACTCGGATGAGCATCGTGGACTACGGGATCTGGCTTGGGACATATCCCCATGGTGCCGCCCTCGAGAGTTTCTTCTTCTTCTTGTGTTCCCCTTTGGAGAGCTCCTCTCAAAGGACCCGCAGCCTTGACTGGGGCCTATGGAGTTACCGTGTGAGTCTAAGTCCTCAGAAGGGGCCCTTGGGGCATGGTGTCACTGGAGACTCCGGGAAAATTTTGTTATGCTACTGCTGATGGCTTTTGATAGCCTTGGAAGACATTTTCTTGCACAGGACACAGCCTGAAGGGTCATGATCCAGCCCAAAGCAACAGAAGCAGCAGTCATGGATGTCTGTGAGTGACATAGTCCTCAAGCACTGATCACATTTTTTGAAGCCGCTGGCAGAAGCCATGGGGGAAAAAGGGTCCCAGCTAGGTCAAAGACCCAAGGCTCTCCCAGTGGAAAAGAGGCAGGAAACTGCATCAGAGAAAAAATTTAAAAGAGACGAACCCGAGGCGCAATGCCGAGGCAAGCAAGTTTGGGGTTGGGAGGAGTACTGGTGCAGAACTGGACGAAAAGAGAAATAATTCAAAATCTAGCACTTTTTCTGAGGAAGTACAGACAGATGTCTGGTGGGCTCTGCGGATAAAGGAGACTGAGGCAAGATGGTTCCCTTGGGCGGGAAGGGGACCACACATGCATGGTGGCATCTCCCAAAGGCTTTCTTTGAAAGCTGGGGAGATGCTTCTGCAAGGGCTCTGTCAGTGCCGACATCACCCATATGTGAGGACCGACTTCCTGCTTGTTCCCAGAGAAATGCAGTTTCATATCTGGCATAGGAGGTACCTTACTCGAGAGAGAGGGGATCAATTGGGAATGTGGGCTTCACAGAGGTGCGAAAAATGTATGAGTGGGACCGAAATATTTCAGCATGCTTTTCTGGAATACTGCACCCTCACCGAGATATGTGGAAAGGCTCTACAAAGTTTGATGGGGATTGTTAAGCAGCATATTGACTGGACTATCGCCCTGTTGATGCTGGGGGGAGGACACCTCAGTGAGGTGTCCCCCCTCCACTCTCCCGTTTTCATGCGCCCTATGGAACGCGTGCTCAGTCATTAAAAAAAACACCTTTATTCACGATCTTTTTATCTCTAATGCCCTACACCTTCTTGCCTTGACCGAGGCCTGGCTCCCCCCTGACGACACCGCTTCCATTGCCTCTCTCTGCTATGGGGGCTACCAGTTCTCACATACACCTCGATCTACTGGTCGCGGTGGTGGCATTGGCCTCCTTCTCTCTCCCTCCTGCCAATTCCAACCCCTTCTCCCACCCCAATCACACTCCCCTCCATTCGCCTCCTCACACCACTTCCCCTCCGAGTAGCTGTTATTTATCGCCCACCCGACAAATCCAAATCAACCTTCCTCACCAACTTTGACTCCTGGCTTTCTGCCTTTATGGATCCCTCCTGCCCTACTCTTATTCTTGGCGATTTCAACATTCACATCGACAACCCCTCCGACCCCCATGGCTCAAAGTTCCTCGCTCTTACCGCCTCGTTCGACCTCCAACTCTGCTCCACTGCCCCCACACACCTACACGGCCACTGCCTTGACCTAATACTCTTCTCCAATTCCTCTCCCTCAAACTTCTGCAAATCAATCCTTCCCTCATCTGACCATCACCTCTTAACATTTACTCTTCAGCTTCCACCGTACCAACCTCGTCCCGTCTCTGCCGACCTATTCAGAAACCTTCATAATATTGATCCCCTGACTCTCTCCTCCACCATTTCTCCATCTCTCTCCTCCACTTTATCCTCAGAGTCCGTCGACGAGGCATTATCTTCATATTTATTTATTTATTTAACATTTCTTATATACCGCCTTTCATGATATCAAGGTGGTTTACATTGAACAAACTGAAATTACATTGAACAGGGCATTATAACTTGGAGATAACTATTTTTACAGGGAACATGGGCAATGGAGGGTTAAGTGGCTTGCCCAAGACCACAAGGAGCACCTGTGGGACTAGAAACCCTAGTGCTTCGGCCCAAGGTTGCTATCCTCTAGTGGGATTTGAACCCACGACCTTCTGGCCTGAGGTATCTTGCCCCAACCACTAGGCCACTCCTCCACTCCTATAATGCTACACTATCCTCAGTCCTTGACACTCTTGCCCCCCCCCCACCCCACATCCTGTAAAACGATCTACTCCCCAACCCTGGCTTTCATCCACAATCCGTTACCTACGCATCTGCGCCCGTTCTGCCGAACGAGCTTGGTCCAAATCCTGCTCCCCGGAAGACCTTCTACACTTCAAATTCATGCTTGGCTCCTTCCAGTCAGCCTTAGCACATGCCAAACAAGATTACTACATCCATCTGATCAACTCCCTTGCCTCTGATCCTCGCCGTCTCTTTAATACCCTCAATTCTCTCAAGGTCCCCCCACCCCCAATCCTGCCCTCACTTTCTGCCCAAACCCTAGCCGAATACTTCCACGACAAAATCCACAAAATTACCCTCCAATTCCCTACCCCCCACCTGCCTCCCCTCCTCCCCAATTCTCCTCCCTCATCCATACTCCCCCCACCACCCTCTCCTCCTTCCCTCTGATCTCTGAAGAAGAAACTGCACTCCTCCTTTCCTCCTCCAAACCCATCACCTATTCATCAGACCCTATCCCCACCCATCTCCCTCACCACTGTCCCCTCCATCACCCATATTCTCAACCTTTCACTCTCCACTGCAACTGTCCCCATTGACTTCAAACATGCTGTTGTCACACCCCTCCTCAAGAAACCCTCACTGGATCCTACATGCCCGTCTATCGACCCATCTCCCCCTTCCCTTCATATCCAAACTGTTAGAATGAGCAGTGCACCATCGCTGCCTCGACTTCCTCACCTCTCAGGCCATCCTGGACCCACTACAAATCTGGCTTCCGTCCCCTACACTCCACTGAAACGGCACTCACAAAAGTCACAAATGACCTGTTCCTGGCTAAATCTAAGGGCCTCTATTCTATCCTCATCCTTCCTGAACTTTCTGCTGCCTTTGACACCAATGACCACAACCTTCTCCTCATCACCCTCTCCTCACTTGGCTTCAAGGACTCCGTACTATCTTGGTTCTCCTCCTACCTCTCCCATCGCTCATTCAGTGTATGCTCTGGTGGCTTCTCTTCCTCCCCGACCCCGCTCCAGGTAGGTGTACCCCAGGGTTCTGTCTTGGGCCCCCTCCTTTTCTCTCTCTATACCCAAGACCTTGGCGCGCTTATCTCCTCCCATGGCTTTCAGTATCATCTCTATGCCGATGACTCCCAAATCTACCTCTCTACACCTGATATTTCTCTGGCGACCCAGGCCAAGATCTCTGCCTGTCTTTCGGACATCGCCGCCTGGATGTCTCATCGCCAATTGAAACTGAACATGGCCAAAACTGAACTCCTTGTCTTTCCACTCAACTCCTCCCCCCCACTTCCCCCTCTCTCAGTCCATGTGGATGGATCTACTATCCTTCCTGTTCCCTCGGCCCGCAATCTAGGGGTTATCTTTGACACCTCTCTCTCCTTCTCCGCTCATATCCAGCTTGTAACTAAGACCTGCCGCTTTTTTCTCTATAACATCAGCAAAATCCGCCCCTTCCTCTATGAACACACTACCAAAATGCTTATCCACTCCTTGATCTCCTTTCACCTCGATTACTGCACCTACTCCTCGCTGGTCTCCCCGTGAGCCACCTCCTTCCCCTTCAATCTATACAAAATCATGCTGCTCGACTAATCTTCTGCCAGCCTCGCCATGCCCACATTACTCCTCTTCTTAAGATGCTTCACTGGCTCCCTGTCCAATTCCGCATCCAATTCAAGCTTCTCCTGCTGACCTACAAATGCATTCACTCTTTAGCCCCTCAATACCTCTCATCTCTCCCTATGTCCCCTCTCAGAATTTACGCTCCGCTAACAAATCACTTCTATCAGTGCCTTTCACCTGCACCGCAAACTCCCAACTGCGCTTTTCACCTTGCCGCACCATATGCCTGGAACAGCCTACCTGCGTCTGTGTGCCAGGCATCCTCCCTGGCCCTCTTCAAGTCCAGATTGAAGACCCACCTCTTCACCGTTGCATTCAGATCCTGACTTCCATCCTCATCTCACCCTAACCCCGTCAACATTCATGACCAAACTACAGACCAAACTGTACCACACCATACCTTCCACTGAACTGAATAATGCTCTGTACTGTTCTAACTAGATTGTAAGCTCCGATGAGCATGACTCTGATGGGCAGGGACTCCCTCTTGTATGTTGGCTACCTCTTGTAGGTTAGCTGTGCAGTGCTGCGTGCATGGCGCTTTATAAGTGCTAAATAGTAGTAGTAGTAGTAGAGAAAAGAAAATAAAGAAGGCAGACAGTAAATTCATCATGGCATATGGGAAGTGAAAAAGCCATTTTAAAGTGCTGGATGGGGAATAAGGCTCCTGTATTCCAGCAATGGATAAACATCATCTTGAGTAGGACAACTTGTGTATGGCGCATGCACTCACCTCAATGGCTCTGGCGGTGGTTTCAGAGCAGCCATCTTAGATCTTTGGAAACTGAAGCGGATGGGGGGTGGTAGGGGATTGTTTACTACACCTGCATAGTAGTCTGCATTAGTCTGTTATGCTGGGAGGGGTTGTGGGCTAAAGGGGTGGATTGAGACCTGCTGTTTATGCGGATTAGAAACCTACTCTGTAATGTTGTTAAATGCTTTGGTGAATACTGACTGACAAAGTTGTATGGTCGCAATAGTTAATAAATATTTTAATTAAAAGAAAAAAAAAGAAGAAGAGGAGGAGACAATGGACATCAAAAACTTGAAGAATTCAGGTTTCTCGAGTTTATTTGAAAGACTGGGAGTGGGGGAAACAAAGGAATACATATGTACTAAAATAAAAGTAAAAACAGTGAAAAACAATAAAAGATAAGGGGAGAACTATATCCGAGTTTAACCATGGATAAGAAGAGACTGAAGGGAGAAGCAATGGACACACTGGAGGAGGGAATCTCACACATGCCCAAGTCTTTCTAGATGCTTTTAGGCTAGGGGGAGAGCAGTTCCGAATAGATGCCATCAAGGATAATGTCACCCATATTCGTGGCTGATTATATCTTGCTTGTCCATGGAGAATTAACAAAAACATAGAAAGATGACGACAGAAAAAGACCACATGGCCTATCTAGTCTGTCCTTCCATATCAACCACTACAACATTCCCATTTTTTTCCTTCAGAGATCTTCTGTGTTTGTCCCATGCTTCTTTGAATTCAGATACTGTCCTCATCTCTACCACCTCAACTGGGAGACTATTCCATGGATCCACCACTCTTTCCGTAAAGAAATATTTCCTCATATCACTCCTGAATCTATTCCCTTTCACCCTCATCCATGTCCCCTCGTAGCAGAGCTTGCTTTCAAATCAGAAGAGGCTCTTCTGTGCATTTATGCCACGGAGATATTTAAATGTCTCAATCATATCAGGGCTGCTGAGGCAACATTTAAATCCACTTCCTCATCGGGCTCGTGGAACATTGACAGCCAGCACAGTTCTTTCAACTGCCTTTGAATTCTGCCATCAAGAAAGCAGAAGCACAGCTGTTTCCTGCCTGATTCAGCTAACTAGCACTTCAGGGCTGCTGAGGCAACATTTAAATCCACTTCCTCATCGGGCGAGCCCGCACCTGGCGGGCCCTCACCAAAGGGCCCTTTGGCCTGGTCCTTAGGTGTGGCACGGTTGAACTCATAGTTATTTTTCATCTAAGTCTCCATTCCTACAATTTTTGAATGAAGCCTCTACATTCAACACTAGTCTTTTATGAATTCCTCTGACGAACACCCACAGCATCTGGAAAGGTACGCATTTCTATTTCTTTTCAGGAATAGTTTAAAGGATCTTTCCCATATTAAAATCACACTCAAAGGTAGACATTCATTCATGAAAGAAATTTATATTAAACATTAAATATAGATGTTTCTTTAAATTTTTTTTTACTCAGCCCTTATAAGTTTTGTTTACTAATCAACTATAATTTTTTTTTAAGCAAGGTATCTCTCACAAACTTCACTCATAATCTCACTTTCCCTTATTATTAAGAGTAATCATGCACCCCTTCCACACTTTATTGTCTCTTTTCCTACTTACTTTTCTTACAATATCAACTACCACACAGATTGTTGCTTAACTTGGCTGCCCAATACCTATCATCTCTGCATTTTACGGTTCTAGTTCTACTTCAAAAATTTTTAATCCTTCAATTAAACCAACAGTATGTAAACAACGACTTATCCAAATTAACCTCAATGAATCAACATCATCCAAAACCATTCACATCAAGTCTATTTATAATTTAAAATGCTCCCTCATCAATCCTCGTTCAATCAGGAGCAAAATCCCTCTTATATCTGATTACATTGTTGATAACAATCTGGACAGCTTATTCATAACTGAATCATGGTTAATGTCCAATGACACAGTTTTAATTAATCAACTTAAACCAAAAGGATATAATATATTCAATCATCAAAGGTTAAATAAAAGAGGAGGAGGAATAACCATACTAGCAAAGAAGGAGTTACAATTTTCAAAATCTTGAAATGAAATTTCGCAAAGTATGGACATTATCTTTTTAGAAAATAAAAATATGAACCTTTGTTTAATCTACAGACCCCCTTCATCAAAAGGAGAAGAGCTTACAAACGTAACAGATTTCCTATTTAACAAAAACATCTCAAACAAATTCACAGCTGTTCTTGGTGATCTGAATTTGCCTTCTACTTCATCTCATTTAGCCCTAAGATTTTTGGAAGCAATGGAAGCTCTAGGATTTAAACAAATAATCCAAGGGCCTACGCATATTAAAGGTAATACTTTGGACCTCATCTTCATCCCACAGGATCTAATAGATAGTATCTTTGACCGAAAATTACTGATACAGCAAACCCCCTGGTCTGACTACTTCACTATCCAATTCTACATCCCAATCCTTCCCAGTAAATCAAATACAAAACAAATAATCTTTCATCATAGGAAATTTCGCAAGTTTGAAAAAGACAATTTCCTAAAAGAAGTTTTACCACAATTGCAAATAGATTCTAAAAACACCAAAATTACTCATAAACAGATGGAATTTAGCAATATACAGAGCAGCTCCTGCCTCAGTCAATTTCTTTACTTCTAGCACTCACCGAAGGACAAGCGCAGTTTGGTACACAAAAGAAATACGCGTTTTAAAAAGAAAATTAAGAAAGTTAGAAAGAAAATGGAGGAAATCAAAAAACTCACATGACAAAATATCATTTCTATTCATGCTTGAAGATTATAAAACTCTTATAAACAACAACAAACGTGATTACCATTCCAAGTTAATCATGTCTTCAATTAACAGGCCTAGAGAATTATTTAATATAGTAAAATCTCTCACGTCCATGCCAAAGGATGATAATTCTATCATAGCCCCTAAAGCTAACATAATGGCAAATTTTACAAAGAAAAGATAAGGATGACACCTCAGTGCATTTATCGTTTCAATTCTAATGGCTCTTCTACCAAAAATAGCTGGAATCAATTTACTCCTATACTTGAAAGGCAGCTTGAAGATATAATTAAATCTTTAAATACATCTACTTCGTATCTCGACCCATGTCCTGCCATTTGGATATGTGTAGTTCATGACCAGCTGGCCCCTTATATACTTAATTCTTCTTTAGTACAAGGTATAATTCCAGAAGAACTAAAAAGGGCTTCTATGCGTCCCATAAAGGCAAAAACCTGGACAAATCTGCACCAAGTTCTTATAGACCTATTTGTAGTCTTTCTTATATGACAAAAATATTAGAAAAAGCAGTTCATATATTTATTTATTTTATTTATTTAACAGTTCTTATATACCGCACTCTTTGTTATCAGTGTGGTTTACATTAAAACAATATAACACTTGGTCAGTCAAGTCTGACCTACGTTTACAGATAACAGGGCTTTAACATGGAGGTAAACTGGGGAAACTATTTACATTTTGAACAATTTACTTGCTGGTGCTAATTCGCTGTAGGTTCTATGTTATCAGATAGCACGGGTTTGAGATTGAGGGGGTGAGGGACATCTAGCTGTGTAAAATGCATGAGAAACAGGTGATGTTTGAGGGCCTTTCTAAACTGCTTGAGGTCCCTGATTGCTCTAATGCTGGGAGGGAGTCTGTTCCAGCACCTAGGAGCGTAGTTCACAAATGCTCTATTGATGGTTGACTGGTTAAGTTTTGTAGATTCACTTGGTGTAAGTAGCATATTTGCAGATAGTGATCTCCTAGATCTATTGTTTGTGGTGTGTGCGAGAAGGTCAGAAATTGATGAAGGTGACGTTTTGTTGAAGGCCTTGAAGATAATGATGAGGGCCTTATATAAGATTCTACAGCTTATTGGAAGCCAATGGAGTTCTTTTAGAATGGGGGAAATGTGGTCACTCCTTGAGGCTCCGCACAGGACGCGGGCTGCTGCATTCATAGCTAACTGTAGAGGGTTTAGGGTAATCTTGGGGAGGCCATGCAGTATTATATTAGCATAGTCGAAATGCGGCGTAACTAGCAATTGGAAGATGGTGCGGACGTCATTGGGCTCCATCATGGGTCTCAAGTGCCGCAGGGTTTTGATCTTGAAGTAAATAGCTTTTACCGTGTGTTTAATGTGCTCCTTGAAGTCCAACTGTTGATCCAGTATCACTCCTAGATAGCGTATGTTGGACTTGACTGGAAGTTCTGCGTCTCTAACTTTTAGTGTTGGTGGAGGTGAGAAGCATTTATTTCTTGTGACTATTAGGACTTCAGTTTTTTTGAAGTTTATACGGAGGTTCTGATTGAGTAGCCAATCCGTTATTGCGTTGAAGCAGTTGATTAACGCTGTATAGTCTGGGCATGTGACAGTTATAGGTGTAAACAACAGCACGTCGTCTGCGTACATGAGGCAAGATATGCCGAAGGAACGTGTGATGTCACAAATTGGCTGCATATAAATATTAAAGAACAGAGCAGACAGGGAGGAGCCTTGGGGTACTCCCTGTTTCTGCTGGAAAGGTTCGGATGTAATGTTACCAATTCGAACTTGCTGTCATCTACCTTCTAGGTAGGATTTGCACCAATCCCATGCACGGTCCTGGATTCCCTTCTCATGAAGCCGCATAAGGAGCTGCGTGTGGTCTACAACTACAGCGCCATGTTGACAGCTTTGCTCTGCTTGATCTTCAGCAACACGGTTTTAGAAAAGAACACTGAGTGGAGACTCTCCTTCTAACTTTAACTGACAAGCTCCTAAAAGGCCTAGAAAAACCTAACTCAGGTTTCATCTTAATATTCTTGTACATTACAGCGGCATATGATTCCATAATACACGATTACCTTCTAATTAGACTACAGGAAATAGGTCTAAAAGGCAAAGTTTACAATGGTTTAAGTCATACTTGTCAAATCGAAGCATCCGAGTTAGAGTTGGTAACATAACATCTAATCCAATCTTCCAAAAGATAGGCTTACCTCAAGGATCTGCACTTCCAGCTCTTCTTTTTAATCTATACATACAGCCTATCTGTAATATAATTAAAGATCATGGCATGCTCTATCATTTGTATGCTGATGATATTATGATTTATACAGAAATAGAGTAGTTACTCACCTGTAACAGGTGTTCTCCAGGAGCAGCAGGAATCAGTCCTCACATATGGGTGACGTCGGCGCTGACGGAGCCCCCATGCGGAGCATTTCCCAGCTTTCAAAGAAAGCCTTTGGGAATGCAGCCACGCATGCGCGGTCCCCTTCCCGCCCAAAGGTGCCATCTTGCTCAGTCCAATGACATAGCTAAAAGACAGCACGAAAAAAGAAAAATGAACTATATACAACTGCAACTCCAAGGGGAGGAGGGAGGTCCGTGAGGACTGATTCCTGCTGCTCCTGGAGAACACCTGTTACAGGTGAGTAACTACTCTTTCTCCAGGACCAAGCAGGACGTCAGTCCTCACATATGGGTGACTCCCTAGCTCTGGGCTACCAGGAACCCAGGCTGAAAAATAGAGCTCCCTCTACAGCCTCTGCAACAGTGAGAGAATCTTCTCTGAGACCACACCTGAACGGTAGCCCAACACCAGGGCCGGAGGGTAGGAGTTGCCTAAACCTCAAAGAGATTACGGAGTACCACTTGCCCGAAAGCACTGTCCCTACGGGACTCCCTCTCAAGGCAGTAGTGGTCCGCAAAAGTCTGGCTTGAAGACCAAGTAGCAGCCCGGCAGATGTCTGCCAACAGAACAGAACGGAAGTGAGCTACTGATGCGGCCTTCGCCCTGACCCGGTGGGCCATGACTCGACCCTCCAGGGAGAGGCCAGCTGCCCTGTACGCCCAGGCGATACAGTCTGCCACCCAGGTGGACAACGTACGCTTAGTGACAGACAACCCCAATTTATTAGGGTCAAAGGAAATGAAGAGCTGAGAAGCCATTCTATGCCCCTGCGTACGTTCTAGGTAAAAGGACAGCGCCCTTGTACAATCCAGGGTATGCAAAACAGTTTCTGCCCTACTGGCATGCGGCCTGGGAAAGAACATCGGAAGTACCACCTCCTGGTGGAGGTGGAGGGAGGACACTACCTTGGGAAGGAACTTAGGATGAGTCCTCAAGACTACCCTGTTCTTATAGAGTGGAGGAGTGGCCTAGTGGTTGGGGCAAGGTACTTCAGGCCGGAAGGTCGGGGGTTCAAATCCCACTAGAGGACAGCAACCTTGGGCCGGAAGGACTGGGGTTTCTAGTCCCACAGGTGCTCCTTGTGGCCTTGGGCAAGCCACTTAACCCTCCATAGCCCATGTTCCCTGTAAAATAGTTATCTCCAAGTTATAATGCCCTGTTCAATGTAATTTCAGTTTGTTCAATGTAAACCGCACTGATGCAGAATAGCGCGGTATATAAGAGAATGTAAATAAAAAATAAATAAAATAGAACCTGGTATACGGCCTATCCGAGACCAGGGCCTGAAGTTCACTCACACGCCTGGCCAAAGTGAGTGCCACAAGAAACAACACCTTACAGGATAGGAAACATAAGTGGCAGGTAGCCATTGGCTCAAAAGGTGGGCGAGTCAGTTGCTGCAAGACCACATTGAGATCCCACTCAGTGGCCAGTGGACGAATAGGCGGCTTGAGCAGAAGCAGGCCTCTAAGGAAGCGAGACACCAGAGGAGACCCAGCAGCCTCTGACTCGGGCCCCGACGTCGTCGGGCCCGACGTCGGCTCCCCCGGAGGAGAGTCCACGAGGACTACAGTACTCACGTGACTCGGGGCCTTCGACTCCACACGAGGATGCTTTGCAGGCCTCTCCAACTCCGAAGACCCGGGACGGCGATCGGGGATTTGCGACCTGGCCCTCAAGGAGCCAAGAGCATCCACCGATGCCACCCTCGCGGGTTTCTTCTTCCTTCTGTGCTCCCTTGAGGGGGACTCCCTTTCAGAGGAGCCCCGACGATGCTCGGGGGTCAGACTCCCGAGACGTCGAGGCCTCTGACGAAGTCCGGACCCGTCCAGACGCCGAGTCAGAGAAGATCCTCTCACGCTGGTGTTGACGGCTCCACAATGCCTTCGAGGACATTGTGCCACAGGGAATAGAGACCTTAGGATCATGGTCAGGCCCCGGGCACCGGAGGCAGCAGTCATGTGTGTCGGTGAGAGACATCAGCTTCTTGCACTGATCACACTTCTTAAAGCCACTGGCAGCCATCGGGGGAAAAAGGGCCCCTGCAAGTTCAAAAAATCGGGCTGCCAGGGAAAAGAAAAAATGGCACGAATGCAGTCTCTAAGGACAAAAAACGAAAAAGAGATCCGGGCTCGGCACCAATGCACCAAGTCCAGGCGGGAAAGGAACCGACGTCGAACCAAAGAAAAATAACTCGTCTCAACGCAGGGAAATCCATTTTTTCCACGGGTGACAGGGACACACGTCCGTAGGGCTCCGCGGAAAAAAGAAGACTGAGCAAGATGGCACCTTTGGGCGGGAAGGGGACCGTGCATGTGTGGCTGCATTCCCAAAGGCTTTCTTTGAAAGCTGGGGAAATGCTCCGTATGGGAGCTCCGTCGGCGCCGACGTCACCCCATATGTGAGGACTGACTTCCTGCTTGGTCCTGGAGAATAACCCTAGTCAATTATCTCTGGAGAAAATAGAAGAGTGCTTCATAAGCATCAGATCCTGGTTGGGAAAACACAATCTTCATATAAATCATTCAAAATCAGAAATTTTATTTATAACTAAGGACATCTCCTTCACTCCTCCAAATTTAATCAAACTAAATGAAGTAAAGATTCAAGTTAAAAAAGAGGTCAAATATTTAGGTGTCACTCTTGATCCTCAGCTCAAATTATCCAAGCATGTCAGCAATATAATTAAATCTATCTACTCGAAATTAAAAATGCTGCAACATTTAAGACCTCTGCTCTCCACAAAGGATTTTAGATCAACAATCCAAGCAATGATCTTTCCACATTTGGATTTCTGCAACATCTTACTCACCGGGCTTCCAAAACAAATGATTTGCTGTCTTCGGATAGCTCAAAATACAGCGGCCAGAATAATTGCTCAAGCCTCATTCAAAGATCATATCACTCCGATCCTTAAACACTTACATTAGCTTCAAATAGAGAGCAGATCAAAATTTAAGGCAATTCATACTACTTTTAAAATTCTTAACTCAGAGTCACCAAATCAGCTAAAGTTACTTATTCTAATCTCTCCTGAAAACAGACCTCGGAGAAGCAGAAATAAAATCTCTCTAGTGGTTCCTAACGACTATAGAACATGCAAATCTTCCACTTCAAAGAGAGCTTTTTCCCTTTATGCACCAATTTTATGGAACTCTCTACCTCAAGTCTTAAAAGATGCTAAGGATCCAAAAACATTTCGCAGACTTTTAAAGACTCATTTGTTTAAGGATTATTTTGGGGAGTCTGTTATTTAATCAGTCTTTTTTTTTCTTATTTTTAGTGCCATCAAGTCAGTGTTGACTCATAGTGACCCAGCTACCTCTGGGTTTTCTTGGCAATGTATCACCGGAAGTAGATTTCCAGCCTTTTCTTCCGAGACAATGGAGGGTAAAGCACAGTTACTCACCTGTAACAGGTGATCTCCGGGAACAGCAGAAATTTAGTCTTCACAATCATACATAAGCAGAACCACCAAAAGCGCATACCACAGGATGAGAATTATCCGACGCCTCAAGCCCCTCCTAGCCCCAGAGCACTTCCGCACAATCTGCCAGGCACTAATAACCCCACTACTAGACTTCTGCAAACCAATATACTTTGGTCTACCAAAACAAACACTCAGACCGCTGCAATTGGCACAAAACACAGCGGCTCGCATAATATCTGGTACAACAAGACAAGAACACATCACACCCATCTACACTGGCTCCCAATCAGCTCACGCATCAAATATAAGACAGTCATAAACATCTTCAAGATCAAACAACAATCATCTGCCCTCAGCCTACAAGCACTCATACAACCTGATAGAAGCACACGACCAAGGAGGAGAGGCACTTCCAATCGTGTTAACACCCCAAAAGACCTCACCAAGGTCTGCAAGGACACCGCGGAACGAGCTCTTTCCCTGGCTGCACCAGCAATTTGGAACACCCTCCCAGATGAACTAAGACTAACAACAGACCTCAAAGACTTTTGGAAGCAGCTTAAGACAAAACTATTCATTGAACACTATGGCCCCGTCACATGATCTACTCACCAAGCAAGAAAGAAAGACTTACCCTCCTCCCCTGACTCTTGTACATAAGATTGTATAATAGCGCACGATGTAAATAGCTCAACAAGAATCGAATATACACCAACACAAACACACAATCAGTATCACTGCATCAACACACCTGAACCACTCTTATGATTGTTTGCTGTGGAGACCGCCTTGATTTAGGAGAAGGCAGGATAGAAATACTTTTAAATAAATAAATATGTGTATCATTGGTACCAATGGAGCCTGTGCGGGAACGCTCCCCAGTGTCCAATAGGAAAGCTTCTGGGAGCATCCCACAGCGCCTGCATGCTGCCTTCCTGCCTTTCCCAACTGTCCCTCTCCAGTTGAGTGTAAAGCTGAGACAAAGAGAGAGGGAAAGAGAGAAAGAGAGAGAGATACAACTCCTAGGGGAGGTGGGTGGGTTGTGAAGACTAAATTCCTGCTGTTCCCGGAGATCACCTGTTACAAGTGAGTAACTATGCTATCTCCAGGAACAAGCAGGAATGTAGTCTTCACATATGGAGACTCCCTAGCTGCAGATGCCAAGGAGAAAGTCCCAGAAGTTGTGTGCCCTTGTGAAAGGGCTCCACTTCCCCCCATGGATCTCTGGCATCCTACCATGGATGGTGGGTAGGAGTTGATTAAAGTATGGAACAGGTGTTGAAGAACAGCCTGACCAAACAAGGCATCCTGGCGGGAGTCCTTGTCTAAGCAGTAATGGGCTGTGAAGGTATGAACCGAAGCCCAAGTAGCTGCTCGACAGATGTCGTCGATAGACACAGAGTGAAGATGAGCCATAGAAGCTGCCATGGCTCTCACATTGTGAGCTATGACATGGCCTTCAAGAGGAAGGTTTTTACTCTCATAGGCAATCCAGCTGGACAGTGTTCTTTTGGAGACTGGAATTCCTAAATGACTAGGATCAAAAGCAACAAAGAGTTGAGAGGACTCTCTATGTTGCTGTGTCCTTTGCAAGTAAAAGGCCAAAGCCCTTTTGCAGTCCAAAGTATGAAGATTCCTTTATGCATTTGAGGCATGAGGCCTTGGGAAGAATACAGGAAGGTAAACCGCTTGGTTTAAATGAAAAGGTGACACCGCCTTTGGCATAAAGTGTGGATGAGTCCTAAGGACTACCTTATCATGATGGAACCTTGTATAAGGAGGATCAGCCACCAACACTTGCAATTTACTGATGCGACGTGCTGATGTGATTGCAATAAGAAAGATGACCTTCCAGGAAAGGAATTTCAAAGAGGTAGTGGCTAATGGTTCAAAAGGCGGTTTCATGAGCTGCCCAAGAACCAGTTTTAAGTCCCATGCCACCGGTGGTGGCTTAATGGGAGGCTTAGTTAAAAGAAGGCCTCTCATAAATCTCGCTATGAGAGGATGAGAGGAAATAGGTTGTCCATTTAGAAGCATGAAAGAAGCTGCAATAGCACTCAAATGAACTCTCACTGAATTGGTCTTAAGCCCTGCATTTGATAAATGAAGGAGATACTTCAGTAATGATTCCAGAGGTATCACAAGAGGGTTAAGACCCTTCTGCGAGCACCATATGGTAAACCTTTTCCACTTAAATGCATAAGAGCGTCTTGTGGAAGGCTTCCTGGAAGCATAAAGACCGTGGAGTTCTAGGCTTTCAGCAACCAGGCCCTGAGATGCAGAGACTGAGGATTGGGATGCCACAACATCCCATCCTCTTGAGAAAGGAGATTTGGAGCAGATCCTTACTCCAGAGGCGGAGCTTGAGAGAGATGTAGGAGCAGAGGGTACCACATTTGCCGTGGCCAACGTGGAGCTATGAGAATCATATGACCTCTGTCTCTCTGAAGCTTGAACGGGGTTTTGGGAATTAAGGGAATGGGTGGAAAGACATACAAGAAGTCCTGACCCCAGTAGAGGAGGAAAGCATCCCTGGCCTGACAACCCTGAGCCGGAATTCTGGAACAGAACCGGGGAAGTTTGGCATTCAGCGGACTTGCAAAGAGGTCTATGTCCGGGGTTCCCCAAATTTGAAAAGCTTGGCCACCTGGTCTGCATGGAGAGACCATTCGTGTGGAAGCAGAACTCGACTGTTTGCCCAAGAGTTTTGAATGCCTGGAAGATACACCGCAAGGAGATGAATCTGATGCTCTCTGGCGAGGGCCCATAGTCGCAAAGCTTCGTTGCAGAGCGACAGAGAGCCTGTTCCGCCCTGCTTGTTCACATAGAACATAGCTACTTGATTGTCCGTTTGAATTAGGACTGTCTTGTAGCTGAGCTGGGGGTGGAATACTCGAAGAGCAAGGAAAATTGCTCTGAGTTCTAGGAGACTGATGTGTAGATAGGCCTCCTGTGGAGTCCAGGTCCCCTGGGTAGAGAGGCCTTGCAGGTGGGCTCCCCAACCCACCTGTGAAGCATCTGTTAGAGTGGCCTGGGGTGGGGGTTGCTGAAAAAGAGACCCCCATCAACAGGTTTTGGGGTGATTTCCACCATTGGAGGGACAAAATAAGGCGATCTGAGTTTGCTATTTTGTCTGACAGGCAACCCGACGCCTGAGTCCACTGGGCTGCCCTCATATGGAGGAGAGCATAAGGAACCACATGCACGGTGGATGCCATGTGGCCTAGCAACTATAACATTTCCCGAGCAGTGAGGTGAGGTTTTAGCACTACTTGGGAAGCTAACTGCACAATGCAAAGGCAGCTGGGCTGTGGAAGGTAGGCCCTTGTCTGTCTGGTATCCAGCAGAGCTCCTATAAAGTCTAGGGACTGAGTGGGAGCAAGGTTGGATTTTGGGAAGTTTATGACAAGTCCCAAATACTGAAGGATGCGCATTGTGTGAGAGAGGGCAACCCTGGCCTCTGGCTCTGAAGGGGCTCAAATGAGCCAGTCGTCTAAGTAAGGGAAGATTAATATTCCCAGGGTGCGGAGAAATGCTGCCACCACAGCCATGCATTTTGTGAAAATTCTTGGTGCAGAGGCCAGGCCAAAGGGAAGAACCCTGTATTGGTAGTGCTTCCCTTGAAACAGAAAGCAAAGGAACTTTCGGTGAGCTGGATGGATGAGAACATGAGTGTACGCATCCTTAAAATCTAGAGAGCAAAGCCAATCCTGACTCTGAAGGTATGGCAGCAGAGTTCCTAGAGAAATCATTTTGAACTTCTCTTTGAACAGAAATTTGTTCAATTCTCTGAGGTCTAAAATGGGTCTGTGTCCTCCTGTTTTCTTTGGAATAAGGAAATAGGGGGAGTAAAACCCTGTACCCCGTTGGGGAATGGGTACCTCTTCTACTGACCCTTGAGCAAGGAGCACAGTGACCTCTTGACCTAATTGGTCATTGAGAGAGGTCTGAGAATTGAACTGTCTTACCATTGTAGGAGGGGGCATGCTGAGGAAATGAAGCTTGTACCCCTCTCTTACAATAGACAGAGTCCAATTTTCTGCTGTTATCTGACCCCATCTGGGGGCAAAATGACATAACCTTCCTGGGATGGTGGAGGGTTCTGGGCCGTTCAGGGCCAGGAAGGCAAAGTTCTCTAGATAGGAGTCAAAGCCCCTGTGGAGGCTGAGTCTGCTGAGCCGGTTGAGGCTTAGCTGCTTTTGTCTTTCTTTGCCTAGGTTGTTGCTGCTGTCCCTTTTGGGCAAACTGACCTAAACAATGCCCCTGCTGGGTATAGGAGGGATATAACTTCTTCTTCTTACTGAAGAATGGTTTCTTATAGGAGTTTTTCCTTGCAGGATCAGCTGTAGATTTAGACAATCTATCCAAAATGATATTAAGAAGGGACCCAGGATATCAATGCTTGAAGCAATACAAGCATTGTGGAACCTGTGTCCCTTGGGGAAACTGCTAGGTACGTATGACCTAGATTGGCCACTGTTGGAAACAGAATACTGGGCTTGATGGACCTTGGTCTGACCCAGTATGGCATATCTTATGTTCTTATGATATTATCAGCATCTATCTCATTAGCTTTTTCCTGCCAATTCTTGCCAAAGAGATTCTCTGCTGTGCAAGGAATATTCCCTACTTTATCCTGTACCCAAATTTCCAAGTCAGATGCCTAGAGCCAGGCAATCCTACGTGCACCTATGGCAATGGCAGAGGTTCTGCTTATGCACTCAAAGGCTGCACGATTCACAAACTTGGAAACATCCTGGGCATGTTTGACAAGGGTGAGGTAATCTTGCCTCTTATCATCAGGAAGGAGAGGGCTCATAAGCTCTAAATCTCCTGTGACCTCCTTAAGGAACATCCACATATATAAGATATAGGAACTGATCTTTGGAATAAGGAAATAGGGGGAGTAAAACCCTGTACCCCGTTGGAGAATGGGTACCTCTTCTATTGACCCTTGAGCAAGGAGCACAGTGACCTCTTGACAACTTGCTAAACTGAAAGTGGACAAAGCCATGGGACCGGATGGGATACATCCCAGGATACTGAAAGAGCTCAGAGAGGTTCTTGCAGGACCGTTAAAGGATGCCTTCAACAGATCCTTGGAAACAGGAGAGGTTCCTCAGGACTGGAGAATGGCTGATGTCGTACCTCTACACAAAAGTGGTGACAGGGAAGACGTGTCAAACTACAGGCCCGTGAGCCTTACCTCGGTGGCGGGAAAAGTAATGGAGGCGCTCCTGAGAGAGAGAATAGTGAACTTTCTCAAAACCAACAGGATGCAAGATCCGAGGCAACATGGTTTTACCGAAGGACGGTCTTGCCAAACAAATCTGATTGAGTTCTTTGACTGGGTGACTAAGGAACTAGATCAGGGGCATGCGATGGATGTCATCTACCTGGATTTCAGCAAAGCCTTTGATACTGTTCCTCATAGGAGGCTTGTCAACAAACTCAGTAGCTTGGGGATGGGTCCCAAGATGGTAAACTGGTTTAGAAATTGGTTGACTGACAGACGACAGAAGGTGATTGTACATGGAGCTCACTCGGATGAGAGGAAGGTGATTAGCAGAGTGTCCCAGGGTTCAGTCCTGGGCCCGGCACTGTTCAATGTATTTGTGAGTGATATTGCTGAAGGACTGAATGGAAAAGTCTGTCTTTTTGCAGACGACACAAAAATTTGCAACAGAGTGAACTCCCCAGAGGGAGTGGTTAACATGAGGAAAGATCTACAAAAGCTGGAAGACTGGTCTAATGCTTGACAACTACGATTTAATGCAAAAAAGTGCAGTGTCATGCACATGGGTAGCAGAAATCCAAGGGAAATGTACGCGATAGGGGGCGAGAGGTTGGTATGCACGGTTCAGGAGAAAGACCTTGGTGTGATTATCTCTGATGATCTCAAGGTGGCAAAACAGTGCGACAAGGCAGTGGCAAAAGCCAGGAGGATGTTGGGCTGCATACAAAGAGGGATTACCAGCAGAAAGGAAGAGGTACTTATGCCACTGTATAAGTCACTGGTGAGGCCTCACTTGGAATACTGTGTTCAGTTTTGGAGACCGTATCTTGCAAAAGATGTAAAAAGACTGGAAACTGTTCAGAGGAAAGCGACCAAAATGAGTTGGAGCCTGCGTCAGAAGCCTTATGAGAAGAGACTTGAAGACCTAAATATGTACACTTTGGAGGAAAGGAGGGACAGGGGAGATATGATTCAGACCTTTAAATACTTAAAGAGAAATGATGAACAAACCTCTTCCAAAGACGGGGAAGCTGTAAAACTAGAGGGCATAACATGAAGCTGCAAGGTGGTAAATTGAAAGGCAATGTCAGGAAATATTTTTTCACTGAAAGGGTGGTGGATGCTTGGAATGCCCTCCCAATGGAAGTGGTGGAGGCAAACACGGTGACGGAATTCAAAAAGGCATGGGACAAACAGAGTGGATCCCTTTACAGCAGGGGTCACCAACCTGCGGCCCGCGAGGCTCTACCCCAGTGCGGCCCGCCAAGGATTTATTTACACGATGGGGAGCGAGGAGGAGCTTACCTTCCTGTTTCCTGCAGGTCTCGTCATCAGTCCAGTGGACCTTACCTTCCCTCTCCCTGCAGGTCTCGTGGATCAGTTCACCTAAACTGAAGTTGGGAGGCACCTGAGAGCAGGGAGCTGCAATATTTATTACAAAGGAGTAAATCAAGATTTGAGGACCTGGTTGCAGCAGTTTTGCCTTCATCACTTTTAAAATACAGGTTAGAGCTGATTTGATAATCATTATAATTCATGGTGTAATTATTCCCGTGAGCATTGTTTTTTTTTGCGGGGGCGGGGAGAAGGGGGGTGTGGCCCGCGGCCCTCTGGAGGTTGGTGACCCCTGCTTTACAGCAATAGGATAAAAACAAGATAAACGGTACCATCTAACTTCTGAACCATATAACGCCTCAACAAATAGGGGTGTCCTACATGGAATGGTGGGTTTGCCCCTAAACAAAGACATGGGGAGGGGTGGCCTGCACGGAGCGACAGGTGCACCTACTCTTGCCATCTTGCTGGGCAGACTAGATGGACCATGCTGGTCTTTATCTGCCATCATTTACTATGTTACTATGATCCTAGCAGAAAGCATGGAAGCCTGGAAGGTTCGACGTCTAAAGGCGTCAAGAGTCCTACACTCACGTCCTGGAGGATTAGATGCATGCTTTTTTGCACTCTTTATCCTTCTCATAGCAGATTCCACCACCATGGAATGGTGTGGTAATTGAGTCTTCTGAAACCCAGGATAAGGAGGAACTCGATACATGGTGTCGTTTCTTCGAGAGTGAGGAGATGTGGTTAGAGGTGTTTCCCACATCCTTAACATGAGATCATGCAAGATCTCATGAATAGGTAAGGTAGCTGCCTCCTTGGGAGCTTTAGGGTATTGCAGGATTTCTAATGCCTTTGCCCTAGGCTCTTTTTCAGGAGCCACTGTGATGGAAAGACCTCGAGCCACATCTCGGATAAAATCCTGAAAGGGCATATCCTCTGGTGGAGACATCCTACGCTGAGGAGAAGAGGAATCCTCAGGAAGAAGTACTCTGGTATCGGCAGAGCTTTCAGAGTCTTCAGACTCATCCGAGGATTCGAAGTATCTCCGATCCGGGAGATCGTGCAAAGCACAGTACCGGTACCGATCGAAGTCAGCATCGGAGTGGTCCGGTATCGACTTGTCGATGCCGGATAGACACGCATGACTCGGTCCCAGTAGAATACCTGCCGATGTCGATGCAGTCAGTGCCGGCACCGGAGTCGGTGCCAGTATCGGTTGAATTGTCTGAAGCGGTTTCAGGGGCATTGAGGCCGTGAGAAAAGCCGCCAGACTGCATTCAATAGCCAAGAATCTCTGGTCTATCAACGCTGCTGATGCTTGGATATCGGTACCGGATGAAGCAGCCGGTACCCCAGAACATAAAAGTAGGCTCAAGTGTAAAGTGCAGGAAGCCCCCTTAGTATCCCACTGCACTCAATATCATCACGTTTTTGAGGAATTGAAATGCTTTGGGATAGATTGGGTAGCAGCAGGTACGATGGATAAATCTAGAGAAAAAAACCTGCTGATTCGTGAACAAATGTGGATCCATCGACTCCAATCGATCATTCCAGGTGGTCTCAATGCGATGATAGAATGGAGCGCTTGCATCTGATGTTTCCTGTGAATAAAGGACTGTTGAAAACTGCTTTGAGGGATTCCTGTGGATCACTATAAACGAGCAGATTTCCCTTTTGCATTTTGGTTTTTGCATGACTGACGTCACATCCACGTCATCACAGAAGGTTTTTAAATTCCAATTAGTTCGTTCAAACCGCATGCGCGGCGTTTTTTGGCAAGCACTGAATGGCTTTGAAACATAAGTGACCGCACATCATTGAAATTTGAAAATTGTTGTTCTTCAAATTTACAAACTTTGGCGAGAAACAAACTTTGGTGAGATACTGGCATTTTTGATCTTCCTGATATGGTAAATAACGAGGTTAAGGTAAATTACAACATTTATTTCTCCTAATAATTTTTCCTCCTTCCACAGAGATTGTCTGGCAAAACCGATCCCCTGATGAAGATTCGAAACGCAATAAGGGCACCGGGATGGTGGCGTTGGGACTGCTAAAATACTTTTGAAAGATAAGCACAATCTCTGAATTTTTGAAAAAATGAATATAAAGAATGGTCCGATAAATTAATCTGAATGTTTTACAATAACGCATTCTTGACAATCACATATTTTAGAAGAAACCAGTTTCTACGGTCATTGATGCAATCTTAGCAGCACTTTTTTGGTGAAATTATATCCAAGAGTGTCTAGCTACTCAGTCTGAGACCGTTGGTTTCGTTCAAAAAAGATTGTCTGTTTCATCATTGAAGGACCACCTTTATGTAGTTTTGGATGGATTACACACGTATATTTCTTAGGTACCCCAGAGCATGGCACCAGCAGTTCTGCCGAGGTTGAAGCCTCGAGAACATCCTGGAGCACCGTTAGTGCTTTGGAAGCCGAAGCCTCCCGCCGGGGCAATTTTGCCGGTGAAAGTCCCTCAAGGGCAACGCCAGAGGCATCTCGATGTCTAGAAGGAGATCTACCCTTTGAGGACCGGCTAGATTTATGTTTAGTTACCTGAGATCCATGGGAGGAAGATGAAGCCCTGGAAGACGTCGATTGCACGGAGGCTGCATCCGAGGGAAAAAGGGTGCTAAGTTTAGCAGCTCGGTTTTGCCGGCCCCTTTTCGACATCATCCCACAGGCAACACACTCAGAAATAGAGTGGTCAGGACCTAAACATTTGAGGCACCACTCATGGATGTCGGTGACGGAGATGGCACCGCCACACTTGGAACACTTTTTAAAACCCAAAGCAGGTTTTTCCATTTTGGAGGAAAACGTTGGGCCTAATGCCCAAAATGGCACGTGGCACCTGAAGAGAAAATTACTGGAAAGACTCCAGAAGAAAGGGTTTTTTTTTTTAAAGAAGAAAAGAAAGAAGAACCGGCGGTACCGGTGCAGCGTTGAGGGAAGGCAGATGCGATCACAAAAAATAATAGAAGGGATTTTTTTCTGCAGTGACAGAATGTGCGACCTGTCGGCTCCGCGAAAAACGAAGAACTAGAGAGGGACAGTTGGGAAAGGCAGCACGCAGGCGCTGTGGGATGCTCCCAAAAGCTTTCCTATTGGACGCTGGGAAACGTTCCTGCGCAGGCTCTGTTGGTACCGACGATACCCATATGTGAAGACTTCACTCCTGCTTGTTCCTGGAGATAGTGACTTGCCCAAGGTCACAAGGTGTGCCAGTGGGAATTGAACCCTTGATCTTCTGGGTACTAGGCAGTTGCTCTACCAATAGGCTACTCCTCCACTCCTAATCGGTTTTTATTTATTTCAATTTTAATTTAATGATTCTGTAATTCCAGTACTTTATATACAAAGTTGATAATGTAGTTTTTATGCACTTTACCTATCTTGTTTAATGTAACTTCTGCTTTTGTTTTTTTGAGTTTATTGTAAACCGCTTTGATTCCTGAAAAGTAGTATAAAAGCACAAATAAATAAATAAATAAATATCACCTCTATCCTGCCTTTCCTCTGAGGTATACATATTAAGATCCTTAAATCTGTCCTTATATGCTTTATAATGAAGACCACTAACAATTTTAGTAGCCATTCTCTGTACTGACTCCAACCTGTTTATATCCTTTTGAAATGCCTGTATAGAAATGCTAGTAATCTGAAAAATAAGATGGAAGAGTTAGAATTTATAGCCCTAAAAGAAGAGAGAGATATAAGTGGCATCTCAGAGACCTGGTATCAAAAGGATAATCAATGGGACACTGTGATACTAAGATACAAATTATATTGCAATGATAGGGTAGATCAAACTGACAGAGGGGTGGCGTTATATTACACCTGGGAGAGTTCTATGCAAAAAAAAATTAAATTCTGCATAAAAATGTTGAAAATTCTACATGGTTTATTAGTAAAGTTTTGCACAGAATTCCCCTATCATAAAGCTTAACTCCTCCTCTAGACCTGAAATTTCTCCTGCCTTCTTCTTCCTTAGCTCTCTTGCTCCAATCACAGTTCTGTCTCCAATCCATTCTTGTCTCCCTTGTTTTCTCTCTCTCTAACTTCTAGTCCCAGTAACTTCCAACTCACCAGCAGCCCATCTCCGGCCCCCAGCCATCCTCCCACCGATTCACCAGCAGCACTTCTCCTGCTCCCAGCCACCCTCTCCACTCACCAGCAATCCCTCCCCGCTCACCAGCAGCCCCTTCTCCTGCCCCCAGCAAGCCTCCACTCAGCAGCAGCCCTTCTCTTGCATTGGCAACCTCCATGCTCATTTTCAACCCCTCCCTGCTCACAGCAGGCCTTCTCCTGCCCTCAGCAACCTCTCTGCTCACCAGCAGCCCTTTCCTGCCCCCAGTTCCCCCCCCCCCAAATCACCAGCAACTCTTCTCCTGCCCCCAGCAACCCTCCACTCAGCAGCAGCCCTTCTCTTGCACTGGCGACCTCCATGCTCATTATCAACCCCTCCCTGCGCACAGCAGTCCTTCTCCTGCCCTCAGCAACCTCTCTGCTCACCAGCAGCCCTTCTCCTACCCCCAGCACCCCTCCACTCATCAGCAGCCTTTTCCAGCCTCCAGCAACCCCGACTCACCAACAGCCCTTCTCCTGCATAGCAACCTCCCTGCTCACAGCAGCCCTTCTCCTGCCCCCAGCTCTTCCCCCAAATCACCAGCAACCCCCCACTCATCAGCAGTCTTTTCCTGCCCCAAGCAGCCCTTCTCCTGCCCAGCAACTCCCCTGCTCACTAGCAACTCTTCCCTGCTCACCAGCAGCCCATCTCATTCCCCCAGCAACCTCTCCACTCATCACCAGTCCTTCTCCCTGCCATCAGCAACCCTTCCCCCCACTCACCTAGAGCCCTTTCTCCCTGCCATCAGCAACCTCTGCTCACCAGTAGCCCATCTCATTCCCCCAGCAACCTCTCCACTCATCACCAGTCCTTCTTCCTGCTCTCAGCAACCCTTCCCCCCCCTCACCTAGAGCCCTTCTCCCTGCCATCAGCAACCTCTCTGCTCACCAGTAGCCCATCTCATTCCCCCAGCAACCTCTCCACTCATCACCAATCCTTCTCCCTGCCATCAGCAACCTCTCTGCTCACCAGTAGCCCATCTCATTCCCCCAGCAACCTCTCCACTCATCACCAATCCTTCTTCCTGCTCTCAGCAACCCTTCCCCCCACTCACCAAGAGCCCTTCTCCCTGCCATCAGCAACCTCTCCACTCATCACCAGTCCTTCTTCCTGCTCTCAGCAACCCTTCCCCCCACTCACCTAGAGCCCTTCTCCCTGCCATCAGCAACCTCTCTGCTCACCAGTAGCCCTTTCCTGCCCCCAGCAACCTCTCCACTCATCACGTCCTTCTTCCTGCTCTCAGCAACCCTTCCCCCCACTCACCAAGAGCCCTTCTCCCTGCCATCAGCAACCTCTCTGCTCACCAGTAGCCCTTTCCTGCCACCAGCAACCCCCCCCCCCCCAGCAGCCCTTGCTGCTCCCAGCCAGCACCGCCGACTTCAAATCGCAACAACATAACTGTGGGAGCTCTTCTGTTTGCACCCACGGCTGTACTAGAGTCACCGGTGCATTTTGAAAGGTATACAGGAAGTGTACCTTTCAAAATGTGCCAGAAATGGACTCTAGCATCACTGTTGAAACAAGTGCTCCCATAGCTGTGCTTTGAAAGGTACACTTCCTGCCCCCGAGCACTGCGGGAAGAAGTGCCCCCTTGGCTGTGTTGCCACTAACAATGATAGAAATCAATCCCAAAAAAAACCCAAAACGGTAATCCAAAGTGACACTACAAAAAACAAGATACCGTTGCAACCCCCAAAAAAAGTATTTTAGTGTATTTTTTTGTCGGACATAAATCGTGAGGAGGAGGCACTATGAACCAACCCCCAAATACGATACATATCCCTTTTATTCAACCACATAGGTTTACATACTCAAAATTTAAATAACCAAGAGCATTTCATCAATAAAAGAACACTGCACTTATCTGTAAACACGCGCGACGTGCATGTTTCGGGGGAAAAAAACCCTGCATCAAGCGCTCAAAACTCGACTTGTAGAAAACTAAATCCACTAAAAGACTTTTTTTGGGGGTTGCAACGGTATCTTGTTTTTTGTAGTGCCAGTAACAATGAGGCAAGATCGGGCACTCTTAAAGCTTGTGCGCTCAATCCTGCCTCACTGTCTAGCTGGATGGTGTCTGCACAAAATTCAACATTGCAAATGCAAATTTCTGTGCAGGTGGGGAATTCTGTACAAATTCTGCATTGCCTAATGGTTAAGAACACTGGCTTGGGAAACCAGAGACCAGGGTTTGATTCCCACTAGCACTCCTTGTGGCCTTGGGCAAATCACTTAACCCTCCATTGCCTTAGAAAAATACAAGTTATCAATGTCCCTCTTTAATGTATATTACCATGTTTAAGTTTTAATGTAAACTGCTTTGATTGAAATGATAAAGCAGTATATAAAACCTGTTAAATAAATAAATTCCCCAGAAGTACTACATGTTAAAAAAGGATACTGCACCAAATGGCATAAAGGTTTTGCATAAAACAAAATGCACTGTAAAATTTTAAGGTGGTGCCCATCCTTCTGGTAAAGGCCCCATCATTTCCAGAATGTTCCCTAGTTCCTGACAAATCTTGAACCCTCTTCCCTGCACCTTCTCATCCATGCATTGAGACTCCAGAGTTCTGCCTGTCTTGAGTCCTGCATGTGGAACAGGAAACATTTCTGAGAATGCTATCCTGGAGTTCCTTTATTTCAACTTTCTACCTAAAAGCCTAAATTTGGTTTCCAGAACCTCCCTCCCACACTTTCCTATGTCACTGGTACCAACATGTACCAAGACGGCAGGCTCCTCTCCAACACTGTCTAAAACTTTATCTAGGTGGTGTTGAGGTCTGCCACCTTCACACCAAGCAGGCAAGTGACCAAGTGATTCTCACGCCCACCAGCACCCAGCTATCTGCATTGTTAAAACTGATTGGGAAAAATCCACTGCTTACACCTGGGATATGCAGCTTGGAATCTAACTGTCTTTTGGGATCCTGCCAGGTTACTGAGCTTCATTGATTATTGGGGTCTGACCCACAAGGACAAAATTCTTGTGTTCTTATGATGTTATGACCAGAGCATTTTTTCTAGCAAAAAAGGTGCCAGTACTCATATGCAGGGTTCTGGTAGTAATACATGAAGACCAAGGGTCAATTTTAGCAGCAATGAAAAAGCATAGTTACTCACCTGCAGCAGGTGTCCAGGATCAGGAGTCAGTCCTCACATATGGGTGATGTCACTGATGAAGCCCAAGCAGGAACGCTTCCTAGCTTCCATAGGAAGCCTTTGGAAGGTGCTCCAGGCATGCATGCCGGTCTTCCTGCCTGAAGGACGATCTTTATCTCGGTATGATGATGTAGCTTAATTAAGCAAAAAAAGACCCTGGGGCTGGGGCTGCGGCTTGGGCTGCTGCCTCTAGTTTTGACCCTTAACCTGTTGCCCCTGTTGGGGAGGCTGGTACGAATAATACCGGGTGAAAGTACCATAGGCCTTTTTATTTTTAGGGTAAAAGAACTTCTTCCTGAAGCCTTTCTCCTGGAAGGGTTAACGATCTTTCTCGAGAGTCTGTTTATAGTGAGTTGCTCCATTTCCAGCTCTGTGGCTTTCACCACCATGGGTTTGCCAAAGAGAACATAAGCAAAACTTATTAAGGTGCGTTCAAATTTAACATCAGAAAAAAGTTCTTTGTCAATGTTATCCTTATAGAGCAACAACCTGTTTCTAAGGTCTCAGACTTCTTATAGCACAACTAGCAGACCCAAGTCTTGCTGTTAGTGCTGGATCGCATCAATGACCTTTATTTTAGAAACCGGTTCTTTTTTCTTACTTTTGTTTGCACCCAGTTGAACCGCCACTTCATAACATAAGATGTTTCATGACTATATGTTATAAAGAAAAGAAAACAGCTGATTTAACATTTCCATCACTTAGCTGTAAATGTTTTCAATCCAAAGTTCACTGCTGTGCATATCATTGGTCCAAAAGATCCCGACGCTCTTGCAAGGCGCCTCTGAGGCGTTTCACTGCCTGCAGTTTCTTCAGGGGATCCTAATCTCTCACCCTTTCAGTGCTCTAAAAAACAAACGTGACACTTTCAACTAACATACTCTATAATCTACTCACCACCCTTATATACTATAAAATTAAAATGTAATTAAACAGTCCTTTGTTTCGCTTACTCTATGTCGATGCTGCCCGCGTTGCAATGCTCTCTAAAAATCTTCAGTCTTGGAATCATCTGGCTTCACAAAAAACGCCACGCATGCGGGGTATCCTACTGACCTGCTTTTTATAACCAGAGCCATCGTTTCTTCACAATCTCAACCCATTAGCACCCCTCTTCCAGAATGTTAAAAAAATGATCAAAAAACTGATATTCTGCCATTCAGAAACTACCCAGCTCCATTTAAAGATGAACTTGCTTATTAGTGCCTTAGCTGCCAGGAAATTGTGAGCTCTAAATACAAGTCTTCCAATCTATGTCAATGTTCAATCCTGAAGGAATCACCGTGTTCAATTTGAAAATCCATTGTTGTTCTCTCTTTAAAAGAGTTTCATCCAGTGTCTTGCCTTTATGACCTTCTGTCACTTGTTCAATTACTATGCAGCTTAATTGGTTGAAAGTATGGCCCATTGCCAAACAATGCGAAACCATTGGCGCTTCCACCCTACCACATTTTAGGCGACTTTTATGTTCTCTCAACCTTGTTTTCAGTGAACGTGACGTTTTGTCAATATACCAAAGCTCACAAGGGCATTGAATTCCATATACTACTGCTCTTGACTCACAATTGGTGTGTGCTCGAAGATGATAAACTGTTTGCCTACAGACAAACGTGGCCGCTTCTAGCATCACTGGACACATATCACAATGTCCGCATTTTTTATGGCTGCCACTTATAGCGTTTGGTATCAAGAGAGGAAGAACCGCCGGGCTCAACCAATCTTTTAATGTGCGTCCTCTCCTCCATACACAGCAAATGCGTTTATCTGTTAATGCTGGAACCGTTCTAAGAACATTATGGTTTATGGTTTAGGCATTTGATATACCGCCCTTTACTTATGCATCAGAGCATTTACAGGTATATACTAACAGGTACTTTTTTTATTCCCTTGTCCCCGAAGGGCTCACAATCTAAGTGTACCTGAGGCAATGGAGGGTTAAGTGGCTTGCCCAAGGCCACAAGGAGCAGCCATGGGACTAGAGACCTCAGTCCCTCCGGCCTGAGGTTACTTGTCCCCATGTGGGAATTGAACCCCCGGCCCTCTGGCCTGAGGTAACCTGTCCCAACCACTAAGCCACTCCTCCCTCCATTCTTGTTTATTCAAAATATGTTGTATGGAATTACTGAGCGGAGAGAATGTTGTCACCAAATTGACAGTGGTCAGATCCTTTTGCGTCTGCGTTTTATTTGATATATCACTAAGTAGTAGAGGCCTGTGATTATATAAGGCTCTCTTATATGCTTGGGATATTACTTTGTAAGGATAACCTCTACTCAAAAAATTCCTAGTCAGGTGTTTGGCCTGCTGTTTGAATTCTTCCGTATCTGAACAATTTTTACGAAATCGGAGAAATTGTGAAAAAGGAAGCCCTTCTTTCTATTTTCTAGGATGCTTACTCGTGAAATGTAGTAGGGCGTTCCGATCTGTCGGTTTTCTAAAGATGGAGGTTTTCCAGGTATTGATGTCTCGTTCTATCTGGACATCCAAATAGGTAATCTTATGTTTATGATATGCGTAAGTGAATTTAATGTTGACATCACGTCCATTAATCCATTGCAAAAACTGTAAAAAAGTGTCTTCTGTGCCTTTCCACAGAATAAACATGTCGTCAATGTATCTCTTCCACATAAGCAGATTAGTTTTATACGGGGAAATTGATAACCAGTGAGATTCAAACCGACTCATATAAAAATTGGCAATGGACGGAGCACAGGTTGCTCCCATAGCAACCCCTGCTATTTGTTTGTATAACGTTCCTTCAAATTCAGAATAGTTTTGAAAAATAGCCAATCGTGCTAAGGCTAGCAAAAATTCAGTTTGGAGACCTGAAATGTCATCCCTCAAAGAAAGAGTGGATTGAACTATAGATATAGCTGCACTTTGTGGTATATTTGTATATAGTGATACCACATCCATGGTGACCAGTAAAGTATCAAGATCCTTCGACCACTCAGTCATATCCTCTACTAGTCTTAAGAATTGTGTGGTATCACGCAAATATGATGGTATAGTAGACAGCAAAGGGCGCAAAAATGAGTCAAGATATATAGACAGTGGTTCTAATATGTTATGAAGTGGCGGTTCAACTGGGTGCAAACAAATGTAAGAAAAAAGAACCGGTTTCTAAAATAAAGGTCATTGATGCGATCCAGCACTAACAGCAAGTTAGTTACTACATCCTCTGGTAATGATGCCAACGGTGACAGCTGGGTGCAGCCTTTCAAGCACGTTGAGTGAAAAAATATTTTCTCTTATTAGTCTTAAATAGTTTAACCTGTAGCTTCATTGCATGTCCCCTAGTCTTTCTATATTCTGATGATGTAAACAATCTACATTTACCCGTTCCATTCTATTCATTAATTTATAGACCTCTATCATATCTACAAAAAATCTGAATTGATGCACATTACCAGGAATACTATAATCTCTCCACCGGACTCTAAATAAAGATCTTCGACCACACCATAAACAATAAACAGGAAGTCAAATACCTCGTAGTTACCTTTGACCAACATTTCAGCTTCCAACCTCACATTAAAAGAACAACCAGATCAGCCTACCACAAGCTCAGAATGCTGCAAAAACTCAAACCACTACTCACCGACGACTTCCGAACAGTATGCCAAGCCGTAACACCCACTGTATGCCTAGAACTTGCTACCCATTCTTTGCCTAGTACTTGCTACCCATTGTTTGCCTAGAACGTGCTACCCATTGATTGCTCTGACCTTGCTGCCCACTACCATGGCCCCACATCACATTGTTCTTTCTCTTCCTCATCCTCCCCAACAGCCTCCCCTTCTATCATCACCCTCCCTCCTCTTCCCCTACCCTCCCCCTACCTTCCTCACTTCTCCCTCCATTCTGCCCCCTAGCCTAGCACCCGATCTTGAGCTTCTTCACATCATCCCCCACATTCAACCAGCCCCCCTCTCTTTAAGGCAAACCCACCCTCGCTTCCGCCGTACTATCTCCACTTTACCACGCTCTCTAATACTCATTCTCCTTCTTTTTTCTGGTAATATCAACCCCAACCCTGGCCCCCCCCCCTCCCCGATTTCTTTCTCACACTAAAAAAGTTTCTCACGTACCCTATCTAATCTCATCCACATCCCGCTCCTCCCTCCTCCCCTCATTCACCCCACAATCACTCATCCATAGATATCAACTCCAACCCTACCCCCAAAAATAAATCCTCACATAACTACCTGATACCATCAATTTACCCCTCACTTCCCCTCCCTCATGTCCCTCTTGCACACACACACAGACATACCCACCCACAACCTGCTCCCTCTACATCTTGGTATTACCCCAGAAACAGACCCCCACGCTACTCTGATAAGAAATCCACACGTAACTTATCCAATCTTATCCATATCCCTCTCCTCTCCCCCTCCACTCTCTCGTTTTCATGCGCCCTATGGAACGCATGCTCAGTCAGTAAAAAAAAACCTTTTATTCACGATCTTTTTATCTCTAATGCCCTACACCTTCTTGCCTTGACCGAGACCTGGCTCCCCCCCAGACGACACCGCATCCATTGCCTCTCTCTACTATGGGGGCTACCAGTTCTCCCATACACCTTGACGTACTGGTCGCGGTGGTGGCGTTGACCTCCTACTCTCTCCCTCTTACCGATGCAAGGTTCCACATTAGGAACCACCACCTAGGAAAAAGATTTAGGCGTCATTGTGGATACCATGTTAAAACCCTCGGCCAAGTGTGCAGCGGCGGCCAAGAGAGCAAATAGAATGCTAGGTATGATAAGGAAAGGAATGGAAAATAAAACAAAAGATATTATAATGCCTCTATATCGTTCCATGGTGAGACCACACCTTGAATATTGTGTGCAATTCTGGTCACCGTATCTTAAAAAGGATAAAGCGATTTTAGAAAAGGTACAGCCACCAAAATGGTAAAGGGGATGGAAGGATACTCCTATGAAGAAAGGCTAAAAAGGTTAGGGCTCTTTAACCTGGAAAAGAGACGGCTGAGGGGAGATATGATAGAAGTCTATAAATTAATGAACGGAGTGGAACGGGTAAACGTAGATCGATTGTTTACCTTATCAGAATATAGAAAGACTAGGGGACATGCAATAAAGCTACAGGGTAAACTATTTAAGACTAATAAAAGAAAATATTTTTTCACTCAACGTGTAATCAAACTCTGGAATTTGTTACCGGAGGATGTAGTAAAGGTTGTTAGTGTAGCTGGGTTTAAAAAAGGTTTGGACAAGTTCCTGGAGGAAAGGTCCATAAACCATTATTAAGAAGTGACCGAAGATATCAATGCTTGACCCAGTACAAGCATTGTGGAACTTGTGTCTCTTGGGGAAACTGCTAGGTACATATGACCTAGATTGGCCACTGTTGGAAACAGAATACTGGGCTTGATGGACCTTGGTCTGACCCAGTATGGCATATCTTATGATCTTATGTTACCAATTCCAACCCCTCCTGCCACCCCAATCACACTCTCCCCTCTCCTTCGAAGTCCACTCCATTCGCCTCCTCACACCACTCCCCCCCCCCCGAGTAGCTGTTATTTATCGCCCACCCGACAAATCCAAATCAACCTTCCTCACAGACTTAGACTCCTGGCTTTCTGTCTTTATGGATCCCTCGTCCCCCACTCTTATTCTTGGCAATTTCAACATTCACATCGACAACCACTCCGACCCCCATGCCTCAAAGTTCCTCGCTCTTACCTCCTCATTCGACCTCCAACTTTGCTCCACTGCCCCCACACGGCCACTGCCTTGACCTAATACTCTTCTCCAATTCCTCTCCCTCAAACTTCCGCAAATCAATCCTTCCCTCATCTGACCATCACCTCTTAACATTTACTCTTCAGCTTCCGCCGTCCCAACCTCGCCCTGTCTACTCCGACTTATTTAGAAACCTTCATAATACTGATCCCCTGACTCTCTCCTCCACCTTTTCTCCATCTTTTTCCTCCATTATATCCTCCAAGTCCGTCGACGAGGCATTATCTTCATACAATGCTACACTATCCTCAGCCCTTGACACTCTTGCACCCCCCTCTCGTTCTGTCAAATGATCTACTCCCCAACCCTGGCTTTCACCCACAATCCGTTACGTACACATCTGCGCCTGTTCTGCCGAACGAGCTTGGTCCAAATCCCGCTCCCCGGAAGACCTTCTACACTTCAAATTCATGCTTGGCTCCTTCCAGTCAGCCTCAGCACTTGCCAAACAGGATTACTACATCCATCTAACCAACTACCTTGCCTCTGCTCCTCGCCGTCTCTTCAATACCCTCAATTCTCTCCTCAAGGTCCCCCTGCCCCCGATCCCGCCCTCCCTTTCCGCCCAAACCCTAGCCGACTACTTCCACGACAAAATCCACAAGATTACCCTTCAATTCCCCAACCCATCTACCTCCCCTCCTCTCCAATTCTCCCTCCCCCATCCATACTCCCCCTGCCACACTCTCCTTCTTCCCTCCGATCTCTGAAGAAGAAACCACACTCCTTCTTTCCTCCTCCAAACCCACCACCTGTTCATCAGACCCTATTCCCACCCATCTCCTACATCTCATCTCCCTCACCGTTGTTCCCTCCATCACTCATATCCTCAACCTTTCACTGTCCTGCTGACTTCAAACATGCTGTTATCACACCCCTTCTCAAGAAACCCTCACTTGATCCCACATGCCCTTCTAAATACTGACCCATCTCCCTCCTTCTCTTCTTATCCAAACTATTAGAACGAGCAGTCCACCGTTGCTGCCTCGACTTCCTCACCTCCCAGGCCCTCTTGGACCCACTACAATCCGGCTTCCGTCCCCTACACTCCACTGAAACAGCACTCACAAAAGTCACCAACAACCTGTTCCTGGCTAATTCCAAGGGCCTCTATTCTATCCTCATCCTTCTTGACCTTTCTGCTGCCTTTGACACCACTGACCATAACTTTCTCCTCACCACCCTCTCCTCGCTTGGCTTCAAGGACTCCGTACTATCCTGGTTCTCCTCCTACCTCTCCCATCACTCATTCAGTGCATGCTCTGGTTGCTCCTCCTCCTCCCCTACCCCGCTCCATGTATGTGTACCCCAGGGATCCGTCTTGGACCCCCTCCTTTTCTCTCTCTATACCCAAGGCCTTGGCATGCTTATCTCCTCCCATGGCTTTCAATACCATCTCTATGCCGATGACTCCCAAATCTACCTCTCTACACCTAATATTTCGCCGGCAACTCAGTCCAAGATCTCTGCCTGTCTTTCGGACATCGCTGCCTGGATGTCTCATCGCCGATTGAAATGGAACATGGCCAAGACTGAACCCCTTATCTTTCCACCCAACTCCTCCTCCCCACTTCCCACTCTCTCATTCCATGTGGATGGATCTACTATCCTTCCTGTTCCCTCAGCCTGCAATCTAGGGGTCATCTTTGACACCTCTCTCTCCTTCTCCGCTCATATCCAGCTTGTAGCTAAGACTTGCCGCTTCTTTCTCTACAATATCAGCAAAATCTGCCCCTTCCTCTCTGAACACACTACCAAAACTCTTGTTGTTGTTAAGTGCCATCGAGTCGGAGTCGATTCATGGCGACCCTCTGGATAGCTATCCTAAATTGTGTTCGGTCTTCAGTCAGGCGGCTCATTGTTGACAGACTGGTACCCGTAGCTGCTGTTATTGTATCGATCCATCTCATTGCTGGCCTTCCTCTTTTGCGTTGACCTTCTATCTTGCCAAGCATAATGTCTTTCTCTAATGATCTCTCTCTTCGCATGATGTGTCCAAAGCATGAAAGTCAAAGTCTTGTCATCTGAGCTTCTAAAGAAAGCTTAGGTTTGATCTCCTCTAGTACCGACTGGTTTGTTCTTCGGGCAGTCCATGGTATACACAGTATTCGCCGCCAGCACCATAATTCAAAGGCATCAATTTTCTTCCTGTCTATCTTTTTCACTGTCCAGCTTTCACATCCATATGATGTTACTGAAAATACCATGGCTTGAACAAGTCGAATCTTTGTATGGAGAGAGACATCTCTGCTCTTGAGAATCTTATCTAGGTCTTTCATAGCCATTCTGCCAAGAGCAATGCGTCGTCTGATTTCTTGACTGCTTGTTGCTTCTTTATTGATAGTTGATCCAAGTAGGTTAAAGTTGTTCACAATTTCAATTTCTTCTCCTTCAACGATGAACCTGTTGATTATGCCAGTTGTCAAGATCTTTGTCTTCTTTACATTAAGGTGCAGGCCCATTTTGAGACTATGTTCTTTGATTGTGAGCAGCAAATGTTTCAGATCATCTTCCATTTCAGCCAGTAATGTGGTATCATCAGCATAGCGAAGGTTGTTGATGAGTCTTCCACCAATCTTCACACCTCTGTTGTCTTCATACAATCCTGCTTCTCTGATTTCTTCTGCATATAAATTAAACAGGTAGGGGGAAAGTATGCAGCCTTGTCTTACACCTTTGCTTATTTTAAACCATTCTGTTTCTCCTTGTTCTGTTCGAACTGTTGCTTCTTGATCAATGTACAGATTGCGCAAGAGAACGATCAGGTGTTCTGGTATACCCATGCTTCTTAATGTGGCCCAGAGTTTCTCATGGTTTACACAGTCAAAAGCCTTGCTATAGTCGATAAAGCACAAATAGATATCCTTTTGGTATTCTTTAGTCTTTTCAAGTATCCATCTCACATCCGCAATGATGTCTCTCGTTCCTCGCCCTTTCCTGAACCCTGCTTGCACTTCAGGTAGTTCTTGTTCCAGGTATGGTTGTAGTCTCTTTTGAATAATCTTCAGTAGAATCTTGCTGGCATGTGGGATCAGAGCGATTGTGCGATAATTTCCACAGTCAGTTGGATCACCTTTCTTTAGTATTGGTATAAACACAGATCTTTTCCAGTCAGTTGGCCATGATGTTGTCTTCCATATTCCTTGGCAGAGCCTTGTGAGTACGGTAACAGCTGCATCAGATTGCTGCAATACTTCTATGGGAATGCTATCAATGCCTGGTGCTTTGTTCTTTGATAAGGCTTTCAATGCTGCTTCAACTTCTTCTTTCATCACCAATGGTTCCCGATCATAAGGTACAGGTTGAAATGGCTGTTGGTCCACTTGATCTTTATCATATAAAAACTCTGTATATTCCTTCCACCTTTTCTTGATCTTCTCAGCATCATTCAACATAGAACCTTGAGCATCTTGTAACATTCCAATTCGAGGCTGGAACTTTTTCTTTAACTCTCGTAGCTTTAGGAAAGCCGATCTTGTTCTTCCTCTAATAGTTTCTGCTTCTATTTCCTTGCAAGTGTCATTGTAGTACTTTTCCTTGTCCTGTCTTGCTGCATGTTGGAAATCTCTGTTGAGTTCTGCGATTGTCTTTCTTTCTCCTCTGGCTTTAGCTTCTCGGCGTTTCTGGGCAATTTTCAGAGTTTCTTCCGTCATCCATTTTGGCCGTTTTTGCTTTTTCACCTTTTGTAGAGACTTCTCGCTTTCTTCCAACACAACCTTCTTGATGTCATTCCATAACTCTTCCGGAGCTCTGTCATTTGTATCTAAAGCAGCAAATCGATTTTGCAGGCAGTTTTTTTCAACTTTAGCTTGAGTTTGCATACTAGTAGTTGATGATCTGTACCACAGTCAGCTCCAGGTTTTGTCTTTGTTGATGTTACAGAGCTTTTCCATCGTTGACTTCCACATATGTAGTCAATTTGATTTGTATATAATCCATTCGGTGAAGTCCATGTGTACAGTCGCCGCTTGTGTTGCTGGAAGAAGGTGTTTGAGATGAATAGATCATTGGTCTTGCAGAATTCTAACAGTCTTTCTCCAGCTTCATTTCTGTTGCCAAGTCCATATTTTCCAACTACTTTGCCTTCTTCTTTGTTACCAACTTTTGCGTTCCAGTCACCCATGACTATCAGGATATCCTGTTTGCATGTTCTGTCAATTTCAGCTTGTACTTGTTCATAGAACTCTTCAATTTCATTCTCTTCTGCAGCTGTTGTTGGGGCATATACTTGAATTATAGTTGTGTTGATAGGCAATCCTCGTAGACGAATAGAGATTAAGCGTTCGCTGACTGCATTGTGTTTCATTACAGTTCTTGCAATTTTTTTCTTTATTATAAATGCAACACCATTTCTTCTTTGTCTTTCATTTCCAGCATAGTAGACCATGTGATCATCTGATGCAAAGTGCCCCATGCCAGTCCATTTCAGTTCGCTGACACCCAACAGATCAAGTTGTACACGTTCCATTTCATTCTTGACCACCTCCAACTTCCCTTGGTTCATGCTTCGTACGTTCCATGTTTCAATGTGTAAGACATCTTTACAGCTTCTCTCATTTCATGCGCAGCTACATCAGCAGTCAGACTTCCCGAGGGCTTTGATCCAACCACATCATAAATGCTGGCTTTACTCTGAAAAGTCTTCAGCTCTTCCCCAGTAGTTAGTTGAGTGCCTTCTGACCTGGGGGTCTCATCTTCCAGCACCATAGCACAATTTGTTTTGTTGTAACTATCCATTGGGTTTCATGGCAAGATACAGAAGTAGATTGCCGGGCCTTTCTTCCGCGCAGTTTAAGTTTGGTGTTGTTGCCGTTGTCACAAAAATGTGATCCTCTGCCGTCAACACTGTCCCATTCTGCTGCTGCCCAGTGTAATGTAGAAGGTCCTTCCGAGGCTGTGGAACTGGGTGAAACGGAAGATTCTGTTTCAGTTTCTGACAGGCAAGCAAAGCACATGGCCCAGGGTTGCCATGGGAAATGTAAACAGTATGAGTCACGAGTGCAGCAAAGACGCCCAAGCTGCAGAGTATCCCTGAGCCCCGGTCTTAAGGGGAAACACCTGGTGGGAGGCAGGGCAGAGTTAAGCCCTAGAAAACAGGGATATAAGAATTGCTCACTGAGATTCAGGGAGGAGAGCAAGGAGGAAAGCAACGAGCAGAGCAAGGGGAGGAACCTGGAGCAGAGTAAGGAGCAGAGCAAGGACAGGAACCAGGAGAGCAGAGATGGCAGAATAAGAGGAGCTGGTGGAGCTGTAGGAGTTCCAAGAGCAGCAGAGAGAGAAACAGGAGATAAAGCACAAGAATTCAAAGCTACAAAGTCCCGGAGAGCCCAAGCCCAAAAGCCAGGTGGGAGCTACTCTCAATTAGAGCCCTATCGTGAAGGCAGTTGGAGAGAGAGACTGCCTGAGAGGTCAGTGTGGGAGTGCTCAGAAACTCTGGAGAGAGGAGGGTGTTGGCCAGAGGACGTTTGCATGACTGAGGAAGCAGTGCTGAGAAAGTCTTCTAGGAAAAAGCCAGAAGGTAGGCTGTGTAAAGCATTGAAAGAGAAAACTAAGCTGAAATGTTTTCCCTGTGATTGCCAAGCTCTGTTAGACTCTCCATGTGCTAGTTCCCAAGTATACGGCAGTTATCAACCCTGCTCTATAGAGCATTCTGAAGAGAAACCTCTGGGGAAAAGAGAGGGTCTGTGTTTTAAAACTCCGTATGATTTTGTACAAACCTGCTCAGCTGAAAGTGATGAGGAAATGCAGACATGGTCTGTTGTAGAAGACTCTGAGGAACAAATGGACTGTACGCTATCATTTGCAGATGATATCATATCCCTGTGCTGATATCTGTTACCAGAGCTGTTGGAACAGCAGCAAAGAAGCAAAGTGATTCTTTTGGGTTTAAAAGGAAATGTTTCTTTGAGTTTGTTGAAGCACTGCATTGGTTAAAGCTGAAGAGGAAGAAGCTGTTTTGTTTAGTTCCTGAGTTTTGTTTTCTTATGCCAGAAGCATGGCCCTTTTTGTTCTGTATTTTATTGGCAATTAATCCACCCGGAGGGGAAATAAAACCTTGTCATATATTGCCTGAACCACTCGACTACAGTTATTCCTTGCTTGGGGAGTGGAAGGGGACTACAACACCCAGAAGGCTGTGCATAATCAATGCACTGCCCTACTTCCTGAGTCAGGATTTTCCCAGGCTGACCTTTCTCTGCATGCCTCAGGGCTCTGGGGGAGGTTACTGGTGACACCAGATGGGTGGTTTGTCTTGGTCTGGCACCTCAGCTGAGACCTGTCCATCTTGGGAGACCCTGCCAGTAGTTAAACTACCGATAGTTTAGCTCTCAGCATCACTGATGCATGCAAGCCCTCACAGCACGACAAGCTGCAAACCAAGTGAGACACCAAAACTCTTATCCACGCCTTAATCTCCTCTTGCCTCGATTACTGCAACCTACTCCTTGCTGGTCTCTCCGTGAGCCACCTCCTTCCCCTTCAATCTATACAAAATCACGCTGCTCGACTAATCTTCTGCCAGCCTCGCCATGCCCACGTTACTCCCCTTCTCGAGTCACTTCACTGGCTCCCTGTCCAATTCTGCATCCAATTCAAGCTTCTCCTACTGACCTATAAATGCATTCACTCCATGGCCCCTCAATATCTCTTATTTCTCCCTACGTCCCCTCTCGAAATCTGCGCTCCGCTAACAAATTACGTCTATCAATGCCTTTCACCTGCACCGCAAACTCCCGACTGCGCTCCTTTCACCTTGCTGCACCACACACCTGGAACAGCCTACCTGCATCTGTGCACCAGGCACCCTCCCTGGCCCTCTTCAAATCCAGGTTGGACACACCTCTTCACCGTTGCATTCAGATCCTAACTTCCATCCTCATCTTACCCTAAACCCCGTCATCACTTATGACCAAACTATAGACCAAACTGTACCACACCGTACCTTGCGCAGAACTGACTAATGCTCTGTACTGTTCTGATTAGATTGTAAGTTCCGATGAGCATGACTCTGACGGGAAGTTCCTTGTATGTTGGCTACCTCTTGTAGGTTAGCTGTGTAGCGCTGTGTGCATGGCGCTTTATAAGTGCTGAATAGTAGCAGTAATAGTAGAATACCTGCCCAATCAGATGGTCTTGAAACACCCAAAGGTCATTATAGACAGCCCTGAGTTACAGCAGATTGATCTGAAGGACACTCTCCACTGATGACCAAGGGCTCTGCGACTGCAGGTGATCACAGGGGGCCTTCCAGCCCAGCTTGGACAGATCTGTCGTGAGAACACGCAGTACCAAGGGTGCCCAAAAAGGAAGGCTGGCCCTGAGGTTGTGGGGCTCTGCCACCAGGTAAGGGATGCTGCAAGGGCTGGCGTGACCTGAATCCTGTCCTTTAAGTGACTAGAGGTCTGGGTCCACTCGGAGCTGAGCGTCCACTGGGCCTGCCACATTCGGAGGAGAGCAAAAGGCATGATGTGGATTGTTGAGGCTATGTGCCCCAGCAGGCATAGCATTTGTCATGCCATCACCACCGATCAGCCCTGTACTTCATTGGCCAGGGCAGACAAGCACAGAGCACAATCCTGCTGGAGGAAGGCCCTTACCTTGGTAGAGTCCAGGAGGGCGCCTATGAACTCTAAATGCTGGGCCAGGAACAGGTGTAACTTCGGAAAGTCAACTACAAACCCTAGACGCTGCAGCAGCTCTATGGTGCAATGTGCTGTCTGGTGCACCTTCTCCGGCAAGCTGACAGTTGTCCAAGTAGCGGAAGACAAAGAAGATGGAGGCGATGGCGAAAACTGCCAGGCATATGGTGAACACCCAAGGAGCTGAGGCTAGGCCAAAGGGAAGCACCCGGTATTGATAGTGGTGGCCTCTGACGATGAAGTGGAGGTACTGACAGTGCCTTGGATGGATCAGTATGTGGGAGCTCCAGTGCCCGGTGGCAAGCCACCCTCAACTTGGATGCCAATGAAGTATGCACTGGCTGGGCCAATTTCTCCATGGGGGAAACAGCACAAGCACTGGCAGTTTAAATGCAAGGTATTGATAAGGCAGGCAAAGAGAGAATTTGAGAAGAAGCTTGCTGTGGAAGCAAAAATGCGTAATAAAGACTTTTCATGTACATTCGTAGCAAAAACCTGTCAGAGAGTCAGTTAGACCATTGGATGATAGAGGGGTAAAAGGGCACTAAGAGGGGACAAGGCCATAGTGGAGAGATTGAATGAATTCTTTGCTTCGGTCTTTACTGAGGAAGATGTAGGGATGTTACTCATGACTGAAGTGGTATTTAAAGGTGATACTGCAGAAGAATTTATTTATTTTATTTATTTATTTAAACTTTTTTTTATATACTGCCCCTTCCATCAATCAGGGGGCGGTTTACATTGAACAATATTTCAAACTCAAAACTTGGTTATAGAGAACTTGTCAAACTATAATATAATGAATTGAAAGAAATATCGATGCACCGGGAAGATGTATTACAACTATTTGATAAACTGAAGAGTAGCAAATCACCTGGACCGGATGGTATACATCCAAGGGTGTTCAAAGAACTCAAATATGAGACTGCAGACCTGCTATTAGTAATCTGTGAACTATCATTAAAATCATCTGTAATATCTGAAGAATGGAGGATGGCCAATGCAACACCAATTTTTAAAAAAGGTTCCAGGGGTGATCTGGGAAACTACAAACCGGTAAGCCTGATGTCAGTACCGGGAAAAAAGGTAGAAACCATAATAAAGAACAAAATTACTGAACATGGAAATAGTTATGGCTTAATGGGAGACAGCCAACATGGCTTTAGACAAAGAAGATCTTGTCTTACTAATCTGTTATGTTTTTTTGAAGGTGTGAATAAACAGATAGACAAAGGTGAGTCGGTTGATATAGTGTATCTGGAGTTTCAGAAAGCCTTTGACAAGGTCCCTCATCAGAGACTTTTGGCAAAACTAAAAAGCCATGGGATAGGAGGCAGTATACTATTGTGGATCAGGAACTGGTTAAAAGATAGAAAGCAGAGGGTAGGGCTAAATGGCCAATTTTCCTAATGGAAAAAGGTGAATAGTGGAGTACCCCAGGGATCTGTGCTGGGTCCGCTGCTTTTTGACATATTCATAAATGACCTGGAAAAGGGAATAACGAGTGAGGTTATCAAATTTTCAGATGACACAAAACTATTTAAAGTTGTTAAAACCCATGAGGATTGTGGAAAATTGCAAGAGAATCTTGATAAACTGGAATACTAGGCATCCAAATGGCAGATGAAATTTAATGTGGACAAGTGCAAAGTTATGTACCTAGGAAAGAACAATCCAAACTATGGTTACACGATGCAAGGTTCCACATTAGGAACCACCACCCAGGAAAAGATTTAGACGTCATCGTGGATAACATGTTAAAACCCTCAGCCCAGTGTGCAGCGGTGGCCAAGAGAGCAAATAGAATTTTATTTATTTATTTATTTAACAGTTCTTTTATACCACCTTATCATACATTCAAAGCAGTTTACATAGAACAGTTAGAGCAACCAGCTTTACATAGAACAGGGAAATACAACTTAGGGGTTTGTTGGGGTATAACAGCCAATTAACAGTTGCTTACTATATACAAACTGTTGCAGTGTGATGAAGTACATTTCGTTATAGATCACGATCTTCTGGAGTAGGGCCAAAATATTCTAGGACAAGATGATTTTTTATGGCTTTCCTAAAATCCACTAGGTCTTTGATTGCACGTGTTGAGGCGGGGAGATCGTTCCACAGCTGGGGTGTGTTCGGGGAGAAGGCTCTACTGCAGGTGGATTGATGTGCTGTTCTGAAGTTTGGTGGGCTCTCCAGGATGTTGTTGTCTGCTCCTCTTCTTGTTCTGGTTGGGGGTTTCTTCCAGATCATTGTTTGGAGAGTTACTGGAGAGAAGTTGTTTAATATTTTGAATATAATTATTATGTTCTTGTATTTAGTGTGTACAGTGACAGGGAGCCAGTGTAGCTGGTGGAGTGTTGTGATTATATGGCTGTATTTTGCTGTTCCAGTAATGATTCTTGCAGCAGTGTTTTGTACCAGTTGTAGGGGGAGAGTTGTTTTCTTTGAAGACCATGGTAAATTGCATTACAAAAAACTATTATGGCTTGGCATACTGTTCGGAAGTCGTTGTCGGTGAGTAGTGGTTTGAGTTTTTGCAGCATTCTGAGCTTGTGGTAGGCTGATCTGGTTGTTCTTTTGATGTGAGGTTGGAAGCCGAAATGTTGGTCAAAGGTAACTACGAGGTATTTGACTTCCTGTTTATTGTTTATGGTGTGGTCGAAGATCTTTATTTAGAGCCGGTGGAGAGAATATAGTATTCCTGGTAATGTGCATCAATTCAGATTTTTTGTAGATATGATAGAGGTCTATAAATTAATGAATAGAGTGGAACGGGTAAATGTAGATTGATTGTTTACATCATCAGAATATAGAAAGACTAGGGGACATGCAATGAAGCTACAGGGTAAACTATTTAAGACTAATAAGAGAAAATATTTTTTCACTCAATGTGTGATCAAACTCTTGAATTTGTTACCAGAGGATGTAGTAAAAGCTGTTAGTGTAGTTGGTTTTAAAAAAGGTTTGGACAAGTTCCTGGAGGAAAGGTCCATAAACCATTATTAAAAGGGACCCAGGATATCACTGCTTGACCCAATACAAGCATTGTGGAACCTGTGTCTTTTGAGGAAACTGCTAGGTACTTATGACCTAGATTGGCCACTGCTGGAAACGGGATACTGGGCTTGATGGACCTTGGTCTGACCCAGTATGGCATATCTTATGTTCTTATGTTCTCCAGGACAGGCTGGACCTCCTCCGGGGAAGTCCTCATGGAGGAGAGCCCGACGATGACCCAGAGATTCCGGGCATCAGGCCCCGCTATGCCTCAAGAAATGCAGCAAAGCTGCGTTCCAGGGCCTCCATCCTGGCCTTGTTGCCAGTTGACTCTGCAGCGGCTGGCGTGGATCTCAAGGTCGTTGAGCCCGGAGTGAGACTCTCATTGGGGAATTACCAATGGTGATCACGTCGGGGGACCTGACCTGATCCCCTGACGCAGTGGGAGTTTCCTCCCGTCGGGGCTGCTTGAAAGGCTGCACCCAGCTGTCACCGTTGGCATCAGATTGAGGACGCCGAGGCTGGGTGCTGGAGGTCTTACCTGCTGGTTCTAGACCCACAGGGAAGGTCCTCGGAGGATGATACCCTCTTCAAGGCTCCGGGACTCAGAATGGAACGAGATGAGTCATCCGAGAGCAGGGAGTCCACCCCCGATGCCAGTCCCGAGGCAGACTTCGATCCAAACAGCTCATCCTGCCGCTTTTTATGATCCTTCTGGGTCTTCACTGACATTTGTTGGCAGAGCAGGCAAGTAGGTACATCGTGGTCCACCCCAAGGTATTTTATACAGCAATTGTGGTGGTCTGTGATGGACATAGTGTGGGGCATTTGCCGCATTGCTTGAAACCGCTGATCAAGGCCATAGTGGGAAAGACGGCATCTGCGAGGTCAAACTCGAATGTCTTGATCAGCTAGGCCACAAGCAAAGACCTGCACTCTGAAAAAGAAAAGAAAAGGAGAAATTTTTACTTACCATTAATTTCCTTTCTTCTTTCCCTGGTAGACCCTGTGTCCCCCTGTCAGCAGATGATGAGACAGAGAAAATTCCAGAAGCTTAGCAACATCACCCTTGATAGATAACCCTGTACCCCTAGGGGTCAGCTTCAGTATTTATTTATTTATTTGTTTGTTTTTATATACCATGCTATTACAGATCAGTGCGGTTTACATGAAAACATATGAATGTGTGTTACAAATAACACTTACAGATAACATAGTGATTAGATTATATGGTTTACATCTAACATGGTTTACATCTGAGGTAAAACTAGGAACATGTTTACATTACAGAAGTTATAACTAGGAACATATTTACATTACTGGAGCATATTCACAGTGATGGGATGTCAGCTGATCTACATATTTACATTACTGGCACATATTTACAGTAGTGCGTTGTCAGCTGTTTCCGTTTGTGTGGCTGGTCTAGGGTGGGTGGTTGTACGTTAGTTGGACGAGATAAGTCTTCAATGTCTTCCTAAAAGTTGTAAGATCTGGGATAGCACGTATCGTTGGGGATGGGGCATTCCATTGGGTTGGCACAAATAGGGAAAAGGTGTGGTTCTTGGTTGACTGGGTACAGGTCCTTACTGTTGAAGGAGTCATGAGAGAGTTTACCATACATGTTCTCCTGGTCCTGGTCTCCGGCGTTCTTTGTATCAGTTCTGAGAGTAAAGTTGCCGACATTGTATGCAGGGCCTTAACAGTGAGTAGAATTGCTTTGTAAGTCAGACGACTTGTTATGGGGAGCCAATGAAGCTGAATTAGAATGGGAGTGATGTGGTCGTATCTGGATGCAGATAGGATTGTGCGGGCAGCTGTGTTCCTGGCGAGTTGTAGTGGCTGGAGGGTGTGCTTCGGCATACCATGTAAGATGATGTTGGAATAGTCTAGATGAGGGAGAATGAGAGCTTGAGCAACCGAGCGGAAGTCTGAGGTTTCGAGGAGAGAACGTAAGTGCCGGAGGGTTCTTAGTTTATGTATACCATACAAAGCAGAGTGGTCTGGATTTGTAAACTGTTCAAACTAACTCTAATAGCAAGCAAACTGTCTACACGGCGGGACGCCAAGGTATGTACAAGGAGAGACAGGCCATACTGTCAGCTAAGCTAATGAGTTCTTAGGTGTCAACACAGCCAAGTCAAGATAAGGCAGCATAGAGGGGAGAGGTCTGGATTGGTCTAGCAGGGATACAGGAAAGGAAATTAACAGTAAATAAAATGTTTCCTTCCAGTTCATCCTGCTAGACCAGGCCGAACCAGCACCATTTAAAGGGCACCGAAAGGCGCGAAGGATCCCTCACCTCACCGGCTCAGCTGTCCACCCCCCTGATCCTGACCGGCGTCCGGAAGAGGGAGCGGATTGCTGACTCCACCCGCTCCCTGCAACGAAGGCCAATCAGGCCCAACTAGCACCATTTAAAGGGCGCCAAAAGGCACGAAGGATCCCTCACCTCGCCGGCTGATGAATTGGGATGTTCAGATAAGCCTCCGACAAATCCAGGGACGTCAGAAACTCTCCTTTCCTTACGGCTACGATGACCAAACTTAAGGTCTCCATACGAAAATGCAACACTCGGAGACAGCAATTTACTCTCTTGAGATCCAAAATTGGCTGGTAGGTTCCTTCCTTTTTCGGCACTACGAAGTAAATGGAGTACCGACCGCATCCGTACTGGTCTGGGGGCACCGATATCACTGCTTTGAGGGATAACAGCTTTTCTAAGGTCTCCCGCACTGCTTCGTACTTGGATCGCGCTTTGCACGGAGATTGCACGTAAGAATCGGTCACCGGCCGTTGAAACTCCAACACATACCCTTCTCGGATAACCTCCAGTACCCACTGATCTGACGTGATTTTGACCCAGGCAGGATAAAATTCTTGTAAACTACCTCCTACAGGTACCTGTCCCACCTGGGTCCTCCTGGCTTCATTGTGACTTTCTAAGATTCGAGGTCGAAGAGGCGGCAAAACCTCTGCCCGCTCCTTGAAATCCTCGAAACCCCTGATTCCTATAGGGGAAGCGTCCTCTTTGACCCTGACTGAACCGCGGGGACCGAAAAAAACAGAACTCCCTCGATTGTCCTCTGGATGATGGAACTGACTGTCCTTGCTTTTGTTTGTCCTCTGGTAGCCTTCTGCCCTTGGACTCTCCTAAATTCTTCACCAGTTTATCCAAATCTTCTCCAAGAAGCAGCTTTCCCCTGAAAGGAAGTTTGCCTAGCCTTGCCTTGAATGATCCATCTGCCTCCCAAATGTGCAACCAAAGATATCGCCTTGCCACTATTACCGATGCCATACTCTTCAATAAGATCATAATGAATATCGGCGAGATAAGCAGTCTCTGACTACATTCTGGCCGCTTCTTCGGCCATCTCCCCCAACTGTTCTCCCTGCATCCGTTGAGACCAGCGAAGACAGGCTCTCGCTACCCAAGCTCCACAAATAGAGGCTTGGATGGACTGCACATTTATGTCAAACGCCTGTTTCAACAAAGTATCCAACTTTCTGTCCTGAGCGTCCTTGAGAGCCGCGCTACCCTACACAGGAATGGTAGTCTTCTTGGTAACCGCAGAGACAGCTGAATCTACCTTGGGTGACAAACAATTCTCAATCCTGTTCAACTAGTGGGTAGAGACAAGCCATAACTCTGGACCCTTTAAGTCCTACCTCGGGCATGTCCCATTCACCTTGAATCATTTCTTTAACTACTCTGTGCACCGGGAACGCTCTATGAGTCTTCCGAAAAGCCTGTAACAAGGGAACCTCCAGCATGGGATCCTCTGCCGGTCCCACTGCCGGCATATTAAGTGCTTTAAGCGTCTCAGAAATGAGCGCCAGTAACTCATCCCTTCTGAACACGCGGACCACCCTAGCCTGGTCTTCCTGATCCATGAGTTCTCCTTCCAGTTCATTGTCCAAATCCAGGTCCTGATCCGCTTCCTCTGAGTGGATACCCTCAGAAGCCACAGACTGTTCCGGCCGTTGCTTTTCACTCCTGGAATTTTTTTGCAGGAACCCCGGTAGCCCCTGAGCTCAGAGGGGTCCCCGGCAATGTTCCCTCTAATTTTCTGTAGGCTGTGTGCGCGCATAAAATATCAGCTGTGCGGCTTTTGAAGGAAGGTTAAATTTTTGTGCGCCACATAACGACACTTGGAGTTATATACTTTAAAATTTGACTACACATCAGAATACAGTATGTACACCACATTGATTTTAATCAAATTAAATGAAAATAGACGATTAGTAAATGAAGTGGAAAATTTCTAGTAATTACAATCACAACTTTTAAATTTTAAGACATCTGTGGTGTTTTCTATCAGAATCAGAACTGTAATTTTTGTGCGCTCTGTTGTAAAGTATGTGCGCTCGCTCAGCGAGGTGTGTGTGCACGCACACGCGCACAGCTTAGAGGGAACAGTGGTCCCCGGCCTCTTCTGTCCCAGCTCCACTTCTGTGGCACTGGCTGCGAATCTACCATGAGCGCCTCCGAAAGCCTGCTGTATAAGAGACACAAACTTTTTCTGTCATCATGTTTCTATTGATATGATTGAGATGTTTAAATACCTCCGTGGCATAAATGTTCAGGGAGAGAGCCTCTTTCAATTGAAAGCAAGTTCTGCTACGAGGGGACATGGGATGAGGGTGAAGGGAGATAGATTCAGGAGTGATATGCGGAAATATTTCTTTACAGAAAGAGTAGTGGATCCATGGAATAGTCTCCCAGTGGAGGTGGTAGAGATGAGGACAGTAACTGAATTCAAAAAAGCATGGGACCAACACAGAGGATCTCTAAAGGTAAAAAGTGGACTGTTGTAGTTGTTGTTATGGAAGGACAGACTAGATAGGCCATGGGGTCTTTTTCTGTCATCATGTTTCTATGTTTCCGGAGAGAAGATTGCCGCCAGACCTCCGGTCTCGACGCCCTAAAGGGGGGAAAATGCGGAGTGGAAAGAGTCTCCACCACGGGCTCCGGTGGTAAAGCGGGAGAGAGCGGCTCCGGTAGGGGCAACGAAGCTACTTTATGCCCCTCTACCCCGTCTTCAAGGGCTTGCTCCATAGAGGCTGCCTCCTGAATGCAGCCTTTACACACCCCTGTCTCTGACACTGCTCCCCTTCTAGTCCCACAGACTAAACAATGTGGCCTAGAAGGCATGCCGTGTAAACAGTTATCTTGAACCATGACACTGCTGGTTGCCAAGGTATACTGAAAAAAGAATACTGCTAGCAACACCTAACTGAATTAGCGTGGACTTTCTGTCAAAAACCAAAAATATATATATAGAAACACTAAGGAATCTTCCCCAAGTCACTCCGATCCCAATCCTGTGTAAAAAATTTGAAACCGAAGCTTTCCTGTGTAACTACACGCTGTTAAATGCAGTTAGCAAGCAACAGAGCTTCCCGCGCGGCTGACGCGGGGCGCGGCCTGCTCCGTTATCTACACTTCTCTCCCCCTGCTAAAACTGCAGCGCTTCACCTGATTGCTGGCCCCTCTTACCTTTGGGACTGCCAATCACTGACTTCTGGAGACTTTGTGTGTCTTGTGCTCCACTCCCCACGCTCAGCCGAATCGCGGCTTCGGCGTCAGGGAAGAGCTGACACCAGATGCGCAGCTGCCCTTGTTTAATGCAGTCTTTCCCGTCAGCCTTTCAGTGCCAAAAAACGTCAGCCCCCTTCTCAATGCTGCGATATACACGCTGCCGGCTCCTTACCCATAAGTGTGGGTTCAGGAGCCGGAGCCCATTCAGACTAAAAAGGTAACTTACTGCAGAACGGGTGAAGGGAGGGGGGGGGGGGGGAGGCAGCACCTCAGCACAGGTTCCTCTTCAGTTCTTTAACTCTTTTTACTTCTTTTAAAGGTGTACACACCACTTTTCTAACACTCAGTTCCCTTTATCTAATTTCTATCTCCTATCACTCTCCTTAATTGTTCCTCATGTGAGCCCCTAACCTGTGGGCTCAACAAACCTCCAGCTGCTTGGAGACTGAGATAACTGGAGTGAGGAGGCGGTTCCTGTGCCTTTATACCAGAGTCGTCAAGACGATGACGTTTCTCAGTCTCCAAGCTGCTGAAGGAGGAGCAAATCCCAGAGGTTTGGGAGTAGACTGGAGGGATGATAAGGAATAAAGCTTAAGGTCTGCCTAGGCTGCCAACGCCTTAAAGCAATTCTGAGACAGCCCTATGTCTGACCTGAAAAACATTGCCTGATAGGACAGAAAAGAATACTTGTACTGCTAGTCAGTCTGCAGGCAATATTTCTCTGTTTCATACTTTAGCTCAGGATTGTTTTTATCTTCTTATCATATCTGCTCATTAGAATAGCTAATTATGCCTTCTCTGAATGAGAGATCCTAAGAGATGTTTTTCTTCTTAAAAAAGATCTGTACTTCTTATTGCTGAAGAACCAACATTTTTCTCCTACTGTACCTTAAGGCCATTTTTTGTACTTGTCTGAAAATGATATGTGAAGCTTTGCGCACACCTGACTCCACATACGCTTGGCAGGCTTTAATGCACTATTCAGCAGGATACAGAAAGAATGGTCTACAAGAGTAATATCAGAAAGCATGTCTTCATGGAAAGAACGATGGATGAATGGGACAGCTGAGCAAAACCAGAAAAAGAAAGCTAGGCTAGGCAGAGAATCCACAATTACAAAGCAGTGAGGGCAAAGTCATCCTTCTTGAAATCTGCTACTTTCAGTTCTGTTAATCACCACCTATCCCTTGATACTCTCTGCTCTCACTTGGACTGGCTTTCCAGATTTGGTTTTGTCTGGGTTTTCTTTCTATCTCTACCATCGCTTTTTTACTGGATGCTCCGGTAGATCCTCCTCCACCACTATCCCACTAATAATATCTTAGGGCCTCTTCTCTTCTCTCTCTGTACTTCTGATATCCTCCCAGGGCTTTCAGTATCATCTAGACGTTCTCAGCATAAAAAACTCTCTGCACCAGAAATTTCACCAGGAAGTTTATCACAAATCTCAGCCTCCTTGTCTGCGTTGCCTCCAGGACAAATGAATGGATTTATTCATTTGCCAAGATTTACATATAAGAGAAAATACTCCCACAACAATCTGAAGCTTAACCTAATGAAGAAAGTTTCTTGACTTTTCCCTAAACCCACCCCCTCCTTTTACCCTTTTTCTATTTTTGTGGATAATACTGGGATCCCTCCTGGACATCTCAGCCCCTAAATTTGGGAATCAAATTTCTCTGCACATATCCAACACACTGCTAGAACCCTTCTTTTCTTTTGCTGTAACTTCACCAAAATCCTTATCTAAACTCTCATCAACTGCTGTTTAGACTCTTGCAACCTACACCTCACAGACCTCCCAATAAATCATTTCTCTCCCTGTCAATCTATTCTAAATTCAGCCGCACAACTCATCTTCCAACAGTATCGCTACACTCACATAAACCATCTTCTCCAGTCACTTCACGACTGTCTATCCTTTTGTGCAAACCTCTCTTACTGCCTTACAAGTGCACTCATTCTATAGCTCCTTATTACTTCTCCCTACTCCTTCCCTCCTCTGTGCCCTTCTGCTCCATCACCAACTCCAGACTCCATTTTTCCCACCTTGCTGTGCTGTATACCCAGAATAAACTTCCTGAACTGGTGCATCATGCCCCCTTCTCTGCTTTTATTCAGTTCTGGCTCCAAAGTACCTCTTTTTGAGGCTGATTTTGGATCTTAACACTCTGTCCTCCTGGTCATACTGTAATAAAACATAACATTTTTACACAATAACAGATTCCTCTGTGAAGCAAAGGGTTACTTTAATTACATTACATTCTTGCAAGAACGGTTGCCTGCTTGACTGAGCAGACACACCTATCCTCTGTTTCACAGTTCTTTTATAGTGCACTATGTCCTCTCCCTCTTCGAGCATGTCTATAACTCATTGGTTCATACTGTCTCACTCCACTTCATTGCACTTCCGCACCTGTGGCAGGCTACGTGTTACTAACCACGCAGTCTCTCCTCCCAGGATGCAGGCATACAACAAAGGGAGTCAGAAAATCATTACATACTACACTATGTCCTCTCCCTCTTCCAGCATGTCTATAACTCATTGGTTAATTCTGTCTCACTCCACTTCTTTGCACTTCCGCAACTGTGGCAGGCTACGTGTTACTAGCCAAGTAGTCTCTCCTCCCAGGATGCAGACATACAACAAAGGGAGTCAGAAAGTCATTACATACTACACTATGTCCTCTCCCTCTTCCAGCATGTCTATAACACATTGGTTAATACTGTCTCACTCCACTTCCTTGCACTTCCGCAACTGTGGCAGGCTACGTGTTACTAGCCAAGTAGTCTCTCCTCCCAGGATGCAGACATACAACAAAGGGAGTCAGAAAGTCATTACATACTACACTATGTCCTCTCCCTCTTCCAGCATGTCTATAACACATTGGTTAATACTGTCTCACTCCACTTCCTTGCACTTCCGCAACTGTGGCAGGCTACGTGTTACTAGCCAAGTAGTCTCTCCTCCCAGGATGCAGACATACAACAAAGGGAGTCAGAAAGTCATTACATACTACACTATGTCCTCTCCCTCTTCCAGCATGTCTATAACACATTGGTTAATACTGTCTCACTCCACTTCTTTGCACTACCACACCTGTGGCAGGCTACATGTTACTAGCCACGTAGTCTCTCCTTCCAGGATGCCGACATACAACAAAGGGAGTCAGAAAGTCATTACATACAAAATTATATTACAGATTGGTAGATGAGTGGAATGCAAGAATTATATTACATTGTAAAAATAACATCACATTTGTTTATATCAATACCCATGTTGTTTTTAATTCTCTTCCATAATAAATGAAACACCCTAATTCTTTCATTTGTCCTGTTTGTCTGTCTTGACTAGACTGTAAGTTGCTCACATCAGGGACTGGCTCCTATGTGTCCTGTACAGAAGTGCTAAGGAAATGACATGCAGTAGTAATAATAGTATTAAGTTGAACATTAACCAGGCCTTAGGACATGTAAGCTTTTGAGTTTCTCTCTGTGGTTCATGGATGCTCCTAGTGGATCAGCTTGTGCTGCCTCAGGAACAGAGACATACTCTCTCTCCACCATCATCTCTCTTTTTCTTAGGGCACATGAGAGTAGTCCCATCTCTCTGAGGAAGGCTGATAAAAGAACCTCCAAGTCTCCGGGTGTCTTAGGACCACTGACTGACAAATTAGCCCCCCCCCCCCCCCCGACCTCTGCCTCTCTGGGCATGCTATGGCCACTGAAACAGCAGCTTTCTCCTCTGGCCATATCCCAGAAAAAGGGAACAATAACTCAATACAAGCTGACTTTTTAAACAGTAAATTGAAAATCTCTTCACTGAATCACTTCTTAATTAACTCTTCATTGTTGGATGCCATGTAGCCAACCTCTCAGCTCTTTCCTTACAGCCCTTCGCTTGTTAATGAGGATTGGTCATGATCTCTTGTGTGCAGGCTGCAAATTGTCTGAAGACATTTCATTTCTTTTTAATTCTGCTCAGTTCCCACTTTCCTCCTCCACAAAGTTTCAACATTACATCATGAAACTGCAAATAAAAAAGATACATAAATCAGTTTACAAGGGGCCACTACCATTTCCATCTGCCACCGTGTCACTGGATGATGGGGCTCTGTCCTCTTTGTAACCCACAAGTCCAGGGTTTTTTCTGCTACAGCACAACAAATTAGGATTCTTGATCCTCTTCTGTCCCAAGATACGAAAGGATGGCATGAGCATCAGTCTCCACTACATGGCATTGCCGAGAGGGAGAAGAGTTTCTACACCAGCCGTTAGCACCACACAGGGGAACTGTGTCTCATGACATCAGAGGATGAGTAGTTACTCACCTGTAACAGGTGTTCTCCAGGAGCAGCAGGAATCAGTCCTCACATATGGGTGACGTCGGCGCCGACGGAGCCCCTGTGTGGAGCATTTCCCCAGCTTTCAAGAAAAGCCTTTGGGAATGCAGTGCGCATGTGCGGTCCCTTTCCCGCCCAAGGGGGCCATCTTGCTCAGTCTGATGACATAGCTAAAAGACAGCAAAAAACAAAATGAAGCATATGACTGCAACTCCAGGGGAGGAGGGAAGGTCATGAGGAGTGATTCCTGCTGCTCCTGGAGAACACCTGTTACAGGTGAGTAACTACTCTTTCTCCAGGACCAAGCAGGAAGTTGGTCCTCACATATGGGACTCCCCAGCTCTGGGTTACTGGGAACCCTAAGCTGAAAAATGGCTCTCTCTCAAGAGCCTCAGCATTTGTGAGAAGAATATCCTCTGAGAACGCCCCCGTATGGTAGCCCAACACAAGGGCAGGAGGGTAGGAGTTGCCTAAACCTCAAAGAGATTACGGAGTACCGCCTCTCCGAAAGCACTGTCCCTTCGGGACTCTCTCTCGAGGGAGTAGTGTGCTGCAAAAGTCTGGCTTGAAGACCAAGTAGCGGCCCGGCAGATGTCTGCCAATGGAACAGAGCAGAGATGAGCTACTGATGCGGCTTTCGCCCTGACACGGTGGGCCGTGACTCGACCCTGCAAGGGGAGGTCGGCTGCCTTGTACACCCAGGCGATACAATCTGCTACCCAAGTGGACAACGTACGCTTGGAGACAGGTAACCCTAGTTTATTAGGGTCAAACAAAGAGCTGAGTGGCCCTTCGATGCCCCTCGTATGTTCTATGTAAAAAGACAATGCCCTCTTACAGTCCAGGGTATTCAAGACTGTTTCAGCCTGGCTGGTATGAGGCCTGGGAAAGAAGGTCGGAAGAACCACCTCCTGGTTGAGGTGGAAAGAGGAGACCACTTTTGGAAGAAATTTCGGGTGAGTCCGTAGGACCACCCTGTTCCTATAGAAACGTGTGTACGGTCTATCAGAAACCAGAGCTTGTAGTTCACTCACACGGCTGGCCGAGGAAAGAGCTACCAGGAAGAGCGCTTTAAAAGAAAGGAAGCGCAAATGGCAAGTAGCCATCGGCTCAAACGGTGGGCGAGTATGTTGCTGCAAGACCACATTCAAATCCCATTCAGTCGTCGGTGGACAAACCGGAGGCTTGAGAAGAAGCAGATCTCTGAGAAAGCGGGACACCAAGGGATGAACCGACAGAGACTGTCCCTCCACCGGTGAGTGGTGCGCTGATAGAGCACTGAGGTGAACCCGAACAGAGTTAGACTAAAGGCCTAGGTCTGACAGGTGAAGTAGATACTGCAGTACTACTGGCACAAGGCACGAGAAAGGATCTTCATTGCGCTGAGCACACCATATCGTGAACCTATGCCACTTGAGGGCATATGACTTTCTGGTGGACTGCCTCCTAGAGGCCAAGATCACCTCCTCAACTTCCTTAGGTAGAAGTAAGGGAGCTAGCACTATCCTTTCAGCAACCAGGCCATCAGATTGAGGGACCTAAGATTGGGGTGCAGAAAGGAACCCTGATCTTGAGACAAGAGATCGTGTTGCAACCCCAGAGGGAAAGGAGTTTCCACCGCCAGCTGTAGCAGAAGTGGAAACCACGGTTGCCTCGGCCATCTGGGGGCTACCAGAATCACCGAGGACTTGTCCTGGAGAATCTTGAACAGAGTTCGGGCCACCAGGGGAGTGGGAGGAAACGCATACAGGAGGCCCGTAGACCAAGAGATCAGAAAAGCATCTGCTGCCATTCGCAGGGGTTGCGGCTGTCTGGAGCAAAACCTGGGCAGCTGACTGTTCAGTGGACTTGCAAAGAGATCGATGGATGGAAGTCCCCATCGTAGGAAGATCTTCTAGACCACCAATGGATTCAACTGCCATTCATGGGGCTGGAGAATCCTGCTTAGCTTGTCTGCTAAGAAGTTCTCCTGACCAGGTAGATAAACTGCTTTGAGAAACATGCCTTGTTTGACTGCAAAGGAGCAAAGGGCCTGCACCTCCTGACATAGCAGCCTGGACCCCATGCCCCCTTGCTTGTTCACATAGAACACTGCTACCTGATTGTCTATCTGAACTAAGACAGACTGGTGAGAGAGGGCATGAGAAAAAGTCTGTAGAGCCAAGCGGATTGCTCGCAGCTCCAAAAGATTGATCTGCTGTGTGGCCTCCCGAGAAGACCAGAGACCTTGAGTGCACGTGCCCTGGCAATGTGCCCCCCAGCCCTTTAAGGAAGCATCGGTCGTCAGCACCCTTGTGTGTGCTGGAGCCTGAAAAGGTACCCCCCTGAGAAGGTTTGGGAGATGTAGCCACCACTACAAGGAGTCCAAAAGTGGTTTGGATACCTTTACTCTGTCTCAGAGGTCACCTGCGGCCTGCGCCCACTGAGCTCAGAGGCACCACTGAGCCGCCCGCATGTGCAGACGGGCATTCGGGTTCACATGCACCGTGGATGCCATGTGGCCCAGGAGCCACAGGAAGTGCCTGGCAGAGACCTGAGAATTGCTCTGGAACTGGTTCGCAAAGTCCAACAGTCTGTGGGCCCTGTCCTCGGGCAAGTAAGCTCTTGCTGCAGGGTATCTAATCTTGCCCCTATAGACTCTAGGTTCAGTGAGGGGAGCAAAGTGGACTTTGCGTAGTTTATGACAAAGCCCAGATGCTGAAGAAGAGAAACAGTGCGAAGAGTGGCTTGTCTGGCCTCCCGGAGAGACTGGCCCCTGATGAGCCAGTCATCCAGGTATGGGAAGACAAAAATTCCCTGATTCCTGAGATAGGCCGCCACCACCGCCAGGCATTTGGTGAAAATCCTGGGGGCGGAGGTTAGGCGAAAGGGAAGTACCCTGTACTGAAAATGGTTTCCTTCCACTACAAATCTGAGATATTGTCTGTGGTCTGGGTGAATGAGGATGTGAGTACAAGCATCCTTTAGCTCTAAGGAGCATAGCTTGTCTCCCTGCTGGAGTTAGGGCAGCAGTATCCCAAGGGTAAGCATCTTGAACTTTTCCCTCTCCAGAAACTTGTTTAGGTTTCGCAAGTTTTGGATAGGCTGGAGGCCTCCTGTCCTTTTTGGTACCAGGAAGTACCTGGAGTAGAAGCCTTGCCCTTCCAGGTGGTGAGGCACTGGTTCCACCGCCTGTTCCTTTAGAAGACTTGCCAACTCCTGAAGGAGGAGGTTTCTGTGCAGAGGGAGTCTTGGAGGCTCCCCTGGAAAGTAGGAGGGGGGTAGCTGGTGGAAGTGGAGCATGTAGCCCTTTTGGACTATGCTGAGTACCCAGGTATCACCTGTGATGGTTGGCCACCTGTAGGTGTACAGGGTCAGCTGACCTCCTGTGCTGAGTGGAGCCAGCTGTGGAGAAGAGGCTATTCTGTGGGAGTCAAAACCCCTCTCCCTGCTGTGCAGGAGCCGGAGCTGGCGGCTTGGAGGTCTTCTGCCTACGGGGCCCATGCCCCTGCCCCTTGGCCTGCTGGCCCTGTTGGGGAGCTGGAGAGGCCTGATATTGAGGGTAGGATTTGTAGGCAGCACCCTTCCTCGGGAAAAAGGGCTTCTTTCACGAGCCCTTCCTTTTTTTGAGAAGGGGCAGGCGTCTTCCTGGACAGCCTTGCCCTGGTGAGCATCTCAGTCTCAATTTCTGCAGCCTTTTCAGTCATGGGCTTACCAAAAAGGTTTTCACCTCGGCAGGGGACATCGACCAACTTGTCCTGTACCCTTGACTCCAGGTCTGATGACTGCAGCCAGGCCTGATGGCGGGCACTGATGCCGGCCACGGCTACCCGGTCCGAAGCCTCGAAGCCATCATAGGCTGCTCGAGAGATAAACTTTGAGCACTCTCGGATTTCTGTTGACAAAGCCTTGAACCTCTGCAAAGGTTCCACGGAGAGGCCAGCTAAGAACCCGGCAATCTCCTTTGGCAGGTCTCGTAGGTACATGCCCATGTACAGCTGGTAGGTCTGGACACGGCAAGATAGCATAGAGCCCTGGAAGCACTTCCTACCGAGGGCATCCAGGTTCCAGGCCTCCCGGCTGGGGGGCACTGAGGAATGCATCTTCTGACTCTTCAGGCGGTGCATGGCCAATTCCACAGCCATGGAGTTGTGCGGTAGCTGCGCCTTTTGGAACCCAGGACTCTTACGGACTCGATAAATGGAATCGACCCATTTGCTAAGAACCGGCGCCGAGGCCGGTGCCTCCCACATACGGAAGAGCAGCCATTCCAGCATCGGAGGAACCAGTACAGTAAAGGCTTCCTTCGGAGGAAAGTCATGCTGGAGGGCATCGAGCTCCTCGGCTCGAGGCTCCTCCTCGGCATCCGCAGGGAAGGCCAAGGCTTTGGCCATGTCCCTCACGAAGTCCGAGAACCGGGTATCCTCCGGGAGGGGGACCTTCTCCGAGGCTCAGACTCCGGTGAGTCCAAAGGGACGCACTGGGTCCAGAAGGTGTCCGGGGACTCCTCGTCCTCAGTCTCCCACGCCGACTCCTCTGAGGAGGAATCAAGCTGCTACGGCCATGTGGGCCTCAGTGCCACCCACCCCGACGCCGAGGGTATCGGCGTCGATGACCTCGGCCCCGCACGGGAGGTCGAGGGGGACCATGACCGAGGATCAACTCGAGACTTCATTGACTCGCGGATCGGCTCGGTCTCCGGGGTCGACTTGAACGTCGACGTCCCGGTGGTCAGGGCAGATGCACCGGTCAGACTGGCAATCAGCACCTACTGTTGTTCCATGAAGGCAGCCAAGCTGCTCTCCTAGGCCATCAACCTGAGTCCAAGCTCAGGAGACTCAGCAGCCCCCAACTTGGGCCCCGACATCATCGGGCCCGATGTCGGCTTCCCCAGAGGAGAGTCCACGAGGACAACAGCACTTACATGACTCAGGGACTCTGGCTCCATGCGAGGTAACTTGGACAGTCTCTCTGACTCCGAGAGCCCGGGGCGGCGGTCAGGGTTATGCGACCTGGCCCTCGAGAATCCAGGAGCCTTCACCGACGACGCCCTCACAAGCTTCTTCTTCCTTCTGTGCTCCCGGGTGGGAGACTCCCTATTAGAGGAACCCCAACGGCGCTCGCGGTCAGACGCCCGAGATGTCGAGGCCTCTGACAAAGTCCGGGCCTGGCCGGATGCGGACTCTGAGAAAATTCTCTCATGTTGATGCTGACGGCTCCAAGGTGCCTTCGATGACATTTTGCCGCACGGGCCACAGGCCAGCGGGTCATGGTCAGGCCCGAGGCAACGGAGGCAGCAGTCATGTGTGTCGGTGAGAGACAAATGTTTCTTGCACCGATCACACTTTTTGAACCCGCTGGCAGTCATCGGGGGAAAAAGGGCCCCTGCAAGGTCAAAAGACCGGGCTGCCAGTGAAAACACAAAAAGAGCACCGACAGAAACCGAAAATCAAAACTCCGGACTCGATACCGGTATACCGAGCCCAGGCGGGAAGGGGAACCGGCATCGAACTGGATCAGAAAAAGCCAAAATAGCCGAAAAAAATCTACTTTTCCCAGGTGACACAAACTCATGTCCGTTGGGCTCCGCGGAAGAAGAAAGACTGAGCAAGATGGCACCCTTGGGCGGGAAGGGGACCGCGCATGCACAATGCATTCCTAAAGGCTTTCCTTGAAAGCTAGGGAAATGCTCTGCACGGGGGCTCCGTCGGCACCGACGTCACCCATATGTGAGGACTGACTTCCTGCTTGGTCCTGGAGAATGAAAGGTTCTTCTTCCTTTTTCTTCCCCTTAACCATAATGTGTGTGTGGAGCATGGGGTGGGAGGGGTCAGTTGGAGAATCTCCATGATGCTGGGAGGCATGTAGGGAAGTGTGTGTGTCATAGGGCTGGCTGATAAAGGGAGCAGGATGTTTCTATAGCATAGGGGGATGTCTATGGTCCACTGTGCTGTGGGGGTAGGGGACCATTATTTTTGGATAAGTAGGCACTGTTCTTTCCTACCTTTTCCAAGCTGCTGCGATGTCCCACACTGATAAGTGTCATTCCCAGCCGTTTGCAGGCACGATACAGCTCATTCTCTGCCTCCTCCGTCAAGGCACTGGTCACCTCATCAAGTACTGCAAGGAAAGCAAAGCTGCTCATCCTTAACTGGCATTCTCTGACAGCAATATAAATAATCACATATGGAGACATCATCTAATGGCACCAAGGATAGAACCTGATGCAAGAGTTAGAGAGGCTTCACTGCTCATGCACAGCTGCTACTACATAACCACTTGAGGCTTAAGAGAAAAACAATAAATGTCAGTGGACAGTGGGAGGATGCGAGACTGATTTATCCCGTGGCCCACAAAGTACACAAGTTACAGATAAGCAGCTATGCTTTTTCCACAGACAAACAGGACTAAATCAACTCTACACATGGAGACTCCCAAGCTACGGATTGTTCTGAAGTTCCCTTACTAAACACTCTGGGGTCATTCTGAGCCACAAATAGCAGGGATGGATGTCCCGTTGGGATGTCCATCCTCGCTATTTGTGCCCTTTCCTGGTCCCATCCTCCTTCCTAGCACATTGTACTGGGAAGTTAGACAGGGGTGAGAAAAGGGCGGCTCAGAGGCAGCATTAGGGCAGGCAGTGGGCGGTCGTCGGCCTCGGACGTACAGGGCCGATTCTAATGTTGGCCCTGTACATCCAGGGCCAGCGACTTGAACGGGGACATTATTCCACCTCCGAGGTGGAATAACTTCCCCCAATGCAGAGGAAATGGAAGGACCGGGGCTGGTAAGGAGCGGCAGGGGGCATTCCCCACAGCCCGATCCTGGCCCTGGGAGGCCAGATCGGGGGTCGGGCTGAAGAAAGCACTTTGGGTGCTGGTGGTCAGGAATCGCAGCATTTAAATGGAGCCGTGGTGCCATGGCAACAAGACGCCATGGCGCCATGGCTCCATTTAAAAGCCCTGAGTTAGCTGGGCAAAGCCTGTATGTGCAGGCCGGGCTGAATCGCAGTCCCAGCCTGCACGTACAGGCCTGTTCGTGATTCTGATCCAGTGGGGCTAGACGTGCCCTGCAGGATCAGAATCGAGACTTCCACTGTGCGTCTGGTTTCGACTGGGCGCACAGAGGGCCTGTACATCCAGGATGAAATGACCCTCTCTGTGTTTGGCAGGAAGGAGTTGCTAAGGAAATAGTTCTTGTGATGTGAGTCAGTGTGAGAGGTAAATGCAGGTGAGCTGTGGGCACTGTCTCTGCTCTTATATTATGTGCTTCTAATGGTCCTTTAGGTCTTTTCTGTTGTGGGAAACAAACACAATATGAGATCAAATTTGCAATTAGAGTGGTAATTTCAAACTGAGCGTGTATGTGGAGAGTCTCCTGGTACTTTTCACCTACAGAATTTAAAGTGATTTTCCCCAAAAAAGATTTGCATCTACTTGTGCGAATACTTCCACCGGCTACATTTACATGCATCTTTTGGAAAATAAGTAACTAAAAGCATATTGGCACAGGCTTTAGGGAGCTGTGCGGATTAAATATCTGTGAAACAGAGTGGCGGGCTTAATTACTGTCAGAGAGGCAGTTAATGTCTGCTTTATTGCCGTTGATGTCTTATGTTTATTTATTTATTCAGAGCTCTTGATATACCACCAGATGCCAAGACTATCACAGCAGTTTACAAAAATAAAAAGGGGAGAAAGTTCAGCTATGTACTTTCTTGTAGTTGCCATGTAAACCGCTTTGACTGAAGAAAAAGGCGGTATAGAAAACTTGTTAAATAAATCAATAAAATAAATAAATAAATAAATAAAATAAAGATAGATGATAGACAGGGAAATTACAATTAGCAGATAGGAAGGGAAGCTCAGAAACAAAGAAAAGGAGAGCAGAAGGCTCTACTACTACTGATCATTTGTATAGCATACAAATATATAGAGGTGTATAGAGACATGTGAGAGATGGTCCCTGCTCATCAGAGCTTACAATCTAGTGAAGACAGACATTAATAGCTGGGGACTAGGCTATGTCTAGGGGAATGATAAGGAAACACATAGTTAGAGAGCAGAAGACTACGTGGATCAGGATCCGGGTGGAAATAATTAAGGAACAAAGAAATGGGGGAAGGCTTGTTGAAGCAGCAGGGTTTTAAGATTCTTCTTAAAGGCAGGGAGGGAAGGTTTGGTACAAAGTGAAAGGGGGAAGTTCCAGAGGGAGGGACCAGCATAGGAGAAAGAGAAGTTTCTGAAGATAACAAGGCGCAAGGCTGAGGGTGGAGGCAGAGACAGAAGGGAAGTGTGCGAGAAGGAATATAAGGAGTGATAAGGGTGGCCAAGTACAGGGGGAGGGAGGGGGTCAGAAAGTAAACAGCGCGCGGTGGACTAAGCTGAGAAATTTGAAATGGATATGGAAAGGAACAGGAAGCTAGTGAAGGGCAAAGAAAATTAGGTAAACATGATCATAATGGTGGGCACGAAAGTTTAGGTTTAGGTTTATTTATACTTGCGTTACCGCCTTTCATAAGAACAGCAAAGCAGTTTACAATTCAAAAACAAATAAAACCACACAAAATAATAAAAGAGTAAAAATTACATTACTGGTTGGGAATGTTGTTGTTGTTAAGTGCCGTCGAGTTGGTGTCAACACATGGCGACCCTCTGGATAGTTCTCCTAAACTGTGTTCGATCTTCAGTCAGGCCTTCCTCTTTTGCGTTGACCTACCACCTTCCCAAGCATGATGTCTTTCTCTAATGATCTCTTTCTTTGCATGGAAGAGTAGCCTAATGGTTAGAACACTGGCTTGGGAACCAAGGGACCAGGTTTCAAATCCCACTCATTCCTTGTGGCCTTGGGCAAGTCACTTAACACTCCATTGCCTCAGAAAAATCCAAGTTATCGGGGGAGTGGCTATTGTAAGATGGTGGCGGCGGCGTTGTTTTGAGCTGACATGCCTAAATGCAAAGGAAAACCTATGGCTTTTCCCGCAGAGCCCTCGGTTACAAGTGTGGGACCCATGGACCGCTATGTTCAGCTCTCTGAGAATCAAATTCGGGGGATCAGAGAGGGCTTGGAGGCGCCGGTGGAGGAACTTTCGGCGTCTTCTGCCCTGGACGTCTCTCTCTCCCCAAATGGGCGTATCCCTCTGGTCTTACCAGACTCCGCGATGTTTTCTCCGCTGAGTGGGGCTGCGAGCTCTCCCGAAGTGGGTGTCCTCCCGGCTCTGGAGCGGGACTTGTTGGAGCTCAGCTGGGGGGACTCCCCGGCTGTTGTATCTGGAGGGACACAGGTTTCAGCGCGAGGGATCACCACCCAAGGAGTGATCAGTGCTGTGGATGTGAAGGAAGCATCAGGTAAATCCGCGGTTACTACACCTGCATTTTCTCTGGAGATTTTACGTCTGGCTTCTGTGACCCTTGACAGTATTTGGGAAGCGATTACACAGTTATCTTCGGTAGTTGGTCAGCAGTTGGCTCTTTCGTCGACTAAAGTTTCTGTTCTTAAGGAATCGGTATCAAAGTTGCATAATGATATGTTGGATATGAGTGCAAAACTAACTGTTTCAGATCAGAAGCTTAATCAGGTTTCTGAGGTATCTCATTCCTTAGTGGAAGATCATATTGCCCTACGGGCGAAGATTGAGTCATTGGAGAAAGAGTAGTTATTCACCTGTAACAGGTGTTCTCCAGGAGCAGCAGGAATCAGTCCTCACTTATAGGTGACATCGACGCCGATGGAGCCCCCGTGCGGAGCATTTCCCCAGTTTTCTAAGAAAGCCTTTGGGAATACTGCACGCATGCGCGATCCCCTTCCCGCCTAAAGGTGCCATCTTGCTCAGTCCAATGACATAGCTAAAAAACAGCACACAAAAATGTAAAAATAAACTATGTACAACTGCAACTCCCAGGGGAGGAAGGAGGGTTGTGAGGACTGATTCCTACTGCTCCTGGAGAACACCTGTTACAGGTGACTAACTACTCTTTCTCCAGGACCAAGCAGGAAGTCAGTCCTCACTTATGGGACTCCCCAGCTTCAGGCTACCGGGGACCCAGAGCTGAAAAATGAGCTCTCTCTAGCCTCAGCATCAGAGAAAGGATTTCACTGAAACATACCCCCACCAGTGGCCCAACCAGAGGGCTGGAGTTGCCTAAACCTTGAAGAGATTCCGGAGCACTGCCTGACCGAAAGCACTGTCCCTACGGGACTCCCTCTCCAGGCAGTAATGGGCCACAAAAGTCTGGCTTGAGGACCAAGTTGCAGCCATGCAGATGTCCGCCAACGGTACAGAGCAGAGATGAGCTACTGAGGCAGCCATTGCCCTGACACGGTGGGCCGTGACCCGATCCTGCAAAGGAAGGTCAGCTGCCCTGTAAGTCCAGGTGATACAGTCAGCCACCCAGATGGACAAGGTACGCTTGGAGACAGGTACCCCCATAAGAACATAAGATATGCCATACCGGGTCAGACCAAGGTCCATCAAGCCCAGTATTCTGTTTCCAACAGTGGCCAATCTAGGTCATATGTACCTAGCAGTTTCCCCAAGGGACACAGGTTCCACAATGCTTGTATTGGTTCAAGCATTGATATCCTGGGTCCCTTCTTAATAATGGTTTATGGACCTTTCCTCCAGGAACTTGTCCAAACCTTTTTTAAACCCAGCTACACTAACAGCCTTTACTACATCCTCCGGTAACAAATTCCAGAGTTTGATTACACGTTGAGTGAAAAAATATTTTCTTTTATTAGTCTTAAATAGTTTACCCTGTAGCTTCATTGCATGTCCCCTAGTCTTTATATATTCTGATAAGGTAAACAATCGATCTACGTTTACCCGTTCCACTCCGTTCATTAATTTATAGACTTCTATCATATCTCCCCTCAGCCGTCTCTTTTCCAGGTTAAAGAGCCCTAACCTTTTAAGCCTTTCTTCATAGGAGTATCCTTCCATCCCCTTTACCATTCTGGTGGCTCTTCTCTGAACCTTTTCTAAAATCGCTATAACCTTTTTAAGATACGGCGACCAGAATTGCACACAATATTCAAGGTGCGGTCTCAAAATGGAACGATACAGAGGCATTATTAGTACAAAATCGACACCAAGTTGTATACCCAACTCCGTTTCTAGGATTCAGCCACTAAAATATTTTGTCGCTCCCACGGCGAAATTCATCACCGACCTTATTGCTACCTTGAATACTACTACAGCCCCAAACGATCCATGCCCTGCTTATTGGATTAGAACGATGCGGGCTGAACTGAGCCCTACACTAGCCCTCATCATGCAACTTTCCTTCACAACTGGATCATTCCCAACATCTCTCAAGCAAACTTCCATACGCCCTCTCCTGAAAAACAACAAACTCGACCCAGCGAAAACAGAATCCTATCGTCCAATTTCAAGTATACCCCTCCTAGCCAAAATCATCGAGAAGGTGGTCCAAATCCAATTGCAGCAGCACATAGATATCTCAGCTCCACTTGATCCCTGCCAACACGGGTTCCATGAGTCCCACGGTATAGAGACCTTACTCACATTGCTTATCAACACCTTATCAAGAGGGATTGACAAAATTGAAAATGGGTTCATCCTTATCTTCCTTGATATCTCAGCAGCTTTCGACTCGGTTAACCACGTACAACTTCTCCACCGCCTCTATGAAAAGGGAGTCCAGGGATCGGCTTGGGAATGGTGTAGATCCTACCTAACTAACCGCTGGCAACAGGTTCGGATAGGATCCTCAACGTCCGATCCTTTCCATCAACAACAGGGTGTACCTCAAGGATCCTCTTTATCTGCTTTACTATTTAACATATATATGCAACCAATCTGTGAAATTATCAGAGCATTCAACATCTCCAGTTTGATCTATGCAGATGATGTCCTGATATTCACCCCAATAAAAATCAAGGCCCCCGACTTCTCCCCAATAATCGATTGCTTCAACGCGATTACGGACTGGCTCTTATCTCAGAATCTGCGAATAAACTTCAAGAAAACCGAAGTCCTATTCGTAACCAGGAATAAGAAATTCTCTCCCCCCACAACACTGAAGGTGAGAGACGTGGAACTACCGTGTAAATCAGCGATTCGCTACCTGGGAGTCACCATAGATCAAGAGCTGACCTTCAAAGATCACATAAAGCAGACTGTCAAAGCCATCTACAATAAAATAAGAACGCTGAAACACCTAAGACCTCTACTTGCCCCTAACGATTTCAGAACAATCTTCCAATCCCTTGTGACACCACATTTTGATTACGCCAACATCATCTTACACGGTCTACCCAAGAGCACCCTCAACCCACTTCAATTGGCGATGAACTCAGCAGCCCACATTCTCTGCTGTACTTCCAGAAGAGACCATATCACTCCTATACTAACAGAGCTTCACTGGCTACCCCTTCAAGCCAGGATCGCCTACAAAACACTATTGCTTTCCTTTAAAGCAATCAATCAGATAGCCCCACCTTCCCTCTCTTCACTTCTTATCAACACTCCCACGAACAGGCTAAGAAGATCAGCAGCCGCTAATACCCTTGTTATTCCAAATGACTACACTAAATGTAACCAAGCAACCAGAGATAGGGCCTTCACCTTATTCGCTCCAACATGCTGGAACAATCTCCCTCCGCATATCCGATCAGTAAAGGACCTCTCCCAATTTAGAAAGGTCCTTAAACACTACCTATTCTGTCTTCACCTTTTAGGCACTAACCCTACGCCCCCTCCCCACATTTCTCAAATCACCCACACAGCCTCTGACACCCCAACAACATAGCCCTGATAGAACACGAATAAGACCCTCTACACACCCAAAAGTCAATAGACCTCAAAGTTTATACACCATGATTTTCAATGTGTTATGTGAACTGTAAATTATACACAGGTGTAATACCCGTTCTGTATATAGTTTCCCCTGTTACTTCCAAGTTACTGACCCTGTTGTAATGTAAGCAAAAGATTGTACTAATGCGAAAATTTGTTATTTGTAAACCGCGCTGATACCAAAGAGCGCGGTATATAAGAACTGTAAATAAATAAATAAATAAATAATAATATCTTTTGTTTTATTTTCCATTCCTTTCCTTATCATACCTAGCATTCTATTTGCTCTCTTGGCCGCTGCTGCACACTGGGCCGAGGGTTTTAACATGGTATCCACAATGACGCCTAAATCTTTTTCCTGGGTCGTGGTTCCTAATGTGGAACCTTGCATCGTGTAACCATAGTTTGGGTTGTTCTTCCCTAGGTGCATAACCTTGCACTTGTCCACATTAAATTTCATCTGCCATTTTGATGCCCAGTCTTCCAATTTATCAAGATCCTCTTGCAGTTTTCCACAATCCTCTTGGGTTTTAACAACTTTGAATAGTTTTGTGTCATCTGCAAATTTGATAACCTCACTCGTTATTCCACTTTCCAGGTCATTTATGAATATGTCAAAAAACAGCGGACCAAGCACAGATCTCTGGGGTACACCACTATTCACCTTTCTCCATTGGGAAAATTGGCCATTTAGCCCTACCCTCTGCTTTCTATCTTTTAACCAGTTCCTGATCCACAATAGTACACTGCCTCCTATCCCATGACTCTTTAGTTTTGCCAAAAGTCTCTCATGAGGGACCTTGTCAAAGGCTTTCTGAAAGTCCAGATACACAATATCAACCGACTCACCTTTGTCCACCTGATTATTCACTCCTTCAAAAAAACATAAGAGATTAGTAAGACAAGATCTTCCTTGTCTAAAGCCATGTTGGCTGTCTCCCATTAGGTCATGGCTATCTACATGCTGAGTAATTTTATTCTTTATGATGGTTTCTACCATTTTTCCCGGTACTGATGTCAGGCTCACCGGTCTGTAGTTTCCCGGATCACCCCTGGAACCCTTTTTAAAAATTGGTGTTACATTGGCGATCCTCCAATCTTCAGGTATTAGAGATGATCCTGCAAAGGAAGGTCAGCTGCCCTGTAAGTCCAGGTGATACAGTCAGCCACCCAGATGGACAAGGTACGCTTGGAGACAGGTACCCCCAAGTTATTAGGGTCAAAAGATACGAAGAGCTGAGTAGCCCTCCTATGACCCTGCGTACGTTCAAGGTAGAAGGATAAGGCCCTCCTACCGTCCAGGGTATGCAGAACTGTCTCAGCCCGGCTGGCATGGGGCCTAGGGAAGAACGTTGGAAGAACCACCTCCTGGTTGAGATGGAAAGAGGAGACAACCTTTGGGAGGAACTTAGGATGAGTCCTAAGGACTACCCTGTTCCTACAGAAACAAATGTATGGCCGGTCACAGACCAGGGCTTGAAGTTCACTCACTCGCCTGGCCGAGGTCAGGGCCACAAGGAATAGAGTCTTCCAAGAAAGGAAGCGGAGAGGACATGTAGCCATCGGCTCAAAAGGTGGGCGAGTCAATTGCTGCAAGACCACATTCAACTCCCATTCAGGGGCTGGTGGACGGAGAGGAGGCTTGAGCAATAGTAAGCCTCTGAGAAATCTGGACACCAAGGAGTGAACTGACAAAGAGTGTCCCTCCACCAGTGAGTGGTGAGCTGCCAGAGCAGAGAGATGGACCCGAACAGAATTGGACTTAAGGCCCTGATTGGACAAGTGCAGTAGGTACTGGAGCACTACTGGCACAGTGCAGGTGAAAGGATCTTCCTGGCGCTGTTGACATCACAAGGAGAACCTCCTCCACTTCAGGGCATATGTTTTTCTGGTGGATTGCTTTCTAGAGGCCAAGACCACCTCTTCCACTTCCTGAGGTAGGCCCCAGGGAGCTAAGACTACCCTTGCAGCCTCCAGGCCATCAAATTGAGAGATTTGAGATTGGGGTGCAGAAGGGAACCCTGATCCTGTGAGAGAAGATCGGGTTGGAACCCCAGAGGCAGTGGTGTTTCCACTGCTAGTTGAAGCAGAAGTGGGAACCAGGGCTACCTCGGCCACCTGGGAGCTACCAGAAGGACCGAGGCCTTGTCCCTTAGAATCTTGAACAAGGTTCGGGCCACCAGAGGCGTGGGAGGAAACGCATACAGTAGGCCCTGGGACCAAGAAATCAGGAAGGCATCCGCTGCTAACCTCAGGGGATGCGGTTGTCTGGAACAGAACCGGGGTAGCTGCCGGTTCAGGGGACTGGCAAAGAGATCTATGAATGGAAGTCCCCATTTTAGGAAAATCTTTTGAACCACTAACGGGTGCAGCTGCCACTCATGGGGCTGCAGAAGTCTGCATAACCTGTCTGCCAGGGAGTTCTCCTGGCCAGGAAGATAAACAGCTCTCAGAAACATTTTGTGCTTGAGCGCAAAGGAACAAAGGGCCTGTGCTTCCAGAAACAGGGGCTTGGACCCAGTGCCTCCCTGTTTGTTCACATTGAACATGGCCACCTGATTGTCTGAACTAGAACAGACTGGTGAGTCAAAGTGTGAGAAAAAGTCTTGAGGGCTAACGGAATAGCCCGAAGTTCTAGTAGGTTGATCTGTTGCGTGGCTTCCCATGGAGACCATAGGCCCTGAGTGCACCTCTCCTGACAGTGTGCACCCCAGCCCTGCAAGGAGGCATCTGTCGTCAACACCACTTGGGGACAGGCACCTGAAAAGGCACCCCTTGGAGCAAGTCGGGGGGATGTAGCCACCACTGAAGAGAATTCAGGAATGGTTTTGACACCTGGACTTTGTCTGCCAGGCTCCCTGTGGCTTGCTTCCACTGAGTCCTGAGACACCACTGTGCAGGCCTCATGTGGAGGCGGGCATTGGGGGTCACATGTACAGTCGATGCCATGTGTCTGAGGAGCTGTAGACAGAGCCTGGCAGAAACCTTTGGCATGGTGAGAAACCAGAATGCCAACTCCATGAGCCTTTGAGCTCTGTCCTCTGGCAAGTAAGCCCTTGCTTGCAGAGAGTCCAGTCGCGCTCCTATGAACTCTAGGTTCTGGGAGGGGAGCAAAGTGGACTTTGCGAAGTTTATGACAAAGCCTAGGTCTTGAAGGAGTGTCACAGTTCGGAAGGTGGCCTGCCTGGCCTCCTGGTAAGTCTGACCCCTGATGAGCCAGTCGTCCAGATAGGGGAAGACAAAAACCCCTTGAGTCCTCAAGTAGGCCGCCACCACAGCAAGGTACTTTGTAAAGACTCTGGGGGCGGAAGTTAGGCCAAAAGGCAGTACTCTGTACTGGTAATGGTTTCCTCCCACCATGAACCTGAGGTACTTTCTGTGGTTTGGATGAATGAGGATGTAGGTGTACGCATCCTTTAAATCTAAGGAGCATAGCCAATCTCCTTGCTGGAGGTAGGGCAGAAGTGTTTCAAGAGTAAGCATCTTGAACTTTTCTTTCTCCAAGAACTTGTTGAGGTTCCTGAGGTCTAGAATAGGCCTTAGGCCCCCGGTTCTCTTTGGCACTAGAAAGTACCTGGAGTAGAAACCGTGCCCCTGCAGGCAAGGAGGTACAGGCTCCACTGCCTTGTCCAGAAGCAGACCTTGAAGTTCTTGAAGTAGGAGGTCTGTGTGCATGAGAGGCCTTAGAGGCTCTCCTGGGAAGTAAGCAGGGGGTAACTGCTGGAAATGGGTGGCTTAATACCCAAGCATCCCCTGTATTGGGTGGCCACTTGTGGGCAAACAGGGTTAGATGACCTCCTGTGCAGGAATGGGGTAGCAGAGATGGAAAGGCTATGCTGTGGGAGTCAAAAACCCCCTCCCTGCTGGGTAGGAGCAGGAGCCGGAGGCTTGGGGGTCTTCTGCCTACAGGGCCCATGGCCCTGCCCCTTGGCCTGCTGCCCCTGCTGGGGAGCTGGGGAGGCCTGGTACTGAGGGAAAGGTTTGTAGGCAGCTGCCTTTCTCGGGTAAAAGGGCTTTTTACCCGAGCCCTTCTTTTTGTGAGAAGGGGCAGAAGTCTGTCTGGACAGCCTTGTCCTGGTCAGGTGCTCGGTTTCGAGCTCAGCCGCCTTCTCGGCCATGGGCTTGCCGAAAAGGTTTTCACTTCAGCAAGGGACATCAACCAACTTGGGTAAAAGGGTGAGTGCCCCCTGGTACTCAGCCGATCTTAAAGCATCACTTAACAAATTACGGAAACTAGAGAAACGCTGGCGCCGATCTCATTCTTTAAATGACCAGACAACATACAACTGTCATCTGGCTGCGCATCGCAACGCAATCACCGACTCGATGAAGCAGTACTACTCTGACACCTTAAAGAGATCGCTTAATAAACCACATGACCTTTTCGACTTGGTTAAGACTTTATCAAAGGAACCATCCTCTGGACCTCCATTCGAGATACACCCACAAGATTTCGCAACCTATCTCCAATCCAAGATATGCCAGACCAACAAAACCTCTACTACAACCTCCGCAATAGAGCAAGACTGCCAAACAACACTAACCATGTTTTCTACCCCCACCAAGAGAGGACTTGAAGACACTATTGCGGCCATTGCACTGGCGTCGATGCCCTCGGTTCCGAGCGGGAGGTCGAGGGTGACCGTGACCGAGGACGACTTCGAGCCTTCATGGTCTCGAGTATCGGCTCGGTCTCCGAGGTCGACTTCGACGTCGATGTCCCGGTGGTCGGGGCAGATGCACCAGCGAGGCTGGCCATCAGTACCTGCTGCTGATCCATGAAGGAAGACAGTCAGCACTCCAAGGCTGTCAGCCATAAAGATGTAAGATTTGGTCAGGTTACTTTCCTGTAGGTCCTGGGTTCATTTCACTTCACAGAGGCAGTAGGGTTTGTAATGAAACAACCAAACAGGTGTGGCTTGGAGAAAGGTTTTTTATGTAGAAATAGGCTTAATACATAGGTATTGAACAGAGGTATATAGTGATTGTTACAGAGCTGTTTCAGTGTGCATCAATGAATCTGTGTGTGCATGTGCATGTGTGAAGTGTGAGAGAAAGATAGGCCAGAACATGTGTGTCAGAGCCTCATGGCAAGAGAGAGAGAGAGCGAGCGGGGGAGGGGTGAAGGGAATTGATTATCAGAGCCTCCTGTCCTTCATGTCCGATGGATGGTGGAAGAGAGAGAGAGAGAGGAAGTGTTTCTGTCCTTTATAGTGAATTGAATCCTCTCCAGGTCTGCTAGCCACTCCCTTTAAGGTCTGCCATTCTTGATTTAGCATGGAGGGGCTTCAGACAGGCCTTGGAGACTGAAATCACCAGGGGGTCAGAGTTAATCTCATCTTGTAAACTGTCCTATTACCTTTGGAGACTGAAATCACCAGAGTCCAAAGCTGCATGAAATGTATGCTGACAAGTCCAAGCTCAGGAGACTCAGCAGCCACCGACTTGGGCCCCGGCGGTGCCGGGCCCGACGTCGGCTCCCTCGGAGGAGAGTCCACGAGGACTACAGGACTTACGTGTCCGACAGTCTCCGGCTCCACACGAGGCATCTTGGACGGCTTCTCCTGTTCCAAGGGCCCGGGACGGCGGTCGGGGATCTTAGACCTGGCCCTCGAGGAACCAGGGACCTCTTCCGACGCCACCCTCACGAGCCGTTTCTTCCTCTTGCGTTCCCGATCAGGGGACCCCCTGTCCAAGGAACCCCGGCGATGCTCGGGATCAGACTCCCGAGGCGTCGAGGCCTCAGACGAGGTCCGGGCCCGGCCGGAGGCAGAATCTGAGAAAATCCTTTCTTTTTGGTGCTGACGGCTTCGAAGTGCCTTGGTGGACATTTTGCCACCGGGGCCACAGATTTTTGGATCATGATCTGGGCCAAGGCACCGAAGGCCGCAGTCGTGTGTGTCGGTGAGAGACATTAGTTTCTTGCACCGATCACACATCTTGAAACCACTGGAAGCCATCGGGGAAAAAAGGGCCCCCGCGAGGTCAAAGGACCGGCTATCCAGGGAAAAACAGAAAAAATGCGCGAACGCCAGCCACAAAGGGCAAAAAACGAAAAATAGAAAATGGGCTCGATACTGATGTACTGAACCCGGCGGGAAGGGGAACCGGCGTCGAACTGGGGAAAAAAAACGAAGTAATCGCTGAAATAAACGTCAACCTTTCCGGGTGACACGGACAGACGTCCGATGGGCTCCACGGAAAAAGAAAGACTGAGCAAGATGGCACCTTTAGGCAGGAAGGGGACCGCGCATGCGTGCAGTATTCCCAAAGGTTTTCTTAGAAAGCTGGGGAAATGCTCCGTACGGGGCTCCATCGGCGTCGATGTCACCCATAAGTGAGGACTGACTTCCTGCTTGGTCCTGGAGAATGTTGCTCGATCTTACAATATTCGTCTATTAAATTTTCCACTGATTCCTGGTGTGACTCCTTTAGAATTGTTTAAGAAATCTCTCCAGGATGTGTTAGCGGTTCCTCTTAACTTAATGCCTCCTGTTTCAAGAGTGTACTATCTTCCATTGGGGAAAAAGGAGGGCAGCCGCTCCCTCAAGAACCACCGAAAAACAAACAAAAAAAAATCAGAAAAATGGTTCACAAAAGACCTTGTACTGCTACAAAAACAACTAAGGAAACAAGAAAAAAGATGGAGAAAAACAAAAACAAATGAAAACAAAACCATATACACAAACATACTCAACGACTATAAGAATGCAATTAACAAATCAAAAAGGGACTACCACTCCAAAGTAATAAACCAATCCCTCAACCGACCCAGAGAACTCTTCGCGATCATGAAAACACTAACAAAAACACAAAGCCGGAACCTACACAGTCCAACATAAAACGTACAAACCTTAGCATCACACTTCGCCGAAAAACTAAAGGAAAAACCTCTTACCTCAACCACAATACTAAAATCCAACACAAAAACTAACCCTGAATGGACAACCTTCCACACCATTGAGCAAAAACACCTCCTCAGAATCATAACTATGATCAATACCACAACCTCTCCACTCGACCCATGCCCAGTGTCATGGATTAAATCCACAAAAAACCTCCTCGCTGAAAATATTCAACACATAGTTAACCAATCCCTTGCTCAAGGCATCATGCCTAATGCCTTAAAACTAACTTTGATCCGTCCCATCATAAAAAACAATAAAATGGACCCAAACGATCCAAACTCATACAGGCCCATAGCTAGTATACCATTCATTGCCAAGATAATAGAAAAAAACATACAACTCCAACTACAGGATTACATTGATGAACACGCCCCACTAGACTCACACCAATTCGGTTTCCGCCCCTTCCATGGAGTTGAAACTATTGCATTGATGGATCTCCTTATCAGGGGTACAAATGATATCAACCAAGGTTTCCTACTTCTCTTTATAGACATATCCGCTGCATTTGACAGCATCAATCACAACATACTAATCAGCAGACTAATAAACCTAGGAATAGGAGGGACAGTTATCGAATGGTTCAAATCATACATATCACACAGATTAATACGTGTTCAAATAGGCCAAGATACATCAGAAACCTTCCCTCAAGGTCAGGGCATCCCACAAGGCTCATCTCTTTCCGCCCTCCTTTTCAATTTATACCTACAACCCATCACAAATATATTTAAAAAACACAAAATCAACCACTTCATTTATGCTGATGACATCATGCTCGCCATTCCCATAAACACTAGCAACCCCAAATATAACAATCTATCTGAATGCATGAACGAGACCACCTCTTGGTTTGAAGCCAACCACCTCAGCATCAACTTCAAAAAAACAGAAGCAATGTTTATAACGAGAAAACCCATCCCTGACAATACATACCCAACATCAATCACAATAAACAAAACAACCATACCTATCAAGAAAGAGGTAAAATATCTAGGAATAATAATTGACCACACACTTACCATGATCCCCCACATAAAACAGACAGTAAAAACAATATTCTACAAACTCAAAACAATACAACACCTAAGACCCCTCCTTGACACACACGACTTCAGATCAGTAGTCAGTACACTCATCACCCCTCATTTCGACTACTGCTATAGTCTCCTAATTGGTCTCCCACTAAAAAATACCAACTTACTGCAAAGAGCCCAAAACATATGTGCTAAATTAATCATGAAAGCCAATTTAACAGACCACGTAACCCCAATACTGTTAGAACTGCATTGGCTCCCTATTAACAGCCGAATACAGTATAAAATCCTACTAACAACCTTCAAACTCCTCAATGACATCTCACCTTTACACCTATCTACTCTACTACATACCCCATTAGTTACAAGAATGCGCAGACAAAACGCTACACATTCCCTCACCATAGAAACATCTATCAGAAAGATGAAGTCAACAACAAGCGCCAGGGCCTTTTCCTTTGCCGCCCCCACACTGTGGAACGAACTCCCATTAGCACGCCGCTTAACGAAAGACCTTCATCAATTCAGAAGAGATCTCAAAACCTACCTCTTCAAGAATCACTTTGAGATCCCCCACCAGCAGAGCACCCCTCCCCAGCAATCACAAAAACCCACCTGCATGACACAAGATATAACGAATGATTAACACCGCCAGACCTCTTACTAATAACCCCATTTATTTTTAATGCAAACGCCTTAAACAAACTGTTACTGATGACCTTTTGTGTATAGTTTTTGTAAATAGTTGCAAATAGTTGTATTACTGTTCCATGTAGTTGTGCTGTACATAGTTCAAACACCGTTCCATGTAAAGTATACCCATGTATACATAATTGTTACTTGTTCAATGTAAACCGCCCTTGATCTATGGAAGGGGCGGTATAGAAGAACCTGATAAATAAAAAATAAATAAATAAATAAATAAAACTTCTATTGGGACTCTGGAAATGTATTTTCTCAATGTCTCCGACTTGCTTCAAACACCTAAGGATGATGATCTGCCAGTTTCCATGTTGTTAGTGTCATTGGCATTATCCTCTAACAGAGAATGGCTTCTTAAATTGTATTATAAGAAAAGAGTCAATTTGTTTCATGGGAAAAAAAATCTTAATGTTCCCAAATGTTGCCAGGGAAATGCAGAAGCGTCGGAAATCTTTTCTATTACTTAGGCCTGGTGTAATGCAATTAGGCGCTTCTTTTGTGTTATGTTTTCCCTGTAAATGCATAGTGGTTTATAAGTCACAGAAATAGGTATTTTTTCAACCTGAGGACCTTTCTTCCTTTATCAGCACTCATGTTTTTATCTCTCTCCCTCCTTGAGTTGGTTTGTGCTTCCCTTCATGTATATAGGGTTCTCGGCTTCCCACCTTCACCTGAATTTGATAAAATGTTGTTTTCCTAAGTATGCCAAGGAGTAGTTCCTCTCCTTTTGGCTTTAGTTTAAGTACCACTCCTCATTTTGGTAGACCAATTTATTTATTTATTTATTTAACAGTTCTTCTATACCGCTCTATTTTAGATCAGAGCGGTTTACATTTAACATCAACTATACCACAGGCACTCTGAGTTGTATTTACAATAAACAGGGAGATCAACTTGGAAGTAACTTGCTATCATTGTTTCTTGATTATCATTTTTTAGTAATTTTGTTGCAAGTTGTATTTTTCTGTACAAGCTTTGCTTGATTTATTGTTGTAAAAATTCATAAATATAATAATAATAATAAAAAAAATCCAAGTTATCAATGTCCCTCTATAATGTACATTGCCAAACTTAAGTTACAATGTAAACCGCTTTGCCTGAAATGATAAAACAATATAAATAAATAAAATTAATGATGTGTACAAAGTATGAAAGTTGAAGTCTTGTCATCTGAACTTCTAAAGAAAGCTTAGGTTTGATCTCCTCTAGTACTGACTGGCTTGTTCGTCGGGCAGCCCATGGTATACACAGTATTCATCGCCAGCCCCATAATTCAAAGGCATCGATTTTCTTACTATCTTTTTCACTGTCCAACTTTCGCATCCATATAATGTTATTGAAAATACCATGGCTTGAACAAGTCAAATCTTTGTATGAAGAGAGACATCTCTGCTTCTGAGAATCTTGTCTAGGCCCTTCATAGCCATTTTTCCAAGAGCAATGCGTCATCAGATTTCTTGACTGCTTGTCGTTTCATTACTGATAGTTGATCCAAATAAATTAAAGTTGTCAACTATTTCAATTTTTTCTCCACCAACGATGAACAAATTGATTTTGCCAGTTGTCAGGATCTTTGTCTTTTACATAAAGGTGCAGGTCCATTTTAAGACTATGTTTCTTGATTTTGAGAAGCAAATGTTTCAAATCATCTTCACTTTCAGCCAGTGATGTGATATCATCAGCATAATGAAGGTTGTTTATGAGTCTTCCACCAATCTTCACACCTCGGTTGTCTTCATACAGTCCTGCTTCTCTGATGATTTGTTCTGCATATAAATTAAACAGGTAGGGGGAAAGTATGCAGCCTTGTCGTACACCTTTGCTGATTTTAAACCATTCAGTTTCTCCTTGTTTCGTCTGAACTGTTGCTTCTTAATCAATGTAAAGGCTGTGCAAGAGAACTACCAGGTGTTCTAGTATACCCATGCTTCTTAATGTAACCTAGAAATTCTCATGGTTTACGAAGTCACAAGCCTTGCTGTAGTCGATAAAACACATATAGATATCCTTTTGGTATTCTTTAGTCTTTTCAAGGATCCATCTCACATCCGCAATGTCGTCTCTCGTTCCTCGCCCTTTCCTGGCCCATCCTTGCACTTCAAGCAGTTCTCGTTCCAGGTATGGTTGAAGTCTCTGCTGAATAATCTTGAGTTGAATCTTGCTGGCATGTGGGATCAGAGTGATTTTGCGATAATTTCCAGAGTCAGTTGAATCACCTTTCTTTAGTAGTAATGGGTGATTTCAATTACCCCGGTATCGACTGGGTCATTGTCACGGCAGGACATGCTAGGGAGATAAAGTTTCTAATTGAAATAAATGACTGCTTCTTGGAGCAGCTGGTTCATGAACTGACCATAAGGGAAGCCATTCTGGACCTAGTCCTTAGTGGAACAGTCCTTACTGCAAGAGATAAAGGTGAGGGGCCACTTGGCAATAGTGATCATAGCATGATCACATTTGATTTAATAAATGGAGGATGGACAGCAAGGAAATCCAAAATACTACCTTTTAACGTTCAAAAGGGAGACTATGATAAAATGAGGAAAATAGTTAAGAAAAAACTAAAAGAAGCAGTTGCAAAGGTTAAAGATTTACATCAAGCTTGGGTGTTGTTTAAAAATACTAGCTTGGAAGCCCAGATCAGCTGTGTCCCATGCTTTAAGAAAAGTGGAAGAAGTCCAAAAAACTGCCAGCATTGTTTAAAGATGAGGTCAGAGAGGCCATTGTTGCCAAAAAAGGCATCTTTCAGGGGATGGAAAAAGGAGTCAAATGATGAAAACTGGAAAAAACATAAGCACTGGCAAGTTAGATGCAAGACATTGATAAGGAAGGCAAAGACAGAATTTGAGAAGAAGCTTGCTGTGATAGAGGGGTAAAAGGGACACTAAGAGGGGGAAAGGCCATAGCGGAGAGACTGAATGAATTCTTTGCTTTGGTCTTTAATGAGGAAGACGTAGGGATGTTACCCATGACTGAAGTGGTATTTAAAGGTGATACTGCGGAAGAATTGAAAGAAATATCGATACACCGGGAAGATGTATTACAACTATTTGATAAACTGAAGAGTAGCAAATCACCTGGACCAGATGGTATAAATCCTAGGGTGTTGAAAGAACTCAAAAATAAGATTACAGACCTGCTATTAGTAATCTGTGAACTATCACTGAAAACATCTGTAATACCTGAAGATTGGAGGATGGCCAGTGTAACGCCAATTTTTTATAAAGGGTTCCAGGGGTGATCTGGGAAACTACAGACCGGTGAGCCTGACGTCAGTACCGGGAGAAATGGTAGAAACCATTATAAAGAACAAAATTACTGAACATGTAGATAGTCATGGCTTAATGGGAGACAGCCAGCATGGCTTTAGACAAGGAAGATCTTGTCTTACTAATCTGTTATTTTTTTTGAAGGTGTGAATAAACAGGTAGACAAAGGTGAGTCGGTTGATATAGTGTATCTGGACTTTCAGAAAGCCTTTGACAAGGTCCCTCATCAGAGACTTTTGGCAAAACTAAATATCATGGGATAAGAGGCAGTGTACTATTGTGCATGAGGAGCTGGTTAAAAGATAGAAAGCAGAGGGTAGCACTAGATGGCCAATTTTCCCAATGGAGAAAGGTGAACAGTGGAGTACCCCAGGGATATGTGCTGGGTCCGCTGCTTTTTGATATATTCATAAATGACCTGGAAAAGGGAATAACGAGTGAGGTTATCAAATTTGCAGATGAAACGAAACTAAAGTTGTTAAAACCCATGAAGATTGTGGAAAATTGCAAGAAGATCTTGATAAATTGGAAGACTGGGCATCCAAATGGCAGATGAAACTTAATGTAGACAAGTGCAAAAATTATGCACCTAGGACAGAACAACCCAAACTATGGTTGCACGATGCAAGGTTCCACATTAGGAACCACCACCCAGGAAAAGGATTTAGGCGTCATCGTGGATAACATGTTAAAACCCTCTGTCCAGTGTGCAGCAGCGGCCAAGAGAGCAAATAGAATGCTAGGTATCATAAGGAAAGGAATGGCAAATAAACAAAGGATATTATAATGCCTCTGTATCGTTCCATGGTGCGACCACACCTTGAATATTGTGTGCAGTTCTGGTCACCGTATCTTAAAAAGGATATAGTGTTATTAGAAAAGGTACAGAGAAGAGCCACCAAAATGCTAAAGGGAATGGAAGGATACTCCTATGAAGAGAGGTTAAAATGGTTAGGGTTCTTCAACCTGGAAAAGAGACAGCTGAGGGGAAATATGATAGAGATCTATAAATTAATGAATGGAGTGGAACGGGTAAACGTAGATCAATTGTTTACGTTAGGAGTGGAGGAGTGGCCTAGTGGTTGGGGCAAGGTACTTCAGGCCGGAAGGTCGGGGGTTCAAATCCCACAAGAGGACAGCAACCTTGGGCCGGAAGGACTGGGGTTTCTAGTCCCACAGGTGCTCCTTGTGGTCTTGGGCAAGCCATTTAACCCTCCATAGCCCATGTTCCCTGTAAAATAGTTCTCCAAGTTATATTGCCCTGTTCAATGTAACTTCAGTTTGTTCAATGTAAACCACACTGATGCAGAATAGCGCGGTATATAAGAGAATGTAAATAAATAAATAAATCAGAATATAGAAAGACTAGGGGACATGCAATGAAGCTACAGGGTAAACTATTTAAGACTAATAAGAGAAAATATTTTTCACTCAACGTGTAATCAAACTCTGGAATTTGTTACCATAGGATGTAGTAAAAGCTGTTAGTGTAGCTGGGTTTAAAAACGGTTTGGACAAGTTCCTGGAGGAAAGATCCATAAACCATCATTAAAAGGGACCCAGGATATCACTGCTTGACCCAATACAAGCATTGTGGAACTTGTGTCTTTTGGGGAAATTGCTAGATACTTATGACCTAGATTAGCCACTGTTGGAAACAGGATACTAGGCTTGATGGACCTTGGTCTGACCCAGTATGGTATATCTTATGTTCTTATGAAGAAAAAATGCATAATAAAGAGTTTTTAAAGTACATTTGTAGCAAAAACCCTGTGACAGTCAGTTGGACCATTAGATAATAGAGGGGTAAAAGGGGCACTAAGAGGGGACAAGGCCATAGTAGAGAGACCAAATGAATTCTTTGCTTCAGTCTTTAATGTGGAAGATGTAAGGATGTTACCCATAACTGTAATGGTATTTAAAGGTGATGCCGCAGAAGAATTGAAAGAAATACTGATACACCGGGAAAGCATAGTTATTCACCTGTAACAGGTGATCTCCGGGAACAGCAGGAATTAAGTCTTCACATATGGGTATCGTCGGTACCGACGGAGCCTGCGCTGAAACGCTCCTCAGCGTCCAATTAGAAAGCTTTTGGGAGCATCCAACAGCGCCTGCGTGCTGCCTTCCTGCCTTTCCCAACTGCCTCTCTCCAGTTGAATTTAAAGCTGAGACAAAGAGAGAGAGAGGGAAAGAAAAGAAAAGAGAGATACAACTCCTATGGGAGGTGGGTGGGTTGTGAGACTAAATTCCTGCTGTTCCCGGAGATCACCTGTTACAGGTGAGTAACTATGCTATCTCCAGGAACAAGCAGGAATGTAGTTTTCACATATGGGGACTCCCTAGCTACAGATGCCAGGGAGAGACCCAAGAAGTTGTGTGCCCCTGTGAAAGGGCTCCACTTCCCCCCATAGATCTCTGGTATCCTACCGGGAATGGTGGGTAGGAGTACGAAACAGGTGTCGTAGAACAGCCTGACCAAACAAGGCATCCCGGCGGGAGTCCTTGTCCAAGCAGTAATGGGCTGTGAAGGTATGAACCGAGGCCTAAGTAGCTGCTCGAAAGATGTCGTCAATAGACACAGAGTGTAGATGAGCCACTGAGGCTGCCATGGCTCTCACATTGTGAGCTGTGACATGGCCTTCCAGAGAAAGGTTTTTATTCTGATAGGTAAAAGAAATACACTGTGCAATCCAATTGGACAATGTTCTCTTGGAGACTGGAAGTCCCAAATGAGAAGGATCAAAAGCAACAAAGAGTTGAGAGGACTTTCTATGCTGCTGTGTCCTTTGTAAGTAAAAAGCAAGTGCTCTTTTACAGTCCAAAGTATGAAGTCTCCTTTCTGCATTTGCATCATGAGACCTTGGAAAAAATACAGGCAGGTAAACTGCTTGGTTTAAAAGAAAAGGTGAGACCACCTTTGGCATAAAGTGTGGATGAGTCCTAAGGACTACCTATGATGGAACCTCGTATAAGGAGGATCAGCCACTAATGCTTGCAACTCACTAATGCGACATACTGATGTGATTGCAATGAGAAAAACAACCTTCCAGGAAAGGAATTTCAAGGAGGTAGTAGCTAGAGGTTCAAAAGGCGGCTTCATGAGCTCTCCAAGAACCAGATTTAGGTCCCATGCCAGAGGTGGTGGCCTAATTGAAGGGTAAGTTAGAAGGAGGCCCCTCATAAATCTCGCTATGAGAGGATGAGAGGAAATAGGTTGTCCATTTATTATTATTTATTTATTATTTTAGCTGCATTTATATCCCGCTTTTCACCGGGTCAAAGCAGTTGGGGGATACATTTAACACGAGGGGATTTGAGACACATACACTAATACTTACAGGGAACATGGGCAATGGAGGGTAGAGTGGCTTGCCCAAGACCACAAGGAGCACCTGTGGGACTAGAAACCCCAGTCCTTCCGGCCCAAGGTTGCTGTCCTCTAGTGGGATTTGAACCACCGACCTTCCGGCCTGTGGTACCTTGCCCCAACCACTAGGCCACTCCTCCCTCAAGGCTTCATTTAAAGGTTGAAAGAAGCTGAAATAGCACTTAAATGGACTTGTACTGCGTTAGTCTTAAGCCATGCATTAGAAAAATGAAGGAGATACTCCAATAACGATTCCAGAGGTATTGCCAGGGGGTCAAGACCCTTCTGCAAACACCATATGGAAAACCTTTTCCACTTGAAAGCATAGTAGCATCTTGAGGAAGGCTTTCTAGAAGCATAAGGGATATCCCTTACTTGTTGAGACAGGTTAAGACCATGGAGGTCTAGGCTCTCAGCAACCAGACCCTGAGATGCAGAGAGTGGGGATCGGGATGCCACAACATCCCGTCCTCCTGAGACAGGAGATCTGAAGCAGATCCTAAGTCCAGAGATGGAGCTTGAGAGAGATGTAGGAGCAGAGGGTACCACACCTGCCGTGGCCAATGTGGAGCTATGAGAATCATATGACCTTTGTCTCCCTGAAGTTTGAAGAGAGTTTTGGGAATTAGGGGAATGGGTGGAAAGGCATATAGGAAGTCCTGACCCCAATGGAGGAGGAAAGCATCCCTGGCCTGAGAGCCCTGAGCCGGAATTCTGGAACAGAATCGGGGAAGTTTGGCATTCAACGGACTTGCAAAAAGGTCTATGTCCAGAGTTCCCCAAATTTGAAAAATATTTGCTACCTAGTCTGCACGAAGAGACCACGCGTGTGGAAGCAGAACTCGACTGAGTCTGTCTGCCCAGGAGTTTTGAATGCCTAGCAGATACACCACAAGGAGATGAATCTGATGCTCTCTGGCGAGGGCCCATAGTCGCAAAGCTTCGTTGCAAAGCGACAGAGAGCCTGTTTCTCCCTGCTTATTCAGATAGAACATAGCTACTTGATTGTCCATCTGAATTAGGACTGACTTGTAGCTGAGCTGGGTGTGGAACACTCGAAGAGCAAGGAAGATTGCTCTGAGTTCCAAGAGATTGATGTGTAGATGGGTCTCCTGTGGAGTCCAGGTGCCTTGGGTAGAGAGATCTTGCAGGTGAGCTCCCCAACCCACCTGTGAGGTATCTGTTGTTAGAGTGACCTGGGGTGGGGGCTGTTGGAAAGGGGACCCCACCAACAGGTTTTGGGTTGACTGCCACCATTGTAGGGACAAAATAAGGCGACTTGAGTTTGCTATTTTGTCTGATAGGCAGCCTGATGCTTGAGTCCACTGAGTGGACAGAGTCCATTGGGCTGCTCTCATATGGAGGCAAGAATAGAGAACCACATGCACGGTAGATGCCATGTGGCCTAGCTATTGTAATATTTCCCGAGCAGTGAGATGAGTTTTTAACACTGCTTGTGAAGCTAACTGCACAATGCGAAGACAGCGGGGCTGTGGAAGATAGGCCCTTGCTTTCCTGGTATCCAGCATAGCTCCTATAAACTCTAGAGATTAAATCGGAGTTAGGTTGGATTTTGGGATGTTTATGACCAGGCCTAAATACTGAAGTATGCGGATTGTGCAAGATAGGGGAATTCTGGCCTCTGATTCTGATTGGGCTCGAATGAGCCAGTCGTCTAAGAAGGGGAAGACGAATATTCCTAGAGTGCGAAGAAATACTGCCACTACAGCCATGCATTTCGTAAACACCCTTGGTGCTGAGGCCAGGCCAAAAGGAAGAACCCTGCACTGGTAGTGCTTCCCCTGAAATAGAAACTGAAGGAATCTTCGGTGAGTTGGATGGATGAGAACGTGGGTGTACGCATCCTTGAGATCTAGAGAGCAAAGCCAATCCTGACTGAAGGTATGGCAGAAGAGTTCCTAGAGAAATCATCTTGAACTTCTTGAACAGGAATTTGTTCAATTCTCTGAGGTCTAAGATGGGTCTGTGTCCCCCTGTTTTCTTTGGAATAAGGCAATAGGGGGAATAAAACCCGGTACCCTGTTGGGAACTGGGTACGTCTTCTATTGCCCCATGGGCAAGAAGTAAATTGACCTCTTGACCCAACTGATTTTGGAGTGAAGTCTGAGAATTGAACTTTCTTACAACTGCAGGAGGGGGCATGTTGAGGAAATGAAGCTTGTACCCCTCCTTTACAATGGAGAGAGTCCATTCTTCTGCAGTTATCTGCTCCCATCTGGGAGCAAAATGACACAACCTTCCTGGAATGGTGGATGGCTCTGGCCCGTTGAGGGCCAGGATGGCCAAGTTCTCTAGATGAGAGTCAAAGCCCCTGTGGAGGCTGAGTCTGCTGGGCCGGTGGTGGCTTAGCAGACTTTGCTTTTCTTTGTTCTGGTGGCTGCTGACCTGCAGAATGCCCCTGCTGGGTATAGGAGGGATAAAACCTCTTCTTTTTAGAGAAGAATGGTTTCTTGTAGGATTTTCTCCTTGCAGGTTCAGCTGTAGCCTTGGATAGTCTATCCAAAGTGGTGTTATCAGCATCCAGCTGATTAGCTTTCTCTTGCCAATTTTTGCCAAAGAGATTTTCGCCTGTGCAAGGGATATTCCCCAGTTTGTCCTGTACCCAGAGTTCTAAGTCAGATGCCTGGAGCCAGGCAATCCTACGGCACCTATGGCAATGGCAGAGGTTCTGCTTATGCACTCAAAGCAGTCAAAAGCTGCACGATTAACAAACTTGGAAACATCTTGGGCATGTTTGACAAGTGTAAGATAATCTTGCCTCTTATCATCAGGAAGGAGAGGGCTCATAAGCTCTAGATCTTCTGTAACCTCCTTAAGGAAACATTTCCATATATAAAATGTAGGAACTAATCCTGGCAGAAAGCATAGAGGCCTGGAAGGTTCGACACACAAAGGCATCAAGAGTCCTACATTCACGTCCTGGTGGATTAGATGCATGTCTTTTTGCACTCTTGATCCTTCTCATAGCTGATTCCACTACCATGGAGTGGTGTGGTAACTGGGTTTTTTTGAAATCCAGGACACGGAGGAACTCGATACATGGTATCAAGCCTACGAGAATGAGGAGAGGTGGTAAGAGGTGTTTCCCACATTCTTAGCATGAGATCATGCAAGATCTCATGAATAGGCAAAGTAGCTGCCTCCTTGGGAGCTTTAAGATATTGTAAAATCTCCAATTCCTTTGCTCTGGGCTCTGTTTCAGGAGCCACTGTGATGGAAAGACCTCTAGCCACCTCCCGGATGAAATCCTGAAAGAGAAAATAGTTAGATTTCTGGAGTCCAGCGGAATACAGGATCCGAGGCAGCATGGATTCACCAGAGGCAGGTCTTGTCAGACAAATCTGATTGATTTCTTTGACTGGGTGACCAGGGAGTTGGACCGAGGGAGAGCCCTAGATGTGGTGTATTTAGATTTCAGTAAAGCCTTTGACACTGTTCCTCATAGGCGACTTATAAACAAACTGAGCTCCCTAGGGATGGACCCTAAAGTTACTGCTTGGGTTAGAAATTGGTTGGGTGGGAGGCGACAAAGAGTACAAGTAAATGGAGCTCACTCTGAGGAGGAGGATGTTACCAGTGGTGTGCCCCAGGGATCTGTCCTTGATCCGATTCTTTTTAACATCTTTGTTAGTGATATAGCGGAAGGGCTTTCGGGTAAGGTTTGCCTCTTTGCAGATGATACCAAAATCTGCAATAGAGTAGACACCCAGGAAGGTGTAGATAACATGAGGAGGGATCTAGCTAAGCTTGAAGAATGGTCTAGAATTTGGCAGCTGGGATTTAATGTAAAAAAATGTAAGGTCATGCATTTGGGCTGCAGCAATCCAAGGGAGCAATACAGTATAGGAGGTGAAGTACTTTTGTCAACTAAAGAAGAGCGGGACCTAGGCGTGGTTGTGTCTGATGATCTTAAGGTAGCTAAACAGGTAGAAAAGGCGACGGCAAAAGCTAGAAGGATGCTTGGGTGCATACGGAGAGGAATGGCTATCAAAAAAAAGGAGGTGAGAATGCCTCTGTATAAGTCTTTGGTGCGACCTCATTTGGAGTATAGTGTGCAATTCTGGAGACCGCACCTTCAAAAGGATGTGAACAGGATGGAGTCAGTACAGAGGGTGGCTACTAAAATGTTTAGTGGGCTTCATTATAAAGCATATGAGGACAGACTGAAGGATCTTAATATGTACACCTTAGAGGAAAGGCGGGATAGAGGTGATATGATTGAGATGTTTAAATACCTCCGTGGCATAAATGTTCAGGGAGAGAGCCTCTTTCAATTGAAAGCAAGTTCTGCTACGAGGGGACATGGGATGAGGGTGAAGGGAGATAGATTCAGGAGTGATATGCGGAAATATTTCTTTACGGAAAGAGTAGTGGATCCATGGAATAGTCTCCCAGTGGAGGTGGTAGAGATGAGGACAGTAACTGAATTCAAAAAAGCATGGGACCAACACAGAGGATCTCTAAAAGTAAAAAGTGGACTGTTGTAGTTGTTGATATGGATGGACAGACTAGATAGGCCATGTGGTCTTTTTCTGTCATCATGTTTCTATGTTTCTATTGTCACACCGCCCCCCTGGTGGCAATGGCGGGTCACAGCAGAAAGGGGGTGGACATGCAAAGTTTGTTTGTGGAGGAGTTTAGTTCAATTGCAGGGCCCAGGTTTTTATGGTCCTGGTAGCCTTCTGTGTACTAAAAGCTCCCAAGAATATCACAGTCCGAGAGTAGGGAAAAATAAAGGCTTTTATTTCCCATGTTGCAAATAGGTTCAAAATAGCTCAGATTACATCAACACAAAAAGAATGTCCTTGCTCCAGGTTAAAAGAAAAAGAATCATGAACTGAAGAAAACCTGTTAACTTCACAGCAATGTCAAACGAAATACAGCATCAAACTTTACCCCAGACCACAGCTATTCCTCCGCTAGGGCTCAATTCTTTCGGCCAGGCAATAGCTACAATCCATCGGGAGGTCTGAGGGATCCTCCGGGAATTCCACCTGCATGGGCTCGCAGTCCGGAATGTCTAGGGGCTCTCCTTCAGGCTTTCTGTGTAATGCTTGTATGATGCCCCAATGTTCAGCATCTAAAGGTAAGTCTTTGCTTTGTATACCTTTATAATGCGGACAGTCTCTCCTGCACACTGTTCCTTCTCTAGAAAGTTTCCTGTTTAATACAGTTTTGTATTTTGTAGCATGAATGCCTCCAGAAGGACAGCATTCTCCAGTGCCCTGCTCCTTCTGCATCACAGCATTCATAAAATCATAGTTAGTAAAATGGTAATTACCTTTTCTTCTAAGGTTATCACAGTGAGGTGAGGGCTGAGGCCTGTTCCTGCTGGGTCTTGGTTTCTCAGGTGCCCAGGTAGGCCTCTGGTTCTCAGGTTTGCCTTCTGCTGGGGTTAGGCCGTATTTGCGCCACAGCTCCTTTCTCCCAGGGCCTTGAAAGTTACCCTTCAAAATTCCTCTTTCACCTCTGTCTTTGCTACTCCCTGTTGCGCCTTTCAACAGTTGCTGGCCCTTGTTAAACTCAGGCCTTGGACTCTCTGGTACAGTCCTCCTCCTTTCAGGGTTAGCTTCCTTACGGTATCTTTCCCTCCTGGAAAGTGTATCTTTTCCCCTTTTGAAATATTTAAAGCAAGTTTCTTCACCTGGCTCTGCTGAGTCTGCTAGGCCGGTTCCCTCTGTTAGGACTCCTATTCCTGGATCCTCCGGATCTCCATGCAAATTTGGAACTGGAACTCCTTGCACAGCTCCCTGCCAGTCCCCTTGGCAGTCTCCTTGCGACTCTGCTTGCAAATCTCTTTGCCACTCTTCCCCTTCTCCTCCTTCTTCTGACTTCCTCCAGTCATCTGGGTTTTTAAAAGGAATCCTTCCCTTTCTGGATTGGGTGCAGGCCGGTATTGCATCATTGGCTCTAGGGCGTGGTTCCTCAGTCCTCCAGAGGTCTCTCTTGCTCCCCCTATATGGCTCCTCGTGATGCTGCAGCCGGTGTCTGCCTCTTTTTTCTGGGTTTAAAACATTTTCTTCTGCCTGCAGCTGGTCTGCAGTGCCACACTATATCCTCTGGAGGAGACATCCTACGTTTAGGAGAGGAAGGCTCCTCCGAGAGAAGTACTCCGGTACCGACCGAGCTGCCAGAATCCTCAGAGTCATCGAAGGATTCAAAATATCTCCCAGCCGGATGCTCTTGCAAAGCACGATACCGGTACCGATCGAAGTTGGTACCCGAGGGGTCCAGTACCGGCCTGTCGATACCGGAGGAAACAGCATGACTCGGTATCGGTAACACTGTTGCCGATGTCAATGCTGTCGGTACCGGTACCGGTACCGATATCGGTGCCGGAACCGGTGTCGATTCCGGCTGAACTGTCTGAAGCGGTCCTGAAGGCACCGATGCCGCAAGGAGAGCCGCCAGACTGCGTTCAATAGCCAAAAACCTCTGGTCTATTGGCGCTGCCGATGCCTGGGTATCGGTACCGGATGAAGCGGCCAGTACCCCAGAGCATGGCACCAGTAGTTCTGCCGAGGTTGAGGCCACGAGAACATCCTGGAGCCCCGATAGTGCTTTGGAAGCTGAAGCCTCCCGCCGGGGCAATTTTGTCGGTACAAGTCCCTCAAGGGCAACGCCAGAGGCATCTCGATTGCTTGGAAGGAGATCTAACCTTTGAGGACCGGCCAGATTTTTGTTGGTTCCCTGAGATCCATGGGAGGAAGACGAAGCCCTGGAAGACGTCGATGCCACGGATGCTGCATTGGAGAGAAAAAGGGTGCTAAGCTTAGCAGCTCGGTTTTGCCGACCCCTCTTCGACATCATCCCACAGGCAACACACTCCGAGATGGAGTGGTCAGGACCTAAACATTTAAGGCACCACTCGTGAGTGTCGGTGACGGAGATGGTACCGCCACACTTGGAACACTTTTTAAAACCCGTAGCGGGTTTTTACATTCTGAAGGAAAAGTTGGGCCTAGTGCCCAAAATGGCGCATGGCACCCGACAGAAAAAAAGACAGGAAAAAAAAAATTACACCTTTTTTTTTTTTTTTTTTAAAGAAAGATAAAGAACCGGCGGTACCGGTATAGCGTCAAGGAAGGCAGACGCTACCACAAAAAATAATGAAAAAGATGGAATAATTTCTGCGGTGACAGGAAAAACGACCTGCTGGCTCCGCGGAAAATGAAGAACTGGAGAGAGGCAGTTGGGAAAGGCGAGAAGGCAGCACGCAGGCTCTGTGGGATACTCCCAAAAGCTTTCTAATTGGACGCTGGGGAGCATTCCCGTGCAGGCTCCATCGGTACCGACGATACCCATATGTGAAGACTACATTCCTGCTTGTTCCTGGAGATGATGTATTACAATTATTTGATAAACTGAAGAGTAGCAAATCACCTGGACGGATGGTATACATCCAAGGGTGTTGAAAGAACTGAAATATGAGATTGCAAACCCACTATTAGTAATCTGTGAACTATCATTAAAAACATCTGTAATACCTGAACACTGGAGGATAGCCAATGTAACGCCAATTTTTAAAAAGGGTTCCAGGGGTGATCCGTGAAACTACAGACCAGTGAGCCTGACGTCAGTACCGGGAAAAATGGTAGAAACCATAATAAAGAACAAAATTACTGAACATGTAGATAGTCATGGCTTAATGGGAGATAGCCAACATAGCTTTAGACAAGGAAGATCTTGTCTTACTAATCTGTTATGTTTTTTTGAAGGTGTGAATAAATAGGTAGGCAAAGGTGAGTTGGTTGATATAGTGTATCTGGATTGTCAGAAATCCTTTGACAAGGTCCCTCATGAGAGACATTTGGCGAAATTAAAAAGTCATGGGATAGGAGGCAGTGTGCTATTGTGGATCAGGAACTGGTTAAAAGATAGAAAGCAGAGGGTAGGGCTAAATGGCCAGTTTTCCTAATGGGAAAAAGGTGAATAGTAGAGTACCCCAGGGATCTGTGCTCGATCCGCCGCTTTTTAACATATTCGTAAATGATCTGGGAATGGAAATAAGAGAGAAGTAATCAAATTTGCAGTTGACACAAAATAATTCAAAGTTGTTAAAACCCAGGAGGATTGTAAAAAATTGCAAGAGGACCTTGATGAATTGGGAGACTGGGCATCCAAATGGCAGATGTAATTTAATGTAGACAAGTGCAAAGCTATGCACCTAGAAAACAACCACCCAAACTATGGTTACACGATGCAAGGTTCCACATTAGGAACTACCACCCAGGAAAAAGATTTAGGCGTCATCATGGATAACATGTTGAAACCCTCGCCCAGTGTTCAGTGGCAGACAAGAAAGCAAATAGAATGCTAGGAATCATAAGGAAAGGAATGCAGAATAAACAGAGGATATTATAATGCCTCTGTATCGTTCCATGGTGTGACCGCACCTTGAATATTGTGTGCAATTCTGGTCACCGTATCTTAAAAGGACATAACGTTATTAGAAAAGGTACAGAGAAGAGCTTCCAAAATGGTAAAGGGGTTGTAAGGATGCCCCTATGAAGAGAGGCTAAAAAGGTTAGGGCTCTTCAACCTTGAAAACAGACAGCTGAAGGGAGATATGATAGAGGTCTATTAATTAATGAATGGAGTGGAATGGGTAAACGTAGATCGATTGCTTACGCAGCCCTTGAATTGAAGAACCATTATGCAGCCCTGGAATTGGAGGAGGTGAAAGCATCCCTGGAAAGGGAAGAACCAGAGCTCAAGTACCCCAAAGTTGCAGAATCAGTGACCAGAAGGAAACGAAGGGTAGTGGTGGCTGGAGACTCTCTTCTGAGGGGTACTGAGGCGTCCATCTGCCGACCAGACTTGATGTCTAGAGAGGTATGCTGTCTGCCTGGTGCCAAAATCCAAGATGTTACGGAGAGTTTGCCGAGACTCATCAAGCCCACTGACTATTACCCAATGTTGCTAATCCATGTTGGAACAAATGATACTGCCAGGTATACCTTGGAATGTATCAAAAGTGACTTCATGGCTCTGGGACAGAGGGTGAAGCAGTTAGGTGCAGAGGTGGTGTTCTCTTCAATCCTCCCTGTTGAGGCAGAGTGGCTCGCATCCTGGAGATGAATGCATGGCTGCGTGGATGGTGTCATTAAGAGCGTTTTGGTTTCCTAGACCATGGGATGCTGTTCCAAGGGTTGCAGAGCAGAGATGGCATCCATCTGTCCAAGAAAAGTCAACGTGTCTTCGGTAGTAGACTGGCTAATCTACTGAAGAGGGCTTTAAACTAGATTCGTTGGGGATGGGTGAAGAAAGCCCCCAGGTAGGTGATACATTAAATAGCTTTATGGAAATGGGTAACAGGGGTAACATATGGAAAGCAGTGTGTATAAATGCCCGTAGCATGGGAAATAAGATCCCTGATGTTGAAGTTTTGGTGGGAGTGGCTGACTTGGATTTAGTGGCAGTTACAGAAACATGGTTCACAGAAAACCATGATTGGGATGTAACTATACCTGGCTATACTTTATTCAGAAAGGACAGGGTAGGAAAATACTATTAAAGCTTTGGAATTACAGAGCTTAGAAGGGAGAGAGGAGGCATTGTGGGTTAAACTAGAAAGAGGGAAAGAGAAATCTATTTGCATTGGTGTGATATACAGACCTCCCTCACAAAAGGAAGAGGTGGACAGAGAATTAATTGAAGACATACGCAGCATTGCTAGGAAAGGGGAAGTGCTACTGATAGGAGATTTCAATATGCCAGATGTTGATTGGCACATTCCTGCTGCAGTATCATCTAGAAGTAAGGAGATCCTGGATTCTCTACAGGGAGAACTATTCAGGCAATTGGTAACAGACCCCACACGTGAAGGGGCCATACTGGACTTGGTGCTTACCAATGGTGAAAGTGTTTCTGATGTTGTAGTGGGAGATCATTTTGCATCCAGTGATCACCAGATGGTGTGGTTCAGTATTAGGACTAGGGCTGTAAGAATCCATTCAAAGGTGAGGATCTTAGACTTTAGGAAGACTAACTTTGCGAAGATGGGCCAATACCTCAGGGAGTCGTTAGTGGGATGGGAACAGCTGGGGGATGTACAAAAAACAGTGGGCAAAACTGAAAGGGGATATTTTAAGGGCAACCAACCTTTGTGTTAAAATGGTAAATAAAGGTAAAAGGAAAAGGAGACCGCTATGGCATTCAAAAGAAGTAGCTGAAAAAGTGAAGAAAAATAGGGAGGCCTTCATGAAATACAAGAGATCACAGATAGAGGAAGACAGGCATCTATAATTGGAAAAGCTTAGAGAAGCTAGCAAAGTAGTCAAGAAGGCAAAGATTCAAAAGGAGGAGGAAATAGCCAATGCAATAAAATGGGGGGATAAAACATTTTTCAGATATATTAGTGAGAAGAGGAAGGGCAAAAGTGGTATTGTCAGACTCAAGGGTGCAGGGGAGGAATATGTAGAAGCTGATAAGGATAAAGCGGAATTGCTTAACAAATATTTTTGTTCTGTGTTCACAGATGAAGAACCAGGAACAGGACCTCAGCAAACACCCATAAATAGGAACAGAAGTGAGGGACATCTTGAACAATTTTCAGAAGACTGTGTTCGTCAGAAACTAGCTCAACTTAAAGTAGACAAAGCGATGGGACTGGATGGGATACACCCAAGAATACTGGGGGAACTTGGGGACGTTCTAGCAGCTCCACTGACCTACCTTTTCAATGCCTCGTTGGAGTCGGGAGTGGTGCCAAAGGACTGGAGAGAGGCTCATGTGGTGCCTTTACACAAAAGCGGAAGTAAGGATATGGTTGAAAACTACATGCCGGTTAGTTTAACTTCGGTGGTGAGTAAATTATTGGAAACGCTGCTGAAAGAGAAAATAGTGAGGTTTCTGGAGTCCAGCAGATTACAGGATCCGAGGCAGCATGGATTCACCAGAGGCAGGTCTTGTCAGACAGATCTGATTGATTTCTCTGACTGGGTGACCAGGGAGTTGGACCGAGGGAGAGCCCTAGATGTGGTGTATTTAGATTTCGGTAAAGCCTTTGACACTGTTCCTCATAGGCGACTTATAAACAAACTGAGCACCCTAGGGATGGACCCTAAAGTTACTGCTTGGGTTAGAAATTGGTTGGGTGGGAGGCGACAAAGAGTACAAGTAAATGGAGTTCACTCTGAGGAGAAGGATGTTACCAGTGGTGTGCCCCAGGGATCTGTCCTTTTTCCGATTCTTTTTAACATCTTTGTTAGTGATATAGCGGAAGGGCTGTCGGGTAAGGTTTGCCTCTTTGCGGATGATACCAAAATCTTCAATAGAGTAGACACCCAGGAAGGTGTAGATAACATGAGGAGGGATCTAGCTAAGCTTGAAGAATGGTCTAGAATTTGGCAGCTGGGATTTAGTGGCAAAAAATGTAAGGTCATGCACTTGGGCTGCAGCAATCCAAGGGAGGAATATAGTATAGGGGGTGATGTACTTTTGTCCACTAAAGAAGAGCGGGACCTAGGCGTGGTTGTGTCTGATGATTTTAGAGTAGCTAACCAGGTAGAAAAGGCGCCGGCAAAAGCTAAAAGGATGCTTGGGTGCATACGGAGAGGAATGGCTAGCAGAAAAAAGGAGGTGATAATGCCTCTGTATAAGTCTTTGGTGCGACCTCATTTGGAGTATGGTGTGCAATTCTGGAGACCGCACCTTCAAAATGATGTGAACAGGATGGAGTCGGTGCAGAGGGTGGCTACTAAAATGATTAGTGGTCTTCATTATAAAGCATATGAGGACAGACTGAAGGATCTTAATATGTACACCTTAGAGGAGAGGTGGGATAGAGGTGATATGATTGAGATGTTTAAATACCTCTGTGGCATAAATGTTCAGGGAGAGAGCCTCTTTCAATTGAAAGCAAGTTCTGCTACGAGGGGACAAGGGATGAGGGTGAAGGGAGATAGATTCAGGAGTGATATGCGGAAATATTTCTTTACGGAAAGAGTAGTGGATTCGTGGAATAGTCTCCCAGTGGAGGTGGTAGAGATGAAGACAGTAACTGAATTCAAAAAAGCATGGGACAAACACAGAGGATCTCTAAAGGTAAAATTGGAATGCTACAAGATGCTCAAGGATCCATGCTGAATGATGCTGCGAAGATCAAGAAAAGGTGGAAAGAATATAGAGTCATTATACCATTAAAAATCAAGTGGACCAACAGCAGTTTCAACCTGTATCTTATGATCAGGAATCATTGGTGATGAAAGAAGAAGTCAAAGCAGCATTGAAAGCCTTATCAAAGAACAACCACCAGGCATTGATGGCATTCCCATTGAAGTATTGCAGCAATCGGATGCAGCTGTTGCCATATTTGCAAGGCTCTGCCAAGAAATTAGGAAAGGGAAAAGATCTGTGTTTATACCAATACTAAGAACATAAGATGGGCCATACGGGATCAGACCAAGGTCCATCAAGCCCAGCATCCTGTTTCCAACAGTGGCCAATCTAGGTCACAAGTACCTAGAGGTTTCCCTAAAAGACACAGGTTCCACTATGCTTGTATTGGGTCAAGCAGTGGATATCCCGGGTCCCCTTTAATAATGGTTTATGGACTTTCCTCCAGGAACTTGTCAAAACCTTTTTTAAACCCAGCTACACTAACAGCTTTTACTACATCCTCCGGTAATGAATTCATGATGCAGCTACATCAGCAGTCCGACATCCCGAGGGTTTTGATCCAACCACATCATAAATGCTGCCTTTACTCTGAAAAGTCTTCAGCTCCTCCCCAGTAGCCAGTTGAATGCTTTCAGACCTGGGAATCTCATTTTCCAGCATTATAGTGCAATTTGTATTGTTGTGACTATTTCGTTTTCGTGGCAAGATACGGAACTAGATTGCCAGGCCTTCCTTCTGGTAATTCTAGTGTTGTTTCCGTTGTCACACCGTTCCATTCTGCTGCTGCCCAGATGGGTGGTCTGTCTTGGTCTGGTCAGCTGAGACCTGCCCATCTTGGGAGACCCTTCCAGTAGTTAAGCTACCGATAGCTTAACTCTCAGCATCACTGATGCACACAAGTCCTCACAGCACAAGTTTCACCCAAAAAAGAGAGAAAGAGAGAGTGAGTTTCCAGTCTGCTTTAGGTTTGTAGCCCCTTACTAAGCAGCTGTGCCGACCCTAAGGGTTTAGAAACGCTTGTTCAAAGTAATACGTCTTCAACACAGCCTTAAATCAGGTGTATGATGCCTCCAGCCTAATATTGTGTGATAGGGAGTTCCTTAAGGCTGGCGCCAGGTAGAAGGCAGCCTGGTAAGTAATATCAAAGTGTGCCCTAGCATTCGTAGGCAGAACCGATTACTTTGTTGTAATGAAGGGCCCTGGCAGGAACATAAGGTATTAAAAGATCTGAAAGATAATGCGGCAGTCCTACATAGAAAGCTTTGTGTGCAAAGGTAAGGATTTCGTATCAAATCCTGAAGACGACTGGCAGCCAATGGTGAGCCTTGAAAAGTGGTGTAACATGATCAAGTCTAGATATTCTAAGGTACATAATATTGCAATAATCAAATTGTGAAAGGAGTTACTTTACTTTAGATTGTACTCTGATAAGTAATCTATTTGCAGTCTAACTACTACTAATTAATTATAAGCTCTGTTATTTGTTGTTAGATCTGTTACCTGTTACTTGTTCACTGTAATCCTGTTCAATGCAAACATGTTCTATGTACTAAGTTGTTATACTGTAAACCGCACCGACTTTAAATAGTGCGGTATATAAAACCAAATAAAATAAATACTTCTACTACTAACTACTACTACTGCTACTACTAATTATCATTTGTATATTGCTACAAGGCATACGCATCACTGTACATATACATGCAAAAAGCAGCACCTACTCAATAGAGCTTACAATCTTTTCAAGAAAGAGACAAAAAACAAAGAATAGGACTACAGTAGAACTAAAAGAAAACGGTTATAACACACAAAGGTGACAAACAAGAGAATAAAGGAGTTAGGAGTCAAACAGCCTCGAAGTGGTGAGTTTTTAATCTGGATTTGAATAGTATCAGGAATGGAAGGTAAAGCGTACTTACTCACCTGTAACAGGTGATCTCCGGGAACAGCAGGAATTTAGTCTTCACATATGGGTATCGTCGGTACCGATGGAGCCTGCGCGGGAACGCTCCCCAGCGTCCAATAGGAACGCGCAGCCTTCCCGCCTTTTCAACTGTCCCTCTTCAGTTAAGTTTGCAGCTGAGTGAAAGGATAGAGAGAGGAAAGAGACAGAGAGATAGAGAGACAACTCCTAGGAGAGGTGGGTGGGTTGTGAAGACTAAATTCCTGCTTTCCCGGAGATCACCTGTTACAGGTGAGTAACTACTCTATCTCCAGGAACAAGTAGGAATGTAGTCTTCACATATGGGGACTCCCTGGATGAAGATGCCAGGGAGATAGCCTCAGGAAGCTGCCACCCAAGTAAGGTGGTCCATGCTTCCTCCCATGGATCTCTGGCATCCCACCAGGGTTGGTGGGTAGAAGTTGAATTAGGTCTGGAAGAGAATTTGAAGAACAACTTGGCCAAAGAAGGCATCCCGACGGGAGGCTTTATCTAGGCAGAAGTGGGCTGTAAAGGTGTGTACCGAAGCCCAGGTGGCTGCTCGACAAATGTCATCAATAGACACAGAGTGAAGGTTAGCCATAGAGGCTGCCATGGCTCTTACATTATGAGCTGTGACATGGCCTTGAAGAAGACGACTCTTACTCTCATAAGCAAAGGATATGCATTGTGCAATCCATTTGGACAGATCTCATGTCACCAAAACATCCTTCTTTTTTCTCCGTCCTATCCGTTCCATCTGTCCTTTCCTTTCTCCTTCGGCCCTTACCACCCTGGTACTCTCATTAGTTATGTCCAGAGTAGATTTCTCCAATTCACTCTTCATTGGTCTCCCTAAATATCAGTTATCCCGTCTCCAACGGATCCAAAATACTGCAGCACGCCTCATTACACACTCCTCCCCTAGAGATCATATCACTCCTGTACTATTTCATCTCCACTGGTTGCCTGTTCCCTTCCGTGCCACTTTTAAATTGTTGACCCTTGTACACAAAGCTTTTCATACCAGCACTCCACAATACTTAACGGATCTCATTTTTTTTCATTCCCCCAGACACACACCACGTTCTTTTCACCTCAACCACCTCACCCTCCCCTCTCCCTCACGCGCTCATCTTCAGTCCACCTGTACCTCTGCCTTCTTTTTTGCCGGCCCCGCCCTCTGGAACGCTCTTCCCCCCTCCCTCCGTCTGGACCCCCAATACACCACTTTCAAGCAAAACTTAAAGACCCATCTGTTTTCCCTGGCGTTCGATGTTCCTTCCCCTTTCGTGTGATCACACTCTCCCCCTCCTCTCAATCCCTATCATGCTCTCCTTCTCTTGTCTTGTCTTGTCCTGTCCCCCTTCTTTTCTTTCCTATCCTATCATGAGATTGTACTTTCCTTTCCTTTTTATTGGCTTCCAGCCTCTTTTATTGAATTTTATTGTACACCGCCTTGGTTATTATGGAAAGGCGGTTTTTATCAAATACAATAAACATAAACATAAACATTTTCACTGCAGCTATTCGGCCTAGCCATGACAATCGTAGTCCCCCCCCACCTCGCCAAGTCACTCCTTACCGCTGCTATCAATGCCTGGTAGTTCCACTGTTTTATCATCCCTATGGGCTTCTCTAATTGTATCCCCGAGTACCGAAACTGTTGCTTCACCCATTTGAAATTGAAATGCGCTTTTAACCTTTCCTCTAGTCCCTCTTGCACATTAAACCCAAGGACTTCAGTTTTACTAGAATTAATTCTATATCCTGCCACGCCACTAAACCCCTTTATAACTCTCAACAGGACCGGCAATGTAGTTAGGGGCTGCGTTAATGAGAAGAGCACATCATCCGCGAATAGCGCTATTTTCTCCTCCCTCCCTCCTACCACCACCCCCTTCACATCTACTTCCCTCCTGACCGCTTCAGCCAAGGGCTCAATGACCAACGCAAACAACAGTGGAGACAGGGGGCACCCCTGCCGAGTCCCCCTCCCCAAAGTGAACTGTTCCGAGTATCCCCCATTTATTTGGGTCCTCGCCCTCGGTTTCTCATATAATGCTTTTATCCACGCAATATACTTGTCCCCCCAACCCCATCTCCTCCATCACTTGAAACATATAGGGCCATTCGACGCGGTCAAATGCCTTTTCTGCGTCCACCATAACCAATACTGACGCCTCCCCAGTTCCCTGAAGATGCCATGCAACATTCATCACTTTACTGATATTATCACACCCCTGCCTCCCCATTACAAACCCGGTTTGATCTCTATGTGTGATCTTAGGCAGGATACCCTGAAGCCTATCAGTCAATACCTTAGCATATATTTTGGCATCCAAATTTATCAGGGAAATTGGCCTGTATGAACCACATACCCCCTTATCCTTACCCGGTTTTGGTCTTACTGTAATACCCGCTTCCCCCATCTTTAAAAGCATAGAAACATAGAAACATGATGACAGAAAAGACCACATGGCCTATCTAGTCTGTCCTTCCATAACAACAACTACAACAGTCCACTTTTTACCTTTAGAGATCCTCTGTGTTGGTCCCATGCTTTTTTGAATTCAGTTACTGTCCTCATCTCTACCACCTCCACTGGGAGACTATTCCATGGATCCACTACTCTTTCTGTAAAGAAATATTTCCGCATATCACGCCTGAATCTATCTCCCTTCACCCTCATCCCATGTCCCCTCGTAGCAGAACTTGCTTTCAATTGAAAGAGGCTCTCTCCCTGAACATTTATGCCACGGAGGTATTTAAACATCTCAATCATATCACCTCTATCCCGCCTTTCCTCTAAGGTGTACATATTAAGATCCTTAAGTCTGTCCTCATATGCTTTATAATGAAGCCCACTAATCATTTTAGTAGCCACCCTCTGCATTGACTCCATCCTGTTCACATCCTTTTGAAGGTGCGGTCTCCAGAATTGCACACCATACTCCAAATGAGGTCGCACCAAAGACTTATACAGAGGCATTATCACCTCCTTTTTTCTGCTAGCCATTCCTCTCCGTATGCACCCAAACATCCTTCTAGCTTTTGCCGTCGCCTTTTCTACCTGTTTAGCTACTTTAAGATCATCAGACACAACCACACCTAGGTCCCACTCTTCTTTAGTGGACAAAAGTACTTCACCTCCTATACTGTATTGCTCCCTTGGATTGCTGCAGCCCAAATGCATGACCTTACATTTTTTAACATTAAATCCCAGCTGCCAAATTCTAGACCATTCTTCAAGCTTAGCTAGATCCCTCCTCATGTTATCTACACCTTCCTGGGTGTCTACTCTATTGCAGATTTTGGTATCATCTGCAAAGAGGCAAACCTTACCCGACAGCCCTTCCGCTATATCACTAACAAAGATGTTAAAAAGAATCGGACCAAGTACAGATCCCTGGGGCACACCACTGGTAACATCCTTCTCCTCAGAGTGAGCTCCATTTACTTGTACTCTTTGTCGCCTCCCACCCAAGCAATTTCTAACCCAAGCAGTAACTTTAGGGTCCATCCCTAGGGTGCTCAGTTTGTTTATAAGTTGCCTGTGAGGAACAGTGTCAAAGGCTTTACTGAAATCTAAATACACCACATCTAGAGCTCTCCCTCGGTCCAACTCCCTGGTCACCCAGTCAAAGAAATCAATCAGATTTGTCTGACAAGACCTGCCTCTGGTGAATCCATGCTGCCTCGGATCCTGTAATCCGCTGGACTCCAGAAACCTCACTATTTTCTCTTTCAGAAGCGCTTCCAATAATTTACTCACCACCGAAGTTAAACTAACCGGTCTGTAGTTTTCAACCACATCCTTACTTCCGCTTTTGTATAAAGGCACCACATGAGCCTGTCTCCAGTCCTTTGGTACCACTCCCTACTCCAACGAGGCATTGAAAAGGTCAGTCAGTGGAGTTGCTAGAACATCCCCAAGTTCCCTCAGTATTCTAGAGTGTATCCCATCCGGTCCCAACGCTTTGTCTACTTTAAGTTGAGCTAGTTTCTCACGAACACAGTCTTCTGAAAATTGTTCAAGATGTCCCTCGCTTCTGTTCTTATTTGTGGGTGTTTTCTGAGGTCCTGCTCCTGGTTCTTCATCTGTGAACACAGAACAAAAATATTTGTTAAGCAATTCCGCTTTAATCCTTCTCAGCTTCTACATATTCCCCCCCTGCACCTTGAGTCTGACAATACCACTTTTGCCCTTCCTCTTCTCACTAATATATCTGAAAAATGTCTTATCCCCCCATTTTATTGCATTGGCTATTTCCTCCTCCTTTTGAATCTTTGCCTTCTTGACTACTTTGCTAGCTTCTCTAAGTTTTTCCAAGTACAGATGCCTGTCTTCCTCTCTCTGTGATCTCTTGTATTTCATGAAGGCCTCCCTCTTTTTCTTCACTTTTTCAGCCACTTCCTTCGAAAACCATAGCGGTCTCCTTTTCCTTTTGCCTTTATTTACCATTTTAACAAAAAGGTTGGTTGCCCTTAAAATACCCCCTTTCAGTTTTGCCCACTGTTTTTCTACATCCCCCAGCTGTTCCCATCCCACTAACGACTCCCTGAGGTATTGGCCCATCTTTGCAAAGTTAGTCTTCCTAAAGTCTAAGATCCTCACCTTGGAATGGATTCTAACAGCCCTAGTCCTAATACTGAACCACACCATCTGGTGATCACTGGATGCAAAATGATCTCCCACTACAACATCAGAAACACTTTCACCATTGGTAAGCACCAAGTCCAGTATGGCCCCTTCACGTGTGGGGTCTGTTACCAATTGCCTGAATAGTTCTCCCTGTAGAGAATCCAGGATCTCCTTACTTCTAGATGATACTGCAGCAGGAATGTGCCAATCAACATCTGGCATATTGAAATCTCCTAGCAGTAGCACTTCCCCTTTCCTAGCAATGCTGCGTATGTCTTCAATTAACTCTCTGTCCACCTCTTCCTCTTGTGAGGGAGGTCTGTATATCACACCAATGCAAATAGATTTCTCTTTCCCTCTTTCTAGTTTAACCCACAAGGCACATCCTCACCTTCCTGCACTCTGTTAAACACTCGAGTCAAAATCGGGGCAAGTTGGTCTACCATCTTCTTATAGAACTGTGCTGTGTACCCATCCAGTCCCGGGGACTTTCCCACTTTCATGGACTTTATGGCCACCATCACCTCTCCCTCCGTTATTTCTGCCCCTAGTCTTTCCCTATCCTCGGGATCTATCTTACGCAACCCACACTCCTGCAAATAGCTCTTTATCTCCTCTTGCCGTTTTTGTAGCTCACTTTGATATAACGTTCTGTAGAACTCCCTAAACACTTGACTTACCTCTTTCGTGCTAAGTACCACCTTCCCTTTGTTGTCCCTAATTCCTGCTATATACACTGCCTGCCTTTGGGCCCTCATCCTACTTGCCAATATCTTCCCCTCTTTATTTCCGCCTTCAAAGTATTTTTGTTTCAATACACCGAGTTTAAATGCAATTTCTTGTCCTCTCAACTTACTTAGCTCTGCTCTCTTTTTCATCAGTTTAGTCAGTACCCCATTATCCGTTGTTCACTGATGTTGCACCTCCAGCTGCCTTATCTGTCCCAGCAGTTCCCCTTCCACTTTTTTCTTCTCCCTTTTTAACCTTGTTGCTATGCTGATAAGTTTTCCTCTAATAACTGCCTTTAAACCCTCCCACACGGTTTTCAACTGGACCTCTCCTGTTTCATTAAGTAGCAGATACTCTTTTATAGCTGCTCTCATAGCCCCCACATGCTCTTCATCATCCAATAAGGAGTCATTTAATTTCCAGAACTTGAGACCCTCCTCCCCCTCTCCTATATGAAAAATCACACTTACTGGTGCATGATCTGTCCAGGTAATTTCCCCTTGTTCTATCTCATTTACCTTTGAAGCCCATTTTCTGCCTCCCCATATCATGTCCAATCTACTATATGAGCCATGCACCTGCAAACAGAATGTGTACCCACGTTTCCCTGGATGTCGAGCCCCCCACATGTCCACCACCCCAAGCCTCTCCTGCATCCTCCTCATACTCAATCTATCCTTCTTCCCCCCTCCCCCCTGCCCTCTACTATTATCCAACCGTGGGTTGCTAGTTAAGTTAAAATCTCCCAATATTAATTGGGCATCCCCCAATTCCTCCATTTCCTGTGACATCCGATCAAACGCTTCTCCATGACCTTCATTTGGTCCATACACACTGATCACCCACACCTCCTCCTTCCCCAATCTCAACTTTATTCCCACCCATCTCCCTTCCTTCCCTCTCCTCTCCTCCACTATACAATTTATGAATGCTTCCCCCTCCAGTATTCCTACCCCCCCCCCTTTCCGAGGATTCATCCGCTGCCCCGCCAGCACCACCCGAGGGTAGGCTTTTGATTGCACAAAATACTCTTGCCCCACTCTTAAATGAGTCTCCTGTATACATATAATGTCTGCATTCACTCGATTACCTTCACGCTCCAGCATTCGTCGTTTTTGCCACGTCTGTAACCCTCTCACATTAATGGTGGTTACTCCCAATTGCTTAGCTTTCCCTCCACACCTATCCCCACGTTCTTCCCCTCTTCCTCCTCCTTCTCTCTCCCTCCCCAATACACCCCCTATATCCCCCCTACCCCTCCTCTTTAATGTCAGTTGCTCCCCTCCAGCTCCCCTCCCCTCCCCCCTCCCACCCCTCCCCTCCCCATCTCATTCCCCCTCACCCGCCCTCCTCTCCCCACCCTCCCATCCTCCTTATCCAGGAGGTTTTGGAATAGTGCGTCGCCCGCTCCCCCCACCTACCCCACCACTCTCCCCCTCTGTCTCCGAACTCCCCCCTGCTCCCATCCCCCCTTTGATCTCCCCATATTCAAAAACATCAAGTATTAACATTTAACATTTCAACCAGTCCTATTAGAAACTTTGCACACACATCTGCTACATGACATTACACTCTACACGTCAATGTTGCCACAGGTTCCTCATCTTGTCCTTCTTCTCCTCTTCCAGCACGGCCCTGTGTTCGTTGATAGGCCCTCTTCCGCCACACCGCATCATCTCTTAGCTCTGTCCCTGTTGTCTTTACTTCGCCCTTTCTTCGGCTCTTGTTGCTCTCCCCCACTAGGACACTTTTCCAACTCGTGTCCTATTTTGTCCTTATCTATTCCACTGCTAATAGTCTCGGTCTTCAGTCCTGCTTCTTGCATCGCTGCTGTCGCTTCTTCCACTGTTTGTACTCTCCAGGTTTTCCCTTTCACTGTGAATGACAACCCAAAAGGGTGCAACCACCTGTACCTAATATCAGCATTTCTCAAAGTTTGTGTAACAGGTCTCATGGCTCTCCGTCTCTGCAAAATTCCAATGGACAGATCTTCATATATTGTGACTGGGTACCCTTGCCAATTCAAGGTCCCCAAACTCCTTATCTTATTCATAACTCTCTCCTTCATTTTGTATCCTGTAAAACATATAATAATGGTCTATTAATTCTCACCACTCCCAGTGCTCTGTGTGCTCTGTCCAATGCAATCTCCTCTGGGCCCACATCCTCCCCGCCCTTTTTTAAGATATCCGAACATATTGAAGCTGCCACTTTCGCGCTATCTTGAAATTCCATCTCTTCCGGTATTCCTCTAATCCTCAAATTATTCCTGCGAGATCTATTCTCCAAGTCCTCCAATTTATATTGCATCTCCTTTTGCCATTGCTGTATTTCTAGGATGCCCTGTTGTTGCTCCTCCTGTTGTTGCTCTAGACTTTGCAGCCTATTCTCGTGGAGTCCCGCTGTATGCGTCAAGTCCATTATATCTTCTTTCAAAGTTCCTATGTGTTCACTGTTTTTACAGCTTGCACCTCTTTCTTTATTTCCGTGAACCACTCCCTTATCTCTGCTCTAGAAATATCTTTAAGGGTTTCCTTTCCATGTTCCACAGCGCTTCTACTTGTAGATCCCTCACTGACCTTCACCTGGATCAGCAGCTTTGCTTTTATTCTCCAAGACGTGGTGCTCAGACGTGCTCGCACCCCCCCACCCCCACTTTGAAAAGCATATTCTCTCAAATCCATTGTTTTCCTTCGCATAGCCATGGTGGACTGCTTGTCTCTCTCTCCAGCCTCCCCTTCAACCGCCCCTCCTCAGCCAATGTTTTGCTTCTACTTAAAGTCTGTTTACACTCACAGGCTTCTATAGTTCTGCAGGGTAGTCCTCTTTCGTCCTTCCCACTTTCACTTTTTCATTGTCACCCTTGGTTTATTTATTCAACTTCTTCTCCTAAGACCACTTCCATTATTTCATTGTCCATCTTGCTGTGTTTCACCTGCCATACGTTCCCCACTGCCTGTTTTTGTTGCCTTCGTGGATAGATGACTGTAGATCTGTAGTAAATTATTACGGACTTCTGTTGCTAAAACTGGAAAGCTGACAGCAAATGGAAATCTAACAGGCAGATGTGCTTAAAAGGAATGACCACCAGATGGTGCTCTGTACTCACACCATAGTTCAAAGACCAGAGAAGCCCAACTCTCCCTTTTCAGGACTCCCAGGACATCACAGATGAGGCAGCATAGGATTCTACACAATTAGGCTCTGCTGATGAAATTTGTAGTTAAATATGCCACTGATCTGCCGTAAGCAGGGAAGATAATGACAGACGCGCTAATATTGGAAGATGGCCGACTTTCCCTCCTTCATCTGCGTTCCAATACTGTGTTCCAGACCCATATGGCAATGGCTACCCCGAGGGTCCCAGTAGGAATACTTAAACTGCCCCGAGGGATCCCATTCACAGTTTCCCAGCTTTAATCTTCTGATTACCTCTGCCCTCTGATGTCGCTCAGTTCATGGGCTTCTTTGTTATTTAAATAAGCTCTCTGTTCCCCGATCGCTCTGAAATACAAGCTGGGCGAAAGACACAAGAGAAGCCAGAGCAACTTTCCTTCAGAAACAGCTCAGCACTGTCAGGTCAGACCTCTGCTATTGCTGTTGGACTGCTTTTGGAACTGGCTCACTTATCTGATCTCCTCAATGATCAGATGTATTTTGGCTGCATTTTTTCGTCGGGTGACGGCACGGAAGCTGCACAGGATCGGATAGCTCTTTTATGCAGGGAGGAGAGACAGCAACGGCAGATGGCATTAAAAACCCATCAAACGCCCTAAATTCACTTGGCCATCTGCTCCAGTGCTTGCCCCGATGTTGTGTTCGTAAAATAAATTCACATCCTGCCTGTTTTGATTGGTGATGGAGGGATCCCAGTTCGGAGCTTTAACTGAAGCCAGCCATTACAACGCGGGCTCACTAGCGCCCCCCCTATGACTCGGGCAGCGGTCTTTTAAGAGAGCCTGGTCCTCGCCATGAACTCGGTCTCCAGCTCAGCAGCCTTGTCGGTCATAGGTTTGCCAAAGATATTATCTCCTTGGCAGGGGACATCGACCAATTTGTCCTGAATCCACTGCTCGAGGACGGACGACTGTAGCCAAGCTTGGCGACGTGCACCAATGCCAGCTGCCACTACTCGAGCCACTGACTCAAACCCGTCATAGGCTGCTCGAGACATGAATTTAGAACATTTACAGACTGCTTTGGCCAGGTTCTTGAACCGCTGCAAAGGTTCCTCAGAGAGACCAGCTGAGAACATGGCGAGTTCCTTCGCCAGGTCTCTCAGGTACATGCCCATGTATAGCTGGTAGGCCTGGATGCAGCCGATGAGCATTGAGCCTTGGTAACACTTTCTGCCGAGGGCGTCCAGGGTGTGGGCCTCACTGCCGGGGGGCACTGAGGAGTGCATCTTCTGGCTTTTCAGCCGACGCATGGCCAACTCCACCACCATGGGGTTATATGGCAGCTGTGATTTTTGGAAGCCCGGGCTCGAGCAAACTCGATACATTGAGTCAAGCCGTTTGCTCACCACCGGCATCGAAGTTGATGTCTCCCACATTCGGAGCATCAGCCGTTCCAGGATGAGAGGGATGGGCACCGTGAGCGATTCCCATGGAGGGGCCTCGTATTGGAGGATTTTCAATTCATCTGCCTAAGGGTCCTCCTCCAATTTGGTCGGGAATGGCAGGGCCTTAGACATGTCCTTGACAAAATCAAGGAAACCCATATCCTTGGGAAGGGACCGCCGTCAAGGCTCTGAGACGGGAGAGTCAGATTGATGTTGCGGTGGTGACGAGTATCAGGGAAGTCCTCGTCCTCTGTCTCCCACTCAGAGTAGTCCATTGAGGACTCGTAGGAGGGTTACTCCTCAGGCCTCGGAGCCCCCGATGCCCTGCAGCCGGTGCCTGGTAAACTTGCTGGGGTTGACTGCGGTCCCGTCGAGTGGGACTCGGATCACAACCTCTTGGACGTCGAGGGCCCGGTGGTTAGGCAGATGAACCAATTGTGCCAGACAACAGCGCCTGCTGCTGGTCCATGAAGGCAAACTGCGCTCCAAGGTTGCCATTCTGGACTCCAGATGAAAAGGCTCCGCAGCCTTTGGCATGGGCTCCCCTATAAGGGAATCGTCGATGAGGATAGTGTCTGGGGACCAAGGCCAGTTTGCGATTGGATCTTTCCAGGGGACCTTTGCAGGCCGTGCCTTCTCTGACGCCTCAGACGAGGGTCTCAGACTGCGAGACCGGGCCCGGGGAGCACCCTGCCGGTCAGAACCGTCCAAGGACGCCGCTTTTGAGGGTTTCTTCTTCTTCCTGGGTTCCCTCGAGGGAGACCCCCTTTCTTAGGACCCACGACAAGGTTTGGGTTCAGAAGGCTCCGCCTGAGATGTCGGGGTCTCAGATGAGGCCCTGGCCTTCGGAGGCACGGGAAAAACTTATGTGCTGCTGCTGGCAGCTCTTGAGGGCCTTACACAATTCTGCAAGACATCCTCTTGCAGAAAACACAGGCTGCTGGGTCGTGGTCTGGTCCGAGGCAGTGGAGACTGCAGTCGTGTGTTGGTCAAAGACATGATTTTGAAGCACCGATCACACTTCTTAAAGTCACTGGTAGCCATGGGGGAAAAAAGTACCCCTGTGAGGTCGAAGACTTTCTGGGCTGCCAGTGGAGAAAAAAGACGTGAAGGTCCCAGGAAAAGAAAAGAACGAAAATTACAAAAAATAGACCAAACTCGATGCCGACGCAACAAGGTCGGTAGGCGGGAAGAGTACCAGTGCAATACCGGAGATGAGTATGAAACTTGGAGAGAAAAATCAACTTTTTCCAGGGGCTAACCAGAAAAATGTCTGAAGGGCTCAGTGGAAAAAAGGAGACTGAGCAAGATGGCACCCTTGGGTGGGAAGGTGACCACGCATGCATGGTGGCATCTCCCAAAGGCTTTCTTTGAAAGCTGGGGGAATGCTTTCGCGAGGTCTCCGTCGGTGCTGACATCACCCATATGTGAGGACTGATTTCCTGCTTGTTCCCGGAGAAGATGAATATTCCCAGAGATCTTAGATATGTGGCTACGACTGCCGTGCACTTTGTGAAGACTCTTGGGGCAGAGGCGCGTCCAAAGGGCAGGACTCTGTATTGATAATGCTTTCCTTGAAAGGTGAAGCGTAGACATTTCCTGCATCCTGGATGGATGAGGATTTTGTAAGTTTGCTTCTTTTAGATCTAGAGAACAGAGCCAGTCCTGATCCTGAAGGTAGGGAATTAGTCCTGAGAAAGATCATCTTCAACTTTTCGTGGACTAGAAACTTGTTAAGGTTTCTGAGGTCCAGAATGGGCCTGTACCCTCTGGTTTTCTTTGGAATGAGAAAGTACGGAGAGTAGAAACCCATTCCCTATTGGGATGTTGGGACATCTTCTATGGCACCCTGAGGCAGAAGAGAGGACACTTCATCCTGTAGGAAAGCAGTGAGTGGGGGTTGCATTTGATATTCCCCCATGAAAGTGGAGGGGGCAGGGTTTGCAGATGAAGTCTGTACCCTTCCTGGACTATGGTGCGTGTCCACTGCTCTGAAGTGATGAGGTGCCATCTGTGAGTGTAGTGACACACTCTGCCTGCTATGTGGAGGTGACGGGGGTCCTCAAGAGGCAGGGTGGCAATGTTCTCTAGGAAAGAGTCAAAAACCAGGCACAGACTGTGGCTGCGGAACTGGTTGAGATTTAGCCACCTGTGGCTTCTTTTGTTGCTTAGGAGGCTGCTGCCTCTTCTCTTGGGCCTGACCCTGGTACTGAGAAGCAGAAGGATGAGAAGAGAAGAATTTCTTCTTATTATTGTAGAAAGATTTCTTTGCAGGTGTCTTTCTCCTAGCAGGGTCAGCTGTTACTCTAGACAGTCTCTTTTTAGTATTTCTTGACTCTAATTGAGAGGCCTTATCTTGCCAGTCTTTGCCAAAGACGTTTTCTCTTGTGCAGGGTATGTTGCCCAGCTTATCTTGAATCCACTGTTCAAGATCTGAGGCTTGAAGCCATGCAATTCGACATGCACCAATGCATATTGTTGAGGCCCTGTTTGTGCATTCAAAGGCATCGAAAGTAGCCCTATTGACAAACTTCGAAACATTTTGGCTATGCTTAACTAGGGCAAGATAATCTGCCCTCTTGTTATCTGGAGGAGAAAGGCAAAGGCCTTGAGATCCCTGGAGACTTCTTTGAGGAACATTCCCATGTACAGGATATAGGAGTTGATCCTAGCCGAGAGCATGACTGCATGGACGCATTGATGCCCAAATGAATGTTAAATAAATAAAAATAAATAAAAAAGAGTTCTCTAATCTCTACCTGGAGGATTGGAGCAGCAAGTCTTCGAGGTTCTGATTCAGCACATCGCCAATTCAACAACCATAGAGTGATGGGGAAGCTGCGGCTTTTGGAAGCCGGGACACTCTGGTACCCGATACATGGTATCGCGGCGTCGACTGTGAATTGAGACCGTGAGAGGAGTCTCCCACATATGGAGCATAAGATCATGAAGGATGCGGTGCACAGATAGAGCGGTTGCCTCCTTTGGTGCTGTTGGGTATTGGAGGATCTCCAACTGTACCGCCCTTGGTTCCTTCTCCGATGTTACCGTGATGGAGAGACCCTTGGCTAGGTCTCGAATAAATTCCTGGAAGGACATGTCTTCCAGAGGTGACATGCATTGCTGTTGAGGTGGGGAAGGGTCTTAAGGAAGGTCCCGAGGCCCCCGGGAATTGAATGACTCCACATCCGAAACTGGGAGAATCGGAATCGGAGGACTCGAAGTATCAATGGGCATGGTGTTCACTGGAAGCTAGATGCCGGTACCAATGCTCCGAAGTAATGGCCTCCGTGAGCTGCTTGGGTTTGGTACTGGTATTGATGAGAGTTTCAAGGGAGCGCATAGGTGGGAGTGATGCCGATGTCATCTGCAGCAGCCCTGATGTTGTACCCAGAACTGGTGCCAATGTTGGTTCCGTAACCGGTATCGATGGGGCAGTGCCCGTAGCCAAGGGTTTTATAGGTACCGAGACTGCAAGGAGGGCTGCCAAGCTCCGCTCGATGGCCAGTATGCGCTGGTCTATTGAGGTTACCAATGTCTGGGTGTCGGTGACAGGTATTTGAGCTACCGTCCCAAAGCATGGCACCAGTAGCTCTTCGGGGGTCGAGGCCTTGGGAGAATCCTGGGGCCCCTTGATGGCTTTGGAAGATAGGGCCTCATACCGGGTCTGTTTAGCAGGCCGATCCACCTCCAAGGCAACAGTCTCGATGCTTTGAGCAAGATCTTCTCCTGGAGGTATTGTCAGACTTCGATGCGACCTTGTGCTTGAACTTCGAAGATACCTGAGATCCATGGGAGGATGATGAGGCCCTCCACGAAGTGGACATCACTGATACCATGTCCGAGGTGAAGAGTGCTCAAAATTTAGAAGCCTGGTTTTGTAGGCCTCTCCGTGTCATTTTCTGACAGAAGGGACAGTCTTTTGGTTTGTGGTCTGGGCCGAGGCATTTTAAACACCAGTCATGTGTGTCAGTTGCTGAGATGGTGCTGGCACAATTAGAATATTTCTTGAATCTACTAGTTGGTTTCTCCATGCCTTTGAGGATGTGAAGGCTATGGTAGGCTTAAGGCCTTAAAAGGGCGTCAATGCCCAAGTCTTTTTTTTTTTTAAAGAATGATAAAGAAAGAATTAAAAGAAAAGAATAAGGGAACCAGCGATGTCTTCAACGATGCCAGTGTCAACGGGAAGGCAGAGGCGCTATCCACAAAAAAAGTTTTTCTACGGTGACAGGATTTGTTTCCTGCTGGCTCCCTGGAAAACAAAGAACTGAAGAGAGGGAGTTGGGAGGGCAAGAAGGCAGTCGCACAGGCACAGTGGAGTGCTCCCAAAAGCTTTCCAATTGGATGATGGGGAGCGTTCCCACGCAGCCTCTGTTGGTATTGACATCACCCACTTATGAAGACTACATTCCTGCTTGTTCCTGGAGATTATAATATTCTCCATCATTTTCCAAATAATTTCTAACCTTCCATTTGTTATTTTTTTTTAACTACTATTACATACAGAGCAAACTGATGTCCGGTAAGCAGAGGAGATATGTCATTAACTCCTTAAGAACGAATTAGGGTTCACAGTATGAATATTGCTGTCTGAATGTTGTCTCTCCCCATAAAACCCAGGCCAGGTTTATCTTCCTGCCTTGTAAAGCACAGAATTCAGACAGCTGCTGTTTAGCCACTGACTGGAAAGGAAATTATGAAGGTCACTGGCGCTGAGAGCTATAATGTGTGCACTGTGAAGTTTCTACTGTACCTCCATAGAATTAAACAATTCAGCCAGCAGCATTCATAGGATAAATCCTCACTGATCTTGCAAATCTGTAGTGCAGACAATGCACATGCTTTCATGTCCTATCTTTTCCTCTGCTACCATCAACTGTTTACTGAAAGCTCCTTCCTCAACCTGGCACAATAATTTCTCTGCTAAAATTCCTGTGAGGGAATTGAGTGGACCACTAGATGACCAAGGGGTAAAAGGGGCACTCAAGGAGGACAAGGCTATAGCAGAAAAACTAAAGCTATTCTTTACTTCAGTATTTACTGATGAGAACGTCAGGGAGACAGACACATTGCAGTTTTTGATGGAGCTGAAGCAAATCAAAGGGAACCGGAAAGATGAAAAAACCCTCAAAAAAATTAAAGATTAAGAAATCACCAGGATTGAATGACATGCACTTCAAAACTCTGAAAAAAACAAATATAAAATTACAGACTTATTACTAATAATCTATCATTAAAATCTGTTCCCCTGACGAGTGGAGGGTGGCCAATGCCTCAGCAAGTCTTAAAAAAGGGTTTCAGGATTGAATCAGGAAGCTATAGAGCAGTGAGCCTGACTTCAGCATAGTGCAAAATAAAAGCAAATTACTAGCCATATGGATAGATGTGATGTAGAGGGACAAAGGCAGTATGGGTTACTTTACCAAGCAATTACATTGTTCTTGGCACACGCACACATAGGGCTGAGCTGGCTTCTCAGCTTCAGCAAGCACTCAGCTCACAGAATCTGGGATTTTTGAAATGCCTCAGAGCACCACCAACTCTTCACTCAAACCTCTTTCCCTACTTGCCACCATCCTCCCTCTGCTCTTACCCCTCCCTCCAGTACCAACTTCTCTCTGTTCTGATCCTCTCCCAATCCCATCCCACAGTATCATCTTGTCTTCACCCTGTTCTCCTCCCCATGTCCCTGTGCTACCATGCCTCATACCCATCTCCTGTCTACCCCAAGCCCCTCTTTATGTTCCAACCCTTCCTCCAACACCATTCTGTCTATACTTCCATCCCCCATCCACATTCCAGCACCATTCTTCCTATGTCCATCCCACTCCGTCTCCCTCAGCACAACACTGCCTCCTCACACTTATGGTCTTCTCTATATGTGCTTTGCATATAAAAGCAAATCTATCACGCAAAGCTCCTGAAATACAGTATGAAAAGGTAGTACTAAAATGAGATCACTGACCTGCGTATCTAGGCTGGAGATAGAAAAGCCGTGTGAAAGACAGTCTCTGCATCTCCCCTGGAGACAATACATCATACCTGCTCCATGCAGAAGAAAAGTGTTATTGAAGTGTCATATGTGTGTGTGTGTGGGGGGGGGATACTTTCATATTAAAATAGCAAATGTGCATGCACAAGCAAAATGGGGAGATATCACCACAAAAACAGGGGAAAACTGTGCATACACAAGTGGTACAATGCACCCCCAAACACAAAGAATAGCATCACATGCAAAAGGGGTACATTGCCCTGGAGACACAAGGAACAACAGGGGAAGGGGGAGATATGCAAGCACACATAACACGGCCATACCAGAGAGTGTGTGAAGGGGAAGGGGATAGGCACACACGCACACAGCCATAGCAGATGAGCTGAGAGGAAAAGGCGCACATGTGTGTACACCGACACACCAGATGGGACTGGGAGGGGAGGCAATGGACATGGGGGAAGGAGAGGTCGAGGCAGACAATGACGACTACTACAACTACTACTAATTTCTACAGTGCTAGGAGGCGTACGCAACGCTGTACACATACACAGAAGAGAAAGTCTCTGCTCCACAGAGAAATGGGACAAGTGACTTTGCAGCAGGGTGGACCAAAGGGGATTCTCAGCCTGTGCAGTTTACCTCCCCCCAGCTCCTCAAGACATAACCCTCTCCCACTGCTTCTAACCTGTGACACCTTCACGGGGCCCTATAGTCTTGCAGGTCCCACTATGGGCAGTCACAGGTAAGAAGTGCTATTCCCCTCCTCTTGCCAGGAAGGAAGAAGGAATGGGGAAAGGATAGAGGTGTAGGACCCAGGGACAATCACCCATCGGTAGAGAGAACCCTGATCTGCAAACATGTTATGAAATAAACATTTGCACACAAAGACAGAGACCCATGACACACAGGCAGAAAAAAAGACATGCAAGAACATTCAAATACATGCAGAGAGCATCCCAAGAAGGCACAGCAACACAGCATGCAAAGAAGATAGAAAAGAACGCTCTTACCAATTCCACTCCACCTTCCGGTCAAGCCCCCCACTTCTGGTCAACAAGCTAGACTGAAACACACATGGAAATAAGTTAGTGAGGTACGGATGACAAGGGCCTAGGGAACAAAAGTTCACTGAAAGCTGATATCATAGGGATACTCAATTCACTAGATTCCTCTCCCCAGGACACAGGCTGAACAGATCACTACTTGTTACAGTATTTCATTTGTTAAAATTTAAATACCGCCATTTTCAATAAGAATCAATCACAGCAGTTTAAACTAAAAATCAAAAGAACTCACTAGCAGACTTCCTAACTCAAACACAGTCCACACACTCAACCCTCACCGTTTAAATTAGATCAAAATACAACAACAGTTACAAACTCTCTTCTACAAAGCCATAATGAAGTTTAGATGTTAAATACTGCCTCTAGGCCTACTTAGGGAACAGCTATTTCCATGCGAATGCCCAATGAAGACATTACTTGTCGCAGCCAAAATTCACTGTAATTTTCAGGGGAATGGGGGGGGGCTAATTCTGTAGGCGCGCAGCTGGGACCGCTACCAGTCTCAGTCTTTCCACTTTTTAGAGAATGGGTCTCTGGTGATGGTGCTATGGTAGAAACAGCACATAATAGGGACTTGCCCCCCAACAAATGGGAAGCTATAGACACAAGAGCAGAGCATATCCTCCCCCGCAAAAAAATGGAGGAAACTGATCACCACTGCTCCCCTTACTGACCTTTAATCACTCCCTCTACCACATTGCCACAATAATTAACAGAACTCTTTATCTTTCTTGGATCTCAGCTCTCACCTTGGTTAAATCCAGTATTAGAAGCTTCTCATTTCCCCTTCTGCTGGTTATATTCGGTGCTTTTTATGCTTTCCATATACAATGTTAAGACAAATTATATAAACAGGATAAAAATTCACCATATTTGGCATGCAGGAAGAAAATGTGACTATCTTGGATGAGTTAGAAAACCAGAAACGTTGGATGAATACTTTCAGAAAACCAAACTTCAAAAATATTCCCCATGTTTTCTATGGGCGAGTCCAACAAAGAGCAAGAAGCCATGTCAGATGAGGAACACAGTCAGAGAACATGGTAAGAAAAACCAAGGCGCAAATAATTGAAAAGGAACTTTATTTGATTTGCCGATAAAACCCGCACAGGCCGTGTTTCGTTTAAAAAAACTTCCTCAGGGGTAAAGGCAAACTGGGGTCAAGGAAATAAAAACAAACAATCTTTACATATATATGTATTAAAAACATAGCACATAAAAAAATGGGGAAACTCCAAATTAAAAGGACCACTTTTAGAACCCGAACTCAAAGCGGAAGCAAACTGAATGTTAAAAAGGACCCTTTGTCTGAAAACAGATACAAAGTATTTATTTATTGTATGTTTTTATGAAAATATTAATATTCACATTATCGCTTTGTTCTTCTTATATTACTGTATGTTTTTAAATAATATTTATGTCCACATTATCACTTTGCTTTCTTTATATTAATTTATTTCTTACAAGGTTTAGTGATATATTTTTGAATATAGCATTCCAACATTTTATTCCAAATGTTTTGAATGTATTTGACACAAATTTATATGTGTTTTTAGATTTTTTCTTATAATTTAATTGATATTATGTTGTAGGAATTTTGTTTATATTGTTTTTAATGGTTTTTTTTTTTTTTTTTTAATATTCTTTATTTATAAACACCAGCACTCAAACAAATTACAACAACAACAAGCTCCGAGAGGGGTGGATTCTGATCCCCTCTGCAGAGCACAAGTAACAGCCAGGTGTAAGTTTAGCTTTAAATTCCCAGAGCTGCTCCCTCGCCCCCTCCCCCCCCCCATACAGTCACCCGCCAGACCAATAGAAGAACCAGTGTCAGGGGATCTAACAACCCATTTGCAAGATCTCATTTCGTACACCTGGGCTCAACACTTGGATGTAGGGGTCCCAGAGCCTTTGAAAGGCCGGCCACCGTCGCACACTGCCTCGAGCGCGGCGACAATCCCAGAGCATTAGTTGATGGAAAGCATTCCGCCACGCCCAGTAGGAGGGCGGATGCGGGTCCCGCCATCCACGCAGAAGAGGGCCTTTACCCACCAGACAGGCTTTACGCACCAGCAAACGCTCCCATTTCCCTTTGGGCTGGGTGGGGCGCAGTCGATCCAAAACCACTAACGACCCATCCCACCACACCCGCCGCCCCAACAGTTGTACCAGGAAGGCACAAATTTTTTCCCAGTAAGGCCTTATAAGACGGCACCCCCACCACATATGGAACAGTGTGGCGAGGGGTTCGGAGCAGCGCGGACAGCTCCCGTCGGTGGTGAGATGGCTGCGGAAGGCCCGCCGGGGTGAAAAATGCACCCTAGTGATGCATTTGAATTGTATCTCCCTCCAGCGGACCCCCACCGCCAGTTCAGCAATGTGTTTTAAAGCCGCCAATACCATACCAGGAGGGACCGCACAGCCCATTTCCTCCTCCCAGGCACGCTCCACCGAGCGGTAATCTGCTACCGGCCTAAAGGGGGCCACCCTATTCCGCAGCCCTCGAATGGAAGGCGGTTCCTCCTCCCCCAGCCCAAAGAACTCGATAATCCGCGCGGAGCGCTCCACCCGAAGATCCGCAGCCGGCAAAGAATGTATATAGTGAGATAGCTGCAGGTAGGCGAAATAGTGTCCGGACAGCAACTCATATTCCTCACGTAGAAACTGGAATTGTTTACATTTCCCCGAGAGGTCGACCACATGGCCCACATTACAGATACCCTGCCGAGCCCATATCAAGAACACCGCCGTGTCAGTCCCCGGAGTGAACTGCGCATTGCCCTTCAGCGGTAGCCAACTAGAGACTCTCCAATTCCCCCCCCAGTAGCCATTCAACCGCCGCCAGGTCTGCCGAGCCGAACCCAAAAGCACACTATCCTCTACCTTGCCCCAGCACAACCGATTGTCCAGATGCAGTAAGGCCAACAACGAATTTGGGGCCGCCAGCGCCTCCTCCAAGGCCACCGGTGTATACACTTCCGTGCCCCCCAACCAGTCGCCCAAGTGGCGCGACTGACACGCAAGGGCATAAGCTTCTATATCCGGGAGACCCATCCCACCCTGCTCCCATTTTCCCACCAGCCGACCAAAAGGAATCCGCGCTTTCTTACCATTCCACAAGAATCCCCGGATCACCCTCTCAATCCTCCGAAGGTCTCTCCGCGGTAGCCAAACCGGCAGAGTTTGCATCCAGTAAAGTATCCTTGGCAGAATAACCATCTTAATCACCGCGATCTTCCCTGACAGGGATAAAGGGAGTGATCTCCAGGACCGGAACTGCTCCCGCAATTTACTCAGAGTCCATTCGAAGTTACAGCGATACAACCGAGTCGGTTGGCACGTTAGCCGAATGCCTAAATACGTGAAATATTCCTCAGCCCATCGAAGAGGAAACACCCCCTGCCAACCGGCCTTCAAAAGGCCCAAGACATCAAGCGCCTCAGATTTTTCCATGTTGATAGCTAAACCCGCAAAGCGTCCAAAACTGTGAAAGTCCTGCAGCAAGGATGAAAGAGAGGCCTGAGGGGAAGACAAATGTACCAACAGATCGTCCGCGAAGGCCGATAGTTTGAACTCGTGGGATCCCATGCGGATGCCCTTGATCTCCCGGGATTGCTCTACGCTCCTTACAAAAGGATCCAGGGAGAGCACAAAAAGTAAGGGAGACAGGGGGCAACCCTGTCGGGTACCCCGGTACAAAGGAAAAGGATCAGATAAGACTCCATTACAATAAATGGCTGCCGTCGGATCCGCATATAAACTACGAACCATCTTACAAAAGGCAGGTCCCAAGCCATAACACGGGAGTAAGGAATTGAGGTATTGCCAATCTACCCTGTCGAAGGCTTTCTCAGCGTCGAAGCTTACTAACAACGAGGGGATCCGTCGATGGTTCACCCATTCCAACGAGGAGAGGATTTTGCGGAGGTTACGGACTGCATGACGCTGCTTGACAAAGCCGACCTGCGATTCATGAACTAGCTTACCTAGCACCCCCGCCAGGCGATCCGCCAAAATCTTGGCCAAAAACTTAACATCAAAGTTGAGCAGTGAAATGGGACGGTAAGACGCTGCCTGTAAGGGGTCCTTCCCAGGCTTAGGGAAGAGCGTAATATGGGCCTGATTCCCCCCCCATCGAAAGCCACCCTGCTCCGTCCTTTTAGTGTGGAGGGCCACCAGCGCTGGGGAAATATAGTCATTGAGAATCTTATACATCTCCGCCCCCAGCCCATCAGGTCCCGGAGCCTTATAGCAACTCGCCCTAACTATAGCCTGTTGTACCTCTTGGAGGGTCAGCGGCTGGTCAAGTAGCGCCCTCTCCGTCCCACTCAGGCGCGGCAACTCCAGTCCCCGGAGATAAGACTCCATCCGTTCCGGTGAGCCCGCGTCTGCCGTATAGAGTGTCTGAAAAAAAGAACGAAAAACCTGAGCAATCTGCAAATTGTCCCTATGAAGGGTCCCCTGATCGTCCTTAACGGCCGCTATCATGCGCGATCCCCGGGGGCCCCGCAGACAGCGTGCCAACAATTTGCCTGGTTTGTCCCCTTGGCAGTACAATTGATAACGATAATACGTAGCCGACTTCTTTGCCCGCTGATGCAGGAGCTCGTTCAAGGCTGTTTGCGTTTCCCACAGCTGCGTTTTAAGAGCCGGACTGGGGGCGCTGGCATGCCGTCGGCGAAGCTTCGTAACAGCTTTCTCGAGGCGGATAATTTGTTCCGCCCGGAGTCTCCGCTTCCGAGCCATATATCCAATGATATCTCCCCTCAAGACCACCTTGGCCGTCTCCCACACGAGCTCGGGTTCAGCCTGATGTCCGGCATGATCTGACTCGAACTCCTGCCATCGACGGACCAGAAACTGACGGAATTGGGCATCTTTGTACAGCTCAAGCGGGAACCGCCAGATGCGCGCTCCCGGACTGTCACCCACCCCCTGCAGTGTGAGCCAGATCAGGGCATGGTCAGAAATCTCCGTGGGGCCAATCTGCGCCTCAGTCACTTTGGCAAACAGACTTTTAGTAATCAACAAATAATCAAGTCTCGCGCTTGTCCCATGTGCACGGGACTGGTGAGTGAAATCCCTTTCATCCGGGTGCAAAAGCCGCCAAGGATCCACCAACCCCAAGCGGGTGCAGAGACGCAGGAGCGCACGGGCCGAGTGAAGGCATTCCCTGGGACCCCCTCCCCGTGAGGTGTCCATTGCGACGTCCATGACTCCATTAAAATCGCCTCCCATAAGCAAAGGCAGGTCCGGCAACTGTTCGATTTGTGATGCCAAACGAGAGTACAAGGTGGCGTCTAACACATTAGGGCAATACAGGTTACCTAGAAGGACCGGATGCCCCCCCAATAGACCATGCAGCATGATGAAACGTCCCGTAGGATCAATGACCTGTTGGTGAACCTCAAAGCGGGTATTTTTATGTATAAGCACTACCACGCCCCCCTTCCGGCCCACAGCGGGGGCTCCCCAGACCTGCCCCACCCAGCCTCGTTGAAGTTTACGATGCTCTTCCTCTGTCTGGTGGGTTTCTTGGAGCAAAGCGATATCAGCTCGCTGTCGAGCCAGAGCTTGCAAGATTTTGGATCTCTTAATGGGACTCCCCAACCCGCATACATTCCAGGAAATAATTTTCAGATTTGCAAAGTATCAGATAGTTTTTTTACCCATACCAGCATCAATGTCTGGGAGAGAGTCCCCCCAGCCTGGGACTCCCCCCATTTCCAATGTGTGGTTCCCCCCCGAGAAATAAGCTTCTGTGTCTGGGCGTGACTGTAAGAACCCCCCCCCTTTTCCCTACCTCCCCTCCTCCCCCCGACCCCCCACCCACCCCCCTTCCCCCTAGCCACCCTCCCCTCCCACGCTCTCATCCTCCCAGTCAACCTCCCCCTACCTCCACACATCCTACCCCCCTGAATAACACACATCCTACCTCAGTCTAAGACTGAGTAAAGTCACCTCTGAACCCCGCGGGACCACCGCGGGATCTATCACCCAACACCAGTGCTCGAAACGAGTCCCGAGGCCCCCTCCCCCCAGGGGCCCCCCGGTTGCCCCCCTAGCTGCACAATGCCCTGTATAGCCATTGGGGACAGAAATGTGCCCGAAAGGCACTACAGTAAATCCTCCTCCACTCCCCCTACCTCGCCCCGGTCAATAAAGAGGGGGACAAGGGGGGGGGGCCGTGAGGAAGAGGGGGAACAGAGAAATAGCCCATTATTGCTGAAAAGTAAACCACTGTCTCAGAGTGCAAGCTGTACATACTCACAGTACCCCCGAAAGAGTTTGAGAAATTCGAAGACATTACACAGTTAGCAGGAGAGGCAAAGAGATCAGCATGGCAACACTTCAAAAAGCTTTTATAGTCCAACTAGGCACCAAAAAGTCCGGATCTAGCAGGAAAGTCACTCCGGGTCCCAGTAGTCACCATCCCAGGGCATTCCCTTCACTCCAGGAGACTTGCCACCTCCACGCAACGGGAACAGGTAGTTTAACAGCATAGGCCCAATCGCGCTCAATGCACACTCAATTCACAGCGTCCGCGGCACTTGCTTCGGTCTGTGCCGGCTGCTCCTTGTGCAGTTGCGCTAAGAAGGTCTTGGCCTCTTCCGCGGACGTAAAAGTGAGACTGCGGCCCTGGTGGTGGACCCTCAGCGTTGCCGGAAAGGCTAGGGAGAAGCGGATCTTTCACTCAAAGAGAGCTGAACATACTGGTGAGAACTCTTTGTGTTTCGCTGAGACCACAGTGGAATAGTCCTGGAACAGGAGAATTTTTGTATTGTGCAGCTGAAGACCCTCGTGCTGTCGGTAAGCTCTTAGGAGGCGTTCCTTATGGGAAAAATTCAATATTTTGGCAATGACCACTCGAGGCCTGGCTCTGTTCTCCGACCAAGGCCCGATCCGATGAGCACGTTCCACTTTCAAGTCTCCCACTAAAGTAGGTAGACCCAGCTCCTCCGGGAGCCATTTTTCAATAAGCAGCAAAAGCTGAAGGTCAGTCGTTGTTTCGGGGATGCCGACCAGCCGGAGGTTGTTCCTGCGAGAACGATTCTCTAAGTCGTCCACCTTATTTTGCAGCGCCGCAAGCTGCGCACGTGTGTCGGCGTGCAGTCTCTCCTGCCGACCTTCGTCATCTTCTATAGCCGACACGCGGTGCTCGAGGACCTCGATTCTCTGGCCCTGAGCTGCCATTGTCTCCCCCATCGCCTCCAATTTGGTAAGAATTTGATCCAGCTTAGGGTTCAAATGCCGGGCCACCTCTCTCGCCAAATCATCCGACGCCGAGTCTCCACTCTCTGTGCCCGGCGAGGAGGGATGCGCCTCCATTGGTGTTGCGGCCCGGGATTTTGGCGCCTTCTCCTTCTCCCTCTCCTTTCGCACCGGGGGCGGCATCCCAAAGCACCAAAAAGCAGCAAGGTGTAGCGGCTATATTAGGGCTGATATCCTCACAGTCAGCACCGGTCACCGGGAATTTAAAACGCCGTTTTCATACCAAGTTTGCCGCGGTGGTCCCGGAGCAAGTGAAAGACGTCCTCACTTGCTCATGTGTCACGTGACCTCTCCTGGTTTGTTTGTTTTTATTTCCTTGACCCCAGTTTGCCTTTACCCCTGAGGAAGTTTTTTTTAAATGAAACACGGCCTGTGTCGGGTTTTATCGGCAAATCAAATAAAGTTCCTTTTCAATTATTTACTCCTTGGTTTTTCTTACCACGTTCTCTGACTGTGTGCCATGTTTTCTATGGGAAATTGTTAGAGATGTGGAATATTGACCAACGCTGCATTCCAAAAGGATCTCCCCTCCAACCTTCCCCGCACTATGCCTCAGAGCAACACAGGTGGAAGACAGAAAAGCCACCTTTCCTACATTTCCAAATACAGACACATAATCCCCCCAGACATACCTTCTATACACATCTCTCATATAAACACTACTCTGCCACCCGCCACACACACCTGCTACAACCACAACCTTATCAACCCCAATAATTCTGATACACCCTAACCCAGCTACACACAACTCAGCCTAGACTATCTTCCTTTATATGCACCTACCCATAACCCCCTAGACATCTTCCACACACAAATTCCCTCACATCTTAGATATATACATCCCCCACACACACAACCTCCATCCCCAAGCACATTGCCTCATAACCAAACTGTTACCTACAAACATAGCCATGCCCCCCCCGAAAACATAGTTACTCACCTGTAACAGGTGTTCTCCAGAGACAGCAGGAATGTTTATGTTTATTTATATTTATTTATATTTGATATACCGTCCTTTATGACATCAGGGTGGTTTACAATCGTTAGAACATTTACAGGATGCCAAAGAAAAAAGGAAAAGAACTACAATTGTGACAGGAAAGAAGAAATGGCAAGAAACGCAGAGACAAGACACAAAGAGAAGGTCAGACAGACATAGATAAACCAGGTCAACTGTGTGTTTCTGAGAGGTTATAGGCAGGGGTGAACAGATGAGTTTTCAATAGGGATTTGAAGGTGAGAAAGTTCTGTTCCAGACGGAGAGGAGTGGGCAGGGAATTCCAAAGGGCAGGACCGTGGAAGAAAAAGGCAGAGTGACGCGTGGACTGGAGATGTGCGCGTGAGGGTGGGGGAAGATGGAGACGGTTGACATGAAGGGAGCGGAGGTTGCGCGTGAGGATGTGAAACTGGAGAAGATCAGTGAGATACTGTGGCATGTGGGTGTGGGTAACTCAATGTACCAGGGTGAGTATCTTAAAGTGGACACGAAATTCTACCAGAAGCCAATGTAAATGAAATAATAGGGGAGTGATGTGGTCTCTACGGGAGGAGCGAGTGATAAGTCTGGCTGCAGTTTTCTGTATGAGCTGTAGGCGACGCAACTGGGTGTGAGTGATACCTGAGAAGACAGAATTACAGAAGTCAAGCCGAGATATAACCGTGGATAAGATGAGGGAGGTCAAAGCAGAGGGAGAGAGAAAAGGGCAAATAGACCGTATATGGCGAAGAAAGAAGTAAGAGGTCTTGGCAAGTTCAGAGATATGATCCTTAAGCGTGAGGTTAGAATCGAGAAAAACACCCAGATATCGGAAGGAGGAGACAATGGGGATTGTGGAGTTTCCAATGGAGGGAGCAAGTGAAAGACAACCAGTCCGCTACGAGAGCAAGACAGGAGTTAAGAGGCCCAAGATCCGGGTGAAGGGGGTTGGTGTGATATAGAATGATGATGTCATCTGCACAGTAGAAAACTGACAGACCAGATTGTTGAATAGCGAGAGCAAGTGGTGCAAGAAAGAGATTGAATAAGAGAGGAGCCAGGACTGAGCCTTGGGGAACACCGCAGGGGAGGGGGGTGGCATCAGAAGGGGATAATGATGATGATCCGGTGGAGGGGGCCTTGGAGAAAGAACGAAAGGAGAGAAAAGAATGAAACCAACGATAAACAGTGCCTCAAAGGCCAGCGTCCCAAAGGTGTGAAAGGAGGAGTGAATGATCAACCAGATCGAAGGCAGCGGAGAGATCAAGAGAGACCACCACCGAAATATCACCCCTGTCATGTGAGGAGTGAAGTTCGTTGAAGAGTGCTACCAAGACTGTCTCAACACTGTGGCCCTGATGGAAGCCCGATTGGCGAGGGTGCAGGAAGTTTACTGAGTGGAGGTGTTGAAAGAGTTGGGCAAAGACAATTTTTTCTACAATCTTAGCGAGAAAGGGAAGGTTGGAGACTGGGCGGTAGTTGGCTGGGATTAAAGGATCGAGGGAGGGCTTCTTGAGGATTGGACTACCAGGGTGTGTTTCCAGAGGGAAGGGAAGAATCCGGAAGAGAGACAGCAATTGATCATGGTGAGGATATAGGGGACGAGGGTAAGGGAGGGTTCAAGGAGCCAGCCAGAAGGGATGGGATCGAGAGGGCAGGTGGTCTTGCACGCTGTGGAAATGGAGGTCATGAGTTCAGAGGTGGTGATTGCGTGGAAGGTGGACCAGCAGTGAGAAAGAGAAGGCATGGGGGTGGAGAGGGAGATGGAGGGGGAAATGACAAAGGAGGGGGGCAGGAAGGAAGGATAGCACGCAGGTCCAGGACCTTGGCCGCAAAATGTGAAGCCAATTGAGAGGGAGAAGGCATGGAATGAGGAAGCGCAGGGGGCGGGCCAGAATGAAGGGATGTGAGGGTCCTGAGCACAGAAAAGAGCTGTCTGGAGGGACATGGAGCAGTGGTGATATGGTCAGAGAAGAAGGATAGCTTAGCCTGATGGACAGAGGAACGGTAGTGCCGGTGGTGTTCACAAAATTGGGCCAGGGCATGTGCGGTGCGGTGCTTATGCCAAGTACGTTCTGCTCGATGAAGGTGAGTGTGGAGGAGCTGAAGGCCAGCATGAAACCAGGGCTGCCGAGTGGAAAGGCACTTTGGCTTAACAGGCTAAAGGGGTGAAAATGATCCAGGGTGGCAGATAGAGTGGAAGTCCAGATGGAAACCTGAGTGTTTGGGGAAAGAGTAGAGAAGTCCTCTAGAAGAAGCTGGTGGGCTGGAGGAAAGAGCTGAAGAGTAAGGGGGGTAATGCGGCAGCGCAAGGGGGTAGCAGATGAAGATTCCAAGCTGACAAAGGGTCGGGAGGTGGGAGGGTCAAGTAGGAATGTTAGACAGAAGTGGTCAGTCCAAGGTAGGGGCTTCGCCTGAAGTTGCGAGATTCGAAAAGGAGGGGACAGTGGAGTAATAACTGGGTCAAGAGTGTGGCCAGCTGTGTGGGTTGGGAAAAGGACAAGCTGCTGGAGAGATAGATCATGAAGAAGGGTGATAAATGACAGATCCTTGGCAGAGGTGGGGGCATCAAAGTGGACATTGAGGTCGCCTACCACAATCAGGTGAGAAAACTGTAAGGAGATATCAGCAATCGTATGAATAAGAGTATCCCAGAGATGGGATGGAAGGGAGGGAGGGGAGTAAAGAACAAGAATATAGATAGGAGGGGAGGACTGAAGGCAGAGAAGGAGGGATTCAGGGTAATGAAGGAGGGAAGAGGGAACCTGGGACAGAGAAAGAGAAGAATGATACAGCACAGCAACACCGCCTCCAGTCCGTCCCACATGGGGAACAGAGAAGGCGGAGAAGCTAGGGGGTAAGCATCTAGTGAGAAGGGGCTGTTCACCATCTTTTATCCAGGTTTTGGTCAAACAGAATAGGTCTAGAGATTCCTGAAATATGAGATCTTGGACCAAGAGTGACTTGGTTCGCAGAGAGTGGCAATTCACCATACCAAGTTTGAGTGGGGGGGGGGGAGGCAGAGGCAGAGGAAGGGGGAAGGGAGGGAGGAATATATGGGAATGAGGTTGGACAGATTACGAGATGAAGTGGTGTTAGACACAGAATAATAGCAAGGAGGAGAAGGCCGATTCCCCCATAGGACAGGAATAGTAGACATAGGGTGCAAGACTCGGATAAATCGGTTTGGCAAGGAGTTAGAAGGTATGTTGGGGCCGGTGCACTGACTTACCTGAAGAGCAAGTGATGACTTACAGGCGAGGAAGTGAGACAAAGCAGAAGGGACTGCAGGGCGAACAGAGGGAACGCACAGTTGACAGCGACACCCATAGAGTGACCCCAAGGAGCGCACCTAAGGAGTGTGCCGCGGCGGCAACGAGCGCCGCAGGAGGCGTCCTTAAATGGCTGGAGAAATCCGGCTGGTTACCTGGGGGTCCGCAGCTGCGTCACTTCCTGGGAAGGCGGGATTAGTGGCACAGAGCTGGTGAGTGACCTGGAGAAGAGAGACAAAGCAATAAGCAACAGCAAAGGCAAGCATAGACAAGGCAGCATGAGGAAGAGAGCACAAGGCAGTCCTCACTTATGGGTGATGTTGGCACTGACTGAGCCTGCATGGAGCAATTCCCCAGCTTTCAAAGAAAGCCTTTGGGATTGCTGCCATCCATCTGTGGTCCTTTTCCCGCCCAAAGGTGCCATCTTGCTCAGTCAGGTCCCCTAGCTAGAGCCCTACTAAGAAGATGGCAAGGGAAGGACAAAAATAGCAGCTCTTCAGGGGAGGTGGGAGGGTAGTAAGGACTAATTCCTGCTGTCCCTGGAGAACACCTGTTACAGGTAAGTAACTACACTTTCTCCAGGAACAAGCAGGAAGCCAGTCCTCACTTATGGGACTCCCAAGCTACAGGCTACTGAACCAGTTACCCAAAAATGCTTCCGCGAGGCTATGAGCAGAAGTCAATGCCCAAAGGAACCCGATTCTTCGGGTCCCCGGGAAAAAACTCTCAGTAGCCGTCAAAGAAGGGTCGGAGGGCAGGAGTTGCTTATACCCTGAACAGTTTATGGAGTATATTCTGGCTGAAGGCGCTGTCCCGGCATAAGAACATAAGATATGCCATACTGGGTCAGACCAGGGTCCATCAAGCCCAGTATCCTTTTTCCAACAGTGGCCGAATCTAGGTTATTCGTACCTAGCAGTTTCCCCAAAGGACACAGGTTCCACAATGCTTGTATTGGGTCAAGCAGTGATATCCTGGGTCCCTTCTTAATAATGGTTTATAGACCTTTCCTCCAGGAACTTGTCCAAACCTTTTTTAAACCCAGCTACACTAAAAGCCTTTACTACATCCTCCGGTAACAAATTCCAGAGTTTGATTACACATTGAGTAAAAAAATATTTTCTTTTATTAGTTTTAAATAGTTTACCCTGTAGCTTCATTGCATGTCCCCTAGTCTTTCTATATTCTGATAACGTAAACAATCGATCTACGTTTACCCGTTCATTAATTTATAGACTTCTATCATATCTATTTTATTTATTTACATTCTCTTATATACCGCGCTATTCTGCATCAGTGCGGTTTACATTGAACAATCTGAAATTACATTGAACAGGGCAATATAACTTGGAGATAACTATTTTACAGGGAACATGGCCTATGGAGGGTTAAGTGGCTTGCCCAAGACCACAAGGAGCACATATGGGACTAGAAACCCCAGTCCTTCCGGCCCAAGGTTGCTGTCCTCTAGTGGGATTTGAACCCCCGACCTTCCGGCCTGAAGCACCTTGCCCCAACCACTAGGCCACTCCTCCCCTCAGCCGTCTCTTTTCCAGGTTAAAGAGCCCTAACCTTTTTAGCATTTCTTCATAGGAGTATCCTTCCATCCCCTTTATCATTTTGGTGGCTCTTCTCTGAACCTTTTCTAATAACGCTATATCCTTTTTAAGATACGGCGACCAGAATTGCACACAATATTCAAGGTGCGGTCTCACCATAGAACAATATAGAGGCATTATAATATCTTTTGTTTTATTTTCCATTCCTTTCCTTATCATACCTACCATTCTATTTGCTCTCTTGGCTGCCGCTGCACACTGGGCCGAGGATTTTAACATGCTATCCACAATGACACCTAAATCTTTTTCCTGGGTGGTGGTAACTAATGTGGAACCTTGCATCGTGTAACCATAGTTTGGGTAGTTCTTCCCTAGGTGCATAACTTTGCACTTGTCCACATTAAATTTCATCTGCCATTTTGATGCCCAGTCTTCCAATTTATCAAGATCCTCTTGCAAATTTCCACAATCCTCTTGGGTTTTAACAACTTTAAATAGTTTTCTGTCATCTGCAAATTTGATAACCTCACTCGTTATTCCACTTTCCAGGTCATTTATGAATATGTCAAAAAGCAGCGGAACCAGCACAGATCCCTGGGGTACACCACTATTCACTTTTCTCCATTGGGAAAATTGGCCATTTAGCCCAACCCTCTGCTTTCTATCTTTTAACCAGTTCTTGATCCACAGTAGTACACTGCCTCCTATCCCATGACTCTAGTTTTGCCAAAAGTCTCTGATGAGGGACCTTGTCAAAGGCTTTCTGAAAGTCGAGATACACTATATCAACCGACTCACCTTTGTCCACTTGTTTATTCACACTTTCAAAAAAACATAATAGATTAGTAAGACAAGATCTTCCTTGTCTAAAACCATGTTGGCTGTCTCCCATTAGGCCATGACTATCTACATGCTGAGTAATTTTATTCTTTATGATGGATTCTACCATTTTTCCTGGTGCTGACGTCAGGCTCACCGGTCTGTAGTTTCCTGGATCACCCCTGGATCCCTTTTTAAAAATTGGCGCTACATTGGCGATCCTCCAATCTTCAGGTTATTACAGATGATTTTAATGATAGTTCACAGATTACTAATAGCAGGTCTGCAATCTCATATTTCAGTTCTTTCAACACCCTTGGATGTATACCATCCGGCCCAGGTGATTTGCTACTCTTCAGTTTATCTAATAATTATAATACATCTTCCCGATGTATCGATATTTCCTTCAATTCTTCCGCACCTTTAAATACCACTTCAGTCATGGGTAACATCCCTACATCTTCCTCAGTAAAGACCGAAGCAAAGAATTCATTCAGTCTCTCCGCTATTGCCTTGTCGCCTCTTAGTGCCCCTTTAACTCCTCTATCATCTAATGGACCAACTGACTCTCTCACAGGGCTTTTGCTACGAATGTACTTGAAAAAAACCTTTATTTCGCGTTTTTGCTTCTGTAACAAGCTTCTTCTCAAATTCTCCCTTTGCCTGCTTTATCAATGCCTTGCATTTGACTTGCCAGTGCTTGTGCTGTTTCCAGGTTTCGTCGTTTGGCTCTTTTTTCCATTTCCTGAAAGATGCTTTTTTGGCAACAACAGCCTCTCTGACCTCACCTTTAAACCATGCTGGCAGTTTTTTGGACTTCCTTCCACTTTTCTTAAAGCGTGGAATACAGCTGGTCTGGGCTTCCAAGATAGTATTTTTCAACAACACCTAAGCTTGATGTAAGTCTTTAACCTTTGCAACGGCTCCTTTTAGTTTTTTCTTAACTATTTTCCTCATTTTATCATAGTCTCCCTTTCGAAAGTTAAAAGGTAGTACTGTGGATTTCCTTACTATCCCTCCTCCACTAATTAAATCAAAGGCGATCATAGTATGATCACTATTGCCAAGTGGCCCCAACACCCTTATCTCTTGCACTAGATCTGGTGTTCCACTAAGGACTAGGTCTAATATGGCTACCCCTCTGGTCGGTTCATGAACCAGCTGCTCCAAGAAGCAGTCATTTATGTCATCTAGGATCTTTATCTCCCTAGCATGTCCTGCCGTGACACTGACCCAGTCGATACCGGGGTAATTGAAATCACCCATTATTATTACTGCGATATAACTTTTGTTAGCTTCCTTGATTTCTTTGGGCATTTCATCATCCATTTGTTCATTCTGGCCAGGCGGTCGATGGTACACCCCCACTGCCATTGCCTTCCCCTTTCTACATGGAATTTCAATCCATAGAGATTCTACAGCAAATTTTGTTTCCTGCAAAAATTTAATCCTTTCTGACTCAATGCCCTCTCTAACATAGAGCGCAACCCCTCCACCAATTTGATCAGCTCTATCATTACGATATAGTTTGTATCCAGGTATCACAGCATCCCACTGGTTGTCCTCCTTCCACCATGTCTCTGATATCCCAATCATATCTAACCTCTCATTTAGTGCTATATATTCTAACTCTCCCATCCTATTTTTTAGACTTCTAGCATTTGCATGCAAGCATTTTAGAGACTGTATTTTATTCATATTAGTTTGGCTGTTGGTAGACATGGGTAATTTGGGATCTTTAAGCTCTGCGTGCTCCATACTCGAGGGCATATTTCTCTTATTAGTCTTAAACAGTTTACCCTGTAGCTTCATTGCATGTACCATTGTCTTTCTATATTATGATGATGTAAACCATTGATCTACGTTTACTGGTTTCACTCCATTCATTAATTTATAGGCCTCTATCATATCTCCCCTCAGCTGTCTCTTTTCCAGGTTAAAGAGCCCTTGGAATTACAGAGCTTAAAAGGGAGAGAGGAGGCATTGTGGGTTAAACTAGAAAGAGGGAAAGAGAAATCTATTTGCATTGGTGTGATATACAGACCTCCCTCACAAAGGAAGAGGTGGACAGAGAGTTAATTGAAGACATACGCAGCATTGCTAGGAAAGGGGAAGTGCTACTGATAGGGGATTTCAATATGCCAGATGTTGTTTGGCACATTCCTGCTGCAGTATCATCTAGAAACATAGAAACATGATGACAGAAAAAGACCACATGGCCTACCTAGTCTGTCCTTCCTTAACAAAAACTACAACAGTCCACTTTTTACCTTTAGAGATCCTCTGTGTTGGTCCCATGCTTTTTTGAATTCAGTTACTGTCCTCATCTCTACCACCTCCACTGGGAGACTATTAAATGGATCCACTACTCTTTCTGTAAAGAAATATTTCCGCATATCACTCCTGAATCTATCTCCCTTCACCCTCATCCCATGTCCCCTCGTAGCAGTACTTGCTTTCAATTGAAAGAGGCTCTCTCCCTGAACATTTATGCCACGGAGGTATTTAAACATCTCAATCATATCACCTCTATCCCGCCTTTCCTCTAAGGTGTACATATTAAGATCCTTAAGTCTGTCCTCATATGCTTTATAATGAAGCCCACTAATCATTTTAGAAGCCACCCTCTGCACCGACTCCATCCTGTTCACATCCTTTTGAAGGTGCGGTCTCCAGAATTGCACACCATACTCCAAATGAGGTCGCACCAAAGACTTATACAGAGGCATTATCATCTCCTTTTTTCTGCTAGCCATTCCTCTCTGTATGCAACCAAGCATCCTTCTAGCTTTTACCGTCGCCTTTTCTACCTGTTAAGCTACTTTAAGATCATCAGACACAACCACGCCTAGGTCCCGCTCTTCTTTAGTGGACAAAAGTACTTCACCTTCTATACTGTATTGCTCCTTTGGATTGCTGCAGCCCAAATGCACGACCTTACATTTTTTAACATTAAATCCCAGCTGCCAAATTCTAGACCATTCTTCAAGCTTAGCTAGATCCCTCCTCATGTTATCTACACCTTCCTGGGTGTCTACTCTATTGCAGATTTTGGTATCATCTGCAAAGAGGCAAACCTTACCCGACAGCCCTTCCGCTATATCACTAACAAAGATGTTAAAAAGAATCGGACCAAGGACAGATCCCTGGGGCACACCACTGGTAACATCCTTCTCCTCAGAGTGAGCTCCATTTACTTGTACTCTTTGTCGCCTCCCACCCAACCAATTTCTAACCCAAGCAGTAACTTTAGGGTCCATCCCTAGGGTGCTCAGTTTGTTGATAAGTCGCCTGTGAGGAACAGTGTCAAAGGCTTTACTGAAATCTAAATACACCACATCTAGAGCTCTCCCTCGGTCCAACTCCCTGGTCACCCAGTCAAAGAAATCAATCAGATTTGTCTGACAAGACCTGCCTCTGGTGAATCCATGCTGCCTCGGATCCTGTAATCCGCTGGACTCCAGAAACCTCACTATTTTCTCTTTAAGCAGTGTTTCCAATAATTTACTCACCACCGAAGTTAAACTAACCGGCCTGTAGTTTTCAACCACATCCTTACTTCCGCTTTTGTGTAAAGGCACCACATGAGGCTCTCTCCAGTCCTTTGGCACCACTCCCGACTCCAACGAGGCATTGAAAAGGTCAGTCAGTGGAGCTGCTAGAATGTCCCCATGTTCCCTCAGTATTCTAGAGTGTATCCCATCCGGTCCCATCGCTTTGTCTACTTTAAGTTGAGCTAGTTTCTCACGAACACAGTCTTCTGAAAATTGTTCAAGATGTCCCTCACTTCTGTTCTTATTTGTGGGTGTTTTCTGAGGTCCTGCTCCTGGTTCTTCATCTGTGAACACAGAACAAAAATATTTGTTAAGCAATTCCGCTTTATCCTTATCAGCTTCTACATATTCCCCCCTGCACCCTTGAGTCTGACAATACCACTTTTGCCCTTCCTCTTCTCACTAATATATCTGAAAAATGTCTTATCCCCCCATTTTATTGCATTGGCTATTTCCTCCTCCTTTTGAATTTTTGCCTTCTTGACTACTTTGCTAGCTTCTCTAAGTTTTTCCAAATACAGATGCCTGTCTTCCTCTCTCTGTAATAAAAACATAGAAGTAAGGAGATCCTGGATTCTCTACAGGGAGAACTATTCAGGCAATTGGAAACAGACCCCACACGTGAAGGGGCCATACTGGACTTGGTGCTTACCAATGGTGAAAGTGTTTCTGATGTTGTTGTGGGAGATCATTTTGCATCCAGTGATCACCAAATGGTGTGGTTCAGTATTAGGACTAGGGCTCTTAGAATCCATTCAAAGGTGAGGGTCCTAGACTTTAGGAAGACTAACTTTGCCAAAATGGGCAAATACCTCAGGGAGTCATTATTGGGATGGGAACAGCTGAGTGATGTAGAAAAACAGTGGGCAAAACTGAAAGGGGATATTTTAAGGGCAACCAACCTTTTTGTTAAAATGGTAAATAAAGGTAAAAGGAAAAGGAGACAGCTATGGCATTTGAAAGAAGTAGCTGAAAAAGTGAAGAAAAAGAGGGAGGCCTTCATGAAATACAAGTGATCACAGAGAAAGGAAGACAGGCATCTATATTTGGAAAAACTTAGAGAAGCTAGCAAAGTAGTCAGGAAGGCAAAGATTCAAAAAGAGGAGGAAACAGCCAATGCAATAAAATGGGGGGATAAGACATTTTTCAGATATGTTAGTGAGAAGAGGAAGGGCAAAAGTGGTATTGTCAGACTCAATATGTAGAAGCTGATGAGGATAAAGCATAATTGCTTAACAAATATTTCTGTTGTGTTCACAGATGAAGAACCAGGAGCAGGACCTCAGAAAACACCCACAAACAGGAACAGAAGCGAGGGACATCTTGAACAATTTTCAGAAGACTGTGTTCGTGAGAAACTAGCTCAACTTAAAGTAGACAAAGCGATGGGACTGGATGGGATACACCCTAGAATACTGAGGGAACCTGGGGGCGTTCTAGCAGTTCCACTGACTGACCTTTTCAATGCTTCACTGGAGTCGGGAGTGGTACCAAAGGACTGGAGAGAGGCTCATGTGGTGCCTTTACACAAAAGCGGAAGTAAGGATGTGGTTGAAAACTACAGGCCGGTTAGTTTAACTTCGGTGGTGGAGTAAATTATTGCTGAAAGAGAAAATAGTGAGGTTTCTGGAGACCAGCGGATTACAGGATCCGAGGCAGCATGGATTCACCAGAGGCTGGTCTTGTCAGACAAATCTGATTGATTTCTTTGACTGGGTGACCAGGGAGTTGGACCGAGGGAGAGCCCTAGATGTGGTGTATTTGGATTTCAGTAAAGCCTTTGACACTGTTCCTCACAGGCGACTTATAAACAAACAGAGCACCCTAGGGATGGACCCTAAAGTTACTTCTTGGGTTAGAAATTGGTTGGGTGGGAGGCGACAAAGAGTACAGGTAAATGGAGCTCACTCTGAGGAGAAGGATGTTACCAGTGGTGTGCCCCAGGGATCTGTCCTTGGTTTGATTTTTTTAACATCTTTGTTAGTGATATAATGGAAGGGCTGTCGGGGTAAGGTTTGCCTCTTTGCGAATGACACCAAAATCTGCAATAGAGTAGATACCCAGGAAGGTGAAAAAACATGGAGGGATCTAGCTAAGCTTGAAGAATGGTCTAGAATTTGGCAGCTGGGATTTAATGTTAAAAAATGTAAGGTCATGCATTTGGACTGCAGCAATGCAAGGGAGCAATATAGTATAGGGGGTGAAGTACTTTTGTCCACTAAAGAAGAGCGGGACCTAGGCGTGGTTGTGTCTGATGATCTTAAAGTAGCTAAACAGGTAGAAAAGGCGACGGCAAAAGCTAGAAGGATGCTTGGGTGCATATGAAGAGGAATGGCTAGCAGAAAAAAGGAGGTGATAATGCCTCTGTATAAGTCTTTGGTGCGACCTCATTTGGAGTATGGTGTGCAATTCTGGAGACCGCACCTTCAAAAAGATGTGAACAGGATGGAGTCGGTGCAGAGGGTGGCTACTAAAATGATTAATGGGCTTCATTATAAAGCATATGGGGACAGACTTAAGGATCTTAATATGTACACCTTAGAGGAAAGGCGGGATAGAGGTGATATGATTGAGATGTTTAAATACCTCCGTGGCATAAATGTTCAGGGAGAGAGCCTCTTTCAATTGAAAGCAAGTTCTGCTACGAGGGAACATGGGATGAGGGTAAAGGGAGATAGATTCAGGAGTGATATGCGGAAATATTTCTTTACAGAAAGAATAGTGGATCCATGGAATAGTCTCCCAGTGGAGGTGGTAGAGATGAGGACAGTAACTGAATTCAAAAAAGCATGGGACCAACACAGAGGATCTCTAAAGGTAAAAAGTGGACTGTTGTAGTTGTTGTTATGGAAGGACAGACTAGATAGGCCATGTGGTCTTTTTCTGTCATCATGTTTCTATGTTTAACTCTTTTGGTGTCATTGGCCCTGGCATCCGACCGTGAATAGCTACTTAGAATGTACTTTAAGAAACGGTCTGTTTTGTTTAAAGGCCTGTCTGTTCGAATGTTTCCTGATTTATCACGTGACACCCAGAAAAGAAGAAGGGAGTTCTTGTTCCTTAAATCTGGGGTGAATCAATTAGGGGGTCTGTTTTTCCTCAAATTTCCTTGTAAATGTTTGGTTAAACTACATTCTGTATCTTATATTTTTTATGACCCTTCTAACTTAGTTTCCTTTATTAGCTCTCACCTCGCTGTGGTCTCCTAATTGGGGGGGCTAAACGCAGAAATAGTTAATACCAACGCTGTGGTGGATCTTCCTATCCTCTTCAGTGATTGTAGTTTTGTTTCTTTAATCTATCTTGGGTCTCTCTAAGTGTGAGGACTAGTAAGGCTTGGGTTTTTGGGTGTTTTTCTTAGAACTTTACATTGTAAGTTCTTATTTTGCCTCGCTCATGCCTTTCTTCCTTCAAGTTGGATGTATAATGTGAAATTTGAATAAATTTTTAAAAAAAGATATGGCGACCAGAATTGTACACAATACTCAAGGTGCGGTCGCACCATGGAACGATACAGAGGCATTATAATATCCTTTGTTTTATTTTACATTCCTTTCCTTATGATACCTAGCATTCTATTTGCTCTCTTGGCCGCCGCTGCACACTGGGCCGAGGGTTTTAACATGTTATCTACGATGATACCTAAATCTTTTTCTGGGTGGTGGTTTCTAATGTGTAACCCTGCATCATGTAACCATAGTTTGGGTTTTTCTTTTCTAGGTGCATAACTTTGCACTTGTCCACATTAAATTTCATCTGCCATTTGGATGCCCAGCCTTCCAATTTATCAAGATCCTCTTGCAGTCTTCCACAGTCCTCTTGGGTTTTAACAACTTTAAATAGTTTTGTGTCATCTGCAAATTTGATAACCTCACTCGTTATTCCTTTTGCCAGGTCATTTATGAATATGTCAAAAAGCAGCGGACCGAGCACAGATCCCTGGGGTACTCCACTATTCACCATACCATGACTTTTTAGCTTTGCCAAAAGTCTCTGATGAGGGACCTTGTCAAAGGCTTTCTGAAAGTCCAGATATAGTGTATCTTCAAAAAACGTAACAGATTAGTAAGACAAGATTTTCCTTGTCTAAAGCCATGTTAGCTGTCTCCCATTAAGCCATGACTATCTACATGTTCACTAATTTTGTTCTTTATGATGGTTTGTACCATTTTTCCCGGTACTCACGTAAGGCTCACTGGTCTGTAGTTTCCCAGATCACCCCTGGAACCCTTTTTAAAAATTGGCGTTACAATTTATTTATTTATTTACATTCTCTTATATACCGCGCTATTCTGCATCAGTGCGGTTTACATTGAACAAATTGAAATTACATTGAACAGGGCATTATAACTTGGAGATAACTATTTTACAGGGAACATGGGCTATGGAGGGTTAAGTGGCTTGCCCAAGACCACAAGGAGCACCTGTGGGACTAGAAACCCCAGTCCTTCCGGCCCAAGGTTGCTGTCCTCTAGTGGGATTTGAACCCCCGACCTTCCGGCCAGAAGTACCTTGCCCCAACAACTAGGCCGCTCCTCCACTACAATGGCGATCCTCCAATCTTCAGGTATTACAGATATTTTTAATGACAGTTCACAGATTACTAATAGCAGGTCTGCAATCTCATATTTCAGTTCTTTCAGATGTATACCATCTGGTCCAGGTGATTTGCTATTCTTCAGTTTATCAAATAGTTGTAATACATCTTCCTGGTGTATCGATATTTCTTTCAATTCTTCCGCAGTATCACCTTTAAATACAGCACAGTTACTTACCTGTAACAGGTGATCTCTGGGAACAGCAGGAATTAGTCCTCACATATGGGTACGTCGGTACCGACGGAGCCTGCGCGGGAAAGCTAACCAGTTTCCCAAAAGGAAAGCTTTTGTGGCCTCCCACTGCGCATGCGCGCTGCCTTCCCGCCTTCCTGACCAACTCTCCTCAGTTCGAGTTTAAAGCTGAGACAATAGAGAGAGGAAAGGAAAGAGAGAGATAAGATACAACTCCTAAGGGAGGCGGGTGGGTTGTGAGGACTAATTCCTGCTGTTCCCAGAGATCATCTGTTACAGGTAAGTAACTGTGCTATCTCCAGGAACAAGCAGGAATAAGTCCTCACATATGGGGACTCCCTAGCTAAGATGCCTGGGAGATCCCCTGAAGGGTATGAGACCCTGAAAGGTTCCTCATCTTCCTATGGATCTCAGGCATCCATTCAGGGAAGGTGGGCTGGAGTTGTTCAAGAATGGAACAGGTGTCTAAGGACAGCCTGACCAAACAAGGCATTCCGGCGGGAGTCCTTGTTCAAACAGTAATGGGCTGTAAAGGTATGAACCGAGGCCCAGGTGGCTGCTCGACAGATCTGGTCAATGGACACAGAGTTTAAATGAGCCATAGAGGTGGCCATGGCCCTCACGTTGTGAGCGGTGACATGGCCCTCCAGAGAAAGGTTCTTACTCTGGTAAGCAAAAGAGATACACTGAGCAATCCAATTGGAGAGTGTTCTTTTGGAGACTGGAAGTCCGAAATGAGAAGGATCAAAAGCAACAAAAAGCTGAGAAGACTTTCGATGTTGCTGTGTCCTGTGGAGGTAAAAGGCAAGAGCTCTTTTACAGTCTAGAGTATGAAGGTTCCTCTCTGCACTGGATGCATGAGGAGCTGGAAAAAAGACAGGTAAATATACCTCTTGATTAAGATGAAAAGGGGAGACCACTTTAGGCATAAAGTGGGGATTGGTCCTAAGGACCACCTTATCATGATGGAACCTTGTATAAGGTGGATTAGCCACTAGAGCTTGCAGTTCACTGATACGGCAAGCTGAGGTGACTGCAATAAGAAAAATAACCTTCCAGGAAAGAAATTTCAAGGAGGTAGTGGTTAAGGGTTCAAAAGGTGGCTTCATAAGCTGACCAAGAACCAAGTTTAAGTCCCATGCCACTGGAGGAGGTCGAATGGGAGGTTTAGTTAAGGTTAGGCCTCTCATGAATCTTGCAATAAGAGGATGAGAGGAAACAGGTTGTCCATTGATGGGCTTAAGTGATGCCGCAATAGCACTCAAATGGACTCTTACTGAATTCGTTTTGAGTCCTGCATTGGAGAGATGCAGGAGATATTCCAAAAGAGAATTCAATGGGAGTGCTAGAGGGTTAAGACCCTTTTGAGCACACCAAATGGAAAATCTTTTCCATTTAAAAGCGTAAGAACGCCTAGTGGAAGGTTTCCAAGAGGCATGTAGGATATCCTTCACTTGCTGCGAAAGATTGAAGTGTTGAAGGTCTAGGCCTTCAGTAACCAAGCTCTGAGGTGAAGGGACTTGGGGTTTGGGTGCCACAAAGTCCCCTCCTCCTGAGAGAGAACGTCTGGAGCCACTCCCAAGTCCAGGGAGGGGGCTTGGGAGAGATGCAGAAGTAGAGGGTACCACACTTGGCGTGGCCAGCATGGAGCTATGAGGATCATGGATCCTTGATCCCTTTGAAGTTTGAACAGAGTCTTGGGAATCAAAGGAATGGGAGGAAAGGCATACAGGAAGCCCTGACCCCAATGCAGGAGGAAGGCATCCTTGGCCTGAACTCCCTGACACGGAATTCTGGAACAGAACCAGGGAAGTTTGGCATTCCACGGACTTGCAAAGAGGTCTATGTCCGGGGTTCCCCATTTCTGGAAGATTCTGAGTACCTGATCCATGTGCAGGGACCATTCGTGTGGAAGCAGAACTCGACTGAGTCTGTCTGCCCAAGAGTTTTGGATTCCTGGAAGATATACTGCCAGGAGATGGATTTGATGCTCTCTGGCGAAGGCCCATAATCTTAGAGCTTCGTTGCAAAGCGACAGAGAGCCAGTCCCTCCTTGTTTGTTTATGTAAAACATGGCTACTTGATTGTCCGTGTGAATAAGGACTGTCATGTTGCTGAGGAGGGTATGAAAAACTTTGAGAGCCAGAAAGATTGCTCGAAGTTCCAAGTGGTTGATACGAAGGGTGGTCTGTGGAGACCAAGTGCCCTGAGTGGAGAGATCTTGGAGATGAGCCCCCCAACCTGTTTGGGAGGCATCTGTTGTGAGGGTTGCTTGGGGCAACAATGGTTGAAAGGGGGCCCCCAACAACAGATTTTGAGTGGATATCCACCATTGGAGAGACCAAAAGAGACGATTGGAGTTTGCTATTTGGTCTGAGAGAGCTCCTGATGCTTGAGTCCACTGGGTGGATAAAGTCCATTGAGCTGCTCTCATATGTAGGCGAGCATAAGGCACCACATGCACTGTGGAGGCCATGTGGCCTAATAGTTGTAGCATCTCTCTGGCAGTCAAGTGGCTTCTGGACTGAGTCTGAGAGGCTAAGTGCACTAGACGTTGGCAACGGGCCTGAGGTACATAGGCCTTTGCAGTGGTGGTATCCAACCAGGCCCCTATGAACTCCAGGGATTGCGTAGGGGTGAGTTGAGACTTTGGCAGATTGATCACAAGTCCCAGATACTGCAGGATGCGTCTGGTGCGATCCAGGGAAGTCTGAGCCTCGGACTGAGATGGAGCTCGGATGAGCCAGTCGTCCAGGTATGGGAAGACAAAAATTCCCAGGGCGCGTAGAAATGCAGCTACTATTGCCATGCATTTGGTAAATACCCTTGGAGCAGAGGCTAGACCAAAGGGAAGTACTCTGTACTGGAAATGCTTTCCCTGGAACAGAAACCGTAGGAATTTTCTGTGGGATGGATGAGTATATGTGTGTACGCATCCTTGAGATCTAGAGAACAAAGCCAATCCTGACTCTGTAGGTATGGAAGGAGAGTACCTAGAGAAAGCATCTTGAATTTCTCCTTGTATAGAAATTTGTTCAATTCTCTGAGATCCAGAATGGGTCTGTACCCCCCTGTTTTCTTGGGAATGAGAAAATAAGGGGAGTAAAAACCTGATCCCTGTTGAGGAAGAGGAACCTCTTCTATTGCCTTTTGGGCGAGAAGAGTGGTCACCTCCTGACTCAACAGGTCTAGGAGAGATGGGGGAGAATTGAAACTTCTCACCATGGTATGGGGAGGAAGGTTGGAGAAATGTAGTTTGTAGCCCTCTCTGATGATAGAGAGGGTCCATTGTTCTGATGTGATTTGCTCCCATCTGGGAGCAAAATGAGTTAACCTTCCTGGAATGGTGAGAGGTTCTGGTTTTAGAGCCAGAAAGGTTAAGTTCTCTAGATTTAAGTCAAAAACCCTGAGGGGGTTGGGATTGTTGGGCTGTAGCAGCCCCTGCAGGTTTTGCCCTGGCCTGTTTAGGCTGCTGACGCTTAGGAGCAAAGCGAGCTGCAGAAGATTGTTGGCCAGTATTTGTGGCAAATCTGGCCTTCTTGTAGAAAGGCTTTTTGAAAGATTTCTTCTTGACAGGGGTAGAGGTAGACTTAGAAAGTCTATCTAATGCAGCATTTTCTGCATCCATTTGAGTGGCTTTGATTTGCCACTCCTTACCAAACAGATTCTCACCTGTACAGGGCAAATTTCCCAACCCATCTTGGACCCAGGGTTCTAGGTCAGAGGCCTGGAGCCAAGCAATTCTGCGAGCCGCAATGGCAATACCTGAGGCTCTGCTAGCACCCTCAAAGGAGTCAAAGGCTGCTCTGTTGGAGAACTTTGAAATATCTTGGGTATGCTTCAGCAAAAGAAGGAACTCCTCCTTTCTATCCTCTGGGATAAAGGGGAGAAAATGGCGTATCTTTAATGCAATCTCCTTCAGAAACATGCCCATATAGAGGCTGTATGAGTTGATTCTGCCAATAAGCATACTTGCTTGGAAGATTTTTCTTCCAAAAGCATCCAGAGTCCTACATTCTCTTCCTGGGGGAGTAGAAGAGTGTCTTTTAGTACTCTTTATCCTTTTCATAGCTGACTGCACCACGATGGAGTGGTGAGGGAGCTGAGTTTTTTGAAACCCAGGAGAAGGGGGGACACGATACATGGTGTCCAGACGACGAGAATGTGGAGATAGGGTGAGAGGAGTCTCCCATAAGTCCATCATGTATTCTTGAAGAATTTCATGGATGGGCAAGGTGACTGCCTCTTTGGGAACCTTAGAGTATCCTAAAATGTCTAACTTTTTTGCTCTAGGTTCTTTTTCAGAGGATACAGAAATAGAAAGACCTTTAGCTAATTCAATGATGAAGTCTTGAAAGGATAAATCCTCTGGAGGAGACATTCTCCTCTTTGGAGAAGAGGGCTCCGCAGGTAGAGTAAGGGATACTTCAGCAGAGTCATCTGATGAATCAGAATCATCAGAAGACTCAAAGTATCGTCTGTTTGTTTCCAGGGATTGATAAGCGTATCGACCGGTATCGACATCGGGGGTACCCGGAACCGGATCGGTATCGGGAAAAACCCCGGAACCGGGAACCGGAATCGGTATCCTGGTCGATGTGGATGGCCTGGGTACCGGTATCGGTTGTGGTTGTGGTACCGGAACCGGAGTCGGTACCGCAGGGTGCGGTACCGAGGGCGTCGCAGCCTTAATGAAAGCGAAAATGGCCTGCTGCATGGATTGAACTGTATGATCCATGGACGCCACGACTGTCTGGATGTCGGTACCGGATGAATGAGCCGGTACCCCAGAACAGTCTAATAGGTGATCGGTCGAGGCCGTGCCATCGATGTCAACCTGTAACCCCATAGGAGGAGCTTTGGAAGCCGGAGCTTCCCGCCGGGGTTGTTTGGCTGGGGCAGGGTCCTCAGGGTCAAGCCCAGGGGTATCTCGATACTTAGAGGGAGATTTGCCCTTTGAGGACCTGCCAGAGGAATGTTTGGTTACCTGAGATCCATCAGGAGAGGAAGACCTGGAAGATGTCGATGCTGGAGTATCTGTAGAAAACAGCATGTGAAACTTGGCTGCCTGGTTCTGTAAGTCACGTTTAGACATCAAAGAACAGGATGGGCAATCCGGAATGGAATGGTCAGGCCCCAAACATTTAAGACACCATTCATGGGTGTCTGTGACTGAAATAGTACCACTGCACTTGGTGCATTTTTTAAACCCAGAGGCTTGTTTCTCCATGAGGGAGAATTTGTGAAGGCCTAAAGGCCTCACAGAACAAACACACCAAGTGAGGAAAAAAAGAAGATTTTTTTTTTTTTAGAAATAAAGGAAAAAGACCGGCGGTACCGGTCTGGAATCGGGGAAGGCAGACACGCGGCAAAAGAAATAAATTAAAATAACAACTTCTTCAGCGGTGACAGGAACACGACCTGCTGGCTCCGCGGAAAAAGAAGAACTGAGGAGAGTTGGTCAGGAAGGCGGGAAGGCAGCGCGCTTGCTCAGTGGGAGGCCCCAAAAGCTTTCCTTCTGGGAAGCTGGGGAGCTTTCCCGCGCAGGCTCCGTCGGTACCGACGTACCCATATGTGAGGACTTATTCCTGCTTGTTCCTGGAAATCACTTCAGTCATGGGTAACATCCCTACATCTTCCTCAGTAAAGACCGAAGCAAAGAATTCATTCAGTCTCTCTGCTATAGCCTTGTCCCCTCTTACTGCCCCTTTTACCCCTCTTACTGCCCCTTTTACCCCTCTATCATCTAATAGTCCAACTGACTCTTTCACAGGTTTTTTGCTACAGGACTCCCTCTCCAAGCAGTAGTGCACAGCAAAGGTATTTGCTGAAGACCAGGTTGCAGCCTGGCAGATGTCCGACAGTGGCACTGAGCACAGCGAAACCACCGAAGCTGCCTTGGATGGTGACTCTCTGACCAAACGGAGCGCCCGCCTTCTCCTGGGCGAAGGCACTGAGGTCCGCCACTCAGATGGAGAGGGTGTGTTTGGTGACTGCCTGAGCCAGGCGATTGTGATCGTAGGCAACAAAGAGCCGACCAGACTTGCAGTGAACCTGGGTGCGCTGGAGGTAGAAGGCAAGAGCCCTCTTGTAGTCGAGTATATGTAACACTGCCAAGGCCTGGTTGGTTTGAGGCCTCGGGAAGAAGGTTGGTAAGACTATCTCCTGATTTAGATGGAAATCCGAGACAACCTTTGGTAGGAACTTGGGGTGGGTGCGGAAGACCACCCTGTTCCCATAGAACTGGATGCAGGGAGTCTCAGCCATGAGGGCCTGAAGTTCGCTGACTTGGTGAGCCGAAGTCAATGCCACCAGGAAGAACACCTTCCAGGAGAGGTGCCGAAGTGAGCACGTCGCCATTGACTCGAAGGGTGATTGTGTAAGCTGCATGAGCACCACGTTGAGGTCCCACTCCGCCGGAGGAGACCAGAGAGAAACATAGAAACATGACGACAGAAAAAGACCACATGGCCTATCTAGTCTGTCCTTCCATATCAACAACTACAACAGTCCCCTTTTTTCCTTTAGAGATCCTCTGTTTGTCCCATGCTTTTTTGAATTCAGTTACTGTCCTCATCTCTACCACATCCACTGGGAGACTATTCCACGGATACACCACTCTTTCCTTAAATAAATATTTCGGCAAATCATTCCTGAATCTATCCCCCTTCACCCTCATCCAATGTCCCCTCGTAGCAGAACTTGCTATCAATTGAAATAGGCTCTCCCCCTGAACATTTATGCTACAGAGGTATTTAAACATCTCAATCATATCACCTCTATCCCGCCTTTCCTCTAAGGTGTACATATTAAGATCCTTAAGTCTGTCACTAACCATTTTAGTAGCCACCCTCTGCAGTGACTCCATCCTGTTCACATCCTTTTGAAGGTGCGGTCTCCAGAATTGCACACTATACTCCAAATGAGGTCGCACCAAAGACTTATACAGAGGCACTATCTCGTCCTTTTTTCTGCTAGCCATTCCTCTCCGTATGCTCTCAAGCATCCTTCTAGCTTTGCCGTCGCCTTTTCTACCTGTTTAGCTACTTTAAGATCACCAGACACAACCATGCCTAGGTCCTGCTCTTCTTTAGTGGACAAAAGTACTTCACCCCCTATACTATATTGCTTCCTTGTTTTGCTGCAGCCCAAATGCATGACCTTACAATTTTTAACATTAAATCCCAGCTGCTAGATTCTAGACCATTCTTCAAGCTTAGCTAGATCCCTCCTCATGTTTTCTACACCTTCCTGGGTGTCTACTCTATTGCCGATTTTGGTTTTTATTTATTTATTTAACGCTCTTATATACCGCACTTTTTATCATCAGCGCGGTTTATAGTAAACATAAAGTACTCACAGATAGCAACAGGCTGTCGTGAGTTTACATGTAACAGGAAGTCCAACAGGATACAGCATAGGGGAAAACTTTGTAAATAAAATTATTTAACTATATACAACGGTATTCTTCTTGTTATACAGAGAGTGAATAGAGCATTTCAACATTGGTTTGTAATGGGGTTCAGGAAGAGTTGGGAACAGGTATTAAGAGAAGTATGAAAGGAAAAGGTGGTGTTTTATGGCTTTTCTAAATTGTTTGAGGTCTTTAATTTCTCTTATGGTGGGTGGAAGATCATTCCAACATTTGGGGGCGAAGTAAGCGAATGCTCTTGCTGTGGTTGAGTGTGTACAATTTGTAAAGTCAGTCGGGATGATTAGAGTATTAGCTGCAACTGATCTTCTAGATCTAGTGTTAGGGGTGTGTGTGATGAGTGTGGAGATTGCTAGGGGAGCTAAGTTATTAATGGCTTTGAATGTCATAAGTAATGCTTTGTATGTAGTCCTGCAGGATATTGGGAGCCAGTGTAAATCCTTTAAGGTGGGGGTTATGTGGTCGTTCCTTGATGCACCATTGAGGATGCGGGCAGCAGCGTTCATCGCTAATTGCAGCGTGATTAGTGTGCTTTTTGGGAGGCCGTGTAGAACTATGTTTGCATAGTCAAAGTGTGGAATGACTATGGCTTGAAAGATGGTGCGGAAGTTGTCAGGGTCGAGCATGTTTTTGAGGTTTCGGAGGGTTCTGATTTTGAAACAGACGGTTTTCACTGTGCGGTTTATGTGTTCTTTGAAGTCCAGTCAGTGATCAAGGGTTACGCCTAGGTATTTTATGGTGGATTTAATCGGAAGCTCTGCGTCCCGTACTTTTAGAGTAGTCGGAGGTGAAAATTCTTTATTCTTCGTGATGATTAGGGCTTCTGTTTTTTATTCTGTGTGAGAAGCCAGTCTGTGATTGCATCAAAACACTCTGTTAGGACTTCTGAGGGGGAGTGGCTTACCTAAAATGGCGGCGTGAGCGTTTTCCTCGTGAGTATGCCTAAGCGAAAAGGCCGGCCCAAGGCTCTCCCCATGGAGTCTGAGCCTGCCAAATCTGTTGGTCCGATGGATCGATATGTGCAGTTGACGGAGCAGGAGAAAGGGGAGATTCGAGCGGGCGCTGTAGCTCCGGTTGAGGTGGATCCGGAACTACTTGCCCTGGAAGTGTCTCTCTCCCCGGAAGATCGAGTTGTTCCACCTCCTTGTGTCAGCACTCCAGAGACCCCTCCCGTGCGAGGAAAGGCGGATCCACCGAGAAGTGGGGAACCGGCCTCTCGGGTGCAGGCTCCACTCGAGGAGAGTCCTGGAGTCCAGTCCTCAGTCGTGAGGCCTGTGAAGGAGGTTGAGGAAGTAGCTGGTCACCGAGCTGTGGGAGCAGACGTGCAGGAATTCCCTTTGCTGGAGGATTTTCTAAAGGCACTCTTTTGAAACGCCCGAAGGTGATTTCCCTAGAGTCGATTTGGGAGGTATTTCTTCAGTTATCTTCTGCTATGTGTCAGCATGTGGAATTGGAAACATCGCGTCTGGAAAAGTTGGAGTCCTTCTCTGGTGGGATGCAGGCTGAACTTGCTGATCTCCGTGGGAAGTTTCAGGCTGGAGAACAGAAAGTGACTCAGGTTTCTGTAGTGTCTGACTCTATCATTAAGGATAATATAGCTATGAGAATGAAATTGGAAAATTTGGAAAATGTTGTGAGGGCGTCTAATATCCGGTTGTTAAAATTTTCCTGTGGTTGTGGGGGTTTCTCCTGTTGAATTGTTTAAACAATATATGCATGAGACCTTAGGAGTACCGTCTGACTTAACTCCTCCGGTTGTGAAAGCTTACTTTCTGCCTATGGGTAAAAAAGAGGGTAAAAAATTTGAAGGTTCCTTAGAAATGGATATATTAAATGTATCTGCCTTGTTGCAATCACCTAAAGAGGCAGAATTAAAAGTTTCTACTTTGTTGGTGACCTTTGCTTTACCATCAGATAGGGATTGGATTTTGAAGTTGTACTTTAAGAAGCGTTCAGTATTATTTAAAGGTAGAAAGATTGCTATGTTCCCTGATGTCTCTAGAGAGACCCAGAAAAGGCGTCGAGCTTTTTTGCTATTAAGACTGGCCATTGTTCAGATGGGTGCCTTATTTCTACTTCGTTTTCCCTGTAAATGTATAATTTACTTTAATGAACATAAATATTTGTTTTTTCAACCAGAGGAATTATCTGCATTTGTAAGCTCTCATACTGTGATATCACCTTCTCAGTGATTAGTCTCAATTGTTAAGATGCTTCGTCGTCCGCCCTCATTTTGGTATTAAATGATCTCCTGTTTTCCTATATTAATGAGTGGGAGGACTCACCTGTCCTCTTATCTTTATACTTCCTATCCCCCAATGATTTGTGGACTAATCATACTCTTGTACGTTCTTTTAGTGGTAATATTGTTATTAGTATATAAAGTTCTGTTGTACAAGTTGTTATTTCTGTACAAGCGTTTTGCTTGATTATTATTGTAAAATTGCATAAATACAAAATAAAAAAAAATAAAAAACCCCACTCTGTTAGTACTGTATAATCAGGCTGAGTAAGGTTGATTGGTGTGAAAATCAGGACGTCATCTGCATAGATTAGAGAGGATACTCCAAATGAACGGGTGATCTCACATATCGGCTGCATATAGATATTAAAGAGTAGCGCCGAGAGGGAGGATCCTTGAGGGACGCCTTGTTTCAACTGGAAAGGTTGTGAAGTGTTTGATTCCATTCGAACATGTTGCCAGCGCTCTTCGAGATAAGATTTGCACCAGTCCCATGCTAATCCCTGGATGCCCTTGCATTGGAGTCGGGTTAGGAGTTTGTTATGGTCAACAGAATCAAACGCTGCAGAGATGTCAAGGAATATTAGTGCAAAGCCTTTTTGGATATTGTCGGTTCCACAGATGAGGGTGTTGATTAATGAGGTCAGCAATGATTCAACTCCGTGGGCTTCTCTGAATCCATGTTGACTGGGGTCTAGGAGTGATGTGGTGTCTATATGTTGTTGGATCTGAATCTGTGTCACCTTCTCTATTATCTTGGATAGCAGGGGGATGCTGGAGATTGGACGGTAAGATTCTTCTTTTGTTGGGTCTAGCTGGTTGTTTTTTAGAAGAGGTCTTATGGAGGTCTGCTTAAGAGCTGATGGGAAGATTCCTGTCGTGAATGATTTATGATTTCGGATATGAATGGGCTGAGCTCATGTCTCAATGCTTTTATCCAGTGTGCTGGACATGGATCTTTGGATGCAGTGGTTGTATTTATTCTGGTAATGATATCTTGGACGTGCTTTATTGAGGGGGATGCGAGCTTGATGAGTGGGCTCTCATGTAAGAACATTTGGGTAATAGTTGGGGGTGAGGTTGTTGAGGTTTTGATGGCTTTGGCTTGGATGTAGTCGGCGTACCTTTGGGGGTTTCATCCGCAAAAAGGTAAACCTTACCCGACAGCCCTTCTGCTATATCACCAACAAAGAAGTTAAAAAGAATCGGATGTGAGGCATGGAAAGTAAGAGGCCTCACATGAAGCAGGAGACCAAGGGCTGCTCCGAGAGGGGTTTCCCCTTGACGGGGAGGTGGTATGCTGAAATGACGCTCAGGTGTACCCTGACTGAATTGGTTTTCAACCCTGCTTTCGAGAGGTGGAGGAGATACTGAAGAACCCACCAGGTAGAGCAGGAGAATGGGTCGATCTGGAGCTCGGAGAACTAGACCGAGAAGCATCACCACTTAAAGGCATATGCCGTCTCATCGAGTCCTTCCTCGATGCGAGGAGAAACTCCTCCCCTCATGTTGCTTCATTGGCTTTCCATCCGTCTCCGTATCCAATTTAAACTTCTCCTCCTGACCTATAAATGTATTCACTCTTCTGCCCCCCAGTACCTTTCATCTCTCATCTCTCCTTACACCCCCTCTCGGTTGCTTAGCTCTTCTAATAGTGTGACCCCCTATTAATGCCCCCAGTGAAGGCATGTAGGGCTTAAGGGGTTTGTTTCCTTCTTGAACAGGTATTCCACTATTTCCTGAGGCAAAGCCTTGTGGGAAATGTAGTTCTCTTTTACCATCCAATAAAGGGTAGTGTGACTCAAAAGTGATCAAAGCAACAAGGATTTATTCCCCTCCCGTGGTGGATTTCAACAAGGAAAAATAAGGTACAAAAACCAGGTGCTTCTGGCAGAAGGACAAAATAAAACTTTCAAACTCAAACAGCTTACTTCAGCACAAAAACATGGCTTCCAGCAATCAAGGTAAACAGTTCTGTTTTCTTCACAGCTTTGTACTTTTAAATCCCAACAATTCTGTATTTCTCTTCAAAGCATTAATTCAACGCAGGGATAATATATCATTAGATAATGTAATTGTACAGTCCATCAATTCCTCCGGAGTATTTACAAACTCTGGCTCTGTATCCATTAATTCCTCTTGTGAGGCAGGAAATGTTTGCAACGTTAAATCTTGTGCCACGCCTTTCCTCACTGCTTTAGGCTTCTGGCTATACTCTTGAATCAGGTACTGTTTTAAACAAGCATTCTCATCACAGTCATTTTCCTCACAGCCCCAACCCTCCGGGTAGATAAAATCACAGTGATTATTAAAACCCCAGCCTTTAGGCTTACCTCTAAACCTGGCTGAACAAGGTTTACTCTGAGACGTGGGAATGGCTGTAGGTTCCAAACCTGACTTGTGCACAGAAAGTTTAAACTGCCTTCCTGGCTTTCTCTCCTTTCTGTAATCCTCAGGATACTGCAGATAACCTGGTCTGCTTCTGTTGTATCTTTCTCTTGGAGACTCTGTCCTCTCTCTGACTGGAAGCTTGGTTCCTCCCTTCCACGGAGACTCTGTCCTTCTCCTCCCTGGGATAACCTTGCTTGCTCCGTTCTCCTCGATACCTTCAAAACCTTTGATATCTTCCTCCACTCCTTCCATTTCCTCTACTGGGACCTCTTTATGAGTCTGAATTCTAGGGTAGTGCTTAACTCCACCCCCTAACAGGTGTTCTGAATTAGCTCGTGGCTCCCTATCTAATTGGCAGCACGGGTGTGTTTCTTTCCTTTGTGCTTGGTTTCCATGGCCACCATTAGCCATGTGCTTTTGTTTATGCCTCAGCACTGCTCCTGTTTCCTGCTTTTTAGCTCTTTCTGAAGGGCTGGAAGGACCCACTATGTCACAATAGTCTTCGTTTATCTGTGCCCTTTACTTGTACTGCCAATTCCAGACTTCGCTCCTTCCAACTGACAGCACCCTTTGCTTGGAATAGTCTTCTTAACTCTGTGCGCCAGGCGTCCTCCCCGGCCATTTTCAAGTCCAGACTAAAATCCTATCTCTTCACTATTGCTTTCCGCTCCTGTCTTACCCTATCTTGATCTGCTATCAACATTTGCTTACTTTGTCCTGTAAATTTTTGTTATTTGTATTATGTAACTTATTTTGTTTTCTGTCTTATTAGACTGTGAGCTCGTATGAGCAGGGACTGTTTCTCTTCTATGTTTGTACAGCGCTTCGTATGTTGCGGCGCTTTATAAGTCTTTATTTATTTATTTATTTAAAAGGATTTATTTAATAATAATAATAATAATAATAATAATGAGACCCATTCAGCTGCCAGGCTGTAAGGGACAGTGAGGCCAGGTACGGGTGGAGCACCCGACCCTCCTCCTGCGTTAACAGGTCTGGGGCACAGCCCAGGGGGAATGGAGGCTCGGACGAGAGCCGGAGCAGAAGCAGAAAACAAAGCTGTCGAGGCCACAAAGGAGCCACGAGGATCACTGAAGGTGGGTCCCACTGACCCTGGGGGAGGGTCCTCGCAATGAGAGGAGTGGGAGGGAAAGCGTAAAGAAACCCGGAGGTCAAGCTTAAGAGGAATGCATCCGGGGCCACCCTGCTCATATGCGGAACTGGGCCGTAGAAGCAGGGAAGCTGCGCGTTCACCGGGCTGGCTAACAGGTCCATGGATGGGGTCCCCCACTGAGGGAATAAGAGGTCGGCGACCTTAGGATCCAGGCGCCACTTGTGTGAGCAGAGGATCCTGCTGAGTTTGTCCATGAGGACATTCTCCTGGCCTGGGAGGTAGACCGCTCCTAGGGTCATCCCCCGGCGAAACGCAAAGGAAGACAGCCTCCCGGCAGAGGCGGCGGGATCCTGTTCCCCTTTCCTTGTTTATATAGAACATGGCTACCTGGTTGTTGGTCTGCACGAGCACCGACTTCCCCTTCAGACAACCCTCGAAGGCCCTCAGGGCCCATCGGACCGCCCGAAGCTCGAGCAGGTTGATCTGCTGCTGAGACTCCTCAAGTGGGCACTGCCCCTGGGTGCACAACGCGCCGCAGTGGGCTCTCCAACCCAGGAGGGAAGCATCTGTCATCAGGAAGAGCTCATGCTGCGGGGTCTGGAAAGGCATTCCCCGAAGGAGGCTTTGGGGATTCCGCCACCATCTAGGCATTTGTGGAGACTGCAGGAGACCCGGATAGGGCTTCTGAGGTGGCCGGAAGCCTGGCTCCATTGTGCTCTGAAGCACCACTGGGCTGTCTGCATGTGCATGTGGGCATGGGGGACCACATGGACAGTGGAGGAAATGTTTCCTAGGAGGCGCAGTATGGCCCGTGCCGTAATCCAAGCCTTGCTCTGGACGTGGGCCGCCATGGCCTGGAGGCAGTCTGCACGGTCCGCAGACAGGAAGGTGGTCACTCGCTCTGTGTCGAGGTGTGCGCCGATGAACTCCAAGGTCTGCACTGGTTCAAGGTGGGACTTGGGGTAGTTGACCAAGAAGACGAGGTGTTTGAGGAGAAGGATTGTGCGTGATGCCGCCAGGTGGACTTCGCCGGCCAAGGTCCCCGTGACGAGCCAGTCATCGAGGTAGGGGAAGACGGATAAGCCCTGCCGCCTGAAGGAGGCAGCAGCCACGGAGAGGCACTTTGTGAAAACCCGCGGTGCAGACGCAAACCCAAATGGGAGCATCCTGTATTGGCAGTGCTCCCCCTGCACCCTGAAGCGCAGGTATTGCCTGTGTTGGGGGTTGACTAGAATGTGGACGTAAGCGTCCTTGAGATCAAAGGAGCATAGCCAATTGTCCTACTGAAGGAAGGGCAGCAGGACGCCAAGCGATAACATTTTGAACTTCTCCTGCCCTAGAAACTTGTTTAGGTTCCGGAGTTGAGGATGAGGCCTAGGCCCCCTGTCTTTTTTGGAACGAGGAAGTAGCGGGAGTAGATCCCATGGCCTTGAAGGTGCAATGATAAATTCTTGACTGCCCGCTGGGCGAGGAGGTTGAATAGCTCCCGCTGCAAGTAAGCCTGGTGCAAGGGGAGCCGAGTAGGCTCCGCTAAGGAGAAGGGAGGAGGGAGCCAGTCCAGATGAAGACGATATCTGTCTCAGACCACCCAGAGGACCCAGGTCCCCATCACTACACATTCAAACAAAACTTAAAAACCCACCTCTTCTCCCTGGCTTTTGACCTTCCCTCCCCTTTTGTCTGATCCTGTCCCCCTATGTATAGTCCTGTATGTCTCTTCTCTGACTGTCCTATCAACAATTGTAATTTTTCTTTTCCCTTTCTGGCCTTGTGCCTACCTCTAGCTGTTTGTAAATTGTGAACTGCTTTGATTGCTAAGGAAGGGCGGTATATCAAATAAATAATCATAACCATAGGTGTCTGACATGGTCGACGCCCACTGCGGGGCGAAAAGAGACAGGAGTCCTCCCCACCAGAGGAGGCACTGCCGGGGGCGAGAGGCTATGCTGTCGGCGTCAAAATCCCTGAGCGAGCTGGGTTGTCGTCGGTGGTTGGACCTTGGGTCCTTTAGGCTTGCGGTGGCCATGCGCTCCTCCCTTCCACTGCGTGCCAGAAACCGGTGCAGAGACGGGCGGGAAGGGCGAGTATCCCCGATAGGGGAGCCCCTTTCTTTGGAAGAATGGCTTCTTGGCGGGCTGCTTCTTCCGAGGGAGAGAAGAGGTCTTATGCGAGAGGCAGGTCTGAGTCACGAAATCCGTTTCTATCTCAGCGGCCTTATCCTCCATGGGCTTACCAAACAGCTGTTCGCCAAGGACTAGAAAAGGGGACTGTTACTTGTGGAGAGAGATCTGCAATTGTGAGTATATACTTCTGGGAATTTTCTGAAAGGAACTCTTTCTATTAAAAGCTAATTAATCTGTAAACCCACTATTTTCTGTTAAATCAGTCAGGGCCTAGTAGCAGCAGTTTAAGTTTAAATTTAAAACACAGAAGAGAACTTTCTGGTTACATTTCATACCCAGCAGAGAGCTTATAGTTTAAATTTAATAGTAACTCAGGGCCTAGTATCAGCAAAGTACTTTTAGTTTAAATTTAAAACACAGAAGAGAGCTTTCTGGTTAAATTTGGAACCCGGCAGAGAGCTTGTAGTTTAAATTTAATAGTCATTCAGGACCTAGCATCAGCAAATTTATTTATTTATTTAACTGTATTTATATCCCGCTTTTCACCGGGTCAAAGCGGCGTAACATTAAAAATGGGGGGGGGGGGGGACAATAATCAAATTCTGGGGTTGGGGCTATCACCGGGTGGCCAACATTGATGATTTCAACAAATATTTGGGTGCATACGGAGAGGAATGGCTAGCAGAAAAAAGGAGGTGATAGTGCCTCTGTATAAGTCTTTGGTGCGACCTCATTTGGAGTATAGTGTGCAATTCTGGAGACCGCACCTTCAAAAGGATATAAACAGGATGGAGTCGGTACAGAGGGTGGCTACTAAAATGGTTAGTGGTCTTCATTATAAAGCATATGAGGACAAACTTAAGGATCTTAATATGTACACATTAGAGGAAAGGCGGGATAGAGGTGATATGATTGAGATGTTTAAATACCTCTGTGGCATAAATGTACAGGGGCAGAGCCTCTTTCAATTGAAAGCAAGTTCTGCTACGAGGGGACATGGGATGAGGGTGAAGGGGGATAGATTCAGGAGTGATATGCAGAAAAGAGTAGTTACTCACCTGTAACAGTTGTTCTCCAGGAGCAGCACGAATCAGTCCTCACATATGGGTGTCATCGGCGCCGATGAAGCCCCAGCGGAGCATTTCCCCAGCTTTTTATGAAAGCCTTTGGGAATGCAGGCACGCATGCGCGGTTCCCTTCCCGCCTAAAGGTGCCATCTTACCTCAGTCAAATGACATAGCTAAGAACAGCACACAAAAATGAAAAAATAAACTATGTACAACTGCAACTCCAAGGGGAGGAGGGAGGGTTGTGAGGACAGATTCCTGCTGCTCCTGGAGAACACCTGTTACAGGTGAGTAACTACTCTTTCTCCAGGACCAAGCAGGAAGTCAGTCCTCACATATGGGTGACTCCCCAGCTCTGGGCTACCGAGGAACCCAGAATGAAACAAGAGAACTCCCTCTAGTCCCAGCTGCAAAGAAAGGCTTTTCAAGGACACAACCTCCACCGGTAGCCCAACAGAAGGCAGGAGTTGCCTAAACCTCAAAGAGATTTTGAGAAGAAGCTTGCTGCGGAAGCAAAAACGCGAAATAAAGACCTTTTCAAGTACATTCGTAGCAAAAAACCTGTGAGAGGGTCAGTTGGTTCATTAGATGATAAAGGGGTTAAAGGAGCACTAAGAGGCGACAAGGCGATAGCGGAGAGACTGAATGAATTCTTTGCTTTGGTCATTACTGAGGAAGATGTAGGGATGTTACCCATGACTGAAGTGGTATTTAAAGGTGCGGAAGAATTGAAGGAAATATCGATACATCGGGAAGATGTATTACAACTATTAGATAAACTGAAGAGTAGCAAATCACCTGGGCCGGATGGTATACATCCAAGGGTGTTGAAAGAACTGAAATATGAGATTGCAGACCTGCTATTAGTAATCTGTGAACTATCATTAAAATCATCTCTAATACCTGAAGATTGGAGGATCGCCAATGTAACACCAATTTTTAAAAAGGGTTCCAGGGGTGATCCGGGAAACTACAGACCGATGAGCCTGACGTCAGTACCGGGAAAAATGGTAGAAACCATCATAAAGAATAAAATTACTCCGCATGTCATGACCTAATGGGAGACAGCCAACATGGCTTTAGACAAGGAAGATCTTGTCTTACTAATCTCTTATGTTTTTTTGAAGGAGTGAATAATCAGGTGGACAAAGGTGAGTCGGTTGATATTGTGTATCTGAACTTTCAGAAAGCCTTTGACAAGGTCCCTCATGAGAGACTTTTGGCAAAACTAAAGAGCCATGGGATACGAGGCAGTGTACTATTGTGGATCAGGAACTGGTTAAAAGATAGAAAGCAGAGGGTAGGGCTAAATGGCCAATTTTCCCAATGGAGAAAGGTGAATAGTGGTGTACCCCAGGGATCTGTGCTGGGTCCGCTGCTTTTTGACATATTCATAAATGACCTGGAAAGTGGAATAACGAGTGAGGTTATCAAATTTGCAGATGACACAAAACTATTTAAAGTTGTTAAAACCCAAGAGGATTGTGGAAAATTGCAAGAGGATCTTGATAAATTGGAAGACTGGGCATCAAAATGGCAGATGAAATTTAATGTGGACAAGTGCAAGGTTATGCACCTAGGGAAGAACAACCCAAACTATGGTTACATGATGCAAGGTTCCACATTAGGAACTACCACCCAGGAAAAAGATTTAGGCGTCATTGTGGATACCATGTTAAAACCCTCGGCCCAGTGTGCAGCAGCGGCCAAGAGAGCAAATAGAATGCTAGGTATGATAAGGAAAGGAATGGAAAATAAAACAAAAGATATTATAATGCCTCTATATCGTTCCATGGTGAGACCGCACCTTGAATATTGTGTGCAATTCTGGTCGCTGTATCTTAAAAAGGATATAGCGATTTTAGAAAAGGTTCAGAGAAGAGAGCGTAGTTACTCACCTGTAACAGGTGTTCTCCAGGAGCAGCAGGAATCAGTCCTCACATATGGGTGACGTCGGCGCCGACGGAGCCCTCGCGGAGCAATTTTCCCCAGCTTTCAAAGAAAGCCTTTGGGAATTGCAGCGCGCATGCGCGGTCCTCTTCCCGCCCAAGGATGCCATCTTGCTCAGTCTGATGACATAGCTAAAAGACAGCAAAAAATTAGCAAAAAAACGAAAGCATAGAACTGCAACTCCAAGGGAAGGAGGGAGGGTTGTGAGGACTGATTCCTGCTGCTCCTGGAGAACACCTGTTACAGGTGAGTAACTACGCTTTCTCCAGGACCAAGCAGGAAGTCAGTCCTCACATATGGGACTCCCAAGCTTAAGGCTACCGGAGACCCTAAGCACAAAAAGGAGCTCCCTCAAGCTCAGCAGCCCAGAAGGAAGGAATCTTCTCTGAATACGTCTCCAACTGGTAGCCCAACATCCGGGATGGAGGGTAGGAGTTGCCTATACCTCGAAGAGGTTACGGAGGACTGCCTGTCCGAAAGCACTGTCCCTGCAGGACTCCCTCTCCAGGCAGTAATGGGCCGCAAAAGTCTGGCTTGAAGACCAAGTAGCGGCCCGGCAGATGTCTGCCAATGGAACAGAGCGGAGGTAAGCCACTGACGTAGCCTTCGCCCGAACACGATGGGCCGTGACTCGACTTTCCAACGAGAGGCCGGCTGCCTCGTAAGCCCAAGCGATACAGTCAGCAATCCAGATGGACAGAGTACGCTTGGAGACAGGGAGCCCCAACTTATTGGGGTCATAAGAGACGAAGAGCTGAACAGCCCTTCTGTGCTCCCGCATACGGTCAAGGTAGAAGGTTAACGCCCTTCTACAGTCCAGGGTATGCAGGACCATTTCAGCTCGGCTGGAGTGTGGCCTGGGAAAGTAGGTCGGAAGCACCACCTCCTGGTTGATGTGAAAAGGGGAAACCACTTTGGGAAGAAACTTAGGGTGAGTCCGTAGGACTACCCGGTTCTTGTAGAACCTAGTGTACGGAGGATCAGACACCAGGGCCTGCAGCTCACTAACGCGTCTAGCAGAAGTGAGGGCCACCAAGAACAATGTTTTCCAAGAAAGAAAACGAAGAGGACAGGTAGCCATAGGTTCAAAAAGCGGACAGGTAATCCGCTGTAAAACCACATTGAGATCCCAGTCCGGGGCTGGTGGGCACAAAGGTGGTTTAAGGAGAAGGAGGCCTCTGAGAAAACGAGCCACCAGAGGGTGGCTGGAAAGAGGTCTGCCATCCACCGGCATGTGATGCGCAGAAAGAGCACTGAGGTGGACCTTGACCGAGTTGGACTTAAGTCCAAGATTGGAGAGGGAAAGCAAGTACTGCAAGACCACTGATGCTGAACAGGAGAAGGGATCTTGAGACTGCTGAGCACACCAGACGGAGAACCGACGCCACTTAAGAGCGTAGGACTTCCGGGTGGAGGGCCGCCTGGAGGCCAAGACGACCTCTTCCACATCTGGAGGCAGGCGGAGGGGAGCAAGGACTACCCTTTCAGCAGCCAGGCCATCAGATGAAGGGACCGGAGGTTGGGGTGCAGGAGAGTCCCCTGATCCTGTGACAGGAGGTCGGGCTGAAACCCCAGAGGAAGAGGGGTGTCCACCGCCAGCTGCATTAGAAGTGGGAACCAAGGTTGTCTCGGCCACCGGGGAGCCACTAGGATCATCGAGGCTTTGTCCCTGAGAACTTTGAAGAGTGTCCGAGACACCAGCGTCATGGGAGGAAAGGCATATAAGAGGCCTGTGGACCATGGAATCAGAAAAGCATCCGCCGCTACTCTGAGAGGATGCGGTTGTCGAGAGCAGAATCTGGGAAGTTGCCGGTTCAGAGGACTGGCAAACAGATCCATGGTGGGGAGGCCCCACTTGAGAAAGATCCGCTGAACCACCATCGGATCCAGCCTCCACTCGTGTGGTTGGAGGATCCTGCTGAGCTTGTCGGCCAGTTAATTTTCTTGACCTGGGAGATAGACAGCTTTGAGGATGATGCCGTGGTGGACGACCCAAGAGCATAGTTTTTGTGCCTCCTGACAGAGAAGGAAGGAGCCTGTTCCGCCTTGTTTGTTCACGTAGAACATTGCAACCTGATTGTCTGTCTGTATCAGCACCGACTGGTGAGAAACCAGGTGAGAGAATGCTTTGAGCGCTAGGGGAATGGCTCTGAGCTCCAGGAAGTTTATCTGCTGAGCAGACTCCCAAGGAGTCCAGAGACCTTGACAATGTGCCTTGGCAATGTGCTCCCCAACCCAGGAGAGAAGCATCGGTCGTCAGGACCTGAGAATGCGGAGGGGGCTGAAAAGTCACTCCTAATACTAGGTTTGGCAGATGAAGCCACCATTGTAGAGAAGAGACCAGCTGGTCGGAGATCTGTACGGAGTCCGCCAGGCTCCCAGTGGCCTGATGCCATTGTGTGCGAAGGCACCATTGAGCAGGTCGCATGTTCAGGCGGGCATTGGGGGTCACATGGACCGTGGAAGCCATATGGCCGAGCAGTCTCAGAAATTGCCTGGCCGAGACCAGGGCATTGCTGTGAAAGTGGCTGGCGAGATCCATGAGCCGCTTGGCCCTGTCCAGAGGGAGGAAGGCCTGCGCCTGAAGAGTGTCCAACCTGGCGCCGATGAATTCGAGATTTTGAGAGGGGAGCAAAGTGGACTTTGCGAAGTTTATGACAAATCCCAAGTGCTGGAGTAGAGTCACAGTGCGATGAGCGGCCTGAGTGGCCTCTTGGGAAGACTGGGCTCTGATGAGCCAGTCGTCCAGGTATGGGAACACAAAAAGGCCTTGAAGTCTTAGATAGGCCGCCACCACTGCCAGGCATTTGGTGAACACCCTGGGGGCGGAGGATAGGCCAAAGGGCAGTACTCTGTACTGGTAATGATTTCCTCCCACAACAAACCTGAGATATTGTCTGTGGTCTGGATGAATAAGGATATGAGTATACGCATCCTTTAGATCCAAGGAGCATAGCCAGTCGCCCTGCTGGAGGTAGGGCAGCAGGATTCCAAGGGTAAGCATTTTGAACTTTTCCTTTGCAAGGAACTTGTTGAGGTTTCGCAAGTCCAGGATGGGTCTGAGGCCTCCTGTTCCTTTTGGTATCAGAAAGTACCTGGAGTAAAAACCCTTGACCCTTCAGGTGGTGGGGCACCGGTTCCACAGCCTGTTCCTGAAGGAGACTTGCTAACTCCTGAAGGAGTAAGTCCCTGTGCAGAGGGAGTCTCGGAGGCTCCCCTGGAAAGTAGGAGGGAGGTACCTGGTGAAAGTGAAGAAGATAGCCCTTCCGAACTATGTGAAGTACCCAGGTATCCATGGTGATGTTGGACCACCTTTGGGCAAAGTGGACCAGCCGGCCTCCTGTGCTGAGAGAAACCAGCTGAGGGGGAGAGGCTATGCTGATGAAGTCAAAAACCCCCACCCTGCTGAGCAGGGGCCGGTGGTGCAGGCTTGGGGGCTTGCTGCCTACGGGACCCATTACCCCGTCCCTTGGCCTGCTTACCCTGTGGGGGAGCTGCTGAGGTCTGATACTGAGGGTAGTATTTATAGGCAGCCGCCTTCCTCGGGTAAAAGGGCTTTTTCCCCGAGCCCTTCTTCTTTTGAGAAGGGGCAGAGGTCTTCCTTGAGAGACGAGTCCTGGTGAGAGTCTCGGTCTCGATCTGTGCAGCCTTCTCATCCATGGGCTTGCCAAAGAGGTTTTCACCTCTGCAGGGGACATCGACCAACTTGTCCTGCACCCATGGCTCGAGGTCGGACGTCTGAAGCCAAGCCTGGCGGCGTCCACCGATGCCGGCTGCGGCTACTCGAGCCGATGCCTCAAAACCATCGTAGGCTGCTCGAGAGATAAACTTTGAGCACTCCCGAATACCAGTTGACAAGGTTTGGAACCTCTGCAAAGGTTCGCCGGAGAGACCAGCAGAGAACCCGGCTATTTCTTTAGCCAGGTCCCGGAGATACATGTCCATGTAGAGCTGGTAGGTCTGGACTCGACAAGCAAGCATAGAGCCCTGGAAACACTTCCTACCGAGGGCATCCAGGCTTCGGGCCTCCCTACCGGGGGGCACCGAGGAGTGCATTTTATGATTCTTAAGTCTATGCATGGCCGATTCCACCACCATGGAATGGTGCGGTAGTTGTGCCTTTTGGAAGCCGGGGCTCTTGCGGACTCGATAAATGGAATCGACCCGCTTGCTTAACACCGGCGACGACGCCGGGCTCTCCCACATGCGGAAGAGAAGTCGTTCCAGCATCGGAGGAACCGGTACAATAAAGGCCTCCTTCGGGGGAGAGTCATATTGGAGGGCATAGAGTTCTTCGACTCGAGGCTCCTCCTCGGGATCCGCGGGGAAGGCCAAGGCCTTGGCCATATCCCGCATGAAGTCCGAGAACCGGGTATCCTCCGGGGGGGACCGTCTCCGAGGTTCGGACTCGGGGGAGTCCGATGGGACACACCGAGTCCGAAAGGAACCAGGTGACTCTTCGTCCTCAGATTCCCAGGCCGACTCCTCGGAGGAGGAGTCGAGCGGCTCCGGTCGGGCGGGCATCGATGCCATCCGCCCCGATGCCGAGGTAGTCGGCGTCGACGACCTCGGTCCCGAACGGGAGGCCGAAGAAGACCGCGACCGAGGATCGACTCGAGCCCTCGTGGACTCGAGGATCGGCTCGGTCTCCGGGGTCGACTTGGAAGTCGACGTCCCGGCGGTCAGGGCAGAAGCACCGGCGAGGCCAGCGATCAATGCCCGCTGCTGGTCCATGAAGGCAGTCAGACTGCTCTCCAAGGCCGTCAACCTGAGTCCGAGCTCAGGAGACCCAGCAGCCCCCGACTCGGGCCCCGACGTCGGCTCCTTCGGAGGCGAGTCTATGAGGACAACAGTACTCACATGAGCGGGCAAGTCCATCTCGAGACGAGGATGTTTGGAAGGTCTCTCCACCTCCGAGGACCCGGGACGGGAATCGGGGCTATGCGACCTGGCCCTCGAGGAACCAGGAGCGTCCACTGATACCGCCCTCGCGGGTTTCTTCTTCCGATGATGTTCCTGGGTAGGAGACCCCCTTTCAGAGGAACTTCGACGATGCTCAGGACCAGAGTCCCGAGACGTCGAAGCCTCTGACTAGGTCCGAGCCCGGCCGGAGTCAGAGAAGATACGTTCCCGCTGATGCTGCCGACTCCTCAACGCTTTTGAGGACATTTTGCCACACGGACCACAGATCATCGGGTCATGATCGGGTCCGAGGCAGCGGAGGCAGAAGTCGTGTGTGTCTGTAAGAGACATGAGTTTCTTACAAAGGTCACACTTTTTAAACCCGCTGGCAGCTATCGGGGGAAAAAGGGCCCCTGCGAGGTCGAAAGACTGGGCTGCCAGTGAAAAAGTAAAAAGGCGCGAAATCTGTCACGAAGGACAAAAAAACAAAAAATAAAGAATGGACTTGCAACCGGCGTCGCGGGTCCGGGCGGGAAAAGAACCGGCGTCGAAACCGAGAGAAAAAAGAGAAATAAATCAACTTTTCTGCGGGGATTCACAAACAACGTCTGTAGGGCTCCGCGGAAAAAAGAAGACTGAGCAAGATGGCACCCTTGGGCGGGAACATAAGAACATAACAAATGCCATACTGGGTCAGACCGAGGTCCATCAAGCCCAGTATCCTGTTTCCAACAGTGGCCAATCTAGGTCATACGTACCTAGCAGTTTCCCCAAAAGACACAGGTTCTGCAGTGCTTGTACTAGGTCAAGCATTGATATCCTGGGTCCCTTTTTAATAGTGGTTTATGGACCTTTCCTCCAGGAACTTGTCCAAACCTTTTTTAAACCCAGCTATAATAACAGCCCTTACTACATCCTCCGGTAACAGATTCCAGAGTTTGATTACACGTTGAGTGAAGAAATATTTTCTCTTATTTGTCTTAAATAGTTTACCCTGTAGCTTCATTACATGTCCCCTAGTCCTTCTATATTCTGATAGCGTAAACAATTGATCCACGTTTATCCGTTCCACTCCATTCATTAATTTATACACCTCTATCATATCTCCCCTCAGCCGTCTCTTTTCCAGGTTAAAGAGCCCTAACCTTTTTAGCCTCTCTTCATAGGAGTAGCCTTCCATCCCCTTCACCAATTTGGTGGCTCTTCTCTGTACTTTTTCTAATAACTCTATGTCCTTTTTAAGATACGGTGACCAGAATTGCACACAATATTCAAGGTGCGGTCGTACCATGGAGCGATACAGAGGCATTATAATATCCTTTGTTTTATTCTCCATCCCTTTCCTTATGATACCTAGCATTCTATTTGCTTTCTTGGCCGCCGCTGCACACTGGGCGGAGTGTTTTAACATGTTATCCACGATGACTCCTAAATCTTTTTCCTGGGTGGTGGTTTCTAATGTGGAGCCTTGCATCGTGTAACTATAGTGTGGGTTGTTCTTTCCTAGGTGCATAACTTTGTACTTGTCCACATTAAATTTCATCTGCCATTTGGATGCCCAGTCTTCCAATTTATCCAGATCCTCCTGCAGTTTTCCACAATCCTCTTGGGTTTTAACAACTTTAAACAGTTTTGTGTCATCTGCAAATTTGATAACCTCACTAGTTATTCCCTTTTCCAGGTCATTTATGAATATGTCAAAAAGTAGCGGACCCAGTACAGATCCCTGGGGTACTCCACTATTCACCTTTTTCCATTGGGAATATTGGCCATTTAGCCCTACCCTCTGCTTTCTATCTTTTAACCAGTTCCCGATCCACAATAGTACACTGCCTCCTATCCCATGACTTTTTAGCTTTGCCAAAAGTCTCTGATGGGGGACCTTGTCAAAAGCTTTCTGAAAGTCCAGATACACTATATCAACCGACTCACCTTTGTCTACCTGTTTATGCACACCTTCAAAAAACAGATCAGATTAGTAAGACAAGATCTTCCTTGTCTAAAGCCATGTTGGCTGTCTCCCATTAGGCCATGACTATCTACATGCTGTGTAATTTTGTTCTTTATGATGGTTTCTACCATTTTCCCTGGTACTGACGTCAGGCTCACCGGTCTGTAATTTCCCGGGTCACCCCTGGAACCCTTTTTAAAAATTGGTGTTACGTTGGCGACCCTCCAATCTTCAGGTATTACAGATGATTTTAATGAAAGTTCACAGATTACCAATAGCAGGTCTGCAATCTCATATTTCAGTTCTTTCAACACTCTGGGATGTATACCATCCGGTCCAGGTGATTTGCTACTATTCAGTTTATCAAATAGTTGTAATATATCTTCCCGGTGTAGCGATATTTCTCTCAATTCCTCTGCAGTATCACCTTTAAATACCACTTCAGTCTTGGGTAACATCCCTACATCTTCCTCAGTAAAGACCGAAGCAAAGAATTCATTCAGTCTCTCTGCTATAGCCTTGTCTCCTCTTACTGCCCCTTTTACCCCTCTATCATCTAACGGTCCAATTGACTCTCTCACAGGCCTTTTGCTACGAATGTACTTGAAAAAGTCTTTATTTCGTGTTTTTGCTTCTGTAGCAAGTTTCTTCTCAAATTCCCGCTTTGCCTGCCTTATCAATGCTTTGCATTTAACTTGCCAGTGCTTGTGCTGTTTCCAGTTTTCATCATTTGGCTCTTTTTTCCATTTCCTGAAGGTTGCTCTTTTGGCAGCAACAGCCTCTCTGACCTCACCTTTAAACCATGCTGGCAGTTTTTTGGACTTTCTTCCACTTTTCTTAATGCGTGGAATACAGCTGGTCTGGGCTTCGAGGATAGTATTTTTAAATAACACCCAAGCTTGCTGTAAGTCTTTAACCTTTGGAACCGCTCCTTTTAGTTTTTTCCGAACTATATTCCTCATTCTATCATAGTCTCCCTTTTGAAAGTTAAAAGGTAGTACTGTAGATTCCTTTACTATCTGTCCTCCACTGATTAAATTAAACATGATCATACTATGATCACTATTGCCAAGTGGTTCCAACACCCTTATTTCTTGCACCAGATCTGGCGTTCCACTAAGGACTAGGTCCAGTATGGCTTCCCCTCTGGTCGGTTCATGAATCAGCTGCTCCAAGAAGCAGTCATTTATTTCATCTAGAAACTTTATCTCTTTAGCTTGTCCTGCTGTGACACTGTCCCAGTCGATACCGGGGTAATTGAAATCACCCATTATTACTACTCTGTTGTGGCTTTTGTTAGCTTCCTTGATTTCTTTGAGCATTTCATCATCCATTTGTTCATTCTGGCCAGGTGGTCGATAGTATACTCCCACTGCCATCACCTTCCCCTTCATAAATGGAATTTCAATCCATAGAGATTCTATAGCAAATTTTGTTCCCTGCAAAACTTTAATCCTTTCTGACTCAATGCCCTCTCTAACATAGAGCGCAACCCCTCCACCAATTTGTTCAGCTCTATCATTACGATATATTTTGTATCCAGGTATCACAGTGTCCCACTGGTTATCCTCCTTCCACCATGTCTCTGAGAGTGCAATCATATCTAACCTCTCATTTAGTGCTATATATTCTAATTCTCCCATCTTATTGTTTAGACTTCTAGCATTGGCATACAAGCATTTTAGAGACTGTATTTTATTAATATTAATCTGGTTATTGGTAGGCATGGGTAATTGGGAATCTTTATGCTCTGTCTGCTCCTTACTCAAGGGCATTTGGGCTACTATACTCCCTTTTGGAACCTCACTGCTTTTGGTAGTATCCTTCAAGGATACCTTTGTCCGAACCATGCGCTCCTGGGTGACTGTCGGCTTTCCCCTATTTTCTAGTTTAAAAGCTTCTCTATCTCTTTATTAAAGGTTAATGCCAGCAGTCTGGTCCCATCCTGATTAAGGTGAAGCCCATCCCTTCGGAAGAGCCCCCCCTTTCCCCAGAATGTTCCCCAGTTCCTAACAAATCCAAAACCCTCATCCTTGCACCATTGTCTCATCCACGCATTGAGACTCCGGAGCTCTGCCTGTCTTTTGGGTCCTGCACGTGGAACAGGAAGCATTTCGGAGAACGCTGTCCTGGAAGTTCTGGATTTCAACTTCCTACCTAAAAGCTTAAATTTAGCCTCCAGAACTTCCCTACCACATTTTCCTATGTCATTGGTACCAACATGTACCAAGACAGCAGACTCCCCCCCAGCACTATCTATGATCCTATCTAGGCGGTGCGTGAGATCTGCTACCTTCGCACCAGGCAGGCATGTTACCAGGCGATCCTCACGTCCACCAGCCACCCAGCTATCTACATTTCTAATGATTGAATCACCAACTATAACAGCTGTCCTGACCCTCCCCTCATGGGGACATGGCCCTGGAGAAACGTCCTCGGTGCGAGAGGGTTTTACATCACCTGGAGGACAGGTCCTAGTTACAGGATCACTTCCTGCCACACCAGGGTGATGCTCTCCTGTCACGTGACCTCTCTCCTCCATGGCAACAGGGATGCTGCCAGACTGGAGGTGGGACTTCAGGACTATATCCCTGTAGGTCTCGTCCATGTACTTCTCTGTCTTTCTTATGTCTTCCAGGTCTGCTACTCTAGCCTCTAGAGCACGGACTCGTTCCCTGAGAGCAAAGAGCTCCCTGCACTTAGTGCATATGTAGGACCTCTCACCAACTGGGAGAAAATCATACATGTGACACTTAATGCAAAAGACCGGAGAACCCCCATCTCGTTGCTGGACCTCTGTCTGCATCTTAGTTTAAAGCTTGTGTTTAGGTCTTTTAAATTCGGTATATAATAAGGATTGGTGTAGATGCTTATACTAATAAAAGTGTATCTAATACCCCTAATACACCCTGTGTACCTGAAGCTCAATTAATCTCAGGTCCTCTGTGTATGACTGATTTGGATTAAGAGCTGCACCTGAGAGCAGCCCCTTTCCTCTAAGATGTGCAAGTACCTATAAAACTACAATTACCCCAGGGGTGGGTGGGTGTTGGGGAGGGAGGGAGGGAGATAAGTCCTATTAAAGAGGGCAGTTACAAGGTACCCTGTCCTGAACCCTCAGCAGGGGGATGGGGGTACCACACAAAGCCCAGTTAGTTGAGAGAGGCAAGGTAAGTACAGCTGAGAAGGCTGAACTAGCACACCACTAAGACAAACAGTTAGACAAACAGTAAATAATTAAATAAACAGCTAAAACTCACAGTAAGATGTCCCAGGAGGCAAATATCCACTCACTAGCAGAGCTCTGTAAAAGTACAGCCCTTCTCTGATCAGAGAAAAGCAAACTAAAACAGACTATGCACACATGGAGAAAACAGGAAGAAGGCTACACAATACCTCAGGGGAGGGGGAGGATTCACTCAGGCAGGCAAGGACAGGAAAAAAGCTTAACAAACAGCAGGTTCTGGGGAGAGAGATTTAATTCAAAATGGCTACCACACAAAGCCCAGTTAGTTGAGAGAGGCAAGGTAAGTACAGCTGAGAAGGCTGAACTAGCACACCACTAAGACAAACAATAAATAATTAAACAAACAGTTAGACAAACAGTAAATAATTAAATAAACAGCTAAAGAGGACCGCGCATGCGTGCTGCAATTCCCAAAGGCTTTCTTTGAAAGCTGGGGAAAATTGCTCCGCGAGGGCTCCGTCGGCGCCGACGTCACCCATATGTGAGGACTGACTTTCTGCTTGGTCCTGGAGAACCACCAAAATGGTAAAGGGGATGGAAGGATACTCCTATGAAGAAAGGCTAAAAAGGTTAGGGATCTTTAACCTGGAAAAGAGACGGCTGAGGGGAGATATGATAGAAGTCTATAAATTAATGAACGGAGTGGAACGGGTAAACGTAGATTGATTGTTTACCTTATCAGAATATAGAAAGACTAGGGGACATGCAATGAAGCTACAGGGTAAACTATTTAAGACTAATAAAAGAAAATATTTTTTCACTCAACGTGTAATGAAACTCTGGAATTTGTTACCGGAGGATGTAGTAAAGGTTGTTAGAGTAGCTGGGTTTAAAAAAGGTTTGGACAAGTTCCTGGAGGAAAGGTCCATAAAGCATTATTAAGAAGGGACGCAGATTATCAATGCTTGAACCAATACAAGCATTGTGGAACCTGTGTCCCTTGGGAAAACTGCTAGGTACATATGACCTAGATTGGCCACTGTTGGAAACAGAATACTGGGCTTGATGGACCTTGGTCTGACCCAGTATGGCATATCTTATGTTCTTATGTTATTCCGGAGTACTGCCTGGCCAAAAGCACTTTCCCTACGGGACTCCCTCTCCAGGCAGTAATGGGCCACAAAAGGCTGGCTTGAAGACCAAGTTGCAGCCTTGCAGATGTCTACCAAGGGCATATAGCGGAGATGAGCCACTGAGGCAGCCATTGCCCTGACACGATGGGCCGTGACCCTATCCTGCAAAGGAAGGTCAGTCGCCTTGTAAGCCCAGGTAATACAGTCAGCCACCCAGATGGACAAGGTACGCTTGGACACAGCCAACCCCAACTTATTGGGGGTCAAAGGATACGAAGAGCTGAGTAGCCCTTCTATGCCCCTGCATACGGTCAAGGTAGAAGGATAAGGCCCTCCTACAGTCCAGGATATGCAGGACTGCTTCAGCCTGGCTTGCATGAGGCCTAGGGAAGAATGTTGGAAGGACCACCTCCTGATTGAGATGAAAAGAGGAGACAACTTTTGGGAGGAACTCTGGGTAAGTCCTGAGGACTACCCTGTTCCTATAAATCCTGGTGTAAGTCCTGTCACAGACCAGGGCCTGAAGCTCACTTACTCGCCTAGCCGAGGTAAGGGCTATCAGGAAGAGTGTCTTCCAGGAGAGGAAGCGGAGTGGACAAGTAGCCATCGGCTCAAAAGGAGGGCGAGTCAGCTGCTGCAAGACCACATTCAACTCCCACTCAGAGGCAGGAGGACGGATGGGAGGCTTGAGCAAAAGTAAGCCCCTGAGAAAGCGGGACACCAAGGGGTGACCAGATAGAGATTGTCCCTCTACCAATGAGTGGTGAGCTGCTAGAGCTGAGAGGTGGACCCGAAAAGAATTGGACTTAAGTCCCTGATTGGATAAGTGCAGTAAGTACTGAAGAACTACTGGCACAGTACAGGAGAAAGGATCCTCTGTACGTAGGTGACACTACACAGAAAACCTCTTCCATTTGAGAGCATAGATTTTCCTAGTGGACTGTTTCCTAGAGGCTAGGACAACCTCCTCAACTTCCTGAGGTAGGCCCCAGGGAGCCAAAACTACCCTTGCAGCCTCCAGGCCATCAAATTGAGGGACTTGAGATTGGGGTGCAGAAGGGAACCCTGGTCCTCTGTGAGAAGGTCGGGTTGCAACCCCAGAGGCAGTGGGGGATCCACCGCCAGTTGAAGCAGAAGAGGAAACCAAGGCTGTCTCGGCCACCTGGGAGCTACCAGCAGGACGGAGGCCTTGTTCTGGAGAATCTTGAATAGGGTTCGGGCCACCAAGGGTGTGGGAGGAAACGCATAGAGGAGGCCCTGAGACCAAGATATCAGAAAAGCATCCGCTGCTGTCCGCAGAGGATGTGGTTGCCTGGAGCAGAACTGTGGCAGTTGCTTGTTGATGGGGCTGGCAAAGAGATCCATCAAAGGGAGACCCCATCTCAGGAAGATCTTCTGAACTACTGAAGGATGTAGCTGCCACTCGTGGGGCTGCAGTATCCTGCTCAATCTGTCCGCCAGGTAGTTGTCCTGGTCAGGAAGGTACACAGCCCTGAGGAGCATGTTGTGCTTGAGGGCAAAAGAACAAAAGTCCTGAGCTTCCCGACAAAGGATCCTGGACCCAGTTCCGCCCTGTTTGTTCACATAAAACATGGCAACTTGGTTGTCTGTCTGAATCAGGACAGACTGTTGAGCCAGGGTAGGAGTGAAAGCTTTGAGTGCTAATCAAATAGCTCTGAGTTCGAGGAGATTGATCTGCTGTGCAGCTTCCCAGGGAGACCAGAGGCCCTGGGTGCACTTGCCCAGACAATGCGCTCCCCAGCCTTGCAGGGAGGCATCTGTTGTCAGCATCTCTGTGTAACCTGGAATCTGAAAGGGCACCCCTTTCAACAGATTGGGTGGGTGTAGCCACCAATTGAGGGAGTGCAGAAATGGTCTGGACACTCTTATCCTGTCTCTGAGGCTGCCTGTGGCCTGTGACCACTGAGACCGAAGGCACCACTGTGCAGGCCTCATATGGAGCCTGGCATTGGGGGTCACATGTACTGTCGAAGCCATGTGGCCTAGAAGCTGCAGGCAGAGTCGGGCGGAGACCAGGGACCTGCTGAGAAACTGACTTGCCAAGGCCATTAAAATTCGGGCTCTGTTTTCTGGCAAGAATGCCTTTGCCAGGAGAGAGTCCAACCTTGCCCCTATGAACTCCAAGTTCTGGGAAGGGAGCAAAGTGGACTTTGCGAAGTTTATGACAAACCCCAGGCGTTGTAGAAGAGCAATGGTCCTGAGGGTGGCTTGATTGGCCTCCTGACCGGTCTGACCCCTGATGAGCCAGTCGTCCAGATAGGGGAAGACAAAGATGCCCTGATTTCTCAGGTAGGCCGCCACCACTGCTAAGCACTTTGTAAAGACTCTGGGGGCGGAGGTGAGGCCGAAAGGCAGCACTCTGTATTGATAATGGTTTCCTCCCACGATGAACCTTAGGTACTTTCTGTGGTCTGGATGAATGAGGATGTGAGTGTACGCATCCTTTAGATCTAAGGAGCATAGCCTATCTCCCTGCTGGAGGTAGGGCAGAAGGGTTCCAAGAGTAAGCATCTTGAACTTTTCTTTCACTAGGAACTTGTTGAGGTTCCTGAGGTCCAGAATGGGACGAAGGCCACCGGTCCTTTTGGGCACCAGGAAATACCTGGAGTAGAATCCGTGACCTTGCAAGTGGGGAGGCACAGGCTCCACCACCCTGTCCACCAACAGACCCTGAAGCTCCTGACGGAGAAGGTCTGTGTGCAGAGGAGGCCTTGGAGGCTCCCATGGAAAATATGGGGGTGGCAGTTGGTGGAAATGGAGGGCATATCCCTTGTGGATTATCTCCAGCACCCAACTGTCCCCGGTAATAAGGGGCCACTGGTGAGCAAAGAGGGCGAGACGACCTCCTGCGCAGGGTTCGGAGAGCAGTGGAGGAGAGGCTATGCTCAAGGAGTCAAAAGCCCCCACCCTGCTGAGTGGTAGCAGGGGCCTGAGGCTTGGGGGTCCTCTGCCTATGGGGCCCATTACCCTGGCCCTTGGCTTGCTGACCCTGGGGGGCAGCTTGGGCAGCCTGATATTGTGGGTACTGTTTGTAGGCAGTGCCCTTCCTCGGGTAAAAGGGCTTTTTACCCGAGCCCTTCTTTTTATGAGAAGGGGCAGAGGTCTTCCTCGAAAGCCTTGTCTGGGTGAGGTGCTCGGTCTCGAGCTGAGCGGCCTTCTCGGTCATGAGCTTGCCAAAAAGGTTTTCACCTCTGCAAGGGACATCGACCAACTTGTCCTGAACCCATGGCTCGAGGTCCGATGACTGCAGCCATGCCTGGCGTCGAGCCGCGATGCCGGCTGCCGCAACTCAGGCCGAAGCCTCGAAGCCATCGTAGGCGGCGCGGGACATGAACTTCGAGCAGTCCCGAATCCCCAAGGACAAGGACTTAAATCTCTGCAAGGGTTCCCCGGAGAGACCAGCAGAGAATCCAGCCAACTCCTTGGCCAGATCCCACAAGTACATGCCCATGTACAGCTGGTAAGACTGGATACGGCAAGCAAGCATCGAGCCCTGAAAACACTTTCTACCAACGCCATCTAGGTTTCGGGCCTCCCTGCCAGGAGGCACCGCGGAGTGCATCTTCTGACTCTTCAGACGATGCATGGCTGATTCCACAACCATGGAATGGTGTGGTAGCTGTGCCTTCTGAAAACCAGGGCTCTTACGGAGCCGATAGATCGAATCGACTCGCTTGCTAAGAACCGGCGCCGAGGCCGGTGCCTCCCACATACGGAAGAGGAGCCATTCCAGCATCGGAGGAATCAGAACAGTAAAGGCCTCCTTCGGAGGAGAGTCATACTGCAGCGCCTGGAGCTCTTCAGCTCGAGGCTCTTCCTCGCGATCCGCAGGAATAGCCAAGGCAGTGGCCATATCCCGGACGAACTACGAGAACCGGGTGTCCTCCGGGAGGGCCTACTCTGGGGCTCAGACTGCAGTGATTCCGAAGGGACGCACCGAGTCTTAAAGGTGTCAGGAGACTCCTCGTCCTCCGTCTCCCAAGCCAACTCATCCGAGGAAGAGTCGGGGTCCGACCCCGCGGGGCCCTGGAGCACCCGCCCCGACGCCGGAAGCACCGGCATCGACGGCCTTGGTCCCGAACGGGAGGTCGAGGGGGACCGCGACCGAGGTCGACTCCGAGCCACGATGGACTCGAGTATCGGCTCGGTCTCCGGGGTCGACTTGGACGTCGATGTCCCGGTGGTCGGGGCAGATGGGCCAGACAGGCTGGCCATCAGTGCCCGCTGCTGCTCCATGAAGGCAGACATTTTGCTCTCCAAGGCTGTCATCCTGAGACTCAGCTCGGGAGATGCAGCAGCCACCGACTCGGGCCCCGGTGGCGCCGGCCCCGACGTCGGCTCCCTGGGAGGAGAGTCCACGAGGAATACGGGGCTTACGTGTCCAGCAGACTCCGGCTCCACACGAGGAACTTTGGCAGGCTTCTCCGGTTCCACAGGCCCGGGGCGACGGTCGGGGGTCTTAGACCTGGCCCTCGAGGAGCCAGGGACCTCTTCCGACAACGCCCTCGCGAGCCGTTTCTTCCTCTTGCGTTCCCGGTCGGGGGACCCCCTGTCCGAGGAGCTGCGACGGCGCTCCGGATTGGAATCCCGAGATGTCGAGGCCTCAGACGAGGTCCGGGCCCGGCCGGAGGCTGACTCCGAGAAAAGCCTTTCCTTTTGCTGCTGGCGACTTCATAGTGCCTTGGAAGACATTTTTCCACAGGCCCCGCACGACTTAGGATCGTGGTCGGGGCCCAGGCACCGAAGGCAGCAGTCTTGTTTGTCGGTGAGAGACATTAGTTTCTTACACCGATCACACTTCTTAAAACCACTGGAAGCCATCGGGGAAAAAAGAGCCCCCGCGAGGTCAAAAGACCGGCCTTCCAGGGAATAAGAGAAAAAAGGGCGCAAACGCCAGCTAAGAAGGGCAAAAACCGAAAAAGAGGAATCGGGCTTGATACCGGTGTACCGAACCCGGCAGGAGGGGAACCGGCGTCGAACCGGTAGAAAGAGAGCAAAAAATCACTGAAAAATCTAATTTTAACCGGGAAAACTGGACACACGTCCGGTGGGCTTCACGGAAAAAAAGAGACTGAGGTAAGATGGCACCTTTAGGCGGGAAGGGAACCGCGCATGCGTGCCTGCATTCCCAAAGGCTTTCATAGAAAGCTGGGGAAATGCTCCGCTGGGGCTTCATCGGCGCCGATGACACCCATATGTGAGGACTGACTTCCTGCTTGGTCCTGGAGAATATTTATTTGAGGACAGTATCTGAATTCAAAAAAGCATGGGACAAACACAGAAGATCTCTAAAGGAAAAAAGGGGACTGTTGTAGTTGTTGATATGGAAGGATAGACTAGATAGGCCATGTGGTCTTTTTCTGTTGTCATATTTCTATGATTCTATGTAAAGTGTACAGGTAAATGGAGCTCACTCTGCGGAGCAGGTTACCAGTGGTGTGCCGCAGAGCTACAGACTATCAGAACCTTATATAGAGGCAACATAGAAACATGATGGCAGAAAAAGATCTTATGGCCCATCTAGTCTGTCCTTCCATATCAACTACTATAGTCCATTTTATTCCCTTTACCCTACTGCTACTGCCCTTGTGCAGTTTCACTCCTTGTTTGTAATATCTTTCTATTACTAATATAATATGAGGGGTCCAAGGCCCTTAGTCTCCTGTTCACCTCCTATGTGTTTCCTTACCATTCCCTAGTTTCAACTTGTTGTATTGTGTGTCTTGACTAGACTCTATGCTGTTATGAGCAGGGACTTTCTCTTACATGCCTCTGTAGAGCTTTGTGCGCCTTGTAGTGCTATACAAATGATAAGTAGTGGTAGTAGTAGTATTCATCCCCAGCAGCTAACAGTAACTCACCAGTCCAGTCAGTTCCAGGAATCCCAGAATCCTTTCATCATCTAGAGAACCTGAAACATACAAGAGGCATTCCTGCAGTGAGAGTGCAGCTGCCAGGAATTACAGGAAGGCATGCATTTTGGGGTCAGTCTTGGTGGTGGGAGAAAGAGAGCTTTGGGATTCAGAGAAGGGGAAGGAAGGACAGAGAACCACAAAGGAAGGAAGTGTGCTGGTGTAGTACTGGTGCTTTGCTGAGATTTGGTAATAGAGCTTATATCAGGGGTCTCAAACTCAAATTGCTTTGAGGGCCGAATGAGGACTTGTAAAGTAACCCGGGGGCCGCATAAGACACGGGCCTCATTTGCATAAATATTTGCATAATGTTGCATAATGAGTGCATGGATAAAGAAAGACTAGAAAATTTCTATACAGTATTACTATAATCCAGTGCCAACCGCCAGGCACATTAGGAACTACTACTAACACTGCCCATTTGGAACCCATAGCAAACCCCCGTATCATAACAGCACTACCAGGACTCACAAAGCACCAGACCCTACCTATCAAAAGGCAACACTGCAAATATTAAATCAATACATTTCAGAGAACAATACATGACCTACTGGGAAAAGAGAACAAGTAGCAATGTCAAATAGGAATTACACAGAATACCTCAGCACTGTAGAAATAAAACTATAAATAATTTCTTGTACCAAAGCACAGACATTAATGATGCACATTTCCCAGAGCTGACATATTCCAGTTAATAAATTCAAAATAAAGAGATATTTTTCTACCTTTTGTGCATTTTTTTTCAGTTGCAATTGCTCCAGCCACTTCTGGTTTCTTCGTGTCTTCTGCTATCTCCATCGTCTGCTGTCCATTTGTCCTTTCTTCTCTCTTCTAGTTTTTTTCCATTCTCTCTCTCTACATCTGCTTTAACATACTAATCTTTCTCCTTTTGCTCTTTCCTCATTCCTATTTCATCCACTCAAATTTTACCCCTCCATCCTCAATCCCCACTTACTCTCCCAATACCTGGCCAATTGTAGATTTGTCTTCTCTTCCAGACAAAATATTTTTCCCCTCTCCATTTCACTTTCCCAGCTCCATCCCATTCTAATCCTCCCCCAACATCAGCTCCCTTCTAGTTCCAGCCCCACCCAGCATCTGCTCCTTTCTAGTCCCTGCATCAGTCCATTTCCAGTCCTATCCTAGCCTCACCATCAGCCCATTTCCAATCCTAGCTCCCTCCCCTCACAGCCCATTTCCATTCCAAGCCCCCCTCCCCATCAGCCATTTGCAGTTCAAGCCCCCCTTCCACTCAGCCCATTTCCAGTCCTAGCAACCCCCCCAGCCCATTACCAGTCCTAGACCCCCCATAGCCCATAACCAGTCCTAACCTCCCCATAGCGCACTTCCAGTCTTACCCCCCCATCACCCCATTTTCAGTCTTACCCCCCCCCCATAGCCCATTACCAGTCCTAGTCCCCCCCATAGCCCACTTGCAGTCGTATCCAACATCACCCCATTTTCAGTCTTACCTCCCCTCATAGGCCATTACCAGTCCTAACCACACAATCAGCCCACCTCCAGTCCTAACCCCCATCACCACATTTTCAGTCCTAGCCCCCACCATAGCCCATTACCAGTCATAACCCCCCCCCTGCCAATAGCCCACTTCCAGTCCTAACCCCCATCTGCCCATTTCCAGTCCTAGCCCCCACCATAGCCCATTACTAGTTATAACCCCCCCAGCCCATTACCAGTCATAACCCCCCCTGCCAATAGCCAACTTCCAGTCCTAACCCCCATCTGCCCATTTCCAGTCCTAGCCCCCACCATAGCCCATTACCAGTCATAACCCCCCACCCCAGCCCATTACCAGTCATAACCCCCCCCTCCCCCCTCTGCCAATAGCCCACTTCCAGTTCAGTCAGCCCCTCCATAGCTCATTACCGGCCAACAAAAAAACCCCCAAAACCCTGGCTTCTGCTGCTGCCGTTGTGGCAGCAGCAGAATCAATTGTCAAATTTAAAAAAAAACTGACTTCTGCTGCTCAAGCAGCTGTCCTGCGGCCCCTTTCCCTCTGCCCGGAGATCCGACTCTGCTCTATCAGCGGCGTGCTTTTCAAGCCGCGACGAGAGTATTCCCCTCTCGCGCGGTTTTTAAATCCGCGCGAGAGGGGAATACTCTCTTCGCGGCTTGAAAAGCACGCCGCTGAGAGCCGAGTCGGATCTACCGGCAGAGGGAAAGGGGCCGCAGGACAGCTGCTTGAGCAGCAGAAGTCAGTTTTTTTTTTTTAATTTGACAATTGATTCTGCTGCTGCCACGGCGGCAACGGCAGCAGCAGAAGCCAGGGTTTTGGGGGATTTTTGGTTTTCCGCCGTCGCGGGCCGCACAAAGTTGTCTCGCGGGCCGCATGCAGCCCGCGGGCCGCGTGTTTGAGACCCCTGGCTTATATAGTAGGATCACCACATAAAGGCACTCAGCAAGATTCCCCATCAGAGATACAGAGCTATTCACCAGTTTTCCTGCTATATGTTAATGCTGCATTCCAGTAATAAACCCTACATGATCTCTCTTTATCACCTGGGGAATCACCAAGTCCAACCAAGTTGCAATAACTTCACAAATATTTTAATTCCTAAATTTAAAAGGGATATTAGGTGATACAACAAACTTTTTTCTATGGGTTATCCCTCATGGACGGCTATTATGAAGGCTTTGTACATTGAGCTAGGAAGCTGATCTGATACAAATATGTTTTGAAAGTCAAGCAGGCACTGGGGCAAAGTGAACTGCAAATTGCTTATAAAAATTAATCCCAAATCCATCTGCCCCACATACCTTCCCAGGTTTCAACTTTTCATAGCTTCCATTACTTAAAGGTAAGTTAATGGGCGTATTTACACAATCCTTCTACCTCTGTGCCAATTTAGGAAACTCTGTATCCTAAGAAAATGTCTCATAGCCTCTGTCTAGTAAAATGTTCTCATAAAAGTAGAAGCTATTTCCTTAGGAAAAGTAACTAGCCTGCTACTCACCTTCACCTGTTGGATAAAGCACAGTTACTTACCTGTAACAGGTGATCTCTGGGAACAGCAGGAATAAGTCTTCACATATGGGTATCGTCGGTACCGATGGAACCTGCGCGGGAACGCTCCCCAGCATCCAGTAAGAAAGCTTATGGGAGCATCCCACAGCGCCTGCGCGCTGCCTTCCCGCCTTTCCCAACCACCTCTCTCCAGTTCGAGTTTTAAAGCTGAGACAAAGAGAGAGAGAGGAAAGGAAAGATAGAGAGATGCAACTCCTAGGGGAGGTGGGTGGGTTGTGAAGACTTATTCCTGCTGTTCCCAGAGATCACCTGTTACAGGTAAGTAACTGTGCTATCTCCAGGAACAAGCAGAAATGAGTCTTCACATATGGGGACTCCCCAGCTGGAGATGCCAGGGAGATCCCCAAGGTTGTGAGTCCCTGAGAAGGGCTCTACCTTCCCCCATGGATCTCGGGCATCCAACCAGGGATGGGGGTAGGAGTTGATTAGGTATGGAACAGGTGTTTGAGAACAGCCTGACCAAACAAGGCATCCCGGCGGGAGTCCTTGTCCAAGCAGTAATGGGCTGTGAAGACCCAGGTGGCCGCTCGACAGATTTGGTCGATGGACACAGAGTTTAGATGAGCCATAGAGGCTGCCATGGCTCTCACATTGTGAGCTGTGACATGGCCCTCCAGAGAAAGGTTCTTACTCTGGTAGGCGAAAGAAATACACTGAGCAATCCAATTTGACAGTGTTCTCTTAGAGACTGGAAGTCCTAAATGAGAGGGATCAAAAGCAACAAAGAGTTGAGAGGACTTTCTATGTTGCCGTGTCCTTTGTAAGTAAAAAGCGAGCGCTCTCTTACAATCCAGGGTATGGAGATTCCTCTCTGCACTTGATGCATGAGGTCCTGGAAAAAATACAGGTAAATACACCTCCTGGTTCAGATGAAAAGGTAAGACCACTTTAGGCATAAAGTGTGGATTGGTCCTGAGGACTACCTTGTCATGATGGAACCTTGTATAAGGAGGATAAGCCACCAAGGCTTACAGCTCACTGATGCGGCGAGCTGAGGTGACTGCAATGAGAAAAATAACCTTCCAGGAAAGGAATTTCAAGGAGGTAGTGGCTAAGGGTTCAAAGGGTGGCTTTATAAGCTGACCAAGAACTAGATTCAAATCCCATGCCACTGGAGGTGGTCTAATGGGAGGTTTAGTTAAAAGAAGGCCTCTCATGAATCTTGCAATAAGAGGATGAGAGGAAATAGGCTGTCCATTGAGAGGCTTGAGGGATGCTGAAATAGCACTCAAATGGACTCTTACTGAATTTGTTTTAAGGCCTGCATGGGATAAATGCAGCAAATACTCTAGTAAAGAATTCAGAGGTATTGCAAGGGGGTTAAGACCCTTCTTTGCACACCAAATGGTAAACCTTTTCCATTTGAAAGCATAGGAACATCTAGTGGAAGGCTTTCTGGAAGCATGAAGGATATCCTTCACCTGCTGAGAAAGATGCAAATCTTCAAGGTTGTGATAAGGAAGCTTATCATAGTTCAGGAAGGAGCTATAATAGAGGTGAATTAGCACTGAACAAGCAACCTGTCTTTGCTGGTAGAAATACTAACAAATAGAATCACGTCACTTTTCTGGGCTTTATGCTATATAGCTACTATTATAATTATAAGCACCAATATTTAACCAAAGACTAACTTCTAATTACCGTACTTCAGCGATCAGGTCTCAGAGTTACACTTGGCTGTATACCGGACCTACTTGTATGGTGCGGTATGATGCCTTTAACTCATCAATGACCTGTTTAAATTGCTCTGTTTTAAACATGCATGAAATGCAAATTTTTATCTTTTTTTTCCTCTTTTCATTTCTCCATTTCCTTTATATAAAATAATAAATGTCTCTATAATTGTTTCTACAGAATTGGCACTCTAAAAATGTTGTTTCTTCAGAATTGGTCGATTTCCTTTTCCCAAATAATGAGATATTTCTTGTCTGAGAAACAGCAGTTCAGCTGAGCTTTGCAAAGCTTACTATCATTTTCAACTGTTACACTTCCCTGTATTAACTGTAGGTTCAGTCAAGCTTTGCAGAGCCTACTTGCATTTTCGGATATTGCACTTCCCTGTGCCAAGCTGTTGTGTCTTTCACTGGTGTTTATTGTAAAATTTCCCAACGCATCTCCTGGGCGCCGTAGCATTTCACGCCTCACGTTTCTTCAGGGGAATATGACTCCTCGATAGTGTCCTTGCGTGTATTCAAATGCGCGGCGTTTTTTCGAATACACGCAAGGACACTATCGAGGAGTCATATTCCCCTGAAGAAACGTGAGGCGTGAAACGCTACGGTGCCCAGGAGATGCGTTGGGTGGCAGAATGCGTGCATTTGTACAGTATAAAGCGCGTTTACCTGGGTAAAAGGGTGGCAGAATGCGTGCATTTGTACGGTATAAAGCGTAGTTACTCACCTGTAACAGGTGTTCTCCAGGAGCAGCAGGAATCAGTCCTCACATATGGGTGACATCGGCGCCGACGGAGCCCTCGCGGAGCAATTTTCCCCAGCTTTCAAAGAAAGCCTTTGGGAATTGCAGCGCGCATGCGCGGTCTCCTTCCCGCCCAAGGGTGCCATCTTAGCCAGTCTGATGACATAGCTAAAAGACAGCATAAAAATTTGCAAAAAAACTTAAGCAGATGATTGCAACTCCAAGGGGAGGAGGGAGGGTTGTGAGGACTGATTCCTGCTGCTCCTGGAGAACACCTGTTACAGGTGAGTAACTACGCTTTCTCCAGGACCAAGCAGGAAGTCAGTCCTCACATATGGGACTCCCAAGCTTAAGGCTACCGGAGACCCTAAGCACAAAAATGAGCTCCCTCTAGCTCAGCGGCACAGAAGGAAGGAATCTTCACTGAATTATTACCCACCGGTAGCCCCCATCCGGGATGGAGGGTAGGAGTTGCTCAAACCTCGAAGAGATTTCGGAGGACTGCCTGTCCGAAAGCACTGTCCCTGCGGGACTCCCTCTCGAGGCAGTAATGGACCACAAAAGTCTGGCTCGAAGACCAAGTAGCGGCCCGGCAGATGTCTGCCAGCAGAACAGAGCGGAGGTAAGCCACTGACGTAGCCTTCGCCCGAACACAATGAGCCGTGACTCGACTTTCTAACGAGAGTCCGGCTGCCCCATAAGCCCAAGCGATACAGTCAGCAACCCAGATGGACAGAGTACGCTTGGAGACCGGGAGCCCCAATTTATTGGGGTCAAAAGACACAAAAAGCTGAGCAGCTTTACGGTGCTCCCGCGTACGGTCAAGGTAGAAGTTCAATGCCCTTCTACAGTCCAGGGTATGCAGGACCATTTCAGCTCGGCTGGAGTGTGGCCTGGGAAAGAAGGTCGGAAGTACCACCTCCTGATTGATGTGAAAAGGGGAGACCACTTTTGGAAGAAACTTTGGGTGAGTCCGTAGGACTACCCTATTTTTGTAGAACCGAGTGTAAGGGGGATCAGACACGAGGGCCTGCAATTCACTTACGCGTCTAGCGGAAGTGAGGGCTATCAGGAATAAAGTTTTCCAAGAAAGAAAACGGAGAGAACAGGTAGCCATAGGTTCAAAAGGCGGACAGGTGATCCGCTGTAAAACCACATTCAGATCCCAGTCAGGTGCTGGCGGGCGCAGAGGTGGTTTAAGTAGAAGGAGACCTCGGAGAAACCTCGCTACGAGAGGGTCGCTGGAAAGAGGTCTGCCGTCCACCGGCACATGATGTGCTGAAAGATCACTGAGGTGAACTTTGACGGAGTTGGACTTAAGTCCCAGATTAGAGAGGTAGAGCAAGTACTGCAAGATCACCGACACCGAGCAGGAGAAGGGATCCTGAGACTGCTGGGCACACCAAGCGGAAAAGCGACGCCATTTAAGGGCGTAGCATTTGCGGGTAGAAGGTCGCCGAGAAGCTAGGACGACCTCCTCCACCTCTGCCGGCAGTAGAAGGGGAGCAAGGACTACCCTTTCAGCAGCCAGGCCATCAGATGTAGAGATCTGAGGTTGGGGTGTAGCAGGGACCCCTGATCCTGTGTTAGGAGATCCGGTTGAAACCCCAGAGGGAACGGATCCTCTACCGCTAATTGCAGCAGGAGTGGAAACCACGGCTGTCTGGGCCAGCGAGGAGCCACCAGGATCATGGAAGCTTTGTCTCGGAGAACCTTGAAAAGAGTTCGAGAGACTAGCGGTATGGGAGGAAAGGCATACAGAAGGCTCTCCGACCATGAGAGCAGAAAAGCATCTGCCGCTACTCGAAGGGGATGCGGCTGACGAGAGCAGAAGCGAGGAAGTTGCCGGTTGAGAGGACTGGCAAAGAGATCCATCGTGGGGAGTCCCCACTTCAGAAAAAGTTTCTGAACTACCAAGGGATCCAGGCGCCACTCGTGCGGCTGGAGGATCCTGCTGAGTTTGTCCGCCAGGCAATTTTCTTGGCCTGGGAGATAAACTGCCTTGAGAAGAATGCCGTGGCTGACGGCCCAAGAGCAGAGCTTCTGTGCTTCTCGACAGAGAAGGAAGGAGCCCGTGCCTCCCTGTTTGTTCACGTAGAACATGGCAACTTGATTGTCCGTCTGGACAAGGACGGACTGGTGAGAAGTCAGGTGGGAGAAAGCCTTGAGAGCCAGACGGATTGCTCTGAGCTCCAGGAAGTTGATCTGCTGCGCAGACTCCCACGTGGTCCAGAGACCTTGAGTACATGCCCCTTGGCAATGCGCTCCCCAACCTAGGAGAGAAGCATCGGTCGTCAGCACTTGAGCCGGCTGAGGTGACTGAAAAGGCATTCCGAGCACCAGGTTCGGCCGATGAAGCCACCACTGTAGAGAAGAGGCCAGCGGCCCGGAGACGCGCACTAAGTCGGCTAGGCCGCCCGTGGCTTGTTGCCACTGCTTGCGAAGGCACCATTGAGCAGGCCGCATATTCAGGCGGGCATTGGGGGTCACGTGGACGGTGGAAGCCATATGGCCGAGTAGTCTCAGAAAGCGCCTGGCTGAGACCAGGGACTGGCTGCGAAAACGGCCGGCTAGGTCCATGAGCCGTTGAGCCCTGTCGAGAGGCAGGAAAGTTCGTGCCTGAGGAGTGTGCAGTCTTGCGCCGATGAACTCGAGATCCTGTGAGGGGAGCAAAGTGGACTTTGCGAAGTTTATGACAAAGCCCAAGTACTGCAGAAGAGTCACAGTGCGGTGTGTGGCATTGGTGACTTCCGGAGAGGACGATGCTCTGATGAGCCAGTCGTCGAGGTACGGAAAGACATAGAGGCCGTGAAGCCGGAGATAAGCCGCCACCACCGCGAGACATTTTGTGAAGACTCGCGGTGCGGAGGATAGGCCAAAGGGCAGTACTCTGTACTGGTAATGATTTCCTGCCACCACAAACCTTAGGTATTGGCGGTGGCTTGGGTGGATGAGGATGTGCGTGTAGGCATCCTTTAGATCCAAGGAGCATAGCCAATCTCCCTGCTGGAGGTAGGGCAGAAGGATTCCAAGGGTAAGCATCTTGAACTTTTCCCTCACGAGGAACTTGTTGAGGTTGCGCAAGTCCAGGATGGGTCTGAGGCCTCCTGTTCTTTTTGGTATTAGGAAATACCTGGAATAAAAGCCTTGACCTCTCAGGTGGTGGGGCACCGGTTCCACAGCCTGTTCCTGAAGAAGACTTGCTAACTCCTGAAGGAGTAAGTCCCTGTGCAGAGGGAGTCGTGGAGGTTCTCCCGGGAAATAGGAGGGAGGGACCTGGTGGAAGTGGAGAAGATAGCCTTCTCTTACGACTTGAAGCACCCAGGCATCTGAAGTGATGTTGGACCACCTGTGGGCGAAGTGAACCAGCCGGCCTCCGGTGCTGGGAGGAACCAGCTGAGGGGGAGAGGCTATGCTGATGAAGTCAAAAACCCCCACCCTGCTGAGCAGGGGCCGGTGGTGCAGGCTTGGGGGCTTGCTGCCTACGGGACCCGTTACCCCGTCCCTTGGCCTGCTGGCCCTGTTGGGGAGCTGTGGAGGCCTGATATTGAGGGTAGTGTTTATAGGCAGCCGCCTTTCTCGGGTAAAAGGACTTCTTTCCCGAGCCCTTCTTTTTCTGGGAAGGGGCGGAGGTCTTCCTAGAAAGCCTAGTTCTGGTGAGAGTCTCTGTCTCGATTTGTGCAGCCTTTTCAGCCATGGGCTTGCCAAAGAGGTTCTCACCTCGGCAAGGGACATCGACCAACTTGTCCTGCACCCAGGGTTCAAGGTCAGACGACTGAAGCCAAGCCTGTCGGCGGGCACCGATGCCGGCTGCGGCCACTCGAGCCGATGCTTCAAAGCCATCATAGGCTGCTTGGGACATGAATTTGGAGCATTCCCGAATACCAGTTGTCAAGGCCAGGAACCTCCGCAAAGGTTCCTCGGACAGCCCAGCGGAGAATCCGGCTATCTCTTTAGCCAGGTCTCTGAGATACATGCCCATGTAGAGCTGGTAGGTCTGGACCCGACAAGCAAGCATAGAGCCCTGGAAACACTTCTTACCAAGGCCATCCAGGATACGGGCCTCCCTGCCAGGAGGCACCGAGGAGTGCATCTTCTGGCTCTTAAGCCTATGCATGGCCGATTCCACTACCATGGAATGGTGCGGTAGCTGTGCTTTTTGGAAGCCAGGACTCTTGCGGACTCGATAGATGGAATCGACCCGCTTGCTTAATACCGGCGACGATGCCGGACTCTCCCACATGCGGAAGAGTAGTCGTTCCAGCATGGGAGGAACCGGTACAGTAAAGTGTTCCCTGGCGGGAGAGTCATACTGAAGGGCGTCGAGCTCTTCGGCTCGAGGCTCCTCCTCGGGATCCGCAGGGAAGGCCAAAGCCTTGGCCATATCCCTGACGAAGTCCGAGAACCGGGCATCCTCTGGAGGGGACTGCTTCCGAGGTTCGGACTCAGGTGAGTCCGAGGGGACACACCGAGTCCGAAACGAATCAGGTGACGCTTCCTCTTCAGACTCCCAGGCCGACTCCGAGGAGGAATCGGTGGGGTCGGCTCAGGCAGGCGGAGGCGTCGGCTGCCCCGACACCGAGGGAGTCGGCGTCGACGACCTCGGTCCCGAACGGGAGGCCGAGGGTGACCTCGACCGAGGATCGACTCGAGTTCGCATGGACTCGAGGATCAGCTCGGTCTCCGGGGTCGACTTAGACGTCGACGTCCCGGCGGTCGGGGCAGCGGCGCCAGCGAGGCTAGCGATCAGTGCCCGCTGCTGGTCCATGAAGGCAGATAGTCTGCTCTCCAAGGCCGTCAACCTGAGTCCGACCTCAGGTGACCCAGCAGCCCCCGACTCGGGCCCCGACGGTGTCAGGCCCGACGTCGGACCCCTCTGAGGCGAGTCCAGGAGGACTACAGGACTTACCCGAGCAGGCAACTCCGACTCCAGACGAGGTCGCTTCGGGAGGTGCTCCTTCTCCAAAGACCCGGGACGGCTATCGGGGCTATGCGACCTGGCCCTCGCGGAGCCAGGAGCATCCACCGATGCCGCCCTCGCGGGTTTTACCTTCCGTCGATGGTCCCCGGAGGGAGAACCCCTGTCGGAGGAACTTCGGCGATGGTCAGAGCTGGAACCTCTGGACGCCGAGGCCTCCGACGAGGTCCGGGTACGGCCGGGGTCAGCGAAGATTCGTTCCCGCTGGTGCCGCCGACTCCTTAACGCTTTGGAGGACATTTTGCCGCAGGCCCCACAGATCAGTTCTTCGTGATCCGGGCCGAGGCAGCGGAGGCAATTATCATGTGTGTCAGTGAGTGACATATTTCTGTCACACTGAACACACCGCTTGAAACCACTGGCAGCCATCGGGGGAAAAAGGGCCCCTGCAAGGTCAAAGGACCGGGGCTGCCAGCGAAAAACCGAAAAATAACAGAAGGACTCGCAACGGCGTCGCGAGTCCGGCAGGAAAAAGACCGGCGTCGAACCGAAGAAAGAAATAGAAATAAATCACTAAAATCAACTTTTTCAGCGGGGACATGATGGGTACGTCTGTAGGGCTCCGCGGAAAAAAGAAGACTGGCTAAGATGGCACCCTTGGGCGGGAAGGAGACCGCGCATGCGCGCTGCAATTCCCAAAGGCTTTCTTTGAAAGCTGGGGAAAATTGCTCCGCGAGGGCTCCGTCGGCGCCGACGTCACCCATATGTGAGGACTGACTTCCTGCTTGGTCCTGGAGAATAGTATTTTGCCTTTGCCAAGACTGTGGACATTCACGCCCAGCACCCCCGTTTACAAGGTCTAGGCCTTCAGCAACCAGGCTCTGAGATGGAGAGACTGGGGATTTGGATGCCATAACGTTCCCTCCTCCTGGGACAGGAGGTCTGGAGCAGATCCCAAGTCCAGGGAAGGAGCTTGAGAGAGATGCAGAAGTAGAGGGTACCACACTTGGCGTGGCCAACGTGGTGCTATGAGGATCATAGACCCTCGATCTCTCTGAAGCTTGAAGAGAGTTTTGGGAATTAGGGGAATGGGTGGAAAGGCGTAAAGGAAGCCTTGACCCCAGTGAAGGAGGAAGGCATCCTTGGCCTGAACTCCCTGACACGGAATTCTGGAACAGAACCGGGGAAGTTTGGCATTCGACGGACTTGCAAAGAGGTCTATGTCCGGGGTTCCCCAAATCTGAAAGATTCTGGCTATCTGGTCCATATGGAGGGACCACTCGTGTGGAAGCAGAACTCGACTGAGTTTGTCTGCCCAAGAGTTTTGAACGCCTGGAAGATATACTGCCAGAAGATGAATTTGATGCTCTCTGGCGAAAGCCCACAATCTCAAAGCTTCGTTGCAAAGCGACAGAGAGCCAGTCCCGCCCTGCTTGTTCACGTAGAACATGGCTATTTGGTTGTCCGTGTGGATGAGGACTGTCTTGCAGCTGAGCAGGGTGTGGAAGACTCTAAGAGCTAGAAAAATTGCTCTGAGCTCCAAGAGGTTGATATGTAGAGAAGTCTCCTGTGAAGACCAGATGCCCTGGGTGGAGAGATCTTGTAGATGAGCTCCCCAACCCCCTGGAGAGGCATCTGTTGTAAGGGTTGCTTGGGGTAATAACTGTTGAAAGGGGGACCCCAGCAACAGGTTTTGAGTGGACTTCCACCACTGGAGAGACCAAAAAAGGCGACTGGAGGTTGCTATTTTGTCTGATAGGCACCCTGATGCCTGGGTCCATTGGGTGGATAAAGTCCATTGAGCTGCCCTCATGTGAAGGCGAGTGTAAGGAACCACATGCACGGTGGATGCCATGTGGCCTAACAGTTGTAACATCTCTCGAGCAGTTAAATGGGACTTTAACTGAATCTGGGAGGCTAACTGCACCAAACGTAGGCAACGGGCCTTGGGAAGATAGGCTCTTGCAGTTGTGGTATCCAGCAAGGCCCCTATGAACTCTAGTGACTGAGTAGGGGTGAGATGGGATTTTGGGATGTTTATTACAAGTCCCAGATACTGAAGAACACGCCTTGTGCAGGCTAGGGAAGTCTGGGCCTCTGACTGGGATGGAGCTCGGATGAGCCAGTCGTCCAGATATGGGAATACGAATATTCCTAGAGTGCGTAGAAATGCAGCTACTACTGCCATGCATTTTGTGAACACTCTTGGTGCAGAGGACAGACCGAAAGGAAGCACTCTGTATTGGTAGTGCTTTCCTTGATAAAGGAACCGAAGGAATCCTCTGTGTGTTGGATGGATGAGGACATGGGTGTACGCATGTTTGAGATCTAGAGAACAAAGCTAATCCTGACTCTGAAGGTATGGAAGGAGAGCACCGAGAGAAATCATCTTGAATTTCTCCTTGCATAGAAACTTGTTCAATTCTCTGAGATCTAAAATGGGTCTGTAGCCCCCTGTTTTCTTTGGGATAAGAAAAAAGGGGGAGTAGAACCCTGAGCCCTGTTGAAGAAGGGGTACTTCTTCTATTGCTTTTTGGGCAAGAAGGATAGCAATCTCCTGACCCAGAAGGTCGAGGAGAGATGTTGGAGAATTGAACTGTCTCACCATGGTGTGAGGAGGAAGGTTTAAGAAATGAAGCTTGTACCCCTCCCTTATGATGGAGAGGGTCCATTGCTCTGCTGTGATTTGTTCCCATCTGGGAGCAAAGTGAGCTAACCTTCCTGGAATAGTGAGAGGCTCTGGTTCTTCTAGAGCCAGAAAGTCTAAGTTCTCTAGGTGTAAGTCAAAGGCCCTGAGGAGGCTGAGGCTGTTGGGCCGTAGCAGTCCTTGCAGCCTTAGGCTTGGCCTGTTTAGATTGTTGCTGACGCTTTGCAGCAAAACGACCTGCAGAAGATGTCTGCTGACCATAAACAGGATAATATCTCCCTTTTTTGGGATAAAAAGCCTTTTTGAACAACCTTTTTTTTAACAGGAGCAGAAGTAGACTTTGAAAGTCTATCTAAAGCAGAATTTTCAGCATCCATTTGAGTGGCCTTTGCTTGCCAATCCTTTCCAAAAAGGTTTTCACCTGTACAAGGAAGATTTCCTAATCCATCTTGGACCCAGGGTTCCAAATCAGAAGCTTGTAACCAAGCAACTCTGCGTGCACCTATGACAATAGCCGAGGCTCTGCTGGCACACTCAAAAGAATCAAAGGCTGCACGGTTGGAAAATTTGGAAACATCCTGGGCATGTTTAAGCCAGGTGAGAAACTCCTCCCTTTTATCTTCTGAAATAAAAGGGGCTAAAGTCTGCAGATGATCTGTAACTTCTTTTAGAAACATCCCCATATAGAGACTATAGGAGTTGATTCTGGCAGTAAGCATGCTGGCCTGGAAAAATTTCCGGCCAAAAGCATCTAAGGTTCTGCATTCTCTTCCTGGAGGATTAGATGAGTGCCTTTTTGCACTCTTTAACTTCTTCATGGCAGACTCCACCACAATAGAGTGGTGAGGAAGTTGAGTCTTATGAAAGCCAGGACAGGGAGGAACACAGTACATGGTTTCCAGCCTACGAGAATGAGGGGAGGTGGTGAGAGGAGTCTCCCATATGCCCAACATGTGATCATAAAGGATCTCATGAATTGGTAAAGTAGCTGCCTCCTTAGGAGCCTTAGGATATTGTAAAATAATCAATTGTTTGGCTCTAGGCTCTGACTCAGGGGCCACAGAGATGGAGAGGCCCCTGGCCACTTCCCTAATGAAGTCTTGGAAAGACAAGTCTTCTGGAGGAGACATTCTCCTTTTTGGAGAAGAAGACTCCTGAGGAAGGAGTACCGATGCTTTGACAGAAGCCTCTGATTCATCAGAGTCCTCGGAGGAATCGAAGTATCGCCTGTCTGGATGCTCCTGCAGAGCCCGATACGCATACCGAGTGGTATCGACATTGAGAGTGATCGGTACCGATGGGCATCCTAGGACAGGGTACCGCTGCAGTCAACACCAAAGCCGATGCAATCGGTCCCGGTACCGGAACCGATATCGGTGTCGGTACCGGAACCGGTACCGACAACGGAGTTTGTTGCGGTACCGGAGGCGTCGCAGCCTGTATGAATGCCGTAATGGCATGCTGCATGGTCAGAATATTCTGATCCATCGACGCCACCAATGTCTGGATGTCGATACCAGTGGAAACCACCGGTACCCCAGAACATGGCAACAGGTGATCAGTCGAGGCCACGCCATCGATGTCAACCTGTGACCCCATAGATGAAGCTTTGGAAGCCGGGGCTTCCCGCCGGGGTAATTTTGCCGGTGTAGAATCCTCGAGGGCAAGCCCGGAGGCATCTCGATGCTTAGAGGGAGATCTACCCTTCGAGGACCAGCTGGACTTATGTTTGGTTACATAAGATCCATGAGAGGAAGAAGCAGCCCTGGAAGACGTTGATGCCACCGAAGCTGCATCAGAGGGAAACAGGGTACTGAGCTTAGCCGCTTGGTTCTGTTGACCTCTTTTAGATATCATGGAACAGGACGCACAATCCGTGATGGAATGGTCAGGACCCAAACATTTTAGACACCAGTCATGGGTGTCAGTGACAGAAATAGTACCGCTGCACTTCGTGCACTTTTTAAACCCGGAGGCGGGCTTTTCCATGAGGAAAAATATTTCCTAGGCCTAAGGCCGAAGAAAAAATTGCACAGAAGTGGGAAACGGTAGTTTGTTTTTTTTTTAAGAAGAAAGAAAGAAAAGACCGGCGGTACCGGTCCGACGTCGAAGAAGGCAGACGCGAGACCAAAGAACTAGAAAAAAATAAAAAAATTCTTCAGCGGTGACAGGAACACGACCTGCTGGCTCCGCGGAAAAGAAGAACTGGAGAAAGGCAGTTGGGAAAGGCGGGAAGGCAGCGCGCAGGCGCTGTGGGATGCTCCCAAATGCTTTCTTACTGGACGCTGGGGAGCGTTCCCGCGCAGGCTCCGTCGGTACCGACGATACCCATATGTGAAGACTCATTCCTGCTTGTTCCTGGAGATATTACTTTATATTACATCTCAACTGACGTGCTAAAATCTCTCCAGTATTTAGCATCTTTCTCAAAATATCAACTTTTCTACATTTTCTTCAAATATTCTATCCAGAGCTAGTGCAGAGTATTATAGCTTTCTAGGCAAACTTTCAGTCTTGCACCCCTCAAATAACTTTCAAGGCCCTAGTACACTCGCCCCTCCCTGAGATTTTGATACAATTCCCAATCATGATCAAACCACTCACTGAACAAACCTCTAAAAATAACTTGGGGGGGGGGAAGGGAAGATGGAGGGGTGGAACTGGATCTCCGCCAATCCCTGAAGTGAAGCAGTGCCCGATGACCGCAATCTACTCCCGAAAGCTACAGCATTGGGGAGGGTCGTAGAGACCAATCACTGTATGGCCACGAAGAAACGGGCTGCAGCCCTGCAAGTATTCGCATATATGGGGACTCCCGCTTCCAAAAAAGACTCTGCAGAGATGGTGCCAGTGGAGCAAAACTGCCGAAAGGGTGGAGTCGAGCACGACACATGGGACAGCAGTCCGGAGGTGGGAGAAAGCGAGCAAGTGACCCCAGCTGAGTTTCTGAGTTGGTTCCGGGATTTAAAAGCAGAGATGGTCTCAGCTCGAGCGGATATAGCCAGTGTGGTTTCAGATCTATGTGGTGAGATGACAGAACTGGGGCACAGGGTTGAGGATGCTGAAAAACAGCTTGATGAGGAGTCTGTGCTAGCCCTTGAAAAGCAGATGGAAGCTCTGGAGCAGGCTAATGCGGAGCTGGCAAATGAATTGGAGGATATAGAGAACTGTACCGTCAACGCTAAGGGCTTTACTCTGCCTAGAAAAAGGCAGCTGCTGTTCAAGAAGCTCAAGAGGTTACAGTGGGATGTGGCATTGGTCCAGGAGACACATTTGCGGGTAAGGGATCATGGGTTGTTGGGGAAAGCGTAGTTACTCACCTTAACAGGTATTCTCCAGGGACAGCAGGAATCAGTCCTCACTATATGGGTGACATTGGTGCTGATGGAGCCTGCGTGGAGCATTTCCCTAGTTTTTAAAGAAAGCCTTTGGGACATGCTACCATGCATGCGTGGTCCTCTTCCTGCCTAAGGGTGCCATCTTGCTCAGTCAGGACATAGCTAGGATGGTAGAAAAATAAAACAAGGTAGGGAGGCAAGTTCCAGATAAGGAGGGAGGGTTGTGAGGACCGATTCCTGCTGTTCTTGGAGAACACCTGTTACAGGTGAGTAACTACGCTTTCTCCAGGAACAAGCAGGAAGTCAGTCCTCACATATGGGACTCCCTAGCTCCAGGCTGCCGAGGATTGAACCACGACAGCACCAATGGTGGCCAGTCAGGTTGCAGAGGATGTCCCCATTGAGAGACTCAGCAAGACTCTAGTGTCCAATGACACTATCCCCCCAGTAGCCTGAACACAGAAGGGTTGGAGGGCAGGAGTTACCTAAACCTGAGAATATTATGGAGTACTGCCTAGCCAAAGGCACTGTCCCTGCAGTACTCACTCTCCAGTAAGTAGTGAGCTGCAAACGTATGAATTGAAGACCATGTGGCGGCCTTGTAGATCCTCATCACCGGCACTGAGTGGAGGGTGGCCATCACCCTCACGTGATGTGCTGTGATCCGGTGCTCAAGGGAGAGGCCAGCTCGTTCATAGACGAGGGCAATACAGTCCACCACACAAGTGGACAGGGTTCGCTTAGTCATGGGAAGCCCCAGTCTGCTGGGGTCATAAGACACGAAAAGCTGAGGAGCTTTGCGATGGGCCTGAGTCCACTGCAAGTAGAAGGACAGAGTCCGTTTGTAATCTAGTGTATGAAGTTCCTCCCTGCCAGCATGAGGCCGCAGGAAGAAGGTGGGGAGGACCACCTCTTGGTTGAGGTAGAAAGGGGATACTATCTTCGGGAGGAATTTTGGGTGCGTGTAGAGCACTACCCTGTACTTATAGAACTTTGTATACGGTGGATCTGCCACCAGGGCCTGGAGTTCACTCACTGTTCGAGTGGACGTGAGGGCCACCATAAAGGCCACTTTCCAAGATAGGTACTGCAGGTGGCAAGTGGCTAGAGGCTCGAAGAGTGGTTTGGTGTGCTGGGAGAGCACCACATTGAGATCCCGCTGGAGGGCAGAGAGGGGGCTTGGATAACAGGAGGCCTTGAAGGAAACATGAGACCAGGGACTGGCTTGAGAGGGGTTTTCCCCTCGATAGAGTGGTGGTGAGCGGCTATGGTTAGATTTCAGCCCAGTGTGTGACAGGTGCAGCAGGTACTAGTTGCATATGGCAGGAGAAGGGGTTCTCCTCCCTTTCCACACACTAGGCAGTGAACCTTCTCCACAAAGTCATAAGCCCATCAGGTGGAGGGTTTCCAGTAGGATCGCCTCGACTTCTCCTGGAAGATTGAAAGGGGCCAATGCTACCCTTTCAGCAGCCCAGACTGGAGTGTCATGAGTGTCGATGACTGACATGATTTGACTGCAGCGGTCGCATTTTTTAAACCCACTGGAGGACACGGTGGGGAAACGCACAGATGGGGTTGACGACACCTGGGCGAAAAAGGGCGCGAAAGCCGGTCGAGGCGAGCCTCAATCAAAAAAAGACAAAAGGAGCACAGTACTGTGCAGGTGCTGGCTCCGGCTCGAGGTGGGAAGAGGAATTGGTATGCAAACTGTGAAAATAACTTTTTTTTTTAACTCACCTGTAACAGGGTGTTCTCCAGGGACAGCAGGAATCAGTCCTCACATATGGGTGATGTTGGCACTGACTGAGCCCACATGGAGCATTTCCCCAGCTTTCAAAGAAAGCCTTTGGGAGATGCTACCACGCATGTGTGGTCCCCTTTCCACCCAAGGGTACCATCTTGCTCAGTCAAATGACATAGCAAAACAGGACTTAAACAATGTATGGACGCAACTCCAAGGGGAGGACGGAGGGTTGTGAGGACTGAGTCCTGCTGTCCCTGGAGAACACCTGTTACAGATGAGTAACTACGCTTTCTCCAGAAACAAGCAGGAAGTCAGTCCTCACATATGGGATTCCCTAAATCCAGGCTGCTGAGGACCGAACCACGACAGTACCACCGGTGACCCTTCAGGTAGCCATGAGTTGCAGAAGGTAAGTCCCCACTGAGAGACTCTGCAAGACCCTAGCATCCAGCGACACTATCATTTCGGTAGCCTGAACACAGAAGGGTCGGAGGGCAGGAGTTGCCTACACCTAGAAGATATTATGGAGTACTATCTGCCTGAAGGCACTGTACCTGCGGGATTCGCTCTCCAGGCAGTAGTGAGCTACAAACATATGAATCAAAGACCATGTGGTGGCTCTCCAAACTTCCATCACTGGCACTGAGCGGAGGTTGGCTATCAACATGGACAGAGTTTGCTTCGATACTGTGAGCTGAGGAGCTTTGAAATGGGCCTGGGTCCTCTGCAGATAGAAGAACAGGGCCTGCTTGCAGTCTAGCATATGCAATATGAGCTCCTCCCTGCCGGCGTGGGGTTGTGGGAAAAAGGTAGGAAGGGGATACTACTTTGGGGAGGAATTTAGGGTGTGTGCGGAGCACTACCCTGTTCTTATAGAACCCTGTATATGGCAGATCCGCCACTAAGGCCTGGAGTTCGCTGACTCTCCAAGCGGATGTGATTGTCACCAGGAAAACCACTTTCCAGGAGAGGTATCTCAGATGGCAGGTGGCCAGGGGCTCAAACAGCAGCTTGATGAGTTGGGAGAGAACCACATTAAGGTCTCATTCTGCCACCGGAGGGCAGAGATTGAGCTTCGATAGCAAGAGGCCTTGGAGGAACCTGGAGACCAGAAGCTGGTTTGAGAAGGATTTCCCCTCTACAGAGTGATGGTGAGCGGCTATGGCGCTCAGGTGTACCCTCACCAAATTAGACGTTAGGCCAGCGTGCGAGTGGAATAAGTATTGTAGTACTAGTTGCACACGGCAGCAGAAGGAGTTCTCACTTCTCTCCGCACTCCAGATGGAGAATCTTCTCCAGCTGAAGGCATGTGCCTGTCTGGTGGAGGGTTTTTGGGAGGCCATCAGGATCTCCTTGACTTCCCCTGGGGGACTGAAAGGGGCCAGGGCTACCCTTTCAGCAGCCACGTCGTCAACGCTAGCGACCCCAAGTTGGGGTGCAGGAGGGAGCCCTCTTCCTGGGACAGAAAGTCCAGATCCCAACCCAGCGGGACCAGAAGTGCCACCAACAGGGAGAGCAGCAGAAGGAACCAGGGTTGCCGGGCCCATCTGGGGGCAATCAGAATTACTGATGCCCGCTTTCTCTGGATTTTGAAAAGGGTCTTGGCTACCAGCAGATTTGGTGGGAAGGCACAGAAGAGGTCCTTGGACCATGGGATCAGGAAGGCATCCGCTGCTACTCTCCCCAAGCTTTCAGAATGGTTGAGAATTCGGCAGCTGAGATTTAATGCTAAAAAATGCATGGTCATGCATTTGTATGGCAAAATTCCAAGGCAGCGGTATAATAGTGTAGGGGATGAAGTACTTCTGGCCACGAAAGAAGAGTGGGACCTGGGCATAATTATGTCTGAAGATCTTAAAGTAGCTAAACAGGTAGAAAAGATGATGGCGAAAGCTAGAAGGATGCTTGGGTGCATAAGGAGAGGAATGGCCAGCAGAAAAAAGGAGGTGATAATGCCTCTGTATAAGTCTTTTGTGCAACCTCATTTGGAGTATTGTGTGCAGTTCTGGAGACCACACCTTCAAAAGGATATAAACAGGATGGAGTCAGTATAGAGGGTGGCTACTAAAATGGTTAGTGGTCTTCATTATAGAGCATATGAGGACAGACTTAATGATCTTAATATGTATATTTTAGAGGAAAGGCGGGATAGGGGAGATATGATAGAGACGTTTAAATACTTTAGTGGCATTAATACACAGGAGGAGAGCCTCTTTCGATTGAAAGCAAGTTCTGTTACAAGGGGACATAGGACGAGGGTGAAAGGGGATAGACTCAGGAGTAATATGCGGAAATATTTCTTTACGGAAAGAGTGATAGTTGTAGAGATGAGGACAGTATCTGAATTTAAAAAAGCATGGGGCAAACACAGAGGATCTCTAAAGGAAAAAAGGTGACTATTGTAGTAGTTGATATGGAAAGGCAGACTAAATAGGCCATGTGGTCTTTTTCTGCCATCATGTTTCTCTCTTATCTCTCCCTATACCCCTCCAAGCGTGCTCCGCTTTTCTGGTGGATCCCTTCTGTCTGTGCCCTTCTCTTCTACTGCCAACTCCAGACTTCGATCCTTCCACCTTGCTGCTCCTTATGCCTGGAACAAACTACCCGAGTCTGTGCGTCAGGCTTCATCTCTGGCCCTTTTCAAATCCAGGCTGAAAACTCACCTCTTCGAGTCTGCTTTTGGATCTCCGGAAACAGCAGGAATTTAGTCTTCACATATGTGTATCGTCGGTACCAACAGAGCCTGTGCGGGAACGCTCCCCAGCGTCCAATTAGAAAGCTTTTGGGAGCATCCCACAGCGCCTGCATGCTGCCTTCCCGCCTTTCTCTCTCCAGTTGAGTTTAAAGCTGAGAGAAAAGGAGAGAGAAAAAAGAGAGATAGAGAGAGACAACTCCTAGGGGAGGTGGATGGGTTGTGAAGACTAAATTCCTGCTGTTCCCAGAGATCACCTGTTACAGGTGAGTAATTATGCTATCTCCAGGAACAAGCAGGAATGTAGTCTTCACATATGGGGACTCCCTAGCTACAGATGCCAGGGAGAAATCCCAGAAGTTGTGTGCCCTTTTGAAAGGGCTCCACTTCCCCCCATGGATCTCTGGCATCCTACCAGGGATGGTGGGTAGGAGTTGATTAAGTATGGAACAGGTGTTGAGTCCTTGTCCAAGCAGTAATGGGCTGTGAAGGTATGAACCGAGGCCCAGGTAGCTGCTCGACAGATGTCATCGATAGACACAGAGTGAAGATGAGCCATAGGGGCTGCCATGGCTCTCACATTGTGCGCTGTGACATGGCCTTCAAGAGGAAGATTCTTACTCCGATAGGCAAAAGATATACACTGTGCAATCCAGTTGGACAGTGTCCTTTTGGAGGCTGGAAGTCCTAAATGACTAGAATCAAAAGCAACAAAGAGTTGAGAGGACTCTCTATGTTGCTGCGTCCTTTGCAAGTAAAAGGCCAAAGCTCTTTAACAGTCCAAAGTATGAAGATTCCTTTCTGCATTAGAGGCATGAGGCCTTGGGAAAAAAACAGGAAGGTAAACTGCTTGGTTTAAATGAAAAGGTGAAACCACCTTTGTCATAAAATGAGGATGAGTCCTAAGGACTACCTTATCATGATGGAACCTTGTATAAGGAGGATCAGCTACCAATGCTTGCAATTCACTGATGCGACGTGCTGATGTGATTGCAATAAGAAAAATAACCTTCCAGGAAAGGAATTTCAAAGAGGTAGTAGCTAATGGTTCAAAAGGCAGCTTCATGAGCTGGCCAAGAACCAGATTTAAATCCCATGCCACCGGTGGTGGCTTAACGGGAGGCTAAGTTAGAAGAAGGCCTCTCATAAATCCCGCTATGATAGGATGAGAGGAAATAGGTTGCCCATTTAAAGGCTTGAGAGAAGCTGCAATAGCACTCAAATGAACTCTCACTGAATTGGTCTTAAGCCCTGCATTAGACAAATGAAGGAGATATTCCAGTAATGATTCCAGAGGTATTGCAAGGGGGTTAAGACCCTTCTGCGATCACCATATGGTAAACCTTTTCCACTTGAAAGCATAAGAGCGTCTTGTGGATGGTTTCCTGGAAGCATAAAGGATATCCTTTACTTACTGAGAAAGGTTAAGACCATGAAGTTCTAGGCTTTCAGCAACCAGGCCCTGAGATGTAGAGACTGGGGATTGGGATGCCACAGCATCCCGTCCTCCTGGGATAGGAGACCTGGAGCAGATCCTAACTGCAGAGATGGAGCTTGAGAGAGATGTAAGAGCTGAGGGTACCACACTTGTCGTGGCCAATATGGGGCTATGAGAATCATATGGCCTCTGTCTCTCTGAAGCTTGAATAAAGTTCTGGGAATTAGGGGAATGGGTGGGAAGGCATACAGAAAGTCCCGACCCCAATGGAGGAGTAAGGCATCCCTGGCCTGACATCCCTGAGCCGGAATTCTGGAACAGAACTGGGGAAGTTTGGCATTCAGCGGACTTGCAAAGAGGTCTATGTCCGGGGTTCCCCAAAATTGGAAAATTCTGGCCACCTGGTCTGCATGGAGAGACCATTCGTGAGGAAGCAGAACTCGACTGAGTCTGTCTGCCCAAGAGTTTGAATGCCTGGAAGATACACTACAAGATGAATCTGATGCTCTCTGGCGAGGGCCCAAAGTCGCAAAGCTTCGCTGCAGAGCGACAGAGAACCTGTTCTGCCCTGCTTGTTCACATAGAACATGGCTACCTGGTTGTCCGTTTGAATTAGGACAGTTTTGTAGTTGAGCTGGGTGTGAAACACTCGAAGAGCAAAAAAGATTGCTCTGAGCTCTAGGAGATTGATGTGTAGATCGGTCTCCTGTGGAGTCCAGGAACCCTGGGTAGAGAGGCCTTGTAAATGGGCTCCCCAACCCACCTGTGAAGCATCTGTTGTTCGAGTTACTTGGGGTGGGGGTTGCTGAAAAGGGGACCCCACCAACAGATTCTGGGGTGACTGCCACCATTGGAGAGACAAAATAAGACGATCTGAGGTTGCTATTTTGTCTGACAGGCAACCTGACGCCTGAGTCCACTGAGTGGATAGAGTCCACTGGGCTGCCCTCATATGGAGGCGATCATAAGGAACCACATGCACGGTGGATGCCATCTGGTCTAGCAATTGTAACATTTCCCGAGCAGTGAGGTGAGACTTTAGCATTGCTTGGGAAGTTAACTGCACAATGCGAAAGCAGGGGGACTGTGGAAGATAGGCCCTTGTCTGTCTGGTATCCAGCAGGGCTCCTATGAACTCTAGAGACTGAGTGGGAGCTAGGTTGGATTTTGGGAAGTTTATGACAAGTCCCAAATATTGAAGGAAACGCATTGTGTGAGATAGAGAAAACCTGGCCTCTGGCTCTGATGGGGCTCGAATGAGCCAATCATCCAAGTAAGGGAAGACAAATATTATTAGGGTGCGGAGAAATGCTGCCACCACAGCCATGCATTTTGTGAACACCCTTGGTGCCGAGGCCAGGCCAAAAGGAAGAACTCTGTATTGGTAGTGCTTCCCTTGAAATAGAAAGCGAAGAAACCTTTGGTGAGTTGCATGGATGCGAACATGAGTGTATGCATCCTTGAGATCTAGAGAACAAAGCCAGTCCTGACTCTGAAGGTATGGCAGTAGAGTTCCCAGAGAAATCATTTTGAATTTCTCTTTGAACAGGAATTTGTTCAATTCTCTGAGGTCCAAAATGGGTCTGTGCCCTCCTGTTCTCTTTGGAATAAGGAAAAAGGGGAAATAGAACCCTGCACCTTGTTGATGAATAGGTACTTCTATTGCCCCTTGGGCAAGAAGCAGACTGACCTCGTGACCTAACTGGGAGTTGAGAGAGGTTTGAGAATTGAACTGTCTTACCATTGTAGGAGGTGGCAAGCTGAGGAAGTGAAGCTTGTATCCCTCTCTTACAATGGACAGAGTCCAACTTTCTGCTGTTATCTGCCCCCATCTGGGGGCAAAATAACATAACCTTCCTGGAATGGTGGAAGGCTCTGGCCCGTTCAGGGCCAGGAAGACAAAGTTCTCTAGATGGGAGTCAAAGCCCCTGTGGAGGCTGAGTCTGCTGAGCCGGTTGAGGCTTAGCAGCCTTTGTTTTTCTTTGTTTAGGTTGTTGCTGACCCTTTTGGGTAGACTAACCTGAACGATGCCCTTGCTGGGTATAGGAGGGGTAGAACCTCTTCTTTCTAGTGAAGAATGTTTTTTTGTAGGACTTTTTCTTTGCAGGATCAGCTGTAGATTTTGATAATCTATCCAAGGTGAGATTATCAGCATCTAGCTCATTAGCTTTCTCTTGCCAATTTCTGCCAAAGAGATTCTCTCCTGTGCAAGGAATATTCCCCAGTTTGTCCTGTACCCAAAGTTCCAAGTCAGATGCCTGGAGCCAGGCAATCCTACGTGCGCCTATGGCAATAGCAGAAGTTCTGCTTATGCACTCAAAACAATCAAAAGCTGCACGATTTATGAATTTGGAAACATCCTGAGCATGTTAGGTAAGTGCAAGATAATCTTGTCTCTTATCATCAGGAAGGAGAGGGCTCATAAGCTTTAGATCTCCTGTAACTTCCTTAAGGAACATTCCCATATATAAAATGTAGGAATTAATCCTGGCAGAAAGCATAGAGTCCTGGAAGGTTTGACGCCCAAAGGCATCAAGAGTTCTACATTCACGTCCTGGAGGATTAGATGCATGTCTTTTTGTACTCTTGATCCTTCTCACAGCTGATTCCACCACCATGGAATAGTGGGGCAGCTGAGTTTTTTGAAATCTAGGACAGGGAGGAACTAGATACATGGTATCAGCGGTCTTTTTTCTCACTCAAACAACTACGAGCTGTCCGCCCTTTCCTTTCTTCTTCTGCTTTGGCCACGCTACTACTTTCCTTAGTTATATCCAAGCTTGATTACTGCAATGTCGTCCTGGCCGGTCTCCCAAAGTCTCAAATCGCTCGCATCCAACGTGTTCAGAACACCGCAGTCCGCCTCTTAACTCACGCTTCCCGATTCGATCATGTCACTCCTCTCCTTTTACAACAACACTGGTTACCGGTACCCTTTCGCATTCACTACAAGATTCTAATTTTTGTTCATAGGGCCCTCTTCACAGGTATTCCTCTCTATCTTGCAGACCAGGTTCACTTTCACACTCCTTACCGTTCCCTTCGTTCTATTCACCTCAATCGTATGTTCCTTCCCCCTCCTGCACAAGCCCACCTGGAATCCACCCGTTCCTCGGCCTTCTATTTCTTGGGTCCCCGACTTTGGAATTCACTCCCTCTTTCCCTCCGTACTGAAACTTCCTTCCACCATTTCAAAGCAAAGTTAAAAACCCATCTATTCACCACGGCATTCAACCTTCCCCCATAGTCTGCCCTTCGTTTGTCTGTCTCTCTTGCTCTCCTCCTGTCCCACCCTTGTAGTCATGTCCTTGTTTTATTCTTGTTTCTGCCTTCTTTCCTCTTTACTATTTTAATAATGGCGTTCCTTTCCTGTTTTCCGCAGCCATGTAATTTTAATTGTAAACCACCCAGACACCTTTTTTGGTATGGGTGGTATATCAAATTTTAAATAAACATAAACATAAACATAAACATACGAGAATGAGCAGAAGTGGTGAGAGGTTTTTCCCACATCCTTAGCATAAGATCATGCAATTTCTCATGAATAGGCAAAATAGCTGCTTCTTTGGGAGTTTTAGGATACTGTAAAATCTCCAATTCCTTTGCCTTAGACTCTGTTTCAGGAGCCACTGTGATGGAAAGACCTCGAGCCACATCCCGGATAAAATCCTGGAAGGATATAGCCTCTGGAGGAGACATCCTACGTTTAGGAGAGGAAGAATCCTCAGGAAGAAGTACTCTGGTATCGACAGAGCTGTCAGAGTCTTCAGACTCGTCGGAGGATTCAAAGTGTCTCCTGTCTGGGTAATCGTGCAGCGCACAATACCGGTACCGATCAAAGCCGGTATCGACAGGGTCTGGTACCAACTTGTCAGTACCGGAGGGCACAGCATGCGTCGGTACTGGTAGTCCACCTGCCGACGTCGATGCAATTGCCCCCGGTACCGATGTAGGTGCCAGTACCGGTACCGGTTGAATTGTCTGAAGCGGTTTCGGGGGCATCGATGCCGAGAGAAGAGCCGCCAGACTGCGTTCAATAGCCAAGAATCTCTGGTCTATCGATGCTGCCGATGCCTGGGTATCGGTACCGGACAAAGCGGCCGGTACCCCAGAGCATGGCACAAGTAGTTCTGCCGAGGTTGGGGCCTCGAGAACATCCTGGAGCCCCAATGATGCTTTGGAATCTGAAGCCTCCCACCGGGGCAATTTTGCCGGTGAGAGTCCCTCAAGGGCAACGCCAGAGGCATCTCGATACTTAGAAGGAGATCTACCTTTTGAGGACCGGCTAGACTTATGTTTAGTTACCTGAGATCCATGGGAGGAAGACAAAGCCCTGGAAGATGTTGATGCCACAGATGCTGCATCGGAGGGAAAAAGGGTGCTAAGTTTAGCAGCTCGGTTTTGCCGACCCCTCTTTGACATCATCCCACAGGCAACACACTCGGAGATAGAGTGGTCAGGACCTAAACATTTGAGGCACCACTCATGGGTGTCGGTGATGGAGATGGTACCGCCACACTTGTAACACTTTTTAAAACCCGAAGCGGGTTTTTCCATTGTAGAGGAAAGTTGGGCCTAGTGCCCAAAATGGCGCATGGCACCAGAGGAGAAAAAAGCTGGAAGACTCCAGGAAAAGATTTTTTTTCTTTTTTTTTTACAAGGAAAAGAAAGAAAGAACCGGCGGTACCGGTGTAGCGTCGAAGGAAGGCAGACTCGACCACAAAAAAGAAGAATAAATGGGATATTTTCTGTGGTGACAGAAGCGGAAAACGAAGAACTGGAGAGAGACAGTTGGGAAAGGCAGGAAGGCAGCATGCAGGCGCTGTGTGATGCTCCCAAAAGCTTTCTAATTGGATGCTGGGGAGCGTTCCCGCGCAGGCTCCGTCGGTACCGACGATACCCATATGTGAAGACTACATTCCTGCTTGTTCCTGGAGATCGTCTTTTACATGTGTCTGTACAGCAGTGTATGCCTTGTAGCCCTATACAAATGACAAGTAGTAGTAGTAGTAGTAGTAGTAGTGGTGGTAATCTTCCCTAAGTGCATAACTCTGCACTTGTCCACATTAAATTTCATCTGAAATTTGGATGCCCAGAAGATAAGGCCGGAGCACTCTTGTCTCCTGGTTGCGAAGGGAGAGATAGGCCTTCCAACTGTCTGTCCAATTTTTGAAATGGGTCAATACAATCAAACCCAATGTACAATTTGCAGCTAAATATCATCACACTCGCATAGAATTTTTAGATTTGTTCATTTATAGGAATGGTCATAATTTTTTCACTATCTTATACCAGAAACCAGTTCAGCATGATAATTTACTCCGTTATCACAGTCATCACCATGGCCCTTTGAGACGAGGATTGCCATTGGTCTAATTTTTTCATTCATGGCGTATTTGTACAACTCTCCCCGATTTTAAAAAACATATGGGTGAGCTGTCCCAAAGACTGATTGAAAGGGGTTATCCCTCAGATATTATTAGAAGAGCTTACAAGCGTGCCAGATAGCACAGTTACTTACCTGTAACAGGTGATCTCTGGGAACAGCAGGAATAAGTCTTCACATATGGGTACGTCGGTACCAATGGAGCCTGCGCGGGAACGCTCCCCAGCATCCAATCAGAAAGCTTTTGGGAGCATCCCTCAGCGCCTGCGTGCTGCCTTCCTGCCTTTCCAACTGTCTCTCCTCAGTTGAGTTTTATAGCTGAGACAAAGAGAGAGAGAAAGAGGAAAGGAAGATAGATAGAGAGATACAACTCCTAGGGGAGGTGGGTGGGTTGTGAAGACTTATTCCTGCTGTTCCCAGAGATCACCTGTTACAGGTAAGTAACTGTGCTATCTCCAGGAACAAGCAGGAATGAGTCTTCACATATGGGGACTCCCTAGCTGTAGATGCCAGGGGGAGATCCCATAAAATGCGTGTCCCTGGGACAGGACTTCACTTCCCACACATGGATCTCTGGCATCCCATGAGGGATGGTGGGTAGGAGTTGAAAAGAGAGGAGCTGTAGGAAAAACAGCTAACCTAAGGACTACAGGTGAGGAGTCCTTGGTATGTATGATAATTACCATTAAAAGTATTTAATGAACAATCACAATATGGACCTCACCTACTGGATTGCAGGAAGTAGAGAGGCTGATGGAGTCTACTGGAGATTCAGTAGAGGAATCCTCAAGGTGACCTCACGGCAGTGAAGGTGAAGGTCCAAATCTGGAATTGGCAGGTGACCCAGGTGTCAACTGGGGTAGTATAAAAACGGCAGGTCTTCAGTGGAAAGCTTTATGGGAAAAAGCTGAAAACTCTTTTAGCTACAGAGTCATTAACATTTAGGAGCAAAAGAGGAAGACTGACCGATTTGGACAACTAGCCCAGTCCTGGAGGGAAGAAGGGGTATGGGAAAAAGCCCGTATTCCCAAGGAGGACAGATGTCTGAAGGGCTGAGATCTACTGAAGATCCACCCTGTCTTTCCTAGCTGGTGAGAGATAGGAAAGATATTGAAGCATGGAGCTTCAGGGATAGCTAGACCTAGAGGTAAAGTAGGAGCTGTCAGTACCACAGTAGTGGTTGTGTGCATAATACCCTAGACCAGCGATGGCGAACCTATGGCACGCGTGCCAGCTGTGGCACGCGAAGGCCTTGCAGCTGGCACGCGGGAAGGTCCGCATTTAAAAAAATAAAAAAAAGCTGTCTTCTGCCGCTTCCGGGGCCGCTGCGGCAGAATTGAGTGTGCCGCGGGGCCCCCCCTGTGCCTGGCAGAGCCTGCCCTCCAGATCCTGCCTTCCCCGGTATCAGTCCCTGTTTCCAGCTTGTCACACGCGCCGGCTTTCAGAGCACGAAGGGAACTAGTTTCCCTTTCGCGGCTCTGTTAAGCCCGCGGGGGCTGATGGGAACTTCCCATCAGCCCCCGCGGGCTTAACAGAGCAGCGAGGGAGAAACTCTCCCCTCGCGCTCTGAAAGCCGGCGCGTGTGACAAGCTGGAAACAGGGACTGATACCGGGGAAGGCAGGATCTGGAGGGCAGGCTCTGCCAGGCACAGGGGGGGCCCCGCGGCACACTCGATTCTGCCGCAGCGGCCCCGGAAGCGGCAGAAGACAGCTTTTTTTATTTTAAATTTTGGCTGGGCTGGGCTGGGGGGGTTAGGAGTGGTGATGGGCGCTGCGGGGGGATTAGGAGTGGTTAGGGGAGCTGGGGGGTTAGGAGTGGTGATGGGCACTGGGGGGGATTATGAGTTGTGATGGGCGCTGCGGGGGGATTAGGAGTGGTGATGGGCGCTGGGGGGTTAGGAGTGGTGATGGGCGCTGGGGGGTTAGGAGTGGTGATGGGCACTGGGGGGGTTTAGGAGTGGTGATGGGCGCTGGGGGGGGGTAGGAGTGGTGCTGGGTGCTGGGGGGGTTTAGGAATGGTGATGGGCTATGGGGGGGGCTTAAACTAAAAATTGGGTGATGGATTAGGACTGGAAATGGGCTGGTGGGATTAGGACTGGAAGTGGGTTGATGGGGGTTAGGACTGATAATGGGCTATGGGGGGCTTAAACTAAAAATTGGGCGATGGGGGATTAGGACTGGAAATGGGCTGGTGGGATTAGGACTGGGAGTGGGCTGATGGGGAGGTTAGGACTGGTAATGGGCTATGAGGGGGCTTAAACTGAAAATGGGGTGATGGGGATTAGGACTGGAAATGGGCTGGTGGGATTAGGACTGGGAGTGGGCTATGGGGGGCTAGGACTGGTAATGGGTTGGGGGGGTTGCTAGGACTGGAAATGGGCTGAGTGGAAGGGGGCTTGAATTGCAAATAGCTGATGGGGGACGGGGCTTGGAATGGAAATGGGCTGAGGGGAAGTGGGGGCTTGAACTGCAAATAGCTGATGGGAACGGGGCTTGGAATGGAAATGGGCTGAGGGGAAGTGGGGGGCTTGAACTGCAAATAGCTGATGGGGAGGGGGACTTGGAATGGAAATGGGCTGAGTGGAAGGGGGCTTGAACTGCAAATAGCTGATGGGAAGGGGGGCTTGGAATGGGCTCTTAGGGGAGGGAGCTAGGACAGGAAATGGGCTGATGGAGGGGCTAGGATAGGACTGGGAATTGGGTGTTGGGGGAGCTAAGTTTGGAAATGGGCTGTGGTGGGGGCTTGGATTGAAATGGACTCATGGAGGGGCTAGAACTGGAAGTAGGCTCATGGGGGGCTTGGATTAGAAATGGGCTGAGTGATAGTGGGGCTAGGAAAGGACTAGAAATGGGCTGATGGGAGGCTGGTATTGGAAATGAGCTGATGAAGGGACTCGGATAGGATTGGAAATGGACTGATGGGGGGCCAGGACTGGAAATGGGCTGATGTGGGGACTAGAAGGGAGCGGATACTGGGTGGGGCTGGAATTAAAAGGGAGCTGATGTTGGGGGAGATTAGAAGGGGATGGGGCTGGGAGAGTGAAATGGAGAGGGGAAAAATATTTTGTGTGGGAGGGAAGAAAAATGTACAATTGGCCGGGTATTGGGAGACTAAAAAAGGAGAAAGATTATTATGTTAAAGCAGATGAAGAGAGAGAATGGAAAAAAACTAGAAGAGAAGAAAGGAGAAATGGACAGCAGACGATGGAGAGATAGCAGAAGACACAAATAAACCAGAAGAAAGTGGCTGGAACAATTGCAACTGAAAAAATGCACAAAAGGTACAAAGATATCTCTTTATTTTTAATTTATTAACTGGAATATGTCAGCTCTGGGAAATGTGCATCATTAGTGTCCGTGCTTTGTTTAGTACAAGAGGAAATTAATTTATAGTTTTATTTCTACAGTGTTGTTGTACATTCCAAGTTTGGCTTTTGGGGTTCCCAGTTTAATTATTGCCTTCCTGTTTCTAAATTGAATGAAATCATTAAAACATTATAAATTGCCAATAAATTGAAATGAAAACCAAAGGATTGTGAATCAAATTGATTCTCTGACAATACAAAGATTCCAAACTTTACAAATGATGTTACATAGTTCAGGCAACTTTATAAAGAGTTTTTAGATACTAAAATCTTGTTGTTAAGGTTTAATTGACGTGCTGGCACTTTGAGGAAATTCTTTGGTTTTGTGCGGCAGTTTGGGCACTCGGGCTCAAAAAGGTTAGCCATCACTGCCCTAGACATACTGAGGAACAGTATGAACATATGCAAGCCCACTGTCTGGAACCTCTAGGAAGGTAAAAACCTTTATAGCATAGACAGTTAGGGAGATAAGTATGTAAATACATATCTACTTATAAGGAAGCATCTCGACAGATACACATATATATATAGGGATATATATATATATATATGTGTAGATATATATATATATATAGGGGTATATATATATGTCTATAGTGAGATCTGGAGGGCATAACATATGCACACGCAGCTTACAGACATATGTATCTATAGAGAAGTATATAGAGATATATACATACATGAATATATATGTCTAAAGATAAATGTCTGCAACTAAGCAGATAGAGAGATGCCCATAAGAACATTCACATGGGGGATGTGAAGGAGAAAGATTCATCTAATAACAAGAAGGTGGAACCTACTTGAGAAGATATTTAGAGAATCTATTCTCCCTGGCTAAGATGGTGCAAGAATGCTATCCAGTGAAATAACCAGGATGGTTGCGTGAAAAAACAGAGGATAATATCAGTCTGTAAACAGCAAGTCCTGAGTCCTGTAGAACTCTCGCATGGTAAATGGACAGAAAACGCATAGGATGAGATACCAGGTTGACCCACTGGAGGACACAAGGGGTATCATGCGTTATTAGTAAAATATGTGCTGTCCATGAAGGAGTAGGTTACCATGAGGACAAGCTGCAAGGAAAAAAGAGCATATTCCTTGTAGGAATTGGAAAACTCTTTAGACGTTCACGTAGAAAAGGCTTATGTCCTGTATTATAACAGGAGATAATAGGGTGTGGAGAACCCTCACAGTCATGAAAAATGACTGAGGAAGCCTTTCCCAACCATCTAGGATAGTCATCAGAGACAAAAACCCATGCTCTCTAGCAAGGGCCCATAGTAGAAAGCTTCTCTTTAAGATTGCAGAGAGCATTGTGCAGGAGAATTGGGAAATAAAACTGGCTGTAGGTCAACTATGCTGCCAAATCCAAAGAAAGTGGAGATGGCAAGAAAAGAAGATAGTGTGATAAGCCTGAAGTGATTAGGATTATCCAAGATAGATGAAAGCACTATCTTGGAATCACTACTAAGGCCAGACAGAAAGTAGTGGAAGACAGACTGGAAACTTGTGGAAAAGTACCAGTAGTCCAATCACTGGAACTCCTGCATGGGCAGCTGCTGAATGAGACAGCAGAGAGAATCTTTCTGTGTAAAACAGAGAGAACAGACAAAAGAAGAGGAGAAAGTCCTGTCCCTGTCTGATGAGCTGCCCAGAGAAAAGAAGGGAGTTTATTCGAGAGAAAAAACTCCACACTGGAATGAAAGGCTAGAGAAGCCCTGCAGTTGTAAGGTACCACTCATTCAGGGGAAACCCTGGATGAGAGGATAGAGAAACAGAAGCTGAAGGGTGACTTACCATATAGTAAGTCTGTGGAAGGAAAAAATTCATGTTGGAACAGAAAAACTATCATGGGATAGTTGTTAACTTCTCTTCTTGGTGGGAAGAAGAGGAGAAACCTGTGACCCATAGACATGAATATCCTGACAGCTCAGCATATCTAGGAGGAAATGGATGTCCTGAGGAAAGGAATCCATGTGTAGAGTTTTGAAGGAAAAAACAGTGAAAAAACTTCTACTGAGAAGAAGTTAACTGTAGGTTGTAACTCTCAGGAACCTATGGTTGCTGGGTTTGTTCAGCCTGGCTAGAGTTTGGATTCTTCAGACCAGGGTGAGGTGTCCCCTGCTTGGGAACATCTGAAGGATGGGCAGGAGAAGAGTGAAACCTTCTTTTCCTAGGGAAAGAAGGTTTGGTAGGGCATTTCCTACCTACTGGGGAAGGAGAAGGCTTAGGATTGCCTTCAGAAACAGGGAAGTCAGTGGAGCACTGAGCAACCTGATGTAAAGACTCCTTATTGAAGAGATTTTCTCCAGTGCAAGGAGTATTACCCAGTTTTTGTTGTGCCCATTTGTTTAAGTCTGAAGCTTGGAGCCAGGCTCTACGTCGTGCCCCTATGGCTATAGCAGAGGTTCTGCTAACAGACTCAAAAGAGTCTAGGGAAGCACAAGAAAGAAACCAAGAGATATTTTGGCTATGACTAAGAAGCGAGGAATAGTCTGCAGCCTTGGGCTCTGATAGAAAGGGAGTCAAAAGAGATAATTTCTTTGTGACCTCCTGCAGGGATAGACTCATATAAAAAATATATGAGAGAATCCTTGTTGCCAGCATAGATGTTTGGAAGGTTTGAAATCCAAAGGCATCCAGTGTTCTAGATTCACGACCTGGCGGGTAAGAAGAATGCTTCTTCTTGCTTTTTACCTTCCTCATTGCTGATTCCACTACAATGGAATGATGGGGAAGTTGAGTCTTCTGAAACCCTGGAGAGGGGGGCACCTGATATCAGTTGCTCTAGAAGGTGAGGAAACCCTTAAAGGTGCTTCCCACATTCGTAGAAGAAGATCCTGCAAGGAATGATGTAAAGGAAGCATTATATTCTCCTTTTCTCCAGAACAAAGAGAGCTTTGAGTAGGATCATAGCCAGGGGTAGGAATAGCAAGGGATGTTGCTATGTCCCGGAGAAAATTCTGAAAAGAAGGATCTCCAACAGAAACCATCCCTGGACAGGCTAAATCTGAAGAATCAGCCTGGGCACTGGAGTAGGCACTTGAGAATGTAGGCCTAAGGAATGGATGCTGGTACTGGAGGTCATTTATTTATTTATTTATTTAATTTACATTTCTTATATACCGCACTATTTGCGATCAGCGCGGTTTACATAAAACTAAAAGTATCCGACAATAAACAAGAGTCAGGTCATTACAATGAACAGGAGCAATCAACTTGGATAACAGGGGAAACTATTTACATGTGTGGAACATTGAAATAGGTAACTGTATGAATGTAGGGTAGAGTTATTGTGTGTTGGTCATACATGGTGACTGTGGTTCGGGGGAGTCTATGAGGTATTTGATGAAGAGGAGGTGTTTTAAGGCCTTCCTGAACTGGCTCAAGTTGGGGATAGCTCTGATGTGGGGTGGGAGGGAGTTCCAGAGGCTTGGGGCGCTCAGACTGAAGGCTCTATTTGAAGTTGCTATGGAGCATCTTGTCATGGCTTTTGGTATTGCTAGCATGTTGGTTGAAGCGGTTCTTCTTATCCTGTTGGGTGTGGGTGGTTGTATGAGGTCACATATTGAGGAGGCGGATAGCCCGTTGATGGCCTTGAATGCCATCACTAAAGTCTTGAAGCTAATCCTGGCTTGAATGGGGAGCCAGTGCAGCTGCACCAGTAGGGGTGTGATATGCTCTTTCTTTGGTGCTCCGAAGAGGATTCGCGCTGCACTGTTCATTGCGAGTTGTAAGGGATGTAAGGTTGCTTGAGGGAGTCCTTGTAGGATGGCGTTTGAATAATCAAAATGAGGGATGATGAGAGCTTGGTAAATGGTGCGGAAGTCGCTCAGTTCGAGTAAGGGGCGTATGTGTCTAAGGGATCTGATCTTGAAGTAGATCGCTCTAACTGTTTTAGCTATATGCTGCTTCATGTTGAGGTTTTGATCCAATGTGACTCCGAGATACCGTATGGCTGATTTTACTTGCAGCTTGGCGTTGTCTACTTCCAGATGGTTTGGAGGTGTGAACTCAGGATTTCTAGAGATGAACATGACCTCCGTTTTCTTATGTTGGATGCGCAGATTTTGGGAGAGGAGCCATTCGGATATTGCGTTGAAACACCTAGTTAGTGGGGTGAGATCCGGGCATTCCAGAGATATTGGCAGGTACATTAGGACATCGTCTGCGTAAATCATGCAACTCACGTTGAACGATCTAATGATGTTACAGATGGGTTGTATATAGATGTTAAACATAAGTGATGATAGTGAGGATCCTTGAGGGACTCCTTGGCTTTGTATGAATGGCTCGGATGTAGTTCCATTTACTCGTACATGTTGCCATCTTCCAGACAGGTAAGACCTGCACCACTCCAGGGCTGTTCCGGTGATGCCTTTCTCCCTTAGCCGAATCAGGAGAATCTCGTGGCAGACTGAGTCGAAGGCTGCGGCAATATCTAAGAAGATGAGTGCGAAGCCAGTACGTGAATTGTCAATGCCGGAAATTATGGTGTTGAAGAGAGTAGTGAGTAGTGTTTCTACTCCGTGTGATTCTCTGAATCCGTGTTGCGATGGATCTAGAGGTGCGTTGGTGTCCACATGATCTTGTAGCTGCCTGTAGACTAATTTTTCTACGATTTTAGCGAGCATCGGGATACTGGAGATAGGTCTGTAGGACTCGACCTTTTGAGGGTCTAATTTAATGTCCTTGAGCAGCGGTCTAACGGAGGTCTGTTTGAGCGTGGCTGGGAACGACCCTGTGCTAAATGATAGACCTATCATTTTGGCTAAGACTGGGGCAAGGTCGGATCGCAGGTCCTTTATCCAGAATGCTGGACATGGGTCTGAATATGAAGTGGAAGTATTTAGGGTTGCGATGGTGTCTTCGATAGTTCTCTTGGATGGTGTGGTAAAGGTGGATAGATATGTTGCACCTGCTTGCGCATCAGGGGGGTCCGGTATAACCATCTTGTCAGTTTTGCATAATTTTGATTGCATAAAGACGGCATACTCCTGTGGGTGTATAGATCCTGTGCGCTCCGGAGTCGGTTCTTTGGCAAGAGATTTGACCAGGTTGAAGAGGTCATGCGGCTTATTTAATGAACGTTTCAGAGTATCTGTGTGATGTTGTTTCATCTTGTCTGTGACAGCCCTGCGATGTGTGTGTAGGAGTTGGATGTATGCTGTTTGGTCACTGTTGGTACGTGATTTCCTCCAGCGCTTTTCCAATCTTCGCAGAAGGGTTAGTGATGCCTTTAGGTCAGCTGTGAACCATGGTGCGGATGGTCTTTTCTTTGGAGCTTTAGTTGTGGGGGGACAGATTGCGATCGCGCTGAGTTTGCTGTTCCACGTGGAAATTAGGACGTCTAGGTCTTGTGAGGTCTTGTCAAGGAGAGAGTTTGTTTCAGCAAGGATGCGTTCTTTGTTAAACGGTTGAAATCTTCTGGCATTTGGGATTGTGTTTGTTTGTGAGTTCGTGATAGGTCTTTGTGACTTAATGGGGGTTGGAATTTGGAAGGCGATAAGCTTATGATCCGACCATGGAACTGCTGTTAGTGATAACGTGATGTTTTGTGCTTGTTGAAGCACTGTTTGTGGGGCGAATATCAGGTCGAGAATATTGCCCTTTGTGTGCGTAGGTTCTTGTACCAATTGGGTATATCCCAGGATATCTAGGGCCTCTATGAAGGCTGCTGCCTGATTGTCCTGTAGGGATGGCAAGTTAAAATCACCTAATATCCAATTTGGTCTATGTGGAACATAGGTATTAGATGCTAGGTTTAGGATATTGGAGAGGTTGTCTGGATCAGGAGATGGCGCTCTATAGATAAGGTTTATGGAGCAAAGGTGGTTGGATATAGATACTGTTTCGAGAGTATTGATGTTGCTGGCTTCTACCATTTCGAATTGAAGGTCAGCTCTGGTGATGACGGCAACTCCTCCACCCCTTTTGTTTTGCCTGTGGCTGGTGAAAGTAACGAAGTTGGGTGGTAGAAGTTGATTGAGGATGGTATTGTCTTCCGGTGAGAGCCAGGTCTCGGTGATCATGATGATATCTAGATTAAGATGAGTTATTGTTTCAGTGATTGCTGGCCATTTTTTGCGAAGTGATTGAGAGTTAATGAGTGCGCATTTCAGGCTGTTGGTGTGTGGGCGTTTATTATGCTTGGGTTTTGAGGGGTTTTGTAGAGGGATATAAATTAGGTGGGGGCGGCGTGGATAGCTCGCTCCATGATAAATGTTGTTGGAGTCATCGGGCCATTTTCTTCCACCGGTTGAGAGCTTTGGGATGTGGTTTTGTGCTGCCATTAGTGCTAGTGAGCTGGATGGCAAAGTAGTGAGTAGAAGGTAAAGACTCATAAGGGTGAGGGTTATGTGCTTCATTTTGCCTGAGTGAGGGTAGAATTACTGTCAACAGTAGAGGGTACCACAGTAGAATTAGAGTGGAATGAGAGCATCTATTGGCAACCGTAAATACAGATAACAGTAATTACAGTAGAATGAGGGTAGATACTGGCAACAGTAAATACAGATAACAGTAATTACAGTGGAATGAAGGTGGATACTGGCAACAGTAAATACAGGCAATAATAGATACAGCAAATGAGAGATGATACTGGCAACAGTAAACAATGGCAACCGGCAGAGTTGATAATACTTGCAGTTCCTGATGTAGGTGTGACTGTGATTGAGGGTGGTGTGGACCGCGTTGGGAGCTCAATCCTTCCTAGGAGAGCTTGGGTCACACTCACTTGAAAAGAACTGTAGTCAGTTGGGGTCCTTCCGAAAGAAGATTCTCTACATGTGAGTAAGTCTTTTCAATAACTGTTGCTTGGTGATGAAATGGAGCTTCGTTTGGAGATTATTTGCTTGGGTTGACGTTTTTTTTTTTTTTTCCCGCCTGTCGTGCCCCGCCTAAGGGCCACGCCAAAGGGCCCTCTTGCGAGGCCCTCAGGCGCGGGCCCGCAAGACGCGGGCGCGCCTGCCGGCGGCAGCTTTATGAACGGGCCGCTGGGACCTCCCACAACCCCGATTGGGTTGGAGTGCAGGAGCGGGAACTTGCTCTGTGCTCTACCCCGACCGGGGAGCCGACAAAGATGGATGCTGTGCCCTGTGAGGCTTTCTCCTGCCGGCGGCAGCTTTATGAACGGGCCGCTGGGACCTCCCACAACCCCGATTGGGTTGAAGTGCAGGAGCGGGAACTTGCTCTGTGCTCTACCCCGACCGGGGAGCCGACAAAGATGGATGCTGTGCCCTGTGAGGCTTTCTCCTGCCGGCGGCAGCTTTATGAACGGGCCGCTGGGACCTCCCACAACCCCGATTGGGTTGGAGTGCAGGAGCGGGAACTTGCTCTGTGCTCTACCCCGACCGGGGAGCCGACAAAGATGGATGCTGTGCCCTGTGAGGCTTTCTCCTGCCGGCGGCAGCTTTATGAACAGGCTGCTGGGACCTCCCACAACCCCAATTGGGTTGGAGTGCAGGAGCGGGAACTTGCTCTGTGCTCTACCCCGACCGGGGAGCCGACAAAGATGGATGCTGTGCCCTGTGAGGCTTTCTCCTGCCGGCGGCAGCTTTATGAACGGGCCGCTGGGACCTCCCACAACCCCGATTGGGTTGGAGTGCAGGAGCGGGAACTTGCTCTGTGCTCTACCCCGACCGGGGAGCCGACAAAGATGGATGCTGTGCCCTGTGAGGCTTTCTCCTGCCGGCGGCAGCTTTATGAACGGGCTGCTGGGACCTCCCACAACCCCGATTGGGTTGGAGTGCAGGAGCGGGAACTTGCTCTGTGCTCTACCCCGACCGGGGAGCCGACAAAGATGGATGCTGTGCCCTGTGAGGCTTTCTCCTGCCGGCGGCAGCTTTATGAACGGGCCGCTGGGACCTCCCACAACCCCGATTGGGTTGGAGTGCAGGAGCGGGAACTTGCTCTGTGCTCTACCCCGACCGGGGAGCCGACAAAGATGGATGCTGTGCCCTGTGAGGCTTTCTCCTGCCGGCGGCAGCTTTATGAATGGGCCGCTGGGACCTCCCACAACCCCGATTGGGTTGGAGTGCAGGAGCGGGAACTTGCTCTGTGCTCTACCCCGACCGGGGAGCCGACAAAGATGGATGCTGTGCCCTGTGAGGCTTTCTCCTGCCGGCGGCAGCTTTATGAACGGGCCGCTGGGACCTCTCACAACCCCGATTGGGTTGGAGTGCAGGAGCGGGAACTTGCTCTGTGCTCTACCCCGACCGGGGAGCCGACAAAGATGGATGCTGTGCCCTGTCATGACGTGAGACAGTCAGTACTGCATCGTCCATGCCAGGTATCGACTCCAAACTAGGTATAGAAAGGAGCGACTCTGGTGTGGAAAGAACTGACCCCGATGCTGCAGGTATCGGCACCGATACCGGCAACCCTGCCGGAATCGAAGATGATACCGACACCGAAGCAGTCATCGGAGGCTGCTCAAGTGGTACTGAGGAAACCGAAGGCCTCTGGTAATTACCCTCGGTACCGAGCATCCGGAATCGGTAAGCATCGGATCTGAGGCGTGTCGGTACCCAGTCTTCCAGACTGGAGATCGATTCCAGACTCGGCATCGAAGGAAGCGAGTCTATGGATGCATGTCTGGAAGGTACCGACGTCGGTGGTAGTATCGGCGGCGATACCGATACCGGAAAGTCAATCTGGGACGTACTGATCGGTCCCGAAGGTACCGAGGAAACCAGATGACGATCCCTGGGGAAGAGTGAATCACAACACCAGTGCCGATGCCGGGGTATCGGTACCGCTCGAAGCGGATGCCACCACCGAGCATGGCTCAGGTATGTTCTGTGAGGGGTGAGCCTCAGGAACAACCTGAAACCCCTGAAAGGCTTTGGAGACCGAAGACTCCCGCCAGGGTTTTGAAGCCAATGGATCCTTGAGGGAAAGGCCGGAGCCGTCATCATGCTGTGCATGAGACCTACCACTCAAGGATTGGCTAGTCTGAACAGACTGTTTGTGGGTTACCTGATCCTGTAGAGAAGACCTACTGGTCGGTGCCCCACCATTGGAAGGGAACTCGGCATCGAGGAAAACTCGAAAAGAGAAATCTCTTCTCCTAATATGGTAGCCTAATGGCTCCGGATGGTCAGGACCCAAACAATTTAGACACCAGGACTTGGAGTCTAAAAACAATACTATACTGTCGCAGTTAAGGCACTTCTTAGGAAAAGAAGGAGGCGGCTCCATAATGGCCTGAAGGCCCAAAAAATTAAAAGTGAAACTGAGGGAAAAAAATTCCCTGGATTGAATAAAAAACACCGGCGATACCGGTGGAGGCGGGGAGACAGCCGCGACCACAGGAAAACAAGAATAAAAGAGTTAAAAAAGAAAACATTTTCTGCGGTGACAGGAGGACGTCCTGCCGGCTCCGCGGAAAAACGAAAACTGAGGAGAGACAGTTGGAAAGGCGGGAAGGCAGCACGCAGGCGCTGAGGGATGCTCCCAAAAGCTTTCTGATTGGATGCTGGGGAGCGTTCCTGCGCAGGCTCCGTCGGTACCGACGTACCCATATGTGAAGACTCATTCCTGCTTGTTCCTGGAGATATTCTCATCGTGAGTGGTTATTACAAAAGGGAAAATCATCTAGTATTGTTGTTTCCAATATTTCCCATGATTGAATTGTGGGAATACATAAGAACATAAGATATGCCATACTGGGTCAGACCAAGGTTCATCAAGCCCAGTATCTTGTTTCCAACAGTGGCCGATCTAGGTCACAAGTACCTAGCAGTTTCCCGAAAGTACTTCCCTTTATGGTTAATTCATCACAGTTCACATCGCTACTGAGAAAAAATTGGCACATTTTAACGTTACATAAATGTTTCCAGGTTGACCTGACTGGTGCATATACCGGGGGTCAAAATATCAGAGACTATGTAGTTCACGCAGCATTGACATCTGACCGCTTTGTTCAAGATCAGGATCATTTGACTCCTGGTCATTCTTCCTGCATTCATTGCATTTTTTGTGCTACTGCCTTAAATGGTGATACCTGGACTAACCGATCTACTGGAATTACCTGTTTGGCATGTTGACACGCTACATATGTATGACATTTTTTGCTATTTACATACTTATTTGTTCATGTGCCTTTAAATATGTTGGGAAGGCAATTCAACCTATAAAATCTCATCTTTGTGAACATAGATCAAGATTAAAAACTAGAGCTCTATCTGTACCAATTGTCTCCCACTGCCTTGCAGAAAACCATTGTTTTGAAGATTTAAGGTGGCGTATTATTGATTTTGTCCCTCCTGATCTGCGTGGTGGGGACGACCACAAATCCCAATTGCAGCTTTTGGAACAATTCTGGATCTATAGCTTATGGACTGTTCATCCCTCAGGCTTAAATTTGGAATTGGACTGGTGGAGTCTCCTTTAAAGAATCTTCAGCTCCTATGTCTGTGTGATGTCATAGTAGACACTACTCAAAGAACCTTCTCTTCACTTTCATTCCTCAGCTGATTATCTGAAGAATTACCAAATGTGATGCTTAGTGTTTCAAATGGGAACTCTTTATTCATAGTGCTTTAAGCAGAGCTCACCGGATTGGTTATGAGCTCGAAACACATTTCTTTGTCACTTGGATGTTCTGGGCTTTCCCGAGCTAAGTTTTGCCGGCACAAACTGGATCTGCTGAACATTTGAAGGATGGGCTTTTGCCACTTCATAAAGCGTAGTTACTCACCTGTAACAGGTGATCTCCGGGAACAGCAGGAATTTAGTCTTCACATATGGGTATCATCGGTACCGACGGAGCTTGCGCGGGACGCTCCTCAGCGTCCAAATAGGAACGCTTTTGGGAGTATCCCTCAGCACATGCACGCTGCCTTCCGGCCTTTCCAACTGTCCCTCTTCAGTTAAGTTTGTAGCTGAGTGAAAGGTTTGGGGGAGAGAGGAAAGAGACAAAGAGATAGAGAGACAATTCCTAGGGGAGGTGGGTGGGTTGTGAAGACTAAATCCCTGCTGTTCCCGGAGATCACCTGTTACAGGTGAGTAACTACGCTATCTCCAGGAACAAGCAGGAATGTAGTCTTCACATATGGGGACTCCCTAGCTGAAGATGCCAGGGAGATAGCCCCAGGAAGGTACCACCCTAGAAAGGTAGGCATCCTTCTTCCCATGGATCTCTGGCATTCCACCAGGGTTGGTGGGTAGGAGTTGCATTAGGTCTGAAAGAGATTTTGAAGAACAGCTTGGCCAAAGAAGGCATTCCGATGGGAGGCTTTATCCAAGCAGTAGTGGGCTGTGAAGGTGTGTACCGAAGCCCAGGTGGCTGCTCGACAAATGTCATTGATAGACACAGAGTGGAGATTAGCCATGGAAGTTGCCATGGCTCTCACGTTATGAGCTGTGACATGGCCTTCAAGAGGAAGACCCCTACTCTCATAAGCAAAGGATATGCATTGGGCAATCCATGTAGATAAAGTTCTTTTGGAGACTGGAAGTCCCAAATGACTAGAGTCAAAAGCTATAAAGAGTTGCGAGGACTTTCTATGTTGCTGTGTTCTCTGTAGGTAAAAGGCTAAGGCTCTTTTACAATCCAAAGTATGAAGGTTTCTTTCTGCATTAGAGGTGTGAGGCCTCGGAAAAAATACAGGAAGCTAAATTGATTGATTTAAATGAAAAGGCGAAACCACCTTTGGCATAAAGTGTGAATGAGTTCTAAGAACAACCTTATCATGGTGAAACCTAGTATAAGGAGGATCAGCCACTAAAGCTTGCAGTTCACTAATGTAATGTGCAGAGGTGATTACAATTAGGAAGATGACCTTCCAGGTCAAAAACCTAAGGGCTGTAGTGGCTAAAGGCTCAAGAGGCGGCTTCATGAGCTGCCCGAGAACTAGATTTAGATCCCATGCCACCGGTGGTGACTTAATGGGAGGCTTGGTTAATAGAAGACCTCTCATAAATCTGGATATAAGTGGATGAGAGGAAATTGGTTGTCCATGCAGAGGCTTATAAGAAGCTGCGACTGCACTAAGATGGCCTCTTACTGAATTGGTCTTTAGACCAGAATTCCACAAGTGAAGGAAATACTCTAGTAGCGATTCTAAAGGTATGACAAGGGGGTTTAATCCCTTCTTGGAACACCATATAGTTAAACGTTTCCACTTGAAAGCATAAGACCTTCTTGTGGAAAGTTTTCTAGAAGCCTGAAGGATATCCTTTACCTGTTGGGACAGGTTGAAATCCTGGAAGTCTAAGCCTTCAGCAACCAGGCCATGAGATGCAGGGACTGGGGGCTCGGGTGCCATAGCATCCCGTTCTCTTGGGAAAGGAGACCTGGAGTATGCCCTAACTCCAGAGGTGTAGCTTGAGAGAGATGTAGAAGCAGGGGATACCACGCTTGGCGTGGCCATCGTGGCACTATGAGAATCATACGACCCCTGTCTCTCTGAAGCTTGAAGAGTGTTTTGGGGATGAGGGGAATGGGTGGGAAGGCATAAAGGAAGTCCTGACCCCAATGAAGGGGGAAGGCATCCCTTGCCTGACAATTCTGAGCCAGAATCCTGGAACAGAACCGGGGAAGTTTGGCATTCAGTGGACTTGCAAAGAGGTCTATGTCTGGAGTGCCCCAGAGATGAAATATCTTTGCCACCTGGTCTAGGCGGAGAGACCAATCGTGAGGCAGCAGTACTTGACTGAGTTTGTCTGCCCAAAGGTTTTGAATGCCTGGAAGATATACCACTAGAAGGTGAATTTGATACTCTCTGGCGAGGGCCCACAGTCGCAAAGCTTCGTTGTATAACGACAGCGAGCCTGTTCCGCCCTGCTTGTTCACATAGAACATGGCTACTTGATTGTCCGTTTGGACTAGGACTGTCTTGTAGCTGAGCTGGGCGTGGAAGGCTCGAAGAGCTAAATAGATTGCTCTTAATTCCAGGAGGTTTATATGTAGACCAGCCTCCTGTGGAGACCAGATGCCCTGTGTAGAGATGATTCAGGTGTGCTCCCCAAGCCACCCGTGATGCATCTGTTAAGGTGGCCTGAAAGCGGGGTTGATGAAAATGATACCCCATTGTCAGATTTTCTAGTGATTGCCACCATTGGAGGGACAAAATTAGCCGTTCAGAGTTTATTATTTTGTCTGATAAGTGTCCACTGTGTGGATAGGGTCCACTGGGCTGCTCGCATGTGGAGGCGAGCATATGGGACTACATGAACTGTGGATGCCATATGTCCCAGTAACTGTAGTAGCTCCCGAGCAGTTAGGGAAGACTTCCCTGCTGCTTGAGAAGCTAGTTGCATTATGCGAAGACACCGGGCCTGTGGAAGGAAAGCCTTTGCCTGTCTGGTCTCTAGACAAGCCCCTATGAATTCCAGGCATTGGGAAGGAACAAGTTGGGATTTTGGGAAGTTTATTACTAACCCCAAGTATTGGAGGATTCGCATTGTGCGAGACAGTACAGTGCTGGCCTTTGCAACTGTAGGGGCTCGAATGAGCCAGTCGTCTAAGTAAGGGAAGACGAATATCCCCAGGGTTCGCAGAAATGCAGCTACTACTGCCAAGCATTTTGTGAATACTCTTGGTGCTGAAGCCAGACCACAGGGAAGAACCCTGTACTGGAAGTGTTTTCCCTTGAAAAGGAATCGTAAGAATTTCCTGTGATCTGGATGAATCAGAATGTGAGTGTATGCATCCTTTAAGTCTAGAGAGCAAAGCCAATCCTGGCTTTGAAGGTATGGCAGAAGAGTTCCTAGAGAAATCATTTTGAACTTCTCTCGGAACAGGTATTTGTTCAATTCTCTGAGGTCTAGAATGGGTCTGTGTCCTCCTGTTTTCTTTGGAATAAGAAAATAGGGGGAGTAGAACCCTGCACTCCGTTGAAGAATGGGTACCTCTTCTATTGCCCCTTGGGCAAGAAGTGTTGAGACCTCGTGATCTAGCAGATTGTCTGCGGAGGTTTGAGAATTGAATTGCCTTAGAACTGTAGGAGGGGGCATGCTGTGGAAATGAAGCTTGTACCCTTCTCCTACAATGGACAGAGTCCAATCTTCTGCTGTTATCTGATGCCATCTGCTGGCAAAGTGGCATAACCTGCCTGGGATATTGGGGGGTTGGGGACCCCTCAGAGGCAGGAAGGATAAGCTCTCTAGGAAGGAGTCAAAGCCCTTGAGGTGGGTGAACCTGCAGAGCTGGTTGGGCTCTCGGGCCTTTTGGCTTCTTTTGCTGTCTAGTTTGTCCCTTTTGGGCAACCTGACCCTGAGTTTGACTCTGCTGGGTGTAGGAAGGATAACATTTCCTCTTTTTGCTGAAAGAGGGTTTTTTTTATAAGGCTTCTTTTTGGCTGGAGTGGCTGTAGATTTTGACAATCTATCTAGAGTGGTATTGTCAGCATCTAACTCCTGCCAGTTCTTGCCAAAGAGATTCTCTCCCGTGCAAGGAATGTTGCCTAACTTGTCCTGTACCCAAGTCTCCAAGTCTGATGCCTGAAGCCAGGCAATCCGTTGTGCCCCAATGGCAATAGCAGAGGTTCTGCTGATGCATTCAAAGCAGTCAAAGGCTGCACGATTCACAAACTTGGAGACATCTTGAGCATGCTTAACTAGAGCAAGAAAGTCTTGTCTCTTGTCATCTGGGAGAAATGGGCTCATAAGCTCCAAGTCTCCTGTAACTTCTTTAAGGAACATTCCCATATATAGTATATATGAACTGATCCTAGCTGAAAGCATGGAAGCCTGAAAGGTTAGGTGCCCAAAAGCGTCCAGAGTCCTGCATTCACGACCTGGAGGATTGGATGCATGCCTCTTTGCACTTTTCATCCTACGCATGGCTGACTCCACCACCATTGAATGGTGTGGCAGCTGAGTCTTTTGAAATCCAGGACATGGCGGAACTCGATACATAGTATCAAGTCTCCTAGAATGAGGAGATGTAGTCAGAGGCGTCTCCCACATTCTGAGCATCAAGTTATGCAGAATTACATGGATGGGCAGAGTAGCTGCTTCTTTTGGAGCTTTAGGATATTGGAGAATCTCCAATTCCTTTGCTCTGGGTTCCTCGTGATTGGCCTTATCACGAATAAAATCCTGAAAAGACATGTCCTCTGGAGGTGACATTCTGCGATGGGGAGAAGAGGGATCTTCCAAGAGAAACCCTCTGGTACCAGCAGAATTGTCAGAGTCTTCGGAATTGGAGGATTCATAGTAACATAGTAAATGACGGCAGATAAAGACCTGTATGGTCCATCTAGTCTGCCCAGTAAGATGGCAAGAGCAGGTGCACCTGCCGCTCCGTGCAGGTCACCCCTCCCCATGTCTTTGTTTAGGGATGAACCCACCGCTTATTCGAAGTATTCCTGACCACGATGCTCGATCAAAGTCGGTACCGAGTTGATCCGGTACCGATCTGTCGATTCCAGCCAAAGATGGTGTGGGAAGAATTCCCACCAGGGCCGGTACACCGGTGTCTGTACCGGTGTAGGTACCAGCATCGGTATCGATGTCGGTACCGGTGCCTGTTGTAACTTCCAAAATTCACCGCCGTGTTTATCTTCAATAACATAGATCCCAGATCCCAATCTGTGGCCAAAGCCACTTAGAACACCACAAAAATAAGGTCAGACCAAAATAATATGAGAGCCAACCAGTTATTAAAAACATTTTTTGTCTGATCTGGGATCTATGTTATTGAAGATACATACGGCGGTGAATTTTGGAAGTTACAAAAGCGTGCAGCTAAGTGACGGAACATTTATAATAATAGTCTTCTATTTTTCTATTTTTTAATCATTACTGAATACGTCACGAAGCAGAAATATAGCTGGGAGCAAGCGATACATTAGCTGTGTGCAAGTAAAACACGAGCCGGTTTCCAGTATTAAGGTCATTGATGCGAGCAAGCACTAATGGCTAGACTTTAGTCAGCCAATTGTGCTACAAGAAGTCTGAGACCTTTGAAAACAGGTTTATGTTCTATATTCACAATAGTGACACAAAAAAGTTCTTTTTGAATACTGTTTAAGTTGAACGCATCATAGCAAATTTTTGATGCAATGGATCTGGCATCCGAGGAAAAGAGGGTTTCAGGAATATGGGGCCTAATGCCCAAAATGGCAACTAGCACCGAAAAAGAAAAGTTTCTGAAGAGAAACAGTTCAGGTTGTTTTTTTTTAAAGAAAAGAAATGAACCGGCGGTGCCGGTAGGCGCTGTGCGGAGGCAAATGCGACCACAAGAAAACAATTTTAAAGACGGAATTTTCTGCGGTGACAGGGTATGGGTCCTGTCGGCTCCGCGGAAAATGAAGAACTGAAGAGGGACAGTTGGAAAGGCGGAAAGGCAGAGCATATGTGCTGAGGGATGCTCCCAAAAGCATTCCTATTGGACGCTGGGGAGCGTTCCCGCGCAGGCTCCGTCGGTACCGACAATACCCAAATGTGAAGACTACATTCCTGCTTGTTCCTGGAGATGCTAAGTTTAGTACTTTCATTCTAAGTTACATTTGTGTTACACTTTTGTGGTAATTAAACACATATTGGTGATGTGTTCGCCTTTATAAAAACTTAAAAAGGAAATTTTGTTATTCGAGAGATTGTTGCCTTTCCAAACAAAAATTCAGACAAAAAATGTTTTTAATAGCTGGTTGGCTCTCATATTATTTTGGTCTGACCTTATTTTTGTGGTGTTCTAAGTGGTTTTAGCCACAGGTTTATTTTTTATTAAATATTTTGCTTAAGAAAATAAGGGCAGGGATGTCAACCAATTTCTCTCCTCCTATGGCATCCGAAAAGAGCACCTGTTTTAAGGGTATCCCCAAAGGAGCCTCCCATGTCACACTCCAGTGAGAAATCCACCAACAAGGATGGTTGCTCAGAAGCAAAATCATTTTTTTCCTCTCATGTCTTCTTTGTATTTTCTCAGATTCTCATAGAGCTGAAAACATACGAGGGTCATTTTTAAAGTAAGAACCGATTGCGCATCGTGTCCGCGTGATCCGTCAAGTGACGTCCGTTCAAGGTCAATCACTCTTGGCCAGTCTCTCACTACGCTGCCATTACGTTTCACGTCTCTGCCAGTGTTGGTTGTATGGTTATACTGCTTCATTTGTCACCATGTCAATCAGTAATCCCTCCGATTGTGAAGTGCGCTCAGTTATCCGTTTTTTAAATGCAAAACAAGTTCGTCCAGCTGAAATTCACCGGCAGCTTGTTGAAGTGTATGGGGAAGGTGTAATGAATGATGTTTATGGAAGGAAGGACAAATGTTCATGATGAAGAATGATCTGGACGGCCTACTGTCATGAATGAAGACCTGACACAAGAGGTTGATGAGGAAATTCGCCAAAACAGGTGCTTCACTATAGACGAGCTGCATCAGACATTTCCACAAGTTTCAAGATCAGTAGTTTATCACATTGTTACTGACAAACTACACTACAAAAAAATGTGTGCGAGATGGGTGCCAAAAATGCTGGACGAAGATGAAATTAGTTCTTACCTGCTAATTGTCTTTCCTTGAGCCTTCTCCGGGCCAGTCCAGGGAAAGGTAGGGTTGTCAATCCCCCATAGTGACTGAGGACTGAAGACTTCAAGCTTTTCCTTGTGATGTGAAGCCACTCCCCCTGAGGTTAATCAAGCAGTCTCCTTCTGACAAAGCGACTAAAGAGAAAGAAACTAAACACAGCAGATTAACCCTGCACATATTGCTAACATTCTATAGTCCGTGAAAAAAACATTTACTACAAACTCTTTTTTTTTTTTTTTTTAATATTTACATATGCAAGCTATAAGAGCTGCCAGCGGTGTAGACTGAATACTAGAGGCCCCTAAGCATCCTCCTTTAGAAGATATAGACGACGTAATTCTGTAGAGGCCTGAGAAAGCGAACACCGATCCTACAATGCACGTAGTAGATAGAGAACCGGGTGGGACCCTGGACTGGCCCGGAGAAGGCTCAAGGAAAGACAATTAGCAGGTAAGAACTAATTTCATCTTCCTTATCGCTTCTCCGGGCCAGTCCAGGGAAAGGTAGGGCAGTACCAAAGCAGTACCTAAGAATGGGAGGGACCCGCCAAATCGGCGATAAGAGCGGATGCTCCCACTCTGGCATCGTCCCTAGCCTGGACATCTAATCTGTAATGCCTAGCGAAAGAATGCAGTGTAGACCAAGTCGCCGCTCTGCAGATATCCACTGGGGGAACAAAAGCAAATTCTGCCCAGGATGTTGCGAGAGCACGAGTGGAATGAGCTTTGAGACCCTCAGGTGGGGAAATCCCCCTAGCTTGATAAGCCGCTGTAATAGCAGAGCGAACCCAACGAGCGATAGAAGATTTTGACGCAGCTTGTCCCTTCCGTGGCCCAGTCCACTGGACAAAAAGTCTGTCCGTCTTTCGAAACGTTCGTGAGAGCTTAATATACTTCTTTAAGACTCGCCCAAGATCCAAATGTTTAAGCGCTCGATCAATTGGCGAGCCATCGCTCTCCGAAAATACGGGCAATGTAATTGATTGGTTAATATGAAAAACCGAGAGGACTTTAGGCAAAAAAGAGGGAACTGTTCGTAAGACCACTCGCTCCGGCAGAAATTGCAGATAAGGCTCTTGGCAAGATAAGGCCTGCAAATCAGAAATTCGTCGAGCGGAACACAAAGCCACCAAAAAGGCCGTTTTCCAAGAACACTCCCGAATTTGCGTAGCGCAGAGGAACTTTAAATGCGACCCAGACAAACCGTCCAAGACAATATTCAAATCCCAAGGAGGAACGATAGGTCGTCGAGGAGGACGTATAATTTGCGCTGCTCGTAGAAAGCGGCGAACATCCGGATGAGCGGAAAGACGGCGATGTTGCACCAAGCCCCTAAAACAAGATAGTGCCGCGACATGCACCTTAAGGGTACTGTGAGCCAACCCTTATCTAAACCCTGTTGCAGAAAGAGGAGAAGATGAGGCACGGTAGAAGCCAGAGGTGATACCTTTTGTCGCTTGCACCAAGCTTCAAAAAGACGCCAGACGCGAACATATCCCAAGGAAGTTCCTGGACGTTTAGATTGGAGAAGGGTAGTTACAACCGAACTTGCATAACCCCTCCTTTCTAAGCGAGACCTTTCAAGAGCCAAGCCGTAAGCAAGAAGCGATCCACTCGCGGCATGAGAATAGGACCCTGATGCAACTGGTTGATACGAACTGGAAGGAGCCACGGCGGAGCTACAAGGAGTCGAATAAGATCGGCATACCAAGGTCGACGAGGCCAATCGGGAGCAATGAGAATCACCTTCCCTCGGTGATTCGTTATGCGCTGAATAACCCGACTCAACATTGGCCAAGGCGGGAACACATAGAGGAGCGCATCGCAAGGCCAGGGTTGAACTAGGGCATCGAGACCTTCCGACATGCGTTCCCTGCGCCTGCTGAAAAAAACGGCTGGCCTTGGCATTGCTGTAGGAGGCCATGAGATCCATCACTGGCTGTCCCCAACGCAACGTTAGCTGATGAAAGATCGCCGCATTTAATTCCCATTCCCCTGGATCGAGAAGATGACGGCTGAGAAAGTCCGCCTGTAGATTTTCTTTGCCCGGAACATGTGCTGCGGAAATGGCCAGGAGATTGCTCTCTGCCCAATCCATCAATTGTTGGCATTCGGACAGTAGAGAAGGAATCTTCGTCCCCCCCTGACGATTGATATAGGCGACGGTCACAGCATTGTCGGAAAAAATCTTGACCGCTGTCCCCTGGAGCAGCGGTGCGAAGTGAAGCAGAGCTAAGCGAGCCGCTCGGAGCTCCAGACGGTTGATCGACCATGAACTCTCTATTGCGGACCAAGTCCCCTGTGCAATGCTTGACTGACAATGAGCACCCCACCCCGAGAGGCTTGCATCCGTGGTCAGTAACACCCACGAGGGGTCTTGCAAGGGCATTCCCGCTGTGAGGTGCTCCCGAACTAACCACCAGTCCAGACTGTGACGGACGCTCTCGGGATAGGGGAGACGCTGAGAGAGCGGATGAAGCTGCGGAGACCATCATGTAAGCAACGCCTGCTGCAAGGGGCGCATGTGCGCCTTGGCCCACGGAACAAGATCCAGTGCCGCCGCCATGGAACCCAACAGTTGCAAATACGTCCAAGCCGACGGCGCCGTTAAGTTGAGAAACGCTCGGATCTGTTGTAGCAGCTTTTCCACACGAACCTCGGGCAAAAAAACCTTTCCTTGCGCGGCGGTGTCGAAATATGCTCCGAGATAAGTCAGCTGCTGCTGCGGTTGCAGGTGACTTTTGACTTGGTTGATCACCCAGCCGAGTTGCTCGAGAAGTTGCACCACTCGAGCCGTCGCTTGAACCGAGGCAGATCGTGACTCGGCTCTGATCAACCAATCGTCGAGATAAGGGTGTACTCTGATCCCTTCCTTCCGAAGCGCTGATGCCACAACTACCATAAGCTTTGTGAAAGTACGCGGAGCCGTAGCCAGACCGAATGGCAACGCTCGAAACTGGTAATGGCCCATGGGGAGAGCGAAGCGCAAAAAACGCTGATGCGAACTCCTTATGGGAATGTGCAGATACGCTTCCGTAAGATCGATGGCTGAGAGAAACACACCCGGATGAACTGCCCGAACTACAGTATGGAGGGTTTCCATGCGAAAATGAGGCACCCGTAAGGAACGGTTGACCCCTTTGAGATCTAGAACGGGCCGAAAAGAATCTTCTTTCTTGGGAACCACAAAATAGATCGAGTATCGACCGCAACCGTATTGGTCCCGAGGCACGGGAACGATAGCTTTGAGCTGCAACAGGCGAGTCAGGGTGTCCAGAATGGCCTGCTTTTTCCGACCGGGACCGCAGGGAGATATTACAAAGGCGGGCAACAGCGGGCATGCGAAATCGAGCGCGTAACCTTCCCGGATGACCTCCAATACCCACTTGTCTGAGGTAATGGTGGTCCAGACCGCTAGAAAGTCCTGTAGGCGTCCTCCCACCGGAATTAGCGGCTGGACCAACTGACCTTCATTGCGGCTTCTTATTGGAGGGCTGGGATGCCCCAAAGTAGGACCTGCCAAATCCTCTGGCTCCCCGAAAGGAAGTCCCCCGAAAGGAGGAACGGCCCCTGGAATAGGGCGCAAAGCGCGCCCCCCGAAACCTACGGGACTCCCTTCCGAACCCCCTGCCGGAAGGAAGCAATCGGGAAGGTTTGGGTTTGTCCTCAGGCAAACGACCGCCCTTAGCGTCGCTCAAATCCTTAACAATCTTCTCCAAAGCCTCCCCAAAAAGCAATTTACCCTGATAGGGCAATTTGCTAAGTCTCAATTTGGAAGAAACATCCGCCGACCAGTTGCGTAACCAAAGAAAACGCCTGGCAGCTACCAGAGAGGCCATGGTCTTAGCCGCAATCCGCAGCAAATCATAAAAAGCATCTGCCATATAAGCAGCGGCTGATTCCAGTTTAGGTGCATCGGGAACTGCAGCAGGAGCATCAGGAGAAGTATCGCCTTGCAACCAACGAATGGAGGCGCGAGAGACATAAGCCCCACACAAACGGCCGATTGTAGAGCCAAGGCACTAGACTCAAAAGCCTGTTTGAGTAGAATCTCCAATTTTCTATCTTGAAGATCCTTTAGAGCTGCAGCCCCTTCCACAGGAATAGTAGTCTTTTTAGTCACTGCGGATATAATTGCATCCACTTTTGGCATGCGAAATAAGTCCTTTACGTCCTGAGGAAGTGGGTACAGGCGAGCCAACGCTCGGCTTCCACGTAAGGAAGACTCCGGACACTCCCATTCCGAGTCAATCATCTGTTTGATCACTCTGTGTAAGGGAAAACACTTCTGTTCAGTTTTAACACCCTGCAGCAAGGGATCCTCCAAGGGTTCCTGAGAAGACGCGGGAAGGGAGAGATGGAGCGCTGCCAAAGACTGGGATATGAGAGCTGTGAGTTCTTCCTTACGGAAAACCCTGAAAACATTAGGATCCTCTCCTGGAGCTATCTCCCCTTCTTCCAACTCTTCTGTGTCCCACTCCCCAGGATGTCCTGTAAAAGACTCTGAATCTCCCTGCTCCTGCAACAGCGGGGCCTGAGACAACAAGGGATCTAAGGAATTCTGAACCATATCTTGAATATGAGAGGATCCCTCTCCGGGATCATCAGGCAGTGGTAGGGAAAGTGGCACTGACACAGGTTCAGAAAGAGAAGAAAGCCGCGGAGGCTCAGCAGATCGCATAAGAAATGCTTTGTGCATAGCCAGAATAAAAGCTGGCGAAAAAAATGAGTCCATGTCCTCCTGAGGCAAAGTTGGAGCTGGGGAGGGTAAATCAGGTAAAACCGCCGCTCTAGAGGACTTCGCTTTCCGTTTATGAGGCTTTTGAGGCTCTGCCAGAGCACTGCCTGACGCCGGTAAAATGGCGGACTTTCCCGCCTTTTCGGCGTGAGGAGAAGGCTCCGGTGAACTAATCAAAGGCTTTTCAGCCATTGATCAAAAACAACTCCGGGATCGCCAAAAAAACCCGTAAGCTCAAAAAAGCAAACTGCCCCGGAGTCCGCGGGCCCGAGCGCCGAAAATCAACACGGAAGAGAAAACAGACAAAAAACTCACCGCAGAAGTAAAACTGTGCCCGGCTGAATGGAGCACAGTTTAGCGGGACCACCGGCAAACTCACCGCGGTTAAGACAGAGGAGAAATCTGGGGCCCCCAGTATCACTCTGCACCGGGAGACGGAACAGTGATAGAGGCAGGCTCTACCTCACACTGTAATAATTAAGTCCCCCACGTCTCCTGCGATCTTAAAGTGACAGCGTATTTTAAAAGAAAAGTTAAAAGGACTATAGAAGATTAGCTCTGCTAGAGCCAATCATAAATTTAAGAAAGGAAAAAAGGTTAAAATGAAACCACTACAGGTGTACTTTGAGGGAGAAGGTAAGTTCGATCCTCTCTAGTCACTGAGGACTGAAAGACTGCTTGATTAACCTCAGGGGGAGTGGCTTCACATCACAAGGAAAAGCTTGAAGTCTTCAGTCCTCAGTCACTATGGGGGATTGACCCCCCTACCTTTCCCTGGACTGGCCCGGAGAAGCGATAAGGAACTTGTTTTGCATTAAAACCGGATAACCGAGCGCACTTCACAATCGGAGGGATTACTGATTGACATGGCGACAAACGAAGCAGTATAACCATACAACCAACACTGGCAGAGACGTGAAACGTAATGGCGGCGTAGTGAGAGACTGGCCAAGAGTGGCTGACCTTGAACGGACGTCACTTGACTGATCGCGTGGACACGATGCGCAATCGGTTCTTACTTTAAAAATGACCCTCGTACATCCACCATCTGCTGGAGAGAGAATTACTGAAGGCTCCCTCTGGTGGTTCTGGCTGATATGGCTTCCTCTGTCTCCACATCTGCTGGTAGGGAGACACAACCCACTTGTCTGGACTGGTCTAGCAGGATGATATGGAAAAAAGTAACTATTCTTATAGTTTTAATTTTGAAATCAATCCAATGTACTTGTAGAGCGTGAGCTCAGTTCCCGAGCATTATCCTCAAACTTATGTATGGAACAAGATGTTATGTGCTCCATAGTTTGCTGTGGATTTCCACAATAGCAGCTCAGAGCATTTTTTAGGTATCATTTATGATCATGTTGGCTTTCAATCTTCACACTTACCAAAATCAGGATAAATCTTTGTCAGAGGATAAATCACCTGGATAAATGAAAATCAAGCAAAGCAGTTAGTAAAAACCTCAGGATACTGGAAACTTGAAAAATTAATGATGTAACCCACAACAAAACAGAACTAGGAATGGAAATGCTGGCTTGCCTCAGTCAATTCCTATTATATTAATCTTCTACAACTATCTGGGCCAGGAGAGATAATCCATTCAGGGCTCAGGACCATCGTCAAAAACTCATATTAGCCATCTCTCATAAAAAACTTCTTAAACATTGAAGACGAAGGAATTAATCAGCCCAGACCAGCTGGTCTGCTACTACTACTACTACTACTGATCATTTGTATAGCGCAAAAAGGCAGGCAGTTCCTGCTCATCAGAGCTTACAATCTTGTCAAAACAGCACAACAGCTGAAAATAAGGATACATCTAGGGGATGGTAAGGAAACACATTGGAGACTAAGCAGATCAGGATCCAAAAGCGGCCTTGAAGAGGTGAGTTTTCAGCCTAGATTTGAAAAGGGCCAGAGATAAAGCCTGATGTACAGGTAGTTTGTTCCAGGCATAAGAAGCAGCAAGGTGAAAGGATCAAAGTCTGGAGTTAGCAGTAGAAGAGAAGGGCACAGATAGAAGTGATCTGCCAGAAGAGCAGAGTTCACGAGGATGGGTGTAGGGAGAGATAAGAGAGGAAAGGTAGTATGGAGCTGCAGAGTGAATGCACTTATAGGTCAGCAGAAGTTTGAACTGGACACGGAAACTGATAGGGGGCCAGTGAAGCGACTTGAGAAGAGAGATTATATGAGCATATCGAGGCTGGCAGAAAATTAGCCACCCAGTTGAGTTTTGAACAGACTGAAGGGGAGAGAGATGATTCAGAGGGAGACCAGCAAGGAGGAGGCTGCAATAGTCTAAGTGGGAGGTGACTAAAGAGTGGATGAGTATCTTAGTAGTGTTTTCAGAAAGGAAGGGGCAAATTTTGTTGATGTTATAGAGAAAGAAACGACAGGTTTTAGCTATCTGTTCGATGTGTGTGGAGAAGGAGAGGGAGGAGTCAAAAACAACCCCAAGGCTGCGAGCTGAGGAAACAGAGAGGAATAGGACATTATCCACAGAGATTGAGAAAGGAGGAAGGGGAAAAGTGGGTTTAGGAGAAAAAATAAACAGCTCAGTTTTGGCTATGTTCAATTTCAAATAGCAGTGAGACATCCAAGTAGCAATGTCAGATAGGCAGATAGAGTCCGGGCCTGAATGGCCGGAGAGATTTCAGGTGTAGAGAGGTAGATCTGGGAGTCATTAGCATAAAGATGGTACTGAAAGCCATGGGAAGAGATGAGTATATCAAAGGGTTGGGTAGAGAGAGAGAAAAGAAGTGGACCCAAGACAGACCCTTGGGGTACACCAACTGAGAGCAGGATAGTAATAGAGGAGGATCCACCAGGACAGACACTGAAAGTACCATGGGAAAGATAAGAAAAGACCAGGATAGCACAGAGCACTTAAAACCAAGAGAGGACAAGGTATCAAGGGAGAAGGTGGTGATCAACAGTGTCAAAAATAGCAGAAAGGTCAAGAAGGATGGGGATCGAGTAAATGCCCTTGGATTTTGCCAGGAAAAGGTCACTGGAGACTTTGGTAAGAGCTGTTTTGGTAGAATGTAAAGGACGAAAGTCAGATTGTAGAGGATCCAGAAAGGCTTGAGAGGAGAGAAAGTCGAGGTAACGGCGGCGAATCGAACGTTCAAGTAGTTTAGCAACAAAGAGGAGGAGGGAGATGGGTCGATAGAAGGACAGGTAGGGTCCAGTGAGGGTTTCTTGATGAGAGGAGTGACCACAGCAGGCTTGAAGGCTGCAGGGAAAGTTGCAGTGAAGAGCAATAGGTTGAGAATATGAGAGATGGAAGGGATTACAATGGAGCGATGGAGCTTAGATGGGTGGGAATAGGATCAGAGGAGCAGCTAGTGAGTTTGGAGGAGGAAAGAAAATGTGTGGTTTCCTCATCAATCATAGAAAAGGAAGAATGGGTAGCAGAGATTGAGGGCAAACGGGAGTGAAGGGGAAGAAGAGGGGATTGAGCTGACCTTGTGGGGAATTGGAGTGTGATCTTGTGGACTTTGTCATGGAAATAGTTGGCCAAGGTGTGGGCAGAAAGGGAAGGCGGAGTTGGAGGCACCTTGAGGAGAGAGTTGAGAGGTGAGAGAGTTAGTCAAATGGACATAATAGTCTTGTTTGGCAAGTGCTATGGCTGACTGGAAGGAGGCAAGCATTAATTTGAAGTGTAGAAAGTTCACAGGGGTGCAGGATTTGAGCCAAGTGCGCTCAGTTGTGCGGGCACAGGAATGTTAGATAGCAGATAGTCCATGACAGCCAGGGCTGAGGTATAGTATGCCTTACAGGACTTGGCATGGATGGGGCAAGAGCATCCAGAGCAGAGGATACTAGAGAGGTCTAGAGAAATCTAGTCAAGTAAGTGCATAACAAAGCAGTACCTTAGAGGGTATGAGCGTCGCGCTGTACCAAAGCACCTGAAGATTCCCAGATATTTATTCTTTGGTGCTTTGAGAGGATGTGTAACAGATTTCTAGCTGCTTGCCTTATAGAGGTGCTCCACAGGGCCTCTGCCTTTCCATTAAAAGGCATACAAAACCTTTCAATTATAGTGTGCTTTAACTAGTGCTGAAATTTCCTTATCTTTATTCGGCTCTTGATATACCGCTTTACAGTAAAAACATCAAAGCGGTGTACAATACAGTATGCCCTCTTTTCCTGCTCTTTCAGGCTTTTAGCTCAGTTGAAACCTACCTCTATTATTTTATGGTAATATAAGCCTTTAGGGTTGATGCAGAAACCCTGCTATAGAGCCCAGTGCTAAAGCTCTAGTACAAGGCTTCCCAGTACAGATGTGTTGCACAGCCATGCTGTAAACAAACAGCATTCAAGTGAGCTGCAAGCAAAAAGTCTGCACTAAACCAGGAGAGCAAGTCAGGCATATACACACTGGTGTGTGCATTAGCAGCACCTAGATCCTATGCACAAAAAGGCACTTGTGTGCATGTGCGGGAATGCTATGTGGTGCATAAGAGAATGATGGAGATCAGAGAGAGATGGACTGGACAAAGGCTGGGTGGGGGGAGTATATGAGAGAGAGAGAGAGAGAGAGAGACAGGCTGAAAGAAGGCTGGGGAGGGAGTATATGAGAGAGAGAGTCTGAAAGAAGGATGGGTGGGGAGGATATATGAGAGAGAGAGAGAGAGGCTGAAAGAAGACTGGGTGGAGAGGGGTATATGAGAGAGAGAGAGAGGCTGAAAGAAGGCTGGGTGGGGGGGAGTATATGAGAAAGAGAGAGGCTGAAAGAAGGCTGGGTGGGGAGGGTATATGAGAGAGAGAGAGAGACTGGGAGGGCCCAGGCCATGGTGATACGTGAAGCAAAGAGGCAATTGCTGCTTTGCTTCACCTATCAAAGAGGTGCTATCATATAGCTAACAGCATGCTACATAAAGGAACGTTGTTGGCTTCTGCCAGTGATCTGCAGAGAGGCACCTTAAGGGACTGATTTATTAAACTTTCTTTGCCCATAGACACAGAATAGGAAAACAGTCTTAGTAAATTAGTCTCTAAAAGAGCTACTGCTGATCTCTGAGGGGTTCTATCCCCTTGCCCTACACCCCTTCTCCAAGTGGGGATAATGCTGGGAGGGAAAGAGGGAGGGTTTCTGCTGCTGGCTCCTAGATTTAATGAGAATTTGTCTAGACCTGAATAAAGCAGTACTATCTTCATCTTCAGATTTACAGAGTGCGAGAATATTGAAATCAACAACATTTTAGAATCCATGGGTACCATCTTTCCAGTTACACTCAGGGCTGGCCTTGGAGTTAGGTCAAGGTGTTGGCACCTAGGGAGACCTTAGGTTTTACTCCTCCCTTGGCTGTCAACATGTATTGCTTAGCTTTGAATGTCCTGCTCTTTGCTGCCCCCAGAAGTTGCCACTCTAGGCAAACACTAGTTTTCCTGATGGTTGGGCCAGCCCTGGTTATATTTAATCGACTCCACAACCATTTCCCAATATTCTTTCACAATTGGAGACTCCCATCATATATGTAGGAAGGTCCCTCAACTACCACACCACTTGCTGTAACCTGCATAAATGGAAATTACACTTACCTGGTAATTGAAGTTCCTGGAGGGTCCAGTTTAGTCCTCCACATCCGGGTAGTGCACCTCCTCCTGCAGCAAGGAGACTGGACCAATCAACTCTTCAGAATTGTAGCCTGCTTACTGCTGGAACTCCCATGAGCCCTCCAGTGAACTAGTAACAAAGCAGACTGAAGAAATAACAGATTAAGGAAAGTACAGAGAACAGAAAGGTACCCATAAAGGGAGTGTTGTCGAACCCCCTCCCCAAACGAGAGGGCCGAAACGCTGCACCTCGCTTCCGCTCCCTGTTCCGAACACAGACCGTCAGCACCGGAAGCTGAGTAAACCAAAGGGAAAAGAAAAAGACGAGACCGAGGCACAAATCCGAAGGGACGAAAACCCAAGGAACGGTGACCCAAGGGTGATGGTCCCCTGCACCGTTTATGTATGTATTCAGTTTCTTTTCTTTTTTTTTTTAGTGCGTAGGAATCTGCAAATTAACCGATCGCAGAATAAGATGGTCACAGCGCGCCGCAAAAAGAGAATTTCGGGAGGGAAGGAGGACTAAACTGGACCCTCCAGGAACTTCAATTACCAGGTAAGTGTAATTTCCATTTCCTGAGCGGGTGTCCAGTTTAGTCCTCCACATCCGGGATGTATCAGAGCATTTAACAACGGGGGGGATCCTGGCACGCGGCGCGCAAGACCGCAGACCCAAAACTGGTATCTCGAGCCGCAGCCACATCCAAACGGTAATGCTTACTAAAGGCATGGAGAGATGACCACGTCGCCGCCCGACAAATTTCCAGCAGCGAAACGAGGCTATGCTCCGCCCAGGACGTGGCCTGCGCCCTAGTGGAATGAGCTCGCAACCCCAAGGGAACAGTCTTGCCCTGCATAAGATAAGCCGACGCGATAGCCTCTCTAATCCACCGAGAAATGGAGGCCTTAGCCGCCGCTTCTCCTTTCCGCGGACCTCCAAACAGTACGAATAAACGTTCCGACTTTCGAAAGGACTCGGACACTTTGAGATACTGACGGAGGACCCGACGTACATCAAGCTTATGAAGAACAGAGCCGGAAGCCGTAGACGACTTTGGAGCCAAAACCGGTAGAACCACCGGCTGATTCACGTGAAAGGGAGACACCACTTTAGGCAAGAAGGAAGGAACCATCCGCAAAACTACCCTATTGGAAAGAAAGGATAAAAAGGGAGCTCTACAAGAAAGTGCCTGGAGTTCAGATATGCGCCGCGCCGAGCAGATGGCAATGAGAAAGACTGTTTTCAACGTCAAGTCCTTTACGGAGGCACGGAGGAGAGGCTCAAAAGGCTCCCGAGACAAAGCCTGCAGCACCAGGTTCAAATCCCAGGGAGGTACGGTTATCCTGCGAGCAGGACGTAACCGAAACACCGCTTTGAGAAAACGCCGAACGTCCACATGCGAAGTAAGAGGCACGTCGTGAACCTTGCCGCGATAGCACGCCAGAACGGCAATCTGGACCTTCAACGAGCTGGCGGCCAGACCTTTGTCAAAACCGTCCTGCAAAAAACTAAGAATGACCGCAATAGAAGAAGTCGCGGCCCGGACGGCACGCTGGGAACACCAATCCTCAAAAATTCGCCAAACCCGAACATCAGTGAGGGAGGTAGAAGGCTTCCGCACACGCAGTAGGGTGGAGATAACCGCCGGGGAATACCATTTCTTCCTCAACCGAGCCCTTTCAATGGCCATACCGTAAGCGAGAACCGAGCCACCTGAGGCATGTGCAGAGGCCCCTGCACCAGGAGATCCCCCAGGGCAGGAAGCCGCCAAGGTACGCCGTCGAGCAAGCGCACCAAATCCGCGTACCACGGATGACGGGGCCAATCCGGGGCCACCAACAGAACCGGGCCGCGGTGGGCTTCTATGCGCTGAATCACTCTGCCGATCAGAGCCCACGGCGGGAAGACATATAGCAGTTCGAACTCGGGCCATGGCTGGAGAAGCGCGTCGATACCCTCGGACATTCGTTCCCTGCGCCTGCTGAAGAAACGACTTGTCTCGGCCGACGCGAACGTCGCCATGAGATCCATGATAGGCGGACCCCACCAACGAACTATCTGAGCAAAAACCTGTGGGTGCAACTCCCACTCTCCGGCGTCTATCCACACACGACTCAGAAAATCTGCCATGACATTGTCCTTGCCAGCAATGTGCGCTGCAGAAATGGCCCGGAGACGCTTTTCCACCCAAACAAAAAGCGCGTCCGCCTCGACCTCTAGAGACACGCTGCCGGTGCCGCCCTGCCGGTTGACGTATGCCACCGCCGTCGCGTTGTCCGACAGAACACGAACCGCTCGGCCGCAGACTGACTCCTCGAACGCTTGAAGCGCTAGCCGTATAGCTCGCAGCTCGAGTCGGTTGATGGACCACCGAGCCTCCAGCGGAGAACACGTCCCCTGTGCAAACCGGCCCTGACAGTGGGCTCCCCAGCCGGAAAGACTCGCATCCGTGATGACCGGCAACCAGAGGGGCTGTTCCAAGGGAGCCCCCGTCCGAAGGGAGAGCGGGGACAGCCACCATTGTAACGCCAGGCGAACCCGGAGGGGGCACCACAATCGGCGGTTCAGAGAATCCGATTGATGGGACCAACGACGTAACAGAGCCCGCTGAAGAGGTCGCATATGAAATCGGGCCCACGGAACTACCTCCAGAGTCAAAGCCATGGTGCCCAATAACCGGAGATACCACCAGGCCGACGGGGCGGGGTCCGCTAGGAACAGCCGTAGGAGCTGACGCAAACCCTGGGCCCGGCGATCTGGGAGAGACACTATCCCCGTGGAAGTATCGAAACAAACACCCAGATATTCGAGATGTTGAGTCGGCACCAGCTGACTCTTGGGCACATTGATCACCCAGCCGAGATCCTGCAGAAGACGAACGACTTTGTTCGTGGCCAGCAAACTCTCCTCCGCGGACTTCGCCCTTATCAACCAATCGTTGAGGTAGGGGTGCACTAGAACCCCCTCCTTGCGCAACGCCGCCGCGACCACCACCATCACCTTGGTGAACACGCGAGGCGCGGTTGCCAGGCCAAAAGGTAGGGCTTGGAACTGGAAGTGACCCCAAGGAAGCGCGAAGCGGAGAAATCGCTGATGCGCGGCTCGAATGGGAATATGCAAATAAGCCTCGGTGAGATCCAGAGAAGTCAGATACTCTCCCTGTCGGACTGCGACCATGACGGAACGGAGAGTCTTGTGATAAGGAAGCTTATCATAGCTCAGGTAGGAGCTATAGAAAAGATGATGTGACTCTGAACAAGCAACCTGTCAGTTCTGGTAGAAGCAAGAAAACAGAGTTTTCACATAAAAGACTACCAGTCCCAGAATGCACCAGGTTTCCAGCAGCCATGAGAGGGGCTGAAGTGAGAGAATGTGTGTGCAATCAAGAGAGCTATGAGGTAATCCCTAAGCACTCATCTCAAAGGGCAGGGCCTGATTCAAGACAGCTGCGCTGTGTTAGGGAGCAGCACACATTAGAACAGGATAAGAGTAGAGCTTATTCTTCAGATACCAGTTTCAAGAAGAGCTACAGAGGGAGGAAGAGATACAGAGACAGCAACGGCTACAAGCACCAGTATCACCTGGAGAAACAGAAGCCAAGCCAAGCAGATAGAGAGAGAAGGAAACTCTCTGGAAGGAAGAGAAGAAAGGCCATTGGAAGGTCTGGGAGATTCCAAGGCAGTACTCATACTGGGAGGTATTCCAAAAGCCAGCAGAGTCCATTGGACTGGATTCAGCCAGAGGAATGGAGTGGCAGAGATAGGAATCACCAGTGGCTACCTGGAAGAGAGAAGACTGCATGTGGAAGGGACTTTCAGACCAAGGCCAGAAGGTATGTGAGAGAAGATCCAGCGTCCAGGGATCAAGATTGGAAGGCTGGACATCAGAATTGGATTACATATTGGCCAGGCTATACAGAGAGAAATAATGATAGCAGGAGAGGCTCAGGTATGAACACTGATCCAGACCCTATCTATAATAGAGAATGGCAGCAAGGGAATAAGCATTCTCATGATAGTGCCTTAATGAAAGACTCATCTGTGCCAATGTATGATATTGACCCTATGATTGTTGATGCAGGGGGAAATACAGCAGATGAAACTATTTACATGGACTGTTCTTTATCTAAATGCTATTGCTAGTTTTCTATGAGCAAACACATCAGCCATCACAAAGAAACCTAACTTTGTTCTTTATTTCCACTGCAAACAGCTCTTAAAGCAGGATTTGGGTTCACACAGTAGCAGCCAGCCAGCTAAAGGCTTACAGCTGGTCAATTGATAGTAATTAAAGCTGCACCTGATTGTGTGTGTGAGCAAGGGAGAATCACTGCTGAGATCTGCGTGGAAAATAAGCAGAAGTTAACCTAACCAGCAAAGTTTATTCTTTACTTTGTGCCTTTGTATTTGGTAATTATTTGCTAAGAAAACATTAGCTAATTGCCTGACAAGCTGAAGGTTGTTTTCTGGTTTACTTTGTGACTTTTTGTTATCCATTTTAAACACTGCAAGCAAGTAACCTCATTTATAGTGCTATCCTGAAATGAGGGACCCGTAGACAGCGATTTACGCCCTTGAGATCGAGAATAGGACGTACGGAGCCGTCCTTCTTTGGCACCACAAAATAAATGGAGTAACGACCGAGTCCGCACTCGTTCGGAGGAACAGGGACGACAGCCCCCAGCGCTAACAAGCGCTCCAGAGTCACCCGAATGTCTAGTTCCTTTTGCGACCCTTTGCAGGGAGAGAGGACAAAGGAATCGCTTGGAGGGTAGGCAAAGTCCAACGCATAACCTTCGCTGACTATCTCGAGGACCCAACGGTCCGAAGTAATGTGGGCCCAAGAGGGAAGAAAGTTCCGAAGACGTCCGCCGATGACTTGCACACCCTCCGGAGCCCGCCTCATATCATTGTGGTTTACGACTAAAGGACGAGGAGGCACTGGAGGAGGCGATGGAGAAACCCCTGCCAGCCCCCCGGAAACCACGAAAGGACTGAGTCCGAGACCCAAACCGGCCTCGTTGGGAATTCCAAGGGCGGGTCGACCGAAATCTCCGAAAATCCCGAAAGGAACCTCGAGTCGCTTGAAAAGGCCTAACCGACTTGGGCTTGTCCTCCGGAAGTCTACCCCCCTTTGGTCTCACCCAAGTCTTTCACCAACTTGTCTAAATCCTCCCCGAACAGCAACTTACCCTTAAAGGGAAGTCTGCTAAGGCGAGACTTGGAGGAAGGATCGGCGGCCCAGTTACGCAACCAAAGGGATCTGCGCGCAACCACCAAGGAAGCCATACTATTTGCCATGGTACGGATCAAATCATAATGGACATCTGCGAGATAAGCGGAACCCGACTCTAGACGAGTAACCTCAAGCAACGCTTGCTGGTCTAGGGAAGAATTCTGACGCAAGCGCTGAGCCCATCGCAAAGAGGCTCTAGCTATTCATGCCACACAGATCGAAGCCTGCAGCGATAAGGCATTGGTCTCGAATGCCTGCTCTTGTCCTGAATGTCCTTTAAGGCAGCACTGCCTTCCACCGGAATAGTAGTCTTTTTGGTCACCGCAGAAACCGCCGCATCAACTCGAGGGGACTTGAATTTCTCTTTATCCTCATCCTTCAAGGGATAAAGCCAATGCATCGTACGGATGCCCTTCAAGCCAGCGTCCGGATGGTCCCACTCGGTCTGTATCATCTGAGCTACCACCCGGTGAACAGGGAAGACTACCTGCGAGTCCCGAACTGCCTGGATAAGGGGATCCTCTAACACATCGGCCTCCCCCGGAGATGGCGCTGAGAGATTGAGTGTCTGAAGAGCTTCCGTGATAAGAGGAACCAACTCCTCCCTACGAAACACCCGAACAATCCTAGCCTGATCCTCAGGGTCTGGAATCTCACCTTCTTCAAGGTCATCGACACTGCCCTCAAGGTCAGCATCCAGCTCGAGGTCCTGAATCTCAAAATCTTCTGGCGGCAAGCCAACCAGGTGCGACTTCCTAGCCGCTTTGGCGGGCGGCTCCGGAGGACCAGAGACAGATGGCAGAGGAACAAGAGTAGATGGGGAAGACTCAGGCCATTTGCCCAACTGCCCCAACTTGAACGCCTGATGCATAATTAGTACGAAATCAGGCGAAAAATGCGTCAGAGCAGAAGAAGCATCCCCCTGCTCCAAAGCGACTGCGGACCCCGGAGTCTGAGAGCCCGCAGGCACAGGTGGCAACAGAGGCCCCGGAGGGAGAGCGCCCTCCGTCAACAGCGGAGCCACCAAGTGCTCTGCTGGAGGAGGGGAGGCCCCCTGATGTTCTATGCCAGAAGAGACCGCAGCACAGCTGGAACAGAAACCAGCGGCAGAGACGGACCGCCGACGCAAACCGCAGACCAAGCATTGCGGTTTGGAGGACATGCCAACAGGCAATCAGGTTGCTAGCTGAGGAAAGAAAGATACCGCGTACCCTGAGGCAGGGACAGATCAAGTGAGAGAGCCCTATACAGGTAAGCCCCACACTAAGCCCGCGTGCTTAACCCCTTTTTTGTTTTTTTTTTGTTTTTTTTGTCAACGAAACAAAAAGAAACAGATAGCAAGAGCCCAAATGAAACAGAAAGCAAAAACGCTGGTAAAATAAAAGAATTAAGGGCCAGACAAGACAGTTACCGCCAAAAAATGAAACGCAAAATGGCCGCCGGGACCGAGGCGCGCTGAAGAAAAAAGGAGCGCCAAAACCGACGAAAAAAGAAAATGAAATAAAATATCCCGAGCAGACCAAAACGGCGATGAAGGAACACTTACCCCGAAAACATGTCCCAGCAAGTGTTGTAACAGCCGCCGAGCAGCCCCGGAGCAAAGCAGAGAGCCGGTCAGCTGAAAGGCAGGCAAGCACCGGATCGCAGCCGGAGTGCCTGGCAGCGTGCTCATGCAAATGTGGAGGCAAGAATGAGCGCCGCGGGTAAAGTGATCCTGCCCCCGAACAGTCCTGGGGGAGCGATCAGCGGAGCCGGCATAGACTGCAGGCAGGGAGCAGGGAGGAAGGTCAGTGCCGGTCAGCCTCTCTCCCGCGGGAATCCCCGTGTGCTACTGACACGCACAGCAAAGGTCTGAGCCCTCAGTCTATTTCTTTTTTTTTTTAAGTCAATTAAAGGGACAGTAGACAGAAAAAGAAAAGCTAAAGTAAAGTAAAGTAAAGTAAAGAAGAAAAAGCATCAACTAGAAATAACAAGTGAGCCTAGATCCAGGCTCACACCACCTCCTGCTGCAAGGAGACTGGACACACTGGAGGGCTCATGGGAGTTCCAGCAGTAAGCAGGCTACAATTCTGAAGAGTTGATTGGTCCAGTCTCCTTGCTGCAGGAGGAGGTGCACTACCCGGATGTGGAGGACTAAACTGGACACCCGCTCAGGAACTGTCAATCTCATAGGGGACATGCACCATCGATACAGCATTTTATAGCCTTGCTCTATCTAGCAAATATGCTGAGATGCAAAATTTAAGGGTCAGAGCAAAAACTGCAGCCCAGTCAGCCTCCTCCATTTCACCACCGAAATCAAGCTCCCAAGCATTCAATGATGAAAATGTACCTGTCTGTTGCCCAATCATTTTCTTACACAACCGGACTAAAAGGGTAGATAGCCCCTCAAATAACACTCAGCTTGCAAAATCATTTCTTCACTCCCCTAACTATAATGAGTGAAGCTTTTTTAAACACAAAGCACAGGACATTGAGGGACAAATGACTGAAGAGTGAGTGAGTCCAGTTGCCTAGAAGTGCTGGTAAATTATTAAAAAGTCTCTGAAGGTCTTTTTTTTAATCTAATGCACCTTTGCTGATTCTAGTAGAGTTATATAGGTCTGTAAACTCAAAGGCAGATTTATTTGCATTAGGTGATGTTTACTTTTGATCTGATTCTATAAGGGTTCTGTAAGCTCCCAGAACTCTCCTCTGCAGCAAACAAATCCTCACGCACAAATGTATCACTATTCAAGTGGTGAAAATATGTGCATGTACAGGAAAGAGTACAGTGCAGTGCACTTCCACGACACCCAACTATGCCACCAGGAGCATCTATACACCGTCCTGTTGGCATGTGCCCACATATTTCATGAGATACAGGAAAGAGTACAGTGCAGTGCACTCCCACGACACCCAACTATGCCACCAGGAGCATCTACACACCATCCTGTTGGCATGTGCCCACATATTTCATGAGATACAGGAAAGAGTACAGTGCAGTGCACTCCCACGACACCCAACTATGCCACCAGGAGCATCTACACACCGTCCTGTTGGCATGTGCCCACATATTTCATGAGATACAGGAAAGAGTACAGTGCAGTGCACTCCCACGACACCCAACTATGCCACCAGGAGCATCTACACACCGTCCTGTTGGCATGTGCCCACATATTTCATGAGATACAGGAAAGAGTACAGTGCAGTGCACTCCCACGACACCCAACTATGCCACCAGGAGCATCTACACACCGTCCTGTTGGCATGTGCCCACATATTTCATGAGATACAGGAAAGAGTACAGTGCAGTGCACTCCCACGACACCCAACTATGCCACCAGGAGCATCTACACACCGTCCTGTTGGCATGTGCACAAAGTATATGCAAAACATATGAGCCAATTACCTCATGTAAAGAATACTTTAAATGCAAAAAAGACTTTATAAACTACTCCCTTAGTAAGCATAGAGACAAGATCCCCTTCTTCATACCTGCTCACGTAAAGTGCCATCACTGAAGAAGGGTTTTTGGGGTATGAACAGGATACCATGAGGTCCAAAGCAAGAGAGAACCTGAATTTTACCTGCACAAAAACAGAAACTCATGAAAAAACCAACAAGGGCCCATCCAACTGTATCCCACACACCTTCCCATCACAGCGCCAACCGCCCAAATAGGAATCAAAAGCAAAAATCCCCCATAGCATATACCCTGTGCATCTAAACCATCCCAACAAACCACATATCCCAAAATCCAGATAAAAATAATCTATCCAAGAACCCTCCAGCATCCACCCACCTCCCATCATACCCAACCAACCACTGCTAATCAGCAGAAAAAAGTCAAACAAAAATTGTCACAGTACCTACCCTACACCCCTTGCATTCAAACTGGAATTTAGGCTTAATTAAGTCAATTCTCACTATATTAACCTGCTCACATAAGATTATTGTCCTAACTCTGCAGGATGAGACCAATGCTGGAAACAAAGTGCTGTCATCAGAAGCAGCTAAGCAGTTCCCAGCTCTGCGTTCCCAAGCTGAGAAGCCATTACAACTTTACGTTTAATTTCTTCCTTCCTAAATAAAATATTAATGCTCTTCATATTCAGAAAATACTTTCTACACTTATATGAAATATAAACTTTATCTTACTGCAATGAACACCTTAGTAGTCCCCAAGATGATGACTAAGTTTACAAAGGCGACCTCCAACAGGGCCTTCTCTATATTTGCTCCTTAAACTGGAATGCCCTTCCCCATGAAATCCGTGGCATCAAAAGCCTAGTCCTATTCAGAAAAGCCTTGAAACACCATCTGTTCACAAAATGCTACCCAGAAACCATCCGAGGCAAACACACACCCGGCAAGCTTCCCACATGCCCCAGCCGCCCTAGCACCTTAATACAAACAGAAAATGGTTAGCCTACACATAAGCCCAACCGCTAATCATCATACGTGCACCATCCACCCACAAAAGCACATGCAACATCCAAATGAGTTAGAGTATTGTACATAGTATCGAGTTAATTTGTACATAGTTTTCCTGGTTTATCCCATGTTTAATTTCCTGTTCATTGTAAACTCAATATTGCTTGTATGCATTGTAGTATGTTTTTGTTCGATGTACACCGCGCTGATTATAATAGCACAGTATAGAAGAAATGTTAAATAAATAAATAAAAGCTCAGAACATATTACCACAAACTTCTGAGGTCTTCAGTCAAGCACAGTGAGGAACAAAAGACTATCCATTTGAGGATAATTTTATAAAGATTCATTGCCATGCTGCCTTTTATAAAAGCATGCACAGCAGTATACACATGTGTAAGTCTGCGTACTTATATATGTGCAGGCACTTCTGGGATCACTGAATTGCAACATACATGCATATTTTATACAATACCCAAGGAAACACCTAGTTTATAAAAGGCACACAGGCCACCATGGACTAGTCTAGCAAAATTCCAGGAAAGGAAGTTATCAGATAAGTAAAATGTCTCCTTCGTTATCATCCTTCTGGACCAGTCCAGACAGACGTGAAGTGCTCAAGCTTGCTCTAAAGAGGGCAGGAGGAAGTCACCACTGCCCTAAGCACCACCACACCAAAAGCTGAATCCTGTCCGGCCAGCAAATCAAGGCAGTAGCAGTTAGCAAATAAGTTCAAGGAAGACCAGATGGCTGCCTTCCGGATATCCTCAGTAGACACTGACTTGGATGTTACCCAAGAAGAGGCTAAGGAAGTTAGGGCTCTTCATCTTGGAGAAGAGATAGCCTAGGGGAGATACGATAGAGGTCTATAAAATCTTGAGTGGAGTGGAATGGGTAGACGCAAATCGATTGTTTATTTGTTCAAAAAAAGTACTAGGGGGCATGCCATGAAGTTACAAAGTAGTAATATTTAAAACAAATAAGAGAAAATATGTTTGGAGTTCACTGATAGAGGAAGTAGTAAAAGCAGGTAGTGTAGTTGGGTTCAAAAAAAGTTTAGACAAATTCCTGGAGGAAAAGTCCATAAAGCGTAGTTATTCACCTGTAACAGGTGATCTCCGGGAACAGCAGGAATTTAGTCTTCATATATGAGTGACGTCGGTACCGATGAACCCGTGCAGGAACACTCCCCAGCATCCAATAGAAAGCTTTTGGGAGCATCCCACTGCGCCTGCGTAGCTGCCTTCCCGCCTTTCCAGCTCTCCCTCCTCAGTTGAATTTGTAGCTGAGATAAAAGGAGAGAAAGAAAAGATGACCTACAACTCCTAGGGGAGGAGGGTGGGTTGTGAAGAATAAATTCCTGCTCAAACCAGCCCCTGGTCTCTAGGTTCCTCCGGGGTCTCCTGTTATCCAAGCCCCCCACCCCTGGCCTCCGATGGCTGAGTGGGACCTCAACGTGGGGCTCTCCTAGCTCACTAAACCACCATTCGCGTCCATAGTCACTTGCCACCTGAGATACCTGTCTTTGAAAGTGGCCTTCCCGGTGGCCCTCACGTCCACTCAAAGAGTGAGCGAACTCCAGGATGTGGTGCGGATCCACCATATATGAGGTTCTATAAGAAAAGGGTGGTGCTCCACACACACTCCAAATTCCTCCCAAAGGTGGTATCTTCTTTCCACCTCAACCAAGAGGTGGTACTTCCCATCTTTTTTCCGTGGCCTCAAGCCGGCAGGGAGGAACTAATACTTCATACTAGATTGCAAGCAGGCCCTGTCCTTCTCCTTGCAGCGGACTCAGGCCCATTGGAAAGCCCCTCAGCTTTTCATGTCTTATGACCCCAGTAGGCTGGGGCTCCCTAAGACTAAGAGGACTCTGTCCACTTGGGTGGCGGACTGTATTGCCCTCACCTATGAATGAGCTGGCCTCCCCCTCGAACACTGGATCACAGCACATCATGGGAGGGTGATGGCCACATCGGTGGCCATCCTCTGCTCAGTGCTGGTGACGGAGATTTGCAAGGCCGCCACATGGTCTTCAATTCATATGTTCGCAGAACACTACTGCCTGAAGAGTGAGTCCCGCAGGGACAGTGCTTTCAGCCAGAAGGTATTCCGCAATATTCTTGAGGTGTAGGCAACTCTTGTCTTCCGACTCCTTCTGTATAAAGGCTACCGGAGTGATAGTGTCGCTGGATGCTAGGGTCTTGCAGAGTCTCTCAGTGGCGACTTACCTTCTGCAACTCACGGTTACCCGATTGATCGCCGTTGGTGCTGTCTTGATTCGGTCCTCGGCAGCCTCGTATAGGGAGTCAAATATGTGAGGACTGACGTCTTGCTTGTTCCTAGAGAAAGTGCAATTACTCACCTGTAACAGGTGTTCTCCAGGAGCAGCAGGAATCAGTCCTCACAACCTTCCCTCCTACCCTGGGAGTTGCCTCCCAAACTTATTTTAGTTTTAACTGCTGTCCTAGTTATATCATCTGATTGAGCAAGATGGCACCCCTCGGTGGGAAGGGGACCATGCATGTGTGGTATAATGTCCCAAAGGCTTTCTTTGAAAGCTGGGGAAATGCTTCGCACAGGCTCCTTCGGCGCCAATGTCACCCATATGTGAGGACTGATTCCTGCTATTCCCGGAGAACATCTGTTACAGGTGAGTAACTATGCATCCTTAGCTTTGTTGGAAGTGCATTCCAGAGATCCGGGGCATACACTGAGAAGGCCCTTTTTTGTGTTTAGTGTGCAGTGTATGGTGCTGGTTGAAACCACCACTCCAGATTGCTCCAGGTCAACTTAAGCTCTTTGGATGTTGTACGGGATGTTTTTCCAATAGTTCGAACTAACCTTCACAGACTTCTTGGATTAATTTTCCTCTTCCCACCATGTCCTGAGAAGTTCTTGACAGTTCCATGAGCAGAAAACGTCTTAATAACATTGCAAACTGTAGGTACAGGAATCCCAAGGTCTTTGGAGATGGCCTTGTACACCCCTTTGAAGTTTGATGTTTGGTGATAAAGCATAGTTACTCACCTTTAACAGGTGTTCTCTGAGGACAGCAGGAATCAGTCCTCAAGTATGGGTGAAATTGGTGCCGATGGAGACCTGCCGGTAACCTCCCACAGCTTTCAAAGAAAGCCATGCATGGTCCCCTTCCCACCTAAGGGTGCTATCTTGCCTCAGTCTGATAACAGCACAAGATGGCAAAATGAGAGCAACTCCACAGAGAGGAGGGAAACATAGAAACATAGAAACATGATGACAGAAAAAGACCACATGGCCTATCTAGTCTGTCCTTCCATAACAACAACTACAACAGTCCACTTTTTACCTTTAGAGATCCTCTGTGTTGGTCCCATGCTTTTTTGAATTCAGTTATTGTCCTCATCTCTACCACCTCCACTGGGAGACTATTCCATTGATGCACTACTCTTTATGTAAAGAAGTATTTCCGCATATCACTCCTGAATCTATCTCCCTTCACCCTCATCCCATGTCCCCTCGTAGCAGAACTTGCTTTCAATTGAAAGAGGCTCTCTCCCTGAACATTTATGCCACGGAGGTATTTAAACATCTCAATCATATCACCTCTATCCCGCCTTTCCTCTAAGGTGTACATATTAAGATCCTTAAGTCTGTCCTCATATGCTTTACAATGAAGCCCATTAATCATTTTAGTAGCAACCCTCTGCACCGACCCCATCCTGTTCACATCCTTTTGAAGGTGTGGTCTCCAGAATTGCACACCATACTCCAAATGAGGTCGCACCAAAGAATTATACAGAGGCATTATCACCTCCTTTTTTCTGCTAGCCATTCCTCTCCATATGCACCCAAGCATCCTTCTAGCTTTTGCCGTCGCCTTTTCTACCTGTTTAGCTACTTTAAGATCATCAGACACAACCACGCCTAGGTCCCGCTCTTCTTTAGTGGACAAAAGTACTTCACCTCCTATACTGTAGTGCTCCCTTGGATTGCTGCAGCCCAAATGCATGACCTTACATTTTTTAATATTAAATCCCAGCTGCCAAATTCTAGACCATTCTTCAAGCTTAGCTAGATCCCTCCTCATGTTATCTACACCTTCCTGGGTGTCTACTCTATTGTAGATTTTGGTATCATCTGCAAAGAGGCAAACCTTACCCGCTATATCACTAACAAAGATGTTAAAAAGAATCGGACTAAGGACAGATCCCTGGGGCACACCACTGGTAACATCCTTCTCCTCAGAGTGAGCTCCATTTACTTGTACTCTTTGTCGCCTCCCACCCAATTTCTAACCCAAGCAGTAACTTTAGGGTCCATCCCTAGGGTGCTCAGTTTGTTTATAAGTCGCCTGTGAGGAACAGTGTCAAAGGCTTTACTGAAATCTAAATACACCACATCTAGAGCTCTCCCTCGGTCCAACTCCCTGGTCACCCAGTCAAAGAAATCAATCAGATTTGTCTGACAAGACCTGCCTCTGGTGAATCCATGCTGCCTCGGATTCTGTAATCCGCTGGACTCCAGAAACCTCACTATTTTCTCTTTCAGCAGCGTTTCCAATAATTTACTCACCACCGAGGTTAAACTAACCGGCCTGTAGTTTTCAACCACATCCTTACTTCCGCTTTTGTGTAAAGGCACCACATGAGCCTCTCTCCAGTCCTTTGGCACCACTCCCGACTCCAACGAGGCATTGAAAAGGTCAGTCAGTGGAGTTGCTAGAATGTCCCCAAGTTCCCTCAGTATTCTAGGGTGTAACCCATCCAGTCCTATCGCTTTGCCTACTTTAAGTTGAGCTAGTTTCTCACGAACACAGTCTTCTGAAAATTGTTCAAGATGTCCCTCGCTTCTGTTCTTATTTGTGGGTGTTTTCTGAGGTCCTGCTCCTGGTTCTTCATCTGTGAACACAGAACAAAAATATTTGTTAAGCAATTCCGCTTTATTCTTATCAGCTTCTACATATTCCCGCCCTGCACCCTTGAGTCTGACAATACCACTTTTGCCCTTCCTCTTCTCACTAATATATCTGAAAAATGTCTTATCCCCCCATTTTATTGCATTGGCTATTTCCTCCTCCTTTTGAATCTTTGCCTTCTTGACTACTTTGCTAGCTTCTCTAAGTTTTTCCAAATACAGATGCCCGTCTTCCTCTCTCTGTGATCTCTTGTATTTCATGAAGGCCTCTCTCTTTTTCTTCACTTTTTCAGCTACTTCCTTCGAAAACCATAGCGGTCTCCTGTTCCTTTTGCCTTTATTTACCATTTTAACAAAAAGGATGGTTGCCCTTAAAATACCCCCTTTCAGTTTTGCCCACTGTTTTTCTACATCCCCCAGCTGTGCCCATCCCACTAACGACTCCCTGAGGTATTGGCCCATCTTCGCAAAGTTAGTCTTCCTAAAGTCTAAGATCCTCACCTTGGAATGGATTCTAACAGCCCTAGTCCTAATACTGAACCACACCATCTGGTGATCACTGGATGCAAAATGATCTCCCATTACAACATCAGAAACACTTTCACCATTGGTAAGCACCAAGTCCAGTATGGCACCTTCACGTGTGAGGTCTGTTACCAATTGCCTGACTAGTTCTCCCTGTAGAGAATCCAGGATCTCCTTTTTTCTAGATGATACTGCAGCAGGAATGTGCCAATCAACATCTGGCATACTGAAATCTCATATCAGTAGCTCTTCCCCTTTCCTAGCAATGCTGCGTATGTCTTCAATTAACTCTCTGTCCACCTCTTCCTCTTGTGAGGGAGGTCTGTATATCACACCAATGCAAATAGATTTCTCTTTCCCTCTTTCTAATTTAACCCAAAATGCCTCCTCTCTCCCTTTTAAGCTCTGTAATTCCAAAGCTTTAATAGTAGTTTTTACATATAGTGCCACTCCTCCTCCCCTTCTTCCTACCCTGTCCTTTCTGAATAAAGTATAGCCAGGTATAGTTACATCCCAGTCATGGTTTTCTGGGAACCATGTTTCTGTAACTGCCACTAAATCCAAGTCAGCCACTCCCACCAAAGCTTCAACTTCAGGGATCTTATTTCCCATGCTACGGGCATTAATACCCATTTCCATAAAGGTATTTAATGTATCACCTACCTGGGGGCTTTCACTTACCTGGGGGCTTTTTTCACCCATCCCCAACGAATCTAGTTTAAAGCCCTCTTCAGTAGATTAGCTAGTCTACTACCGAAGATGCGTTGACCTTTCTTGGACAGAAGGATGCCATCTCTGCTCTGAAACCCTTGGAACAGCATCCCATGGTCTAGGAAACCAAAACGCTCTCGATGACACCATCCACGCAGCCATGCATTCATCTCCAGGATGCGAGCCTCTCTGCCTTGGCCTTTACCCTCAACAGGGAGGATTGAAGAGAACACCACCTGTGCACCTAACTGCTTCACCCTCTGTCCCAGAGCCATGAAGTCACTTTTGATACGTTCCGAGGTATACCTGGCAGTATCATTTGTTCCAACATGGATTAGCAACATTGGGTAATAGTCAGTGGGCTTGATGAGTCTCGGCAAACTCTCCGTAACATCTTGGATTTTGGCACCAGGCAGACAGCATACCTCTCTGGACATCAAGTCTGGTCGGCAGATGAACGCCTCAGTACCCCTCAGAAGAGAGTCTCCAACCACCGCTACCCTTCGTTTCCTTCTGGTCACTGATTCTGCAACTTTGGGGTACTTGAACTCTGGTTCTTCCCTTTCCAGGGATGCTTTCACCTCCTCCACTTCCAGGGCTGCATAATGGTTCTTCAATTCAAGGGCTGGAGAAGTTGGATTGGTGATTTTGCAGGCCCTGGTGACTTGTATCCAACCATCAACATTCTGTTGGCACCCATCTTCTCCTGTGATGGAGAGCTTGGTTTCTGCAAGAAGCATCTCATCAATGTACTTCTCACTGTCTTGAATGCTCCTCAGCCTCGCCACCTCCTCTGTGAGTTCCTCCACTTGTTTCCTCAGAGCTTCAGCATGCAGGCACCCTGCACATGGAACCGGTCCTTCAACTGGCATTAGGACCTCTGTCTGGACCGAGGCAGAAGCTGTAATGGGGACAACAGCTTTAGCAATACGATTTTTCCCAGCCATTGTTCTGTTCGTGGCGCTTAGGTATCTGTTAAAGCAAAAGAGAGAGATCTACCAAGTACCAGCCGGTTTCGCAGCTGTCCTTTCAGAGAAAAAGCAGTTAAATCTCTTTAATTATATTCAAAATGTGCTGGTCCAATTCTCTGTGATTTGTTAAAGGGGGAGGTGCCCTATAAAGCAAGACTGCTCACTAGGGGTGGGTGGGAGTCAGGGTGGGTAGGGAGGGAACTAACACCTGATTAGGTGTTAGCAGTTTCTAAACCTGAGGTGGTTACTGGAGTTCAGCAACCTACTGTGCTCAAGGAAAGTTCCCCTAAAGCAGCAAAAAGAAAGTAACCTTGCTTTAAAAAATATACAAAAAAACCCTTTTAAGAGCTCCCAGTCAGAGAGCTAGCAATGTAATATAATAAAACAAACCCTCAAATCCTTACTGTTTGTTTGATCTGTGGAGCCCTGGTTAGGAAAGCCTCAAAAGGGCAGGGCACTGGAGCCTTTTATGCAGGCTTCAACTGCACTCAGGAAACAGGCCCACTAACTCCTGATTAGGTGTTAGCAGTATCTAAACCTGAGGAGGTTACTGGAGTTCAGCAACCTACTGTGCTCAAGGAAAGTTCCCCTAAAGCAGCAAAAAGAAAGTAACCTTGCTTTAAAAAATATACAAAAAACCCTTTTAAGAGCTCCCAGTCAGAGAGCTAGCAATGTAATATAATAAAATACAACAAACAAAGAAACCCTCAAATCCTTACTGTTTGTTTGATCTGTAGAGCCCTGGTTAGGAAAGCCTCAAAAGGGCAGGGCACTGGAGCCTTTTATGCAGGCTTCAACTGCACTCAGGAAACAGGCCCACTAACTCCTGATTAGGTGTTAGCAGTATCTAAACCTGAGGAGGTTACTGGAGTTCAGCAACCTACTGTGCTCAAGGAAAGTTCCCCTAAAGCAGCAAAAAGAAAGTAACCTTGCTTTAAAAAATATACAAAAAACCCTTTTAAGAGCTCCCAGTCAGAGAGCTAGCAATGTAATATAATAAAACAAACAAACAAAACCCTCAAATCCAGGGAGCATTGTGAGGACTGATTCCTGCTGTCCCCAGAGAACACCTGTTACAAGTGAGTAACTACGCTTTCTCCGGGAGAAGCAGGAAGTCAGTCTTCACATATAGAACTCCCCAGCTACAGGCTACTGAAAAAAACTGTAAAACCCACGGGTGAACAGAAAAAGCTGAGCTGCGAGAAGCAGCAGCTGAATTGAGAAAAAACAGATCCCCAAGTGGCAAAGTGTCAAGCGAGGAACCAGTTCTCCGGTAGCCTGAACACACTAAAGGGACGAAAGGCAGAAGATGCCATACACCCCAAACAAATGTCGCAGTACTGCCTGGCCGAAGGTGCTATCCCAAGCTGGACTCCCTCTCCAGGCAGTAATAAGCTGTGAAGGTATGAACAGAGGACCAGGTGGCGGGCTGGCAGATCTCCACCAGGGGGACGGAGCGCAAGTTTGCCACAGATGCTGCCATGGCCCAAATGCTGTGCACCATGACCAAGAGCTGCAGTGAAAGACCAGCCTGCTTGTAAGCAAAGGCAAAGCAGTCTGCCTCTAAAGTGGACTCGGGTAACACCCCAGAGGGACCGGGGGCGCCTGGGACAGGCGGAGCAGCAGTGGGAACTATGGCCGTCGGGCCCCCCCAATGAGCCACCAGTATCACTGTGGCTCTGTTGCACTGGACCTTGAACAGGGTCTTGGAGATCAGAGGGCAGGAAGGCACAGAAAAGGCCCCCATCATCGGATGAGAAAGCACAGTTACTTACCTGTAACAGGTGATCTCTGGGAACAGCAGGAATAAGTCTTCACATATGGGTACGTCGGTACCGATGGAGCCTGCGCGGGAACGCTCCCCAGCTTCCCAAAAAGGAAAGCTTTTGGGAGCATCCTACAGCGCCTGCGCACTGCCTTCCCGCCTTTCCTTCCTGCCTCTCCTCAGTTCGAGTTCTAAAGCTGAGACAAAAGAGAGAGAGAGAAAAGTTAAGACAGATAGAGAGATACAACTCCTAGGGGAGGTGGGTGGGTTGTGAAGACTTATTCCTGCTGTTCCCAGAGATCACCTGTTACAGGTAAGTAACTGTGCTATCTCCAGGAACAAGCAGGAATGAGTCTTCACATATGGGGACTCCCTAGCTAAAGATGCCTGGGAGATCCCCAAGGATATGAGACTCTGGGAAGGGCTCTACCTCCTCCTATGGATCTCAGGCATCCATCCAGGGAAGGAGGGCAGGAGTTGATTAAGAATGGAACAGGTGTTTGAGAACAGCCTGACCAAACAAGGCATCCCGGCGGGAGTCCTTGTCCAAGCAGTAATGGGCTGTGAAGGTATGAACCGAGGCCCAGGTGGCCACTCGACAGATCTAGTCGATGGACACAGAATTTAGATGAGCCACAGAGGTTGCCATGGCCCTCACATTATGAGCTGTGACATGGCTCTCCAAAGAAAGGTTCTTACTCTGGTAAGCGAAAGAAATACACTCAGCAATCCAATTGGACAGTGTCCTTTTAGAGACTGGAAGTCCCAAATGAGAGGGATCAAAAGCAACAAAGAGCTGGGAAGACTTTCTATGTTGCTGTGTCCTTTGTAAGTAAAAGGCAAGAGCTCTTTTACAATCCAGAGTATGAAGATTCCTCTCTGCACTTGATGCATGAGGAGCTGGATAAAAGACAGGTAAATATACCTCTTGATTAAGATGAAAAGGTGAGACCACTTTAGGCATAAAGTGTGGATTGGTCCTAAGGACTACCTTATCATGATGGAATCTTGTATAAGGTGGATTAGCCACTAAGGCCTGCAGCTCACTGATGTGGCGAGCTGAGGTGACTGCAATGAGGAAAATAACCTTCCAGGAAAGAAATTTCAAGGAGGTGGTGGCTAAGGGTTCAAAAGGAGGCTTCATAAGCTGACCAAGAACCAGATTTAAGTCCCATGCCACCGGACGAGGCCTAATGGGAGGTTTAGTTAAAGTTAGGCCTCTCATGAATCTTGCAATAAGAGGATGAGAGGAAATAGGCTGTCCATTGATAGGCTTAAGGGATGCTGCAATAGCACTCAAATGGACCCTTACTGAATTTGTCTTAAGGCCTGCATTGGAAAGATGCAGGAGATATTCCAATAGAGAATTCAAAGGTAGTGCTAGAGGGTCAAGACCCTTTTCAGTACACCAAATGGAAAACCTTTTCCATTTAAAAGCATAGGAACGTCTAGTAGAAGGTTTTCTGGAAGCATGGAGGATATCCTTCACTTGCTGAGAAAGATTGCAGCCTTGAAGGTCTAGGCCTTCAGTAACCAAGCTCTGAGGTGAAGGGACTTGGGGTTTGGGTGCCACAAAGTCCCCCCTCCTGGGACAGAAGGTCTGGAGCAGCTCCCAAGTCCAGGGAGGGGGCTTGGGAGAGACGCAGAAGTAGAGGGTACCACACTTGGCGTGGCCAGCGTGGAGCTATGAGGATCATAGATCCTTGATCCCTCTGGAGTTTGAACAGAGTCTTGGGAATCAAGGGAATGGGTGGAAAGGCATACAGGAAGCCTTGACCCCAGTGAAGGAGGAAGGCATCCTTGGCCTGAACTCCCTGACACGGAATTCTGGAACAGAACCGGGGAAGTTTGGCATTCCACGGACTTGCAAAGAGGTCTATGTCCGGGGTTCCCCATTCTTGGAAGTTTCTGAGTACCTGATCCATGTGCAGGGACCATTCGTGTGGAAGCAGAACTCGACTGAGCCTGTCTGCCCAAGAGTTTTAAATTCCTGGGAGGTATACGGCCAGGAGATGGATTTGATGCTCTCTGGCGAAGGCCCACAATCTTAAAGCTTTGTTGCAAAGCGACAGAGAGCCAGTTCCTCCTTGCTTGTTTATGTAAAACATGGCTACTTGATTGTCCGTATGAATGAGGGCTGTCTTGTAGCTGAGCAGGGTATGAAAGACCTTGAGAGCTAGAAAAACTGCTCGAAGCTCCAGGTGGTTGATATGAAGAGAGATCTCCTGTGGAGACCAAGTGCCCTGAGTAGAGAGGTCTTGCAGATGAGCTCCCCAACCTGTCTGGGAGGCATCTGTTGTGAGGGTTGCCTGGGGCAACAACTGTTGGAAGGGGGACCCCAGCAACAGATTTTGGGTGGACATCCACCATTGGAGAGACCAAAAGAGACGTTTGGAGGTTGCTATTTGGTCTGAGAGAGCTCCTGATGCTTGAGTCCACTGGGTGGACAAAGTCCATTGAGCTGCTCTCATGTGTAGGCGAGCATAGGGTACCACATGCACTGTGGATGCCATGTGGCCTAACAGTTGTAGCATCTCCCGGGCAGTTAAGTGGTTCTTTGACTGAATCTGGGAGGCTAACTGCACTAGATGTTGGCAACGGGCCTGAGGAAGGTAGGCCCTTGCAGTGGTAGTATCCAACCAGGCCCCTATGAACTCTAGGGACTGAGTAGGGGTGAGCTGAGACTTTGGGAGGTTTACCACAAGTCCCAGATACTGCAGAATGCGTCTTGTGCGGTCCAGGGAAATCTGGGCCTCTGACTGAGATGGAGCTCGGATGAGCCAGTCGTCCAGGTATGGGAATACAAAGATTCCCAGAGTGCGTAGAAATGCAGCTACCGTTGCCATGCATTTGGTGAACACTCTTGGAGCAGAGGCCAGACCAAAAGGAAGCACCCTGTATTGGTAATGTTTTCCTTGGAAAAGAAAACGGAGGAACCTTCTGTGAGATGGATGGATGAGGACATGTGTGTACGCATCCTTGAGATCTAGAGAACAAAGCCAATCCTGACTTTGAAGGTATGGAAGGAGAGTGCCCAGAGAAAGCATCTTGAACTTCTCCTTGCATAGAAATTTGTTCAATTCCCTGAGATCTAATATGGGTCTGTATCCCCCTGTTTTCTTTGGAATCAGAAAATAGGGGGAGTAAAACCCTGACCCTTGTTGAAGAAGAGGTACTTCTTCTATTGCCCCTTGGGCAAGAAGGGTAACCACCTCCTGACCTAGAAGGTCGAGAAGAGATGTTGGAGAATTGAAGTGTCTCACCATGGTGTGAGGAGGAACGTTTGAGAAATGAAGTTTGTAGCCCTCCCTTATGATGGAGAGGGTCCACTGCTCTGATGTAATTTGCTCCCATCTGGGAGCAAAATGAGCTAACCTTCCTGGAATGGTGAGAGGCTCTGGCTGTTTTAAAGCCAGAAAGGCTAAGTTCTCTAGCATCAAGTCAAAAACCCTGAGGAGGTTGGGTCTGCTGAGTTGCAGCAGCCCCTGTAGACTTAGGCCTGGCCTGTTTAGGTTGCTGACGCTTAGTGGCAAAGCAACCTGTAGATGATTGTTGGCCAGAAGGAGAAGGGAATCTGCCCTTTTTGAAAAAAGACTTCTTGAAGGGTTTGTTCTTGGCAGGAATGGAGGTTGACTTTGAAAGTCTATCCAGAGCAGAATTTTCTGCATCCATTTGAGTGGCTTTTATTTGCCATTCTTTGCCAAACAGGTTTTCACCTGTACAGGGAAGATTTCCTAAGCCATCTTGGACCCAAGGTTCTAAATCAGAAGCTTGGAGCCAAGCAATTCTGCGAGCAGCTATGGCAATGCCTGAAGCTTTGCTGGCACCTTCAAAGGAGTCAAAGGCTGCCCGGTTGGAAAACTTTGAAATGTCTTGAGTATGCTTAAGCCAAATAAGGAATTCTTCCCTTTTATCCTCTGGAAGAAAAGGGAGGAAAGTGTGCAGCTTATCTGCAACTTCTTTTAGAAACATACCCATGTAAAGACTATAGGAGTTGATTCTGGCAATGAGCATACTGGCTTGGAAGATTTTCCTACCAAAAGCATCCAAGGTCCTGCATTCTCTTCCTGGAGGAGCAGAAGAGTGTCTCTTTGCACTCTTTATCCTCTTCATAGCTGACTGCACCACAATAGAATGTTGAGGAAGCTGTGTTTTATGAAAACCAGGACGAGGGACACGATACATAGTGTCCAATCTGCGAGAATAAGGAGAGATAGTGAGAGGAGTCTCCCATAAGTCAATCATGTGTTCATAAAGAATCTCATGAATTGGTAAGGTGACTTCCTCTTTAGGAGCCTTAGAATAACCTAAAATATCTAATTTTTTTGCTCTAGGCTCTTATTCAGAGGTTACTGAAATAGAAAGTCCTTTAGCTACTTCTCTTATGAAGTCTTGAAAGGACAAGTCCTCTGGAGGAGACATTCTTCTTTTTGGAGAAGAAGGCTCTTCAGGAAGGGCTATGGATACTTCAGCAGACTCCTCTGATGTATCAGAATCATCAGAGGAATCAAAGTACCGCCTGTCAGGGTGCTCTTCTAAAGCTCGGTACGCGTATCGAGCGGTATCGACATCGGGCGTCATCGGTACCGGTTCGGTACCGATGAGCAGCCCTGGACAGGGAACCGCTGCAGTCGGTATCCTGGTCGATGCCGATGCAGCCGGTACCGGAGCCGATACCGACAACGGAGTTTGTTGTGGTATCAGCGGCGTCGCAGCTTGAATAAAGGCCTTGATAGCCTGCTGCATGGATAGAACATTCTGATCCATCGACGCCATGAATGCCTGGAATTCGGTACCGGAAGGTTGCGCCGGTACCCCAGAGCATTCTAACAGGTGATCGGTCGAGGCCGTGCCATCGATGTCAACCTGTAACCCCATAGGTGGAGCTTTGGAAGCCGGAGCTTCCCATCGGGGTTGTTTTGCCAGTGCAGGATCCTCGAGGGCAAGCCCGGAGGCATCTCGATGCTTAGAGGGAGATCTACCCTTCGAGGACCGGCTGGATTTATGTTTGGTTACCTGAGATCCATGGGAGGAAGAAGAAGCCCTGGAAGACGTTGATGCTACTGAAGCTGCATCAGAGGGAAACAGTACATGGAGCTTGGCTGCTCGGTTCTGTAAACCCCGTTTAGACATCAAAGAGCAGGACGGACAATCCGAAATGGAGTGTTCAGGACCCAAACATTTAAGACACCATTCATGGGTGTCAGTAACAGAAATAGTACCGCTGCACTTAGTGCATTTCTTAAACCCGGAGGCTGGTTTTTCCATGAGGAAAAATTTCTTGTGAGGCTTAAGGCCCAAAAGAAGAAAAATACACTAAGTGAGGGAAAATATATATTGTTTTTTGTTTTTTTGAAGAAAAGAAAGAAAAGACCAGTGGTACCAGTCCGGAGTCGGGGGAGGCAGACACGCGACCAAAGAAATAAAATAAAACAAAGAACTTCTTCAGCGGTGACAGGACTCGACCTGCTGGCTCCGCGGCAAAGAAGAACTGAGGAGAGGCGGTTAGGAAAGGCAGGAAGGCAGCGCGCAGGCGCTGTGGGATGCTCCCAAAAGCTTTCCTTTTTGGGAAGCTGGGGAGCGTTCCCGCGCAGGCTCCGTCGGTACCGACATACCCATATGTGAAGACTCATTCCTGCTTGTTCCTGGAGATACGTATCCACCACCACCCACGAGGGGTGCAGCTGCATGGAGCAAAACTGGGCCAGCTGAGCGTTGTTTGGGCTGGCAAAGAGGTCTATCTGCGATGAGTCCCCAGAGATGAAACTGTAGACTGGCCACCTTGGGGTCCAGCCTCCACTCGTGCAGTGGGAGGACACGGCTGAGCCAGTCCACCTGGCGAAGGAGCAGAGGCTCACGGCCTACTGGCACAGGAGAAATGACTCCCGTTCCTCCCTGCTTGTTGAAGTAGAACATTGCAATCTCATTGTTGGTCTGGATTAGGACTGCTTGAGGTTGAAAGTGGTGTTGGAAGGTCCAGAGAGCGAGTGCTATCCCTTGGAGTTCCAGGGGGTTGATCTGCCGGAGGCTCTCCTCCAGCAACCAACTGCCCTGAGAGCAGAGGTTATCTCTATGGGCTCCCCAGCCCAGTTTGAAGGCATCCACGGTGAGGATCCTCTGAGGGGCGGGGGTCTGAAAGGGCATCCCGGCCTGCAGGTGCTGAAGCTGCTGCCACCAGCTGAGGGAGTCAGCCCAAGACTGGGTCAGAACCACTTTGTCCTATAGGCGTTCTGTTGCTTGTGACCACTGGGAACTGAGGGCCCACCGGGCTGGCTGCATATGCAGGCAAGCATCCAGGGTGATATGCACCATGGATGCCATTTGGCCCAGAAAGCGAAACATGAGGCACGCAGAGGCTGAGGGTTGGTCCTGGACGTGCCCTGCGAGCACCTGGTGGTGCTGAGCCCTGTCCGGAGGAAGGAAGGCCTTGGCCTGGATGTTGTCCAGCATTGCCCCTATGAACTCCAGGCATTGCATTGGCTGGAGGTAGGACTTTGGATAATTTATGATGAACCCCAGGTGTTCCAGAATGAGGATGGTGTGGCCTGGTGGGCTTCTGCAGTGCTGCAGCCCTGTAAGAGCTAGTCATCCAGGTATGGGATGCACAAAAGTGGAAACCACTGCCAGGCGCTTGGTGAAGAACATTAAGGCGTATGCCAGGCTGAAAGGAAGGACCCTGTACTGATAATGGCAGCCTCCCACTATGAAGCAGAGGTATTGCCTGTGAAAGGGGTGGATAAGGATGTGGGTATAGGCATCAGGGCTGGCCCAAGGGTTTCTGCCATCATAGGCAGAAACAACAGCCTTGCCCCCCCCCCCCCCTCCGCTGACACTTCCCCCTCCCAGCTGCTGCCGATTCTGTCTAGGGAGTAGGAGGGAGCAGTATTTTCAAAAAACAGCATCACTGCCTGCCTCCCCCAAAATGGAATTGGGGGCGGCAACGGCTGCCCATGTGTGCCACCACTGCTGCTGCCCACCTAGGTCGGTCAACTAGGCAGTTGCCTAGCTCGCCTAGTGGACAGGTCAGCCCTGATAGGCATCCTTCAGATACAAGGAGCATAGCCAGTCTCCTTGCCAGAGGTATGCCAAGGGAGAGCATCCTTTACTACATCCTCCAGTAACAAATTCCAGAGTTTGATTACATGTTGAGTGAAAAAATATTTTCTCTTATTTGTCTTAAATAGTTTACCCTGTAGCTTCATTGCATGTCCCCTAGTCTTTTTATATTCTGATAGCATAAACAATTGATCCACGTTTACCCGTTCCACTCCGTTCATTAATTTATAGACTTCTATCATATCTCCCCTCAGCCGTCTCTTTTCCAGGTTAAAGAGTCCTAACCTTTTTAGCCTTTCTTCATAGGAGTATCCTTCCATCCCCTTTACCATTTTCGTGGCTCTTCTCTGAACCTTTTCTAATAACGCTATATCCTTTTTAAGGTACGGTGACCAGAATTGCACACAATATTCAAGATGCGGTCTCACCATGGAACGATATAGAGGCATTATAATATCTTTTGTTTTATTTTCCATTCCTTTCCTTATGATACCTAGCACTCTATTTGATCTCTTGGCCGTCGCTGCACACTGGGCCGAGGGTTTTAACATGTTATCCACAATGACGCCTAAATCTTTTTCCTGGGTGGTGGTTCCTAATGTGGAACCTTGCATCGTGTAACCATAGTTTGGGTTGTTCTACCCTAGGTGCATAACTTTGCACTTGTTCACATTAAATTTCATCTGCCATTTGGATGCCCAGTCTTCCAATTTATCAAGATCCTCTTGCAGTTTTCCACAATCCTCTTGGGTTTTAACAACTTTAAATAGTTTTCTTCATCTGCAAATTTGATAACCTCACTCGTTATTCCACTTTCCAGGTCATTTATGAATGTCAAAAAGCAGCGGACCCAGCACAGATCCCTGGGGTACACCACTATTCACCTTTCTCCATTGGGAAAATTGTCCATTTAACCCAACCCTCTGCTTTCTATCTTTTAACCAGTTCCTGATCCACAGTAGTACACTGCCTCCTATCCCATGACTCTTTAGTTTTGCCAAAAGTCTCTGATGAGGGACCTTGTCAAAGGCTTTCTGAAAGTCCAAATACACTATATCAACCAACTCACCTTTGTCCAGCTGTTTATTCACACCTTCAAAAAAACATAACAGATTAGTAAGACAAGATCTTCCTGTATAACTTACCTTGCCTCTCTCAACTAACTGGGCTTTGTGTGGTAGCCAGGTTAACTGTTCATTTTAAATTAAATCTTTCTCCCTGCTCTCCCCCCTGAACCTGCTGTGTTTTTAAATTTTGTTTTCCTGCCTGAGTGAACCCCCCTCCCCTCCCCCCTGCTGAGGTATTGTGTAGCCTTCTTCCTGTCTCCACCACGTGTGCATAGTCAGTTTTGTTTGCTTCTCTCTGCTCTGGGAAGAGCAGTCCTCTAACAGTGCTCTGCTAGAGAGGTGGATATTACCTCCTGTGACAACTTGCAGTGAGTTCTAGCTGTTTATGTAATTATTTATTGTTTGTCTTATTGTTGTGCTGCTTCAGCTTTCTCAGCTGTATAACTTACCTTGCCTCTCTCAACTAACTGGGCTTTGTGTGGTACCCCTCTCCCCCCCTGCTGAGGGTTCAGGACAGGGTACCTTGTAACTGCCCTCTTTAATAAGACTAGGGGACATGCAATGAAGCTACAGGGTAAACTATTTAAGACAAATAAGAGAAAATATTTTTTCACTCAACGTGTAATCAAACTCTGGAATTTGTTACCGGAGGATGTGGTAAGGGCTGTTAGTGTAGCTGGGTTTAAAAAAAGGTTTGGACAAGTTCCTGGAGGAAAGGTCCATAAACCACTATTAAAAAGGGACCCAGGATAATCAATGCTTGACCCAGTACAAGCATTGTGGAACCTGTGTCTTTTGGGGATACTGCTAGGTACGTATGACCTAGATTGGCCACTGTTGGAAACAGGATACTGGGCTTGATGGACCTCGTTCTGACCCAGTATGGCATATCTTATGTTCTTATGTTTGTCTAAATCCATGTTGGCTGTCTCCCATTAGGCCATGACTATCTACATGCTGAGTAATTTTATTCTTTATGATGGTTTCTACCATTTTTCCCGGTACTGACGTGAGGCTCACCGGTCTGTAGAATCCCGGATCACCCCTGGAACCCTTTTTAAAAATTGGTGTTACATTGGAGATCCTCCAATCTTCAGGTATTAGAGATTATTTTAATGATAGTTCACAGATTACTAATAGCAGGTCTGCAATCTCATATTTCGGTTCTTTCAACACCCTTGGATGTATACCATCCGGCCCAGGTGATTTGCTACTCTTCAGTTTATCTAATAGTTGTAATACATCTTTCCGATGTATCGATATTTCCTTCAATTCTTCCGCACCTTTAAATACCACTTCAGTCATGGGTAATATCCCTACATCTTCCTCAGTAAAGACCGAAGCAAAGAATTAATTCAGTCTCTCCGCTATTGCCTTGTCGCCTCTTAGTGCCCCTTTAACTCCTCTATCATCTAATGGACCAACTGGCTCTCTTCACAGGTTTTTTGCTACAAATGTACTTGAAAAAAATCTTTATTTCGCGTTTTTGCTTCTGCAGCAAGCTTCTTCTCAAATTCTCCCTTTGCCTGCTTTATCAACGCCTTGCATTTGACTTGCCAGTGCTTGTGCTGTTTCCAGGTTTCGTCATTTGGCTCTTTTTTCCATGTCCTGAAAGATGCTTTTTTGGCAACAACAGCCTCTCTGACCTCACCTTTAAACCATGCTGGCAGTTTTTTGGACTTCCTTCCACTTTTCTTAAAGCGTGGAATAAAGCTGGTTTAGGCTTGCAAGATTGTATTTTTCAACAACACCCAAGCTTGATGTAAGTCTTTAACCTTTGCAACTGCTCCTTTTAGTTTTTTCTTAACTATTTTCCTCATTTTATCATAGTCTCCCTTTCGAAAGTTAAAAGGTAGTACTGTGGATTTCCTTACTATCCCTCCTCCACTAATTAAATCAAAGGTGATCATGTTATGATCACTACTGCCAAGTGGCCCTAACACCCTTATCTCTTGCACTAGATCTGGTGTTCCACTAAGGCCGGGGTCTCAAACACGCGGCCCGCGGGCCGCATGCGGCCCGCAACCGAACTTTGTGCGGCCCGCGACGGAGGAAAAAAAAAAAAAACACAAACCCTGTCTTCTGCTGCTGCTGCTGCCGCCGTGGTAGCAGCACAATCAGCTGTTCGCGGTCCCTTCTCCTCAGCCCGGAAAAGCCCCGAGTCTGCTCCTTTAGCGGCGGGCTTTTCAAGATGCAAAGAGAATATTTCCCTCTCGCGCGGCTTGTCAAGCCGCGCGAGAGGAAAATACTCTCTTCGCGGCTTGAAAAGCTCACCGCTAAAGGAGCAGACTCGGGGCTCTTCCGGGCATAGGAGAAGGGACCGCGAACAGCTGATTGTGCTGCTACCACGGCGGCGGCGGCAGCAGCAGCAGCAGCAGACAGGGTTTTGTTTTTAGTTTATTTACTTGGCCTGATTGGGGGGGGGGGGTTAGGACTGGAAATGGGCAGATGGGGTTAGGACTGGAGGTGGTCTGATTGGGGGGGGCTAAGACTAAAAATGGGGTTATGGGGGGGGGGCTAATAATGAATATTGGGTGATGGGAGGGTTAGGACTGGAAGTGGGCTGTTGGGGGGCTTAGGAATGGTAATGGGCTATGGGGGGGCGAGGACTGGAAATGGGCAGATGGGGTTAGGACTGGAGGTGGTCTGATTGGGGGGGGCTAAGACTAAAAATGGGGTGATGGGGGGGCTAAGAATGAAAATGGGGTGATGGGAGGGGTAGGACTGGACTTGGGCTGTGTGGGGGCGTAGGACTGGTCATGGGCAATGGGGGGGCTAGAACTGGTAATGGACTGGGGGGGTTGCTAGGACTGGAAATGGGCTGAGTAGAAGGGGGGGCTTGAACTGCAAATAACTGATGGGGACGGGGTTTTGGAATGGAAATGGGCTGAGTGGAAGGGGGCTTGGAATGGAAATGGGCTGATGGGGAGGGGGGCTTGGAATGGAAATGGGCTGGGGGGGAGGGCGCTTAGAAAGGAAATGGGCTGTGAGGGGAGGGAGCTAGGACTGGAAATGGGCTTAGTTGGGGGGAGCAAGGACAGGAAATGGACTGATGGTGGGGCTAGAATAGGACTGGAATGGGCTGATGATGCGGGGACTAGAAGGGAGCAGATGCTGGGTGGGGCTGAAACTACAAGGGAGCTGATGTTGGGGGAGGATTAGAATGGGATAGGGCTGGGAGAGTAAAATGGAGAGGGGAAAAAATATTTTGTGTGGGAGGGAAGAAAAATCTACAATTGGCCAGGTACTGGGTGAGTAAGTGTGGATTGAGAATGGAGGGGTAAAATTTGAGTGGATGAAATAGGAATGAGGAAAGAGCAAAAGGAAAAAGATTAGTATGTTAAAGCAGATGCAGAGAGAGAAAGGAAAAAAAACTAGAAGAGAGAAGAAAGTACAAATGGACAGCAGACCATGGAGAGTTAGCAGAAGACACCAAGAAACCAGAAGAAAGTGGCTGGCACAATTGCAACTGAAAAAAAAAATGCACAAAAGGTAGAAAAATATCTCTTTATTTTGAATTAACTGGAATATGTCAGCTCTGGGAAATGTGCATCATTAACGTCTGTGCTTTATTTAATACAAGAGGAAATTAATTTATAGTTTTATTTCTACAGTGTTGTTGTACATTCCAAGTTTGGCTTTTGGGGTTCCCAGTTTAATTATTGTCTTCCTGTTTCTAAATTTTGATTCCTTGTTTGGTGATGGTGTATGTTCTGCATGTGTAACTGAGCTGAGGTATTCTGTTTATGTAATTCCTATTTGACATTGCCACTTGTTCTCTTTCCCCAGTAGGTCATGTATTGTTATTCTCTGAAATGTATTGGTTTAATATTTGCAGTGTTGCCTTTTGATAGTTAGGGTATGGTGCTTTGTGAGTCCTGGTAGTGCTGTTACGATACGGTGGGTTTGCTATGGGTTCTAAATGGGTAGTGTTTGTAGTAGTTCCTAATGTGCCTGGCGGTTGGCACTGGATTATAGTAATGTAGAAATCTTTTAGTCTTTCTTTATCCATACGCTCATTAAGAGGCATGTTTACTAAAAGTTAGTTTATGGTAACATTATGCAAATATTTATGCAAATGAGGTCCCTTATGCAAATTAGGCCTGCGTCTTGTGCGGCCCCCGGGTTACTTTACAAGTCCTCATTTGGCCCTCAAAGCAATTTGAGTTTGAGACCCCTGCACTAAGGACTAGGTCTAATATTGCTTCCCCTATGGTCGGTTCATGAACCAGCTGCTCCAAGAAGCAGTCTTTTATTTCATCTAGGAACTTTATCTCCCTAGCATGTCCTGCAGTGACACTGACCCAGTCGATACCGGGGTAATTGAAATCACCCATTATTTTTACTGCGCTGTAACCTTTGTTAGCTTCCTTGATTTCTTTGAGCATTTCATCATCCATTTGTTCATTCTAGCTAGGTGATCAATAGTACACCCCCCACTGCCATCGCCTTCCCCTTTTTACATAGAATTTCAATCCACAGAGATTCTACAGCAAATTTTGTTTCCTGCAAAACTTTAATCCTTTCTGTCTCAATGCCCTCTCTAACATAGAGCGCAACCCCTCCACAAATTTGATCAGCTCTATCATTACGATATAGTTTGTACCCAGGTATCACAGTGTCCCACTGGTTGTCCTCCTTCTACCATGTCTCTGATATTCCAATCATATCTAACCTCTCATTTAGTGCTATATATTCTAACTCTCCCATCTTATTTTTTAGACTTCTAGCATTTGCATACAAGCTTTTTAAAGACTGTATTTTATTCATACTAATTTGGCTATTGGTAGACCTGGGTAATTTGGGATCTTTAAGCTCTGTCTGCTCCATACTCGAGGGCATTTGGGCTACTTTACTCTTTTTTGAAACGTCTCTGCTTTTGGTAGTATCCTTCAAGGATATAGTCTTCCGAACCATTCGCTCTTCGGCGACTGTCGGCTTTCCCCTTTTATCTAGTTTAAAAGCTGCTCTATCTCCTTTTTAAAGGTTAATGCCAGCTGCCTGGTTCCATCCCGGTTAAGGTGAAGCCCATCCCTTCAGAAGAGCCCCTCCTTTCCCCAGAATGTTCCCCAGTTTTTAACAAATCCAAAATCCTCATCTCTGCACCACTGTCTCATCCACGCATTGAGACTCCAGAGCTCTGCCTGCCTTTTGGGTCCTGCACGTGGAACGGGAAGATTTTCGGAGAATGCTACCCTGGCAGTTCTGGATTTCAACTTCCTACCTAAAAGCCTAAATTTAGCCTCCAGAACCTCCCTACCACATTTTCCTATGTCATTCGTACCGACATGTACCAAGACAGCAGACTCTTCCCCATCCCTATCTAAGACCTTACCTAGGTGGCGCATGAGGTCCCCTACCTTCGCACCAGGCAGGCATGTTACTAGGCGATCCTCACGTCCACCAGCCAGCCAGATATCTACATGCCTAATGATCGAATCACCAACTATAACAGCTGTCTTAACCCTTCCCTCATGGGCACATGGCCCTGGAGAAACTTCCTCGGTGCAAGAGGGTTTTACATCACCTGGAGGACAGGTCCTAGTTACAGGATCACTTCCTGCCACACCAGGGTGATGCTCTCCTGTCACGTGGCCTCTCTCCTCCATGGCAACAGGGATGCTGCCAGACTGGAGGTGGGACTTCAGGACTATATCCCTCCTTCACCACCTGCAAAGCCCACAAATCGGTGGTGATGGCGGACCATCAGTGGGCGAAAAACACCAGATGTCCCCCAGTGTGCTGTGGGGCAGGCCCTTCCGGGGGAAGAGAGGCTATGCCCCAGGAGTCAAAAGCCCCCCCCCCCAAGCTGTGCTTGAAGAGTGGGCTTGGACCTGGGAGCCTTAGGCTTGTCCCTTCGCCTGCTGGCCCTGTTGGGGAGCTGGGAAGGCTGAGTGCTGAGGGTAGTTTCTGTAAGCCTTCCTTCTTCTTCGGGTATAGGGACTTTTTACCCAAAGCCTTCCTCTGGGAAGGATCAGCAGTCTTCTTAGAGAGCCTGGTCCTGGTCATGAACTCTTTAGCTCAGTGGCCTTTTCCGTTATGGGCTTGCTGAAGAGATTCTTTCCCCGGCAAGGGACATCGACCAACTTGTCCTGTACCCATTGCTCCAGGTCATAAAACTGTAGCCAAGCATGGTGGTGGGCACTAACACACACCGCTGCTACTCTAGCAGCTGGCTCGAAGCTATTATAGGTCGCCTGAGTCAAACTTGGAGAACTCCGACTGTGGAGACCAAGGTCCGTAACCGCTGAAGAGGTTTCTCAGAGAGACCAGCTGCAAACCCAGCAAGTTCCTTCACCGTGTCTCGCAGGTACATGCCCATGTACAGCTGGTATGCCTGGATCTGGCTGATGAGCATCAAACCCTGGAAGCATTTCCTGCCCACGGCATCCATGGTGCGGGCCTCTCTACCCAGGGGCACCGAGGAGTGTGTTTTCGGGCTCTTGAGCCTCCACATGGCTGACTCCACCACCATGGAGTTGTGGGGCAATTGAGCTTTCTGGAAGCCAGGGCTCCGGCGGACCTGGTACGTCGAGTCCAACTGCCTGCTCACAATGAGAACAAAGGCTGAGGTCTCCCACATTCGGAAGAGCAGTCGCTCCAGGATTAGCGGAAAAGACACTGTGAGGGCCTCCTTGGGTGGAGCCTCCTACCAGAGGATCTCGAGGTCCTCTATCAGAGGCTCCCTCCTAGGACTCAGTGGAGGAGGCGAGAGCCTTTGCCATGTCTCTCACAAAGTCCAGGAAGGCCAGGTCCTCAGGTGGGGACCGGCGCCAGGTCTCCGGAGGGGAAGGGTCTGAGGGCACATCCCTGTGAAGCCGGGTGTCCGGGTACACATAATCCTCCATCTCCCAGTCCGAACCAGAGTCCAAGGAAACTTCAAAGGTTCCTCGGGCCTTGGGCTAGAGCTCCAGTTCTGATAACCCAGGGGTCCCGATGCCCTGGCGCCCGAGTCAGGTATGCTGTGCAGGGAAGTCCCTGAAAAATGTCTCAAGGCTGGTGGCACTTGAGGACTGGCTGGTTCTCGGGATTGATGACCCAGAAGAATCGGGCATCAGAGCCCGCTATTGGGCCATGAAGACAGATAAACTGCATTCTAAGGCCACCATCCTGTCTTCAATGCTCGATGGCTCCTCAGCCACTGGCGCAGGCACAAAGGACCTTGGGCCCAACGCGGTCACTGTCAAAGGAGTGTCATTGATGAGGGTGGCCTCAGAGGGCTGAGACCAATCCCTGGCCACTTATAGTGTTCTCTTCCACCAAGGCAGCTCCGAGGGTTGCTCCTAACGTTGCCCTCAGCCTCACGTGAAAGGCTCTGAGACTGGGAGGCGTGGGACTTCCTGAGGAGGACACAGGCGACATCAGACTCTTTGAGGGGTGTCCCTCCTTGAGGGAGCCTCGGCTTGGCATTCCATGTCCTCGAGGCTCTGAAGTAGCACAGTCACCGTGCAAGGAGGGAGCCTCTGCGGCGGCCCTTGAGGGCACTGGCCCTGCAGACAACTCCGGGTGAAGGCGAGGGCCTTCGCTATGTCCGCCACAAAGTCCAGGAAGGCTAGGTCCTCGGGTGGGGACCAGTCAATGGAGGGGAAGGAACCGAGGGCATGTCCCTATGGAGCCGGGCATTCTTGATCTCCCTGTCTAAACCACAGTCCGAAGAGACATCAAAGGTTCCTCGGGCCTTGGGCTGGAGCCCCAGCCCCGATGGCCTAGGGGTCCCGATGCTCCAACGCCCCGAGTCGGGTGCGTTTTACGGGGAAGTCCTCGGTCCTCACCAGGACCAGGACTGGGACTTGGCCCGAGGAGCATCCCAAGGCCAGTGGTGCTCGAGGACGGGCTCCACCTCCGGGGAAGCCCTCCCTGTGGAGGGGCCATTGGTCGGGATAAATGACCCGGAGGAAAATCAAGCCCACTCTTGGGCCATGAAGGCAGACAGACTGCATTCTAAGGCCGCCATCCTTGCCTCGATGCCCGATGGCTCCGCAGCTACCAGCATGGGCGCAGAGGACCTCGAGCCCGATGCTGTTGAGGGGGTGTCCCTGACTAAGATGGCCTTGAAGGGCTGAGACCAATCCCCGGATGCCGATGCTGTTCTCTCCCTCCATGGCAGCTTCGAGGGCCGCTCCTGGTGGTCGCCCTTGGCCTCGCATCACGGGCTCCGAGGCTAGGTAGCATGGGACTTCCAAACTGAGTGGAGGAGTAGCCTAATGGTTAAGAACACTGGCTTGGAAACCCAGAGACCAGGGTTCGATTCCCACTAGCACTCCTTGTGGCTTTGGGCAAGTCACTTAACCCTCCATTGCCTCAGAAAAAAAAATCCAAGTTTTCAATGTCCCTGTTTAATGTATGTTACCAAGTTTAAGTTTCAATGTATATAAAACCTGATAAATAAATAAATTTGAGGAGGCCACGATGTCAGACACTTCGAGGGGCGTCCCCTCCTTGAAGGAGCCCCAGCTTGGTGCTCCATGACCTCGAGGCTCAGAAGCGGCACAGTTGCTGCATGAGGAGGGCGCTTCCGTGGTGGCCCTCAAGGGTGCAAGCCCAACAAAAGACTCCAGGGCCGAGTCGCACATGAGAAATCAACTCGTGCTGCTTCTTCAGCCCTCAGAGGGCCTTGGGGGTCATTTGCAGGCAGAGACCACACACCAAGGTATCATAATCTGTCTCGAGGCACCGAAGGCAATAGTCATGTGGGTCCATGCGTGAAATATTGTAACGTACTACAAGATGTCAGATAAAGACCAGTATGGTCCATCTAGTCTGTCAAGCAAGACGGCAAGAGTAGGTCACCCTCCCCATGCCTTTGTCTAGGGGTGTACCATGTAGGCATTCCTAACAGGAGCTATACATTTCAAACAAAGATACCTAAGCTCCATGAACTGAACAATGGCCGGGAAAAATCGTATCGCTAAAGCTGTTGCCCCCGTTACAGCTTCTGCCTCAGTTCAGAAGTCCCAATGCCAGTTGAAGGACCAATTCCGTGTGCAGGGTGCCTGCATGCTGGAACTCTCAGGAAACAAGTGGAGGAACTCAAAGAGGAGGTGGTGAGGCTGAGGAGCATTCAAGACAGTGAGAAGTACACTGATGAAATGCTTCTTGCAACATCCAAGCTCTCTAGCAGAAGAGAAGATGAGTGCCTACAGAATGACAAAGGTTGGACACAAGTCACCAGGGCCTGCATAATCACCAATCCAACTTCTCCAGCCCTTGAATTGAAGAACCGTTATGCAGCCCTGGAAGTGGACGAGGTGAAAGCATCCCTGGAAAGGGAAGAACCAGAGCTCGAGCACCCCAAAGTTGCAGAATCAGTGACCATAATGAAGCGAAGGGTAGTGGTGGTTGGTGACTCTCTTCTGAGGGGTACTGAGGCATCCATTTGCCGACCAGACTTCAAGTCCAGAGAGGTATGCTGTCTGCCAGGTGCGAAAATCTGAGATGTTACGGAGAGTTTGCAGAGACTCATCAAGCCCACTGACTATTACCCAATGTTGCTAATCCATGTCGGCACAAATGATACTGCCAGGTATCCCTCTGAGCATATCAAAAGTTACTTAATGGCTCTGGGACAGAGGGTGAAGCAGATAGCTGCACAGATGGTGTTCTCTTCAATCCTCCCTGTTGAGGGTAAAGGCCAAGGCAGAGAGGCTCGCATCCTGGAGATGAATTCATGGCTGCGTGGATGGTATCATCGAGAGCGTTTTGGTTTCCTGGATCATGGGATGCTGTTCCAAGGGTTGCAGAGCAGAGATGGCATCCATCTGTCCAAGAAAAGTCAACGTGTCTTCGGTAGTAGACTGGCTAATCTACTGAAGAGGGCTTTAAACTAGATTTGTTGGGGATGGGTGAAGAAAGCTCCCAGGTAAGTGAAACATTAAATACCTTTATGGAAATGGGTAAAAGGGGCAACATATAGAAGCGGTATGTATAAATGCCTGTTGCATGGGAAATAAAATTCCAGATTTTGAAGCTTTAATGGGAGTGGCTGACTTGGATTTAGTGGCAGTTACAGAAACATGGTTCACAGAAAACCATGACTCGGATGTAACTATACCAGGCTTTACTTTATTCAGAAAGGACAGGGTAGGAAGAAGGGGAGAAGGAGTGGCACTATATGTAAAAACTAATATTAAATCTTTGGAATTACAGAGCTTAAAAGGCAGAGAGGAGACACTGTGGGTTAAACCAGGACGAGGGAAAGAGAAATCTATTTGCATTGGCATAATATACAGAACTCCCTCACAAGAGGAAGAGGTGGATGGAGAGTTAATTGAAGACATACGCAGTATTGCTAGGAATGGGGAAGTGCTACTGAAAAGGAATTTCAATATGCTAGATGTTGATTGGCAAATTCCTGCTGCAGTATCACTAGAAGTAAGGAGATCCTGGATTCTCTACAGGAAGAACTTCAGGCAAATAATAACAAACCCCACATGTGAAGGGGAGTAGCCTAGTGGTTAGAGCACTGGCTTGGGAACCAAGAGACCAGGGTTTGATTCCCTCCTTGTGGCCTTGAGCAAGTCACTTAACCCTCCATTAATCAAAAAAAAATCCAAGTTATCAACGTCCCTGTTTACCAAGTTTAAGTTACAATGTAAACCGCTTTGATTGAAATGATAAAGGGGTTAAAAAAAACCTGTTAAATAAATAAAACCTGTTAAGGAAAATCATTTTTATTAGAATCCTCATAAACAATAACACAAACGTGAGGGATCCCCCACCACAGTAACAATCAACAATCACAAAGGCCGCCCCACAACAACAACCTCCCCACCCACCCTTCCCATCATCCACCAGAACACTCAAAACAGACCAGCCACCAATCAAAGCTCCCCAAATCCCCTCTCTCTCCAACTACCTCCCCTCTATCCTAGCCTCCCCCCACCCTCCACCCCACCCACCCACCTACCCCCTCACCTCCCCCCCCCCCCGCCGCCCAGAACATCCTCCCTCCCACACCCAGCAGTATTAAACTCGGTCTATACTCTCATCCTCCACACCACCCATCGTCCCAGGGACTGAATCCCGTAGGGGCCGCCACACACAGAAATCTCTCCCAGGCACCCACAGGCAGGAGACGTGCAGTACGTTGCTCCATGCCCATCAAATTTCCCATCTCCCGCTCCCACTCCCCTATTGCGGGCACACAGTCCTTCAACCAATTGCGCAAAATACACAGTTTCACAAAAACAAAACCCTTTGCGCAAAACTTCCGCTCACCTTCCCGAAGGGGCTGCATTCCCTCATAGGACCCAAACAGGCACCACTCTGGGGTCAGCTCCATCGGAACCTGTAACCAGGTTCGTAGCAACCGCCCCACCCCCACCCACAACTCTTGTATACAGGGACAGAACCAAAAACGGTGCGCAAATCCCCCTGCGCTATCTTGCAAAGGCTACACACATCTGTCGTTGCCAGTCCCACCTTCGCAGCCCACACATTATGCACATATGCACGCCAAAGAAATCTGTATTGAATTTCCTGCAACTGGACTGATTCTGAAATATTTTTTATCGCAGTAAAGGCCCCCCGCAGACGCCCAGCCGTGCCTTCAACTACTCCATCTTTCCGCCATTTCTCCGCCAGAGCAACTAAATGGACCTCCGCCCCGTCCGGGCACAAGGCTGCCATCAGGGATCGCGCCGTAATCTTCCCCTCTGAAACATCAAACACCTCCAGCATCCCTCCAGACGTCAGCACTGCTACCTGACCTGTCCGGAGCGTGTTCACATAATGACGTACCTGGAAGTAGAAGTATAAGTCTCGCACCCCCAAAGCATATCTCTCCCGCAAAGAAGCAAACGAATCCACATCGAACCCCCCCCCCCCCCCTACAAAGATGGCCTACGTAGCACAAACCGTTAGCTGCCCAATCCCGTGCAATAGAGGCCCGCAGCCCCGGAAGAAAATCCGAGTTACCGCCCAGGGGAATACAATCCGTCAGACTCCCCTGACCTCCCCGCACAACGCCTTCCAGGCCAGCTGGAGAGCTCTCCAATAGCCCGACCGCCGACAGGCCCCCGGGAGTTTCCCACGCTCCACATAGGCCGGCACCATTCGGTGTAGCGGAGCCACCACTTCCTCAATAACATGCAATGGAATGACTTCAGACGTGCCCACCAGCAGATCCCGAAAGACGTTCGCCCAACACACCAAATTATACCGCCGGACTGATAACAATCCTGCTCCCCCACTCCCTTGGGGCTGCATCAAAGTTTTTAACGCAATCCTAGCCCTCTGACCCCGCCACAGAAATCGCGACAACTGACTACCCAAACGCTCAACATCTCTACGCAAAAGCCACACCGGGAGGTGACGCAGAATGTAAGCCCAGCGCGGGAACTTTACCATATTGTACAAAGCTATTCGACCACTCAATGACAACGGTAGCTCCATCCATTTTCGCAACCTACTACTCATCTCAGCCAGCAGCCTCGGAACATTCGCCTGATACAGCTGATCCAACCTTTCAGGGATTTGGATCCCAAGATATCGTATCTGTCCCTCAGCCCACAGCAAGGGAAACGCGCCCTTCCAGACCCGCCGGGAGTCCCCCCCCCAACATCGAGCCCCAGAGACTTACCTTTGTTTATTTGCAAACCCGAAAATGCCCCAAAACCCTCAATCACTTGTAAAGCCCGAGGCAAGGATACCTGCGGATTCGTCAGACACAATAACATATCGTCCGCAAATGTGCTGATTTTAAATTCACCAGCCTCCCAACCCACTCCTGTCACTCCTTCTTGATGCATCAATTTCACCAACAGAGGCTCCAGGTGTAGTATGAAGAGGAGCGGGGACAATGGGCACCCCTGCCAGGTACCCCTCTGCAAACAGAACGGCTCCGAATTCACTCCCCCTACCGTAATGAATGCCCGCGGCTCGGTATACAGAGCATGCACCCAATCCACAAATTGCCCTGCAAAACCAAAGCGACGCAACGCTTCAAACATATAATCCCACGCAACTCTATCAAAAGCCTTTTCGGCATCCAAGCTGGCCAAGAGAAGCGGACACTTCTGTGAGAGATCTTTCCATGCTCAAAAGGACCTGAACGATGTTCTTAGCCGCCGCTCTGCCCCGGACAAATCCCACCTGATACTGACCTATAATACGAGACAGCACGTCCTGCGCCCGTGCAGCCAGGACCGACGCAAGAATTTTCATGTCATAGTTGATGAGCGAGATAGGCCGGTATGCAGCCGGATCCTCTGGGTCCTTCCCTGCCTTATGAATCAGCGAGATGGAAGCCGTCCGCATGTCCCTCGGGAACTTCCCCGTAACGAGCACCTCATCATACACCGCTACCAAGGTAGGCACTACCTGCGACTCCAGGATTTTGTAGAAATCCACGCCGTAACCATCCGGGCCCGGCGCCTTATGCAGCTTCCCCACTCTTATAACCCTCTGAACCTCCCCCCCAGAAATGAGCTGGTTTAAGAGCTCCTGTTCCTGTGCAGTCACCAGGTTAAATTTCACCGTATCTAAGAAGGCCCTTTCCTGATCTTTGTCCACAGGATCCGGGGTATACAGCCGACTGTAAAAACGCTTAAACACTTCCGCTATGGCCGTGGGCTCCCTCCTCAAGGTGCCCGTCTCATCTCGTATCTGCACCACCAAATTAGTGCCATTCCATTCCCGCACAAGCCTCGCTAGTAACTTGCCCGAACGGTTCCCAAATCGGAACAGCTGATGTCTATAAAACTGTATATCATAGGTCGCTCTCTCCTGGAGCAGAGTATTCAATTGTTTCTGCAGCGCGAGATAGCCCTGCAATCCCCCCCCCCTCCTGAACAACGCAGAGACTTCTGCTTTTTCACCTGCAGCTCCCGCGTAAGGCGGACGAGCTCCTCATTCACTTTCCTCTTTTCTCTAGCCACAAATGCAATCAGTTGACCACGGAGTACTGCTTTCCCCGCTTCCCACAGGGTTGTCACCTCCGAGACACTCCCCTCATTCTCCTCCAGGAAAGCCCTCCATTTGGCTCGGACAAATTACTGAAACTCGTTCCGATGCCATAAATGCCTAGGGAAGGACCATCTACCCCCCAACACGCGTCGCCCTGCCCATACCACATTAACCATCGCATGATCCGATACTAAGATTGGGCCAATGTCCGCGCTGCGCACTCTATATAGATCTGCGGGCCTCACAAGAATGTAATCAATGCGAGACCATGTCTGGTGGGCTCGCGACAGATGTATATAGTCCCGCTCCTCCCCATGCAAAACTCACCAAGCATCAAGAAGCCCTCCCATCTGACATATATAGTTCATGCCGCGTGTCGCCCAGCCTCCCCCTCCCTGCAAAGGGGTCGATTTATCCAGGGCCGGGTCGTGTGGGCAGTTAAAATCGCCGGCCAAAATAACCGGGACTTTAGGCAAGCTGCCCAGCTTCTGAACCACAGCTTCAAAAAACCCATGATTATACACATTGGGGGCGTATACATTACCCAGCACCATTTCCTCCCCATTAATCTTCACATGTACCCAGAGATACCGCCCATCAGGGTCGCCTTCCTCACTCAGTATCTCCACAGTAAGGCACTTATGAAACAACAGCACAACCCCTCTCTTCCGACCCCCAACCGCCTCAGCAGCACAGACCCGCCCAACCCACGCTCTTTTCAGCTTGGCATGTTCTCTTGCATTTAAGTGTGTCTCTTGCAAAAACACCACCCGAGCTCCCACTTTCCGCAAAGCTTGAAGAACTTTAGTGCGCTTTATGGGTGTGCTCAGACCTCCTACATTCCAAGAGGTAAAGCCTAAGTCAGTCCCCATCAGCCTGGGACCCCCGACTCATCGTAGCCAAAATCACCAACACACCCCACTGGACCCAGAGTCGCCCAGCCTCGACTCTCCGGTCCATCCTCCCGCCCAGTCCCTGGAACTCCCACCCAGCCAGCCCTGTACAAATAGCTACTCCAAACCCCCTGCTCCTATTCCCTACCCCCCCCCCCAGCCCGCACCCTCCTGTCCCCAAGCCCCTTAAAAAAAACAAAGATACTACCCCTGGCCCACTCCGCCAGGCTTGAGACCCGTCTCGGTGCGCTGCAGGACTGTCCCGCCCTCTCCTCCACACCAGCAGAACAGGATCCCCCTACCGTAGCTACCACTGATACCCCCTACTAAACCACTAATAACAGGCACGCTACACACACACTCTACCCACGCCCAACCAAACAGTATAGAATAACCTAGAATTAACATCGAAATAACATAAAATAACATAAAATTACCCCCCCCACACACCCACACCAGGCAGCCATAAGCAATCTGAAAGCATTGCCAACCCAGAGAACAGTATGTCCACCACGTTCTCCCACACCCCCGACTCACGCAGGGCTCGTGGGCCACTTCAAGCTACCTAGGACCTCCACCGTACTCCACCCTGCCATCAGCCATGTTCTCCACCCAGCCCCGGCAGCCAGGCTGCCCCATCACACACACCCAGGCACAAGAAAACAAAACACAAAATGTCCACAGAGTTGCTCCGCATGCATGTCGGCTGTGCCAGGCTCTCTCTGGCAAGTCCCGCTCAGTCACCACTTCCTGCTCGCTGTGGGCTCCTCTCTGGCCTGCCTGTATCCAGCTGCTCCACGAACCTGCGTGCCTCCTCTGTTGTTGCCAACACATGCTGCTTCCCCGCAAAATGCACACGCAGCACTGCCGGGAAGGCCAAGTTGAAGCGAACCTGCGTTTTGAATAAGGCCACACAAATCGGTGAGAACTCTTTTTGCTTCGCCGCAACGGGCGCATTATAGTCCTGGAACAAGAGTACAGACTGATTATCCAAAGTCAGGTCCCATTTCTTGCAGAAGGCCTGAAGTAATAGCCATTTGTGCTGAAAGTTTAAGACTCGTGCAATAACCACTCTCGGCCGTTGGCGATTCTCAGTCCTAGGCCCCAGGCGATGTGCCCGCTCGACTTTCAGTTTGCCAACCAACTCTGGTAAACCCAGCTCCTGTGGTAACCAGGTCACCACCAAGGTTAGCAACATAGCATCGGTTTGGGACTCCGGCACTCCCACCAGCCTTACATTGTTCCGTCTGGAGCAGTTTTCTAGATCATCAATTTTGTCCAATAAAGTGTCCACCTTCTGGCACAGCCGCTCCAATTCTCGGCCATGCTTACCCCCATCGTCCTCAAGCGCCGACACTCGCTGCTCCAATTCGTCCACTCGGTGGGTGCACTCCGCAATCGTCTCTGCCATCGTCTCCAACTTACTTAAAATCAAGTCGAATTTTGGCTCCAACAGCTTTGCCACCTCGCGTGCCAACTCCTCCGGCCCAGAATCCACACTCTCACAGCCCGGCGAGCAGGGCTGCGCCATCTTTACTGCCAGCCCCGCTGTGATAGAGGCCCCAGCCTTTGTGACTTTCTCACGCTCTTTTCTCAGCGGTGGAGGCATTAACACCCTGCCGCATACACCAGCACAACCACTCGTGCTCTGTCGTCCGCACAGAGGTATTTCCAACCAGATTTTCTGGGGTAAGCACGTTAATTTGCCGATTAATAGTGGGACAGCCCCGGAACAAGCAGAGAAACCTCTTACTCGCTCATGCGACACCTAGAGTCTCTGTCAAATAAAACCTGTTAAATACATAAACTTGGTGCTTACCAATAAACTTGGTGCTTACCAATGGTGAAAGTGTTTCTGATGTTATAGTGGGAGATCATTTTGCATCCAGTGATCACCAGATGGTATGGTTCAATATCAGGACTAGGGCTGATAGAATCCATTCAAAAGCGAGGGTCTTAGACTTTAGGAAAACTAACTTTGCCAAGATGGGCCAATACCTCAGGGAGTTGTTAGCTGGATGGGAACAACTGGGGGATGTAGAAAAACAGTGAGTAAAACTGAAAGTGGATATATTAAGGGCAACCAATCTTTTTGTTAAAATGGAAATAAAGGTAAAAGGAAAAGGAGACCGCTATGGTTTTCAAAATAAGTAGCTGAAAAGGTGAAGAAAAAGAGAGAGGCCTTCATGAAATACAAGAGATCACAGAGAGAGGAAGAGTAGTTACTTCACTGTAACAGGTGTTCTCCAGGAGCAGCAGGAATCAGTCCTCACATATGGGTGACGTCGGCGCCGACGGAGCCCTAGTGCAGAGCATTTCCCCAGCTTTCAAAGAAAGCCTTTGGGAATTGCAGCACGCATGCGCGGTTCCCTTCCCGCCCAAGGATGCCATCTTGCTCAGTCTGATGACATAGCTAAAAGACAGCAAAAAATTAGCAAAATAAATCATGACTGCAACTCCAAGGGGAGGAGGGAGGGTTGTGAGGACTGATTCCTGCTGCTCCTGGAGAACACCTGTTACAGGTGAGTAACTACTCTTTCTCCAGGACCAAGCAGGAAGTCAGTCCTCACATATGGGACTCCCCAGCTTAAGGCTACCGGAGAACTCAAGCGGAAAAAATGAGCTCCCTCTAGCTCGTCAGCACGGAAGGAAGGAATCTTCTCTGAGAACGCCCCCGACCGGTATCCCAACACCAGGTCCGGAGGGTAGGAGTTGCCTAAACTCCAAAGAGATTATGGAGTACTGCCTGTCCGAAAGCACTGTCCCTGCGGGACTCCCTCTCAAGGCAGTAATGGGCCGCAAAAGTCTGGCTTGAAGACCAAGTAGCGGCCCAGCAGATGTCTGCCAACGGAACAGAGCGGAGATGAGCCACTGACGCAGCCTTCGCCCTGACATGATGAGCCGTGACTCGACCCTCCGAGAGGCCGGCTGCCCCATAAGCCCAGGCGATACAGTCAGCGACCCACATGGACAAAGTACACTTGGAGACAGGGAGCCCCAACTTATTGGGGTCAAAAAAAACAAAGAGCTGAACAGCCCTCCGATGCTCCCGCGTACGGTCAAGGTAGAAGGACAACGCCCTCCTACAGTCCAGGGTATGCAAGACCATCTCAGCCCGGTTGGCATGCGGCCTGGGAAAGAAGGTCGGAAGAACCACCTCCTGACTGAGGTGAAAAGGTGAGACAACCTTAGGAAGAAACTTAGGGTGAGTCCGTAAGACTACCCTATTCCTGTAGAACCTAGTGTAAGGAGGATCAGACACTAGTGCCTGCAGTTCACTCACTCGCCTAGCAGAGGTGAGAGCTACCAGAAATAAAGTTTTCCAGGAGAGAAAACGGAGAGGGCAGGTAGCCATAGGTTCCAAAGGCGGACAAGTAATCCGCTGCAAGACCACATTCAGATCCCACTCAGGGGCCAGTGGACGCAAAGGAGGCTTAAGCAGAAGGAGACCTCTGAGGAAACGAGCCACCAAAGGGTGGTTGGAAAGAGGCCTACCGTCCACCGGCGAGTAGTGTGCTGAGAGAGCACTAAGGTGAACTCTGACAGAGTTAGACTTAAGGCCCAGATTGGAGAGGTAAAGCAAATATTGCAATACCACCGCTACCAAGCACGAGAAGGGATTCTCGCTGTGCTGAGCACACCATGCGGAGAATCTACGCCACTTAAGAGCGTAGGATTTCCTGGTGGATTGACGCCGAGAGGCCAAGACCACATCTTCCACCTCTCGAGGCAGTAGTAGGGGAGCCAGGACTACCCTTTCAGCAGCCAGGCCATCAGATGAAGGGACTGGAGGTTGGGGTGCAAGAGAGTCCCCTGATCCTGAGACAGGAGATCGTGTTGAAACCCCAGAGGAAGAGGGGTGTCCACCGCTAGCTGTAGCAGAAGCGGGAACCACGGTTGCCTCGGCCACCTGGGGGCTATGAGAATCAATGAAGCCCCGTCCTTGAGGACTTTGAACAGCGTTCTGGACACTAGTGGTGTGGGAGGAAACGCATACAGTAGGCCTGTGGACCACGAAATCAGAAACGCATCCGCTGCTACTCTGAGAGGATGCGGTTGTCTGGAGCAAAATCTCGGGAGTTGCCGGTTCAGAGGACTGGCGAAAAGATCCATGGTGGGGAGGCCCCACCTGAGAAAGACCTGCTGAACCACCAACGGGTTCAATCTCCATTCGTGTGGTTGCAGGATCCTGCTCAGTCTGTCTGCCAGGTAATTTTCTTGACCTGGGAGGTAGACAGCCTTGAGAAGGATTCCGTGATTGACAGCCCAAGAGCACAGCCGTTGTGCCTCCTGACATAGAAGGAAGGAGCCTGTGCCTCCTTGTTTGTTCACATAGAACATGGCAACTTGATTGTCCATCTGGACCAGTACAGACTGGTGAGAGGCGAGGTGGGAGAAGGCTCTCAGAGCTAGGCATATCGCCCATAGTTTCAGGAAGTTTATCTGTTGAGCAGCCTCCCAAGGGGTCCAGAGACCCTGAGTACATGTCCCTTGGCAATGTGCTCCCCAACCGAGAAGAGAAGCATCTGTTGTCAGCACTTGAGAATGCGGAGGGGATTGAAAAACCACTCCGAGTACCAGATTCGGAAGATGAAGCCACCATTGCAGAGTAGGAGGTCGGATATCTTTACTGAGTCCGCTAGGCTCCCCGTGGCCTGATGCCACTGAGTGCGAAGGCTCCATTGAGCAGGCCGCATGTGCAGGCGGGCATTGGGGGTGACATGAACCGTGGAAGCCATATGGCCGAGTAGTCTCAGGAATTGCCTGGCAGAGACCAGGGAATTGCTGCGAAACTGCATGGCCAGATCCATCAGCCTGTGGGCTCTGTCCATAGGCAGAAAAGCCTTTGCTTGTCTAGCCTGGCCCCTATGAATTCTAAGTTCTGGGACGGGAGCAAAGTGGACTTTGCGAAGTTTATGACAAACCCCAAGTGCTGAAGCAGAGCCACAGTGCGAAGGGTAGCCTGATTGGCCTCCTGGGAAGATTGGCCCCTTATGAGCGAGTCGTCTAGGTACGGAAACACAAAAAGACCCTGAAGCCTCAGGTAGGCCGCCACCACTACCAGGCACTTGGTGAACACCCTGGGAGCGGAGGACAGGCCAAAGGGTAGTACTCTGTACTGATAGTGGTTTCCCCCCACAACAAATCTGAGATACTGTCTGTGGTCTGGATGAATAATGATGTGAGTATACGCATCCTTTAGATCTAAGGAGCATAGCCAGTCTCCCTGCTGGAGGTAGGGCAGCAGGATTCCAAGAGTAAGCATCTTGAACTTTTCCCTCTCCAGGAACTTGTTGAGGTTGCGCAAGTCTAGGATGGGTCTGAGGCCTCCTGTTCTTTTTGGTACCAGAAAGTACCTGGAATAAAAGCCGTGACCTCTCAGGTGGTGGGGCACCGGTTCCACAGCCTGATCCTTTAGCAGACTTGCTAACTCCTGAAGGAGTAGGTCCCTGTGCAGAGGGAGTCTTGGAGGCTCCCCTGGAAAATAGGAGGGAGGTACCTGGTGAAAATGGAGAAGATAGCCCTTTTGGACTATATGAAGAACCCAGGTATCTGATGTGACGGCCGACCACCTGTGGGCAAAGTGGGCCAGCCGGCCTCCTGTGCTGAGAGAGAAGCCAGCTGAGGAGAAGAGACTATGCCTTCTGAGTCAAAAACCCCCACCCTGCTGAGCAGGGGCCAGTGTCGGTGGCTTGGGGGCCTTCTGCCTACGGGGCCCATGACCCTGCCCCTTGGCCTGCTGACCCTGTTGGGGAGCTGCAGAGGTCTGATAATGAGGGTATTGTTTATAGGCAGATGACTTCCTCAGGTAAAAGGTCTTTTTTCCCGAGCCCTTCTTTTTCTGAGAAGGGGCAGAGGTTTTCCTGGAAAGCCTAGTCCTGGTCAGAGTCTCGGTCTCGAGTTCTGCAGCCTTTTCAGCCATGGGCTTGCCAAAGAGGTTTTATTTATTTATTGATTTATTTACAGTCTCTTATATACCGCACTATTCAGCATCAGCGCGGTTTACATGGGACAAAAATGCTCAGTACAATTAACACGTATGAGTTTACAGATAACAGGGTAAATAACTTGGATAACAGGGGTAAACTATTTACAAATCTTGCTACATAGAGTCATATGAACATGAATTCCATAGAAACATATGCACCACTAAGGGTTAGAGTATCTTTCTTGGCATGTTGTTGGGAAACCATATATTTGCTTAGCGGATTGCATCTCCGGTCTCAATGGGGTGGGGTTGGGTTCTATGAGGTACTTATTGAAAAGGTGGCATTTAAGGGCTTTCCTAAACTGTGTGAGGCTCTTAATAGCCTGAATATCTGGAGGTAATGCGTTCCAGCATCTTGGCGTTTTCACCTCGGCAGGGGACATCGACCAACTTGTCCTGTACCTATGGCTCGAGGTCGGATGACTGTAGCCAAGCCTGTCGGCGGGCACAGATGCCGGCCCCGGCTACTCGGGCCGAAGCCTCGAAGCCATCGTAGGCTGCTCGAGAGATAAACTTTGAGCACTCTCGAATACCGGTGGACAAGGCCTGGAACCTCTGCAAAGGTTCCTCGGAGAGACCAGCAGAGAACCCGGCAATCTCCTTCGCCAGGTCTCGGAGGTACATGCCCATGTAGAGCTTGTAAGTCTGGACACGGCAAGCAAGAATAGAATCCTGGAAGCACTTTTTACCGAGGGCATCCAGGTTCCGGGCCTCCCGACCAGGAGGCACCGAGGAGTGCATCTTCTGACTTTTCAGCCGATGCATGGCCGATTCCACAACCATGGAGTGGTGCGGTAATTGTGCCTTTTGGAACCCGTGGCTCTTGCGGACTCTATAGATAGAATCGACCCGCTTGCTTAACACCGGCGTCGAGGCCGGGGTCTCCCATATGCGGAAGAGCAGCCGCTCCAGCATTGGAGGAACCGGAACAGTAAAGGCCTCCTTCGGGGGAGAGTCATACTGGAGGGCCTCGAGCTCCTCGGCTCGAGGCTCCTCGGATGCGCGGGGAAGGCCAAGGCCTTGGCCATATCCCGCACGAAGTCCGAGAACCGGGTATCCTCCGGTGGGGACCGTCTCCGAGGTTCGGACTCGGGCGAGTCCGATGGGACACACCGAGTCCGATGAGTACCGGGTGACTCTTCATCCTCCGTCTCCCAGCCCGACTCCTCGGAGGAGGAATCGAGCGGCTCCGGTCAAGCGGGCACCGATGCCCTCCGCCCCGACGCCGAGGGTACCGGCGTCGACGACCTCAGCCCCGAATGGGAGGTCGAGGGAGACCGTGGCCGAGAATCGAGCCCGCATGGACTCGAGGATCGGCTCGGCCTCCGGGGTCGACTTGGACGTCAAGGTCCCGGTGGTCGGGGCAGATGCACCGGTGAGACCGGCGATCAATGCCCGCTGCTGTTCCATGAAGGCAGCGAAGCTGTTCTCCAAGGCCGTCAACCTGAGTCCGAGCTCAGGAGACCCAGCAGCCCCTGACTCGGGCCCCAACGACGTCGGGCCCAACGTCGGCTCCCTCGAAGGAGAGTCCACGAGGACAACCGCACTTACGTGTCCAGGAGACTCCATCTCGACACGAGGATGCTTGGCAGGCCTCTCCGACTCCGAAGACCCGGGACGGCTATCGGGGCTATGCGACCTGGCGCTCGAGGAACCAGGAGCGTCCACCGACGCCGCCCTTGCGGGTTTCTTCTTCCTGCGATGTTCCCACGAAGGAGACCCCCGCTCAAGAGGAATCCCGACGCTGCTCGGGGCCAGAGTCCCGAGACGTCGAGGCCTCTGACGAGGTCTGGGCCCGGCCGGACGCGGAGTCAGAAAAGATCATATCCTTTTGGTGCTGCCGACTCCTCAACGCCTTCGAGGACATTTTGCCACACGGACCACAGATCATCGGGTCATGATCGGGTCCGAGGCAACGGAGGCAGCAGTCATGTGTGTCAGTAAGAGACATACGTTTCTTACACCGATCACATTTCTTAAACCCGCTGGTAGCCATCGGGGAAAAAGGGCCCCTGCTAGGTCAAAAGACCGGGCTGCCAGGGAAAAAAGAAAAAAGGTGCGAACAACAGTCACAAAGGACAAAAAAACGAAAAAGAGAGAAAGGACTCGATACCGGCGTATCGGTCCGAGCGGGAAAAGGATCCAGCGTCGAACCGGAGAAAAAAAGAGAAAAAACAGGGAAAATCAACTTTTTCCTCGGGGAAAAACGAACTACGTCCGTCGGGCTCCGCGGAAAAAAGAAGACTGAGCAAGATGGCACCCTTGGGCGGGAAGGGGACCGCGCATGCGCGCTGCAATTTCCAATGGCTTTCTTTGAAAGCCGGGGAAATGCTCCGCACGAGGGCTCCGTCGGCGCCGATGTCACCCATATGTGAGGACTGACTTCCTGCTTGGTCCTGGAGAAAGACAGGCATCTATATCTGGAAAAACTTAGAGAAGCTAGCAAAGTAGTCAGGAAAGCAAAGATTCAAAAACAGGAGGAAATAGCCAATGCAATAAAATGGGGGGATAAAGCACAGTTACTTACCTGTAACAGGTGATCTCTGGGAACAGCAGGAATTAGTCCTCACATATGGGTACGTCGGTACCGACGGAGCCTGCGCGGGAAAGCTCCCCAGCTTCCCAGAAGGAAGCTTTTGGGGCCTCCCACTGCACATGCGCGCTGCCTTCCCGCCTTCCTGACCAGCTCTCCTCAGTTCGAGTTTATAGCTGAGACAATAGAGAGAGGAAAGGAAGATAGATAGAAGATACAACTCCTAGGGGAGGTGGGTGGGTTGTGAGGACTAATTCCTGCTGTTCCCAGAGATCACCTGCTACAGGTAAGTAACTGTGCTATCTCCAGGAACAAGCAGGAATAAATCCTCACATATGGGGACTCCCTAGCTAAGATGCCTGGGAGATCCCGTTCCAAGGGTTCGCCATCTTCGTATGGATCTCAGGCATCCATCCTGGGAAGGTGGGCAGGAGTTGTTCAAGTATGGAACAGGTGTTTGAGGACAGCCTGACCAAACAAGGCATCCCGGCGGGAGTCCTTGTCCAAACAGTAATGGGCTGTGAAGGTATGAACCGAGGCCCATGTGGCGGCTCGACAGATCTGATCAATGGATACAGAGTGAAGATGAGCCATAGAAGTGGCCATGGCTCTCACATTGTGAGCTGTGACATGGCCTTCCAGAGAAATATTTTTACTCTGGTAAGCAAAGGAAATACACTGAGCAATCCAATTGGAAAGTGTACGTTTGGAGACTGGTAGTCCCAAATGAGAAGGATCAAAAGCCACAAAAAGTTGGGAAGACTTTCGATGTGGCTGAGTCCTGTTGAGGTAAAAGGCGAGAGCTCTTTTACAATCTAAAGTATGAAGGTTCCTCTCTGCACTGGATGCATGAGGAGCCGGAAAAAAGACAGGTAGATATACCTCCTGATTAAGATGAAAAGGCGAGACCACTTTGGGCATAAAGTGGGGATTCGTCCTAAGGACCACCTTATCATGATGAAATCTGGTATAAGGTGGATGAGCCACTAAGGCCTGTAGTTCACTGATGCGGCGAGCCGAAGTGACTGCAATAAGGAAAATGACCTTCCAGGAAAGAAATTTCAAGGAGGTAGAAACCAACGGTTCAAAAGGTGGCTTCATAAGCTGACCCAGAACTAGGTTCAAGTCCCATGCTACCGGAGGAGGTCGGATGGGAGGCTTAGAGTCAGGCCTCTCATGAACCTTGCAACAAGCGGATGAGAGGAGACAGGTTGTCCATTTATAGGTTTTAAGGATGCTGCAATAGCACTCAAATGGACTCTTACTGAATTCGTCTTAAGGCCTGCATTAGAAAGATGCAGGAGATAATCTAGTAGAGAATTCAAAGGAAGTGCTAGAGGGTCAAGACCCTGTTGAGCACACCAAATGGAAAAGCGTTTCCATTTGAAAGCATAGGAACGCCTCGTGGAGGGTTTCCTAGAGGCATGAAGGATATCTTTCACTGGTTGAGAAAGATTGAAGTCATGAAGGCTTAGGCCTTCAGTAACCAAGCTCTGAGGTGTAGGGACTTGGGGTTTGGGTGCCACAAAGTCCCTTCCTCCTGAGAGAGAAGGTCTGGCGCAGCTCCCAAGTCCAGGGAGGGTCCCTGGGAGAGATGCAGAAGTAGAGGGAACCACACTTGGCGTGGCCAGCGTGGAGCTATGAGGATCATCGATCCGTGATCCCTCTGGAGTTTGAACAGAGTCTTGGGAATCAAAGGAATGGGTGGAAAGGCATATAGGAATTCCTGACCCCAATGCAGGAGAAAGGCGTTGTTGGCCTGAGCTCCCTGACACGGAGTCCTGGAACAGAACCGGGGAAGTTTGGCATTCCACGGACTTGCAAAGAGGTCTATGTCCGGGGTTCCCCATTCCTGAAAGATTCTGCCTATCTGGTCCATATGTAGGGACCATTCGTGTGGAAGCAGAACTCGACTGAGTCTGTCTGCCCGAGAGTTTTGAACTCCTGGAAGATATACTGCCAGAAGATGAATTTGATGCTCTCTGGCGAAGGCCCATAATCTGAGAGCTTCGTTGCAAAGCGACAGAGAGCCTGTCCCTTCTTGTTTGTTTACGTAGAACATGGCCACCTGATTGTCTGTCTGAACTAGGACGATCAGGTTGACAAGGAGGGTATGGAAGACTTTGAGGGCAAAGAAGATTGCTCGCAGTTCCAGGAGGTTGATGTGAAGGGTGGTCTCCTGTGGAGACCAAGTACCCTGAGTGGAGAGGGATTGTAGATGGGCTCCCCACCCTGTTTGGGAGGCATCTGTTGTGAGGGTTGCTTGGGGCAACAAAGGTTGGAAGGGGGCCCCCAACAACAGATTCTTGGTGGACATCCACCATTGGAGGGACCAAAACAGACGCTTTGAGGTGAGTATTTGGTCGGAGAGCGCTCCTGATGCCTGAGTCCACTGGGTGGCCAAGGTCCATTGAGCTGCTCTCATATGAAGACGAGCGTAGGGCACCACGTGTACCGTGGAGGCCATGTGGCCCAGAAGTCACAGCATTTCTCTGGCTGTCAAGTGACTGCTGGACTGAGCTTGGGAGGCCAAGCACACCAGACGTTGGCCCCGGACTTGAGGTAGGTAGGCCCTTGCAGTGGTGGTGTCCAACTGGGCCCCTATGAATTCCAGAGACTGGGTAGGGATAAGTTGAGACTTGGGAAGGTTTACCACCAGTCCCAGATACTGCAGAAGGTGCCTTGTGTGGTCCAGGGAAATCTGGGCCTCTGACTGAGATGGAGCTCAGATGAGCCAGTCGTCCAGATATGGGAATACAAAAATTCCCAGACCTCTTAGAAATGCGGCAACAACTGCCATGCATTTGGTGAACACTCTTGGAGCAGAGGCTAGACCGAAGGGAAGTACTCTGTACTGGAAATGTTTTCCCTGAAACAGAAATCTTAGATATTTTCTGTGGGATGGGTGGATGAGTATATGTGTGTACGCATCCTTGAGATCTAGAGAACAAAGCCAATCCTGACTCTGAAGGTATGGAAGGAGAATGCCTAGAGAAAGCATTTTGAATTTCTCCTTGTACAGAAATTTGTTCAATTCTCTCAGATCTAGGATAGGTCTGAATCCCCCTGTCTTCTTTGTTATGAGAAAATAAGGGGAGTAGAATCCTGTCCCTTGTTGAAGAAGAGGAACCTCTTCTATTGCTCTTTGGGCAAGGAGAGAAGAGACTTCCTGATCCAACAGGCCCAGGAGAGATGGGGAAGAATTGAAGTGCCTCACCATGGTATATGGAGGAAGGTTGGAAAAATGAAGTTTGTAGCCCTCTCTGATGATAGAGAGGGTCCAGTGCTCTGATGTAATTTGCTCCCACCTGGGAGCAAAGTGAGCTAACCTTCCGGGAATGGTGAGGGGCTCTGGTTGTTCTAGAGCCAGATATGTTAAGTTCTCTAGGGGCAAGTCAAAACCCCTGAGGGGGTTGAGCCTGCTGAGGAGTGGCAGACGCTGCAGGCTTTGACCTTGCCTGTTTAGGTTGCTGACGTTTAGCAGCAAAGCGAGGCTGAGAAGATTGTTGGCCAGTATTTGTGGAAAATCTGGCCTTCTTGTAGTAAGGCCTCTTGAAAGACTTTTTCTTTGCAGGAGTAGAGGTAGACTTAGAAAGTCTATCTAATGTAGCATTTTCTGCGTCCATTTGAGTGGCTTTAATTTGCCAGTCCTTACCAAATAAGTTCTCACCTGTACAGGGCAGATTCCGTAAGCCATCCAGGACCCAGGGTTCTAGGTCAGAGGCCTGGAGCCAAGCAAGTCGTCGGGCTGCAATAGCAATGCCCGAAGCTCTACCGGCACCCTCAAAGGAATCAAAAGCTGCTCTGTTGGAGAACTTAGAAACATCTAAAAGCTGTTTCACCAGAGAAATGAACTCCTCCTTTCTATCCTCAGGGATAAAGGAGGCAAAATGCCATACCTTTAGGGCAAGTTCCCTGAGAAACATGCCCATATATAGACTGTAAGAATTAATCCTGGCTATAAGCATACTAGCCTGGAAATATTTCCTGCCAAAAGAGTCTAGGGTCTTACATTCTCGCCCTGGAGGGGTAGAAGAGTGCCTTTTGGTGCTCTTAATCTTTTTCAGCGCAGACTTCACCACAATGGAATGGTGAGGCAGCTGAGTCTTTTGAAACCCAGGAGAAGGAGGGACCCGGTACATGGTGTCCAACCTACGAGAGTAAGGAGACAACGTTAAAGGAGCCTCCCATAAGTCCATCAAGTGTTCTTGAAGGATTTCATGGATAGGCAGGGTGACTGCCTCTTTAGGAACCTTAGGGTATCCTAACATATCCAATTTCTTTGACCTAGGTTCTTTTTCAGAGGATGTGGTAATAGAAAGTCCTTTAGCTAGTTCTATAATGAAGTCTTGAAAGGACAAATCCTCTGGTGGAGACATTCTCCTCTTTGGGGAAGAGGGGTCTTCATGAAGAACTAGAGACAGCTCATCAGAGTCCTCAGAGGAGTCAAAATCCTCAGAAGAATCAGAGTATTCTCTATTTGCTTCCAATGCACGATACGCATACCGATAGGTATCGACATCGGGCGTACCGGGTATGGGATCGGTATCGGGTGAAAACCCGGATCCGGCATGCGGAACCGATCTGCGTTTGGAAGTCGATGGTCTCGGTTCCGGTATGGGAAACGATACCGGAACCGGACCCGGTACGAGGGCGTCGCAGCATTAATAAAAGCCAGCATGGCCTGCTGCATGGTCTGAACAGTATTGCTCATAGACGCCACTGCTGCCTGGATGTCGGTACCGGTATGGGCCGGTACCCCAGAGCAGTCTAACAGGTGATCAGTCGAGGCCGTGCCATCGATGTCAACCTGTAACCCCATAGATGGTGCTTTGGAAGCCAGAGCTTCCCGCCGGGGTTGTTTGGCTGGGGCAGGATCCTCAGATTCAAAAGTGAGAGCCTCTCGATGCTTTGAAGGAGATTTGCTCTTTGAGGACCTGCCCGAAGAAGGTTTGGTTACCTGAGATCCATCCGGACCTGGATGACTGTGATGCTGGATTATCTGAAGCAAACAGCACATGGAATTTGTTGGCCCGGTTCTGCAAACCACGTTTAGACATCTGGGAGCAGGATGGGCAGTCCGGAATGGAGTGGTCAGGTCCCAAACATTTAAGACACCATTCATGGGTGTCTGTGACAGAAATAACAGCACTACACTTGGTACACTTCTTGAAACCAGGGGCTGGTTTCTCCATGAGGAGAATTTGTGTAGGCCTGAGGCCTAACCGAAGTCACCAAGTTGTGCAGAATAAAGATTTTTTTATTTTTTTTTAAAGAAAAGAAAAGAGAGACCGGCGGTACCGGTTTCGGTATGGGGAAGGCAGGTACGCGGTCTAAAGAAACAAACTAAAACAATAATTTCTTCAGCGGTGACAGGAACACGACCTGCTGGCTCCGCGGAAAAAGAGAAACTGAGGAGAGCTGGTCAGGAAGGCGGGAAGGCAGCGCGCATGTGCAGTGGGAGGCCCCAAAAGCTTCCTTCTGGGAAGCTGGGGAGCTTTCCCGCGCAGGCTCCGTCGGTACCGACGTACCCATATGTGAGGACTTATTCCTGCTTGTTCCTGGAGATAACATTTTTCAGATATGTTAGTGAGAAGAGGAAGGGCAAAAGTGGTATTGTCAGACTCAAGGGTGAAGGGGAGGAATATGTAGAAGCTGATGAGGATATGGAGAAATTTCACTTGCCATTAATTTTCTTTCCTGGAATCCTGCTAGACCAGTCCAGACAAGCGGGTTAAATCCCCCTGCCAGCAGATGTTGAAGGCAGAGAAAAAACTTCCAGAGCCTGATTGGTTGGGCTCTGGTTGGTATAGGCATAACCCTAGGGTCCTCTTCAGTATATTCTGACAAGCTACAAATGTTACTATTGAAAAACTGGCTAAGAAAGGCCAACTAGGTACATGTGAGAAGACCTGCTCAACTATATACAGGAACAGAAGACCTGAATCAAGCGTCTCTAGGATACTAAAGGGTACTAAAGACAGCTACTGAGGCACTGCCTGAAAGACGAGCATCGGCTCTACTGTACCGTCGTCACTCCAACTGACAACTGGGTGGATCCTGGACTGGTCTAGCAGGATTCCAGGAAAGGAAATTAATGGTAACTGAAATTTCTCCTTCCAGTTCATCCTGATAGACCAGTCCAGACAAGCGCGAAGTACCCAAGCTAATGACCTTCAGGATGGGCAGAGAGAGCCGCTGAAAGCACCACGGCTCCAAACTGACTGTCCTCTCATGCCTGGATGTCCAGCAGATAATGCCGAATAAACTTGGACAAGGAAGACCAGGTTGCCATGCAACAGATATCAAGAGGAGCGACTTGAGAGCATTCGGCCCAAGAAGTTGCCTGGGCTCGAGTGGAGTGCACCCAGAGACCAGCAGGCACTGGCCTACTTTGACCGATATAGGCCGCCTCAATAATCTGTCGGAGCCACCTAGCAATAGTGGATTTAGAGGCCGCGAGACCCCTCCAAGGGCCCACAAGAAGTACAAAGAAACGGTCGGACTTCAAATAGCGGCAAAGAATTCTCTTGAGATCCACTGCTCTAAGATTCTTATGCTGCCCTGAACATTGCTCTTTAGAAAAGGCAGGAAGCAGGAGAGGTTGATTCAAATGGAAAGGCGTAAGGACCTTAGGTAAGAAAGAGAGAAAGAGAGGTAGGAGTCCCGACAAGAGAGGGCTTGCAATTCAGAGATCCTACGAGCCGGGGTTACTGCCACCAAAAAAACTGTCTTAAGCGTTAAGTCCCGAAGAGAGACCTCTTTGAGAGGTTCAAAGGGTTGGCTCATAAGAGCCTTGAGAACCAGAGCGAGATCCCAGGAAAGCACCACTGGACAGACCGGTGGGCGCAGTACTCTCACACCCTTGAGAAACTGTGCCACGTCCATGTGCGACGCAAGAGAGCACCCATGCACCAGCCCTCAGAAGCACATTAGGGCCGAAACCTGTACCCGAAGGGCCCCGAGGGCTAGACCCTTATCAAGACCCTCATGTAGAAAGGCGAGAACCTTTGGGATCCCGATGCGCCATGGGGAGACCTGGAGCCGCGAACACCATGACTCAAACACGTGCCACACACGAGCATACGCTAGAGACATCGAAGATCGTTGAGCAGAGTGGCAACAACTCTGCAAGAGTAATCTTTGTGGGTCAGCCTGAGGCGTTCAAGAGCCAAGCTGTAAGCGAGTAGGGAGCGGGGTTTTCCATGGTGATCAGACCTTGATGTAGAAGGTCTGAGGGAGCTTCCAGTAGCAGAGGAACTGCCCGAGACAACCTCACGAGATCTGCATATCAGGGTCTCCGGAGCCAGACTGGAGCCACTAGAATCACCGGTCCCTGGTGCACCACGATCCGGTGGAGAACGTTTCCGATCATGGCCCAAGGTGAGAACACGTAGAGGAGAACTTGCCTCGGCCATGGTTGTGCTAGGGCATCTATCCCCTGTGATCCATGTTCCCTCCAACGACTGAAGAAGGCCGGCACCTTGGCATTCGATGCAGACGCCATGAGATCAATTGCCGGCCAACCCCACCTTTGAACTATTTCCTGAAAGGCTTCCTGAGCGAGTTCCCATTTCCCGGGATCGAGAGTATGTCGGCTGAGAAAGTCGGCCTTTACATTTCTCGTCCACGCAATATGCTGCGCAGAGAGGGCCTTAAGTGCCTCTCCGCCCACGGGAAAGGGAGAGCCATTTCCTTTGACATTCCTGGGCATTTTGTGCCCCCTTGACGGTTGAGATAGGCCACCATAGTCGTGTTGTCGGAGAGAATGCGAACTGCCTGAGCCCGCAGGAAATGAAGAAAACCCCATAAGGCAAGGCGGACTGCCCGCGCCTCCAGAAGATTGATAGTCCACCAAGACTCACGTGACAACCAAGCCCCCTGTGCTGTGTGAATCCAGCAGTGAGCTCCCCAGCCGGATAGACTGGCGTCTGTTGTCACTAAGATCCAGCGTGGAGTCTCCAGGGGTACTCCTCGGAATAGATTGCAAGGGGACAGCCACCAACGAAGACTGCGTCTGACTGATGGTAGGAGCGGGAGATGGAGGTCATAATTCTCCGACACTGGCGACCATCGAGAAAGAAGCACCTTTTGGAGACAGCGCATGTGTGCCCTGGCCCAAGGGACCAGCTTGAGGTAGCCGCCATGGTTCCCAGGACCTGAAGATAATCCCAGGCACGAGGAGAGTCCTGAAGCAGGAACAGACGAAGCTGTGATGAAAGTTTGAGGAAGCGCTCTTGCGGTAAGAATACACAGCCTTGGCAGGTGTCGAATCACGCTCTGAGAAAGTCGAGTTGCTGAGACGGCTGAAGGCAGCTCTTGGCACGATTGACCACCCAGCCCAATTCTTCTAGGAAGGAGACTACCGTGGATATGGTGTTGTGGGCCTCCGGAAAGGAATCTGCTCGAATAAGCCAATTGTCCATGTAAGGGTGCACCCGGATGCCCTGCTTGCACAAGACCGCCGCTACCACCACCATTACCTTGGAGAAGGTCCGAGGGTAGGAGGCAAGGCCAAACGGCATAGCCCGAAACTGAAAATGCTACCCGTGAATGGCGAATTGTAGGAAACGCTGGTGTTCAGTCTGAATGGGGATGTGAAAGTATGCTTCTGCGAGATCGAGAGAAGCAAGAAACTCTCCCTTGCGGACTTGCCTGGATGACCGAGCGGAGCATCTCCATCCGTAAGTGAGGCACTCAAAGGCTGCGGTTGACTCGTTTGAGATCCAGAATTGGACGAAAGGAGCTGTCTTTCTTGGCCACCACGAAATAGATAGAATAACGGCCTAGTCCTCTTTCCAAGGAAAGAACAGGACGAATGGCGTTGAGTAAAAGAAGTTGCTGAATGGTGGTGCGAATGGCCATTCTCTTTCCAGGCGCCCCTCCTGGAGAGACAAGGAAGGTGTCGCAAATGGGCCGCCAGCATTCGAGGGAATAACTCCGAGAGACGATGTTGAGGACCCACTGATCGGAAGTTATGCATGCCCACTGTCAAGAAAAAAAGAGCCAACCGGCCTCCTAACGGCGGCAAGGTCTCGAGTGGGCCGCCAGTCCCGTCAGCGGGAAGGGCGCATGGCACCGGAGAACTTTCCTGGACCTGGATAGGAATCACTGCCTTTCCGGGCTCCTCGAAAGGACTGCGATCTCTGCCCAAAACGACTGGGAGGGGCCGCATAGGGCGTTGGTTTATATGAGCAGTATCTACGGGTATCATGAGACCTAGAAAATCATCGAGAATTCAGAGAATAAGAACGAGATGGTCGGCGTGAAGAGGCCTTTGGCCTATCCTCCGGCAAACGCTGAGGTTTAACCTCACCTAGGTTCTTCATTAATTTATCAAGATCCTCGCCAAAGAGGAGCCTTCCCTTAAAGGGAAGCTTTGAGAGGCGCGTTTTGGAGGTGACATCTGCTGCCCACTGTCACAGCCAAAGCTATCTCCTAGCTACTGTCACCACTGCCACTGAGCGAGTGGAGAGACACAACAGATCATAGAAGGCATCTACCAAGAAGACAGTGATGGATTCTAAACGCCCCATGGCTGGATCTTCCGGCAGACGCTAAATCCACCGCAACAAGGCACGGGCCGCTATGCCCCTGCAAACAGTCGCCTGGAGCGATAGAGCCGAAGATGAGAAGGCTGTCTTCAGAAGACTCTCAACTTTATGGTCTTGTTGGTCTCAAAGCACTGCCCCAACTTCGACCGGAATGGTGGTATGCTTGTTAACTCCCGTCACTAATGCATCCACCTTCGGATATGCGAGCCACCACTCCATTTCTGCCAGAGAACAGAGGTATAGCTGTCCCAGACGCCGCACTGTACACAGAGAGGTATCTGGGGTTTCCCATTCCCGAGACACCATTTGCTGCAGTTCTTCCGGGAAAGGAAAGGCTTTGGAAGGCTTACGTATGCCCTGTAAAATGGGATCCGCCTGAGACTGTGCCTGGGAATGCTGCAACTCAGGTGGGTCAGTGAGGCATAACACCTCTACAACCTGCACTATTAAAGCGTGTAATTCATCCTTCCAAAAAAGCCAGATAACCTGTGAGTCTTCTTGACCAATCACAGAGGCATCCGAAGGAGAATACTCCCCATCCTCACCATCTGAAGATCCTAGACTCCCCTCCGCCGAAGATCTGCCTTCTTCAGGGGCCAACGAGCTCTCTTCTAAGATCCATGAAACCCCTTTGGGAGGACGCCCCCCTTAAGGTCTGTGCCCTTTTGAGTACACTTGCGAGGCGTAGGAACAGTTGTACTCCTGACAGGTGCAGAAAAAGGCTCTGAGGGGACATCTGAGGAGTCTTGAGCGCCACAGGGCCCATGCCTGGCGAAAGAGCACCTGGAACTGGCCATCTGAGGGATGAGAAACATGTTCAAGCTGCGAGGAGGCAGACAGAGGCTGCGGGAACCGGTCCAGAGCAATTTGTGATCCTTCTGCAGGTGAAGAGAGCTGCGGCTCATCCAGTGGAGGGGGCGCCGATGCCGAGGTACTGTCCAAAGAAGGAAGGGCAACAGGGGGGGCCCTGGACGATACCCCTGGATGAGAGGAGCATGCAGAACACAGCCTGTCTCTCAGCAACTTCTGCTTTCTGCTGTAGACCAGACATCTCTGCATGGCCGCTTTTTTTTTTTTTTTTTAACACGTGCTGGTCCTGACAGCCACTTTAAAAATGTATTAGTGGTGATAGGCAGAAGGACTGAGCGGGCAAAAGGAGGATGCAGGCGTCAGGAAAAAGGTTTCCTGCCAGAAAATGGCCGCCGGGAGCGCACTCGTACGATCGCCGTCCAAAAAGCACTGCAAAAGTAAAAAACCCGATCGCAAAGAAATAATAAGAAAGAAACACCCGATCGCAGAGGTCCCAGAGAGAACAGTGAGCTGGGACGTGTTGCGCGTCAACAGCTGCCCAGGAACTGGAGGAATGGCGGTTCTGCCCCGGATCAAGGGGGCGGCTGTCACTTACAGTTCCTGAACAGTGAAGCCGAGGCACAGATCAGGACAGAGCAGCCTAGCTTAAATTAAAGGAACAGCCTGTGAAATCCTGAAAGGTCTGTCCTCCATCCAGCAGGCAGGCACTCGTGGCTAGAAGCTGGGGATCCCCCGATGGAGGAAGCTCAACTGATCCTCGTGATCAGGAGCTCACCTCAGGAATGACAAGACCCTCCAATGCCCAGTGTGGGAATAGGGTTTCTGGGAAATCCAGAGGAACACTTCTTGTGTGCTCTAGGTACATCCAGCAAAGTAAAGGAAAAAGAAACTAATAAAATTGAAGAGAGATTGAATAAACACCATCATCTGCTGGAGACAGAGAAAATACTTAAGAGGACCCCTAGGGTTATACCTATACCTACACGAGCCCAACCAATGAGGGCTCTGGAAGTTTTTTCTCCGTCTCCAACATCTGCTGGCAGAGGGACTTAACCCACTTGTCTGGACTGGTCTAGCAGGATGAACTGGAAAGCAGAATTTCTTAACAAATATTTCTTTTCTGTGTTCACAGATGAAGAACCAGGAACAGGACCGAAGAAAACACCCACAAACAGGAACAGAAGCGAGGGACATCTTGAACAATTTTCAGAAGACTGTGTTCGTGAGAAACTAGCTCAACTTAAAGTAGACAAAGCGATCGGACCGGATGGGATACACCCTAGAAAACTGAGGGAACATCGGGACGTTCTAGCAGCACCACTGACTGACCTTTTCAATGCCTGGTTGGAGTCGGGAGTGGTGCCAAAGGACTGGAGAGAGGCTCATGTGGTTCCTTTACACAAAAGCGGAAGTAAGGATGTGGTTGAAAACTACAGGCTGGTTAGTTTAACTTCGGTGGTGAGTAAATTATTGGAAACGCTGCTGAAAGAGAAAATAGTGAGGTTTCTGGAGTCCAGTGGATTAAAGGATCCAAGGCAGCATGGATTCACCAGAGGCAGGTCTTGTCAGACAAATCTGATTAGTTTCTTTGACTGGGTGACCAGGGAGTTGGACCGAGGGAGAGCCCTAGATGTGGTATATTTAGATTTCAGTAAAGCCTTTGACACTGTTCCTCACAGGCGACTTATAAACAAACTGAGCACCCTAGGGATGGACCCTAAAGTTACTGCTTGGGTTAGAAATTGGTTGAGTGGGAGGCGACAAAGGGTACAGGTAAATGGAGCTCACTCTGAGGAGAAGGAAGTTATCAATGGTGTGCCCCAGGGATCTGTCCTTGGTCCAAGTCTTTTTAACATCTATGTTAGTGATATAGCGGAAGGGCTGTCGGGTAAGGTTTGCCTCTTTGCAGATGATACCAAAATCTACAATAGAGTAGACATCCAGGAAGGTGTAGCTAACATGAGGAGTGATCTAGCTAAGCTTGAAGAATGGTCTAGAATTTGGCAGCTGGGATTTAATGTTAAAAAATGCAAGGTCATGCATTTGGGCTGCAGCAATCCAAGGGAGCAATATAGTATAGGGGGTGAAGTACTTTTGTCCACTAAAGAAGAGCGGGACCTCGGTGTGGTTGTGTCTGATGATCTTAAAGTAGTTAAACAGGTAGAAAAGGCGACAGCAAAAGCTAGAAGAATGCTTGGGTGCATAGGGAGAGGAATGGCTAGCAGAAAAAAGGAGGTGCCTCTATATAAGTCTTTGGTGCGACCTCATTTGGAGTATTGTGTGCAATTTCTGGAGACCGCACCTTCAAAAGGATACAAACAGGATAGAGTCAGTACAGAGGGTGGCTACTAAAATGGTTAGTGGTCTTCATTATAAAGCATATGAGGACAGACTTAAGGATCTTAATATGTACACCTTAGAGGAAAGGCAGAATAGAAGTGATATGATTGAGATGTTTAAATACCTCCGTGGCATAAATTCACAGTTGGAGAGCCTCTTTCGATTGAAAGCAAGTCCTGCTATGAGGGGACAATGGATGAGGGTGAAAGGGGATAGATTCAGGAGTGATATGCGGAAATATTTCTTTACGGAAATAGTGGATCTGTGGAATAGTCTCCCAGTGGAGGTGGTAGAGATAAGGACAGTATCTGAATTCAAAAAAGCATGGACAAACACAGAGGATCTCTAAAGGAAAAAGGGGACTGTTGTAGTTGTTGATATAGAAGGACAGACTAGATAGGCCATGTGGTCTTTTTCTGTTGTCATTTTTCTATGTTTCTATTTGCTGAGATATAAGAGATGTTTATTTTTATTTTATCCTCTTGCTATAAAAGGATCCACTGTGTCTGTCCCATGCCATTTTGAATTCTGTCATTGCATTTGCCCCCACCACTTCCATCGGGAGGGCTGTCCAAGCACTACCCACCCTTTCAGTGAAAAAGTATTTCCTGACATTGCCTTTCAGTTTACACCCTTGCAGCTTCATGTTATGCCCTCTAGTTTTACAGCTTCCCCGTCTTTGGAAGAGGTTTGTTTGTTCATTAATATTCTTTAAGTATTTAAAGGTCTGAATCATATCTCTCCTGTCCCTCCCCTCCTCCAGAGTGTACATATTTAGGTCTTCAAGTCTCTTCTCATAAGTTTTCTGACGCAGACTCCATCATTTTGGTCGCCTTCGTCTGAACTGCTTCTAGTCTTTTTATGTCTTTTGCGAGATACGGTCTCTAAAAGTGAACACAATATTCCAAGTGAGGCCTCACCAGTGACTTGAACAGTTGCATTAGTACCTCCTCCTTTCTGCTGGTAATTCCCTCTTTATGTAACCCAGCATCCTTCTGGCTTTTGCCACCGTCTTGTCACACGGTTTTGCCACCTTGAGATCCTCAGAAACAATCACTCCAAGGTCCTTCTCCTGGTCCATACACACCAGCCTCTCACTCCTTATCGCATACAATTCCCTTGCATTTCTGCTTCCCAAGTGCATGACACTGCACTTCTTCACATTAAATCTTAATTGCCAAGCATTAGACCATTCTTCCAGCTTTTGTAGATCTTTCCTCGTGTTCCCCAATCCCTGAGGGGAGTCCACTCTGCTGCTAATTTTGGTGTCATCTGCAAAAAGACAGACTTTTCCATTCAGCCCTTCGGCAATATCACTCACAAATCCAAGACCGAACCCTGGGGCACACCGCTAATCACCTTCCTTTCATCCAAGTGAGTTCCATTTACCATCACCTTCTGTGGTCTGTCAGTCAACCAATTTCTGATCCAGTTCACCACCTTGAGACCCATCCCCAAGCTGTTGAGTTTATTGATAAGTCTCCTATGAGGAACAGTATCAAAGGCTTTGCTGAAATCTAGGTAGATCACATCCATCGCATGTCCTTGATCTAGTTCTCTGGTCACCCAGTCAAAGAACTCAATCAGATTTGTTAGGCAAGATCGTCCTTTGGTAAAACCATGTTGCCTTGGATCATGCAACCTGCTGGTTTCGAGGAAGTCCACTATTCACTCTTTCAGAAGTGTCTCCATTACTTTTCCCGCCACAGAGGTAAGGCTTACTGGCCTGTAGTTTGTCACTTCTTCTCTACTGCCACTTTTGTGAAGAAGTACTACATCAGCCCTTCTCCTGTGGAACTTCTCCTTTCTCCAAGGATCTATTAAAAACATCCTTTAACGGCCATGCAAGAACCCCTCTGAGCTCTTTCAGTATCCTAGGATGTATCCCATCTAGCCCCATGGACTTGGCCACTTTCAGTTTTGCAAGCTGCTCTAACACATCATCTTCTGTGAATAGTGTGGTATCTACTCCATTCCCATTTGTATATTTGTCAATCATGGTCCTTCTCCAGGATTTTTTCTAGTAAAAACAGAGCAGAAGTATTTGTTTAGCATTTTTGCTTTTTCAATGACACTTTCCAAAAATCCGTTCCCAGCACTTTTAAGTCCTGTAATTCCACCTCTGATTTTCCTCTTCTCCCGAATATACAGTACCTGAAAAACGTTTTGTTGCCACACTTCACATCATTAGCCATCTGCCTTTGATTTTGCTATCCTTATTTCTCTTTTTGTCTCTTTTAGTTTGATCCTATATTCTTTTCTGTGTTCCTCTGTTTGCGAATTTTTGAATTTTGTGTTTTTTGCCTTTATTTGTACAGCCACTTCTTTGGAGAACCAAATAGGTTTCCTTTTCCTCTTGTTTTTATTTATTTTCCTTACATATGTATCTGCTGCCCCTTTTATTATCCCTTTTAGTTTAGCCCATTGCAATTCCACTTCCCTTATCCCCCGCCCACCCTGCCAACTCCTCCTTCAGGTACTTGGCCATTTTACTTAAGTAAGTGTTTTTAAAGTCTAGGACTTTGAGCTTGCTGTGATTGGATTCCACCTTGGCTTTTATCTCAAACAACATTGTGTGATGATTGCTGCGGCTCACATGGGCACCCACCTAGATATTTGACACGCTGTCTCTGTTGGTGAGCACTAAATCCAGCACTGAGCTCTCCCTGGTCGGTTCCTCACCATTTGTCCAAGTAATGCATCTTGGAAGGCAACCACAATTTTTTTTTTACTTCTTTCCAGATTTGCAGAAGGAATACTCCAATCCACATCGAGTAGATTAAAGTCACTCAGTATGATCACTTTCCCCTTCATGGCTATCTTTGCAATATCAGCAATTAATTTGCTATCCATTTCTTCGGTTTGAGTTCAAGGCCTGTAGACTACACCAGTATGGATGACAGTGCCATCTCCTCTTTCCAACACAATCCACAGCACTTCTTCTTTTCCCCACGTCCCCTGCATTTTAGCAGCTTTAATATTGCTTTTGACATATAGGGCTACTTCTCCTCCTTTTCTACCCTCTCTATCTCTTCTAAATAGATTATAGCCTGCTATGGCTATATCCCATTCATGTGACTCATTCAACAATGTTTCTGTAATGGCCACAATGTCCAAGCCTATTTCCACAATTAGGGTTTCCAGATCAGGAACTATGTTGGCTAGGCTTCAAGCATTTGTGCTCATTGCTTTCCAGCATTTGTTGACTGGCTTGCCTGTGTTCTGCATTGATTTTGTTCTACATGCCCCTTCCCACTTGTCACTGATGTGTGGTTTAAAAGTGTGGCTGTTTCCAATGTCATATTGCTTTTGATGGGAGTGACATCCTCAATTTGTCCTTCTCCATCCATAAGCCCCTTTCCCTAGTTTAAACGTCTGTCCACATACTGTCTGAATTTTTCACTTGTTGTGAGCACAACAGTCACAAGGCTTGAAGCCACTGATGAAGGCCATGGGGGGAAAGATGGTTCCCAAAAGGTCAAACTCCCTTGGCCCAACCAGAAATAGCACGAAAACCCATGCACCGAAATAGAAGACTCCCGAAGGGGGTAAAGAAAAAGGAACCCGAAAAAACACGACACTGGAGGCTAGCGGAATCAGGAGGCAGAAGAGAACTGGTACACAACCAGAGAAAGAAGACAAAAAAACCAGAAGAAACACAATTCTTTCTGGGGAAGACAGACACACATCCAATGGGCTCCATGGAAAAAAGGAGACTGAGGCACGATGGCATCCTTGGGCATGAAGGGGACCACATATGCGTGGTAGATCTCCCAAAGGTTTCACCCATATATGAGGGCTGACTTCCTGAAGAAAGCCCAGTTATCCTGTTTCCAACAGTAGCCAATCCAGATCACAATTACCTGTCATGTTCCCAATACGTAGACAGATTCCATGCTGCTTATGCCAAGGTTAAGCAGTAGATTTCCTCAGTCCATGCTAATAATAGTTTATAGATTTTCCCTTCAAGAACTTGCCCAAATCTTTCTTAAACCCAGCTACACCAACAGCTTTTACTGAATCCTTTAGCAACAAATTCCAGAGTTTGATTACATATTGAGTGAAAAAATATTTTCTCCAGTTGACTGAGTTCTTTGACTGGGTGACCAGAGAACAACGTCAAAGCATTGCGATGGATGTGATATACCTAGATTTCAGCAAAGCTTTTGTTACCGTTCCTCATAGAAGGCTTATCAATAAACTGAGCAGCTTGGGGATAGGTCCTAAGGTGGTGAACTGATTCAGAAACGGACTGTATGACAGACAACAGAAGGTGGTGGTAAACGGAACTCACTCAGAAGAAAGGAAGGTGCATAGTGGCGTGCCTCAGGGATTGGTCCTGTGACTGATACTGTTTAATGTATTTGTGAGTGATATTGTGGAGGGACTGAATGGAAAAGTCTGCCTTTTTTCAGAGACATGAAAATATGCAACACTTCTGAGGGGGTGGACAACCTAAGGAAAGATCTAAGATTGGTCTAATACTTGGCAGTTAAGATTTAATGCAAATAAGTGCAGAGTCATGCACTTGGGATGGAGAAATCCAAAGGAATCATATGCAATAGGGGGGGAGAGAGGTTAGTATCCACGCACCAGGAGAGGGACCTTTGAGTGCTAATGTCTGAGGATCTCAAGGTGGCAAAACAATGTGACAAGGTGGTAGCAAAACCAGAAGGATGCCGGGCTGCATACAGAGAGGAATAACCAGCAGAAAGGAAGAGGTATTAATGCTTCTGTACAAGTCATTGGCAAGGCCTCACTTGGAGAATTGTGTTCCATTTTGGAGACCATATCTCACAAAAGATATAAAAAGACTTGAAACAGTTCAGAGGAAGGCAACAAAATGATTTGGAGCCTGTGCCAGAAGACGTATGAGAAGAGATTTGAAAATCTAAATATGCATACCCTAGAGAAGAGGATGGACGTCCACGCTATTCGCACCCCTTGCCGTCCCCAATAAAAGCCTCTCCATACGAACAAGGAGTTTGTACGGGGAGGCTTAGACGGGGGTGGGAGGGGGTATCATGGAAGCAGGGTCAGGCCAGGCAGTAGGTGGTTCACAGTCCCGGACATACAGGGCCCATTCTGAAGTCGGCACTGTACCTCCAGGGCCGGCAGACTGGACAGGGGACTTATTCTACCTCAGAGGTGGAATAAGTCCCCCTGGATGTCAGAGGATGGCAGGCCTGGGCGGCAGAATGGGGAGAGGGGGTGCAGGGGGTGCAGGGGGTTCCCTGCAACCCAACCCTAGCCATAGGAGGCAAGATCAGGGGGGTCGGGCTGCAGGGAAATAAACAACATAGTAAAATAGTAACATAAAATATGACGGCAGATAAAGACCAGTATGGTCCATCTAGTCTGCCCTGCAAGGTGGCAAGAGTATGTTGTGACAAGGAAGCCTGTTTTGAGCCTATGAGTATAGAAAAAGTCAGTGACTAACTTAGAGAAAGGAGAAATCCCTGCAGGGCATGGATTTCAGGCCCCTCATAGAGAAAGAAACCTGAGGGAGAGAAAGTTCAGGCAGCCACACCCTAACTCCTATGACGTAACTGCAGGCTTGAGAGGTGATTACAATCACCTGGGAGGAGTGAAGGAAGGGCTGGAGCCCTGGAGAGGGAAATATAAACCCCTGCTAAAGCAGAGGAAAGGGGAAGCTCAGAGGAAAGGAGAAACTCAGAGGAAGGAAGAAGCTCTGGGGAGGCAGAGGTCTCAGGAGGTTCGGAAGACTCAGAGGATTCAGGGGAATCAGGAGTGGAACCAGGAGCACCTGCAGATCTCCAGGAAAGAACCCAGAGAGGAATACAGAGAGCTGTTCCAGAGAGGCTGGAAGGAGACAAGGAACCGTAGTGAGCACAACCAGGGAGAACTGTCCAGTGCTTCAGGTACTGACTGTCTTTATCGGGGAGAGTTAAGTTCAGGAGAGACATTAGAACCCCCAGGGAGGCTGTATTCTGAGCACTGTGTCCAGAGCTCAGAACCGGACACTGCCCTAACAACACCAGAGGATATGCAGATTGAGTTGGCTGGGGAGGAATTGCAAGATCTAGATATCCCCATGGACTGTACCCTGTGTCAAGCTACAAGCATGGAATCATTATGCTAAAGGCTAGCACTGAATGAGAAAGTCTCCTAGAAGCAGGTAACGAATTGAGCCAGGAACTGAGCCAGGGTTTGAAGAAAACTCCACGTGTTTGCATTTCTCAGGAAGGTGCTGAGTCACGCTGAAGAGAAAGCTTGTGAATGTTGCTTGTTTTCTTATTTTGAGTTTAAAACCTATCCTGAAAGGAAGGAGGGAAAGAAGAGGTTGTTCCAGAGAAACTGAGTTATTCTTTTGCTTGTAAGTGCTTCACAAACACAAGGTTAAAAAGAAGTATTTTTACCTTGCTGAGCAGAGGTGTTTCTCTAAGACTGAGCAACGGTGTTAACCAGCTGCATGTGTTTAAAAGACTGTGAAGCGGTTATACTGATCTAAATGCTTTGTTGCAAACAATCCTGAATGGACAAAATTCCTGTGTACAGTTTACTTGAACCTTTACTTTAAAATAAATTCTGTCATTTGCCTTAACATCGGACCATGACTATACTTCTTCTTAAGAGCCAAACTACATGTCCCAGAATCCACCTGAGGAAAAGCTAGTTTATTTGAGCTCACCAAGAGAAGTTCTCCGTTACCTCGCCCCTCTAAGCCAGAGGCCAGGGGCAAGGGTGTGACAATGTGCACCTTCCGCTCCGTGCAGGTCACCCCTCCCATGCCTTTGTTTAATGGCCAGAGGCCATGGCAACAGAACACCATGGCACCGTGGCTCCATTCAAGAGTCTGACTGAATTAACCGAGCAGGGGTCTGTACGTGCAGGCCAATCTGAATCAGGTCCCATCTGTTTTCATGGGTAGTTGGCATGAGCATCACACCATTTATTTATTTATTTAGCTGTATTTATATCCCGCTTTTCACTGGGTCAAAGCGGTCAATTGGAAGATACATTTAACACGAGGGGATATGACACACATACGCTAATACTTACAGGGAACATGGCCAATGGAGGGTTAAGTGGCTTGCCCAAGACCACAAGGAGTGCCTATAGGACTAGAAACAGTGGCCAATCTAGGTCACAAGTACCTATGTTTATGTTTATACAATTTCTTGATATACCACCCAGGCTAGCAGTTTCCCCAAAAGACACAGGTTCCACAATGCTTGTATTGGAGCAAGCAGTGGATATTCTGGGTCCACTTTAATAATGGTTTATGAACCTTTCCTCCAGGAACTTGTCCAAACCTTTTTTAAACCCAGTTGCACTAACAGCTTTTACTACATCCTCCGGTAGCAAATTCCAGAGTTTGATTACACGTTGAGTGAAAAAATATTCTCTCTTATTAGTCTTGAAAAATGGGACTCCTTCCACACCATAGAGGAGGGGCAATTAATGAACATCATCACAAGCCTGAATACCACTACGTCTCCACTAGACCCTTGCCCAACAGCCTGGATCAAGGCAACAAAAACAGAAATCGCCCCAATACACTACAATACACCCTCAGAACAGAATACTCAAATAGATACAGGCTAACATTTATACATTATTATTACATACTCTATTTTCAAAATAAATATCACTAATACACTATTAACCATACCACACTCTCATTCACATGATGATTATAGATTTAAACTAACAATGTATATATGTTCTAATATGTTATATCTTTAATGTTACAACATTCCTTGTAAATTATAATTATCTGTTCTATGTAAACTGACTTGGTATATTACATACCAATTAACCTACTGTTCCATGTAAACCGCACTTGATACTAGGGAAAGAGCGGTATATAAATAACTGTTAAATAAATAAATAAATAAATCAATATTGCACATAGTAAAACAATCAATGCAACAAGGAATCATGCCACTAGAACTCAAAAGATTACTCATAAGGCCCATCTCAAAAAACAAAACTCTCAAGAAGGACGACCCAGCCTCATATCGCCCCATCTCAAGTATCCCACTCATAGCCAAAGCAGTGGAAAAATCAGTCCAACAACAACTCCAAGACTACACTGATTCCAGAAATGCACTCGACGATCAGCAATATGGTTTCTGTCATATTTGGAGTAGAAACCCTTCTACTAGTGCTACTTGACAAACTTTACAAAGGCATTGACAAATGCAAGAAAATGTTCATCTTAATATTTATAGACATATCTGCTGCATTCGACACAGTAAACCACAAATTCTTCCTCGCCAGACTCGAAGCCATAGGCATTAAAAGGAACCCCACTCAAATGATTCAACTCATACATATCTAACAGAGTCCAGCAGGTTCAATTCAACCAAGAAACATGAAAAGCATTCCCTCAAACACAGGGAATACCACAAGGGTCAGCATTGTCCTCCCTACTGTTCAACCTCTACCTAAGACCAGTCTGCGCAGTATTCCAACACCACAAGATCAACTACCACCTATATGCAGATGATTTTATGTGTACACGGAAATAGACACGAGCAACCCAAACTATAGTAACCTAGAAGCATGCCTAAAGGAAACGCAAGCTTGGCTACAACAGAACAACATGAGCATAAACCACAAAAAAACGGAAGTAATGCTTGTAAAGAAAAACCCAGACTTCAGTCCTCCCCCAACAATACTGAACAACAATACATGCAACATCAAGCAAGAAATAAAATATCTGGGCGTAACACTCAACAAAAATCTTAAAATGGAAACCCACCTAAGACTGCTAAACCGGGCCATATTCTACAAACGAAGAATACTCCAACCACAACGTAACATCATTGAACAGACCGACTTCCGAACAGTAGCCCAAGTACTGGTCATGCCTCACCTGGACTACTGCAACGGCATTCTCCAAGGACTACCCAAAAATCCCTCAACATATTTCAAATGGCACAGAACGTCGCTGCTCGAATTATAATGAAAGTGCGTGTCTCCGACCACATCACGCCAATACTGATTGAACTCCACTGGCTCCCTATTCATGCCCGCATGAGGTATAAAATAATAGTAACAATATTTAAATTGATCCATAGCGTATCCCCGTCATACCTCTCCACATTTATCACAACTCAACCCCCCAACAGGACCAGGAGGACACACAACTTAAACACTTCATGCGTCCCACAGAACATACGCAATGCCAAAATCCTCACCAGTAACAGAGCTTTCACATACACAGCGCCCGTCCAATGGAACAACCTACCGCATGAACTAAGAAGAAACAATGATTTATAAGATTTTCGGAAACACTTAAAAACCTATTTATTCCAAGAATATTACAATATGACCTAATGTGACTGCACTATATAAATGACCCAAAGCAAAAACCCTCGGATATGCAACTTGTAAATATATATATGTATCGAAGCAATTAGCACACAAGTCTATGTAAACAACCTGAAACTCAAACCTCTAATATGCAACCTGTATACGAGGGGGTACCCAAAAAAAACAGGAATAACATTGCCGTGGGCGGAGCTTGTGTAGTACGCACTTCTGCCGCTAGGCGTGTATAGTGCAACTCATTGTCAGTTCAGTGCCGCCTGTGTTGTCGACCTGGCTTGTTCTGTTCATCTGCAGTGATTGTTTTTGCTAGCGCTGTTTTGTTCTTGTTTCTTTTTTTATGATGACAAGTTTAAGTGAACAACGTGCAGCTGTGAAATTTTGTTTTCTACTCGGTAAAAATGCTGCTGAAACTGTTTTAATGTTGAAAACAGCTTATCAAGATGAGGCTATGGGAAAAAGTCAAGTGTACCAGTGGTTTGCTCGGTTTAAAAATGGCGACATGTCGATTGATGACAAACCTCGTTCTGGGCGTCCATCAACTGCCCGAATCGACGAAAATATTGAAAGAATTAGAGAGCTTGTGCTCACAGACCGTTGACAGACAACTGATCAACTGTCAGAGATTAGTGGGTTATCTTGGAGCTCGGTTCAGCGAATTTTAACGGAAGATTTGGGAATGAAAAGGGTTGCTGCCAAGTTTGTTCCTCGGGTTCTGACTGACAATCAAAAGGAACATCGAGTTGAAAGATGTCATGTTTTGAAACAACAGCTTGAAACTGATCCAGATTTTCTGTCAAAGGTCATTACAGGTGATGAGTCATGGTGCTATGGTTACGACCCAGAAACAAAGCAACAGTCAAGCCAATGGAAGACGTCATCATCTTGGGGAAACTGCTAGGTACGTATGACCTAGATTGGCCACTGTTGGAAACAGAATACTGGGCTTGATGGACCTTGGTCTGACCCAGTATGGCATATCTTATGTTCTTATGTTCTTATCACCCCGTCCAAAAAAATGTTGTCAAGTCAAATCAAACATCAAAACAATGCTGATTTGCTTTTTTGATGCCAAGGGGGTAGTTCATTCAGAGTTTGTTCCCCCAGGTCAGACCGTCAATCAAACCTTTTATTTGAAAGTGTTAAGAAGATTGCGCAACAGTGTTCGTCAAAAAAGACCCGATTTGTGGCAGACAGGAGACTGGTTCTTCCACCACGACAACGCACCTGCACACACAGCCATCTCTGTTAAACAGTTTTTGGCTAAAAATGTCATGGTTCCGCTGCCCCACGCACCTTACTCGCCTGACCTGGCTCCATGCGACTTTTTCTTATTTCCACGCATGAAAAAGGGCATGAAAGGACACCGATTTGACAACATTGAAGTAGTCAAGAAAAAAACGAGGGAGGAGCTGTCAGCCGTTTCTAAAGATGACTACAAAAAATGTTTCAAACAGTGGAAGCACTGGTGGGACAAATGTATCAGTTGTAATGGAGAGTATTTTGAAGGGGATAAGGTTGTTTTGTAAATAATTTGAAATAAATAGCTTTTAAAAAATAATTCCTGTTTTTTTTGGGTATCCCCTCGTATATGTACATAACCTTCAAATGATCTACTGTACAAATCCAATCATGTGTTATGCATATGCAAATGTATAAAATGATAACTGTGTGAAGTTTTCAATGTAAACCGCTACTGATCGCTGGAAGAAGCGGTATATAAATGTAACCAAATAAAAATAAATAAATAGTCTTAAATAGGTTACCCTGTAGCTTCATTGCATGTCCCCTAGTCTTTCTATATTTTGATGGCGTAAACAATCGATCTACGGTTACCCGTTCCACTCCATTCATTAATTTATAGACCTCTATCATATCTCCCCTCAGCCGTCTCTTTTTCCAGGTTGAAGAGCCCTAACCTTTTTAACCTTTCTTTATAGAGTTTTAACATGTTATCCACGATGATGCCTAAATATTTTTCCTGGATGGTGGTTCCTAATATGGCACCCTGCATTGTCTAACCATAGTTTGGGTTTTTCTTTCCTAGGTGCATAAATTTGCACTTGTCCACATTAAATTTCATCTGCCATTTGGATGCCCAGTCTTCTATTTTATCAAGATCCTCTTGCAATTTTCCACAATCCTCTTGGGTTTTAACAGCTTTGAATAGTTTTGTGTCATCTGCAAATTTGATAACCTCACTCATTTCCTTTTCCAGGTAATTTATTAATATGTCAAAAAGCAGCAGACCCAGCACAGATCCCCGGGGTTCTCCACTGTTCACCTTTCTCCATTGGGAAAATTGGCCATTTAGCCCTACCCTCTGCTTTCTATCTTTTAACCAGTTCCTGATCCACAATAGTGCACTGCCTCCTATCCTATGACTTTTTAGTTTTGCCAAAAGACTCTTATGAGGGACCTTGTCAAAGGCTTTCTAAAAGTCCAGATACACTATATCAACCGAATCACCTTTGTCTACCTGTTTATTCACACCTTCAAAAAAAATATAACAGATTAGTAAGACAAGGCCTTCCTTGGTTAAAGTCGTGTTGGCTGTCTCCCATTAAACCATGACTATCAACATGTTCAGTAATTTTGTTCTTTATGATGGTTTCCACCATTTTTCCCGGTACTGAAGTAAGGCTCACTGGTCTGCAGTTTCCCAGATCATCCCTGGAACCTTTTTAAAAATTGGCATTACATTGGCCATCCTCCAATCTTCAGGTATTACAGATGATTTTAATGATAGTTCACAGCTTACTAATAGTAGGCTTGCAATCTTATATTTCAGTTCTTTCAACACCCTTTGATGTATACCATCCAGTCCAGGTGATTTGCTACTCTTCAGTTTATCAAATAGTTGTAATACATCTTCCAAGTATATGGAGTGGAGGAGTGGCCTAGTGGTTGGGGCAAGGTACTTCAGGCCGGAAGGTCAGGGGTTCAAATCCCACTAGAGGACAGCAACCTTGGGCTGGAAGGACTGGGGTTTCTAGTCCCACAGGTGCTCCTTGTGGTCTTGGGCAAGCCACTTAACCCTCCATAGCCCATGTTCCCTGTAAAATAGTTATCTCCAAGTTATAATGCCCTGTTCAATGTAATTTCAGTTTGTTCAATGTAAACCGCACTGATGCAGAATAGCACGTTATATAAGAGAATGTAAATAAATAAATAAAATAAATCGATATTTCTTTCAATTCTTCCGCAGCATCTCTCCTTTAAATACCATTTCAGTCATGGGTAACATTCCTACATCTTCCTTAGTAAAGACAGAAGGAAAGAATTCATTCAGTTTCTCCGCTATGGTCTTGTCCCCTCTTAGTGCCCCTTTTACTCCTCTATCATCTGACTCTCTCACAGGTTATTTGCTATGAATGTACTTGAAAAAGTCTTTATTATGCGTTTTTGCTTCCACAGCAAGCTTCTTCTCAAATTCTCTCTTTGCCTGCCTTATCGATGCCTTGCATCTAACTTGCCAGTGCTTGTGTTGCTTCCAGTTTTCGTTATTTGACTCCTTTCCATTTCCTGAAAGATAATTTGTTAGCAACAGCCTCTCTGACCTCACCTTTAAACCATGCTGGCAGTTTTTTGGACTTCCTTCCACTTTTCTTAAAGCGTGGAATACAGCTGGTCTGGGCTTCCAAGATAGTATTTTTAAACAACACCCAAGCTTGAAATAAATCTTTAACCTTTGCAACTGCTCCTTTTAGTTTTTTCTTAACTATTTTCCTCATTTTATCATAATCTCCCTTTTGAAAGTTAAAAGGTAGTACTGTGGATTTCCTTCCCGTCCTTCCTTCATTTATTAAATCAAACGCGATCATCTATGATCACTATTGCCAAGTGGCCCCAACACCCTTATCTCTTGCACCAGATCTTGTGTTCCACTAAGTACTCGGTCCAAAATTGCTTCCCCTCTTGTCGGTTTATGAACCAGCTGCTCCAAGAAGCAGCCATGGCTAGGGACATCCATGCCGCTTGCTACATATACCCGTTTCCCAGGGTTTAGGTCTGTCCCCATTTCCGGACACACAGGCATATCCAAACAGCGCATGCAGAATTAGGGTCAAATGGGGGCCATTTTTCATTTAGACATGTCTGCGGGCCAGACGTGCTCATTAATAAATCACGCTCCACGTGTATTTATTTTATTTATTTTAAGGTATTTGCATCCCGCTTTATCCTAAAATCAAGGTGGCTTTCACTTCAAATGATTCAAGTTGTAAGGGGAGGGGGTGTCTGCATGCAGTGGTTGGATAGAAGTGTTTGTGTGGGTGTCTACAAGAGTAGTTTAATTAACAGATGTAATATATGTATGTAATATATGTATATAATTTTGCACCTACCATATTAAATTTCATCTGCCATATGAACACCCAGTCTCCCAATTTCTGAAGGTCCTCTTGCAATTTTTCACAATCCTCTTTTGTTTTAACAACTTTGAATAATTTTGTGCCATCTGCAAATGTCATCTCACGCATTCCCATTTCCAGGTCATTTATGAATATGTTAAAAAGCAGAGGGCCCAGCACAGATACCTGGGGTACTCCACTGTTCACTTTTTCCACTGAGAAAACTGGCCATTTAGCCCTACTGTCTGTTTTCTATCTTTTAACAAGTTCCCTATAGTGCACTGCCTGCTATTCCATAACTTTCCAATTTTCTCAGGAGTCTCACGTAAGGGTCCTTGTCAAAGGCTTTCTGAAAATCCAGATATATTATGGGCCTGATTCCTGGACACAGTTTGCGGGGCTGCACATCTCGGCAGGACATGCAGCCCCACAAGCTATCCAGGCCCGATTCCCCCTCTGGCTCTCCCCATATGTCCTGATGCTCAGGAGAGGGAGAGCTGGTGAGGGTGGGATCGGGGCAGGCCAGCCCAGCAGAACATACAAGGCCGATTCAGGTCATGGCCCTGTACATTCTGCCGTGCTCGGGGGAAACGCTGCATATTCCATCTCAAAGGTGGAATAAGCAGAGAAAACCCGGCAATCAGGCCCAGGGATCCCCCCGGGGCCAGGGACGGCTGCGGAGGGGTCCCTGCCGCCTGATCCAGGTCACGGATGGCCAGCCTTGGGTCGGGTGGCAGGGAAAGGGGGGGCCGAGGATATCGGAGTCAGGGGCGTCTGCGGAGAGGATGTCCTGCAGGCGGCAGGGGCACGCCGGGTCATCCTCGTGACAGATTCTGGCTACCACGTTTTGTTCCCGCGGTCCAGAATCAGGTCCAAGCGGAACCACTACAGATACAAGTCAATGCAACACAATCATCGTTGAGAGCAAGCAACTAGCCATAGGCCTCACCTATAGAGCTCCTCATGCCCCCCCGGATGAACTCTCCTCCATACTGGAATCTGTCTGTGCAGTCAACACCAGCCACAAACCTCTGCTGTTACTCGGAGACTTTAACCTCAAATCTGCCACAACCAAGGATGCAGAAGCCTTTCTGACAGCGATGGACTCCCTACAATACACTCAACTAATCAAAGCCCCCACCCACAGACACTGATCTTCACCCGATCTCATCTTCGCTCCCAACTACCTACTAGAAAATAAACAGCTGCACAAAGCCCGTGATCATACCAGTGCCCTGGTCGGACCACCATATAATAGAAATAAAACTTGAGCTACAAGGGCCAGGCCCCATCAGCCATCAAGACAACTCACCCCCTCATAGAAGATTCAAAAGCTTCAGCAAGGACCAATTCCTACAAGACACCCTACCACACCTGGTCACAAAGTCAGATGACAGATGAGTAAATCGACAACTGGAACAATACCATAACATCTGCTGCCAAAGCCACCAAGCGCAAGACCTACAAAGCTCACCACGCCAAAATCCGGCACACCCCCCTGATACTCAAAGGATATCCAAAACACAAAAAGAGATCTAAGAAAACTAGAACGACGATGGAAACGCACCAAATCAGCCAACACACAAGACCTATACCAAGCAAAACAAAAAGAATATAACAACCTCATCAACCAAACGAAAAGAGAATACTACACAAACCTGATTCTCAAATCCACCAACAAACCTAGAGAACTCTTTGAAATAGTGAAAACCTTCACCAATGAACCTAATCCTGAAAAATCTGATCAAATAGATCCACAGACCTTTGCAGACTACCTCCAAGAAAAACTCACTGCCCCACGTCAACCGATCACGAGCACCACCGCTAAACCAACACTAGAAAAGAAAACCTGGGACAAGTTCAGCATCCCATCCACAGATCAAATCTCCCACATCATCGCCTCGATCAACAACAGCACCACCTCATGCCCAGTGGTCTGGATCAAAGCGGTAAAGAAGGACCTCATCCACGCCATACACAACATGGTGCACAACTCCCTAACCCAAGGCATCATGCCAAACACTCTAAAGCTAGCGACAATACAACCAATCCCGAAAAAATCCCAACTAAATAAAAACAACCCAGCCGCCTACAGACCCATCTCAAGCCTCCCTCTACTAGCGAAAATTATCAAAAAGGTGGTTCAACACCTACTCCAGGATCACAATGACAACCATGCCCCGCTGGACCCAAATCAACACGGCTTCCGACCAATGCATGGTGTTGAAACTCTACTGATATACCTCTTTGATAATCTGATCCAAATCATCGACAAAGTTAAGAGAGGCATCATCATGCTCTTCATAGACATCTCATCAGCTTTCGACACTACAGACCACAGCACACTTCACTCAAGACTACAGGACATCGGCCTACACAGCACCACCATGAAGTGGTTCACCTCTTACCTCACAAACAGACAGCTCCAAGTCAAAATTGGCGCCGTCACCTCCCAACCAATAAGAATCAACCAGGGCGTACCACAAGGACCATCCCTATCTGCGCTTTTATTTAACCTCTACATTCAACTGATCTGCAACATAATCAAGAACCACAATATACAATACACTATCTACGCAGATGACATCATGATATACGCTCCAATTAATCTTGACAGCACAGACTACACCAAAATATCAGACTGCCTTCAGCAAATGACACTCTGGATGTTAGAAAACAACCTGACCATAAACTGCAACAAGACAGAAGCACTACTCATCAACCGAAATGCTGCCTTCACCCCACCTCCCAAAATCAGACTGAACATCACCATACCAATAAAGACCGAAGTAAAGTACCTCAGAGTGACACTTGACAAAGACCTGAACCTACAGTCGCACATCAGCAGAACCAGCAACAACGCATACCTCAAAATGAGAACCATCCGACGCATCAAGCCAATTCTCTCACAGGATCAATTCCGCACCGTCTGTCAAGCTCTAATCACACCCATATTAGACTTCAGCAACCCCATCTACCTTGGACTCTCAAAACAAACACTCTGGACCCTACAGATGGCTCAAAACACTGCCTCCCAAATTATAACGGGATCATCAAGACACGATCACATCACCCCCATTCTCAACCAACTCCACTGGCTCCCTATCAGCTCCCGCATCAGATATAAGGCAATAGTAAACATCTTTAAAATCAAACACAACCTCTCAGCAAACAGTCTGCTACCCCTCATCAAATCTGACACAAGCACCAGACCAAGGAGGAGAGGCACCTCAGGCTCCATTATCACCCCCGTAGCATTTATCAAAGCAAGGCAAGACACGACAAAAAGAGCACTATCCCTGGCTGCCCCTGCTCTCTGGAACTCCCTCCCGGACGACCTACGATCAACTATAGACATCAAGGACTTCAGGAAGCAGCTCAAAACCACGCTCTTTATTGAACACTATAGTGACATCACATATGAACTGGTTAAAAGATAGAAAGCAGAGGGTTGGGCTAAATGGCCAATTTTCCCAATGGAGAAAGGTGAATAGTGGTGTACCCCAGGGATCTGTGCTGGGTCCGCTGCTTTTTGACATATTCATAAATGACCTGGAAAGTGGAATAACGAGTGAGGTTATCAAATTTGCAGATGAAACAAAACTATTTAAAGTTGTTAAAACCCAAGAGGATTGTGGAAAATTGCAAGAGGATCTTGATAAATTGGAAGACTGGGCATCAAAATGGCAGATGAAATTTAATGTGGACAAGTGCAAAATTATGCACCTAGGGAAGAACAACCCAAACTATGGTTACACGATGCAAGGTTCCACATTAGGAACCACCACCCAGGAAAAAGATTTAGGCGTCATTGTGGATAACATGTTAAAACCCTCGGCCCAGTGTGCAGAGGCAGCCAAGAGAGCAAATAGAATGCTAGGTATCATAAGGAAAGGTATGGAAAATAAAACAAAAGATATTATATGCCTCTATACCGTTCCATGGTGAGACCGCACCTTGAATATTGTGTTCAATTCTGGTCGCCGTATCTTAAAAAGGATATAGCGTTATTAGAAAAGGTTCAGAGAAGAGCCACCAAATTGATAAAGGGGATGGAAGGATACTCCTATGAAGAAAGGCTAAAAAGGTTAGGGCTCTTTAACCTGGAAAAGAGACGGCTGAGGGGAGATATGATAGAAGTCTATAAATTAATGAACGGAGTGGAACGGGTAAACGTAGATCGACTGTTTACGTTATCAGAATATAGAAAGACTAGGGGACATGCAATGAAGCTACAGGGTAAACTATTTAAGACTAATAAAAGAAAATATTTTTTCACTCAACGTGTAATCAAACTCTGGAATTTGTTACCGGAGGATGTAGTAAAGGCTGTTAGTGTAGCTGGGTTTAAAAAAGGTTTGGACAAGTTCCTGGAGGAAAGGTCCATAAACCATTATTAAGAAGGGACCCAGGATATCAATGCTTGACCTAGTACAAGCATTGCAGAACCTGTGTCTTTTGGGGAAACTGCTAGGTACGTATGACCTAGATTGGCCACTGTTGGAAAAAGGATACTGGGCTTGATGGACCTTGGTCTGACCCAGTATGGCATATCTTATGTTATGTTCATAAATAACCTGTACTTTAGCCCATGGCTACCTAACATTCCACCCCCCACCCGTCCCCTCCTACCCTCCCTGTATATAACCACTTGTACATAGCTCATCCTGTATATAGCTCACCAAGAAATCATTGCCTTTACTCCCACAACTACTCTCCTGTGTTAACACCGCATGCCTACCCCTACCGACACTATTCTTTGATTCTTTGAAGTGTATTTAGATTTCCGTAAAGCCTTTGACACTGTTCCTCACAGGCGACTTATAAACAAACTGAGCACCCTAGGGATGGACCCTAAAGTTACTGCTTGGGTTAGAAGTTGGTTGGGTGGGAGGCGACAAAGAGTACAGGTAAATGGAGCTCACTCTGAGGAGAAGGATGTTGCCAGTGGTGTGCCCCAGGGATCTGTCCTTGGTCCGATTCTTCTTAACATCTTTGTTAGTGATATAGCAGAAGGGCTGTCGGGTAAGGTTTGCCTCTTTGCGGATGATACCAAAATCTGCAATAGAGTAGACACCCAGGAAGGGGTAGATAACATGAGGAGGGATCTAGCTAAGCTTGAAGAATGGTCTAGAATTTGGCAGCTGGGATTTAATGTTAAAAAATGTAAGGTCATGCATTTGGGCTGCAGCAATCCAAGGGAGCAATACAGTATAGGAGGTGAAGTACTTTTGTCCACTAAAGAAGAGCGGGACCTAGGCGTGGTTGTGTCTGATGATCTTAAAGTAGCTAAACAGGTGGAAAAGGCGACAGCAAAAGCTAGAAGGATGCTTGGGTGCATACGGAGAGGAATGGCTAGCAGAAAAAAGGAGGTGATAATGCCTCTGTATAAGTCTTTGGTGCGACCTCATTTGGAGTATGGTGTGCAATTCTGGAGACCGCACCTTCAAAAGGATGTGAACAGGATGGAGTCGGTGCAGAGGGTTGCTACCAAAATGATTAATGGGCTTCATTATAAAGCATATGAGGACAGACTTAAGGATCTTAATATGTACACCTTAGAGGAAAGGCGGGATAGAGGTGATATGATTGAGATGTTTAAATACCTCCGTGGCATAAATGTTCAGGGAGAGAGCCTCTTTCAATTGAAAGCAAGTTCTGCTACGAGGGGACATGGGATGAGGGTGAAGGGAGATAGATTCAGGAGTGATATGCGGAAATATTTCTTTACGGAAAGAGTAGTGGATCCGTGGAATAGTCTCCCAGTGGAGGTGGTAGAGATGAGGACAGTAACTGAATTCAAGAAAGCATGGGACCAACACAGAGGATCTCTAAAGGCAAAAAGTGGACTGTTGTAGTTGTTATGGAAGGACAGACTAGATAGGCCATGTGGTCTTTTTCTGTCGTCATATTTCTATGTTTCTATGTAAACCGCTTTGATTTCAGGACAAAGCGGTATATAAATTTTTTGGCGCGACATTTTTTGGGCGCTTGAATTTTACAAGTTACACTCTTCGATTCTAAAAACGTAGGCAGCATCAGTTTACTATTTCAGTAATAAATCCCCCTGAAGAAACTCAGCTTTATTGAGTGAAACACAATGGGGTACCTGAAGTGAAGTTAAGTGCAAATGCTCTTTTAATATTTTGCCATATGCTGTGGGTATATTGGAAGCACTGTGTTTGAATACAAAAAAAAGCTGTCATAAGCAATTTAAAAATATTGAAAAAGTGCTTTGGGCCGGTGGACTGTCATTGATGCAATTGTGGCACTGATAGATGCTTGCTGTCTGTGTTTTTGTGCCGATTAGTCTGAGACGTCCCCGTGCCATTGTTTTGGAACTACACCTACGAGTTTACTTTCACTTTTGTTAAGTGCTGTTTATAATAGAGTAATTCTACTATTTTTGGTCACTTTTCGTTACTCTGCAAATTGGCCTGGTGCTATTTTGTCGGAAGAAAGGCCTGGCAATCTACTTCAGGTAACACTGCCAAGAAAACCCAGGAGCTTCTGGGTCGCCAGGAGTCAGGACTGACTCGAAGGCACACATTGCATTTTTGTATTTGAAAAAGTTTTCATTATGAGTTTTTCCTTCCACGGCAAGCTTCTTTTCATATTCTCTCTTTGTCTGCCTTATCAGTGCTTTGCATCTAACTTGCAGTGCTTATGTTTCCTCTTTTCATCATTTGGCTCCTTTTTTTGGCTAAAACAGCCTCTGATCTCATCTTTAAATCATGCCGTCAGTTTTTTGGCCTTCCTGCCACCTTTCTTAAAGCGTGCAATACATCTGATTTGAGTTTCCAAGATAGTATTTTTAAAATGTCCAAGCTTGATATAAATCTTTAACATTTGAGCTACTTCTTTTATTTTTTCAGCTGCTCCTACATCAGGAAGAATACCAAAATGTTGACCACAAAAAGGGAGAGATTTCTTAGCCAAATATAATTTTAAAATAGTAAGCTTTTCCATCTCAGAACCAAAAGTCACTAACAAAGTAGCTCGTTTAGTAACAATATCCTGTGGGTAGGGATCCAAGATGGCCACAGGCAGGGTTTGTGGCTCCAGCATGCTTTCCTAATGGGGAAAAAGAGGAAAGGAAAGCAGAGTAAACTGCCCCAGGCTGCCCAACTGACCTCTACTCCAATTACCTCTAGTCCTCTGGACGCTTTTGTGCTTCACTATGAGCAATAGTCAGTTATTTATTTATTTATTTATTTATTATTTATTTAAAGTCTCTTCTATACCGCGCTATTCAGCATCAGCGCGGTTTACAATAAACAGTGAACATACACATTTCCAATAGTACTTTGTGTTTACATATGAACAGGATAATCAACTTGGCTAACAGGGTAACTATGTACAACCACAAAATATACAATATATACAATTTGTAGGCTGATCATGTGTTTGTATGGTTTTAGACAGTGGTGATTTGGGTGATTTGCGGGAGCGGCTAGCTCACCTGACAGGCGAGTGGAGTTGGGTGGCTCAGTGTCTCTCTCGAGCAGTAATCTTACATCTCCCAATGCGCAGAGACCTCAGAAGACGGTGCCCTGAGTTGGCCCTTGGAGATATTGGTGTGCTAGGCTTCACAGTGCCCTTGCTGGGGCTGTCACCGGGGCTTGTCACCAGTGCCAGAGGTGACTTGCGGAATCAGTTTTCTCCAGGGTTGTTGCTCGAGGACAGAAGCTCCACTTCGGCATTAGGTGAAGACGCCGGTTTCCTGCCTATGGACCCAATGGCTGCTGCAGAGGCTGCTGACACGCTGTGGGGACCTTCAGATTATTCTTTTGTTTTAAAGCGGCCTGTGCAACTTACTTTAGAATCAGTTTGGTCTGCGATTAAGCAGTGTGGAGAGGCAATTACTACACAAATTAAGGAGATGCAAGGTCAGGTGCAGTCGAATACAGAATTGGCTTCTAAGAACTCTGAAATGATTGCAATGATTAAGAAAACGGTGGATGACATGACTTTGAGAATTGAGTGTTTGGAAAATTTGCCAGATGCTTTTGTGAAAGATTCTAATAATCTGAAAGTTTGTCTGGAACAGTTGGATAACTATACTAGATTACCAAATCTTCGGTTAATTAATTTTCTGCACTCTCCTACTTTATCAGCAAAAGAAATGTTTACACTTTATTTGGTTGAAGCTTGTCCACAGATTGTAAAAATATATTTATCTGCCTAGTGGTCAGAAAGCTCCATCTAATGCCGGAAACCCTGGCCCTGTGCACTAAGATGTTTTGAATATGTCTGAATTGTTGGAATCTTCTGATGCTGAAGTTGTCACTCATGTGATATGTTTACTTACTTTTGCATTAATCTCAGATAGAGAAAGCGTAGTTACTCACCTGTAACAGGTGTTCTCCAGGGACAGCAGGAATCATTCCTCACATATGGGTGACGTCGGTGCCGACGGAGCCCTTGTGTGGAGCAATTCCCCAGCTTTCAAAGAAAGCCTTTGCGATTGCATTGCGCATGCGCGATCCCCTTCCCGCCCAAGGGTGCCATCTTGCTCAGTCAAATGACATAGCTAAAAAGACGGCAAAATTAATAAAAATCAATAGTACGACTGCAACTCCAGGGGAGGAGAGAGGGTCGTGAGGACTGATTCCTGCTGTCTCTGGAGAACACCTGTTACAAGTGAGTAACTACGCTTTCTCCAGGAACAAGCAGGAAGTCAGTCCTCACATATGGGACTCCCTAGCTATAGGCTACCGAGAACCCCTAGCTGAAAAATGGCTCCCTCTAGAAGAGCCGCAGCAGCTGTGATAGGAATTCAGCGGAGACAGCACACCCCCGGTAGACTGATACCAGAGGGCCGGAGGGTAGGAGTTGCCTAAACCTCAAATAAGTTACAGAGTACCGCCTGGCTGAAAGCACTGTCCCATCGGTACTCTCCATCCAAGCAGTAATGGGCTGCAAAAGTCTGGCTTGAAGATCAGGTTGCGGCCTGGCAGATGTCTGCCAGCGAAACAGAGCGGAAGTGAGGCACTGATGCGGCCTTAGCCCTGACACGGAGGGCCGTGTCTCGACCCTGCAATGGAAGGTCGGCCGCCCTGTACACCCAGGCAATGCAGTCTGCCACCCAGGTGGACAACGTGCGCTAGGAGACAGGTAGCCCAAGCTTACTGGGGTCCTAAGAGATGAAGAGCTGAGTAGCCCTTCCATGTCCCCGCGTATGTTCCAGGTAGAAGGCTAATGCCCTCTTACAATCAAGGGTATGCAAAACTGCCTCTGCCTGGCTGGCATGCGGTCTGGGAAAGAATGTCGGAAGAACCACCTCTTGGTTGAGGTGGAATGGAGAGACCACTTTTGGAAGAAACCTGGGATGGGTGCGCAGGACTACCCTGTTCCTATAAAACCGTGTATACGGTCTTTCTGACACAAGAGCTTGTAGTTCACTCACTCGTCTGGCAGATGTGAGTGCCACCAGGAAGAGCACCTTCCAGGAGAGGAAGTGCAGATGGCAAGCGGACATCAGCTCAAAAGGTGGGTGAGTAAGCTGTTGCAAGACCACATTCAAATCCCACTCGGTTGCCGGGGGACGAACTGGGGGTTTTAGTAGAAGTAGGTCTCTGAGGAATCTAGACACCAAGGGGTGAACCGAAAGAGGTTGTCCTTCCACTGGAGAGTGGTGTGCTGACAAAGCCTTCAGGTGGACCTGGACAGAGTTAGACTTGAAGTCTAATTCTGAGAGGTGAAGCAGGTACTTTAACACCACTGGTACCAGACAAGAGAAAGGGTTTTCACTGTGCTGGTTACACCACACCTCAAACCTACGCCACTTGAAGGCATATGTTTTCCTAGTGGACTGCCTCCTTGAGGTCAGTAGCACTTCTTCCACATTCTTAGGCAGGAGGAGAGAAGCCAGCACTACGCTTTCAGCAGCCATGCCATCAGGTTGAGGGACCTGAGGTTGGGGTGTAAGATAGAGCCCTGCTCCTGGGACAGGAGGTCGGGCTGCGTCCCCAGAGGGAGTGGGGTTTCCACTGCCAGCTGGAGGAGAAGCGGAAACCAAGGTTGTCTTGGCCATCTGGAGGCTACTAGGATGACCGAGGCCTTGTCTCAAAGGATTCTTAATAGAGTCCAGGCCACCAGAGGCGTGGGAGGAAACGCATATAGGAGGCCCACGGACCAGGAAATCAGAAAAGCATCTGCAGCTATCCTTTGGGGGTGTGGCTGTCTGGAGCAAAAGCTGGGCAACTGATGATTCTGCGGACTGGCAAAGAGATCTATGACCAGATGTCCCCAGCACTGGAAGATCTGCTGAGCTACTTCCGGATCCAGTTGCCACTCGTGAGGTTGGAGAATTCTGCTTAGCTTATCTGCTAAGTAGTTCTCCTGACCCGGCAGGTAAACTGTTTTGAGAGACACACCTTGTCAGACTGCAAAGGAACAGGGGTCCAGTGTCTCTTGAAACAGGATACAGGACCCCGTCCCTCCCTGCTTGTTCACGTAGAACATAGCCAACTGGTTGTCTGTTTGTACTAAGACAGACTGATGTGAGAGAACATGAGAGAAGGTTTGAAGAGCTAGGCGTATTGCCTGGAGCTCTAAGAGGTTGATTTTGTTGCATCTTCTCTTGAGGAGACCACAACCCTTGAGTGCATAAGTCCTGGCAATGGGCTCCCCAGCCCAGCAGAGATGCATCTGTCGTCAGAACTCTTGTGTACGAGGGAGGCTGGAAAGGCACTCCTTCGAGCAGGTTGGATGGCTGACGCCACCAGGTCAAAGACTTCAGTAGTCGTTTGGACACTCTGATCCTGTCTCGGAGTCTTCCTGTGGCTGTGTCCACTGATCTCTGAGGCACCACTGAGCTGTCCTCATGTGGAGACGGGCGTTTGGGGTCACATGAACCGTGGAGGCCATGTGTCCAAGAAGGCATAGAAAGTGCCTCGCTGATATCTGAGACTTGTGGCTGATTTGGTGCACCAACTCCAGAAGCCTCTGCCCTCTGGCAGGTAAGCCTTCGCTTGAAGGGTGTCTAACCTTGCCCCTATGAACTCTAAATTTTGAGTGGTGAGCAACGTGGACTTTGCTTGATTTATGATAAAGCCTAGATGCTGCAGTATGCTGATAGTGCCAGCTGTGGCCTGTTGGCGACGGGGCCCTGATAAGCCAGTCGTCCTGGTACAGGAAGACAAAAATTCCCTGGTTCCTGAGGAAGGCCGCCACTACCGCCAGACATTTGGTAAATACTCTGGGGGCAGAGGCTAAGCCGAATGGAAGTACTCTGTACTGGTAATGGTTTCCTCCCACTACAAATCTGAGATATTGTCTGTGGTCTGGATGTATGAGGATGTGCGTATAAGCATCCTTCAGGTCTAAAGAGCATAGCCAGTCTCCCTGGTGGAGGTAAGGCAGCAATATTCCAAGGGAAAGCATCTTGAACTTTTCCCTCACCAGGAACTTGTTTAAGTTTCGCAGGTCGAAGATGGGCCTGAGGCCTCCTGTTCTCTTTGGTATCAGGAAATACCTGGAGTAAAAGCCTTGTCCTAGCAGGCTGTGTGCACCGTCTCCACTACCTGATCCTCTAGAAGACCGGCCAACTCCTGTAAGAGGAGGTTCCTGTGTAGAGGGGGTCTGAGAGGCTCTCCTGGAAAATAGGAAGGAGGTAACTGGTAGAAGTGAAGCAAATAGCCCTTTTGCACTATATGTAAGACCCAGGCATTGGTGGTGAATGCAGGCCACCTGTGGGCGTACGGTGTCAACCTTCCTCCTGTGCAAGGCCTCACCCCTGGTTGGAGAGAGACTATGCTGTAACAGTCAAAAACCCCCTACTGGTTGGGAAGGAGCCAGTGCCTGGGGCTTGGGGGTCTTCTGCTTACGCGGGCCATGCCCCTGTCCCTTGGCCTGCTGCCCCTGCTGGGGAGCCAGGGAGGCCTGGTGAGTGGGGTAGTTGCGGTAAGCAGTACCCTTCCTCAGGAAAAAGGACTTTTTACCAGGGGCCCTTCTTTTTGGAAGGGGCAGAAGTCTTTTTGGAGAGTCTTGTCCGGGTCAAGCACTCGGTCTCGATTTCAGCAGCCTTCTCAGTCATAGGTTTGCCAAAAAGGTTGTCACCTCGGCAAGGGTCATCAACCAAATTGTCCTGAACCTATGGCTCTAGGTCTGACGACATTAGCCATGCCTGGCTTTGGGTACCAATGCCGGCTGAAGCTACCGGGCCGAAGCCTCGAAGCTGTCATAGGCTGCCCGAGACAAACTTTGAGCACTCCCAAATCCCCATGGACAAGTTCTTCAAATGCTGCAAGGGTTCCTCGGAGAGGCCAGCAGAGAACCCAGCAATCTCCTTTGCCAGGTCTCGTAAGTACATGCCCATGTGCAGCTGGTATGTTTGGACACAGCATGATAGCATCGAGCCCTGGTAGCACTTTCAGCTGAGGGCATCCAGGTTCCGGGCCTCCCTGCCAGGGGGCACCAAGGAGTGTGTTTTCTGGCTCTTGAGCCTGTGCATGGCCAATTCCACAACCATGGAGATGTGCGAAAGCTGTGCCTTTTGGAACCCAGGGCTCTTGCGGACTCGATTATGGAATCGACCCGTTTGCTGAGAACCGGCATCGAGGCCGGTGACTCCCACATGCGGAGCATCAGCCGTTCCAACATCAGAGGAACCGGTACCGTAAGGGCTTCCTGAGGGGGAAAATCGTACTGGAGGGCTTCAAGCTCTTCGGCTCGAGGCTCCTCCTCGGTGTCCGCCGGGAATGCTAAAGCCTTGGACATGTCCCTGACAAAGTCCAAGAACCGACTATCCTCCGGGGGGGAGGACCTTCTCCGAGGCTCGGACCCCGGCGAGTCCAATGGGACACACCGGGTCCGGTGGGTGTCCAGGGACTCCTCAGCTTCCGTTTCCCATGCCGAGTCCTCCGAAGAGGAATCGATGGGCTCCAGCTGTGAGGGCTTCAATCTCAACCGCCCCGACGCCGAGGGCACCGGCGTCGACAACCTCGATCCCGAACGAAGAGTCTCGTGGATTGGCTCAGCCTCCGGGGTCGTCTTGGACGTCGAGGTCCCAGTGGTTGGGGTGGATGGACCAGTGAGACTGGCCATCAGTGCCCGCTGCTGCTCCATGAAGGCAGACATGCTGCGCTCCAAGGCCGTCATCCTGAGACCGAGCTCAGAAGACTCCGCAGCCTCGGGCTTGAGTCCTGATGCTGTCGGGCCTGATGCCGGTTCTCCCGGAGGAGAGTCAATGAGGACAACAGCAGTTACCTTCCTCGGCGTCTCCGGCTCCATGCGAGGTACTTTTGCAGGGCGCTCCGGCTCAGAGGACCGGGGTGGTGGGCAGGACTCCGCGACCTGGTCCATGAGGGCCCAGGCCGATCAGAGGCATCCAACAATGACGCCCGGGCCAGAATGAACAGATGGATGATGAAATGCTCAAAGAAATCAAGGACGCTAACAAAAGTTACAGCGCAGTAATAATAATGGGTGATTTCAATTACCCCGGTATCGACTGGGTCAGTATCACAGCAGGACATGCTAGGGAGATAAAGTTTCTAGATGAAATAAATGACTGCTTCTTGGAGCAGCTGGTTCATGAACCGACCAGAGGGGACGCCATACTGGACCTAGTCCTTAGTGGAACACCAGATCTGGTGCAAGAAATAAGGGTGTTGGGACCACTTGGCAATAGTGATCATAGCATGATCGTGTTTGATTTAATTAGTGGAGGAGGGATAGTAAAGAAATCCACAGTACTACCTTTTAACTTTCAAAAGGGAGACTATGATAAAATGAGGAATATAGTTAAGAAAAAACTAAAAGGTGCAGTTGCAAAGGTTAAAGATTTACATCAAGCTTGGGTGGTGCTTAAAAATACTATCCTGGAAGCGCAGACCAGCTGTATTCTATGCATTAAGAAAAGTGGAAGAAAGTCCAAAAAACTGCCAGCATGCTTTAAAGATGAGGTCAGAGAGGCTGTTGCTGCCAAAAAAGCATCTTTCAGGAAATGGAAAAAAAGAGCCAAATGACAAAAACTGGAAACAGCACAAGCACTGGCAAGTTAAATGCAAAGCATTGATAAGGCAGGCAAAGCGAGAATTTGAGAAGGAACTTACTACGGAAGCAAAAACACGAAATAAAGACTTTTTAAGTACATTCGTAGCAAAAGTCCTGTGAGAGAGTCAATTGGACCATTAGATGATAGAGGGGTAAAAGGGGCAGTAAGAGGAAACAAGGCTATAGCGGACTGAATGAATTCTTTGCTTCAGTCTTTACTGAGGAAGATGTAGGGATGTTACCCAAGACTGAAGTGGTATTTAAAGAGGAATTGAGAGAAATATCGCTACACCGGGAAGATGTATTACAACTATTTGATAAACTGAATAGTAGCAAATCACCTGGACCGGAAATTTCAATCCATAGAAATTCTACAGCAAATTTTGTTTCCTGCAAAACTTTAATCCTTTCTGACTCAATGCCCTCTCTAACATAGAGCGCAATCCCTCCACTAATTTGATCAGTTCTATCATTACTATATAGTTTGTATCCAGGTATCACAGTGTTCCCAGATTGACTATCTGCTTATCTCAGAATCACTGTGGCCATTGGCCCCAGCAAAATCTCTGATCATGTCATGATTTGGCTAAATCTCTCCTGGAGGGCACTAGACCCCAGAATCCAGATCTGGCGCTTCCCACTGGAATTATATCGAGACGAGCAGTTTGCCCCTTACTTGCAGAAGAAGTGGAGAGACTTTGAGCAAAATAACGCCCAGCGTGTTGATACACCTGAGTTGTTTTGGGAAATGGTCAAAGTTGTCTTGAGAGGAGAAATTATTGCCTATGCAGTCAGGCGTTGTTAAGATGCTGAGTGCTTGGGTTTTCCGTTTGAAAAGCCAGGTGGTGGCGGATAGGAATCGGTATGCTTATTTTCTACTGCTTTTGACATTCCTACTGCTACTTAATTTCTTTTGGCCTTTCTTCCTGTTCATTTAGGCAGCATACTGGCCTTCAGGATTTTACTTCCCTGCATTCTTGACCCTCATTCCCCTTTTCCTCTTTTATTTCTCCCCACTTTCCCTTCTCTTATGCTTTCCTGTCAGTTTTATGGTGTTCCTTTCTCCTTTTAAATAATTTTTTTATTGTACACCACTTGGACGTGATCGAAAGGCAATATATCAAAATTTTTAATAAACCATAAACCATATGCATGCCGTCCAACTTTGGGGCATAGGGCATGACTTTTAGAAACGCAGGCAGCCTTAAATGAAGCTTTACACCAGAGGGCAAATAAGTCATTATTGTACCATAAGTTCCAGCTGTACCAGTATGGTGAGAGAAATGGTAAATTGTTAGCATGCTGTTTGAAAGGGACATACGCTATGTGGTGGCCCTAAGAGATAGTTGAGGAGTGCTGTACCAAAAAGCTACGGAAATAAGTGAGATCTTCCATGAGTTCTATCAGACATTGTACACCGGGGAACGGATTTCCCCTATGCAAATAGCAACGTACCTCTGTGAGGTGCAACTGCCCTGGATTACGGAACAAGCCACTACATGGGGACACCGATCTTGGTTGAGGAGGTACAAAGGGGTTTATAAGGCATCGGGCCCAGATGGGTTCATTGCAGAGTTTTATAAGCTACTGCAGGGCCAGTTGGTGCCACCTATGGTGCTGATGTATCAGCAGTGTATGGATAAGGGGGAATATACATAGGATGTAAATCGGGCCTATATAACTCTCATCCCAAAACCTGGTAAAGACCCACTGAAGGTGGAATCCTAAAGACCAATTTTGCTTATTAATTTTGACTTAAAACTGATAGCTAAAGAGACTTCCGGTGACATCACCAGACTACATGGCGGTACCATAGACGGGCTCCGCCAACGATGCCTGCAAAAAGGAGGAAAAAGCACCCTAAGCAATAGGGAAGTAGTGGCGAGATGCAGGGGAAGTGAGCTAAATAACCCCCGAAGTAGCCCAACAAGAGATCGGGTGGGCAGCAGCAGCCATAAGTGAAGCCAGTGTTGGCCGAGTGCAGGAGCAGTGACAGGCACCACGTGGTGTGACGAACGGAGAGAAAGCAGGCCGCGGAGACAGTGAACTGAGAGGTGATAGCGGCAGGAGCCTGGCCGACGTTGGGACAGAGCAGCGCGCTGTTTTCTGAGCCGACTTGAAGAGACCGGGGGGTGGGGCGTGGGGCCAAGTGGCCGGAGATGAGTTTGGGAGAGAGGAGATCAGCGGGGCAGTGGTGAGCTGAGCACGGTAGGCAGATCAGAGGGAGACGAAGCCTCTCTAAGAACACAGCATTGGAAAGGAGCGAGCAGTGCGGTAATAAAGATCTGGTGCTGAGCAGGTGAGGCAATTGTTGGTGCAGAGAGGAGTCTGAGATCGGGGACCATGTGGCAGCCTAGAGAGAGGGAGAAGAGAGTGAAAGCGGCAGAAAACGTGGCAAATACCCAGGAGAGCAACGGAGGAGTACATGAGAAGACCTGATAGGGGCAGCAGAGCAAGCGAAGAGCCAACAAGCAGAACGCTGGGGAGGAGTAAGGCAGAAGAAGGTGGTACTGGGAGAGAGAGGCCTGCAGCAGTGGAACTTGAACAGCAGTGCTAAGCACAGCTCTGTATAAGAGCTGGGAAGCACTCCAGGGCCAAGTACAGCACTGAATAAAGGGGGCAACTTGCAACAGGGGAGAGTAAAAGCAAGTGTGGAGCAGAAGCTGCCGATTGAGGACACCATTGAGTATCTGGTGCAGGGGGAGAGAGGCAGTATGGAGAAAGCAAGAGGTGGAATGTCAAATAAGAAAAAACTTGCGGAATTTTGATCTTCCTATGCGACCCCAAAAGGACGAAAAGATGGGGAGGAGGACAACAAAATGGTGGCTGAACAGGTGGACGAACAGGAAGATGAGATGGAGGGACCAGAGACTCCAGGAATAGCCGACACGATTAAGACGTGGCTAGAGGAGCTGAAAGAGGAACTCAAAGCGGAAATGAGTGGGGTTAAAAATGAGCTAAAAGAGACTTTACAATCTTTAAGACAAGACCTTGTGGATATGGGAACCAGGGTGAAAGAAACAGAAACAGCAGGTGGAACAGCAAGGGGAAGTAATGGAGGCTCTACAAAAAGAATGGGATGAGTTAAAGCAAGCCCAGGAAGAAGTGAAAGCAAAAATGGAGGACCTGGAAGACCACTCCTGGCGCTGCAATATAAAAGTGCGAGGCATTCCCGAGGACGTCAAATATAAAAACTGCGAAGAAGTTATTGCTAAAGTCTTTGGACACATGCTACACGCTGCAGCTTTAGAAGAGGGAACAGCAGATAAATCTTTACAAATAAAGCGAGCTCATAGGTTGTTAGGGCCTCATAAGGGACAACCGTCCAAGAGATATTGTGATATGCATGAACTCCTTCAAAGTTAAAGAACGCATCTTGAGGGCGGCCAGGAAATTGGGGCATTTCAAGTGGGAGGACCACGTGGTGGAACCGTTTCAGGATTTGTCACTTGGAACACTACAACGCCGGAGAGAGCTGAAGGAAGTGACGGCCTCCCTGAGGAGGGAGGGGATGCGCTACAAGTGGTTATACCCCTTTGGACTACTGTTAACAGTGAAAGGGGTATCCAGGAAGGTGAAGACCAGTGAGGAAGCATGGACTGCATTATGAAATCTGGGAATAGTCAATGTTCCAAATGAGGGGGAGAGGCAGCAAATATCACAACCACAAAATATGCGTCCGGGGGGAGCGCTCGAGATGGCACAGAGTTCCAGCCAACGGTCGGAGATTACTGCGTCTAACCAAAGAAAGTCACGGAGGGACAGAGGGGTGAAAGAAGCCGGCTGAGGAAGATGAGACTGAGATGCTGAGCTGTACATGACCTAATCAATAATCTGGAGTGATGGACAATGCTAAGTGAACTGTAAAGCGATGTGATTTTAAGGGATTGTGTGGAAGGGGTAGGGAAGGGGGGAGTGAGTGCAGTGATGGGATAATGAGGATAAAAAGCTAACTTAAAGAGCAGGGGAGGAGGGGGGCTATACGGGGAGGTGGAAAGCATGACGGAGGGTAGGAACAGATAAGGGGAAGGGGGAAGGGGTTGTAGGGAGGAGACCTAGCAGGGATAAGGCAGGTGGTGGTCTGATAGTCACAATATATGGAAGTCGAGTCTCTATGGAGGAGACAGGGGAAAGGGAAGGGAAGTAGGGGGGAGGGGGGAAGGGAGGGGGGAAGAAAGGATCAAGAGAGGAAGGGGGGAGACAGGGGGAGCCACTCGGGGTTAAGAGTGCTAGGGTCAAAAGAGAAGGGGGGAGAAGGGGGAGTGTATAATTTAAAGGTGAGTTAACAATTGTATCCTTAAATGTAAAAAGGTTTAATTCACCATTTAAACGACCAAAATTGTATAAAGAAATAATACGCCAAAAGGCAGCAGTAGTGCTCATCCAAGAAACGCACTTGACAAGAGCAACACAACACCTTGTTAAACCCAGGGGATATGGAGTATGTGTGTATGCCTCAAACATGGTAGAAAAGAAAAAAAGGAGGGGTGGCCATTTTGCTTGATACCAAATTGAAGATGTTAGTGCACACTGTGGTAAGGAATAAAGCGGGGCGAAATGTGTTGATGAGGTTAAAAGTGGGGAATGAGTGGTATTGTATAGTAAATGTATATGTGCCAACAGGGGTGCAAAGTGAATTTTGGACAAAACTGAATAAGGAGGTGGGGAAATTGGGGGAGGGGAACCTAATCTGTGGAGATTTCAATGTAACGTGGAATCCCGCCAGAGATGCCACAGGGAAAAGAGAGGGTAAGTGGGCAGATAGGAGGAGGTACCATAGTTTTGTAAATCAACATTGTTTGATCGATGCTTGGAGAATCCATCATCCAGGGAAGAGACAATTTTCTTACTATTCACCTGTCCATGGCTCATATTCCCGAATAGATGCTATACGGGTTTCGAAAGAAATGGGGGGAAGGATCAAGGGGGCGGATATGGAGTCAATTACATGGTCAGACCATGCGCCTGTGCAGGTTAGATTGACAATAGAGGGGGAGGGGAAAGGTAGACAGTTTTGGAGACTTAATGAATCCTTATTGGAGGATGGGAAGATACGAGAGGACATAGAGAGGACAACCAAAGAATACTTTCAATGGAATGATAATGGGGAGGTAGCATGGGGAGGAGTATGGGACGGCTATAAGGCAGTAGTGAGAGGCATTTTAATTAAATGGGGGGCGCGAAAGAGGAAGGAAAGGGAGGGGAGAGAGAAGGCCTTGCGAGTAAAATTGATGGAATTGGAAGACCTAGATGCGCAGGGACAGCCAGGAGCTTACTGAGGTTAGGTGCTAGCCGTAAGAGCCCAATTAAATGAAATGCAGGCCGCCAAGATCAGGTACCAAATGCAGCTTTTGAGGCAGGATTTCTTTGAGGGAGGAAATAAAGCGGGGCGATACATGGCACAGAAACTGAAGCAGAGGAAACTGCGATCACATATAATGAAAATGCAGAATAAGAAAGGGGGGCTGGTACACAAGGATGGGGAGATTAGAGAAGCATTTAGGGGATACTATCAGGAGTTATATAAAGCCAGAGACACTCCACAGAGGGAGAGCATACAAAACTATTTAGATTCTCTGAAGCTGCCGAAGTTAGACGAGGGGGAACAAACAGAGTTAAATAAGGCCATCAGAGCAGAAGTACAGAGCGCTATAAAACAGTTAAAGGTGGATAAGGCTCCAGGGTTAGATGGGCTCACAGCGCGATTTTATAGACGATTTGGAGATATACTAATAACACCGCTCGTGCGGCTCTTCAATCGGCAAAGGGAGGGAGGGAGATTAGCTGACACTATGGGGTGGGCGGGAATAACCCTCATACATAAAGAAGGAAAGGACCCACAAGAATGTGCATCATATAGACCTATATCGTTGCTTAATCTGGAGGCCAAATTGCTGGCTAAGGTATTAGCTATGCGCTTAAATAAGGTGATAGGAAAGTTAATACATCATGATCAAGTGGGATTCATTCTTGGCAGACAAGTAGCTGACAATATTAGGAAGATCTTGAACATGATTTGGTACACTGAGCAAAAGAAGGAAGAGGCTATATTGCTGTCTCTAGATGCAGAAAAGATTTTTGACCAGGTGTCTTGGCCATTTCTTTTCCAGGTAATGGAAAGAATGGGCTTGGGGGCAGAATATTTAAGCTGGGTAAAAGCGTTATATTATAACCCAAAGGCCTGTGTTAGGGTGAATGCAGCCTATTCTGAGTTTTTTGGGCAGGGGAGAGGAACGAGACAGGGAGGCCCCCTATCCCCACTATTGTTTTCTATTTCCTTGGAACCGTTTGCGGAGAGAGTGAGGGAGCGGGCAGATGTACAGGGAATAAAACTAGGGCGGAGAGAGTAAGAGTAGTTACTCACCTGTAACAGGTATTCTCCAGGAGCAGCAGGAATCAGTCCTCACATATGGGTGACGTCGGTGCCGACGGAGCCCTCGCGGAGCAATTTCCCCAGCTTTCAAAGAAAGCCTTTGGGAATTGCAGCGTGCATGCGCGGTCCCCTTCCCGCCCAAGGGTGCCATCTTGCTCAGTCTGATGACATAGCTAAAAGACAGCAAAAAAATTAGGAAAAACGAAATGAGAGGACTGCAACTCCAAGGGGAGGAGGGAGGGTTGTGAGGACTGATTCCTGCTGCTCCTGGAGAACACCTGTTACAGGTGAGTAACTACTCTTTCTCCAGGACCAAGCAGGAAGTCAGTCCTCACATATGGGACTCCCTAGCTTAAGGCTACCGGAGACCTCAAGCGGAAAAATAAGCTCCCTCTAGCTCAGTAGCACAGAAGGAAGGAATCTTCTCTGAAAACGCCCCCGACCGGTAGCCCAGCACCAGGGCCGGAGGGTAGGAGTTGCCTAAACCTCAAAGAGATTATGGAGGACTGCCTGACCGAAAGCACTGTCCCTGCGGGACTCCCTCTCCAGGCAGTAATGGGCCGCAAAAGTCTGGCTTGAAGACCAAGTAGCGGCCCGGCAGATGTCTGCCAACGGAACAGAGCAGAGATGAGCCACTGACGCAGCCTTCGCCCTGACACGATGAGCCGTGACTCGACCCTCCAACGAGGCCGGCTGCCCCATAAGCCCAAGCGATACAGTCAGCAACCCATATGGACAAAGTACGCTTGGAGACAGGTAGCCCCAACTTATTGGGGTCAAAAGAAACGAAGAGCTGAACAGCCCTCCTATGCTCTCACGTACGGTCAAGGAAGAAGGACAAGGCCCTTCTACAGTCCAGGGTATGCAGGACCATTTCAGCCCGGCTGGTGTGCGGCCTGGGAAAGAAGGTCGGAAGAACCACCTCCTGGTTGAGATGAAAAGGAGAAACCACTTTTGGAAGAAACTTAGGGTAAGTCCATAAGACTACCCTATTCCTGTAGAATCTAGTGTAAGGAGGATCAGACACTAGGGCCTGCAGTTCACTAACGCGCCTAGCAGAGGTAAGGGCTACCAAAAACAAGGTTTTCCAGGAAAGAAAATGAAGAGGGCAGGTAGCCATAGGTTCAAAGGGCGGACAGGTAATCCGCTGCAAGACCACATTCAGATCCCATTCAGGGGCTGGTGGGCGCAAAGGAGGCTTAAGGAGAAGGAGGCCTCTGAGAAAACGAGCCTCTAAAGGATGGTTGGAAAGAGGCCTGCCATCCACCGGTGCGTGATGCGCAGAGAGAGCACTGAGGTCGACCCTGACAGAGTTGGACTTAAGGCCCAGATTGGAGAGGTAAAGCAAATATTGCAAGACCACTGCCACCAAGCAGGAGAAGGGATTCTCAGACTGCTGAGCACACCACACGGAGAACCGACACCACTTAAGAGCGTAGGACTTCCGGGTGGAGGGCCGCCTCGAGGCCAAGACGACCTCTTCCACCTCCCGAGGCAGCAGGAGGGGAGCAAGGACTACCCTTTCAGCAGCCAGGCCATCAGATGAAGGGACCGGAGGTTGGGGTGTAGGAGAGTCCCCTGATCCTGTGACAGGAGATCGGGTTGAAACCCCAGAGGAAGAGGAGTGTCCACCGCCAGCTGCATCAGAAGCGGGAACCAGGGCTGTCTCGGCCACCGGGGAGCCACTAGGATCATCGAGGCTCTGTCCCTGAGAACCTTGAAGAGCGTCCGAGACACCAGTGGCATGGGAGGAAAGGCATACAAGAGGCCCGTGGACCATGGAATCAGAAAAGCATCCGCCGCTATTCTGAGAGGATGCGGTTGTCGAGAGCAGAATCTGGAAAGTTGCCAGTTCAGAGGACTGGCAAAGAGATCCATGGTGGGGAGGCCCCACTTGAGAAAGATCCGTTGAACCACCAACGGATCCAATCTCCACTCGGGTGGTTGGAGAATCCTGCTCAACTTGTCTGCCAGGTAATTTTCCTGACCAGGGAGATAGACCACTTTGAGGAGGATGCCGTGGCTGACGGCCCAAGAGCACAGTTTTTGTGCCTCCTGACAGAGAAGGAAGGAGCCCGTGCCTCCTTGCTTGTTCACCTAGAACATTGCAACTTGATTGTCTGTCTGGACCAGTACAGACTGGTGAGAAGTGAAGTGGGAGAAGGCTCTCAGAGCTAGGCGGATGGCTCTGAGCTCCAGGAAGTTTATCTGCTGAGCAGACTCCCAAGGAGTCCAGAGGCCTTGAGTACATGTCCCTTGGCAATGTGCTCCCCAACCCAGGAGAGAAGCATCCTTTCGACAGAGAAGATTTGTTAAAGAGGACACAGAACCTACTTGACCTACACGATCAAAGCCTCGATGACATGGTCGCCTCCTGGAACTCAAACCTAGATGCTGTTATCCACGTACCTGCTACAAACGAAGCACCACATAAGAAAAAGAATGCTCCATGGTACTCCCAAGAGCTACGCAAATCGCTCCTTCAACTCAGACGACTTGAGAGGCACTGGAGACGATCACGAACAACTGAGAGCCACGAAGCATACACATCACAATTAGGAAAACATCGCATATCCGTGGCATCAAGCATGAAACAATATCATGCAAACAGACTACAACGCTCCCTAAACAAACCTCACGAGCTCTTCCAAATTGTAAAATCCCTAACAAAAGAACCATCTCAAGGGAACTCGACCCACCCAGACCCCCAGGAATACGCATACTACCTGCGAAACAAAAGTAACCAGCTTGTTCAACCTGCTCAGCCCCTCTTCTCAACTAGTCCACCCTTCTTTGCTCCTCAATCCCCACTTGATCATTCCTTATCTGAGACCCAACACACCATCACATCCTTCTCTACCCCAACCTTCAGTGTCCTTCAAGACACTATATCAAGTATAAACACCACTACATCACCCTCCGATCCGTGTCCAGCTCCCTGGATAAAATCCCTACGTGCTGAGCTCAGCCCTTTTCTATCCAAGATTATAGATGTATCCTTCTCTACTGGAACATTCCCTCGAAGCCTGAAACAGACCGCCATCAGACCTCTCCTAAAAAACAATAAGTTGGACCCCTCAATGATGGGATCCTACAGGCCTATCTCCAGCATACCCCTCCTATCGAAAATCATTGAAAAGATTACTCAACGTCAATTACAGGATCACATAGATACCAACGCGCCCCTGCATCCCTGCCAGCATGGATTTCGTGAAGCGCATGGTGTTGAAACGCTACTGACAACCCTATTCAACACTTTATCCATAGGCCTGGATAACATCAGACAAGGCTTCGTTCTAATCTTTATGGACATTGCCGCTGCCTTCGATACAGTAGACCATGAAGTCCTCCTTCGACGCCTCCGAGAGAAGGGAGTCCACGGTTCTGCGCTATCATGGTGCGCGTCATACCTCTCGGATCGTTGGCAGCACGTCCGTTCTGGCCCCTCCACATCCGACCCCTTCCTCCAAACGAAAGGTGTTCCACAAGGCTCCTCCCTATCTGCCTTGCTGTTTAACATTTACATGCAACCCATCTGTGACCTTATCCACTCATTTAACATCAACTGCCTTGTCTATGCTGACGACGTCTTGATGTACATGCCAATCTCGACTGAACATCTTGACCTCTCCCCTCTAATCAAATGCTTTGACGCAGTCACAGATTGGATAAATGCTCAAAGGCTTAAGTTAAACTTCAAAAAGACAGAAGCCCTCTTTGTCACCAGGAATCCAGCATTTACTCCACCCATATCCATTAAAGTTTGTGACGCAGAGCTCATATGCAAGGCTACAGTAAGATACCTGGGAGTTACACTTGATCAGCAGCTCAACATGAAGGCTCATATCAACAACATAACAAAATTGGTATATCATAAAATCCGGACCCTTCGCCATCTTCGTCAACTGTTAGAACCTGAAGACTTTCGAACTGTTTTTCAGGCCCTAATAATGCCCCACCTTGATTACGCCAATGCGATATTACACGGCCTTCCAAAAAGTACGACCAACCCCTTACAACTTGCAATGAATTCAGCCGCAAGATTCCTCCACGGAGCCTCCAGAAGATCTCACATTACTCCAATATTAAAGCAGTTACATTGGCTCCCCATACAAGCCAGGATCTCGTTCAAGATTCTAACTATGACCCATAAGGCCATCAAGAAATACCCAGCCACTGCCGTCTCTGAGCTAGTATCAATTACACCTCCTAATCGGGTAAGGAGATCCAATGCCTCAAATACCCTCATTCTACCTAAGGCAAGCACTAAGTGCTCTCAAGTAACCAATTCTAGAGCCTTTGCCTTCTTTGCACCATCCTGCTGGAACGCTCTACCCGCAACTATCAGAACCATCAGTGATCTCTGTCAATTCAAGAAGGCACTGAAACATCACCTTTTTCTCCTTCACTATGATGCCTCAGTCTCCACCTCACATCCACCCACCTCACATCCACCCACTTCCACACCTCAACGCAGCTCCTCAAGCGCATGCATCTCACATTCTTGACTGAATACCCGCAATCACACATTTAACCTTCCTCCACTATGAGATGCTTGTACAGTCCATTTAACCCTTTATATAGCTACATAAAGTGGTTTTGTATATATTTATCATGTTTTTCCCTGTTAAGAAATTGTTTTAATGTATATCCAAGTTATGATACCTGTTTATTGTAAGCACATATCACCAAACTGAGATGTGTAGTTTAATGTTCACTGTAAACCGCGCTGATGTCAATAGCGCGGTATAAAAGAGACTTTAAATAAATAAAAAAATAAATAAATAAATAAATCGGATGTCAGCACCTGAGAAGGCGGAGGAGATTGAAAATCCACTCCTAGCACTAGGTTTGGCAGATGAAGCCACCACCGCAGAGAAGAGACCAGCAGGTCGGATATCCGTAATGAGTCCGCTAGGCTCCCCGTGGCCTGATGCCATTGAGTGCGAAGGCACCACTGAGCAGGTCGCATGTTCAAGCGGGCATTGGGGGTCACATGGACCGTGGAAGCCATATGGCCGAGCCGTTTCAGAAATTGTCTGGCCGAGACCAGGGAATTGCTGTGAAAGTGGCTGGCGAGATCCATGAGCCTGTGGGCCCTGTCCAGAGGCAGGAAGGCCCGTGCCTGAAGAGTGTCCAACCTGGTGCCTATGAATTCGAGATTTTGAGAGGGGAGCAAAGTGGACTTTGCGAAGTTTATGACAAATCCCAAGTGCTGGAGTAGAGTCACAGTGCGATGAGTGGCCTCTTGGGAAGACTGGGCTCTGATGAGCCAGTCGTCCAGGTATGGAAACACAAAAAGGCCTTGAAGTCTCAGATACGCCGCCACCACTGCTAGGCATTTGGTGAACACCCTGGGGGCGGAGGATAGGCCAAAGGGCAGTACTCTGTACTGGTAATGATTTCCTCCCACAACAAACCTGAGATATTGTCTGTGGTCTGGATGAATAAGGATGTGAGTATACGCATCCTTTAGATCCCTGGAGCATAGCCAGTCTCCCTGCTGGAGGTAGGGCAGCAAGATTCCAAGGGTAAGCATCTTGAACCTTTCCCTTGCCAGGAACTTGTTGAGGTTTCGTAAGTCCAGGATGGGTCTGAGGCCTCCTGTTCTTTTTGGTATCAGAAAGTACCTGGAATAAAAGCCGTGACCTCTCAGGTGGTGGGGCACCGGTTCCACAGCCTGTTCCTGAAGAAGACTTGCTAACTCCTGAAGGAGTAAGTCCCTGGGCAGAGGGAGTCTTGGAGGCTCCCCTGGAAAGTAGGAGGGAGGTACCTGGTGAAAGTGTAGAAGATAGCCTTTTTGAACTATATGAAGCACCCAGGTATCTGATGTGATGGCTGACCACCTGTGGGCAAAGTGGACCAGCCGGCCTCCTGTGCTGAGAGAAACCAGCGGAGGGGTAGAGGCTATGCTGACGGAGTCAAAAACCCCCACCCTGCTGAGCAGGGGCCGGTGTTGTGGGCTTGGGGGCCTGCTGCCTATGGGACCCATTACCCAGTCCCTTGGCCTGCTGACCCTGTTGGGGAGCTGCTGAGGCCTGATAATGAGGGTAGTGTTTATAGGCAGCCGCCTTCCTCTGATAAAAGGGCTTTTTCCCCGAGCCCTTCTTCTTCTGAGAAGGGGCAGAGGTCTTTCTGGACAGCCGAGTCCTGGTCAGAGTCTCGGTCTCGATCTGTGCAGCCTTTTCAGCCATGGGCTTGCCAAAGAGGTTTTCACCTCTGCAGGGGACATCGACCAACTTGTCCTGTACCCATGGCTCGAGGTCGGATGACTGAAGCCAAGCCTGTCGGCGGGCACCGATGCCGGCTCCGGCTACCTGAGCCGATGCTTCGAAGCCATCGTAGGCTGCTCGAGAGATAAACTTCGAGCACTCCCGAATACCAGTGGACAAGGCTTGGAACCTCTGCAAAGGTTCCTCGGAGAGACCAGCAGAGAACCCGGCAATTTCCTTTGCCAGGTCCCGGAGATACATGCCCATGTAGAGCTGGTAGGTCTGGACTCGACAAGCAAGCATAGAGCCCTGGAAGCACTTCCTACCGAGGGCATCCAGGTTCTGGGCCTCCCGGCCGGGAGGCACCGAGGAGTGCATCTTCTGACACTTGAGTCGATTCACGGCCGATTCCACCACCATGGAATGGTGCGGCAGTTGTGCCTTTTGGAACCCGGGGCTCTTGCGGACTCGATAAATGGAATCGACCCGCTTGCTTAACACCGGCGCTGACGCCGGGCTCTCCCACATGCGGAGGAGAAGTCGCTCCAGCATCAGAGGAACAGGTACAGTAAAGGCCTCCTTCGGGGGAGAGTCATACTGGAGGGCATCAAGCTCTTCGGCTCGAGGCTCCACCTCGGGATCCGTGGGGAATGCCAAGGCCTTGGCCATATCCCGCACGAAGTCCGAGAACCGGGTGTCCTCCGGGGGGGGACCGTCTCCAAGGTTCGGACTTGGGCGAGTCCGATGGGACGCACCGAGTCCGAAAAGTACCCGGGGACTCTTCGTCCTCCATCTCCCAGCCAGACTCCTCGGAGGAGGAATCGAGCGGCTCCGGTCGGGCGGGCACCGATGCCCTCCGCCCCGACGCCGAGGCCGGCGTCGACGACCTCGGTCCCGAACGGGAGGCCGAGGGAGACCGTGACCGAGGATCGACTCGAGCTCGCATGGACTCGAGGATCGGCTCGTTCTCCAGGGTCGACTTGGACGTCGACGTCCCGGTGGTTGGGGCAGATGCACCGGCGAGGCCAGCGATCAATGCCCGCTGCTGGTCCATGAAGGCAGCGAAACTGCTCTCCAAGGCCGTCAACCTGAGTCCGAGCTCAGGAGACCCAGCAGCCCCCGACTCGGGCCCCGACGTCGGCTCCTTCGGAGGCGAGTCCACGAGGACTACAGTACTCACGTGTTCAGGAGACTCCATCTCGAGATGGGGATGTTTCGAAGGCCTCTCCGACTCCGAGGACCCGGGACGGCTATCGGGGCTATGCGACCTGGCCCTTGAGGAACCAGGAGCGTCCACCGACGCCGCCCTCGCGGGTTTCTTCTTCCTATGATGTTCCCGGGCAGGAGACCCCTGCTCAGAGGAACTCCGACGATGCTCAGGACCGGAGTCCCGGGACGTCGAAGCCTCTGATGAGGTCCAGGCCCGGCCGGACGCAGAGTCAGAGATGATTCGTTCTCTTTGATGCTGCCGACTCCTCAACGCTTTTGAGGACATTTTGCCACATGGACCACAGATCATCGGGTCATGATCGGGTCCGAGGCAGCGGAGGCAGCAGTCGTGTGTGTCGGTAAGAGACATAAGTTTCTTACACCGATCACACTTTTTAAACCCGCTGGCAGCCATCGGGGGAAAAAGGGCCCCTGCGAGGTCAAAAGACAGGGCTGCCAGTGAAAAAAGAAAAATGGCGCGAACGCTAGTCACGAAGGACAAAAACCGAAAAAATAAAGAACGGACTCGATACCGGCGTATCGGGTCCGGGCGGGAAAAGGATCCGGCGTCGAATCGAGAAAAGAATAGTAAATAAAATCAACTTTTTCAGCGGCGATCACAAACAGCGTCTGTAGGGCTCCGTGGAAAAAAGAAGACTGAGCAAGATGGCACCCTTGGGCGGGAAGGGGACCGCGCATGCGCGCTGCAATTCCCAAAGGCTTTCTTTGAAAGCTGGGGAAATTGCTCCGCGAGGGCTCCGTTGGCGCCGAAGTCACCCATATGTGAGGACTGACTTCCTGCTTGGTCCTGGAGAATAAAATATCTCTCTTCGCAGATGACATAATTTTGAGCGTGGGCAGACCTAGGTTTTCTCTCCCCATAGTAATGTGGGAATTAGAGGAATTTGGCGGGCTATGGGGGTTTACCATTAATTGGACTAAATCAGAAATATTAAATTTAACGATACAGGGGGACATTCAGAGAATTTTACAAGAGAAATACTCCTTTAAATGGGCCAGAGAAAGTATTAGATATCTTGGCGTTTGGATAAGTAATAGGAAAGAAACACTATAGGAGCTTAATTATCCGAAGCTCTTTAGGCAGGTAGAGAGTTTGCTGGATGGGTGGGGGCAGGGCTATCTCTCATGGTTAGAACAGATTGCCACAATAAAGATGTTGCTCTTGCCCAGGTTCTTGTTTCTGTTCCAGATGTTACCAATAAAGGATTCGCCTAGTAAGCTAAAACAGCTACAAAGACTTGTGAATCGATTTATCTGGCAAAATCGATGGCCGAGAGTAGCCACGACCATCATGCAAAGAGCTATAGGAGAGGGATGGCTAGGGGTACCTAACTTTCGAAAATATTACAAGGCAGTGCAACTGAAAACGATATATGAGTGGCATCGAGGCACAGCAAAACAATGGGTTCAAATGGAAGACGAGTCCATAAGGGGAGCAAGCCTGATTAAACTAGTGTGGAGGGGGGGTAATATCTCAGAAAATCAATATCAACATCCTCTAATAGCACATAGTTTGCAAATGTAGAAACAAAATAGAAAATTATTAGTACAAGATAAAGGCTACATACAGGGCATGATATTGGAGGCTTGTTTTGATAAGGGACAGGGACCCGGGGTAGTTATTCTGCGCAGATGGGCACAGGCAGGACTAACACATCTCTCTCAAATAGTGAACAAGGAGGGCCCTAGGGAGTTTGAGGGCCTGAGGGATTTATATGGGTTGGAGGGCAGTGACTACTATGCATATCTACAATTGAGCCACTTCGTGAGACAGCAGAAAGTATGGAAGGACCTTTGGGAAAACAGGAGTGGTTCGAGGTGTTGTGTTCGGGGAATTTAGGGAACAAAGGAGTTTTGTCCAGGATTCACAAAGGATTAATGGAGGGCGGAGATAGTAAACTGGGATATATGCTAAAATGGGAGGAAGACTTGGGGGTGAGCTGGACCGATGAGATATGGGATAAAATAATACGGACGGTGGCATGTGTATTGTGGCAAGGTCTGCCATCCAGAGCATGGGGGAGGTGAGCAGCATAAGGAATTCACCTTAATCAAGGGGCCTTTGTTAGGTGTGCAGGGTCAGAAGGCCAGAGCCACGTTTCAAAAGCAGAAAACCCCCAGTTAGAACAGGTTTCAGGAAATGCTTGATAAGAGTAAGAGGGGGAGATGGCAAGCACAAGGACCAAAGCCCTTACTCTAACAAGTGCACTGATTATTCTAAGCTCAGAAGGCAGGGAGATTACAAACACCTGGGAGAGAAAGAGGTGGGGGTTGGATCCCAGTGAGTATAAAACCCTGGTTAGATTATGGAGAGAAGAGGAGCAGCAGAGGAAGCCAGAGGAGCAGCAGAGGAAGCCAGAGGAGCAGCAGATGTAGCAGATGGGGAGAGGAACAGAGTCCAGAGCAGCAAGGACGATGGAATACTGGAGAATGTCATGGCGCAAGGCAAATAGTGCCTAGAAAACTAGAGGAAAATGTCCAGGGCAGTTTTAAAACCGGCAGTGCAAAGCACATGGCTAGGGGTTGCTACGGGCAACCAACCAAAACACGAGCACCGGCTCTAGGAAAACGCCCAGGAGAAGCATTACGTCATAGCTCATCAGAGATGCAGGAACAGCTGCAGGGAGTTGAGCTAACAAGAGACTCAAGAAATGACGCACTTAAAATAAGGTCAGTCTTGAGCAAAGCAGATCCAGATCCAGATAGAGATGCAGTTCCAGGGTCAGATTCAGACGCAGAGTCAGATTCTGAGCAAGCAGGCAGAAATACATACACAGGAGAAAGACACACGGAAAGGACCAGTGGGAAAGGAAAGAACAGAGCTTGTGATAGCCAGGACATATACCTGAGAGCTTCTGACGTGGATTCCATCTGCACCTCAGAGGAGTTTGTACCGGAGGAATTACCCGAGGTTAGTGCTGGAAAGTCAGGCTGCACTGAACTAGAGTCCAGCTGGGGACCGAGAGGGATTCCATTCAACAAACCACGAGGAGCTGGGAGAGGGAAATACCACCAGAGCAGGTACCTGGGGAGCAAAAGCTCTTATCCTAAAGATATTTCTCAGCTAAGAGAAAGACGTCCTGTGAGGGGAAGTGAAAGAGAGAAAAGTTTCAACTTCCCGGTTCCAAAGCGTTCAGGCAGAGCTCAGCCTGGGGAAAGACATATTACCTGTAATAGAGGGGCACTGGATTTTACTCACCATAGTCCTGAGGTGTATGGCCCTCTAAGGGGAGAATCCATAGTGCACGGTAACCAGCCTTTCTGCATTGATAGAGGGGAGAGAAGCTCTGGCCAAGAAGAGAGGAGACTATTAAACACTGATACACATTACAGCCCTGCAAAAGATAATAGCCAAGAAGTACACGAGGACATGGAATGTGACTTCTGTGAAGAGAGCTCAGATATTTGCAAAATGGACTGTACATTGGTGTTTTCTGATAGTGTGACCTCTTTCTGTTAAAGCCTGAGTAAAGCCTGCCTAAGAGAAATCTGTGGAGGAACACAGATTTCACCGTTCAGCATTTTGATACTGAAAAAGCCTGTTTTTCCCTTTTGTTTGATTAACGCTGACAAGAAGCATTTTTGTTGTAATTTGTAGTCCCCATTTGTGTTATGCCAGTATGATGGTTTAATTTCCTTTGTATCCTGTCTGCAAGAATTATCCCGGGAAGGGAAATAAACACCTCTTTATAAGCCTAGCTGCTCGCTCCACAACTACACTCTTTATTTGAAAAGCTAGTGGGACTTCACCTCCCAGGAGGCACTACGTGGTCCCTGCTACCCAAAGAAGAGGGCCACACCGAAACCCGAGGCCTTCCGCCTCCGGGGTAGTAGGTGCGTTGACAAGAAGCAAGAGCAGGTGCTAACTCCTGGAGAAGGACTGAGCTGCCCAAAGCTGAGAGAGCTGTTTTCCCTGAATCAGGTTGGCAACAGGGGTGGAAGCCAGGAACTGGAGAAGCATTCAGACCCTCAGAGAGATTGTCAGCTGAGCAGTCTGATCAAGTGAGGAGTCAGAGCCCATGCAATTGGGAGAACCAGAGCCAGAGGTGGGGGAAGAAGATATATTTATGAATTGTTCTTTATGTCAAGCTCTAGAATTGAAATGTTGAAGAAAAGCCAGCCTTGAAAGAATTGTTCCTCTTGCAAAGGTAATCTTAAGGCATTAGCAGTAAGGAGGTCAATTCCTGTGTGTTTTGGAAAGGGAATTTACTGCCACATAAGCTTGTAAAGGAAGCTGTGTTTCATGCCTGATTATCAGCTGTATTACAACTCTGCAACAGCAAGACAGATAATTGGCTACTTCAAGAGTGTGTGCTTTGCTCCTATATTATATGAAAAGCTTGCTAGCTTTAGAATTGAAGCGTTGAAGAAGAGCCAGTCTTGAAAGAATTGTCCCTCTTGCAAAAGGTAACCTTAAAGCGTAAGCAGTAAGGAGGTAAATTCCTGTGTATTTTGGAAAGGGAATTTACTGCCACATAAGCTTGTAAAGGAAGCTGTGTTCATGCCTGATTATCAGCTGTGTTAGAACTCTGCAACAGCAAGAAAGCTAATTGGCTGCTTTAAGAGTTTGTGCTTTGCTCCTGATTTATATGAAAAGCCTGCTAAGAGTTTGAGGACATTTTGAATGCTTATTTCATATTCACCTGGAAGTGTAGCCCAGAGAATTGAGGCTGAGCGAAGATAAACTGCCATAGGAGAATTAACCTTGTTTTCTTTGTGCTATGATCAACAAAGGACTATAAGAAAAGTGGCACACTGTTCTTGTGAAAAGGCTAAGCTTCTACATTTAAGAGGACTTTGAAAAGCCATTGTTGAGTTCTGTTTGTTTTTGCCACCAGTTTGCTGAACCTTAAGCAAAAGCCTATAATTTATCCTGTTAATGGAACCTTGAACCTGATCTGTTCTCTTGTGTTTAAAATAAACTTTTTCTGTCATAAGCCTTACCCTCGGTTTGCCTCAACTACAATCCTTTTTACTTGAAGCATAAATATAGCTGATAGAGGACGGATACATTAACCACCACGCCCTCAACAACTAGCGACTAGTGGTTTTGGCGTTGTGCTTGTGACAGTATCTATTGCCACACAGGTAAAAGAAAATGCATATAAAGTATTGCTATGCTGGTATTGGACCCCAGTACATAAAAAGAGAGCTGGAAGGGGACATACTGACCATTGCTGGAGGGGATGTCAAGAGAGAGGAGATTAGTTACATATGTGGTGGAAGTGTGAATGGATACAAGCTTACTGGACAGAGATTTTAGAAATTATTTATAACATGACAGGATATCAATTGCAAAGGAAACCAGAGATCAGCTTACTGCATCAACCAGAGGAGGACATTCCAAAAACGGACAGTGGGGTGCTGCATCACTGTATAATAGCAGCCCGATGTGAGATAGCACAGCACTAGGTGGGGGCGGATACACCACAGCCAGCGGGCTTTGTCAGACGGATGGCTGAGATGTGCTTGATGCACAGATTGAAGGAGTTGAGGCGGGGGAAAGGGGGGACAAGGGCATCAATCTGGAAGAGAGTGTGTGAGTGGCTTGAAACATGGAAGGTGGAGAGAGGGGGCAGGGTCCTAGATATAGGCCATCAGGACTACTGAAGGGTGATTAGGCAAAATGGGAGGGGATACAGATATGGGGCTGGTGAGAGCGGGAGAAGGGTGTATGAATGAAGAGCGAGAGGGGGGAGAGATGGGGAGAGGGGGAAGGATGGGGGAGGGGATGTTATTAGGAAGGGTACTAAGGAGGGAATATAACGTAAAGTGAGAATGTATACGCTAGCATATGAAAACATGGAAAATGTACAAAGTTGTGAATGCAGAGAATTATAACTTTCATTGACATGGTTAATAACAATTTAAGATGGGAGAGGGAAATGATATAGTTAAAGGATAACAAAAAAAGCTTGATGGAAATAAAAGGCTGTTTGATTCTAATACAGATACATAACATGCATAATGTTGGCTTTCGAAATTGTTTGTATTACTTCCTGAAATAATTAATAAAAATTTTAAAAAGGAAAAATAAAAACCGATAGCTAAAATCATGGTAGATAGGCTGGCCCTGCTGTTTCTCGAGCTGGTACATGAGTGCCAGGTGGACTTTGTCAGAGGCTGCTACACAGTGTGCAATTTGTGTTGGATTGGGTCCATGAGCAGCAACAGTCATCTCTGCTCATTAGTTTTGGTGCAGAGAAGGCATCTGACCGCGATGAATAGGATTATTTGCTTGCGGTTTTGCCAGACTATGGGTTGAGGGAACCCTTTCTGAGACTGGTGTGGTTCCTGTACCATCAACTGACTGTGGCGGTGGTGCTGGTAAATGGGACTATGTCAGCAGCCTTCAATCTACCACGGAGCATGTGACAGAGCAGTCCACTCTCCCCTCTCCAGTTTGTAATTTCTCTGGATCCCTTATTGAGGTGGTTGAATAGCAAGAAGGAGGTGGCAAGTATCTGTATGGCGAAGAGCGAGTTTAAATTGTCAGCATTTGCGAACAACCTGTTGGTCCACTTGTCGAACTCGCATCAGTCTTCACCCTTTTCACTGGAGAACATAAGAACATAAGATATGCCATACTGGGTCAGACCAAGGTCCATCAAGCCCAGTATCCTGTTTCCAACAGTGGCCAATCTAGGTCACAAGTACCTAGCAGTTTCCCCAAAAGACACAGGTTCCACAATGCTTGTACTGGGTCAAGCATTGATATCCTGGGTCCCTTCTTAATAATGGTTTATGGACCTTTCCTCCAGGAACTTGTCCAAACCTTTTTTAAACCCAGCTACACTAAAAGCCTTTACTACATCCTCCGGTAACAAATTCCAGAGTTTGATTACACGTTGAGTGAAAAAATATTTTCTTGTATTAGTTTTAAATAGTTTACCCTGTAGCTTCATTGCATGTCCCCTAGTCTTTCTATATTCTGATAAGGTAAACAATCGATCTACGTTTACCCGTTCCACTCCGTTCATTAATTTATAGACTTCTATCATATCTCCCCTCAGCCGTCTCTTTTCCAGGTTAAAGAGCCCTAACCTTTTTAGCCTTTCTTCATAGGAGTATCCTTCCATCCCCTTTACCATTTTGGTGGCTCTTCTCTGAACCTTTTCTAAAATCGCTATATCCTTTTTAAGATACAGCGACCAGAATTGCACACAATATACAAGGTGCGGTCTCACCATGGAACGATATAGAGGCATTATAATACCTTTTGTTTTATTTTCCATTCCTTTCCTTATCATACCTAGCATTCTATTTGCTCTCTTGGCCGCCGCTGCACACTGGGCCAAGGGTTTTAACATGGTATCCACAATGACGCCTAAATCTTTTTCCTGGATGGTGGTTCCTAATGTGGAACCTTGCATCGTGTAACCATAGTTTGGGTTGTTCTTCCCTAGGTGCATAACCTTGCACTTGTCCACATTAAATTTCATCTGCCATTTTGATGCCCAGTCTTCTAATTTATCAAGATCCTCTTGCAATTTTCCACAATCCTCTTGGGTTTTAACAACTTTAAATAGTTTTGTCTCATCTGCAAATTTGATAACCTCACTCGTTATTCCACTTTCCAGGTCATTTATGAATATGTCAAAAAGCAGCGGACCCAGCACAGATCCCTGGGGTACACCACTATTCACCTTTCTCCATTGGGAAAATTGGCCATTTAGCCCTACCCTCTGCTTTCTATCTTTTAACCAGTTCCTGATCCACAATAGTACACTGCCTCCTATCCCATGACTCTTTAGTTTTGCCAAAAGTCTCTGATGAGGGACCTTGTCAAAGGCTTTCTGAAAGTCCAGATACACAATATCAACCGACTCACCTTTGTCCACCTGTTTATTCACTCCTTCAAAAAAACATAACAGATTAGTAAGACAAGATCTTCCTTGTCTAAAGCCATGTTGGCTGTCTCCCATTAGGTCATGACTATCTACATGCTGAGTAATTTTATTCTTTATAATGGTTTCTACCATTTTTCCCAGTACTGATGTCAGGCTCACCTGTCTGTAGTTTCCCGGATCACCCTTGGAACCCTTTTTAAAAGGGTTCCAGGAGGAATTTCGGTTGTAGGCAGAATAGCAGGTTTAAAACTAAACATGAACAAGTCAGAGGCACTGGACATTTTGGGCCAGTTTAGTAAGGACTGGGGATCTAGCTTCCCTCTTAGGTGGGTGGGGGCGGCCTTTACATATTTGGGCATTCAATTACCAAAGACACGTGTCGGCTCTATAAACTGAATTATAATGCTCTGTTAGGACATTTGAAAGCTAAGATGAGGGACTGGGGGCCGCTGCCCTTGTCAATGCTGGGGATAGCAATGTTCTGTATGACCCTATTTCCAAAACTATTCAATGTGTGTCAGACCCTCCCGATTTGGCTACTTAAATGGGACCTACAAGTGATCAAACAGGAAGTGCTTTCTCCAGGGTCGTTGCCAGGGTCGTCTGGCAAGGCAAGTCAGCACGGGTGGCTCTAGCGCACTTACACTGGGACTGGACAAAGGGGGGTGGGGGGATTGGTCTGCCAGACCTCCATTTGTATAATATGACTTGTCAGCTGCGCCATCTCCGGGGCTGATTAGGGCTTACCTTTGCATTTACCCCTAGATGGCTTAAAGAGGATTTTGTTGCCCCCTACAGCTTGCTGGCTGTGTTGCATGCAGTCTCTCGGGAGATGCCGCAGTATGCAGATCAAACCGGTGTGGGGGAGTTTGCAGATGCCTATGCACCAAATGGCAGGTCTCCCCGGAAGAGTCTGGCTTTCTTTCTATCCAGGATAATGGTGAGTTTTCACCAAGGATGGATGCTGTCCTTTTTGTGTGTGCGGGACGCGTGATCTGTGTTTGCTCCGACAGGTGGTAGATGAGGCAGGAAATATGTGGTCATTTAAATTCTTGCAGGAGGAATTTGGGGTGGAGTGGTGCCATTACATAACCCTCCATTGCCTCGGAAGAAAGGCCTGGCAATCTACTTCCGGTGACACTGCCAAGAAAACCCAGGAGCTTCTGGGTTGCCAGGAGTCAGGACTGACTTGAAGGCACACATTGCATTGCATTTTTGCGGCGTGAGGTAGAGAGAGGGAGTGGAGAGTCGTTCTCTGTAATGCAAGCGTTGTGCTATACAGGGGATTTTCCCCCAGGGAAAGAAGTGGGGGTCTATAAGAGGTGGGAGCAGGTGGGTATGAAATGGTTCTATCAATTCATTGATGGGGGGGTGGATGCCCTTTGAAGAAATGCAAGAAACCTTTGGGTTGTGCCCAGTGGATTTGTTTCAATATGGGCAGGTTATACATTTCCTCCACAATAAGCTAGGCAGGGAGGGTCTAGGGAGAGACATCTCTGACCTGGAGGTCATCTGGTATGGGAGGCGGAAGTTACAGGGATTGGTCTCTGCCCTGTAAAGGGCAGTGCGGGGTGCCTCCTGATCCAAACATCGGTACATGGTTGAGTGGGAAAAAGATTTGGGAATAAAGTTAGAAGTGAAGCACTGGAAAGCTATCTTTGACCAGGGAGAACTGGTACAAGGTGGTTATATAGTGGTATTATACCCTTCTCAGAGTTAGGGTGGGCAGTCTGCAGCCCCGGAAGTACAGGGCCGATTCCAATGTCACCTCTGTACGTCCGGGGCCAGCAGACTGATCGTGGAACTTATTCCACCTCTGAGGTGGAATACGTTAGCCTAGTCGGCGGGGGATGGCAGGCCCGGGCGGCGGAGGAGGTAGAAGAGATTCTCCACACCTCGACCCAGGCCCTGGGAGGCCAGATCAGGGGTCGAGCTGCAAGGAATGCAAAATCTGTTTGGCGGCTGGCGATCTCAGCTCCTAAATGGAGCCATGGTGCCATGGCAACTATTCAGGAGCCTTGACTGAGGTAGCCGGGCTAGGCCTGTACGTGCAGGCTAACTGGTATCGGGGACCCGGCCTGCACGTACAGGCCTGGACGCAATTCTGATCCTGCAGGGTTAGACGTGCCCTGCAGGATCAGAATCGTTATCTTTATTAGGTATTTGATATACCGCCCTAGCGGCCAATGCCTCAGAGTGGTTTACAATATAATAAAAACAAAATGCACAAGAGAATGAAAGGAAAGCCAGAGTTGTAACAGGATAGCAAAGGATATGAAGAACAGAGAGAACATAAGAACATAAGATATGCCATACTGGGTCAGACCAAGGTCCATCAAGCCCAGTATCCTGTTTCCAACAGTGGCCAATCTAGGTCATACGTACAGAGTAGTTACTCACCTTTAACAGGTGTTCTCCAGGAGCAGCAGGAATCAGTCCTCACATATGGGTGACGTCGGCGCCGACGGAGCCCTCGCGGAGCAATTTCCCCAGCTTTCAAAGAAAGCCTTTGGGAATTGCAGCGCGCATGCGCGGTCCCCTTCCCGCCCAAGGGTGCCATCTTGCTCAGTCTGATGACATAGCTAAAAGACAGCAAAAAAATTAGCAAAAACGAAATGATAGGACTGCAACTCCAAGGGGAGGAGGGAGGGTTGTGAGGACTGATTCCTGCTGCTCCTGGAGAACACCTGTTACAGGTGAGTAATTACTCTTTCTCCAGGACCAAGCAGGAAGTCAGTCCTCACATATGGGACTCCCAAGCTTAAGGCTACCGGAGACCTCAAGCACAAAAATGAGCTCCCTCAAGCTCAGCAGTTTAGAAGGAAGGAATCTTCTCTGAAAACGCCCCCGACCGGTAGCCCAACACCAGGGCCGGAGGGTAGGAGTTGCCTAAACCTCAAAGAGATTATGGAGGACTGCCTGACCGAAAGCACTGTCCCTGCGGGACTCCCTCTCCAGGCAGTAATGGGCCGCAAAAGTCTGGCTTGAAGACCAAGTAGCGGCCCGGCAGATGTCTGCCAACGGAACAGAGCGGAGATGAGCCACTGACGCAACCCCCCAACGGAGAGGCCGGCTACCCCATAAGCCCAGGCGATACAGTCAGTTACCCAGATGGACAAGGTACGTGTGGAGACAGGTAGCCCCAAGTTATTGGAGTCAAAAGAAACGAAGAGCTGAACAGCCCTCCTATGCTCCCGCGTACGGTCAAGGTAGAAGGACAAGGCCCTCCTACAGTCCAGGGTATGCAGGACCATTTCAGCCCGGCTGGAGTGCGGCCTGGGAAAGAAGGTCGGAAGAACCACCTCCTGGTTGAGATGAAAAGGAGAAACCACTTTTGGAAGAAACTTAGGGTGAGTCCGTAAGACCACCCTATTCCTGTAGAACCTAGTGTAAGGAGGATCAGACACTAGGGCCTGCAGTTCACTAACACGCCTAGCAGAGGTAAGGGCTACCAAGAACAAGGTTTTCCAAGAAAGAAAACGAAGAGGGCAGGTAGCCATAGGTTCAGACAGGTAATCCGCTGCAAGACCACATTCAGATCCCATTCAGGGGCTGGTGGACGCAAAGGAGGCTTAAGCAGGAGGCAGCCTTGGAGAAAACGAGCCACCAAAGGGTGGTTGGACAGAGGCCTGCCATCTACCGGTGCGTGATGTGCAGAGAGAGCACTGAGGTGGACTCTGACAGAGTTGGACTTAAGGCCCAGATTGGAGAGGTAAAGCAAATATTGCAAGACCACTGCCACCAAGCAGGAGAAGGGATTCTCAGACTGCTGAGCACACCACACGGAGAAGCGACGCCACTTAAGAGCGTAGGACATCTGGGTGGAGGGCCGCCTGGAGGCCAAGACGACCTCTTCCACCTCCCGAGGCAGCAGGAGGGGAGCAAGGACTACCCTTTCAGCAGCCAGGCCATCAGATGAAGGGACCGGAGGTTGGGGTGTAGGAGAGACCCCTGGTCTTGTGTCAGGAGATCGGGTTGAAACCCCAGAGGAAGAGGAGTGTCCACTGCCAGCTGCATTAGAAACGGGAATCAAGGTTGCCTCGGCCACCGGGGAGCCACTAGGATCAGCGAGGCTTTGTCTCGGAGAACTTTGAAGAGCGTTCGAGACACCAGCGGCATGGGAGGAAAGGCATACAAGAGACCTGTGGACCATGGAATCAGAAAAGCATCTGGCACTACTCTGAGAGGATGCGGTTGTCGAGAGCAGAATCTGGGTAGTTGCCGGTTCAGAGGACTGGCAAACAGATCCAAGGCGGGGAGTCCCCACTTGAGAAAGATCTGCTGAACCACTAATGAATGCAATCTCCACTCGTGTGGTTGGAGGATCCTGCTTAGTTTGTCTGCCAGGTAATTTTCTTGACCTGGGAGATAGACCGCTTTGAGGAGTATGCCGTGGCCGACTGCCCAAGAGCACAGCCGTCGTGCCTCCTGACAGAGAAGGAAGGAGCCTGTGCCTCCTTGTTTGTTCACGTAGAACATTGCTACTTGATTGTCCGTCTGGACCAGTACAGACTGGTGAGAAGTGAGGTGGGAGAAGGCTCTCAGAGCTAGGCGGATGGCTCTGAGCTCCAGGAAGTTTATCTGCTGCGCAGACTCCCAAGGAGTCCAGAGGTCTTGAGTACATGTCCCTTGGCAATGTGCTCCCCATCCCAGGAGAGAAGCATCGGTTGTTAGTACCTGAGAAGGAGGAGGAGATTGAAAATTCACTCCCAGTACTAGGTTTGGCAGATGAAGCCACTACCGCAGAGAAGAGACCAGCAGGTCCGAGACTTGTACTGAGTCCGTCAGGCTCCCCGTGGCCTGATGCCATTGAGTGCGAAGGCACCACTGGGCAGGTCGCATGTTCAGGCGGGCATTGGGGGTCACATGGACCGTGGAAGCCATATGGCCGAGCAGTCTCAGAAATTGCCTGGCAGAGACCAGGGAATTGCTGCGAAAGTGGCTGGTGAGATTCATGAGCCTGTGGGCTCTGTCCAGAGGCAGGAAGGCCCGCGCCTGAAGTGTGCTTAACCTTGCGCCGATGAATTCGAGATCTTGAGAGGGGAGCAAAGTGGACTTTGTGAAGTTTATGACAAAGTCCAAGTGCTGGAGCAGAGACACAGTGCGATGAGTGGCTTGAGTGGCCTCTTGGGAAGACTGGGCCCAGATGAGCCAGTCGTCCAGGTATGGAAACACAAAAAGGCCTTGAAGTCTGAGATAGGCCGCCACCACTGCCAGGCATTTGGTGAAAACCCGGGGGGCGGAGGATAGGCCAAAGGGCAGGACCCTGTACTGGTAATGATTTCCTCCCACAACAAATCTGAGATATTGTCTGTGGTCTGGATGAATGAGGATGTGAGTATAGGCATCCTTTAGATCTAAGGAGCATAGCCAGTCTCCCTGCTGGAGGTAGGGCAGCAGGATTCCAAGGGAAAGCATCTTGAACTTTTCCCTTGCCAGGAACTTGTTGAGGTTTCGCAAGTCCAGGATGGGTCTGAGGCCTCCTGTTCTTTTTGGTATCAGAAAGTACCTGGAATAAAAGCCGTGACCTCTCAGGTGGTGGGGCACCGGTTCCACAGCCTGTTCCTAAAGAAGACTTGCCAACTCCTGAAGGAGTAAGTCCCTGTGCAGAGGGAGTCTTGGAGGCTCCCCTGGAAAGTAGGAGGGAGGTACCTGGTGAAAGTGTAGAAGATAGCCTTTCTGAACTATATGAAGTACCCAGGTATCTGATGTGATGGCTGACCACCTGTGGGCAAAGTGGACCAGCCGGCCTCCTGTGCTGAGAGAAACCAGCTGAGGGGAAGAGGCTATGCTGATGGAGTCAAAAACCCCCACCCTGCTGAGGAGGGGCCGGCGTAGTAGGCTTGGAGGCCTGCTGCCTACGGGACCCTTTACCCCGTCCCTTGGCCTGCTGACCCTTTTGGGGAGCTGCTGAGGCCTGATACTGAGGGTAGTGTTTATAGGCAGCCGCCTTCCTCGGGTAAAAGGGCTTTTTCCCCGAGCCCTTCTTCTTCTGAGAAGTGGCAGAGGTTTTTCTGGACAGCCTAGTTCTGGTCAGAGTCTCGGTCTCGATTTGTGCAGCCTTTTCAGCCATGGGTTTGCCAAAGAGGTTTTCACCTCTGCAGGGGACATCGACCAACTTGTCCTGGACCCATGGCTCGAGGTCGGATGACTGAAGCCAAGCCTGTCGGTGGGCACCGATGCCGGCTCCGGCTACTCGAGCCGATGCTTCGAAGCCATCGTAGGCTGCTCGAGAGATAAACTTCGAGCACTCTCGAATCCCAGTGGACAAGGCTTGGAACCTCTGCAAAGGTTCCTCGGAGAGACCAGGTCGAGAACCCGGCAATTTCCTTTGCCAGATCTCGGAGATACATGCCCAGATAGAGCTGGTAGGTCTGGACTCGACAAGCAAGCATAGAGCCCTGGAAACACTTTCTACCGAGGGCATCCAGGCTCTGGGCCTCCCTGCTGGGAGGCACCGAGGAGTGCATTTTTTGACTCTTGAGTCTATGCATGGCCGATTCCACCACCATGGAATGGTGCGGTAGTTGTGCCTTTTGGAAGCCGGGGCTCTTGCGGACTCGATAAATGGAATCGACCCGCTTGCTTAACACCGGTGCCGACGCCGATGCCGGGTTCTCCCACATGCGGAAGAGAAGTCGTTCCAGCATCGGAGGAACCGGTACAGTAAAGGCCTCCTTCGGGGGAGAATCATACTGGAGGGCATCGAGCTCCTCGGCTCGAGGCTCCTCCTCGGGATCCGCGGGGAATGCCATTCCCGGGTAGGAGACCCCCGCTCAGAGGAACTCCGACGATGCTCAGGACCGGAGTCCCGGGACGTCGAAGCCTCTGACGAGGTCCGGGCCTGGCCGGACGCGGAGTCAGAGAAGATTCGTTCTCGTTGATGCTGCCGACTCCTCAACGCTTTTGAGGACATCTTGCCACACGGACCACAGATCATCGGGTCATGATCGGGTCCGAGGCAGCGGAGGCAGCAGTCGTGTGTGTCGGTAAGAGACATGAGTTTCTTACAGCGATCACACTTCTTAAACCAGCTGGCAGCCATCGAGGGAAAAAGGGCCCCTGCGAGGTCAAAAGACAGGGCTGCCAGTGAAAAGGAAAAGAATGGCGCGAACGCTTGTCACGAAGGACAAAAAACCGAAGAATAAAGAAACGGACCCGTTACCGGTGTAGCGGGTCCGGGCGGGAAAAAGAATCCGGCGTCGAACCGAAAAAGAATAAAAAATAAGAGAGAAAATCAACTTTTTCAGCGGTGATCACAAACAGCGTCTGCAGGGCTCCGCGGAAAAAAGAAGTCTGAGCAAGATGGCACCCTTGGGCGGGAAGGGGATCGCGCATGCGCGCTGCAATTCCCAAAGGCTTTCTTTGAAAGCTGGGGAAATTGCTCCCATATGTGAGGACTGACTTCCTGCTTGGTCCTGGAGAACTAGCAGTTTCCCCAAAAGACACAGGGTTCCACAATGCTTGTATTGGGTCAAGCATTGATATCCTGGGTCCCTTTTTAATAATGGTTTATGGACTTTTCCTCCTTTTTTAAACCCAGCTACACTAACAGCCTTTACTACATCCTCCGGTAACAAATTCCAGAGTTCAATAACACGTTGAGTGAAAAAATATTTTCTGTTATTAGGCTTAAATAGTTTACCCTGTACCTTCATTGCATGCCCCCTAGGATTTCTATATTCTAATAACGTAAACAATCAATCTACGTTTACCCGTTCCACTCCGTTCATTCATTTATAGACTTCTATCATATCTCCCCTCAGCCGTCTCTTTTCCAGGTTAAAGAGCCCTAACCTTTTTAGCCTTTCTTCATAGGAGTATCCTTCCATCCCCTTTACCATTTTGGTGGCTCTTCTCTGAACCTTTTCTAATAACGCTATATCCTTTTTAAGATACAGCGACCAGAATTGCACACAATATTCAAGGTGCGGTCGCACCATGGAACGATACAGAGGCATTTTAATATCCTTTGTTTTATTTTCCATTCCTTTCCTTATTTATTTAACTGTATTTCTATCCTGCTTTTTCTTACAATCAAGGCGGTTTCACAGCAAACAATCAAAAGGGGTGATAGTGTTTTTCATGCAGTGAAGGATATATCGTGACTTGTGTGTATGTTGTGTTGTGTGTTTGATTATGTCGAGCTATGTACATTGTGAGCTATGATACATCGTGTTTTATAGTACATTCTTTTATACATTTAGTGTTAAGAAACATCATGTGCCGTTATACATTCTCTTTTCAGTGGGTCGGAGGGAGGTATGTTGGTTGTTCCTGGTAGTTAGATCATGTGACGTGTCCATAGTGTTCTATGAACAGCGTTGTCTTCAGCTGTTTGCGAACGTCTTTGAGGTCCGTCATTGATCTCAGATCGTCTGGGAGGTTGTTCCAGATTGTAGGTGCAGCCAGGGAGAGTGCTCTTTCAGTGGTGTCCTTGCGTGTGTTTCTGAAGTCTCTTGGGGTGCTGACTCGGTTGGAGGTTCCTTTTCTTCTTGGGCATGTGCTGGTGTCTGGTTGTATGAGGGTGTGCAGGCTGTTAGCTGAAGTGTGTTGTTTGATCTTAAATATGTTTATGATTGTTTTGTATTTGATGCGTGAACTGATTGGGACCAGTGTAAGTCTTTCAGAATAGGTGTGATGTGTTCATGTCTTGTTGATCCAGATATTATGCGGGCTGCGGTGTTTTGTATTAGTTGTAGTGGTTTGAGTGTTTGTTTTGCTAGTCCAAGGTAGATTGGGTTGCAGAAGTCCAGTAAGGGGGTTATTAGTGCTTGGCATATGGTACGGAAGTGCTCAGTGGCGAGAAGGGGTTTCCCTTATGATACCTAGCATTCTATTTGTTCTCTGGGCTGCCGCTGCACACTGGGCGGAGGGTTTTAACATGTTATCCACAATGATGCCTAAATCTTTTTCCTGGGTGGTGGTTCCTAATGTGGAACCTTGCATCGTGTAACCATAGTTTGGGTTGTTCTTCCCTAGGTGCATAACTTTGCACTTGTTCACATTAAATTTCATCTGCCATTTGGATGCCCAGTCTTCCAATTTATCAAGATCCTCTTGCAATTATACACAATCCTCTTGGGTTTTTAACAACTTTAAATAGTTTTGTGTCATCTGCAAATTTGGTAACCTCACTCATTATTCCCTTTTCTGAGTCATTTATGAATATGTCAAAAAGCAGCGGACCCAGCACAGATCCCTGGGGTACACCACTATTCACCTTTCTCCATTGGAAAATTGGACATTTAGCCCTACCCTCTGCTTTCTATCTTTTAACCAATTCCTGATCCACAACAGTACACTGCCTCCTAACCCATGACTCTTTAGTTTTGCCAAAAGTCTAAAAGGCTAAAAGAAAGAGCACCTTTAGCATCTTTTCCTGTCTTCCACCTATGTTTAGCTCTCTTTGCCTCTGGGAAGAGAAATGCCCCTCTTGCAAGCTCTGCTGGAAAGGTGAATTTTGCTTGTGAGTAAATTTCCTAGCTTTCTGTGAGTCCTGTCTGTTTCTCTATATTTATTTATTTATTTGTCATTGTTAGTGTGCTCCCTTATCTCATTGTCCCCTTTTTTGCACTTTTTTGCTCAGCTTTTCTCAGCTGAATAACTTATACCTCACCCACCCCGTGGCTCTCAGTCTTTCATAGCTGTCATCCGCTCATTACCTTACTTATTCATAGGTGCACCTAATTCCCTGTGGGATTTCTCTCACCTTTCTATTTCTTCTGGTCTCTGTTCTCTCCATCCCTCTTCTATGGCTCCTCATCACATTGTCTTCCTTTTCTTCATGCTCCCTGTCTCCCCTCCTACCATCACCTTCACTTCTCCCCTCCTTATCTCCCCTTTACCATTCTCACTTCCCCCTCCGTTATGTCTTCTACCCTGTCATCAGTTCTTGAGCTTCACCACTTTCTCCCTGGTTCGCCTCTTATTTCTCCCATTGCTCTTTCAGTGTTTGTTCTGGTGGCTCCTCCTCTGCTGCTATCCCGTTCTCAGCAGGAGTACCCCAAGGATCTGTCTTGGATCCACTCCTTTTCTCTCTCTATACCCAGTCTCTTGGTGCGCTCATCTCTTCCCATGGCTTTCAGTACCATCTTTATGCTGATGACTCCCAGATCCATCTCTCTACATCTGAAAATCTCTCCGGTAATCCAGACCCGGATCTCTACCTGCCTTTCTGATATTGCTGCTTGGATGTTTCACCGTCGCTTGAAATTGAACATGGCCAAAACTGAGCTTCTTATTTTTACCCCTAAAAGCTCCTCTCCTCTTCCTCCTTTCTCAGTCTCTGTGAATAACATAGAAATATGACGACAGAAAAAGACCACATGGCCTATCTAGTCTGTCCTTCCATATCAACACCTACAACACTCTCCTTTTTAACTTTAGAGATCCTCTGTGTTCGTCCCATGCTTTTTTGAATTCAGTTACTGTCCTCATCTCTACCACCTCCACTGGGAGACTATTCCACGGATCCACTACTCTTTCCGTAAAGAAATATTTCCGCATACCACTCCTGAATCTATCTCCCTTCACCCTCATCCCATGTCCCCTCGTAGCAGAACTTGCTTTCAATTGAAAGAGGCTCTCTCCCTGAACATTTATGCCACAGAGGTATTTAAATACCTCAGTCATATCACCTCTACCCCGCCTTTCCTCTAAGGTGTACATATTAAGATCCTTAAGTCTGTCCTCATATGCTTTCTAATGAAGACCACTAATCATTTTAGTAGCCACCCTCTGCACCGACTCCATCCTGTTCACATCCTTTTGAAGGTGCGGTATCCAGAATTGCACACTATACTCCAAATGAGTTTGCACCAAAGACTTATACAGAGGCATTATCACCTCCTTTTTTCTGCTAGCCATTCCTCTCTGTATGCACCCAAGCATCCTTCCAGCTTTTGCCGTCGCCTTTTCTACCTGTTTAGCTACTTTAAGATCATCAGACACACCCACGCCTAGGTTCCGCTCTTCTTTAATGGACAAAAGTACTTCACCCCCTATACTATATTGCTCCCTTGGATTGCTGCAGCCCAAATGCATGACCTTACATTTTTTAACATTAAATCCCAGCTGCCAAATTCCAGACCCTTCTTCAAGCTTAGCTAGATCCCTCCTCATGTTATCTATACCTTCCTGGGTTTCTACTCTATTGCAGATTTTGGTATCATCCGCAAAGAGACAAACCTTACCCGACAGCCCTTCCGCTATATCACTAACAAAGATGTTAAAAAGAATCAGACCAAGGACAAATCCTTGGGGCACACCACTGGTAACATCCTTCTCCTCAGAGTGCGCTCCATTTACCTATACTCTTTGACACCTCCCACCCAACCAATTTCTAACCCAAGCAGTAACTTTAGGGTCCATCCCTAGGGTGCTCAGTTTGTTTATAAGTCGCCTGTAAGGAACAGTGTCAAAGGCTTTGCTGAAATCTAAATACACCACATCTAGGGCTCTCCCTCGGTCCAACTCCCTGGTCATCCAGTCAAAGAAATCAATCAGATTTATCTGACAAAACATGCCTCTGGTGAATCCATGCTGCCTCGGATCCTGTAATCCGCTGGACTCCAGAAACCTCACTATTTTCTCTTTCAGCAACGTTTCCAATAATTTACTCACCACCAAAGTTAAATTAACCGGCCTGTAGTTTTCAACCACATCCTTACTTCTGCTTTTGTGTAAAGGCACCACATGAGGCTCCCTCCAGTCCTCTCTACTCCTCCCTGTTTCCTCGGCTCGCAACCTTGGGGTTGTCTGGCTCCTCTCTCTCCTTCTCCACACACATCCATCTGATAGCTAAGATTTGTCCTGAACCCATTGCTCGAGGTTGGACGACTGTAGCCAAGCTTGGCACCATGCACAAATGCCCACCGCTGCTACTCAAGCCACTGACCGTTGTAGGCTGCTCGAGACATGAATTTGGAGCACTGCCTTGGCCAGGTTCTTGAACCGCTGCAAGGGTTCCTCGGAGAGACCGGCTGAGCACCCAGAGAGTTCCTTCACCAGGTCTCTCAGGTACATGCCCATGTACAGCTGGTAGGCCTAGATGCGGCCGATGAGCATTGAGCCCTGGTAGCACTTTCTGCCAAGGGCATACAGGGTGTGGGCCTCCCTGCCGGGGGGCACTGAGGAATACATCTTCTGGCTTTTCAGCCGACGCATGGCTGATTCCACCACTATGGAGTTATGCGGCAGCTGCTATTTTTAGAAGCCCAGACTCCAGTGGACTCGATACATTGAGTCAAGCAGTTTGCTCACCACCGGTACCGAAGCTGGTGTCTCCCACATTCGGAGCATCAGCCATTCCAGGATGGGAGGGATGGGCACCGTGAGCGATTCCTGCAGAGGTGCCTCGTACTGGAAGATTTCCAATTTATCCGCCCGAGGGTCCTCCTCCAACTCCGTGGAGAATGCCAGGGCCTTCAACATATCCTTGACTATGTCAAGGAAGCCCATATCCTCCAGCAGGGACCGTCATCGAGGCTCCGAGATGGGAGAGTCAGATGAGACGCTGCGATGGCGACAGGTATCAGGGGACTCCTCGTCCTCTGTCTCCCATTCGGAGTAGTCCATCAAGAACTCATAGGAGGGCTGCTTGCTGGGGATGACCACGGTCCCTTTGAGCAGGACTCGCATCGCAACTTCGGCCGAGAATCGGCTCAAGGCCGAAGGACCTCGAGGATCAGCTCAACCTCTGGGGACGACTTGGACGTTGAAAGCCCGGTAGTTGTGGTGGATGAACTGGTCATGCCAGACAACAGCCCCCGCTGCTGGTCCATGAAGGCAGACAAGCTGCGCTCCAGGGCCGCCATTCTGGACTCCAGACCCGAAGGCTCCGCAGCCTTTGGCGTGGTCATCAAGGAACTTGGGCCCAACGCCGGCTCCCACAAAGGGGAATCCTCGACGAGGATGGTGTCTGAGGACCGAGGCCGGTCCACGGTCGGATTCTTTCAGGGGACCTTTGCGGGCAGCTCCTTCTCCGAAGCCTCAGACGAGCGTCTCGGACTGTGGGACCAGGCTTGGGAAGCACCCGGCCAGTCGTAACTGTCCAAGAACGCCTCCTTCAAGAGTTTCTTCTTCTTCCTGGGTTCCCTCAAAGGAGACCACTTTTCTGAGGATTCACGATGGGGCTCGCGTCCGGGAGGTTCCACCCAAGACATTGAGGCCTCAGATGAGGCCCTGGCCTTCAGAGACACTGAGGACTCAGGGGAAAACTTATCATGCTGCTGCTGGCGGCTCTTGAGGGCCTTACTGGACATTCTCTTGTAGAGACCGCAAGCTGCCGGGTCATGGTCTGGCCCGAGGCAGCAGAGAGAGCAGTCGTGTGTGTTGGTCAAAGACATAATTTTAGAGCACCGATCATACTTCTTAAAGCCACTGGTAGCCATGGGGGAAAAAATTACCCTGCGAGGTCAAAGATTCTCCGGGCTGCCAATTGGAAAAAAGGTGTGAAGGTGTCAAAAAAAGAAAGGACAAAAACTACAAAAATAGACCCGAACTCGACACCGAGGCAACGAGGTCGGGTGGTGGCATTTGTACCGGTGCGATACAGGAGATGAGTATGAAACTCGGAGAAGAAAATCAACTTTTTTCGGGGACAAGCCAGACAGACGTCGTTACAGCACTTCCCTCCCACTGATTCACTTTTCCCGTCCAATTTCCCCTGCCTCTCTTTGGATCAACAGGTTGATCTCTGGACCTCTACTTTGACTTCCACCCTTGATTCCATCACCCCTCTTCTGCCCACTCCCACCCACTCTCTTCCTCACCATCCCTGCTTCCACCCAGGACTCTATTTACAGCGTTCCCATCTCTGCCGCGCAGTGCGGCTCTGGCGCAAACACCCTTCCGATGATTCTCTCTCTACCTTTCGCCACATCCGTAAATTGTGCCTTGCCCTGTTGAGGCTTTCCTAACCAGGGCTCTACAGATCAACAAACAGTAAGGATTTGAGGGGGAACTTTTGCTGAACTCTAGTAACCTCCTCAGGTTTAGAAACTGCTAACACCTAATCAGGAGTTAGTGGGCTTGATTTCCTGAGTGCAGCTGAGGCCTGCATAAAAGGCTCCAGTGCCTTGCCCTGTTGAGGCTTTCCTAACCAGGGCTCTACAGATCAACAAACAGTAAGGATTTGAGGGTTTGTTTGTTTGTTTTTATTATATTACATTGCTAGCTCTCTGACTGGGAGCACTTAAAAGGGTTTTTTGTATATTTTTTAAAGCAAGGTTACTTTCTTTTTGGTGCTTTAGGGGAACTTTGCTGAACTCTAGTAAACACCTCAGGTTTAGAAACTGCTAACACCTAATCAGGTGTTAGTTCCCTCCCTACCCACCCCGACTCCCACCCACCCCTAGTGAGCAGTCTTGCTTTATAGGGCACCTCCCCCTTTAACAAATCACAGAGAGTTGGACCAGCACATTTTGAATATAATTAAAGAGATTTAACTGCTTTTTCTCTGAAAGGACAGCTGCGAAACCAGCTGGTACTTGGTAGATCTCTCTCTTTTGCTTTAACAGATACCTAAGCTCCACGAACAGAACAATGGCTGGGAAAAATCGTATTGCTAAAGCTGTTGCCCCCGTTACAGCTTCTGCCTCGGTCCAGACAGAAGTCCTAATGCCAGTTGAAGGACCAGTTCCATGTGCAGGGTGCCTGCATGCTGAAGCTCTGAGGAAACAAGTGGAGGAACTCAGAGAGGAGGTGGCGAGGCTGAGGAGCATTCAAGACAGTGAAAAGTACATTGATGTGATGCTTCTTGCAGCAACCAAGCTCTCCAGCACAAGAGAAGATAGGTGCCAACAGAATGTCGATGGTTGGACACAAGTCACCAGGGCCTGCAAAATCACCAATCCAACTTCTCCAGCCCTTGAACTGAAGAACCATTATGCAGCCCTGGAAGTGGAGGAGGTGAAAACATCCCTGGAAAGGGAAGAACCAGAGTTCAAGTACCCCAAAGATGCAGAATCAGTGACCAGAAGGAAACGAAGGGTAGTGGTGGTTGGAGACTCTCTTCTGAGGGGTACTGAGGCATCCATCTGCCGACCAGACTTGATGTCCAGAGAGGTATGCTGTCTGCCTGGTGCCAAAATCCAAGATGTTACGGAGAGTTTGCCGAGACTCATCAAGCCCACTGACTATTACCCAATGTTGCTAATCCATGTTGGAACAAATGATACTGCTAGGTATACCTCGGAACGTATCAAAAGTGACTTCATGGCTCTGGGACAGAGAATGAAGCAGTTAGGTGCACAGGTGGTGTTCTCTTCAATCCTCCCTGTTGAGGGTAAAGGCCAAGGCAGAGAGGCTCGCATCCTGGAGATGAATGCATGGCTGCGTGGATGGTGTCATCGAGAGCGTTTTGGTTTCCTAGACCATGGGATGCTGTTCCAAGGGTTGCAGAGCAGAGATGGCATCCATCTGTCCAAGAAAGGTCAACGCATCTTCGGTAGTAGACTGGCTAATCTACTGAAGAGGGCTTTAAACTAGATTCGTTGGGGATAGGTGAAGAAAGCCCCCAGGTAACTGAAAGCCCCCAGGTAGGTGATACCCATTTCCATAAAGGTATTTTATGTAACAGGGGTAACATATGGAAAGCAGTGTGTATAAATGCCCGTAGCATGGGAAATAAGATCCCTGATGTTGAAGCTTTGGTGGGAGTGGCTGACTTGGATTTAGTGGCAGTTACAGAAGCTTGGTTCACAGAAAACCATGACTGGGATGTAACTATACCTGGCTATACTTTATTCAGAAAGGACACGGTAGGAAGAAGGGGAGGAGGAGTGGCACTATATGTAAAAACTACTATTAAAGCTTTGGAATTACAGAGCTTAAAAGGGAGAGAGGAGGCATTGTGGGTTAAACTAGAAAGAGGGAAAGAGAAATCTATTTGCATTGGTGTGATATACAGATCTCCCTCACAAGAGGAAGAGGTGGACATAGAGTTAATTGAAGACATACGCAGCATTGCTAGGAAAGGGGAAGTGCTACTGATAGGAGATTTCAATATGCCAGATGTTGATTGGCACATTCCTGCTGCAGTATCATCTAGAAGTAAGGAGATCCTGGATTCTCTACAGGGAGAACTATTCAGGCAATTGGTAACAGACCCCACACGTGAAGGGACCATACTGGACTTGGTGCTTACCAATGGTGAAAGTGTTTCTGATGTTGTAGTGGGAGATCATTTTGCATCCAGTGATCACCAGATGGTGTGGTTCAGTATTAGGACTAGGGCTGTTAGAATTCATTCCATTTAGGAATCCATTCCATTTAGGAAGACTAACTTTGCGAAGATGGGCCAATACCTCAGGGAGTCGTTAGTGGGATGGGAACAGCTGGGGGATGTAGAAAAACAGTGGGCAAAACTGAAAGGGGATATTTTAAGGGCAACCAACCTTTTTGTTAAAATGGTAAATAAAGGCAAAAGGAAAAGGAGACCGCTATGGTTTTCTAAGGAAGTAGCTGAAAAAGTAAGAAAAAGAGGGAAGCCTTCATGAAATACAAGAGATCAGAGAGAGGAAGACAGGCATCTGTATTTGGAAAAACTTAGAGAAGCTAGCAAAGTAGTCAAGAAGGCAAAGATTCAAAAGGAGGAGGAAATAGCCAATGCAATAAAATGGGGGATAAGACATTTTTCAGATATATTAGTGAAAAGAGGAAGAGCAAAAGTGGTATTGTCAGACTCAAGGGTGTAGGGGGGGGGGGGAATATGTAGAAGCTGATAAGGATAAAGCGGAATTGCTTAACAAATATTTTTGTTCTGTGTTCACAGATGAAGAACCAGGAGCAGGACCTCAGAAAACACCCACAAATAGGAAAAGAAGCGAGGGACATCTTGAACAATTTTCAGAAGACTGTGTTAGTGAGAAACTAGCTCAACTTAAAGTAGACAAAGCGATGGGACCAGATGGGATACACCCTAGAATACTGAGGGAACTTGGGGACGTTCTAGCAACTCCACTGACTGACCTTTTCAATGCCTCGCTGGAGTCGGGAGTGGTGCCAAAGGACTGGAGAGAGGCTCATGTGGTGCCTTTACACAAAAGCGGAAGTAAGGATGTGGTTGAAAACTACAGGCCGGTTAGTTTAACTTCGGTGGTGAGTAAATTATTGGAAACGCTGCTGAAAGAGAAAATAGTGAGGTTTCTGGAGTCCAGCGGATTACAGGATCCGAGGCAGCATGGATTCACCAGAGGCAGCTCTTGTCAGACAAATCTGATTGATTTCTTTGACTGGGTGACCAGGGAGATGGACCGAGGGAGAGATCTAGATGTGGTGTATTTAGATTTCAGTAAAGCCTTTGACACTGTTCCTCACAGACGACTTATAAACAAACTGAGCACCCTAGGGATGGACCCTAAAGTTACTGCTTGGGTTAGAAATTGGTTGGGTGGGAGGCGACAAAGAGTACAAGTAAATGGAGCTCACTCTGAGGAGAAGGATGTTACCAGTGGTGTGCCCCAGGGATCTGTCCTTGGTCCGATTCTTTTTAACATCTTTGTTAGTGATATAGCGGAAGGGCTGTCGGGTAAGGTTTGCCTCTTTGCGGATGATACCAAAATCTGCAATAGAGTAGACACCCAGGAAGGTGTAGATAACATGAGAAGGGATCTAGCTAAGCTTGAAGAATGGTATAGAATTTGGCAGCTGGGATTTAATGTTAAAAAATGTAATGTCATGCATTTGGGCTGCAGCAATCCAAGGGAGCAATACAGTATAGGAGGTGAAGTACTTTTGTCCACTAAAGAAGAGCGGGACCTAGGCGTGGTTGTGTCTGATGATCTTAAAGTAGCTAAACAGGTAGAAAAGGCAACGGCAAAAGCTAGAAGGATGCTTGGGTGGATACGGAGAGGAATGGCTAGCAGAAAAAAGAAGGTGATAATGCCTCTTGTGACATAGTGGGTCCTTCCAGCCCGTTAGATGAGGCTAAAAAGCCAGGAACAGGAGTAGGGCTGAGTTGTAAGCAAAAGCACATGGCTCCTGGTTACCTTAGAAACCAAGCACAGAGGCAAGAGAAACGCCCGTGCTACCATTCAGGGAATGAGTCACGAGCTAATGCAGGACACCTGCTAGGGGGTGGAGTTGAGCACTGCCCTAGAATTCACCCTGATAAAGAGAGTTCAGTTGAGCTTATGGAGTTAGGAGGAGGAGGAGAAGAGGAGTTAGGAGAAGGAGAAGAGGAGTTAGAAGAAGGAGAAGTGGATGAGGCATGTGTGCTGGATAAGGAAGCTAATGAGAGCTACGGTGAAGACAGCAGTGCCAGGAAAAAGCCAGAGTCTCGGTGGAAGCGTGAGACAGAGTCTTTCCTCAGGAAAAGAAAAGAAACCCCAAGGGAAGGATATAATAAGGGCAGAGTGGATTACCTGCAGTATCCAGGGGAACACAGAAGTGAAAGGAAGCCAGGAAGGCAAGTGAAATCTTCTTTGCAAGGCTTAGGTTGGGAACTTACAGCCAGTCCAAAACCACAAAGAAAACCTCCACCAGCTAGGCAAAAAGGTAAGCCAAAAGGCTGGTATAAAAATACTTACAGTGACTTTATTTACCCAGAGGGTTGGAGCTGGGAAGAGAATACCTGTGCTGATAATGTTTGTAAAAGCCAGTATTTAACTCAGGTAAATCAGGTGAAACCTGAAGCAGTTAGAAAGGGCGTGGCATCAGAAGTGCCGTTACAAACATTTCCTTCTAGCCTGGAAGTGTTAATGGACTTTGAACCTGAATGTGTGAATATTGATGAAGATATCATGGACTGTACGATATCGCTTGCTAATGAAATAATCTCATTACGCTGAAGGCATGTTTTGAAAGAGAAAGTACAGCACTACTAGCATTGAGAAGCAGAGAGCTGTGAACAAACAGCATTGTTACGTTGGAATGCTAGATATCAACCTGTTTATTGCTGAAGTAAGCCTTTTCTGTTAAAGAACCTTTGTTTTGTCCTTATGCCAGTAAATACCTGGTTGGTGTTACTTTGTTCATGGTGAAATCCACCCCGGGAGGGGAAATAAAATCCTTTGGTTGCTTAATCCACTTTTCCACAACTGCTCCTCATTGATTCGGTGAAGGGACTACATTTCCCAAAAAGCCTAGCTTCAGGATCTGTAAAGTAGCTGCTTCAGTGGGGAAGACCCACTCACTTAAACTCTACTCACTTATATACGGGGGTTTAAGGAGAGCTGGTGACACTCTGTATAAGTCTTTGGTGCGACCTCATTTGGAGTATAGTGTGCAATTCTGGAGACCGCAGCTTCAAAAGGATGTGAACAGGATGGAGTCGGTGCAGAGGGTGACTACTAAAATGATTAGTGGGCTTCATTATAAAGCATATGAGGACAGACTGAAGGATCTTAATATGTACACCTTCGAGGAAAGGCGGGATAGAGGTGATATGATTGAGATGTTTAAATACCTCCGTGGCATAAATGTTCAGGGAGAGAGCCTCTTTCAATTGAAAGCAAGTTCTGCTACGAGGGGACATGGGATGAGGGTGAAGGGAGATAGATTCAGGAGTGATATGCGGAAATATTTCTTTACGGAAAGAGTAGTGGATCCGTGGAATTGTCTCCCAGTGGAGGTGGTAGAGATGAGGACAGTAACTGAATTCAAAAAAGCATGGGACCAACACAGAGGATCTCTAAAGGTAAAAAGTGGACTGTTGTAGTTGTTATGGAAGGACAGACTAGATAGGCCATGTGGTCTTTTTCTGTCATCATGTTTCTATGTTTCTATGTAAATTGTACCACTCTATGATAACCTCTGCTAAGCAATCTTACTACTCCAACCTTAACACATCCTCCTCAAACTCCTCTCATCAGCTTTATCGAGTCTTGAACTCTCTCTCTTCAGCTTCTACTTTGCCTCCCTCATCCCCCCTCCCTCTGCGCCTAGCCCCATGACCCTTGCTACTTTTTTCTCAACCAAGATCCTGACTCTCCGTTCCACTTTTGAGTCCTGTCTGCTACCTCTCTCCCCCTTCCCTGCTTCTCCTACCTCAGCTACCGACTGCTCCCCGGTTCCTACTCGTATATGTCCCCATGCCTGGTGCAAATTCTGTCCTGTCCACGTCTGTTGAGATCTCCACAGCTATTTCACTTTCCCATAAGACTACCTGTCCGCTTGATCCACTACCCTCAACCTGGCTCCTCAATCCCTCTCTCACACTTCTTCCCTTTGCCCTCACCATTATTAATTCCAGCCTCACGTCTGGGCATTTCCCCTCTGCTTGGAAGCATGCACTAGTTCGCCCACTTCTTAAAAAGTCTACTCTTGACCCAGCTGTCCCTTCGAATTGGCGCCCTGTTTCCAACCTTCCCTTTCTTTCCAAAATCCTTGAAAAACTTGTCTTTCACCAATTTACCGCATATCTTGACTCTACTATTTCCCTGCACCCCCGACAGTCAGGTTTTAGGGCCGGCCACAGTACAGAAACTATCCTTGTGGCACTCCTCAACGGATTACATCGGTCTCACGATAGGGGTGATTTCTCAATTGCTGTTTCATTGGATCTCTCTGCAGCTTTCGATGTCATTGACCACCGTACCCTTCTCACACAGTTGTTGGATCTTGGTATCCAGGGCACAGTCTATAAATGGTTTCAATCTTATCTTTCCTCCCGAACGTTTACGGTACGTTCGGGTCCTTCTTCTTCTACCTCTCTCCCTCTTCACTGCGGTGTACCACAGGGTTCTATCCTTGCACCACTTCTTTTCAATGTTTTTCTTGCTCCGCTTGCCCTCCTTATACAACAAACTGGTCTTTCCACTTACTTTTTTGCCAATGACATCCTCCTGGTCCATCATACATCCCCTTCAGCTCCAGATCTCTCTTGCCTGAACGACTGTCTTAGTTATTGTGGAACCAGTTGGCAACAGAAGCATCTTGTTGTCAATCCCTCCAAATCAGCAGCTATTTGGTTCACTTTTGGTGCCCCTTTTCCCACCTTGGCACCGCTTATGTCTGATTCTCCTATTCCCTTGGTGTCCACTCTCCGCTATCTTGGTGTCACCCTGGATCCCTCACTGTCCTTCCACCAGCACATTTCCGGAGTGGTGCGTAGCTCTCTTTTTCAACTCCGTAAGATTAGGGCCGTTCGCTCTCTCCTCCCTCTTGCGTTCCTCACCACTCTGGTCTCTCCCTGGTAATCACCCGCCTCGACTACTGTAATTCCTTGCTCGCAGGCATACCTCAATACCAACTCCGTAGGTTGCAGCTGATTCAAAATACAGCCGCCCGTCTGCTCACCTTGTATTCTCACCGGGATCACGTTACTCCTTGTCTTCTCTCTCTTCAATGGCTCCCTATCAAAGTCTGCTATGTCTATAAGCTTCTCACCATCACTCACAAGGTACTCTACACTAACACCCCCCAGTACCTAGCTGATCTTATCTTCCTCCAACCCTCTCCCCGCTTGCTGTGTTCTGCACATGGTAATCGCCTTTTTTCTACCATCCCCCACTCAGGCTCACCTCAAATCCACTCGTCACACTGCTTTTTTCTTCGCCAGCCCTGCCCTGTGGAACTCCCTCCCACATCTCATCCGTACTGAGCTATCCTTTCCTCGTTTCAAAGTTCTTCTCAAAACCTATCTTTTCTGCCAGGCCTTCGATCTTCCTCTCCTTCCGTCCACCCCCCAATCAGTCAAATTTACTCCTTCCTAACATTCTCTCAAAGGTCTAAACATCCCTATATCTACCCGGGTCACCCATTCCTTCCCGAATTACATACCTTCTCCCGTGCCCTCTACTCCTGGTGTTTTCATTAAGTTGTCCACTGTTTCTTTGCTATGTTGTTCATCATATGTCATATCGTTCGTCGTTTGTTATGTTGTCCGTCGTTTGCTATGCTGTCCATTGTCTGTTATGTTGCTCGTCCATTGTTGCCTTGCCTGTCGTTTATTATGCTGTTTACCGCTTTTGCTGCTCTTTTCTTTCTGTTCTCTTAACTGCTTTCCTATCCCCTCAATGGCGTTCCTTTCTACCTTTCTTTTCTGCAGCCATGATATTTTGTATTGTACACCGCCCTAATACCCTGGTAAGGGGTGGTATATCAAATGTGACAAATAAAGATAAAGAAGGGCTCTGCAGAAAATAGGAGACTGAGCAAGATGGCATGCGTTGTGGCATCTCCCAAAGGCTTTCTTTGAAAGCTGGGGGGATGCTTCCGCGAGGGCTCCGTCTGTGCCAATGTCACCCTTTTGTGAGGACTGACTTCCTGCTTGTTCCCAGAGAACCCTTTGAATCATCTCTCTCCCCTTCAATCTGTTCAACACTCTGCTGCAGGACTAATCTTCTGCCAGTCTCATCATTTATTTATTTATTTGTTTTATTTAGACAGATTTGTATGTCACCTTATCCTTCAATCAAGGTGATCACGTCACATCACAATTGGAGGGTTACATTTAACATTAGGGTACTTGTAAACATTTAGACAGTACAATTACTTAACACCATTTAGACAGTACAATTGAAGGGTACCATTTAACAAGAGGGTGTTTAATAACATAGTATAATAATCTTGTGTGTGTAGGTAGGATGAGTGCGTGCCTAGTTGGCGGAGGTGGTTGTGTTTCTGTTTGGGTATGGGCTGTTGTCTAAATGCTCATATGATTCTATAAATAACAGTGTTTTGAGGTCTTTGCGGAAGTCAGTGATGTCATCTAGTGCCCTCAGACTCGTTGGGAGGGAGTTCCATAGTGTGGATGCCAGTAGCGATGAAGCTCTTTTTGAAGTTGTTTGCTTGGTTTTGTGATAGCCTGTAGGTGTGCCGATCATGTTGTTATTGGCTCTTCTTGGTCTATTGCCCATACCCTCTTCTCAAGTCACTTCATTGGCTCCCTATCCATTTCCGCATCTATTTCAAACTTCTCCTGCTGACCTATAAGTGCATTCACGCTGCAGCTCCTCACTACCTTTTTTCTCTTACCTCACTCTACATCCCCCTCCCCCCCCCCCTTGGGAACTCTGCTCTTCTAGCAAATTGCTTCTGTCTGTGCCCTTCGCTTCTATTGCTAACTCCAGACTTTGTTCCTTTCACCTTGCTGCACCTTACGCCTGGAACAAACTACCTGAGTCTGTATGCCAGGCACCTTCTCTGATCCTTTTCAAATCCAGGCTGAGAACTCACCTTTTCACTGCTGCTTTCGGATCTTGACTCACCTTATCTCTTTGTGTTTCCTTACCATTCCCCCTTGATGTATCCCTGTCTACACCTTTTGTGATGTCTGTCTTGACTAGATTATAAGCTCTGATGAGCAGGGACTGACTCTTACATGTCTGCAGTGCTGCATATGTCTTGTAGCACTATACAAATGTTCAATAGTAGTAGAAGTAGTAGGAAGGCTGGTATTTGGCACACTTATCTCTTTGCTACACATCAAGGCATTGGGCAAATTTTGAGTACTACATGGGGCGTTCAAAATTTTGCTTCAGTTGTCAAATGTAATGATTGACATATACGAGCAAAGAGCTCATTATTATCCTTATCTGCATAATTTAAATTCAAGGCTGCAATCTGTCAATTTGTAAGTAACGCACGTGTATGTACACACAAACGCTTGTTTACACATGCATAAGTGCCCACATTGCCCCTAAGTCATCTTTCAACAAGCAAGCAGAAAGGAACAGACAAAATATTGTTAGTTTGCAATGTGAATCCTTCTTCTTTCAGTGACTGAGTGACTACTTTGGTGGGTCTACATCTTACTGAGTAAGAGGCTGGGGAGTACTGCTGGGTGGATTTATCAAAGTTTAATGCAGGTGCAAAGTTTGCTCCATTTTAATACTAGCATATTTTCCATTGACAATCCAGGGATATTTAACTATCTATCTACAATATCTATATTTTAAACACTTTTTAGGTCAATCGAACAAGTTATGTGGTGGCCATGAACATATAACTCCTCCATACGAGGAAGTAATGTCACTCCAAGGAATGGCGGTGTGAATCGAGAACTCCCTAAGCCCCCTATAACAAAAAGGAGAAAAACTACAGCTAAACACCAGGAAAACCTTAGCAAAAGAGTGCTTGGAGAAGAGAATAGCAGCACGCCTATGATGAGCAAAACGAACGTGGATAAGAAGGACTTTGCGTATTCAAAAGTGGCAATGCCGCGCTGGGAGATCAAGATGGCGCAGGGTGATGTTGCGAGGAGGCGTGCTGTGGGGTAAAGCATGGAGCGAGAGAAAGAGGTCGGGATGGCAGAGACTACAGGGCTGAGGGATGCAGAATTGCGTACCCTGTTATTGGAGTTGAAAACTCAGATCCCGAGCTTGAGAGGGGATCTGGGAATGATGGTGGCGGACCTTTGAGTAGAGGTTGGCACCTGTATCGAATTAGTAGAGGAGCAGGTGGCAGAGCACGAATCTCAAGTTGCGAAGCATAGTGGACAAATTGCAGAGCTAGTAGCAGCTCACCAGGCCTTAGTAGGTAAGGTTGAGGACATGGAGAACAGGAACCGGAGGTGCAACTTCAGGATAAGGGGAGTCCCTGAGGAAGCAGCCTCCCAAGACTGTGGGGAAGTGGTGTGGCTGATTCTGCAACAATTGTTGGAGGAAGAATGCCCTAAAATAACATTAGATAGGGTGCATAGAGCTCTGGGTCCACAAAGAGACCCAAGGGAGAGATATCGTGGTGTGTTTCCATCATTACATGCTAAAAGAGCAAGTTCTGCTAAGGGCAAGGAAAAGGGGCAGTTTAAGTTGGAAGAACTAGCCAGTGGAGATTTATGAGGACCTAGCCCCGGCTACCTTGCGGCGAAGGAGGGAGCTTCGTGATATTACTGGGTAACTGCGTGATAAAGGGATCAGATACCTATGGCAGTTCCCATTCGTCATTACTATTTCAAAAGAGGGACGGTCTATCCAGAGCTGCACGAGGGTTGAAGTCATAGTAGTACTGAAGGAACTGGATATAGTGACAGACATGGAATTCCCGGTGGAGAGGCCTGTGGAGTCACGAAGACAACAACATAGCATAGAGTTGATAGAGGGAAACGCTTGAGAGGCCAGCAAACTCCTCAATATGGACATCTAAATATGGACAATAATGACTGAGGTTTTGTATATTGAGAATAGGCTGAGTGGATATGGTGGCTGTGCGGAGTGAATGATGGTGAGCAGGTAGGCGTATGGAAGGACAGCAGCAGGGGGATGAGGGGGTAAGGGAAAAACATACAAAGGGGGGGAAATGGGGCGATAATGATCAGGGTGTGGTAACAGGTTAAAATTACAACTAAAACTATAAAATAGAACTTGCTTGCAAGAGGAGAACTGTCTGGAAGGTGAGGGCAACGAGGATATCAGGGAAGGGAGGAGGGGGAGGGGGAAGAGGGATGAGGGGTTGAGGGGTGGACAAGCCCCAAGTTTATGAAAATGCAGATGGGAGAAGGATAAGGTATGCCAGGGCTGAGGATAAGTACCACAAACGCGAAAGGTCTAAATACGCAAAGGAAACGGCACTTATTATTTAAAGAATTAAATAGATTGCAGATAGACATTGCTTGCATGCAGGAAACCTATCTAAAACTACGGGATCATAGACTGCTGCAGGATAAGAGTTAGCACAGATGCTACTGTGCCTCTAAAAGAGGAGGGGGGAAAATGGGGGAAGCAGCTATTATACTGCAGGATTCAGTACCATTTGAGGAAACAGGGGTTATGAGGGATGTGGAAGGGCAATCAATATGTGCCATTGAAGGGTCGGCTTCAGGGTTTGAAGGTTACTATTGTTTGTATATATGCTCCGAATTCAAGCCAAGGGGAGTTTTTTGATCGCTTAGGATTAGAGCTGTCAGGCTTCTTTGAGGGAGGGGTGGTGGTTTTAGGGGATTTCAACACAATATTGTCCCCATCTTTAGAAAGCACTGGAAGATGGCGGAGGGGAGAGCGAAAGGCTAGGAAACAGCTGAGAAAACTAATGTACTTATGGCAACTGGTAGATGGGTGGCAAGAGTTGTTCCCTTGGAGTAGGGTTTTCTCCTTTTATTCGGCCCGCATGGCACTTACTCGTGCATTGATTTGATACTGCTCCACACGGCTCTCATGGCTGAGGTGGGGAAGATCGATTATAAACCCATTTCCTGGTCAGACCAAAATAAAATAAAATAAAAAACGAAATAAGATACCTAGGTGTTATCCTAGATTCTCATTTAACGATGAACACTCATATCAGAAACACCATAAAGAAAATATACTTTAAACTTAAAATCCTTAAACAATTACGACCGCTAGTACACCAACTAGACTTCATTAATATAATACAGGCTACAATAACACCGCACTTTGATTTTGCCAACCTAATTCTCTTAGGTATAACGAAACAAAACATAAAAAGAATCCAATTAGCACAAAACGCAGCAGCTAGAATTATCACGAAAGCACACTCAATTCAGCACATAACACCAATACTAGCTTCCCTACACTGGTTGCCAATTCAAAGTAGGATAATATATAAAACCACAATAACTACATATAAAGCTTTAAATAACATGGCCCCAATCCCATTAAGCAAACTAATTAGCATGGAATCTCAAAAAACCACACACAGAAAAGGATACTCAAATAAACTAAATACTCCTAATGATTTCATAAAAGCAAATAAATTAACTAACAAAAGAGCTTTTTCTCATGCTGCCCCAACTATTTGGAATTCCCTTCCGGAGGACCTACGAACTATAACCGAAATGATGGAACTCCGTAAAAAACTAAAAACCTACTTATTCTCCATGCACTACGGCAACATAGATAACCCCTTGATACACTCAGATAAAGGTTAAAAATCATGACTGAGTAATCCTATTTCCAACAACTTAACAGACAATACACTATTATAAAAACACCATGATTCAATTCTAAAGTACCCACAACATATATTTGTATATAGTTTATTGTATATAATTTACCAGCCAATTTTGCTATTATGCATAAGTTCATGCTGTTTACATTTACTTTTATTGTTACAAAATGTTCAATGTAAAACTAAGCTTTTGCTTTGTGGATTGTTGTTTTATTGTAAACCGCAACTGAACTCTGGAAGTTGCGGGTTATAAATGTATGCTAAATAAATAAATAAATAAATAATGGCTTGGATTGAATTAAAGGGATGGGGCCCACAAGTAGGAGTAAAATACTGGTGAATGAATGATACCTTGCTAAAGGACCCAATAACAGTCAAGGAAGTCACCCGAGATATTGAGGAATTCTTTCAGTATAATGAAGGGGGAGAGATTAAGGCAGGGGTGGTTTGGGATGCATTTAAAGCAAATTTGAAGGGGATTTTTGTTCGATGGGGGGCTAAGAAAAAAAGAGAGCGACGGACGGATTTGGAAATTGCTCTGCAGACCTTGAAGGAGTTAGAGAGAAGAGAAGGAATGGGGGGGAAAGGGAGGCGTTTGGGGCGATATAGCGACAGCAAGGTCTCAGGTGAACTATTTGTATGCAGAATCGCTAGCATTTCAGCTCCAATGTGCCATCAACAGTTTTATGAATATGGCAATAAACTGGGGACGCTGCTGGCTCGTAGTCTCAAGAAGCAGCAGGCTCAGTTGACTGTGGGCAAAATGCAAAAAGGGGCTGGGGGCTGGGCATATAAGGACGGAGATAAGACAGGAATTTCTGAATTACTACAATAAATTGTACAATGTGGTGAGAGAACCAGACGTAGAAGAGACTGAGCATTACTTGGAGTCTGTAGGGCTGCCGAGTTTAACTACAGCAAGGCAGAATAGGTTGGATTATCCGATTGGGGAGGACGAGGTGGAATGGGCCATATCAGCCCTTGCAATTGGAAAGCCCCAGGTTTAGATGGCCTAACGGCACAGATCTATAAAAGGTTTACAGCACAACTTATCCCTAGGCTTTTAAAAATGTTTAATGGGGTGAGAGAAGGAGAGGGATTGTTAGACTCCTGGGGGCAGGCAGGCAGTGTACTGTTGAATCCAGAGAAGGATGCTTCCAGATGCGAGTCATAAAGGCCCATATCCCTCATTAATTTAGATGCAAAGATTATAGCTAGGATCCTGGCAGCACATTTAGAGTAGTTACTCACCTGTAACAGGTGTTCTCCAGGAGCAGCAGGAATCAGTCCTCACATATGGGTGCCGACGGAGCCCCCATGCGGAGCATTTCCCCAGCTTTCAAAGAAAGCCTTTGGGAATGCAGCACGCATGCGCGGTCCCCTTCCCGCCCAAGGGTGCCATCTTGCTCAGTCTGACATAGCTAAAAGAAAGCAAAAAACAAAATGAAGCATATGACTGCAACTCCAGGGGAGGAGGGAGGGTCGTGAGGACTGATTCCTGCTGCTCCTGGAGAACACCTGTTACAGGTGACTAACTACTCTTTCTCCAGGACCAAGCAAGAAGTCAGTCCTCACATATGGGACTCCCAAGCTCTAGGCTACCGGGAACCCTAAGCTGAACAAATGGCTCCCTCTCAAGAGCCTCAGCATCCGTGAAGAATATCCTCTGAGAATGCCTCCGGTATGGTAGCTCAACACAAGGGCCGGAGGGTAGGAGTTGCCTACACCTCAAAGAGATTACGGAGTACTGCCTATCCGAAAGCACTGTCCATTCGGGACTCTCTCACGAGGCAGCAGTGGGCTGCAAAAGTCTGGCTTGAAGACCAAGTAGCGGCCCAGCAGAAGTCTGCCAACGGAACAGAGCGGAGATGAGCTACTGACGTGGCTTTCGCCCTGACACGGTGGGCTGTCACTCAACCCTGCAAGGGGAGGTCAGCTGCCTTGTACGCCCGGGCGATACAATCTGCTACCCAAGTGGACAACATACGTTTGAAGACAGGTAACCCCAGTTTATTAGGATCAAAGGAGACGAAGAGCTGAGTAGCCCTTCGATGCCCCAGCGTACGTTCTATGTAAAAAGACAACGCCCTCTTACAGTCCAGGGTATGCAAGATTGTTTCAGCCCGGCTGGTATGCGCCCTGGGAAAGAAGGTTGGAAGAACCACCTCTTGGTTGAGGTGGAAAGAGGAGATGACTTTTGGAAGAAACTTCGGGTGGGTCCATAGGACCACCCTGTTCCTACAGAATCGTGTGTACGGTCTATCCGAAACCAGAGCTTGTAGTTCTCTCACACGTCTGGCCGAGGTAAGAGCTACCAGGAAGAGCGCTTTCCAAGAAAGGAAGCTCAAATGGCAAGTAGCTATTGGCTCAAACGGTGGGCGAGTAAGTTGCTGCACGACCACGTTCAAATCCCACTCAGTGACCGGTGGACGAACCGGAAGCTTGAAAAAAAGCAGGACACAAAGGGGTGAACCGAGAGAGACTGTCCCTCCACCAGTGAGTGGTGCGCTGATAGAAGACTGAGGTGGACCTGAACGGCATTAGACTTAAGGCCCAGGTCTGACAGATGAAGTAGATACTGCAGTACTACTGGCACAAGGCACGAGAAAGGATCTTCATTGCGCTGAGCACACCATGTCGTGAACCTACGCCACTTGAGGGCATAGGACTTTCTGGTGGACTTCCTCCTAGAGGCCAAAACCACCTCTTCAACTTCCTTAGCTAGAAGCAAGGGAGCTAGCACTATCCTTTCAGCAGCCAGGCCATCAGATTGAGGGACCTGAGATTGGGGTGCAGAAGGGAGCCCTGCTCTTGAGACAGGAGATCGTGTTGCGACCCCAGAGGGAAAGCCATTCGTGGGGCTGGAGAATCCTGCTTAGCTTGTCTGCTAAGATGTTCTCCTGACCAGGTAGATAAACTGCTTTGAGAAACATGCCTTGCTTGACTGCAGAGGAGCAAAGGGCCAGTGCCTCCAGACATAGGAGCCTGGACCCTGTGCCCCCTTGCTTGTTCACATAGAACATTGCTACCTGTCTGTGTGTCTGAACTAAGACAGACTGGTGAGAGAGGGCATGAGAAAAAGTCTGTAGAGCCAAGCGGATTGCTCACAGCTCCAAAAGATTGATCTGCTATGTGGCCTCCTGAGGAGACCAGAGGCCTTGCATGCACGTGCCCTGGCAATGTGCACCCCAGCCCTTTAAGGAAGCATCGGTCGTCAGCACCCTTGTGTGTGCTGGGGCCTGAAAAGGTACCCCACTGAGAAGGTTTGGGAGATGTAGCCACCACTGCAGGGAGTCCAAAAGTGGTTTGGACACCTTTACTCTGTCTCAGATGTCGCCTGTGGCCTGCGCCCACTTAGCTCTGAGGCACCACTGAGTAGCCCGCATGTGCAGATGGGCATTCGGCGTCACATGTACCATGGATGCCATGTGGCCCAGGAGCCGCAAGAAGTGCCTAGCAGAGACCTGATAATTGCTGTGGAACTGGTTGGCCAAGTCCATCAGTCTGTGGGCCTTGTCCTCGGGCAAGTAAGCTCTTGCCTGCAGGGTGTCTAACCTTGCCCCTATAAATTCTAGGTTCTGTGAGGGGAGCAAAGTGGACTTTGCGTAGTTTATGACAAAGCCCAGATGCTGAAGAAGAGAGACAGAGCGAAGAGTGGCTTGTCTGGCCTCCTGGAGAGACTGGCCCCTGATGAGCCAGTCGTCCAGGTATGGGAAGACAAAAATTCCCTGATTCCTGAGATAGGCCGCCACCACCGCCAGGCATTTTGTAAAAACCATGGAGGGCGGAAGTTAGGCCAAAGGGAAGTACTCTGTACTGAAAATGGTTTCCTCCCACCACAAATCTGAGATATTGTCGGTGGTCTGGATGAATGAGGATGTGAGTATAAGCATCCTTTAGGTCTAAGGAACATAGCCAGTCTCCCGGCTGGAGGTAGGGCAGCTGTATCCCAAGGGTAAGCATCTTGAACTTTTCCCTCTCCAGAAACTTGTTTAGGTTTTACAAGTCTAGGATAGGCCGGAGGCCTCCTGTCCTTTTTGCTACCAGGAAGTACCTGGAGTAGAAGCCTTGCCCTTTCAGGTGGTGAGGCACCGGTTCCACCGCCTGTTCCTTTAGAAGACTTGACAAGTCCTGAAGGAGGAGGTTTCTGTGCAGAGGGAGTCTTGGAGGCTCTCCTGGAAAATAGGAGGGGGGTAGCTGGTAGAAGTGGAGCATGTAGCCCTTCTGGACTATGCTGAGGACCCAAGTATCCCCTGTGATGGCTGGCCACCTGGAGGCATACAGGGTCAGCCGACCTCCTGTGCTGAGTGGAGCCAGCTGTGGAGAAGAGGCTATGCTGTGGGAGTCAAAACCCTGCTCCCTGCTGTGCAGGAGCCAGAGCTGGCGGCTTGGGGGTCTTCTGCACCCTTCCTCGGGAAAAAGGGCTTCTTTCCCGAGCCCTTCTTTTTCTGAGAAGGGGCAGAAGTCTTCCTGGACAGCCTTGTCCTGGTGAGAGCCTCAGTCTCGATTTCCGCAGCCTTTTCAGTCATGGGCTTACCGAAAAGGTTTTCACCTTGGCAGGGGACATCGACCAACTTGTCCTGCACCCATGACTCCAAGTCTGATATGACTGCAGCCAGGCCTGACGGCGTGCACCGATGCCGGCCGTGGCTACCATAGGCTGCTCGAGAGATAAACTTCGAGCACTCTCGGATCCCTATTGACAAAGCCTTGAACCTCTGCTAAGGTTCCTCGGAGAGGCCAGCTGAGAACCCGGCAATCTCCTTTGCCACGTCTCGTAGGTACATGCCCATGTACAGCTGGTAGGTCTGGACACGGCAAGAAAGCATAGAGCCCTGGAAGCACTTTCTACCAAGGGCAGCCAGGTTCCGGGCCTCCCGACCGGGGGGCACCGAGGAGTGCATCTTCTGACTCTTCAGGCGGTGCATGGCCGATTCCACAATCATGGAGTTGTGCGGTAGCTGCGCCTTTTGGAACCCAGGGCTCTTACGGACTCGATAAATCAAACTGACCCGTTTGCTCAGAACCGGCGCCGAGGCTGGTGCCTCCCACATACAGAAGAGCAGCCGTTCCAGCTTCAGAGGAACCAGTACAGTAAAGGCTTCCTTCGGAGGAAAGTCATATGGAGGACATCGAGCTCTTCGGCTCGAGGCTCCTTCTCGGTGTCCGTAGGGAAGGCCAAGGCTTTGGCCATGTCCCTCACGAAGTCCAAGAACCGGATATCCTCCGGGGGGACTGTCTCCGAGGCTCAGACTCCAATGAGTCCGAAGGGACGCACCGGGTCCGGAAGGTGTCCGGGGACTCCTCGTCCTCCGTCTCCCACGCCGACTCCTCCGAGGAGGAATCGAGTGGCTCCGGCTGTGTGGGCCTTGGTGCCACCCGCCCCGACACCGAGGGTATTGGCGTCGACGACCTCGGCCCCACATGGGAGGTCGAGGGGGACCTTGACTGAGGATCAACTCGAGACTTCAATGACTCGAGGATCTGCTTGGTCTCCGGGGTCGACTTGGACGTCGAGGTCCCAGTGGTCGGGGCAGATGTACAGGTCAGACCGGCAATCAGCACCTGCTGCTGTTCCATGAAGGCAGCCAAGCTGCTCTCCAAGGCTGTCAACCTGAGTCCAAGCTCAGGAGACTCAGCAGCCCCCGACTCTGGCCCCGAAAGGCGCCGGGCCCGACATCGGCTCTCCCGGAGAAGAGTCCACGAGGAAAACTGCACTTACGTGTCTCGGGGACTCCGGCTCCACACGAGGTAACTTGGACAGCCTCTCCGACTCCGAGAGCCTGGGGCGGCGGTCAGGGGTACGCGACCTGGCCTTTGAGGATCCAGGAAACTCCGCCGCCGACGCCCTCGCAAGATTCTTCTTCCTTCTGTGCTCCCGGGTGGGAGACTCCCTCTCAGAGGAACCCCGACGGCGCTCGGGGTCAGACTCCCGAGATGTCAAGGCCTCTGACGAAGTCCGGACCTGGCCGGACTCTGAGTCAGAGAAAATTCTCACGTTGATGCTGACGGCTCCGAAGCGCCTTCGACGACATTTTGCCACACGGACCACAGGCCAGCGGGTCATGGTCGGGCCCGAGGCAACCGAGGCAGCAATCATGTGTGTCAGTAAGAGACATAAGCTTCTTGCACCGATCACACTTTTTGAACCCGCTGGCAGTCATCAGGGGAAAAAGGGCCCCTGCAAGGTCAAAAGACTGGGCTGCCAGTGAAAACACAAAAAGAGCACGAACGCTAGTCACGAAGGACAAAAAACAAAAATCAAAACTCCGGACTCGATACCGGTGTACCGAGCCCAGGCGGGAAAGGGAACCGGCATCAAACCGGAACAGAAAAAGCCAAAATAGCCGAAACAAATCTACTTTTCCCGGGTGACACAAACTCACGTCCATTGGGCTCTGTGGAAAAAGAAAGACTGAGCAAGATGGCACCCTTGGGCGGGAAGGGGACTACGCATGTGCACTGCATTCCCAAAGGCTTTCTTTGAAAGCTGGGGAAATGCTCCACACGGGGGCTCCGTTGGCACCGATGTCAACCATATGTGAGGACTGACTTCCTGCTTGGTCCTGGAGAAGGGTCGGTATCTGCTGCAGTTGGTAGATCCGGACCAAACAGAGTTTGTCCAGGGGATGCTGGCGGCTGACAATGTAAAAAGGGTGATTACCTTGTGTCGACAGGTACAGAGGAAGAGGACTTCTGCTACTGTAATGGCCATAGACGCCGAGAAGGTGTTTGATAGAGTAGATTGGGAGTTTCTATGGGCTACTATGTGTAAGGTAGGTATTGGTGGGAATTTCTAGTTGTGGGTTAAAGCGCCTTATGCTAAGCCTGTAGCAGCAGTAAAAATAAATGGAGGATATTCACCCTTTTTTGCATTGCAAAGAGGGACACGCCAAGGCTGCCTACCATCTCCCCTGCTTTTTGCTCTATCAGTGGAACCCTTTGCGGCAAGAATTCGCAACAGGGAAACTATCAGAGGCATGGTGGCACAGGAGCAGGAATATAAGATCGCGTTATTTGCGGACGATATCCTCCTGACCCTAACTGAGCTGGAGCTATCGTTAAGAGGTGTGGTGGCAGAGTTGTAGATTTTTCACAGAGTTGCAGGGTTTAAGGCCAATTTGGACAAAACTGAAATATTAAATTTGACACTCATGGAAAATGAAAGACAGCACATAACGAAGCAGTTCCCTTTTTGATGGACTAAGGGTCCAGTGAAATATTTAGGGGTTCAGTTGACAGGGGAGGTCTCCCAGTTTTATCGGTTTAACTATGAGCCCCTCTGGAAGAGAATAGTGGCCGATTTGGATAGGTGGAGGTCTTACCTGGTTTCATGGCTAGGGCGAATTGCAATGGTGAAAATGGTGGTACTGCCTAGAGTGCTCTACTATTTTCAAACGTTGCCAGTAAAGATGCCAAAAAATATTAGAAGGGTTTCAAAAGAAAATTTTCCACTACATCTGGAACCACCAGCACCCGCGGGTAGCGAGACATATCCTATATCGCTCGAGGGAGGAGGGCAGGCTGGGATTCCCCAATTTGTATTGGTACTATGTAGCAGCGCAGCTCTTTAACATATTGTGGTGGCAGGAAGAGGAGCCGTGGAAGTGGGTCAAAATTTTGCAAGCAGAGGGAGGGGAAATCCCTTTACAGTATAGACCTTGGTTGGAGGAGTAGCCTAGTGGTTGGGGCAAGGTACTTCAGGCCGGAAGGTCGGTGGTTCAAATCCCACTAGAGGACAGCAACCTTGGGCCGGAAGGACTGGGGTTTCTAGTCCCACAGGTGCTCCTTGTGGTCTTGGGCAAGCCACTTAACCCTCCATAGCCCATGTTCCCTGTAAAATAGTTATCTCCAAATTATAATGCCCTGTTCAATGTAATTTCAGTTTGTTCAATGTAAACCGCACTGATGCAGAATAGCGCGGTATATAAGAGAATGTAAATAAATAAATAAATAAATAAATTGGGGAGGCAACAGGAGAGTACAGAGGGGTCAATACTTTTGCATATTGATCATCTTTCGAGACAATCTCGGCTTGGGGGGAAAATGCATCGGCAAAGATCATTGTTGCAACCTATACAGTATAATGTGGAGTTCCCGCCAGGGAGAGTGGATCCTCTCTTTTAAAAGGTGGGAACCTAAAGGCCTGCACACGGTTTATCAACTGTGCACCAATGGGGTGTTGAGTTCGTTTGAAGAGCTGCAGGAGAAAGCATAGTTACTCACCTGTAACAGGTGATCTCCGGGAACAGCAGGAAAGCACAGTTACTTACCTGTAACTGTGCTCTCTGGGAACAGCAGGAATAAGTCTTCACATATGGGTACGTCGGTACCGACGGAGTCTGCGCAGGAATGCTTCCGAGCGTCCAATCAGAACGCTTTTGGAAGCATCCCAACACGCCTGCGTGCTGCCTTCCCGCCTTCCCAACTGCCTCTCCTCAGTTAAGTTTTAAAGCTGAGACAAAGAGAGAGAGCAAGGAAGGGAAAGATAGAGATAGAGAAATGCAACTCCTAAGGGAGGTGGGTGGGTTGTGAAGACTTATTCCTACTGTTCCCAGAGATCACCTGTTACAGGTAAGTAACTTCTATCTCCAGGAACAAGCAGGAATGAGTCTTCACATATGGGGACTCCCAAGCTGAGATGCCCAGAGGGAGTCCTAGCATGTTGCGAGTCTAGAAAGAGCCATGCTATTCCTCAGGACCTCAGGCATCCTGGGGATGGAGGGTAGGAGTTGAATACAGAAAAGGAGCTGTGGAACAGCTGGGCTAGAACAGGCTTCTAAAGGGGAAGACCCCGTATAGAGGGCATCTAGTAGTAAAATATTGTAATATGGGCCTCCCTTGTTGGCATTGCAAAAGTCTACTAAGATTCATATGGATCTGTTAGAAGAGCCAGTGAAGAACCTCAAGGGGTACCTCACTGAGAAGTAGAGATAATAAAAGTAGAAAAAACAAGTGGAGGTCAGAACCCTTCAGGGTGAGAAATAGCCCCAGGGGAAAAACTGGGGTAGTATAGAAGGTAGAGCTTCAGCGGAAGACGCAAGGTACTATTAAAGAAAGCTTAAGCTGTTTTGGTCCAAAAACAGTACAAACCTAGGACCAAGAGAAAAATGAGTCTGACCCAACTGGACTGGCAATGGAATCAGTCCATGTAGGAGAGAAAGGGTATGGAGACCCTTGTATCTGATAAGAAAGTAAGGACAGACTCAGGAGTGCTATGTTTATGTTTATGTTTATTTCATTTGATAAAAACCGCCTTTCTACAATAACCAAGGCGATGTACAATAAAATTCAATAAAAGAAGGCTAATAGCCAATGAAAGGAAAAGAAATGTACAATATCTTACAGGATAGTAGAAGAATTAAGAAGAACAAGACAAACCGTAGGTGAAGGATGAGCCTAGGGGGAAACAGGAGGTGGGGGAGAGTATAGATCACACAAAAGGGGAGGGAACATTAAAAGCTAAAGAGAACAGGTGGGTTTTTAAATTTTGTTTGAATGTAATGTATTGAGGGAGGGAGGGAGGGAGGGAGGGCATTCCAGAGGGAGGGACCAGCGAAAAAGAAGGCAGAGGAACGGGTAGACTGCAAGTGAGCGCGAGAAGGGGAGGGGAGGGTAAGGCGATTGAGATGAAAAGAACGAGGGGTATGTCTGGGAGAGTGAAAGAAGAGGAGGTCTGTTAAGTATTGCGGAGTGCTTGTGTGGAAGGCCTTATGTACCAAAGTCAATAGTTTGAATGTGGCACGGAAAGTGACAGGCAACCAGGGAAGATGAAATAATAGAGGGGTTATGTGGTCCCAGGGGGAGGTGTGTGTGACAAGGCGTGCGGCAGTGCTCTGAATTCGTTGAAGTCGGGTTAGTTGTTTTTTTGGAAGACCAATGAATAGAGAGTTGCCAAAGTCCACACGGGACATGATTAAAGAAAGCACCAGTGTGACAAGGGCTGAAGGGAAAAGAAAAGGGCGGATGGAACGAATTTGGCGAAGGAAGAAGAAAGATGTTTTAGTAATGTGGGAAATGTGAGTGTGAAAAGATAAGTCAGAGTCAAAGTGCACACCAAGATAGCGAAAAGTGGAGACCAAAGGTACAGGAGAGCCGGAAAAAGAGGGGGCCATTGAAGGGGGAGGGCTGCTGTGAGAAAACCAAATAGCAATAGTTTTAGTGAGATTTAAGTGTAGGCAGTTGAGCGTCAGCCAGTTTGCTACAGCTGCGAGGCAGGAGTCCAATACTGAGAGATCTGGGCAGGAGGGAGAAGTATGATGAAGTAAGAGAATATCGTCCGCATAGAAAAAAGTGGATATACCAAACTGCTGTATCAGAGAAGCGAGAGGAGCCAAGAAAAGGTTGAAAAGAAGGGGGGCAAGAACAGCCCCCAGGAACCCCACAGGGAAGATGGTGGGGATCTGAAGGGGGGTGGAAGAGGAAGAAGAAAGAACCGTACAAGACCGGGAAGAAAGAAAAGAATGGAACCAGCGGTGCACTATACTACAGAGACCTGCATCCCGTAGACGGTGAAGGAGGAGGGAGCTAAGCTTTAGATTAACTGAAGCTCCGCAATGTCTTTCCTAAATGGGGTCAATTAGGAAAGAAAAAGGTACATGGAGAGCTTCAGGAGTACCTAACCCTAAAAGGTTATGGTAAGGAAAAAATTTGTTAATTACCACAGAAAGTGGTTATAAGTGTAGAACCCTAAGTATGCTGGTACAGCATTGATAGGGGTAGTGCCCATCTGTCAGAATCATATAGGAATGTAAGGATATCTGAACCTAAACAGACTGATAGATAAGTATGTGGATACATATCTACCTAAAAAAAAAATATCTCACTAGATCTATAAATATATATATATACACACACATCTAAATATATACACATATAGGGTTTATATGCATATATATAGAGAGAGATATGTATGGGCAGAAGACACATCGAGATATATATATATATATATATATATATGAATATGTAGGCATATAGACACATGTCTCCAGGTATGTGGATGGAGAGATGTCTATAGAACCAGATCCCCCCTAGGGATATGGGGAGAGAGGAAGATTCATCTGATAGCAAGAAGGTTGATACCTGCTTGAATAGATGCATAGAGAATCCTCTTTCCCTGGTTATGACTGGCAGAGTCAGATGAATGGTCTCCCTGACAAGAAGGAGTCTAGATTACTTTCAGAATTTGAGCTCTTGAATAACCAGGATGGCCTACGTGAAAAATGCAGAGGATAACTTCAGTCTGCAGGCAGAAAGTCCAGATCTCTCCAGGACTGCAGTATGGAGAATGGATAGAGGACGAAACTGGAGGAAGATACCATAGTGACCCGCCTATGAGGGCAAGATGGGTATCAGGCGTCCTTTAGCTGCCACTAAAAGAAAATTATCTCTGACGAGAAGACCAAAGGAGATATGGGCCAAGCCAGGGAATTGGCCATTCTTTAGGTTTTCACGTGATGAAAGGCCTGAGTCTTATGTCTCAAAAGAGATTTAAGATGAGATGGTAAGGGTAGGGAATACCTACCAGTCATGAAACATGACTGGGGGGACCCCTCCTAACCATCTGGGTTTATCTGCTAGGCAAGATATTAATGCTCTCTAGCAAGGGCCCATAGTGCAAAGCTACTCTGTAGAGTTGCAGAGAGCATGCTGCAGGTTGGTGAGAAGAAAAAACTGGCTGTGTAAAGCCAGTAGGTAACAAACTATTCTGCCAAGGACAAGGGGGCGAAGAATAGAAGTTAACCAACCAGACTGTGATAATAGGGTTTCCCAAACGAGGTTGATAACCTGTTTGGGGCTTAGCACTGAGACCAGAAGGATTGCTAGTGGAGGGGAACCCCTGGTTGTGTGGTGAACAGAACCAGTGGCTTAACCACTAAGAATTGCTGTATCTGCAGCAACTACCAGGGCAGCGGAGAAAAATTATTTTCCCCTCCCCTTTTTTAGATTGGGAAAAAGAAACAACAGACATAGTAGGATCTCCTATTGTCTGATGAGCTGCCCTAAGGTAATAAAGGGGGAGACAACTCTGGAAGGGAGAATCCCCCTGTGGAACAGGTAGAGGACCATAGGGGCTTACCAGTGTAAAAGAGTCACTCTTACAAACCAAATGTTGTAGTAAGAGGGAGGTAAGACAGAGTTGAAGGAGAATGACTATGCAGGAAGTCTCTGACAAGTGAGATGATACATGCCAGTACAGGGAAACAACTGTCTTATTGATAGTTGTCACTTCTCTTTTCCCCAAAGAGGAAGAGAAAAACCTATTCAGTATGGGCATGATCATCATAAAGACTCTTAGAGTTAAAGAAAAGATGTCTCATGAAGAGATATCTAGAAAGGTTAGGATAAAATTAGTGCAGATACTTCAAGTGAAAAGAAGCAGACTGCCACCCTAACCACCAACCAAGACGGCAATGATGATCTATTTGAAACCCTGCGACTGCTGGGTTTGTTGACCCTGTTGAGGTTGTGGATTCTTCAGACCAGGGCGATGTTTCCCCTGTTTGGGAACATCTGTATGATGGGCAGAAGATGGATAAAACTTTCTCCCCCTAGGGGAAGAAAGTTTGGCAGGACATTTCCTACCAACTGGGAAAGAAGAAGGCATAGAACAGCCTCTGGAAACAGGAAAGTCAGTGGTTAACTGAGCAACCTGGAGTAAAGACTCCCTGTTAAAGAGATTTTCTCCAGTGCAAGGAGTATTTCCCAGTCTTTCTTGTGCCCATTTGTCCAAGTCTGAAGCCTGGAGCCAGGCTTTACGTCGTGCCCCTATAGCTATAGCAGAAGTTCTGCTAACAGACTCAAAGGAGTCTAGGGAAGTACGAGTAAGAAACCTAGAGATATTATGAGCATGACTAACCAGTAAGGAATAGTCTGCACTTTTGGGCTCTTGAAGAAAAGGAGTAAAAAAAAAGTAATTTCTTTGTGACCTACTCAAGAGATAAACCCATATAGAAAATATATGAGAGAATTCTTGCTGAAAGCATAGATGCCTGGAAGGTTTGGCGTCCAAAGGCATCTAAAGTCTTAGACTCACAACCTGGCGGATAAGAAGAGTGCTTTTTAGTACTCTTCACCCGCCTCATTGCTGATTCTACAACAATGGAATGATGAGGAAGTTGAGTCTTTTGAAACCCTGGAGAGGGGGGCACCTGATATAGAAGATCAGTTGCTCTGGAAGGTGGGGGTACCTTTAAAGGAGCTTCCCACATTCGTAGAAGGAGATCCTGTAAGGAATGATGCAAAGGAAGCATGATGTTCTCCTTTGCTCTCCCAGGAATATACAGGGATCCTGTATTCCCTTGTGTAGGATCCTGTCCAGGAATAGAAATGGCAAGTGATTTTGCCATATCCAGGAGAAAAGCCTGAAAAGAAGAATCCCCAGAGGGAAATTCTTTGGATAGGCTAGATCTGTTGAAGAACTAGCATTGGCACCGAGGGATCTATCCAACTTTATAGGAATAGAAGATCCTGGATGGTGAAGTATGGGATCCTTAGAGGATGGTCGCCGGTACCGCAGGAGGTCGGGACCAGCGACAGTCGGTAGCACATCGTCCATGCTAGGGATCGATTCCAAACTCGGTATCGAGGGAAGCGAGCCTGATGAGAGAAACAAGGAAGGCATCGACAGTAATGGTAATGTGGATACCGGCACCGACTTCGGTACCGTATCCGATACCGATGGATGAAGGCCAGCCGGTGACAACTCTAACGGTATCGAAGAAACCGAGAGTGCTGGACCTGGATCATCGTAACCGCGCCTTCGGTACCGTCTGGTGTCAGTACCAAGGCGAGTCGGTACCCAGTCCTCCAGACTGGAGATCGATTCCAGACTCGGCATCGAAGGAAGTGAGTCTATCGATGCACATCAGGAGGGTACCGACCACGGTACTAGTATCTGTACCGGGATCGATACCGATACTGGAAGGTCGGTCTGCAGCGTATCCAACGGCCCCGTAGGTACCGAGGACGCCAGACTACGATCCTTGGTGAGGAATGTTTCATCCAGCACCATTGTCGATGCCGGGGTATCGGTACCGCTCGAAACGGATGCCACCACCAAGCATGGCTCAGGTATGTTCTGTGAGGGGTGAACCTCAGGAACAACCTGAAACCCCACACGGGCTTTGGAGGCCGAAGACTCCCACCGGGGTTTTGAAACCAGTGTATTCTCGAGGGCAAGACCAGAGGCATCTCTATACTGTGCATGAGATCTGCCACTCGAGGACTGGCTAGTCTTAACAGACTGTTTTTGGGTTACCTGATCCTGTGTAGAAGAAGAAATGGTCGGTGCCCTGAAGTTGGATGGGGACCGTGTATCGAGGGGAACTCGATGCTGAAAACTTCTTCCCACAATACTACTGCAGGAGGGACACTCCGGAGGAAAATGGTCAGGACCCAAGCAGGTTAGACACCAATTGTGAGTGTCTAAAATTAAGTTTGTACCGCCACAGTTTGTACATTTCTTGGAGATAGTGGCTGGCGGTTCCATGAAGGAAAGTGAATAGGCCTAGCAGGCCTAAAAAACCATGAGGCACTAAGAAGGAAAAGTATTCCTTAAAAAGGAAAACTTTAACAAGAAAAAAGAAAAGAAAACCGGCGGTACCGGTGGCGTCGGGGAAGGCAGCCGCCACCACAAGAAAAATAAAAAATAAAAGAAGAATTTTCTGCGGTGACAGGACGACGTCCTGCCGGCTCCGCAGAAAAATGAAAACTGAGGAGAGGCAGTTGGGAAGGCGGGAAGGCAGCACGCAGGCATGTTGGGATGCTTCCAAAAGCATTCTGATTGGATGCTGGGAAGCGTTCCCGCGCAGACTCCGTCGGTACCGACATACCCATATGTGAAGACTCATTCCTGCTTGTTCCTGGAGATTGTAGTCTTCACATAAGGGTATCGTCGGTACCGACGGAGCCTGCGCGGGAACGCTCCCCAGCATCCAATTAGAAAGCATTTTGGGAAAATCCCACAGAACCTGCGTGCTGCCTTCCCGCCTTTCCCAACTGCCTCTCTCCAGTTGAGTTTTAAAGCTGAGACAAAGGGAGAGAGAGGGAAAGGAAAGAAAAGAGAGATACAACTCCTAGGGGAGGTGGATGGGATGTGAAGACTAAATTCCTGCTGTTCCCGGAGATCACCTGTTACAGGTGAGTAACTATGCTATCTCCAGGAACAAGCAGGAATGTAGTCTTCACATATGGGGACTCCCTATCTACTGATGCCAGGGAGAGACCCCAGAAGTTGTGTGCCCTTGAGAAAGGGCTCCACTTCCCCCCATGGATCTCTGGCATCCTACTGGGAATGGTGGGTAGGAGTTGATTAAGTATGGAACAGGTGTTGTAGAACAGCCTGACCAAACAAGGCATCCCGGCGGGAGTCCTTGTCCAAGCAGTAATGAGCTGTGAAGGTATGAACCGAGGCCCAAGTCGCTGCTCGACAGATGTCGTCAATAGACACAGAGTGCAGATGAGCCATTGAGGCTGCCATGGCCCTCACATTGTGAGCTGTGGCATGGCCTTCCAGAGGAAGAGTAGTTACTCACCTGTAACAGGTGTTCTCCAGGAGCAGCAGGAATCGGTCCTCACATATGGGTGACGTCGGCACCGACGGAGCCCCCGTGCGGAGCATTTCCCCAGCTTTCTAAGAAAGCCTTTGGGAATGCAGCGCGCATGCACAGTCCCCTTCCCGCCCAAGGGTGCCATCTTGCTCAGTCTGATGACATAGCTAAAAGACAGCAAAAATAGCAAAAATAAATCATATGACTGCAACTCCAAGGGGAGGAGGGAGGGTTGTGAGGATTGATTCCTGCTGCTCCTGGAGAACACCTGTTACAGGTGAGTAACTACTCTTTCTCCAAGACCAAGCAGGAAGTCAGTCCTCACATATGGGACTCCCCAGCTTAGGGCTACCGGAGACCCCAAACCGAAACAATGAGCTCCCTCTAGAGCCTCAGCATGCAAGAACAGAATCTTCTCTGATAACGCCCCCGAACGGTAGCCCAACATCAGGGCCAGAGGGTAGGTGTTGCCTAAACTCCAAAGAGATTATGGAGTACCGCCTGCCCGAAAGCACTGTCCCTGCGGGACTCCTTCTCAAGGCAGTAATGGGCAGCAAATGTTTGGCTTGAAGACCAAGTAGCGGCCTGGCAGATGTCTGCCAATGGAACAGAGCGGAGATGAGCCACTGACGCAGCTTTCGCCCTAACACGATGAGCTGTAACTGGACCCTCCAATGAGAGGCCGGCTGCCCTGTAAGCCCAGGCAATACAGTCAGCTACCCATTATGGACAAAGTACGCTTGGAGACAGCCAACCCTAACTTATTGGGGTCAAAAGAAACGAAGAGCTGAACAGCCCTCCGGTGCTCCCGCGTACGATCAAGGTAGAAGGATAACACCCTCCTACAGTCCAGAGTATGCAAGACCATCTCAGCCCAGCTGGCATGCGGCCTGGGAAAAAAGGTCGGAAGAACCACCTCTTGATTGAGGTGGAAAGAGGAGACAATCTTAGGAAGGAACTTAGGGTGAGTCCGTAAGACTACTCTGTTCCTATAGAACCTAGTATAAGGTGCATCTGATACTAGGGCCTGAAGCTCACTCACTCGTCTAGCTGAGGTAAGGGCCACCAGGAGTAACGCTTTCCAGGAGAGAAAATGTAAGGGACAGGTAGCCATAGGTTCAAATGGCGGACAAGTAAGCCGTTGCAAGACCACATTTAAATCCCACTCCGGGGCAGGTGGACGCACTGGAGGCCTAAACAACAGCAGGCCACTGAGGAAGCGAGCCACCAATGGATGGCTTGAGAGAGTCTGTCCCTCCACTGGGGAGTGGTGTGCTGAAAGAGCACTAAGATGAACCCTTACAGAATTGGACTTAAGGCCTAGGTTGGACAAGTAAAGCAAATACTGCAGTACCACTGGTACCAGGCATGAGAACAGATTCTCATTGCGCTGAGCACACCAGGTAAAGAATCTACGCCACTTAAGGGCATAAGACTTTCTGGTGGACTGCCTCCTAGAGGCCAAGACTACGTCCTCCACTTCTTTAGGTAGCAGTAAGGGCGCTAGAACTACCCTTTCAGCAGTCAGGCCATCAAATGGAGGGACTGGAGATTGGGGTGTAATAGAGATCCCTGCTCTTGAGACAGGAGATCGGGTTGCATCCCCAGAGGATGAGGAGTGTCCACCGCTAGTTGCAACAGAAGTGGGAACCACGGTTGCCTCGGCCATCTGGGGACCACCAGTATCATCGAGGCCCTGTCTCTGAGCACTTTGAACAGTGTCCTGGGCACTAGAGGCGTGGGAGGAAACGCATATAGGAGGCCCGTGGACCATGGAATGAGAAACGCATCCGCTGCTACTCTGAGAGGATGCGGTTGCCTGGAATAGAATCTTGGAAGTTGACGGTTGAGAGGACTAGCAAAAAGATCTATGGTCGGAAGGCCCCATCTCAGAAAGATCTGCTGAACCACTAATGGATTCAATCTCCATTCGTGCGGCTGCAAGATCCTGCTCAGCCTGTCCGCCAGGTAATTCTCCTGACCTGGGAGATAAACTGCTTTGAGAAGGATTCCGTGATCGACTGCCCAGGAGGACAGTCTCTGCGTCTCCTGACATAGAAGGCTGGAGCCTGTGCCTCCTTGTTTGTTCACATAGAACATAGCAACTTGATTGTCCGTCTGGACCAACACAGACTGGTGAGAAGTGAGATGGGAGAAGGTTCTCAAGGCTAAGCGGATAGCTCTGTTCCAAGAGATTGATCTACTGTGTGGCCTCCCAAGGGGTCCAGAGACCCTGAGTACATGTCCCTTGGCAATGTGCGCTCCAACCCTGAAGAAAGGCATCGGTTGTCAGCACTTGAGAGTGTGGAGGTGTCTGAAAAAACACTCCTTGCACCAGATTTGGAAAGTGAAGCCACCATTGCAGAGAGGAGGCCAGTAGCGTGGACACTTTCACTTTGTCCGCAAGGTTTCCCGTGGCTTGGTGCCACTGAGTCCTGAGAGCTCTGTCTTTTGCCTGTAGTGTGTCCAGCCTTGCTCCTATGAACTCCATGTTCTGTGAAGGGTGCAAAGTGGACTTTGCGAAGTTTATAACAAACCCCAAGTGCTGAAGTAGAGCCACAGTGCGAAGGGCGGCTTGGCTGGCCTCCTGTGAAGACCTGCCCCTTATGAGCCAGTCGTCCAGGTATGGGAACACAAAGAGGCTTTGAAGCCTTAGGTAGACCGCCACCACCGCCAGGCACTTTGTGAACACCCTGGGGGCTGAGGTTAGGCCAAAGGGCAGCAATCTGTACTGGTAGTGGTCTCCTCCCACGACAAACCTGAGATATTGTCTGTGGTCTGGATGAATGAGGATGTGAGTATACGCATCCTTTAGATCTAAGGAGCATAGCCAGTCTCCCTGCTGGAGGTAGGGCAGCAGAATTCCAAGAGTGAGCATCTTGAACTTTTTGTTCTCCAGGAACTTGTTGAGGTTTCGCAAGTCTAGGATGGGTCTGAGGCCTCCTGTTCTTTTTGGTACTAGGAAGTACCTGGAATAAAAGCCTTGACCTCTCAGGTGGTGGGGCACCGGTTCCACAGCCTGTTACTTTACCAAACTTGCCAACTCCTTTAGGAGTAAGTCCCTGTGCAAAGGGAGGCTCCCCTGGAAAATAGGAGGGGGGTACCTGGTGAAAATGGAGAAGATAGCCCCTTTGGATTATATTGAGCACCCAGGTATCCCTTGTGACGGCTGACCACCTGTGGGCAAACAGGGTCAGCCGGCCTCCTGTGCTGATGTGGGCCAGCTGAGGAGGAGAGGCTATGCCACTGGAGTCAAAATCCCCCTTCCTGCTGTGCAGGAGCCGGTGTTGGTGGCTTGGGGGCTTTCTGCCTACGGGGCCCATGACCCTGCCCCTTGGCCTGCTGACCCTGTTGGGGAGCTGCAGAGGCCTGATAATGAGGGTATTGTTTATAGGCAGATGTCTTCCTCGGGTAAAAGGTCTTTTTCCCCGAGCCCTTCTTTTTCTGAGAAGGGGCAGAGGTTTTTCTGGACAGCCTAGTCCATGTCAGAGTCTCGGTCTCGAGTTCTGCAGCCTTTTCAGCCATGGGCTTGCCAAAGAGGTTTTCACCTCGGCAGGGGACATCGACCAACTTGTCCTGTACCCATGGCTCGAGGTCCGATGACTGTAGCCAGGCCTGTCGGCGGGCACCGATGCCGGCCGCGGCTACTCGGGCCGAAGCCTCAAAGCCATCATAGGCTGCTCATGAGATAAACTTCGAGCACTCTCGAATACCCGTGGACAGGGCATTGAACCTCTGCAAAGTTCCTCGGAGAGACCAGCAAAGAACCCGGCAATCTCCTTTGCCAGGTCTCGAAGGTACATGCCCATGTACAGCTGGTAGGTCTGGACACGGCAAGCAAGCATAGAGCCCTGGAAACACTTCTTACCGAGGCCATCCAGGGTCCAGGCCTCCTGGCCGGGAGGCACCGAGGAGTGCATCTTCTGACTCTTCAGACGATGCATGGCCGATTCCACAACCATGGAGTGGTGCAGTAATTGCGCCTTCTGGAACCCGGGGCTCTTGTGGACTCGATAGATGGAATTGACCCGCTTGCTCAATACCGGCATCGAGGCCGGCGCCTCCCACATGCGGAAGAGCAGCCGTTCCAGCATCGGAGGAACCGGTACAGTAAAGGCCTCCTTTGGGGGAGAGTCATACTGGAGGGCCTCGAGCTCTTCGGCTCGAGGCTTGTGATAAGGAAGCTTATTATAGCTCAGGAAGGAGCTATAGAAAAGGTGAAGTGACTCTGAACAAGCAACCTGTCAGTTCTGGTAGAAATATAAAAACAGAATTTTCCCATAAAAGACTACCAGTCCCAGAATGCACCAGGTTTCCAACAGCCATTAGAGGAGCTGAAGTGGGGAAACGTGTGTTCAATCAGGAGGGCTATGAGGTAATCCCCAAGCACTCATCTCAAAGGGCAGGGCCTGATTCAGCACAGCTGTGCTGTGCTAGGGTGGAGCACTCATCTAAGCAGAATAAAGGTAGAGTTTATTCTACAGAGAATCATCTTCATGATCTTGGACAGCTTCATCATCTGGAAGATCATCAGAAGCAGAAGCCAGAGCAGACGGACAGAGAGGGCAAGAAACCCTTTGGAAGAAAGAAGAGAAAAGCATTTGGGAGGTCTAAAGGAGTCCAGAGCAGTATGTATACTGGGAGACATTCAAAAGGCCAGCATACACCATTGGACTGGGGAAAGCCAGAGGAATGGTGCTGCAGAGCTAGGAATCTCCAGACGGTACCTGTGAGGGAGACGGCTGCACTTGGAAGGGACCCTAGGACCCGTGCCAGAAGGTATGTGAAGAGAGACCCAGTGTCCAGGGATCTGGATTGGAAGGCTGGACATAAGAACTGGACTACATACTGGCCAGGCTATTTAGAGAGGAACTCTAACAGCAATGGAAGCTCAGGTATGAACACTGATCTATGCCCTAGCTATACCCTTGAAAGACAGCAGGGAAACAAGTATTCTCCTGAGAGTGCTACATTGAGAAATTCCTCTGTGCCAATCTATGATATTGAACCCATGATTGTTGAAGAAGGAGGAGAGGTTATAGATCCAGGCTGTGAATACATGGATTGCTCTCTGTCTAAACTCCTTTGGTAATTTTCTGTTACAAAGTACGACAACCATCACAAAGAAATACAAACTTGTTCTTTAAATCTACTCAGAAAAGCTCCTGAGTAGGATTTGAGCCACGCAGCAGAAAGTAAGCCAGCTAAAGGGTTTCAGCTGGGTAACTGCTAGCAATTGAGCCTTACCTAATTGCTTGTGAGTTCTGAGGGAATCACTTCTGAGTCTATGTGTGAAGATATAAGAAGTTAACCTGAAAAGAACAGTTTTTCCCTACTTTGTGGGTTTTGTTTGTTGTTTGATGCACTGCTAAGAAAATATTAGCTAGAGCCTACAGAAAAGACCAGTTTGTTACCAACCAGGTCTTTATTCTTTTGATTTGATTGCCTGACAAGTTCAGCTATTGTTTTCCTGATTTTGTTTTTCTAAGTTTAACACTGAAAGCAAGTATCCTGTTTTATGTGCTACCAAGCATATCTGTGTTGGGAGAAATAACCCCATAAATAAATATCTTATTGGCTTTACACTCAAGCACAACTAATTATTGTGAACGGCTGTGTCTGGTGTGAATGGACTACATTTCCCACAATCCCTTGCAAATCATATTAATATATGCCTTTGCCAAGACTGTGAACATTCTCACCCAAGCCCCCGTCTGACAGGCTCCTCCTCGTGATCCGCGGGGAACGCCAAGGCCTTGGCCATATCCCCCATGAAGTCTGAGAACTGGGTATCCTCAGGTGGGGACTGTCTCCGAGGTTCGGACTCCGGTGAGTCTGATGGGACACACTGAGTCCGAAAGGTGTCGGGTGACTCCTCATCCTCCGTCTCCCTGCCGGACTCCTCGGAAGAGGACTTGAGCGGCTCCGGTCGGGCAGGCACCGATGCCATCCGCCCCGACGCCGAGGGTACCAGCATCGATGATCTCGGTCCCGAACAGGGGGCCGAGGGAGACCTTGGCCGAGGATCGACTCGAGAACGCATGGACTCGAGGATCGGCTCGGCCTCCGGGGTCGACTTGGACATCGATGTCCCGGTGGTCGGGGCAGATGCACCGGTGAGACCGACGATCAGTGCCCGCTGCTGTTCCATGAAGGCAGCCAAACTGCTCTCCAAGGCCGTCAACCTGAGTCCGAGCTCAGGAGACTCAGCAGCCCCTGACTTGGGCCCCGATGGCATCGGGCCCAATGTCGGCTCCCCCGGAGGAGAGTCTACGAGGACTACAGCACTCACGTGGCCAGGGGACTCCATCTCTATACGAGGTTGTTTTGCAGGTCTCTCTGACACCGAAGACCCGTGACGGCGCTCGGGGCTATGCGACTTGGCCCTCAAGGAACCAAGAGCATCCACCGACGCCACCCTCGCGGGTTTTTTCTTCTTTCGATGCTCCGGTGAGGGAGACCCCCTCTCAGAGGAACCTCGGCGCTGTTCGGGGCTGGAGTCCCGAGATGTCGAGGCCTCTGACGAAGTCCGGACCCGTCCGGACGCGGAGTCAGAGAAGATTCTTTCCTTTTGGTGCTGCCGACTCCTCAACACCTTCGAGGACATCTTCCCACACAGACCACAGATCATTGGGTCATGATCGGGTCCGAGGCAGCGGAGGCAGCAGTCATGTATGTCGGTGAGAGACGTAAGTTTCTTACACCGATCACACATTTTAAACCCGCTGGCAGCCATCGGGGGAAAAAGGGCCCCTGCGAGGTCAAAAGACAGGGCTGCCAGTGAAAAAAGAAAATGGCACAAACCCTAGTCACTAAGGACAAAAACCGAAAAAAGAAGATAGGGCTCGATACCAATGTATCGGGCCCAGGCGGGAAAGGGATCCGGCGTAAAACCGAAGAAGCGAATCAAAAACAGAATAAAATTGACTTTTTCCTCGGGTGTAAACGAACCACGTCCGTCGGGCTCCGCAGAAAAAAGAAGACTGAGCAAGATGGCACCATTGGGCGGGAAGGGGACCGCGCATGTGCGCTGCATTCCCAAAGGCTTTCTTAGCTGGGGAAATGCTCTGCACGGGGGCTTCGTCGGCACCGACATCACCCATATGTGAGGAATGACTTCCTGCTTGGTCCTGGAGAAAGGTTCTTACTCTGATAAGCAAAGGAAATACATTGTGCAATCCAATTGGACAATGTTCTCTTGGAGACTGGAAGTCCCAAATGAGAAGGATCAAAAGTGGAGGAGTGGCCTAGTGGTTGGGGCAAGGTACTTCAGGCCGGAAGGTCGGGGGTTCAAATCCCACTAGAGGACAGCAACCTTAGGCCGGAAAGACTGGGGTTTCTAGTCCCACAGGTGCTCCTTGTGGTCTTGGGCAAGCCACTTAACCCTCCATAGCCCATGTTCCCTGTAAAATAGTTATCTCCAAGTTATAATGCCCTGTTCAATGTAATTTCAGTTTGTTCAATGTAAACCGCACTGATGCAGAATAGCGCGGTATATAAGAGAATGTAAATAAATAAATAAATAAAGCAACAAAGAGTTGAGAGAACTTTCTATGTTGCTATGTTCTTTGCAAGTAAAAGGCAAGTGCTCTTTTGCAGTCCAAAGTATGAAGATTCCTTTCCGCATTTGAAGCATGAGGCCTTGGAAAAAATACAGGCAGGTAAACTGCTTGGTTTAAATGAAAAGGTGAGACCACCTTTGGCATAAAGTGTGGATGAGTCCTAAGGACTACCTTATCATGATGGAACCTCGTATAAGGAGGATCAGCAACCAATGCTTGCAATTCACTGATGCGACGTGCTGATGTGATTGCAATGAGAAAGATAACTTTACAGGAAAGGAATTTCAAGGAGGTAGTAGCTAAAGGTTCAAAAGGCGGCTTCATGAGCTGGCCAAGAACCAGATTCAGGTCCCATGCCACTGGTGGTGGCCTAATGGGAGGCTTAGTTAGCAGAAGGCCCCTCATAAATCTCGCTATGAGAGGATGAGAGGAAATACGCTGCCCATTTAAAGGCTTTAAAGAAGCTGAAATAGCACTTAAATGGACTCTTACTGAGTTAGTTTTAAGTCCTGCATTAGATAAATTAAGGAGAAACTCCAGTAACGATTCCAAAGGTATCGCAAGGGGATCAAAACCTTTTCCACTTGAAAGCATAAGAGCGTCTTGTGGAAGGTTTCCTGGAGGCACAAAGGACATCCCTTACTTGTTGAGAAAGGTTAAGACCATGTAGGTCTAGGCTCTCAGTAACCAGGCCCTGATACGCAGATCGTGGGGATTTGGATGCCAGAACATCCCGTCCTCCTGAGACAGGAGATCTGGAGCAGATCCGAGATCCAGGGATGGAGCTTGAGAGAGACGTAGGAGCAGAGGGTACCACACTTGCCGTGGCCAATGTGGAGCTATGAGAATCATATGGCCTCTGTCTCTTTGAAGCTTGAATAGGGTTTGGGGAATTAGGGGAATGGGTGGAAAGGCATATAGGAAGTCCTGACCCCAATGGAGGAGGAAAGCATCCCTGTCCTGAGAACCCTGAGCCGGAATTCTGGAACAGAACCGGGGAAGTTTGGCATTCAGTGGACTTGCAAAGAGGTCTATGTCCGGGGTTCCCCATATTTGAAAAATTTTTGCTACCTGGTCTGCATGGAGAGACCATTCATGCAGGAGCAGAACTCGACCGAGTCTGTCTGCCCAAGAGTTTTGAATGCCTGGTAGATACACCGCAAGGAGATGAATCATGCTCTCTGACGAGAGCCCAAAGTCGCAAAGCTTCGTTGCAAAGCGACAGAGAGCCTGTTCCTCCCTGCTTGTTCAGGTAGAACATAGCTACTTGATTGTCCATCTGAATTAGGACTGTCTTGTAGCTTAGCTGGGTATGGAAGACTCGAAGAGCAAAGAAGATTGCTCTGAGTTCTAGGAGATTGATATGTAAGTGGGTCTCCTGTGGAGTCCAGGTGCCTTGGGTAGAGAGATCTTGCAGGTGAGCTCCCCAACCCAGCTGTGAGGCATCTATTGTTAGAGTGACCTGGGGTAGGGGCTGCTGGAAAGGGCACCCTACCAACAGGTTTTGGGTTGATTGCCACAATTTGAGAGACAAAATAAGGCGACTTGTGTTTGCTATTTTGTCTGATAGGCAGCCTGATGCCTGAGTCCATTGAGTGGATAGAGTCCATTGGGCTGCTCTCATATGGAGGCGAGCATAGGGGACCACATGCACGGTAGATGCCATGTGGCCTAGTAATTGTAACATTTCCCGAGCAGTGAGATGAGTTTTCAACACTGCCTGGGAGGCTAAGTGCACAATGCAAAGGCAGCGGGGCTGTGAAAGGCCCTTGCTTTTCTGGTATCCAGCAAAGCTCCTATGAACTCTAGACACTGAGTGGGAGTTAGGCTGGATTTTGGGATGTTTATGACCAGACCCAAATACTGAAAGATATGCATTGTGCAAGATAGAGAAATCCTGGCCTCTGGACTCTGATGGGGCTCGAATGAGCCAGTCGTCTAAGTAGGGGAAGACGAATATTCCTAGAGTGCGAAGAAATGCTGCTACCACAGCCATGCATTTCGTAAACACCCTTGGTGCTGAGGCCAGGCCAAAAGGAAGCACCCTGTATTGGTAGTGCTTTCCCTGAAAAAGGAACCGAAGGAATCTTCCGTGAGTTGGATGGATGAGAACATGGGTGTACGCATCCCTGAGATCTAGAGAACAAAGCCAATCCTGTCTCTGAAGGTATGGCAACAGAGTCCCCAAAGAAATCATCTTGAATTTCTCTTTGAACAGGAATTTGTTCAATTCTCTGAGGTCTAAAATAGGTCTGTGTCCCCCTGTTTTCTTTGGGATAAAGAAATAGGGGGAGTAAAACCCTGTACCCTATTGAGGAATGGGTACCTCTTCTATTGGGCAAGAAGCATAGTGACCTCTTGATCTAACAGGTTGTTGAGAGAGGTCTGAGAATTGAACTGTCTTACCATTGTGGGAGGGGGGGGGCATGCAAAGAAAGTGAAGCTTGTACCCCTCTTTTATAATGGAGAGAGTCCAATCTTCTGCTGTTGTCTGCCCCCATTTGGAGGCAAAGTGACACAACCTTCCTGGAATGGTTGAAGGCTCTGGTCTGTTGAGGGTCAGGAAGGCTAAGTTCTCTAGATGGAAGTCAAAGGCCTTCTGGAGGTTGAGACTGCTGAGACGGTTGAGGCTTAGCAGCCTTTGCTTTCTTTATTTAGGTGGTTGCTGACCCTTTTAGGCAGGCTGACCTGCAGAACGTCCCTGCTGGGAATAAGAGGGATAACACCTCTTCTTTTTGGAGAAGAATGGTTTCTTGAAAGATTTCTTCCTTGCAGGATCAGCTGTGGCTTTGGATAATCTATCCAAAGTGGAGTTGTCAGCATCCAGCTCATTGACTTTCTCTTGCCAATTTTTGCCAAATAGATTCTCACCTATACAAGGGATATTGCCCAGTTTGTCCTGCACCCAGAGCTCCAAATCAGATGACTGGAGCCAGGCAATCCTACGTGCACCTATGGCAATGGCAGAGGTTCTGCTTATGCACTCAAAACAGTCAAAAGCTGCACGATTGACAAACTTAGAAACATCCTGGGCATGTTTAACCAGTGTGAGAAAATCCTGCCTCTTATCATCAGGAAGGAGAAGGCTCAAAATCTCCAAATCTCCTGTGACTTCCTTAACGAACATTCCCATATATAAAATATAGGAACTGATCCTGGCAGAAAGCATGGAAGCCTGGAAAGTACGACGTCCAAAGGCATCCAAAGTTCGACACTCACGTCCTGGAGGATTAGAGGCCTGCCTCTTTGCACTTCTGATCCTTCTCATAGCTGATTCCACTACCATGGAGTGGTGAGGAAGCTGAATCTTTTGGAAGCCAGGACACGGAGGCACTCGATACATGGTATCCAGTCTACGAGAGTAAGGAGAGGTGGTAAGAGGTGTCTCCCACATTCTTAACATGAGATCATGTAAGATCTCATGGACAGGCAAAGTAGCTGCCTCTTTAGGAGCCTTGGGATATTGTAGAATCTCCAACTCCTTTGCCCTGGGCTCTGTTTCAGGAGCCACAGTAATGGAAAGACCTCGAGCCACCTCCCTGATAAAATCCTGAAAGGAGATAACCTCTGGAGGAGACATCCTATGTTTAGGAGAGGAAGGCTCCTCCGGGAGAAGTACTCCGGTACCGACAGAGCTGTCAGAATCCTCAGACTCCTCCGAGGATTCAACGTACCTTCTGTCCAGATGCTCTTGTAGAGCACGATACCCGTACCGACCGAAGTCGGTGCCGGGGGGAATCGGTGCCGGTGTATCGGTACCGTAAGGTATAGCATGACTGGGTGCTGGCAATGTAGACACCGATGTCGGTACCGATACCGGTGCTGGTACCAGTTGAACTGTCTGATGCGGTTCCGAGTGTGCCGATGCCGCAAGGAGAGCCACCAGACTGCGTTCAATAGCCAGGAACCTCTGGTCTATCGACGCTGCTGATGCCTGGGTATTGGTACCGGAGAAAGCAGCCGGTATTCCAGAGCATGGCATCAGTAGTTCTGCCGAGGTTGAGGCCTCGAGAACATCCTGGAGCCCCGATAATGCTTTGGAAGCCAAAGCCTCAAGCCGGGGCAATTTAGCCAGTGCAAGACCCTCAAGGGCAACGCCAGAGGCATCTCGATGCTCGGAAGGAGATCTACCCTTTGAGGACCGGCCAGACTTATGTTTAGTTACCTGAGATCCATGGGAGGAAGACGAAGCCCTGGAAGACGTCGATGCCACCGAGGCTGCATCAGAGGGAAAAAGGGTGCTGAGCTTAGCAGCTCGGTTTTGTCGACCCCTCTTAGACATCATCCCACAGGCCATACACTCCGAAATGGAGTGGTCTGGACCTAAACGTTTAAGGCACCACTCGTGGGTGTCGGTGACGGAGATGGTACCGCCTCACTTGGTACACTTCTTGAAATTCGAAGCGGGTTTTTCCATAGCCAAGGAAATTTGGGGCCTAGTGCCCAAAATGGCGCGTGCACCTGAAGAAGAAGGATTTGGAAAAATATTATTTATTTATTTATTTATTTATTTTGAAAAGAAAGAAAGAAAGAACCGGCGGTACCGGTATAGCGTCGAGGGAAGGCAGACGCGACCACAAAAAAGAAGGAGAATAGGAAAATTTTCTGCAGTGACAGGAACGGCAACCTGCTGGCTCCGCGGAAAACGAAGAACTTGAGAGAGGCAGTTGGGAAAGGTGGGAAGGCAGCACGCAGGCGCTGTGGGATGCTCCCAAAAGCTAATTGGACGCTGGGGAGCGTTCCCACGCAGGCTCCGTCGATACCGACAATACCCATATGTGAAGACTACATTCCTGCTTGTTCCTGGAGATATTTGAACTACCCAGGTAAGATTTTTATGGATACTTGCAGATTCAGCACTGGTTGGGGGATAGGGGTTGGGGTATGGCCATAAGGGAAGGGTTAAGTGCATTTGAACACTTGAGTTGTTCTACACATGTTAGGAAAAGAGGTCTGCTTACCGGTTGCTGAGATGGGGGAGAGCGAGGGGCAGATGGTCTTCCAGCGCCAAGGGGAGGAAGATTTAGGTACTTCCATAGACAGTTTGGGCTGGAAAGAAATATATAAGGGGATGTCAGAAGAGCTAATAGCTTCTCGACATGTAGAAAATAATTACAAAATATTATATAGGTGGTATCTCACCCTGGCTCGTATTCATAGACTAGGAGGTTGTGCTATTGCGGATTGTTGGAGAGGGTGTCTTTCAGTGGGTGACTTTAGCCATATGTGGTGGGCTTGCCAGGAATTGCGACCCTATTGGGAATCTGTTAGAGAAATAGTGGCCCACATATTAGGAGTGGAAGTGGAATGGGGCAAGCGCAATGTGCTACTGGGGGTAAGAGGGAGAGGGTGGGAAGGGGGAAGGGGAGTGTTACTAAGATTATGCATAATCGCAGCTAGAAGTGTAATAGCCAAGCATTGGAAAATTTTTAGCTTGGTGACTATTGACTATTGGAAAAATTGCATGCATGAGATATATGGCCTGGAGAGATTAACAGCCTTGAGGAGGGAAAGGGAGAAAGAGTTTGAACAATTGTGGGAACCCATCATGCAATGGATAGGGGTGCAGGGGGAAAGTAAAACCGGGAGGGTAATATAGCTCGGGGTGCAGTACAATTGCACATGGATGAACAGGATGAAGACAAAGTAATTCTGTGTTATTAATAGTTCTTACTTCTGTTTAAGTGTGCTTGAGGAAGGGGGTGAGAGGGGGAGGGGGAGTGAAGGGGGTGAGGGGATCAGAAGTAGAAGTTGTTGTTTTGTTAATAAAGCACTATATGGAATTGTAATATGATGGGAGAAATAATATAAGTGGTTAAATGGAAAAAAAATAACTCCTCCATACATGCATTTTTAACCACTACTCATTTACTGGCAGGCTGAAAATATGTCAAACAACCCTACCACTATCTATCTAGTGGAGGGACAGAGATGGATGAACTACTAGAGCCTGAAGCTCGCTCACTTGGCATGCTGAAGAATAAAACCTTCCAGGTCAAATAATTCAGAGGTCAGGAATTGAGTGGCTCGAAAGGATCTTTCATCACTACTACTACGAATCATTTGTATAGCACTACAAGGCATATGCAGCGCTGTACAGACACATGTGAAAGATGGTCCCTGCTCAGAGTTTACAATCTAGTCAAGACAGACAACATAATAGCTGAGTATAAGGATACATCTAGGGCAGGGGTCTGCAACCTTTAAGACATAAAGAGCCACTTGGACCCGTTTCCGAAGGGAAAAAAAAAACTGGGAGCCGCAAAACCATTGCGACATTTAAAACAAATCTAACACTGCATATATTTTTTCTTACCTTAATGCTATATACGGCCCCCTACTTTTCCTGTTAAAATATAGGTGTTTGGCCTATACTCGCCGTATAAGACTACCCCTCTTCCTTCGCACACCAAAAAAAATACGCCAGAAAATATCACAACAACAAGTAACAATATTTGATTTCAAAATTATGATGATTTTGTAGTCAAATCACTAATATGAAATAAGATTATTTTTTCTACCTTTGTTGTCTGACCAATTTATTCTTTGATCATGCTGGTCCCGATCTGAGGCTTCTGCTTTCCTGTCTTCTCTTAGCTCTCTTTCTGTGGTCTATGGTCCATCTGCCATTTCTTATTTCTTCTTTCGTTTTCTTCACTTCTTTCCATCAGCCTATTTCCAGTCCCAGTAACCCTCCCCAATATCAGCCCCTTTCCAGTCCTCACTCCCAGTACCTTCCAATGTCAACTTGCATTCCCATGATTGCCACTGGTGTCCATTTCCTTCCAGTCCCCCTCCTTCCCCACTGACCAGTCCCTTCTAGTACAAATACCATGGCAGCCCCTCTCAGATCCAGTTCCATTCTCCCATCCCCTCATATCAGCCCATTTGTAGCCTTAGCCCCCAGTTATCTTCCAGGGCCAGCAGCTCTATCCTCCCCTCCCCACAATCAGCCCATGCCCAGTCAAAGCCCCCCAATCAGCTCACTTCCAGTGCTAGTCCCCCTTCAACCCCATTACCATTGCTAGTCTCCCCTAATCATCCCAATACCAGTCCTACCCCCCCCCATCAGCTCATTACCAGTCCTAGCCTCCCCTAATCAGCTCATTTCCAGTGCTCGTCCCCTCAACCCCATTACCAGTGCTCCATCCCTCCATGTCAGCCCCCTCCCTCCCTCCATCCATATCAGCTCCCTCCCTCCATGTCAGCCCGCCTCCCCAATCCCTCCATGTCAGCCCCCCTCCCTCCATCCATATCAGCTCCCTCCCTCCATGTCAGCCCCCCTCCCTCCATCCATATCAGCTCCCTCCCTCCATGTCAGCCCCCCTCCCTCCATCCATCCATCCATATCAGCTCCCTCCCTCCATGTCAGCCCCCTCCATCCCTCCATGTCAGCTCCCCTCCCTCCATCCATATCAGCTCCCTCCATGGCAGCCCCCTCCCTCCATCCATCCATCCATCCATATCAGCTCCCTCCCTCCATATCAGCCCCCCTCCCTCCATCCATCCATCCATATCAGCTCCCTCCCTCCATGTCAGCCCCCCTCCCTCCCTCCCTCCCTCCATGTCAGCCCCCTCCATCCATATCAGCCCCCTCCCTCCATCCATCCATATCAGCTCCCTCCCTCCATGTCAGCTCCCTCCCTTCTTCTGCAGCCGCGACTCCCTGCCTCTTAGGGAACCGCGGCTGTGCTTTTAAAATCATCTCGGAGCCCTTCCTGTCTTGACGGGCTCCGTGCAGCATTGTCCCGCCTCTAAAGGAAGTTTTGGAGGCGGGACAATGCTGCACGGAGCCCGTCAAGACAGGAAGGGCTCCGAGATGATTTTAAAAGCACAGCTGCGGTTCCCTAAGAGGCAGGGAGCCGCGGCTGCAGAAGAAGGGAGGGAGCTGACATGGAGGGAGCCCATAACGCCACGTTTAAATATCGGGCGGGCAGTGTGCTCCGGAGCCGCGGCAAAGGTGAGAAAGAGCCGCATGCGGCTCCGGAGCCGCGGGTTGCCGACCCCTGATCTAGGGGAATGGTAAGGAAACACATAGGTGACTAAGGAGACTAAGCTACATGAGAATCACATTAAGGTTCTAGGACACTGCAGTGAGCCTATTGGGGGTGTTTGAAAATAAGCAAACCTGGCATGAAACAAACAACTAAGGGCTGTACAGAGATGAGTTTACCTTCCATATCACAATGGTAAGCTCCAATTGCGCCGAGGTGAACTCTTACAGAGATGGACTTCAGTTCAGATTCAGACAAGCGTAGAAGTGTTTGTCTGGGACAGGCGAAAGGATGCATGGACCATTCCCCACACCAGACAGCAAACCTCTTCCACTTGAAAGCATAAGACCTTCTTGTTGAGGCCCTCCTGGATGCCAAAAGGACACTAGTGGCAGCAACAGGTATACTGAGAGCAACCAAGTTAACCTCTCAACATCCAAGCTATGAGGACTAGGGAGCTGATCTTGGGATGCAACATCATGCCACCTTCCTTTGAAATTAGATTAGGTGTGTAGGACTGGTACCCTGCAGCCTGCTCATACCCTGCAGCCTGAACCAAACAAAATGGATTGTTGCTACAGAAGTTTCTGCTGTGTTCCAAGCCTCAGCCTTTCTGACCTCCAAGCAACTACCTGCCAAGTGTTTGTGTATCTGCATACAGAAGATTATTGTTTCCTGCCATGCTTACCTGAAAGAGAACCTGCTTCTTAGGCCTTTCTCAGCCACAAGACTGTTCTACTGGCCTTGGACATTTGCAACAATATATGAGACTGCATACCATCTTCTACTGCCTTGTGTCTCTCATCATGGATCTTTTGTCCACAAGATGACCGCCCGATGATCAATCTCCTGATTCGCCAAGACACTTCACAGTATCTCCTGCCATCCAATCACCAGAATGTGATAAGGACTCATCAGAAGGAATAATACAGTATGCACAGAAGAACCTGAGTGCCATTTTGTGCATTTTGTCTTCCTTGCTGCTTCTATAAGCACGAAGACATTGTGTCATTCCAAGGCTGTTCCACTAAACCTGTGAGACAATCGAGGACTCCCACAGACAGGTACCTGTAAGGTTCTGTGTTCTCACACAGCTCATCTCCTACAGTTTGAGCCAGTGTAATTACTTTATCTGTCCCTTTGGACTTCTGGCTGTTCCGGAGACTGCCTCAGATGCCAGCTGTATTTGTCCACCTACACTAAAGACTAGGCGGTCAACTTACAGAGGGTGTTAACTGTACTTATGGCTGCTGTGTTTCCCCTACAATTAAATAAGCTTCAGTCCGATTTTCATAGCATGGTGATATGGTTTAACTTATTCCACATATTTTGTATTTCTCTACTTTACTGCATTACAAAATTACTATTGATTTCTAACAATGAGAACCTGTGGTCTCAGACTGAAATTGGCACTGCTCTGGGTGAATCTCCCATGAACTTCGTGCTCTTATGGCATCAACGACAACATATAAGGTTCTTAATATTCATCACCAAATGTTGCAATGTGCTCCAAAATCAGACTTATCTTAATTTTTTGATCCAGTTTCTTAAAACGTGCGGATTTGCAACTTCCCCAACGCCACCTCTCTGGTACCTAATTCCACGTTTCAATTCTTCTTCAGGGGGTATGCAATCTGTAAATCAGCACTATCATAACTGGACTTAGCTACTTATGAAGAAAGGCTTGTGCGATCAATAGCGTGTTATCTGTAGCTATCGAGCTCTCCCCAAAAACGCCGCGCAATACTTAACCTCTTTATAAATTTGTAACTAAGTAAAACCCTACAAAAGCTTTCGCTTCGCCAGGTACGGGCTTCATCAGGGGTTAAAACTCTTCGTCTTCACCATAGATGGCGGGGTCAGTAGATTTATGGTGAAGACGAAGAGTTTTAACCCCTGATGAAGCCTGTACCTGGCGAAAAGAAAGCTTTTGTAGGGTTTTACTTAGTTACAAATTTATAAAGAGGTGTAGTATTTTTCACGCTATGATGGAATTAGGGGAGTGTTCCTGGTTGCTGTCCGTCATGTTGCTTGGAGCTGCTATTGAAGCGGCTATTGAGCTGAAAATTTGAAGCGGCTACGGAGCAGAAAGTTGGAGAAAACCACGATAAGATAAGTGTATATGGGCTATTTTGGTCCTTCATTTATTTTGGATAGTGATTACACTTTCTTTATTATTGTAGGAGATTTCCCGACTGTTCCTGTGCTGCTCATCGTAATAATTGATTGACTCTGATGCTTTCAGTTGTGTGTGTGAATTTTGGTAGAAACTTGGTAGAATGTGTATGTTGTTGTAATTTGTTGCTTTGTGGTCCCAGAGTGAATTTGATATGGTGTGAGATTGGTTAGTAATTTTGTATGTATTAGGGAATTGAGAAAGGCTGTGACCTATGATGTGAGCATCAGCTATTCCCTACAGTGAGTTTCTCGCTGCATGTGGGGTACTAGCCACCCTGAGGTCTTATTTGCCTTGTGGAGTAATTGTTGGAATTGTTTAAAAAATTTTTTGGAGATTGTGTTTGAGTTAAGCTTTGGTTTGGGAGCGTGGGATTTCTTTTATGTCATTTAGTTTTGCGAATACCATGACAGTCATGAACCTCACGTCTAAGCCAGAGTTTGTGGAGTATGATTTCAGTCTCTCAAATTTAATGCTAATGCTCGACAAAGTACTTGCATCGTGCCAAAGACAGCTTCCTTCTGAAGTTCATAAGATGTAACATGTATGAGTAGTTTGTCAAGATCTGCTTGTAAGTTTCTTTATCAAGCCTGTGGCTCCCAGTACAATGGGAAATATTTCTGCATCTTTCTGCCACATTTTCTTTGTGTCTGACTGCATTTCTCTATGAGGCGAGTCACTGTTTCAAGGTCTTTCTTACAGAATAGACATATGTCTGTGCTGCCAGTTTTTCAATGCTCACTGTAAACCATCTCGTCCATAATCCGCTGTCCTGGGCTGCAACTATCAATGTCTCATCCTTCGATTTCAATTCACCTCTCCTTAACCATTCATATGTACATTCTTGATTGACAAGATTCCTGGAGTAACACTTTGTATTTCCCACTATATTTGTGCATTTGGCACTTGTTTTTCCTTGTTTGCTGATCTAATTCTTTAAAGAGTTTTTTCCTCTTGTTTTGCAGATTCTGTTGCTTCCTTTCCTGTATGTGCTTGTGGATTCTCACTCATTCCTTTTAGTCATCGGAATGCTTGTCCAAGTTTGAAAATGGAGACAAGGAGGGAGGAGTGGTCTAGTCGTTAGGACAAGGTACTTCAGGCCGGAGGGCCGGGGGTTCAAGTCCCACCTGGGGACAGCAATCTCAGGCCGGAGGGACTGGGATTTCTAGTCCTGTAGGCACTCCTTGTGGTCTTGGGCAAGCCACTTAACCCTCCATTGCCCATGTTCCCTGTAAGTATTAGCGTATGTGTCTCTTATCCCCTCGTGTTAAATGTATCCCCCAATTGACCGCTTTGACCCGGTGAAAAGCGGGATATAAATACAGCTAAATAAATAAAATAAATAAATTCTGGACGTTTACTTTCATATTTCAGCACTTTTTGCATATTTGGATCCGATGATGCAGTTAGATAGGCCTGGAAGCCTTTGATAGTAGTCTGTATGAACAATGAATCTTAGCAATAAGAGGTACAGTAAGTATACTCATGCAATAATTAAGAAACATGTCTATGGGGCTCTGAGGAAAAAAAAGGACTGAAGGTAAGATGGTCCCACAGTGGCAGGCGGGAAGGCATGCGCATTTCGTGGCTGAGCTTCTAAAAGTTTCTAGAAGGAGCTGAGAAAGCTCCCACATGGGGCTTTGTCAGACGACATCACCCATATATGTGGATCTTTTTCCTTCTTGTCCACTGAGAAACTTAAGACTATATGGTGGAATTGCTATAAAAAGTTGAAAGAAATTTGGGAAAAGATTTTAAAATATCTTCAACAATGGAGGGGGGGGGGGTTAGGGAGGAGGAGGAAGGGATATAAAAAGTCTCACTAAATTCTTAGGGAAGAAGACCACATTAGAGACTAGCCATCCGTTAATATGCTCCATAGACTTTGTGTATTAGGACACTTTATTTATTTTTTTTTTTTTTAATTATTTATTTATTTGGCTGTGCTTCTATACTGCTTTTCTCCAGTTCAAAGCGGTTTAAAGCAACTGAACATGCATTGAATACAAGGAACGTAACTATTGCATATACAGTAACTTAACTTATTTACATTGTTTTGTGTGAGAGGTGTTGTGAGAGTGGTTGTTTTAGTGTTTTTTTTTTTTTTTGAAACTTTATTTATAAACCATCATATACATAACTTTCGATACAATTCAAACAATACGCCGCAGCAGAGTGGGATCTTATCTCCGCCGCGGCACATACAACAAACAGTCATGTAAATATAACAAGGCACATAACACCTGTAGTCTTTTAATTTTTTTTTTTTTTTTATGTAGTCTATAGTACCCCCCTTAGTTTACCCAACCACCCCCCCCACCCCCCTACCTCCCCCCTCGTCGTCGCAACCTTTAACCCCGCCCAATATCAACCATAATCCCCTCCTAGGTCCGCTCTCCCTCCCTCCATCCACTCCCGGTCTCTTGGAACCTTAGTAACCTATATTTACTATTTCATTCCGGCAGCGGGAGCCCAAGCTCTGAATGTAGGGTTCCCATACCAACATAAAAGTGGACCACCGCTTCACTGAGCCCCGAGCCCTCCAGTGCTCTGCAAGCATCAGCTGATGGAAGTTATTGCGCCATTCTGAGAACGTGGGCGGGTGTCGATCTCTCCACCTGTGGAGAATCGGACCCTTCCCCATCAGACAGGCTTTACGCACCAATAACCGCCCCCATCTCCCAATGGGTAGGGTTTGATGTAGTTGATCAAGAATAACTAAAGCTCCAGTCCACGGAAACCTCTGCTGTAACAACCCCATAAGGTATCTGCGAATATGGGACCAGTATGGAAGGATGCGCCTGCACTGCCACCACATATGAGTTAGGGAGGCCAATGGTAGAGAGCATCTAGGGCAAGACCCATCTTGTGTAATATGACTCCTCAACGCTCGTCGAGGTGAAAAATATACTCGTGTCAGGGCTTTATATTGAATTTCCCTCCATCGCGCTCCCTCCACTAATTCCACTATCCGCCCCACCGCCGCACCAATAGTGCCTGGCTGCACTACCCGCCCCAACTCTTCTGCCCAGGCCGTCTCAGCCCTCCCATAATCCGGCCGTACCCCAAAGCACTCCAGCCGAGTTTTCAGTCCCCTTATCGCTGGAGGTATATCGCCACCCAGGTCAAAATATTTGAGAATCTGCGCCGATCTGTCCACCCCCAGTTCCTCTCTGGGCAGCGTTGCCACATAATGGGAGAGCTGGATGTATGCAAAGTATTGAGTGGGGGGCAATTGAAACTCCTCATGAAGCTTGAAATACGACTTACATTTGCCAGTAAGGTCCACTACATGCCCTATGTGTTGTAGTCCCTGTCGGTGCCATAACTGAAATGCCTTGGAGTCAGAACCCGGCCGGAAATGTACGTTTCCGCGAATAGGCAGCCAACTAGACACTTGCCAGTTCCGCTGCCAAAAGCTATTTAATTGTCGCCAAGTACGGCGCAACGCATTTAACATAATATTACTCGTAAAGCGCGTTGGTAGTTGCGCACCGTCCACATGCAGAACCCCCACCAGCGAGAAAGGAGCTACAAATGCCGCTTCTAGGTCCCGTGGCGTATATATGTCGGTGTCCCTCAGTCCCCTAGATGGCGTGCTTGACATGCCAAAGCATAAAGTCTTATGTCTGGTAGCCCAAGGCCCCCTCTGCTCCATTTGCCAATCATACGGGACATCGGGATACGCGCTCTAGCCTCCCTCCACAGAAAACGTTGGATCTCCCTTTCCAACCTAAGCAGATCCCGCCGGAGCAACCACACGGGTAAGGTTTGCAACCAATACAGTATACGTGGCAAAACCACCATTTTGATTGCTGCAATTCTCCCCATTAGCGATAAGGGTAGCGGATTCCAAGCTCTCAACTGACTCCGCACCCCTGACAAGACTCTCTCAAAGTTAGTATAGTATAAATCCTGCGGTACTCTCGTCAAAACAATACCCAGGTATTTGAACGTCTGATCCGCCCATTTCAGGGGAAAACCCCCCCCCCAACTTCCTCGCAGCTGCCCCGAGACATCCAAGGCCTCAGATTTATCCGCATTTATCCGAAGGCCTGCAAAACTACTGAATAGCTGAAATTCTATTAACAGTCTGGGCAAAGATTCTCGCGGGGCCAGTAAATGTACCAGCATGTCATCGGCAAAGGCCGACATCTTAAACCCCTGGTTTCCAACCTCAATCCCACGAATTTGTCGGTCCAGTTCTATATGCCGTATTAAGGGATCTAGAGACAAAACAAATAATAAAGGGGATAGGGGACAACCTTGCCGAGTACCCCTATGCAGGGTAAAGGGAGCCGATTAAAACCCCATTACAAAGCACTCTGGCCGTCGGAGTATCGTAGAGGTTCTTAACCATGTCACAAAAGGCCTGTCCCAAGCCGTACAGAGGTAACAGATAGTGCAAGTATGTCCAGTTGACCCTATCAAACGCTTTTTTAGCGTCAAAACTCACCAGAAGGGATTGAAGTTGATGACTATGCACCCACTCCAATGATGTTAATATTCTGCGGACGTTTCGGACCGCATAACGGCCCTGCACAAACCCCACCTGTGATTCATGAACAACGTCCCCTAATAGTCCCGCTAATCTCTCCGCCAGAATTTTTGCCATCAACTTCATATCAAAATTCAGCAGAGATATCGGCCTATAAGAGGCTGCCTGCAGCGGGTCCTTGCCCGGCTTAGGTATTAGCGTAATATAAGCCTGGTTCTCTCCCCATCTTCTACCATTCCCCTCTATTCTTTGACGGTAGGTATCCACTAACAAAGGGCTAATCCAATTCGACAGGAGTTTATAGAATTCAGCCCCATAGCCGTCCGGTCCCGGAGTTTTATAGCAGCTGGCTTTCGTAATTACAAGCTGCACTTCTTCTAGGGTTATCGGTCGCCCTAGCAAGGCCCGTTGTTCCTCTGTCACCTTAGGGAGCTGTAGCCCTTGGAGGTAATTCTCCATAGTAGAGGGGTTAATCTCCCCCGCTGTATACAGTTTTTGAAAGAAACCTTTAAAAATTTCACTTATCACTTCCCGTTTCTGCTGTAGTTTCCCTTGCTCATCCCGAAGAGCCGCTACCCCCCGCCCTCCTCTCTGACCCTGCAAACATCGTCCTAGTAATTTCCCCGGTTTGTCGCCAAAGCAGTATAACCGATATTTGTAATACATTATCGATTTCTTGGCTCTCTGATGAAGCAATTCGTTTAAAGCAACCTGTAATTCCCATAGTCGTTTTCTATTTGACACTGTAGGGGCATGACCGCTAAGTACTCGCGCCTGTGACACCTGCTGCTCCAAGCGAATAATTTGTTCCGCCAGCAATCTTCACTTTTGAGCCGCAAACCCGATTATATCCCCGCGCAACACCACTTTGGCAGTTTCCCAAACCAGTTCCGGGTCATCCCTGTGTACCTGATGGTTTAATTCAAAGTCTCGCCAGCGCTGACCCAGAAACTGTCGAAATTGATTATCTTTATATAGCTCAATGGGGAACCGCCATATGCGAGATGCTCCGGTCCCGCTCCCCCATTGTAGTTCAATCCATACCATAGCGTGGTCAGAGATCTCCAGGGGTCCTATCTGCGCCTCCCCCACATGGGCAAAGGTGGTAGTGGAAAGTAAAAGATAGTCTATTCTCGCACTAGTCCCATGCGCCCGCGAGATAAGTGTGAACTCCTTTTCTGAGGGGTGCAACAATCTCCAGGGATCTACCAAGCTTAAACGAGTCCGGAATCGTTGCAACAGCTGGGAGCGGAGCATTCTGTCTCTCGTCTCCCTGGCCACAGAGGTATCCAGACTCACGTCGAAAACGCCATTAAAGTCCCCCCCTACAAGTAAAGGCACGTCCGGCAGTTGTTCAATTTTGGCTGCGATGCGATTAAAAAAATCCCGATCTAATATATTGGGGCCATATACATCTCCAAGTATGATCTCCCGATCCTCCAGTAAGCCATACAATAGCAAGAATCTCCCCTTGGGATCTGCCACCTGACGTTGCAGCGTGAAGCGCACCCGTTTGTGAATAAGAATAACCACCCCTCCCTTCTTCCCCAGTGCAGGCACACCCCACGTCTGACCCACCCAATCCCGACATAGTTTAGCATGTTCTTCGGCTGTCTGATGGGTCTCTTGTAATAGCGCAATATCACATCTCTGCCGAGCCAGTGCCTTGAGCACTTTATATCTCTTTATCGGGTTGCCTAATCCGCAAACATTCCAAGTTATTACCCTCAGAGGGTTCCTGTCTGTTTACGCCCCTGTTGCCAGCTCCTCGTGCTCGAGGAGACCCTCCCAGCCTGAGGCCTCCCCTCATATCTCCTGAGGTATAATATGCTGCATATTTGCAGAGATTGTAGGTTGCGACGACCCCTCCCCCCTTTACCCCCCCAACCCCCTTCCCCCCATACCAGTGACCCCTCCTCTACACCCCCCCCCATCATAGGACTTTCCCCGACCGATTCCCCCATACCCACCCTTATACCCCTGCTCAAGACACCTCCTATCTACAGGGCTCCCAGCTCCTACCCCCTCCCAGGTAGCCCTCCCGAGACCCCCCTGAGCGTGTCCCCCCGATCCCAGGCCCCTGAAGCAAGCTACATACCACAAGCCACCCCACCTGCTATCCCCCGTAATCATGGAGGATCACCCCCACCTTACCCTCCCTAGTCACCACCCAACCCAACAAACCAAACCTCCACCCAGAGCCCATCACTCCCTTGGCCGCCCCCCCCCTCTCCCCACCACCCCCTAGGTACCCCCCCACATTAGGAAACAACCATCTCCTACCGAACAGAGCAAGAACGGGGGGGGGTGGGAAGAAGGAGAGAAGGCGGGAGGAACCGGCCCCCAAACCTCTACTATCCAGTCCTGCAGCCCGGGTACTCAGGGGAGGGACATCACATCCAAAAACGTCACAAGAATGGGTCCCCAGTCCCCTGTCCAAAGTAAAATTAAATTAAAATCTTCTCCTCTCGTGAGTACTCCCCTGCTCCACCACGGCCGTTCACTATCTATGGCCGTAGTGCTTTTAGGGGATAACTCCGCCCTTCTCCCACCGCACCGTAAAAAGAGATAAAACCATATAGGCAGTGGGGAAGGGGGGGAATTCAAGTCGCTGTACCATGTAGCCGGATCAGCCTGGGAGACCCTCTTCTTCCGGGGTAGCGACACATTCGATCTGACAAAAAATCAATCCAAATCGCCCCCACCGGATTTTACACTTTGTACCGGGGTCCTCAAAGCAAATCAAAAAATGTTAACCATATGTATCCCCCAGACCCACATCTTGTCCATAATAGGCAGAGAAGGAAAAGAAAAAAAGAGAGGGCTCTGGTTGACTAGAAACTTTGTTGCGTACAAGACAATTTGTAACTTTTACAATAGACAAAGGACGCAAAGTTACTGGACAGCTGCAGCGCTCTTCGTAGCCGATGCTACACTGTATTTCCCCATTGTCACTCCCCGATAGAAGGGGGAGTGACAATGGGGAAATACAGTGTAGCATCGGCTACGAAGAGCGCTGCAGCTGTCCAGTAACTTTGCGTCCTTTGTCTATTGTAAAAGTTACAAATTGTCTTGTATGCAACAAAGTTTCTAGTCAACCAGAGCCCTCTCTTTTTTCTTTTCCTTCTCTGCCTATTATGGACAAGATGTGGGTCTGGGGGATACATATGGTTAACATTTTTTGATTTGCTTTGAGGACCCGGTACAGAGACAAAGTGTAAAATCCGGTGGGGGCGATTTGGATTGATTTTTTGTCAGATCGAATGTGTCGCTACCCCGGAAGAAGAGGGTCTCCCAGGCTGATCCGGCTACATGGTACAGCGACTTGAAGGGTTCTCAGAGTTGCACTGTTAGACCGGGATAAGTCAAAGTGAAGAAGACGCGGACACTGCTTTTTTTTGAAGGTGGAGCCGGTTCACGTAGTCTTCTGCTGCAGCGGCTGACTCAAAGGTGCGATGAGCTCCCTCACTGAGCACATGAAGTTTAGCTGGATATTGCACGGAGAACCTAATGCCCGCCTCAATAAGCTTTCCACATAGGGGGGCATATTCTTTTCGTTTCCGGCTCAGCGCTATTGAATAGTCCTGAGCCACACGGATTTTATTGTTATTAAAAATCACCTCCCCCTTCTGCCGCGCTGCCTTGAGGATCAGTTCTTTCTGTGGGAAGTGGAGAAATTTGGCTAGGACAATTCTAGGGCGAGGGTCGCGAGTTTGTTTAACGCCGACCCGATGTACCCTTTCTATGCACAGTTTACCTCCCAGCGCGCTCTCTTCCACAGTTTGTAAGACCAAGGCCTCCAGGTATCCACGCAAATCTTTATCCAGAACGGCCTCAGGGATCCCCAAGAAGCGCAGATTATTTCGCCTGGACCTGTTCTCCAGGTCGTCAAGTTTAGCTTCTTGTTGAGATATCTGGGACTACAGGCCAGCCACTTCCGCGGTCAGTGTCTCCACCTTCTCCTCTGCCAGTCCCACGCGGTCCTCGGCCTCTTGCAGCCTCTTACCCAGCGTGTCTACTGAAGATCGCAACCCATCCATTTTCTCATGGAGGGCTTCGAATTAGGGTAACAAAGCCGTCTTTACAGCCGCCGACATCTCGTCTATGGAGGCAGGGGACTTAGGTGACTGAGGCGATACCGGCATCTGGACTGAATCCGCCATCTTATTTGAGCCGGTCCCCCGCTCCCGATCTCTCCGCAGCGATTTCACCGCTGTCGCCATGTAGTACGGCACTCCAAACTGCATTATAACAATCTGCAGGCAATCCGATTCAAAATAATTGTCTTCTCGGCGGGTAGTGGCAGTGTTAGACGGTGCTAAGTCGCCGGTTTAGGCCTGGGGCTTCAGGACACGCTCAGGATGTGACCTCTACCTGGTCTGCATCACGTGGTCTCAGGACACTTTATTTTAATGTGAACTTTGCATGTTGACATGTGGCTGGCTTATTATGAAGAAAAGGTTGAAAGGATCCATGATAGTGGAGGAGGGAAGGACAAGAATGAGTGCTGTTACATAAGTTATTGGGGCTGCACTGTTGACTTACATAGCGATCTGTCAGTATCAGTCTTGCTGAAGTGTATTTCATGTATTGCTAATGATGTTGTTGGAGAAAATAAAAATTGAATTACAAAAAAAAAAAGAACATGGGCACTTTTGGATAGATATACTGATGGACATTAACATCTGCTGCAAGTTAAAGATTTATTTTAAGATAAAGATAAGGGGTCAGATATTGAGTTGGGCGAGCTATGCACTGCATCGGCGCATAGCCCTACCTGTTCACCCTTAACCCCGATAATCAATGCCACACCGACGGCATTGAAGGTGAAATTAGACTTACCTGCTAATTGTTGTTCCCTGGAGTGGAACCAGTCTAGTCCCGGAACCTCTGGGTTGCCCATCTCAACCAGCAGCTCGGAGACTGAGAAACTCCTTCTTTTATGACATCATCAGTATATCTCTCCAGTGTCCGCCTCCTGTTACCAGTACCCTATTGACAAAGCAGACTCACCGGAGAAACAAGTAAGCATTTAGCTGAACACATTAAACACTTTAAACTATACAGAAATAAACAGAACTCACACCGATGCGCAGAAGGGAAGAAACCCCTTCAACACCGTGACTAGAAACTTGCACAGACCATTTCCTCATCTGAAAGGGAGGGACAGTAAGCTCCCGACCATACCCCATGTTTGGAGCCCTCCCCCTCCGCCGTTCCCTGTTGAAATTTAACATTCCTTGTTTTTGTTTTGTTTTTTTCCTTGACTGTAAGTAGTGAAGCACCCCACGTGACTTACGTGCGATCCACGGAAATACTTCAGGCCTCCGTTTGCATCAGAACACTGGGAGGGATACGGGACTAGACTGGTTCCATTCCAGGAACAACAATTAGCAGGTAAGTCTAATTTCACCTTCCTGTTCGTGTCCCCAGTTTAGTCCCAGAACCTCTGGGTCAGTACCAGAGCAGTGAGAAAACTTCACATACGGGAGGGACCTGGCAAACCAGCCTGAAGAACCGCTGACCCAAACGAGGTCTCGTCGGCCCTTTACACATCCAGACAATAGTGCCGAACAAAGGAATTTAAAGACGACCACATCGCCGCCTTACAAATTTCCACCAGCGAAACCAACCGGAACTCCGCCCAGGAAGCCGCCTGGCCCCTAGTGGAATGCGCTCTTAAGACCTCCGGTACTGCTCTTCCTTTCAGCACATAAGCCGACGCAATAGCTTCCTTGATCCAACACGCAATGGATGCCTTTGACGCCGCCTCCCCCCCTTTCTCGGTCCCGCGAGAAGAACAAAAAGTCGGTCCGACTTTCGAAAAGACGCTGTGCGACGAAGATACTTCTTCAATGCTCGCCGGACATCCAACAGATGTAGCCTCCTTGACAACAAACCGGAATTGTCCATGGTAAACAACGGCAAAGCAATCTCCTGGTTCACATGGAACGCCGAGACCACTTTCGGAAGAAAAGCCGGCACCGGCCTCAAAACTACTTTACCTGCAAAAAGGAAAGGTAAGGCTCCCGACAGGAAAGCGCCTGCAGCTCCGACACGTGCCTCGCCGAGCAGACAGCCACCAAGAACACCACCTTCAGAGTGAGATCCTTGAGCGATGCACGAGCCAATGGTTCAAAAGGCTCCCGCTCTAAAGCGTCTAATACAAAGGGAAGCTGCCATTTGGGAAAGACCTGCCTCAAGGGGGCCTAGTAAGAGCCACCGCCCTCAAAAATCTCCTTCACATCTTGTTGGGCTGCAAGAGACTGCCCCGCAAACTTTCCTCTGTAACAGGACAAAGCCGCCACCTGTACCCTCAAAGATGCTGCCGCGAGTCCTTTGTCGAAACCGTCCTGCAGAAATTCCAAGATCTGGGGGACCGAAGCCCGTAAAGCCTCGCACTTCCGTTCAGCACACCACGCCTCAAAAATACTCCAGACTCGAACATACACTAGTGAAGTAGACTGTTTTCGGGACTTCAATAAGGTAGCAATGACCGCCGCCGAATACCCCCTGGCTCTTAACCGCGCCCTCTCAAGAGCCAAGCCGTAAGCGAGAACCGATCCACATGTGGCATGAGCAAAGGACCCTGGGTCAGCAGATCCGCCCGGCAGGGAAGCCGCCAGGGTTTTGCCACCAACAACCACACCAGGTCCCCGTACCAGGGGTGACGCGGCCAGTCCGGCGCTATCAGAATCACGAGAACTCTGAAGTTCTCCACTCGTTGTAGAACCCTGCCTATCAGGACCCACGGGGGAAAGACATACAGCAGTTGTTCCTCCGGCCATACCTGCATAAGGGCGTCCAGGCCCTCCGACATCCTTTCCCTGCGCCTGCTGTAGAAGCGACTGGCCTTTGTGGAAGCGAAGGTCGCCATGAGGTCCATGACTGGCGAACCCCATGTGCACTATCATGTTGAAAACTTCGGGATGGAGGACCCATTTCCCCGGATCCACCCGCACCCGGCTGAGGAAGTTGGCTTCCACATTGTCCACCCCCGCGATATGTGCCGCTGACAGGTCCAAGAAATGTGTCCCCGCTCAGCCGCACAGAACCTCGGCTTCGGCCTCTAGCGTGACGCTGCTGGTGCCCCCTTGCTTGTTGACATAGGCCACTGCCGTCGCGTTGTCGGACAACACTCGGACCGCCTGCCCTTCGAGCAAGGGCCGAAACTCCCGAAGTGCTAGATACACCACTCTCAGCTCTAGCCGGTTGATCGCCCACGTTCTTTCCTGAGGGTTCCAAAACCCCTGCACAAAACTGCTCTGACAATGAGCGCCCCAGCCCAACAAACTGGCATCTGTCATCACTGCCACCCAGTCTGGCGCCACCAAGGACCTTCCTCGGTCCACCGACTCGGGAAGCAGTCACCATTGCAAGGCCTGGCGGGTCTCCTCTGGACAGACCAGACTCCATGCCAGAGGATCCAGTTGATGCGACCAGTGGCGAAGCAACGCTCTCTGTAAGGGTCTCATGTGAGCTCTGGCCCATGGCACCGTCTCTATCGTTGCCGCCATGGTGCCCAGCAACTGCAGATAATGCCATGCTGAGGGAGTCTTGATGCCCAGAAAACTCCTCACCAGCGTCCGCAGACCTTGTGCTCGCTGAACCGTCAGAAACACTTTTCCGATCCGGGTGTCAAATCGGGCTCCCAGGTATTCCAAGTTCTGGGAAGGCTGCAAGTGACTTTTTGCCACATTGACTATCCACCCGAGACTTTCCAAGAAGGTTACCACCCTGGCCATGACCCTCTCACTCTCGGCCTGAGAATTTGCCCGAATTAACCAATCGTCTAGGTAGGGATGGACAAGAATGCCTTCCTTGCGCAGCGCTGCTGCTACCACTACCATTACCTTGGTGAACACTCTGGGGCTGTGGCTAGTCCGAAGGGCAACGCCTGAAACTGATAATGATCGAATGGAACCGCAAACCTGAGAAACCTGTGATGTTCCAGCCTTATGGGGATGTGGAGATATGCCTCCGACAAGTTTAGGGAAGTAAGAAACTCTCCTTGCTGCACTGCCACTATAATGGAACGCAGTGTTTCCATATGAAAATGCGTCACCTGCAGACAACAATTGACCCCTTTGAGATCCAGAATCGGCCGGACCCCTCTGTCTTTTTTCGGGACGACGAAATAGATGGAGTAATGACCGCATCCGCACTGATCTGAGGGCACGGGAACAATGGCTCTGAGGTCCACCAACCTTTACACCATCTCCCGCAGCGCAGCACACTTCGCCACCGACCGGGCGGGAGACTGTACGAAGGATTCCCGTACTGGGCACAGGAACTCCAGCACATAGCCCTCCCGAATGACTTCTAGTACCCATTGATCTGATGTAATTTGGACCCAGGTGGAATAAAACTCCTGCAAACGCCCCCCCCCCCCCCCCCACGGGAAGGAGAGGCGCCTGGGCCCTCCTCATCTCATTGTGACTTTTTGAAGGCAGGGGCGGAGGAAGAGGAGGGTCCGAAACCCCTTCCCGCTCCTCGAAACCCCCAAAGCCTTGGGTCCTATTGGGAAACCGTCCCCTTTGACCAAAGGAGAACCTTTGGGAACGAAACCGGCGGAAATCTCGTAGCTTTCCCTTGCCGCTCGGAATGCCACGGGACGGCTTAGGCTTATCCTCCGGTAACCGTCCCCCTTTGGACTCCCCTAGGCCCTTAACGAGCTTCTCCAAATCTTCCCCGAATAGCAGACGGCCTTTAAAAGGTAATTTACTTAATCTAGACTTAGAGGAGCTATCAGCCGCCCAATTGCGCAGCCATAGGTATCACCTCGCTGCCACCGCCGACACCATACTCTTTGACAGCCCACGCCATAAGGTCATAATGAATATCCGCCAGGTAGGCTGCACCGGACTCCAAACATGCAGCCTCTCCCGCCAAGGGGCTCGGCTGCCCCTCTTGCACCTGCTGTGCCCAGCGAAGGCAGGCTCTAGCCATCCACGCTTCGCAAATAGCAGCCTGCAGCGAAATGGCATTGACGTCGAACACTTGCTTCAACAAAACATCCAACTTCCTTTCCTGACCATCCTTGAGGGCCGCACTACCTTCTACAGGTATTATCGTCTTCTTGGTCACGGCCGAAACGGCTGCGTCCACCTTAGGACATTTAAAGACCTCTTTATCCTGGTCCAATAATGGATACAGAAGGCCCATGACCCTGGAAACTTTCAACGGAGCCTCTTGAACGTTCCACTCCTCCTGGATCATCTCCTGAAACACTCTGTGCACAGGGAATGCCCTTTGAGTCTTTCTGAACACCTGCAACAAAGGATCCTCCAGTGTTTCATCCTCCGTCGCACCTGTAACCGGCATACTGAGTGCCTTAAGAGTCTCTACAATGAGAGCGGGCAGCTCATCCCTTCGGAAAACTCTCACCACCCTAGCCTGATCTTCTCTCTCCGAAATCTAACCTTCCTCCAGTTCCTCCTCTAAGCCCAGACTGTGGCCCTCTTATTTTATTTTTTATTTATTTAGCTGTATTTATATCCCGCTTTTCACCGGGTCAAAGCGGTCAATTGGGAGATACATTTAACACGAGGGGATATGAGACACATACGCTAATACGTACAGGGAACATGGGCAATGGAGGGTTAAGTGGCTTGCCCAAGACCACAAGGAGTGCCTATAGGACTAGAAATCCCAGTCCCTCCGGCCTGAGATTGCTGTCCCCAGGTGGGACTTGAACCCCCAGCCCTCCGGCCTGAAGTACCTTGTCCTAACCACTAGACCACTCCTCCCTTCATCAGACAACGGGTCCTCTGACAGCCCGGATTGGTCTTGCAGTCCCTCTTCGCCGCGGCGCCTCTTACTCCCACTCGCAAGGCACTTACTCCGTGGGGACGCAGAACGCTTCTTTGCGCCATTGGACTCTGCTACCAGCTGCTGCTGCAGGGCATTGCCAAAATCCGTCTGCTGCAGCAATGACACAAACTGTTGAGAAAAAATGGAAGATTAGGGAAAATAGCTTGCGAGGAGATGACACCCGGGCCGGACGAAGAAGAAGTAGAGGGCCCTGCCTCCGGGTCCACCTGCGCTAGCTCCGGTACTGGAGGGACCGAGACATCTGGAGCAGAGACCAGGTTCCCATCCTGCTTCGCTGGGTCCTGATCCAAATCATTAGCTTCTGCCACACAGGCTTTGCAGATCCCTGCACTAGAACCCTTCCGAGCCCCACACACTAAACATAGCGGCTTGGAGGGCATTGTTCACCTGTAAGAGCCTGACTGAAGACCCCCCCCGGGCTCATTAAATCAGCCTAGGGTGGGCAAGCAGTCCTGCCAAGCCTAAAAGTACCCAAGCATTTCTTTGAAGCTGTATTTTAATTTATGTTTTGGGGGGTTTTTTGTTTTTTTTAAACAAACTCCAGCAGAGCCATTATTAATGATCCGGGTCCCCAGAAAAAAACTGCCATCCTGGGCCTGCAATCCGGCCACGCCGCCCCCACGTGGCAAGGCGATAGTCAAAAGCGCGCCAAAATCGCGCTGAGAGAAAAAAGGGCGCCTGCTGAGAGCCAACGCTTACCTTGCGGATCTGCGGGATACAAGGGGAAGCTCCGCTAAGATCACTGCATCTGCCGTCGGTTCCAGGACCACTCAAACGCCCCGGATCCGATCGCACACACCGCTCTTCAACTTTTTTAATGTGCTTACTCTGTGTGGCGGGAAAGAGTCAGCAGGCGCGCTGGCAGGCAAAACCTCTGCACTGCGCCAGCCGGACTCTTCTCTCATATCTCAGATTCCTTTCTCCTCGACTGAAAACACCAACGCTGCTGTGCTTCAGATCAACCGTCCCCTTCAGTAGACCCCCCACCCGGCCCAGAAAGACTGAAGTAGATAGAAAAAAAGGGGGGGAGGGGGAAAGGAGACAGACGATAGAGCTGGTCTGCTATAGGATTTTTTTTTTTTTTTTAAAGCTACAGGCTCCTAAATTAAAGGCAACTTCTTCAAATAAAGTAACTCCCCAAAAAACCAACTAAACTATTACACCCAATCCTCAATTGTTTCTCCAGTGAGCCCGGACCCCTGGGCTCCCATCTATCCAGCTGCTTGGAGACTGAGGTAACTGGTAACAGGAGGCGGACACCGGAGAGATATACTGATGATGTCATAAAAGAAGGAGTTTCTCAGTCTCCGAGCTGCTGGATAAGATGGGCAACCCAGAGGTTCCGGGACTAGACTGGGGATACGATCAGGAATATCTGGTTTGGGCGCCCTGGGGAAACCGCCGCACAGCCTAATCGGGTAGTGGTGATATTGGACTGCTACCTCGTTAGCAACCACAGCTAAGACTAGGCAAGCCAAAAGCTCGTATAGTTTTAGCTGTTGAGCGCTAACCTGATAGCGGTCCAATATTGCTGCTACCCGGTTATTGCCATTCTCCGCCCCGGAATGTCCCGATGCTAACCGGATAGCATTGGGACATGTAGGGGGCATAGACAAAGATATGCAACAGCACTACTGGGCTGTAAACCGTGTAAATGCTTTTCAAATATCAGGCCCAAGGTACAGAACATAAAGGTTTCTGCCCATAAATGCTATTAAAGTGTACAGACTTCAGTCATAGCACCAGCAGGCCTGGGAGCTCTCCAAGAACCACTGGGTCCCACAGAACATAGTGCTGGTAGCTCAGTTAGGGAATTATTCCCTCTCAGCAAGAAACAAACCAATATTGAATAGCGTAGGAGCACTGTTCCCTCTAAGCTGTGCGCGTGTGCGCGCACACACACCTCGCCGAGCGAGCACACATACTTTACAACAGAGTGCACAAAAATTACAGCTCTGATTCTGATAGAAAACAACACAGATGTCTTAAAATTTAAAATTATGATTGTAATTACTAGAAATTTCCCACTTCATTTAGTAATCGTCTATTTTCATTTAATTTGATTAAAATCAATGTGGTGTACATACTGTATTCTGACGTGTAGTCAAATTTTAAAGTATATAACTACGAGTGTGGTTATGTAGCGCACAAAAATTTAACCTTCCTTCAAAAGCTGCACACATCTGATATTTTATGCGTACACAGCCTACAGAAAATTAGAGGGAACATTGCGTAGAAGGAAGCATTTTTGCCTCAGAACCCAACAAGGTTTACCCTGTTATCTTTGTTCTTACCTTGTATATTGTCCCAGAGCCCTGCAAGGATCCTCAGAAGGGAGGTCTTTCCAGTGCCTGTGTTACCAACAATGAGTACACTATCGCCCTTCGAGACTGTCAGTGTCAGGTTCTCTACAAGCAGCTGGTCAGAAGATGGAGCTGAAAATGAGATTCTATCCAGGAGGAAAGCCGTGTCCACCGACATCCTCAGTTCATCTGAAACACTGACCAACATGTAGAGAGAGAGAAAGAAGAGAAATAACCAGGCCACCTGCAAGCTCAGAGAGTAATTACTTGATGGGATATTTACTTGTTCAAGTCCCAGTCGCCTTCACCTTCTACAGCACCATCTTTTTCCTGCTCAGCAAGTTCAAAGACGGTTTCCTGAAGTTCCCCAATCCTAGAGCGCGAGAAAAGAGAGAGAAATGTGTTTCTCAAAAGTGCAGGTCAAAATCTGAGCACAAAAGAACTGCTGCTCTGCTCATCAGATCGTTAATATTCATTAACATATATTTATTAACGTATAGCACTTAACTCTCTCATGATGGCATTAGAATAACACAACTAGTAATCCCCACAAGTGGAGGCTATTAGCACAAAGTGGTGTGCTGCCCAAATAAGAGGCCATTTGTACGGTATAAAGCGCGTTTACCTGTGTAAAAGGGTGGCAGAATGCGTGCATTTGTACGGTATAAAGCGCGTTTACCCGTGTATAAGGGGGGCAGAATGCGTGCATTTGTACGGTATAAAGCGCGTTTACCCGTGTAAAAGGGGGGCAGAATGCGTGCATTTGTACGGTATAAAGCGCGTTTACCCGTGTAAAAGGGGGGCAGAATGCGTGCATTTGTACGGTATAAAGCGCATTTACCTGTGTAAAAGGGGGCACAATGCGTGCATTTGTACGGTATAAGGTGCGTTTACCTGTGTAAAAGGGGGGCAGAATGCGTGCATTTGTACGGTATAAAGCACGTTTACCTGTGTAAAAGAGGGGCAGAATGCGTGCATTTGTACTGTATAAAGCGCGTTTACCTGTGTAAAAGGGTGGCACAATGCGTGCATTTGTACAGTATAAAGCGTGTTTACCTGTGTAAAAGGGTGGCAGAATGCGTGCATTTGTACAGTATAAAGCGTGTTTACCTGTGTAAAAGGGTGGCAGAATGCGTGCATTTGTACGGTATAAAGCGTGTTTACCTGTGTAAAAGGGGGGCAGAATGCGTGCATTTGTACGGTATAAAGCGCGTTTACCTGTGCAAAAGGGTGGCAGAATGCGTGCATTTGTACGGTATAAAGCGCGTTTACCTGTGTAAAAGGAGGGCAGAATGCGTGCATTTGTACGGTATAAAGCGCATTTACCTGTGTAAAAGGAGGGCAGAATGCATGCATTTGTACGGTATAAAGCGCGTTTACCTGTGTAAAAGGGTGGCAGAATGCGTGCATTTGTACGGTATAAAGCGCGTTTACCTGTGTAAAAGGGTGGCAGAATGCGTGCATTTGTACGGTATAAAGCGCGTTTACCTGTGCAAAAGGGTGGCAGAATGCGTGCATTTGTACGGTATAAAGCGCGTTTACCTGTGCAAAAGGGTGGCAGAATGCGTGCATTTGTACGGTATAAAGCGCGTTTACCTGTGTAAAAGGGGGGCAGAATGCGTGCATTTGTATGGTATAAAGCGCATTTACCTGTGTAAAAGGAGGGCAGAATGCGTGCATTTGTACGGTATAAAGCGCGTTTACCTGTGTAAAAGGGTGGCAGAATGCGTGCATTTGTACGGTATAAAGCGCGTTTACCTGTGTAAAAGGGTGGCACAATGCGTGCATTTGTACGGTATAAAGCGCGTTTACCTGTGTAAAAGGGTGGCAGAATGCGTGCATTTGTACGGTATAAAGCGCGTTTACCTATGTAAAAGGGGGCAGAATGCGTGCATTTGTACGGTATAAAGCGTGTTTACTTGTGTAAAAGGGGGGCAGAATGCGTGCATTTGTACGGTATAAAGCGCGTTTACCTGTGTAAAAGGGTGGCACAATGCGTGCATTTGTACGGTATAAAGCGCGTTTACCTGTGTAAAAGGGTGGCAGAATGCGTGCATTTGTACGGTATAAAGCGCGTTTACCTATGTAAAAGGGTGGCAGAATGCGTGCATTTGTACGGTATAAAGCGCGTTTACCTATGTAAAAGGGGGGCAGAATGCGTGCATTTGTATGGTATAAAGCGCGTTTACCTGTGTAAAAAGGTGGCACAATGCGTGCATTTGTACGGTATAAAGCGCGTTTACCTGTGTAAAAGGGTGGCAGAATGCGTGCATTTGTACAGTATAAAGCGCGTTTACCTGGGTAAAAGGGTGGCAGAATGCGTGCATTTGTACGGTATAAAGCGTAGTTACTCACCTGTAACAGGTGTTCTCCAGGAGCAGCAGGAATCAGTCCTCACATATGGGTGACATCGGCGCCGACGGAGCCCTCGCGGAGCAATTTTCCCCAGCTTTCAAAGAAAGCCTTTGGGAATTGCAGCGCGCATGCGCGGTCTCCTTCCCGCCCAAGGGTGCCATCTTAGCCAGTCTGATGACATAGCTAAAAGACAGCATAAAAATTTGCAAAAAAACTTAAGCAGATGATTGCAACTCCAAGGGGAGGAGGGAGGGTTGTGAGGACTGATTCCTGCTGCTCCTGGAGAACACCTGTTACAGGTGAGTAACTACGCTTTCTCCAGGACCAAGCAGGAAGTCAGTCCTCACATATGGGACTCCCAAGCTTAAGGCTACCGGAGACCCTAAGCACAAAAATGAGCTCCCTCTAGCTCAGCGGCACAGAAGGAAGGAATCTTCACTGAATTATTACCCACCGGTAGCCCCCATCCGGGATGGAGGGTAGGAGTTGCTCAAACCTCGAAGAGATTTCGGAGGACTGCCTGTCCGAAAGCACTGTCCCTGCGGGACTCCCTCTCGAGGCAGTAATGGACCACAAAAGTCTGGCTCGAAGACCAAGTAGCGGCCCGGCAGATGTCTGCCAGCAGAACAGAGCGGAGGTAAGCCACTGACGTAGCCTTCGCCCGAACACAATGAGCCGTGACTCGACTTTCTAACGAGAGTCCGGCTGCCCCATAAGCCCAAGCGATACAGTCAGCAACCCAGATGGACAGAGTACGCTTGGAGACCGGGAGCCCCAATTTATTGGGGTCAAAAGACACAAAAAGCTGAGCAGCTTTACGGTGCTCCCGCGTACGGTCAAGGTAGAAGTTCAATGCCCTTCTACAGTCCAGGGTATGCAGGACCATTTCAGCTCGGCTGGAGTGTGGCCTGGGAAAGAAGGTCGGAAGTACCACCTCCTGATTGATGTGAAAAGGGGAGACCACTTTTGGAAGAAACTTTGGGTGAGTCCGTAGGACTACCCTATTTTTGTAGAACCGAGTGTAAGGGGGATCAGACACGAGGGCCTGCAATTCACTTACGCGTCTAGCGGAAGTGAGGGCTATCAGGAATAAAGTTTTCCAAGAAAGAAAACGGAGAGAACAGGTAGCCATAGGTTCAAAAGGCGGACAGGTGATCCGCTGTAAAACCACATTCAGATCCCAGTCAGGTGCTGGCGGGCGCAGAGGTGGTTTAAGTAGAAGGAGACCTCGGAGAAACCTCGCTACGAGAGGGTCGCTGGAAAGAGGTCTGCCGTCCACCGGCACATGATGTGCTGAAAGAGCACTGAGGTGAACTTTGACGGAGTTGGACTTAAGTCCCAGATTAGAGAGGTAGAGCAAGTACTGCAAGATCACCGACACCGAGCAGGAGAAGGGATCCTGAGACTGCTGGGCACACCAAGCGGAAAAGCGACGCCATTTAAGGGCGTAGCATTTTATTTATTTTATTTATTTTATTTATTTTATTTAGTGTACACTTATATCCCGCCACTTCCAGCGATCAGCAGCGGTATTCGACCACAGAAAAAGAGTGGCTGTACTGGCCATAATTTACAATACACAGGATGATTAGTGGAAGAGGTACAGTTCACAGCACACAGTATGATTAGAGGGCATAGTACAGTTCACATCACACAGTGATAAGGTTTAGACACATTGAGAAGGGAAATATTTACAATTAGTATTTACAAAAGAATTTACAATTTACATACAATTTACATTTGCGGGTAGAAGGTCGCCGAGAAGCTAGGACGACCTCCTCCACCTCTGCCGGCAGTAGAAGGGGAGCAAGGACTACCCTTTCAGCAGCCAGGCCATCAGATGTAGAGATCTGAGGTTGGGGTGTAGCAGGGACCCCTGATCCTGTGTTAGGAGATCCGGTTGAAACCCCAGAGGGAACGGATCCTCTACCGCTAATTGCAGCAGGAGTGGAAACCACGGCTGTCTGGGCCAGCGAGGAGCCACCAGGATCATGGAAGCTTTGTCTCGGAGAACCTTGAAAAGAGTTCGAGAGACTAGCGGTATGGGAGGAAAGGCATACAGAAGGCTCTCCGACCATGAGAGCAGAAAAGCATCTGCCGCTACTCGAAGGGGATGCGGCTGACGAGAGCAGAAGCGAGGAAGTTGCCGGTTGAGAGGACTGGCAAAGAGATCCATCGTGGGGAGTCCCCACTTCAGAAAAAGTTTCTGAACTACCAAGGGATCCAGGCGCCACTCGTGCGGCTGGAGGATCCTGCTGAGTTTGTCCGCCAGGCAATTTTCTTGGCCTGGGAGATAAATGCCGTGGCTGACGGCCCAAGAGCAGAGCTTCTGTGCTTCTCGACAGAGAAGGAAGGAGCCCGTGCCTCCCTGTTTGTTCACGTAGAACATGGCAACTTGATTGTCCGTCTGGACAAGGACGGACTGGTGAGAAGTCAGGTGGGAGAAAGCCTTGAGAGCCAGACGGATTGCTCTGAGCTCCAGGAAGTTGATCTGCTGAGCAGACTCCCATGTGGTCCAGAGACCTTGAGTACATGCCCCTTGGCAATGCGCTCCCCAACCTAGGAGAGAAGCATCGGTCGTCAGCACTTGAGCCGGCTGAGGTGACTGAAAAGGCATTCCGAGCACCAGGTTCGGCCGATGAAGCCACCACTGTAGAGAAGAGGCCAGCGGCCCGGAGACGCGCACTAAGTCGGCTAGGCCACCCGTGGCTTGTTGCCACTGCTTGCGAAGGCACCATTGAGCAGGCCGCATATTCAGGCGGGCATTGGGGGTCACGTGGACGGTGGAAGCCATATGGCCGAGTAGTCTCAGGAAGCGCCTGGCTGAGACCAGGGACTGGCTGCGAAAACGGCCGGCTAGGTCCATGAGCCGTTGAGCCCTGTCGAGAGGCAGGAAAGCTCGTGCCTGAGGAGTGTGCAGTCTTGCGCCGATGAACTCGAGATCCTGTGAGGGGAGCAAAGTGGACTTTGCGAAGTTTATGACAAAGCCCAAGTACTGCAGAAGAGTCACAGTGCGGTGTGTGGCATTGGTGACTTCCGGAGAGGACGATGCTCTGATGAGCCAGTCGTCGAGGTACGGAAAGACATAGAGGCCGTGAAGCCGGAGATAAGCCGCCACCACCGCGAGACATTTTGTGAAGACTCGCGGTGCGGAGGATAGGCCAAAGGGCAGTACTCTGTACTGGTAATGATTTCCTGCCACCACAAACCTTAGGTATTGGCGGTGGCTTGGGTGGATGAGGATGTGCGTGTAGGCATCCTTTAGATCCAAGGAGCATAGCCAATCTCCCTGCTGGAAGTAGGGCAGAAGGATTCCAAGGGTAAGCATCTTGAACTTTTCCCTCACGAGGAACTTGTTGAGGTTGCGCAAGTCCAGGATGGGTCTGAGGCCTCCTGTTCTTTTTGGTATTAGGAAATACCTGGAATAAAAGCCTTGACCTCTCAGGTGGTGGGGCACCGGTTCCACAGCCTGTTCCTGAAGAAGACTTGCTAACTCCTGAAGGAGTAAGTCCCTGTGCAGAGGGAGTCGTGGAGGTTCTCCCGGGAAATAGGAGGGAGGGACCTGGTGGAAGTGGAGAAGATAGCCTTCTCTTACGACTTGAAGCACCCAGGCATCTGAAGTGATGTTGGACCACCTGTGGGCGAAGTGAACCAGCCGGCCTCCGGTGCTGGGAGGAACCAGCTGAGGGGGAGAGGCTATGCTGATGAAGTCAAAAACCCCCACCCTGCTGAGCAGGGGCCGGTGGTGCAGGCTTGGGGGCTTGCTGCCTACGGGACCCGTTACCCCGTCCCTTGGCCTGCTGGCCCTGTTGGGGAGCTGCGGAGGCCTGATATTGAGGGTAGTGTTTATAGGCAGCCGCCTTTCTCGGGTAAAAGGACTTCTTTCCCGAGCGCTTCTTTTTCTGGGAAGGGGCGGAGGTCTTCCTAGAAAGCCTAGTTCTGGTGAGAGTCTCCGTCTCGATTTGTGCAGCCTTTTCAGCCATGGGCTTGCCAAAGAGGTTCTCACCTCGGCAGGGGACATTGACCAACTTGTCCTGCACCCAGGGTTCAAGGTCAGACGACTGAAGCCAAGCCTGTCGGCGGGCACCGATGCCGGCTGCGGCCACTCGAGCCGATGCTTCAAAGCCATCATAGGCTGCTCGGGACATGAATTTGGAGCATTCCCGAATACCAGTTGTCAAGGCCAGGAACCTCCGCAAAGGTTCCTCGGACAGCCCAGCGGAGAATCCGGCTATCTCTTTAGCCAGGTCTCTGAGATACATGCCCATGTAGAGCTGGTAGGTCTGGACCCGACAAGCAAGCATAGAGCCCTGGAAACACTTCTTACCAAGGCCATCCAGGTTACGGGCCTCCCTGCCAGGAGGCACCGAGGAGTGCATCTTCTGGCTCTTAAGCCTATGCATGGCCGATTCCACTACCATGGAATGGTGCGGTAGCTGTGCTTTTTGGAAGCCAGGACTCTTGCGGACTCGATAGATGGAATCGACCCGCTTGCTTAATACCGGCGACGATGCCGGACTCTCCCACATGCGGAAGAGTAGTCGTTCCAGCATGGGAGGAACCGGTACAGTAAAGTGTTCCCTGGCGGGAGAGTCATACTGAAGGGCGTCGAGCTCTTCGGCTCGAGGCTCCTCCTCGGGATCCGCAGGGAAGGCCAAAGCCTTGGCCATATCCCTGACGAAGTCTGAGAACCGGGCATCCTCCGGAGGGGACTGCTTCCGAGGTTCGGACTCAGGTGAGTCCGAGGGGACACACCGAGTCCGAAACGAATCAGGTGACTCTTCCTCTTCAGACTCCCAGGCCGACTCCGAGGAGGAATCGGTGGGGTCGGCTCAGGCAGGCGGAGGCGTCGGCTGCCCCTACACCGAGGGAGTCGGCGTCGACGACCTCCGTCCCGAACGGGAGGCCGAGGGTGACCTCGACCGAGGATCGACTCGAGTTCGCATGGACTCGAGGATCGGCTCGGTCTCCGGGGTCGACTTAGACGTCAACGTCCCGGCGGTCGGGGCAGCGGCGCCAGCGAGGCTAGCGATCAGTGCCCGCTGCTGGTCCATGAAGGCAGATAGTCTGCTCTCCAAGGCCGTCAACCTGAGTCCGACCTCAGGTGACCCAGCAGCCCCCGACTCGGGCCCCGACGGCGTCGGGCCCGACGTCGGACCCCTCTGAGGCGAGTCCAGGAGGACTACAGGACTTACCCGAGCAGGCAACTCCGACTCCAGACGAGGTCGCTTCGGGAGGTGCTCCTTCTCCAAAGACCCGGGACGGCTATCGGGGCTATGCGACCTGGCCCTCGCGGAGCCAGGAGCGTCCACCGACGCCGCCCTCGCGGGTTTTACCTTCCGTCGATGGTCCCCGGAGGGAGAACCCCTGTCGGAGGAACTTCGGCGATGGTCAGTGCTGGAACCTCTGGACGCCGAGGCCTCCGACGAGGTCCGGGTACGGCCGGGGTCAGCGAAGATTCGTTCCCGCTGGTGCCGCCGACTCCTTAATGCTTTGGAGGACATTTTGCCGCAGGCCCCACAGATCAGTTCTTCGTGATCCGGGCCGAGGCAGCGGAGGCAATTATCATGTGTGTCAGTGAGTGACATATTTCTGTCACACTGAACACACCGCTTGAAACCACTGGCAGCCATCGGGGGAAAAAGGGCCCCTGCAAGGTCAAAGGACCGGGCTGCCAGCGAAAAACCGAAAAACGAAACTGACCAAAAATCAGAAAAACCGAAAAATAACAGAAGGACTCGCAACGGCGTTGCGAGTCCGGGCAGGAAAAAGACCGGTGTCGAACCGAAGAAAGAAATAGAAATAAATCACTAAAATCAACTTTTTCAGCGGGGACACAACAGGTACGTCTGTAGGGCTCCGCGGAAAAAAGAAGACTGGCTAAGATGGCACCCTTGGGCGGGAAGGAGACCGCGCATGCGCGCTGCAATTCCCAAAGGCTTTCTTTGAAAGCTGGGGAAAATTGCTCCGCGAGGGCTCCGTCGGCGCCGACATCACCCATATGTGAGGACTGACTTCCTGCTTGGTCCTGGAGAAAGCGCATTTACCTGTGTAAAAGGGTGGCACAATGCGTGCATTTGTACAGTATAAAGCGCATTTATCTGTGTAAAAGGGGGGCAGAATGCGTGCATTTGTACGGCATAAAGCGCTTTTACCTGTGTAAAAGGGGGGCAGAATGCGTGCATTTGTACGGCATAAAGCGCTTTTACCTGTGTAAAAGGGGGGCAGAATGCGTGCATTTGTACTGTATAAAGCGCATTTACCTGTGTAAAAGGGTGGCACAATACGTGCATTTGTACGGTATAAAGCGCGTTTACCTGTTGTGGCGCTCGCACCCCTCCTAGGCGGTCGCCTAGTAGGGACGGGCGTCCATCTTGTATTCCCTTGTTCCAAAGGTGTAGTTGTGAACTCAAAGTAAAACCAAATGGATGTTTAAAACGCACAGGAATTTTATTGGGTTCCGTTTAAGTCAACTTGGTAACAGTCCTTAAAGAAACTTTTACTCTCAGCAAAAAGAAACAAGGATAAACTTCTCCAAAATAAAGAACATGAAAACAGTGTTTCAGTGGAATTATTTACAATAGCTTCTCTTCCCCTTTTCCTTTAAGAGGCTTCTTGCTTTAGGGTTAACACAGGCACATGTAGATACAACAGACAATCAAGATCAGCAGTGCTGCCAGCTTCCTCTTTGTTGCTTGCAATTAAACAGTTTCAGCTGTCTAGCACAGACTTGATTGCACTATCCACTTTTCTGTAAGAAGAATGTTATTGCTTCAACATAGGATTCTTTCTCCCTTTTCTTTCTTGCTTTCAGCTATGCCAAACTGATAACAGCTTCCTTAATTCTTCCCCACTATTTTGGTTTCTTTCAATTAGCACCAATGCATACAGCACACTCCATCTCAGAGCATGGGGATCCCTGGTCACTCTCTCTATCATCCACTTCCATGCTTTCTTCAGAGCTGGCTGCTGGGGAATCTTGGAACTGCTCAGGTACTTTTTGGTTAATGTCTTTTAAAAGCTTAAACAGCCTATCCCACTGTACTGCCTTCCCTTCCTTTGGCAGAACCCTAGCAGGCTTTCCTTGTTCAGCTTTCTTTAAAAACCCCTTCCTTCTGTTCTGGTTTTTCCCAGATATAACCCTCTCCTCAGAGTCTGAGCAAGAGATACAAACATTCTCTCTCTCTGGTTTCTTTCTCCTACCTTGGAGTTTTACTGTGGGAGTTTCACGGCTGGAGTTCCTGCTGGCTGTAGCTATCTCTGCCTCAGAGCTAGTCAGGGAATCATTGTAGGAATTCCTCTCAGCTACCCGAGGTTTCCTCTGCCTGAAGACACGCCTTTCTTCAGAGGAGTCTGAGCTCTCTTGCCTTGGCTTCTCCAACACCAACCTTCTGTCTCTCTCCCTCTTGCCACTGCATTTGGTCCTCTCCTGAGTGTTGTCTGCTGCTCTCTTGGCTGCAGCGCTGGCTACCTTTGTTCTTGTCCTGGCTCTCCTTGGCCTCCTTGGCTTCCTTGCCTTGCTTGCGTGGCTTGCCTGGCTGGCCTTGCTTCTTTCTTGTCCTCCCTGTTTGCTTGCTTTGCTCAAACTTAAACGCTGAGCAGGGCACCTCCCCCTCTGACTCCACCCTCATGTAACTCCCATCCTTACCTAGGGTTGCTATGGAGTCTGGGTGGGACTTTAGCCTAGCCCTACAGCTATGGTTTCTCTCACTGCCTTTAGTTTGGTATATGTGTTCAGGTGCACCCATCCCCCGCAAAGAGGAAAAAGTCCCTTTTCCCTTTGTTTCTCCAAGCTGGGCTGTACTCTCCTTATCACACTGTGTAAAAGGGGGGCAGAATGCGTGCATTTGTACAGTATAAAGCGTGTTCACCTGTGTAAAAGGGGGGCAGAATGCGTGCATTTGTACGGTATAAAGCGCGTTTACCTGTGTAAAAGGGTGGCAGAATGCGTGCATTTATACGGTATAAAGCGCGTTTGCCTGTGTAAAAGGGTGGCAGAATGCGTGCATTTGTACAGTATAAAGCGTGTTTACCCGTTGTCACACCTCCTCTGGCCCAGCGGTAGCCTCCTGTATTGCAAGGCCCCTGGAGGGTGGTAGTTGTGCCTTTATGAATATAAACGCAAACACTTCTTTCTTCAAATCAAAGGGTTTTTATTCCCCGTCCCGCTGAGGGTATTTTATCTTCAAGGAACATAAATTATATGCTTTGCTTGGACATCTCATGTACAATAACAAATGTAAACATAACTTGCTTTCTTCAGCTTTTAAAGGATAAATCAACAAAAGAACAAAAAGCTTAAATATTGCTGTAAGGTTCTCTCCCCAGTAGCTATGAGTAGAGCATACCTCTGTTCTGCCTCGAGAGAGAGAGTTACAGGCTTGTTGCTGTATTACTGAAGTTAAGACACCAAGTTACTTTCCTTATCTCAGGGAGAATTCAGGTTCAATTAATGATAAAGAACAATCCATTAATTCCTGTGTATCATTCTCCTCAGCATTCTGGTATTCCATCATCTCTGGTTGACTGGTATATTCATTCTGTACTGCGGGAGTACTCTGTGAGACTTGCTGCCTAAGTATGTCAACCAGGAAGTTCTTCTCTTTCACCGGGCTAGAGCCTCTCTGTGTATTACCATATATACTGGAATAGAGATTTCCCAGGCACTGCCCCTGCTGGTACTTTTTAGTAGAGCTTAGCCCCTTACTTGCTCTGCTCGTGGGATAATTAAGGGAACTTTCCAACCTATCCAGGTTTCCCTTTTGTAACCCAGCTGAGCTGAATCGGAGTGCTCGTGACGGAGTTTCAGACGGAGCTGTGAACTTACAATTACAAAACTCTTCAGCTTTATCTGGTAAGTAAAAGCTTTTCTCTTGCTCATACACACTATTTGGCTGTGGTTAGCTCTCTGATTTATTCAGGTCCTCGGGTTCCCTCTGACCTTCATATGGGCACTCTAATTGCTCCAGAGTTTCCTTAACACTCTCTCTTGCATTCTCATACCTGTGCCATGCTTCCCGGGGCTTTAGCTTCCCTCTCTGTATTTTCTCCAAGTGTGTCCTTGGCTGCCACGGCTTCTCTCTCTCTCTCTCTCAGCTCCGGCACCAGCTCCTGGCTTTGCCTTAATCCTGATCCGAATCCTAAACCTAAACTGTCTCTGAATGTCTGAGAGCTTGTTTTAAACCAGCGTTCGCTTGCTCCACCCTTAGTTAGCTGAACCCTGTCAGGTGAAGTGAATTCCCTTCCTGTGCTAGCTGGGTGTGTCCTGATTGAGCTTTTGCACGTGTTCCTGCGTTGCTCAGGGTAACTATCTGACACTTTCTTGTTTACCCTGTCACTTTTTCTGTTTTCACTTGTGCTGGCCTGCATTTCCTCTGTCTGTACAGGGTCTACCCTGTTACACCGTGTAAAAGGGTGGCACAATGCGTGCATTTGTACGGTATAAAGCGCGTTTACCTGTGTAAAAGGGTGGCAGAATGCGTGCATTTGTACGGTATAAAGCGTGTTTACCTTTGTAAAAGGGGGGCAGAATGCGTGCATTTGTACGGTATAAAGCACGTTTACCTGTGTAAAAGGGGTGGCACAATGCATGCATTTGTACGGTATAAAGCGCGTTTACCTGTGTAAAAGGGTGGCAGAATGCGTGCATTTGTACGGTATAAAGCGTGTTTACCTGTGTAAAAGGGGGGCAGAATGCATGCATTTGTACGGTATAAAGCGCGTTTACCTGTGTAAAAGGGGGGCAGAATGCGTGCATTTGTACGGTATAAAGCGCGTTTACCTGTGTAAAATGGTGGCAGAATGCGTGCATTTGTACTGTATAAAGCGCGTTTACCTGTGTAAAAGGGTGGCACAATACGTGCATTTGTACGGTATAAAGCGCGTTTACCTGTGTAAAAGGGGGGCAGAATGCGTGCATTTGTACGGTATAAAGCGCGTTTACCTGTGTAAAAGGGTGGCAGAATGCGTGCATTTGTACGGTATAAAGCGTGTTTACTTGTGTAAAAGGGGGGCAGAATGCGTGCATTTGTACGGTATAAAGCACGTTTACCTGTGTAAAAGGGGTGGCACAATGCGTGCATTTGTACGGTATAAAGCGCGTTTACCTGTGTAAAAGGGTGGCAGAATGCGTGCATTTGTACGGTATAAAGCGTGTTTACCTGTGTAAAAGGGGGGCAGAATGCGTGCATTTGTACGGTATAAAGCGCGTTTACCTGTGTAAAAGGGGGCAGAATGCGTGCATTTGTACGGTATAAAGCGTGTTTACCTGTGTAAAAGGGTGGCACAATGCGTGCATTTGTACGGTATAAAGCGCATTTACCCGTGTAAAAGGGGGGCAGAATGCGTGCATTTGTACGGTATAAAGCACGTTTACCCGTGTAAAAGGGTGGCAGAATGCGTGCATTTGTACGGTATAAAGCACGTTTACCCGTGTAAAAGGGGGGCAGAATGCGTGCATTTGTACGGTATAAAGCACGTTTACCCGTGTAAAAGGGGGACAGAATGCGTGCATTTGTACGGTATAAAGCGTGTTTACCCGTGTAAAAGGGTGGCAGAATGCGTGCATTTGTATGGTATAAAGCGCGTTTACCTGTGTAAAAGGGGGGCAGAATGCGTGCATTTGTACGGTATAAAGCGCATTTACCTGTGTAAAAGGGTGGCAGAATGCGTGCATTTGTACGGTATAAAGCGTGTTTACCTGTGTAAAAGGGTGGCAGAATGCGTGCATTTGTACGGCATAAAGCGTGTTTACCTGTGTAAAAGGGTGGCAGAATGCGTGCATTTGTACGGCATAAAGCGTGTTTACTTGTGTAAAAGGGTGGCAGAATGCGTGCATTTGTACGGTATAAAGCGTGTTTACCTGTGTAAAAGGGTGGCAGAATGCGTGCATTTGTACGGTATAAAGCGTGTTTACTTGTGTAAAAGGGTGGCAGAATGCGTGCATTTGAAGCATGCTTGCCAGCAAGATCGTGCATACTTATATGCACACTGCATATGGGGTTTCCAGGGGCAGGGTCACAATGCCCAAAGTACATGCATACATTTACACTTGTGGAGCAGCTGTAAAGGTGTATACTACTGGGAATCATTCTCGGTGCCTTCCTATAAAGACACATTAGCACCTCTTTTGCCTTTCTGGACATCTGATATGTGCGCCCTGTTTCTCTCACCTGTGTGTGTAACCAGCCACATCAGACACAGTGGTGGACAAATCAATGAGTTGGCTGAAGCAGTTGATCAGGTAAATACACACAAAGGCATTCTGTGCAGAAAGCAAGAACCAGTAATGAATTCTCAGGTGGTAAACTATTCAGACGAACACTCTCACATCTCTGGAGACCAAGCAATTCAGCTCCTTTTCTAACAGGCTTAAGAGAACACGTGTCAGTGAACAAATGCTTGGATGTCATCTTTCTAGAAGTACAGAAGAGGTGGGCAATTACCCTTTCTCCAAAAGTAGACATATCAATAAGTCAGATTAGTGGAACGATCTAGCAAAGCTTCTTTAATGTGTGTTTTTCCATCGTTTTATTTTTTTTAAAAAGTAGAAAATCAGACAACCAGAAACAAGGAATTTAGTTGTACCAGTTAATTTGTTTATATTAATTCCCCCAATTTAGATTAATAAGGCTCCTGTACGCATGGCATATCACTGTCATGTACTCTCATTTGTGTGTTCTCTCCTCAGTCTAGACACTTGTCCAGCAGAAACAAGAATAGATATAACAAACTGTGCTCTGAGAGTACAACTGTACGATCTGCAGGCCTGAATGTAGATTTTCCACTGCCCATCCACACCCCCGCCCCCCAATTATAAATTTCTTGTTCATTTTCACCAATGCCTGTGCTTTGTAATTTGTTTTACTTCAAATTTAAGAAATGAAAAACAAAATTTATAGACAGTGAAATAAATTTAGATTTCGAGAATTTCCCAGAAGGTAAATACTTACAAGTGCAGATTTCTTTCCAGCAGTAGCAGTCTCATTTCAAGACCGAGAATCACAGAGCTCTGGTTGGCCTTTTTATACCTGTGCTTCTAAGGTAATCTCTTAATTTCCTGGGTGATTCACACAGCCCTTGGTTTGATAAAGGGAGCTTTTCAAATTGCCCCTCTGAACTGTCACTTGGCCTTAACATCTATTTAAAACAACTTCTGGCTGGTAATCATGTGCTGGATGGAGTCAGAGCTCACTCCATTAAAGCACAGGCCTCCTGGATGGAATCTGTTTTAGTATCTCCAGAGGACATCTGTAAGGCAGCTACGTGGACTTCACTGAGCACCTTTGTGAAGCACTACGGGTTACAGGTGTGAACTGGAACATTTAGTGCTTTTGGCAGTGCAGTTTTGTCTTGAACATTGTATTCCTTCCACACTGGGTCCCAACTACTTGGGTACATCCCACACGTCTTGAATGGTCTAGCAGGATAAAGAAAGAGAAATTTTGCATACCTGATCACTTTCTTTACTTGAATCCTACTAGACAAGTCCAGGACCCGCCTTGGAAGACTCTTTCCTACAGGTTTCGGAGTCCGGCTGTTGTAGAGGTCCTACTCAGTATTGTGGTCTAACACATATTTCATTGTTATAAGAAAGCCAAATACTTGTTCAATATATATGTTACAACGTTGTTTTGTTGGTGAATAATGTTATGCTTTAATGAGATGTTCAGTTTTGCTTACTATTTGGTAATTGTCCTATTGGATGCTCTGTGCTGCACAGAAGATATACTAGTGAGGGCATCACAAAGTTGCTCAAATCTACCTCCACTGCTGGCAAGGGAATATATCCCACTGGATTGGTCTAGCAGGATTCAAGGACATAAAATGATCACGTCTGCAACATTTCTCCTTTTAGGCACATTTCACACCAAGCAATAGTGATGTTGCCAAGGATTAGTCCATTTATCTGCCTATCCATGTTTACACAAAGGTTTGTTTGCATATGAAGAAATAAAACATGAGCAGTTCCCACTGACACTAGAAGATAGCAGTTCCCTTCAGAGAGCTACCCCCTCCCCCAGTTTACAGGGTATCTCGGAGACTCAGATGCTTAAGACAGCATGTCAAACACATTCCTGATCAGTATTCTGTAGGCTTCTCTATGAGACTTACCTTGCTGACTAGTGCACTCAGTTCTGCTGGATCCATGTGGCCATAGACTCCACTGAAGATTGGGATAGCAATTACCACATAGCTTAGGATACTCCCCAGGTAGTCAAAAGTGTTGATACCAACTGGACAGAAAGAGAATCAGAATGGTCAGAAAGAGAAATTAACATGATGAATACTGGGGTAGTTAGACAAAGCGCAGAGGCCAATGATGCGGTCAAAGCAAGGAGTTAGCACAGAGGCCACTGATGAGTCTTTGCTGAAGCCTTTGAGTCAGTGTTAGGTTCAGTTATAGCAGGCTGGCAGGAGTACTGATGTAGAAGAAGTCAGTGCTGTGGCAAAGGCATGTGCAGAGGAAAGCAGGATAGCATTGCATCCTTTAGGACACTGCTTCCCAAAGCAAACCCCCAAGGTGAAATTAGGCCTTACTTGAATGAGTCCTGTCCAGTCCCGCACCTATGGGTAGTGTCACCTCACCAGCAGCTTGGAGATTGACCATGACATGATTGATGACATCAGGGTATACATACTGATGGCAACTCCCACCAGAACCAGTATCCTATTGACAAAGTAGACTCACGAAAGTAACCATTACATAACTGATTTAACTATGTACACTGAGCCTTCCTCTAAAAACAGGAGATGCCCCCCCCCCCACCTGAGAGAGAGAGAGAGATCACTTACCATAGGGGAACCTCGGATCTGCAAAAGTTCTCTGAACACTCCTGACTCCACCGAGTCGCACCTCCAATGGTGGCCAAAAATCCAGTACTGATTCTCCACGAGTTATCCCTGGCCCTCATCTGAGTTTACTTTCTTCAGGACCGGAGACCTCTAATGCCCCTAAAACATTAAGCCCCCAAGAGTGGGATGAGGACTAGACTGGATTCGCTCAAGGAACATCAATTAGTAGGTGCCTAATTTCACCTTCCTTATCGTTTCTCTAGTCCAGTCCCAAAGCAGTGCTAACCTTGGCACCAACGCAGACAGTAGATGACAGACACCATTCGTAAACCAGTCCTCAAACACTCCCAACACTCATGTAAGCCAGGGATGTCGAGCACCACCTGGCCTTCAGCAACATGGAGATTACCGGAGCCAAACAGCCCCGCCGTCGCAACCTGCCCACTCAATAGCCAAGCCATAAGCGAGAATCAATCCACCTGTGGCATCCGAATTGGGCCCTGCACCAGGTCTGGCTGCGATGGGAGCCTCTACAGACGGTCATAAGAACATAAGATATGCCATACATACTGGGTCAGACCAAGGTCCATCAAGCCCAGTATCCTGTTTCCAACAGTGGCCAATCTAGGTCATAAGCACATAGCAGTCTCCCCAAAAGACACAGGTTCCTCAATGCTTGTACTGGGTCAAACAGTGATGTTCTGGGTCCCTTTTAATAACGGTTTATGGACCTTTCCTCCAGGAACTTGTCCAGACCTTTTTTAAATCCAGCTACACTAACAGCTTTTACTACATCCTCCGGTAACGAATTCCAGAGTTTGATTACACATTCAGTGAAAAAATATTTTCTCTTATTAGTCTTAAATAGTTTACCCTGTAGCTTCATTGCATGTCCCCTAGTCTTTTTATATTCTGATGATGTAAACTATCGATCTACGTTTACCCGTTCCATTCCATTCCATTCATTAATTTATAAACTTCTATTATATCTCCCCTCAGCTGTCTCTTTTCCAGGTTGAAGAGCCATAACCTTTTTAGCCTCTCTTCATAGGAGTATCCTTCCATCCCCTTTACTATTTTGGTGGCTCTTCTCTGTACCTTTACTAATAACACTATATCCTTTTTAAAATACGGCAACCAGAATTGCGCACAATATTCAAGGTTCGGTCGCACCATGGAGCGATACAAAGGCATTATAATATCCTTTGTTTTATTTTCCATTACTTTCCTTATGACACCTAGCATTCTATTTGCTCTCTTGGCCGCCGCTGCACACTGGGCAGAGGGTTTTAACATGTTATCAACGGTGACGTCTAAATCTTTTTCCTGGGTGGTGGTTCCAATGTGGAACCTTGCATTGTGTAACCATAGTTTGGGTTGTTCTTTCCTAGGTGCATAACTTTGCACTTGTCCACATTAAATTTCATCTGCCATTCGGATGCCCAATCTTTCAATTTATCAAGATCCTCTTGCAATTTTCCACAATCCTCTTGGGTTTTAACAACTTTAAATAGTTTTGTGTCATCTGCAAATTTGATAACCTCACTCGTTATTCCCTTTTCCAGGTCATTTATGAATATGTCAAAAAGCAGCGGACCCAGCACAGACCCCTAGGGTACCCCACTATTCACGTTTTTCCATTGGGAAAATTGGCCATTTAGCCCTACCCTCTGCTTTCTATCTTTTAACCAGTTCCTGATCCACAATAGTACACTGCCTCCTATCCCATGACTTTTTAGTTTTTCCAAAAGTCTCTGAGGTACCTTGTCAAAGGCTTTCTGAAAGTCCAGATACACTATATCAACCGATTCACCTTTGTCTACCTGTTTATTCACAACTTCAAAAAAACATAACAGATTAGTAAGACAAGATCTTCCTTGGCTAAAGCCATGTTGGCTGTCTCCCATTAAGTCATGACTATCTACATGTTGAGTAATTTTGTTCTTTATGATGGTTTCTACCATTTTTACAGGATCACCCCTGGAACCCTTTAAAAATTTGCGTTACATTAGCGATCCTCCAATCTTCAGGTATTCAGATGATTTTAATGATAGTTCACAGATTACTAATAGCAGGTCTGCAATCTTATATTTCAGTTCTTTCAAAACCCTTGGATGTATACCATCCTGTCCAGGTGATTTGCTACTCTTCAGTTTATCAAATAATTGTAATACATCTTCCCAGTGTATCGATATTTCTTTCAGCTCTTCCGCAGTATCACCTTTAAATACCACTTCAGCCATCCCTACATCTTCCTCAGTAAAGACCGAAGCAAAGAATTCATTCAGTCTCTCCGCTATAGCCTTGTCCCTTCTTACTGCCCCTTTTACCTCTCTATCATCTAATGGACCAACTGACTATCTCACAGGTTTTTTGCTACGAATGTACTTGAAAAAATCTTTATTATGCCTTTTTGCTTCCACAGCAAGTTTCTTCTCAAATTCTCTCTTTCCCTGCCTTATCAATGCCTTGCATTTAACTTGCCAGTGCTTGTGCTGTTTCCAGTTTTTGTCATTTGGCTCTTTTTTCCATTTCCTAAAAGATGCTTTTTTGGCAACAACAGCCTCTCTTACCTCACCTTTAAACCATGCTGGCAGTTTTTTGGACATCCTGCCACTTTTCTTAAAGCATGGAATACAGCTGGTCTGGGTTACCAAGATAGTATTTTTAAACAACACCCAAGCTTGATGTAAATCTTTAACCTTTGCAATTGCTCCTTTTAGTTTTTTCTTAACTATTTTCCTCATTTTATCATAGTCTCCCTTTTGAAAGCACTGGTCAACATTGAAATCGTTACTGACTTTAAAAGGCCCTAATCTGTAGTATCCTGGTGAGCTGAACATGGATATAACATTAAAAAGAATTTATTGGCTCTCGTTTTGAAGATATTTATTTTTTATTTGTTTATTTAGCTGCATTTATATCCCGCTTTTCACCGGGTCAAAGCGGTTGGGGGATACATTTAACACGAGGGGATATGACACACATACACTAATACTTACAGGGAACATGGGCAATGGAGGGTTAAGTGGCTTGCCCAAGACCACAAGGAGCACCTGTGGGACTAGAAACCCCAGTCCTTCCGGCCCAAGGTTGCTGTCCTCTAGTGGGATTTGAACCACCTACCTTCCGGCCTGTGGTACCTTGCCCCAACCATTAGGCTACGCCTCCCATATGAACTACTATATTGCATGTAGTTCATTTTTGACGTTTCACCGTGTAAATTTATCCAGTAGGACATCAACAACATCCCAAATAAGCCTTGAATGATGTAATATTGCATCACATTGCATAATACCAGCATGCACACATCATTCAGAGTTGATTTCATCATTTTCTGATGCAATGCAATACTACTGCCAGACGGCTGCTGAAGCCATCTGACGTCAGCAGTGTACTATACGCAGTCGGAAAGGAAAGTAATCTGGTATTCTGTTCCGATATTGAAAGCCTCATGAATGCCTTAAAAATCACTCATGACGCACAAGACTGGAGACTATTTATAGACTCTTCGAAACTGAATCTGAAGGCTGTGCTTTTGAACAATGGAAACCGTCTTCCATCTATTCCAGTAGCGCATGCTGTCCATATGAAAGAGACATATGATAACTTAAAGCATCTGCTGACTTCCATTAACTATAACAAGTACAGCTGGCACCTCTGTGGTGACTTGAAGGTAGTTGCCCTTTTAATGGGACTGCAGCAAGGATATATAAAATACATGTGTTTCTTATGTGAGTAGAATAGCCGAGCAAGGGATTGGCACTACTTGCAGAAGGAATGGAATCGCAGACAAAATGTAACAGTTGGAGTGAAGAATATCCAGCATCCAGCTCTGGTTGAGGCTCACAAGATCATGCTACCATCCCTTCACATCAAACTAGGTTTGATGAAAAACTTCGTGAAAGCCATGGACTGCACTTCGCCAGCTTTCCGATACCTGCATGAAAAATTCCCTCGACTCAGCGAAGCAAAGATTAAAAGAGGAAGTTTTTGTGGGTCCTCCGATTCGAGAGCTCTTCAAAGATCACCGGTTCAACAATTTGCTGCAGGGTGATGCGAAACAAGCATGGAATGCTTTTCGCCTAGTGTCAACAAACTTTCTCGGGAATGTTAGGGCAGAAAACTACAAGGAACTAGTAGAAGACATGCTGATGCAGTATCAGAAACTTGGCTGCAATATGTCTCTAAAGATCCATTTCCTTGCTTCCCATCTCGATTCCTTTCCTGACAACTGTGGTATGGTTAGTGATGAACAGGGCGAACGTTTTCACCAGGATATCGCAACGATGGAGCAAAGATACCAGGGAAAATGGTCCACTACAATGCTGGCTGACTACTGCTGGACACTCCCCAGAGAAGTTCCCGAACAGCTGTACAAGAGACAGGCAAAAAAATCTAAGAAGTAGTCTATGACTTGGTTTTTTACAGGTATTAACTGAAGGCCTATTATATTTACTATTGACATGCATTTCGTGATGTAAACATTAATTCTTGTAGATTACAAAAAAAACTAGAGCCAACTTTGCAATTTCACTGTCATATTTGTGTTCAGCATATCAAAATTGATAAGAAATGACTATTTTTATTTCAGTAACATGACTTTTGTAAAAGTTTGTTGACCAGTGAAGTTAAAAGGCAGTACTGTGGATTTCCTTACCATCCCTCCTCCACTAATTAAATCAAATGCGATCATGCTATGATCACTATTGCCAAGTGACCCCCAACACCCTTATCTCTTGCACACACTCTTATCTCTTGCACGGTCCACCTTCAATTGCACCAAGTCAGCATACCATGGTTGATGAGGCCAGTCGGGGACTATCAACAGCATGAGGCCCAGAGGTGCCTCTATTCTCTGTATCACTCGCCCTATGAGAGCCCATGGTCGGAACATATAAAGCAGTCTGCCCGACAGCCACTCCTGAACTAGGGCATCGAGCCCTTCTGACATTCATTCTCTTCTTCTGCTGAAAAACTATGTTGCCTTCGCTGATTCGTATGTCACCATGATGTCCATAATCGGTTGGCCCCATTATCTGACCAGGCAAGCAAATACTACCTCATTGAGCATCCATTCCCCTGGGTCAACATGTACCCAGCTGAGATTATCAGCTGTCACACTGTCCTTTCCTGGCAATGTGCCGCCAAAAGAGCCTGCAGATTCTCTTCCGCCCAGGATAACAACGGAGCTACCTCTTCCAAGTTGATACTGCTCATTCCTCCCTGACGATTGACATACGCTACCGTCGTTGCATTGTCCAAGAATACTCGCACTAACTTGTCAAGAAGCTGAGAGAACTGCTGCAAGGCCAAGAACACCACTCTCAACTCGAGTTGGTTGACTGACGATGATGCCTTCTGTTCTGACCAACATCCCTGTGCTATGTAACCCTCGCAATGAGTTCCCCATCCAGTAAGATTAGCATCAGTTGTTACTGGAATCCAGTTGGGATTCTCCAGAGGCATGCCCACCCAAAGGTTGTCACCAGTGAGGAGAGGAAGATTTAGGGGGGAAAACAAGCAGCTCAGTTTTGGCCATGTTCAATTTCAAGCAGTGGTGAGACATCCAAGCAGAAATGTCAGAAAGGCAAGCAGAGATCCAGGCCTGAGTTGCCAGAGAGATTTCAGGTGTAGAGAGATAGATTTGGGAGTCATCAGCACATAGATGGTACTGAAAGCCATGGGAAGAGATGAGTTCTGGGGTAGAGAGAGAAAAAGGGTGGGCCCAAGACCGATCCTTGGGGTACACCAACTGAGAGTGGGATAGCAGTAGAGGAGGATCCACCAGAACAAACACTGAAAGAGCGATGGGAGAGATAGAGTAGTTACTCACCTGTAACAGGTGTTCTCCAGGAGCAGCAGGAATCAGTCCTCACATATGGGTGACATCGATGTCGATGGAGCCCCCATGCGGAGCATTTCCCCAGCTTTCTAAGAAAGCCTTTGGGAATACACCCACGCATGCGCGGTCCCCTTCCCGCCCAAAGATGCCATCTTGCTCAGTCAGATGACATAGCTAAAAGACAGCACAAAAGCAAAATGAACTATGTACAACTGCAACTCCCAGGGGAGGAGGGAGGGTTGTGAGGACTGATTCCTGCTGCTCCTGGAGAACACCTGTTACAGGTGAGTAACTACTCCTTCTCCAGGACCAAGCAGGAAGTCAGTCCTCACATATGGGTGACTCCCTAGCTCTGGGCTACCAGGAACCCAGGCTGAAAAAGAAACTCCCTCTGTGAAGCCGTAGCATGTAGGAAAGAAATTCACTGAGACCAGAACCCCTCGGTAGCCCAACAAGAGGGCAGGAGGGTAGGAGTTGCCTTAACCTCAAAGAGATTCCGGAGTACTGCCTGACCAAAAGCACTGTCCCTACGGGACTCCCTCTCCAGGCAGTAATGGGCTGCAAAAGTCTGGCTTGAGAACCAAGTTGCAGCCCTACAGATGTCTGCCAACGGTACAGAGCGGAGATGAGCTACTGATGCAGCCATGGCCCGGCCGCCCTGTAAGCCCAGGTGATACAGTCCGCCACCCATATGGACAAGGTACGCTTGGAGACAGGAACCCCCAAGTTGTTTGGGTCAAAGGAGACGAAGAGCCGAGTAGCCCTTCTATGACCCTTAGTACGCTCTAGGTAGAAAGACAAGGCCCTTCTATAGTCCAGGGTGTGGAGGACTTCTTCAGCCCTGCTTGCATGGGGCCTAGGGAAGAATGTTGGAAGAACCACCTCCTGGTTGAGGTGGAAGGAGGAGACCACCTTCGGTAGGAACTTAGGATGAGTCCTAAGGACCACTCTGTTCTTATAGAAACGGGTGTATGGCCTGTCACAGACCAGGGCCTGAAGTTCACTCACTCGCCTGGCCGAAGTCAGTGCCACTAGGAAGAGAGTCTTCCAAGAAAGGAAGCGAAAAGGGCACTTAGCCATCGGCTCAAACGGTGGGCGAGTAAGCTGTTGCAAAACCACATTCAACTCCCACTCAGGCGCAGGTGGAAGGAGAGGAGGCTTTAGCAAGAGCAAGCCTCTGAAGAACCTGGCCACCAGGGGGTGAACCGACAAAGAGTGCCCCTCCACCACTGAGTGGTGGGCTGCCAGAGCAGAGACGTGTACCCTAACTGAATTAGACTTAAGACCCTGATTAGACAAGTGCAGCAGGTACTGAAGCACCACTGGCACAGGACAGGAGAAGGGGTTTTCCTGGCGCTGATCACACCACAGGGAGAACCGTCTCCATTTCAGGGCATAGGTCTTTCGGGTGGATTGCTTCCTTGAAGCTAAGACAACCTCCTCGACTTCCTGAGGCAAGCCCCAGGGAGCCAGCACTACCCTTGCAGCCTCCAGGCCATCAAATTGAGAGCTTTGAGATTGGGGTGCAGAAGGGATCCCTGATCCTGAGAAAGAAGATCGGGTTGCAACCCCAGAGGAAGAGGGGTGTCCACTGCCAGCTGTAACAGGAGGGGGAACCAGGGTTGCCTTGGCCATCTGGGGGCCACCAGGATGACCGAGGCCCTGTCCCTTAGAATCTTGAACAAGGCTCGAGCAACCAGGGGCGTGGGAGGGAACGCATACAGCAGGCCCTGGGACCATGAGATCAGGAAGGCATCCGCCGCCAATCTTTTGGGATGCGGTTGCCTGGTGCAGAACTGGGGCAGCTGCCGGTTCAGGGGACTGGCAAAGAGGTCGATAGACAGAAGCCCCCATCTCAGAAAAATTGTCTGGACCACCAAAGGGTGCAGTTGGCACTCGTGAGGTTGTAGGACACTGCTCAATCTGTCTGCTAGAAGGTTTTCCTGGCCAGGAAGATAGACAGCCCTGAGCAGCATATTGTGTTGAAGTGCAAAGGAGCAGAGGGCCTGTGTCTCTCAACACAGGAGCCTTGACCCTGTGCCCCCCTGCTTGTTGACATAAAACATTGCCACTTGGTTGTCTTTCTGCACCAAGACAGCCTGGTGGGCCAGGGTATGGGCGAAGGCCTTGAGGGCTAAACGTATCGCCCTGAGTTCTAGCAGGTTGATCTGCTGAGTGGCCTCCCATGGGGACCACAGGCCCTGTGTGCACTTGTGCAGGCAATGTGCACCCCAGCCCTGCAAGGAGGCATCGGTTGTGAGTACCACTGTGGGAACAGGTACCTGAAAAGGAATCCCCTGTAGCAGGTTGGGGGAGTGTAGCCACCACTGCAGGGAGTTCAGGAAGGGTTTGGACACCCTTACTTTGTCTCTGAGGTTTCCTGTGGCCTGCCTCCACTGAGTTCTGAGACACCACTGTGCAGGCCGCATATTCAGGCGAGCATTGGGGGTCACATGCACTGTTGATGCCATATGGCCTAGGAGCCATAGGCAAAGTCTGGCTGAAACCAGTGGGTTGCTTAATGAACCGGCTGGCCAAGCTCATCGGCCTTTCCACCCTGTCCTCTGGCAACTAAGCCTTCGCTTGCAGGGAGTCCAACCTTGCCCCTATAAACTCCAGGTTCTGGGAGGGGAGCAAAGTGGACTTTGCGAAGTTTATGACAAAGCCTAGTTGCTGAAGGAGAGAGACAGTACGGAGGGTGGCATGCCTGGCCTCCTGGAGAGTCTGACCCCTGATGAGCCAGTTGTCCAGGTAGGGGAAGACAAATATACCCTGGTTTCTCAAGTAGGCTGCTACCACAGCTAGGCACTTTGTGAAAACTCATGGGGCGGAGGTTAGGCCAAAGGGCAGTACCCTGTACTGAAAATGGCTTCCTGCTACCACGAACCTGAGGTACTTTCTGTGGTCTGGATGAATGAGGATGTGAATGTGCGCATCCTTTAGATCTAAGGAGCATAGCCAATCTCCCTGCTGGAGGTAGGGCAGCAGCGTTCTAAGAGTTAGCATCTTGAACTTCTCTTTTTCCAAGAACTTGTTGAGATTTCTCAGGTCCAGAATGGGCCGGAGACCTCCAGTCCGCTTTGGCACAAGAAAGTACTGGGAGTACAAGCCCTGTCCTCACAAGTGTGGAGGTACAGGCTCTACCACCTTATCTTGAAGCAGACCTAGCAGTTCCTGGAGAAGGAGTTCCTGATGCAGAGGAGGCCTTGGAGGCTCCCCTGGGAAGTAGGTAGGGGGTACCTGATTGAAATGGAGCAGATAGCCCTTTTGGACTATGCTCAGTATCCAAGCATCCCTTGTGATGGGTGGCCACTGGTAGACAAACAGGACCAAGCGACCCCCCCGTGCTGAGGTGGGCCAGCAGGGGTGGAAAGGCTATGCAGAGGGAGTCAAAAGCCCCCTCCCTGCTGAGTAGGAGCAGGAGCTGGAGGCTTGGGGGCTTTCTGCCTATGGGGCCCATGTCCCTGCCCCTTGGCCTGCTGACCCTGCTGGGGAGGCCTGATAATGAGGGAAAGGTTTGTAGGCAGGCGCCTTCCTCGGGTAAAAGGCCTTTTTCACTGAGCCCTTCTTCTTATGAGAAGGGGCAGAAGTTTTCCTGGACAATCTTGTCCTCGTCAGAGTCTCAGTCTCGAGCTCAGCGGCCTTTTCGGCCATGGGCTTGCCGAAGAGGTTTTCACCCCGGCATGGGACATCGACCAACTTGTCCTGCACCCATGGCTCGAGGTCCGATGACTGTAGCCATGCCTGGCATCGAGCAGCGATGCCGGCCACCGCTACACGAGCCGAAGCCTCGAAGCCATCGTAGGCCGCCCGGGAGATGAATTTAGAACATTCCCGGACCTCCGAGGACAAGGATTGGAACCTCTGCAAAGGTTCCCCGGAGAGACCAGCCGAGAACCCGGCTACCTCTTTAGCAAGGTACCGCAAGTACATGCCCATGTACAGCTGGTAGGCTTGGACACGGCAAGCAAGCATCGAGCTCTGGAAGCACTTTCTGCCTATGGCATCTAGGCTTTGGGCCTCCCTGCCGGGGTGCACCACAGAGTGCATCTTCTGGCTCTTCAGACGATGCATGGCCGATTCCACAACCATAGAATGGTGCGGCAGCTGCGCCTTCTGAAAACCAGGGCTCTTCCGGACTCGATACATGGAATCGATCCACTTGCTCAAAACCGGCGCCGAGGCCAGTGCCTCCCACATTCAGAAGAGGAGCGGTTCCAGCATCGGAGGGACCGGCACAGTAAAGGCCTCCCTCGGGGGAGAGTCATACTGGAGGGCATCGAGCTCTTCGGCTCAAGTCTCCTCCTCAGGGTCCGCAGGAACATTCAAGGCCTTGGCCATGTCCTTAACGAACTCCGAGAACCGGGTATCCTCCGGAGGGGACCTACTCCGGGGTTCAGATTGCAGCGAGTCCGAAGGGACACACCGAGTCCGAAAAGTATCGGGGGACTCCTCGTCCTCCATCTCCCATGCAGACTCATCCGAAGAAGAGTCGAGGGGCTCCGACCGCGCGGGTTCCGGCAACACCCGCCCCAACGCCGAGGCCATCGGCGTCGACGCCCTCGGTCCTGAACGGGAGGTAGAGGGAGACCATGACCGAGACCAGACTCGGGCCTTCATGGCTTTGAGAACCAGCTCTGTCTCCGGGGTCGACTTATACGTCGATGTCCCGGTGGTCGGGGCAGATGCACCAGTCAGGCTGGCCATCAGCATCCGCTGCTGATCCATGAAGGCAGACAATCTGCACTCCAAGACTGTCAGCCTGAGTCCAAGCTCAGGAGACTCAGCAGCCACTGACTCGGGCCCCGGCAGCGCCAGACCCGACGTTGGCTCCCTAGGAGGAGAGTCCTCGAGGACAACAGAACTTACGTGCTCGACAGACTCCGGCTCTACACGGGATACCTTAGTTGGCTTCTCCAGCTCCAAGGGCCTAGGGCGGCAGTCAAGGGTCCAAGATCTGGCCTTCGAGGAACCAGAAGCTTCTTCTGACGCCGCCCTCACGAGCTTTCTCTTCCTCTTATGCTCCCGACTGGGGGACTACCTTTCAGAGGAACCCCGACGAAGCTCGGGGTCCGACTCCCGAGACGTCGAGGCCTCTGACGAGGTCCGGGCCCGTCCGGAGGCCGAGTCCGAGAAAATCCTCTCCTTCTGATGCTGCCGGCTCCTGAGTGCCTTGGTGGACATTTTGCCACATGGGACACAGACCTTGGGATCATGGTCAGGCCCAAGGCAACGCAGGCAGCAGTCGTGTGTGTTGGTAAGAGACATGAGTTTCTTACAACGATCACACTTCTTAAAACCACTGGAGGCCATCAGGAAAAAAGGGCCCCCGCGAGGTCAAAGGACCGGCCCTCCAGGGAAAAGAAAAAAGAGCGCGAACGCGTGCCACAAAGGGCAAAAAAAAGAAAAATAGAGATCTGGTTGATACCGGCATACCGAACCCGGGTGGGAAGGGGAACCGGCGTCGAACTGGACAAAAAGAGGCGCGAGAATCGCAGAAAAAATCAAACTTTTCCGGGTGACAAGGACAGACGTCCGTTGGGCTCCACGGAAAAAGAAAGACTGAGCAAGATGGCACCATTGGGCAGGAAGGGGACCGCGCATGCGTGGGTGTATTCCCAAAGGCTTTCTTAGAAAGCTGGGGAATTGCTCCGCATGGGGGATCCATCGACATCGATGTCACCCATATGTGAGGACTGACTTCCTGCTTGGTCCTAGAGAAAAGAAGAGAACTAGGAAAGCAGAGTCCTTAAAACCAAGAGAGGACAAGGTATCAAGGAGAAGATTGCGGTCAACAGTGTCAAAAGCAGCAGAAAGGTTAAGAAGGATGAAGATCGAGTAAAGGCTCTTGGATTTTGCCAGGAGTAGGTCACTGGAGACTTTGGCAAGAGCCGTTTCAGTTGAATGTAAAAGACAAAAGCCAGATTGTAGAGGATCCAGAAGGGCTTGAAAGGAGAGAAAGTCGAGAAAGTCTGCACATTCAAGTAGTTTAGAAACAAAGAGGAGGAGGGAGATGGGTCAATAGTGAGAAGGACAGGTAGTGTCTAGTGAGGGTTTCTTGAGGAGAGGAGTGACCACAGCATGCTTGAAGGCTGCAGGGAAAGTTGCAATGGAGAGTGATAGGTTGAGAATATGACAGATGGAAGGGACTACAGTGGAGGAGATAGAGCTAAGGAGACAGGTGGGAATAGGATCAGAGGAGCAGGTAGTCAGTTTGGATGAGGAAAGAAGGTGAATGGTTTCCTCCTCGGAGATCACCGAAAAGGAAGAAAGGGTAGTAGAGGTGGGGGAGAGGAAAGGTTAGGAGTGAAGAGAGGGAGGAGGGGAAGTAGCTGACCTCGTGGGGAATTGATCATGTGGATTTTGTCAAGGAAGTAGTCAGCCAGAGTTTGGGCAGAAAGGAAGGGAGGGGTCGCAGGTGGAGGCACCTTGAGGAGAGAGTTGAAAGTTGTAAAGAGACAGAGTGTCAGAGGCAAGAGAATTAGTCAGATAAACATAATATTCTTCCTTGGCAAGTGCTATGGCTAACTGGAAAGAGATAAGATGAATTTGAAGTGTAGAAAGCCCACATGCATGCAGGATTTGAGCCAAGCATGCTAAGCTGAGCGGGCACAGGAATGTAGATAGCTCGTAGTGGAAGACAGCCATGGTTGTGGTACAGTATGCCTCACAGGACATGACATGGGTGGAGCAAGAGCAGCCAGAGCAGAGGAGAGTGCAGCGTCATAAGAAGCTACTGCCTCATCAACACTCAGATGACATACTGAAGGAAAGAGGTGATGAGGCAGCGGAGGACAGCGCCAATGAGTCAATAGCATGAAGATTTCTAAAGAGGATGGAGGAGACAGGGCGAGGTTGAGGCAGTGAGTGATGAAGAGTGAAGCTTAGCAGGTGATGGTCCGATAAGGGGAGAAGTGAGGTACAGAGGTTTGAGGGTAGGCAATTAAAAAAGAATGCAAGGTGCTGGTGAGTAGGGGCAGTAGAGCAAAGCTGGAGCATGAATGATGAAGTAAGAGAAAGGAACTTTAAAACATAAGGGTCGGAGGGGTTATCAACATGAATGTTAAAATCCCTGAGAATAAGGGAGGGAGAAGATGAATCCAGAAAGCCATGAGTCAAAGTCAGAGAGAAAGGTAGAAGTGGACTTGTCAGGGGGTCAATAAATAACAGCTAGTTGGAGAGGTAGTGGGTTAAAAAGCCAGATGGAATGGACTTCAAAGGAGGGAAAGGAGTGAGACTGAGGCAGAAGGAGGAGTTGAAATTGACAGGAAGGAGAGAGTAGAAGCCCAACACTTCCACAGCAGCCAGTGGGACGAGGCATGTGGGAGAACTGATGGCCACTATGACAGAGGGCAATGACTGAAGATGAGTCCGCAGGGAGGAGCCAGGACTCAGTTAGAGCAAGGAGATGGAGAGCATTAGAGATAAAGAAATCATCAGTAAAGACAAGTTTATTTGAGATGGAGTGTGCGTTCCACAAGGCGCATAAGAAGGGGAGAGAGGAGGGGGAGAGGAGAAGGATATGAATAAGATTTGAGCTGTTGTGTAAGGATATATTCTGCGAGTCCCCATCAGGGCCCTCAGAGGCTCCTGTCCACTCAGCTTTGTCCTGGAAGCCTTTTTCTGCGGAGCATTACTCCACCTCACAACCACAACAAAGTCCCGCTGCTGAGACAGAGCTTCTTTTCGTACCACATGCCAAACACGTGGCCTTAGACGGCATTTTGCAACCAAATAGAAGGTGAGACTCCCCCAAGCCTCCTCCAATTCAACAGGATGCAAAGGCAGGCAGTAGGAGGTTTTTTTTTTTTCTTAAATCAAGCTGTTCTGCAGGATGGAGGAAAAGAAAAACAAGAAAACGCGAAAGACTGATCCCTCTGCATCCAATGCCTGCTCTCCCCATTCTGCTTCCATAAATTGAGGCCCCCGCTGAAAATGTGCCGCTTCCAGGCTGCCAAAAATGGCCGCTGCAGCCATGCAGTGTAAAGCACTGCCTTGAAGACCTCCAATTCAGATAGAGAACCCTTGTCTCGCTGAAAACCCCACAAAAATGAAGGGCTTACCTTCCCCTGGGCAAAACAACCCTTCGTGCCTGCACCAAGAGACTTTATTAAACTATTTATTTTTATTTATTTAACATTTTTTATATACCGCACTATTCATCATCAGTGCGGTTTACAATTAACAACAATATACCTGTCAATACATGACTGATCTAGGTTTACAGATAACAGGGAAGATAAACTGGGTGCAAACTGGGGGTAACTATCTACATAATTATACAAATTATATATACATTGAATAGGTTACATCAAGATTTGATTTTTGACAAGAATACAGTGTTTCACATTTTGATCCTTTGTTCTGGATTGTTGTTATGTGTAGGAGTTATCTGAGTGAGGCGGGAGCCGGTTCTATTGTGTGTATGGTAGCCTGAAGTGCAAAGTGAATAAATAGTGCTTGATGGACTTTCTAAATTGGGTGATATCCCTGATTGATCTGATGTTTGGAGGTAGTTTGTTCCAGCACTTGGGAGCATAGGACACAAAAGCTCTGTTAGTAGTTTGTTGTGTCCATTTTGCTCCGTGCTCAGCCCCTGCTACCGGCGTCCACCATAAGTCTGAGTGTCAAACAAGGCTCTGGTCAAAGGGCTGCCCTGCCTTTCTACTGATGGTGTCTCACCTGTTGTAAGTTTGGAAGCTGCTTTTCTGCCGATGTTTGAAGCCACACTCATCACATTCAACTCAGGAATGGGCAGTTGCGCAATCCCTTTTTTTTCTTCTTTTTATTGCCTTCATTGAATCTACTACTACCACTTTTTTCCCACTGGCACTCCTTGTGACTTTGGGCAAGTCACTTTACCCTCCATTGCCTCGGAAGAAAAGGCTGGCAATCTACTTCCGGTGATACATTGCCAAGAAAACCCAGAGGTAGCTGGGTTGCTATGAGTCAACAATGACTTGATGGCACTAAAAAACAAACAAACAAAAAAAAAAAACCAAGACGTACGCAGAATCAAACCTCCAAAACCTAGGCAGACCCTGCAGAGCCCCTTACTCTTCCAATCAATTGAAAATAACAAAAATGCTCCTTAGTTGTCCCTTCAGTGAGCCCAGACTCTGGGATCAGCTCTCTCCAGTTGCTTGGTTTATGAGTTTACTGGGGCTGATGGGTAGTGTCAGCTGCCTAAGAACACTGATATCATCAAAGATGACATGCTCAGTCTCCAAGCTGCTGGTGAGAGCTGACAACCCAGATGATGGGACTGGACTGTAGGAATACTCTTGTTTAAGTCTGCTTTGTCATTAGAATACTGGTTTGAAGGAAGGAGCTCAGTCTCCTTATGCAGTGACATCATCAAAGCCTAGAATTCTCAGTCGCCATCTGCTGGAAGGGGGAAAAAAAACACAGGAGTCTAGACTGGACTGGAGGGACTAAAGGAAAGAAAATTAGCAGGTAAGGTCTAATTTCACCTTCATGGGCGTCTACTCTATTGCAGATTTTGGTATCATCTGCAAAGAAGCAAATCTTACCCAACGGCCCTTCTGCAATATCACTAACAAAAATGTTAAAAAGAATCGGACCAAGGACAGATCCCTGTGGCACACCACTGGTTACAATCTTCTCAGAGCAAGTTCCATTTACTTGTACCCTTTATCGCCTCCCACTCAACCAATTTCTAACCCAGTCAGTCACTTTAGAGTCTTATTCCTACGATGCTCAATTTATTTATAAGTTGTCTGAGCGGAATGGTGTCAAAGGCTTTACTGAAATCTAAGACACCACATCTAGGGCTCTCCCTCCGTCCAACTCTCAGGTTGCCCAGTCAAAGAAATTAATTAAATTTGTCCGACAAGACCTGCCCCTAGTAAAACCGGCTGTCTCAGATCCTGGAGACATCTCAATATCCCCTGTTTTAGCAGCGTTTCCATTAATTTACTCACCACAGAGGTAAGATTAACCAGCCTGTAGTTTCCAAGCTCAATCTTACTTCCAGTTTTGTGTAAAGGGACAAATTGCGCCTTTCTCCAGTCCTCTGGACGACTCCTGACTCTAAAGGAGCATTGAAAAGGTCAGACAGTGGAGCCACTAGAACTTCCCCAAGTTCCTTTAATACTTTGGGATGTATCCCATCCAGCCCCATTGCTTTGTCCACTTTTAGTTTAGCTAGTCCCTCACAAACATAGTCTTCTGAAAATCATTCAAGATCCCCTTCACTATTATTTCTATATTTGTTAAGCAATTCTGCTTTATTCTCATCAGTTTCTACATATCCTCCCCTTCACCTTTGAATCTGACAATGCTACTTTTGTACTTCCTCCTCTCACTAACATATCTGAAAAAGGTCTTGTCCCTCATATTTTACTGCATTGGCTATTTTTTCTTCTATATGTATCTTTGCTTTCCTGACTACTTTCCTAGCTTCTCAATGTTGTTGTTAAGTGCCGTCGAGTCGGTGTCGACTCATGGCGACCCTCTGGATAGTTGTCCTAAATTGTGTTCGGTCTTCAGTGAGGTGGCTCATTGTTGACAGACTGGTACTGCCTGCCCAGTGATAACATTTAACGGCCGCGGTATCTTGACCGTGCAAAGGTAGCATAATCACTATTGTATTGATCCATCTTATTGCTGGCCTTACACATTGGAACATGGAACGTACAAAGCATGAACCAAGGAAAGTTGGAGGTGGTCAAGAATGAAATGGAACGTGTACAACTTGATCTGTTGGGTGTCAGCGAACTGAAATGGACTGGCATCGGGCACTTTGCATCAGATGATCACATGGTCTACTATGCTGGAAATGAAAGACAAAGAAGAAATGGTGTTGCATTTATAATAAAGAAGAAATTTGCAAGAACTGAAATGAAATACAATGCAGTCAGCGAACGCTTAATCTCTATTCGTCTACGAGGAATGCCTATCAACACAACTATAATTCAAGTATCTGCCCCATCAACAGCTGCAGAAGAGAATGAAATTGAAGAGTTCTATGAACAAGTACAAGCTGAAATTGACAGAACATGCAAACAGGATATTCTGATAGTCATGGGTGATTGGAACGCAAAGGTTGGCAACAAAGAAGAAGACAAAGTAGTTGGAAAATATAGACTTGGCAACAGAAATGAAGCTGGAGAAAGACTGATAGAATTCTGCAAGACCAACAATCTATTCATCTCGAACACCTTCTTCCAGCAACACAAGCGGAGACTGTACACATGGACTTCACCCAATGGATTGTATAAAAATCAAATTGACTACATCTGTGGAAGTCAACGATGGAAAAGCTCTATAACATCAACAAAGACAAAACCTGGAGCTGACTGTGGTACAGATCATCAACTACTAGTATGCAAACTCAAGCTAAAGCTGAAAAATGCAAACCACTCATGAATGCAGCAAAATATGACCTTGAGAATATACCACTGGAATTTAAAGACTGCCTGCAAAATCGATTTGCTGCTTTAGATACAAATGATAGAGTTCCAGAAGAGTTATGGAATGACATCAAGAAGGTTGTGTTGGAAGAAAGCGAGAAGTCTCTACAAAAGGTAAAAAAAGAAAAAACGGCCAAAATGGATGACGGAAGAAACTCTGAAAATTGCCCAGAAACACAGAGAAGCTAAAGCCAGAGGAGAAAGAAAGACAATCACAGAACTCAACAGAGATTTCCAACGTGCAGCAAGACAGGACAAGGAAAAGTACTACAATGACACTTGCAAGGAAATAGAAGCAGAAACTATTAGAGGAAGAACAAGATCAGCTTTCCTAAAGCTACAAGAGTTAAAGAAAAAGTTCCAGCCTCAAATTGGAATGTTACAAGATGCTCAAGGTTCTATGTTGAATGATGCTGAGAAGATCAAGAAAAGATGGAAGGAATATACAGAGTTTTTATATGATAAAGATCAAGTGGACTAACAGCCGTTTCAACCTGTACCTTATGATCTGGAACCATTGGTGATGAAAGAAGAAGTTGAAGCAGCATTGAAAGCCTTATCAAAGAACAAAGCACCAGGCATTGATTGCATTCCCATAGACGTATTATAGCAATCTGATGCAGCTGTTACCGTACTTACAAGGCTCTGCCAAGAAATATGGAAGACAGCATCATGGCCAACTGACTGGAAAAGATCTGTGTTTATACCAGTACTAAAGAAAGGTGATCCAACTGACTGTGGAAATTATCGCACAATCGCTCTGATCCCACATGCCAGCAAAATTCTACTGAAGATTATTCAAAAGAGACTACAATCATACCTGGAACGAGAACTACCTGAAGTGCAAGCAGGGTTCAGAAAAGGGCGAGGAACGAGAGACATCATTGCGGATGTGAGATGGATCCTTGAAAAGACTAAAGAATACCAAAAGGATATCTATTTGTGCTTTATCGACTATAGCAAAGCTTTTGACTGTGTAAACCATGAGAAACTCTGGGCCACATTAAGAAGCATGGGTATACCAGAACACCTGATCGTTCTCTTGCACAATCTGTACATTGATCAAGAAGCAACAGTTCGAACGGAACAAGGAGAAACAGAATGGTTTAAAATAAGCAAAGGTGTAAGACAAGGCTGCATACTTTCCCCCTACCTGTTTAATTTATATGCAGAACAAATCATCAGAGAAGCAGGATTGTATGAAGACAACAGAGGTGTGAAGATTGGTGGAAGACTCATCAACAACCTTCGCTATGCTGATGATACCACATTACTGACGGAAAGTGAAGATGATCTGAAACATTTGCTTCTCACAATCAAAGAACATAGTCTCAAAATGGGCCTGCACCTTAATGTAAAAAAGACAAAGATCATGACAACTGGCATAATCAACAAGTTCATCATCGAAGGAGAAGAAATTGAAATCGTGAATAACTTTAACCTACTTGGATCAACTATCAATAAAGAAGCAACAAGCAGTCAAGAAATCAGACGACGCATTGCTCTTGGCAGAATGGCTATGAAAGACCTAGATAAGATTCTCAAGAGCAGAGATGTCTCTCTCCATACAAAGATTCGACTTGTTCAAGCCATGGTATTTTCAATAACATCATATGGATGTGAAAGCTGGACAGTGAAAAATATAGACAGGAAGAAAATTGATGCCTTTGAATTATGGTGCTGGCGGCGAATACTGTGTATACCATGGACTGCCCGAAGAACAAACCAGTCTGTACTAGAGGAGATCAAACCTAAGCTTTCTTTAGAAGCTCAGATGACAAGACTTCGACTTTCATACTTTGGACACATCATGCGGAGAGAGAGATCATTAGAGAAAGACATCATGCTTGGCAAGATAGAAGGTCAACGCAAAACAGGAAGGCCAGCAATGAGATGGATCGATACAATAACAGCAGCTACGGGTACCAGTCTGTCAACAATGAGCCACCTGACTGAAGATCGAACACAATTTAGGATAGCTATCCAGAGGGTCGCCATGAGTCGACTCCGACTCGACGGCACTTAACAACAACAACATTGCTGGCCTTCCTCTTTTGCATTGACCTTCTATCTTGCAAAGCATGATGTCTTTCTCTAATGATCTCTCTCTTTGCATGATGTGTCCAAAGTATGAACGTCGAAGTCTTGTCATCTGAGCTTCTAAAGAAAGCTTAGGTTTGATCTCCTCTAGTACTGACTGGTTTGTTCTTTGGGCAGTATTCGCTGCCAGCACCATAATTCAAAGGCATCAATTTTCTTCCTGTCTATCTTTTTCACTGTTCAGCTTTCACATCCATATGATGTTATTGAAAATACCATGGCTTGAACAAGTCGAATTTTTGTATGGAGAGAGACATCTCTGCTCTTGAGAATCATGCCTAGGTCTTTCATAGCCATTCTGCCAAGAGCAATGCGTCGTCGGATTTCTTGACTGTATGTTGCTTCTTTATTGATAGTTGATCCAAGTAGGTTAAAGTTGTCCACGATTTCAATTTCTTCTCCTTCAAAGATGAACTTGTTGATTTTGCCAGTTGTCATGATCTTTGTCTTCTTTACATTAAGGTGCAGGCCAATTTTGAAAAGTGTTTCCAAATATTGATGCTTGTCTTCCTCTTTCTGTGATCTCTTGGATTTTGTGAAGGTCACTCTCTTTTTCTTCACCTTTCAACTACTTCTTTTGAGAACCATAGTGGCCTCCTTTTCCTTTTAGATTTATGTGCTTTACTAACAAAAAGGTCTGTTGACTTTAAAAAACGAAATTAGGTCTTACCTGCTAATTGTCTTTCCTTGAGCTTTCTCCGGGCCAGTCCAGGGAAAGGTAGGGTTGTCAATCCCCTATAGCAACTGAGGACTGAAGACTTCAATCTTTCTTGAGAGGTGAAGCCACTCCCCCTTAGGGTTATCCAGCAGTCTCCTTCTGACAAAGCAACTAAATAGAAAGAACTGACAAAGAGTAGATTAACCCTTGAAAAACTGATAACAATCTATAGTTCTTGAAAAACGAGGAAGCTAAGAAACGCACTTCCCCTGGTTTTTTTTTTTTTTTTTACACTATTTACAATATAGATATCATAGCTTGGCATTGAGTGTAAGCGCGAAGCCCCAAAGCTGTGCCCCTGCAGACTAACACGCAGATATGATGAAATGCTTATGGATATGCCAAAAATATACCGCTCGTAAAAACCTATAACAGGGGTGGGACCCTGGACTGGCCCGGAGAAAGCTCAAGGAAAGACAATTAGCAGGTAAGACCTAATTTCGTTTTCCTTATCACTTCTCCGGGCCAGTCCAGGGAAAGGTAGGGCAGTACCAAAGCAGTACCTAAACATGGGAAAACAAAGAAAGAAAAAAGCTTATCTATGAGTCGAACGAGATCGGCATACCAAGGCCGACGAGGCCAATCCGAGGCTATGAGAATCACCATCCCCCGGTGTCGCGCTATGCGCTGGATAACTTGACTCAGCATCTGCCAAGGAGGAAAAACGTACAAGAGAGAGCCCTGAGGCCAGGGCTGAACGAGAGCATCGAGCCCCTCGGACATGTGTTCTCTGCGCCTGCTGAAGAAACGGTTGGCTTTGGCATTGCTGCACGTCGCCATCAGATCCATTATTGGCTGTCCCCAACGTAACGTCAGTTCGTGAAATACCGCCGCGTTCAACTCCCATTCCCCGGGATCGAGAAGATGGCGGCTGAGATAATCGGCCTGCACATTTTCCTTGCCAGCAACATGTGCCGCTGAGATCGCCAGAAGATTGGCTTCCGCCCAAATCATCATTTCTTGACATTCGGAGAGAAGAGAAAGAATCTTGGTTCCCCCTTGACGATTGATATACACGACTGTCACAGCATTGTCAGAAAAAATCTTGACCGCCGTCCCTTTGAGAAAAGACGCGAAGTGCAGGAGGGCGAGACGAGCTGCGCGAAGTTCCAGTCGGTTGATCGACCAGGTACTCTCCTCTGGGGACCAAGAACCCTGAGCAATGTGTGTCTGACAATGAGCTCCCCAGCCCACGAGACTGGCATCCGTGGTGACTAACACCCAGGAGGGCTCCTGTAATGGAATGCCCACGGTAAGATGATCTCGAACTAACCACCACTCGAGACTGCGTCGCACGAGAATTGGACAGGGCAGACGCTGCGAGAGAGGGTGAAGCTGTGGCGACCAGCGGGAAAGCAATGCCTGTTGCAAAGGCCGCATGTGAGCTTTGGACCACGGAACCAGATCCAGCGCCGCCGCCATGGACCCCAAGAGTTGTAAATACGTCCACGCCGACGGAGTTGTTAGTCGCAGAAACGCTTGTACCTGCTGCACAAGTTTTTCTATGCGCACTTCGGGCAAAAAGACTCTCCCCCGCTCGGTGTCGAAGAGAGCTCCGAGATAAACCATTTGTTGCAACGGTTCCAAGTGACTCTTGGCTTGATTGATCACCCAACCGAGTTGCTCGAGAAGCTGAACCACTCGAGCTGTCGCCGCTATGGAATCCAAACGCGAATCGGCTCTGATCAACCAATCGTCGAGATAAGGATGAACTCGGATACCCTCTTTTCGAAGCGCCGCTGCAACCACCACCATCAGCTTCGTGAAGGTCCGTGGAGCCGTAGCTAGACCGAACGGTAATGCTCGAAACTGGAAATGACCCATTGGAAGGGCAAATCGCAAAAAGCGTTGATGCGAGGGTCTGATGGGAATATGAAGATAGGCCTCCGTGAGATCTATTGAGGAGAGAAACTCTCCCGGCTGTACCGCCCGAATCACGGTACGAAGCGTTTCCATGCGAAAGTGCGGCACCCGCAAAGTACGGTTTACGCCTTTGAGATCTAGCACGGGACGAAAAGAACCCTCCTTTTTGGGGACCACAAAATAAATCGAGTATCGACCGCAACCGTATTGGTCTAAAGGTACGGGAACTATCGCTTGCAGCTGCAAGAGACGAGAGAGCGTGTCCGCAATGGCCTCTTTCTTCAGAACGGGAACACAGGGAGACATTACAAATGCGGGTGATAAAGGGCAGGCGAAATCGAGAGCATAGCCCTTCTGAATGATCTCCAACACCCATTTGTCGGACGTGATGTCGGTCCAGGCCGTCAGAAAATTCTGGTATCGCCCGCCTAGTGGAACTAACGGCTGGACCAGCAGACCTTCATTGTGACTTTTTAACAGAGGGCTGGGACGCACTAAAGTAGGATCTGCCAAAACCTCTGGCTCCACGAAAGGACTGGCCACGAAAGCTGGAACGGCCTCTGGAATAAGGAGCAAAGCGCGCTCCACGAAACCGACGGGAGTCCCGACCTGAGCCACGGAACGCAGCAACCGTTCGCGCCGGCTTAGGTTTATCTTCAGGCAAACGGCCGCCTTTGGAGTCGCCTAAATCTTTAACAATCTTTTCTAAGGCTTCTCCGAAAAGTAACTTCCCTTTATAGGGCAATTTACTGAGCCGCAATTACGAAGAAACATCTGCAGACCAGTTGCGCAACCAGAGAAAACGCCTGGCCGCTACGAGGGAGGCCATAGATTTAGCCGCAATCCGCAGCAAATCATAGAAAGCATCCGCCATATAAGCAGCGGCCGATTCCAACTTCGCCGTGTCGGTAATTTCAGAAGAATGCTCCCCTGACACGTCCCCCTGTAGCCACCGAATGGACGCCCGAGAAACTTAAGCTCCACAAATAGCAGACTGCAGCGCTAGCGCACTGGAATCAAACGCCTGCTTGAGAAGAATTTCTAATTTCCTATCCTGAAGGTCCTTGAGAGCTGCCGCCCCCCCCCCCCCCTCCAAGGGGATGGTAGTCTTTTTTGTCACTGCGGAAATAATGGCATCCACCTTTGGCATGCATAATAAATCCTTCTCCTCCTGGGGAAGGGGGTATAAACGCGCTAAAGCGCGGCTACCACGCAGGGAAGCCTCTGGACATTCCCATTCCGAGTCAATCATCTGCCTGATAACTCGGTGCATAGGGAAACAGCGTTGCTCAGCCTTAAACCCCTGCAACAACGGATCTTCCAAGGGCTCCTGAGAAGAAGAGGGAAGCAGCAGGTGTAGCGCTGCCAAAGATTGAGAAATGAGCGCCGAGAGCTCCTCTTTACGGAATACCCTGAAAATATTGGGATCCTCCCCGGGAGCAATCTCCCCTTCCTCCAAATCCTCTGCATCAAAATCTAAAGCTGGCTCTGCCAGAACCTCCGTATCCCCTTGACCTAGGGGAAGGGAAGGTTGAGAAGAAAAAAGATCAACAGGATCCTGAACAAAGTCCTTAGCCTGAGAAGATCCCTCTCCAGGATCCTCTGACATGTGAACCTGCATGGGCAGAGGCACAGGACCTGAAATGGTAGTGAGAGAATCAGGCTGAGAAGATTTTAATAAAAAAGCTTTGTGCATCGCCAGAATAAACTCCGACGAAAAAAATGATGCGATGCTTTCCTGGGGAGCAGAAGAGGAATTTGAAGGCTTTCCCTGGTGCCCGGCATCTTTAGATGATTTTGCCTTCCTTTTTTGCGGCCGGGGCAGCTCTGACAGAGAACTCACCGGCGCCGACAAAATGGCCGCCTTTCCCGCCTTTTCGGCCGGCAAAGACAGCTCGTCCAACTTCGGCAGAGGCTTATCCGCCATGAAAAAAGAAACCCCGAAAAAGCTGGGAAGTGAAAAAATAACAAGAACGCCGACGGTCAACACTCTGCGGTGAAGAAAAATAAACCGGAGCCGGAGCCGAACCGACGCTACTGACAGGAAAAAGGAAAAAAACAAAAACTCACCAGAGAAAACTGAGCCGGTACAGCAGTCCCGCTGCTAGCGGGAAGTACAGTAATATCGGTAGCGCTCTGACAGAGGAACAACTGGGGCCCCCAGGATCACTCTGTTGCCGGAGACGGAGGCAGTGAATGAGGCAGGCTCTACCTCGCACTGCAAGTAAGCAACTTCTCAACGTCTCTAATGCTCTTAAAGCAATAGCGCACCCAATTTAAAATCTCACAAGAACTATAGAAAATCAGCTCTGCTAGAGCCAATATCACTCAGTGAAAACAAAGAAAGAAAAAAAGCTTATCTATGAGGGAGAAATAAAGATTCGATCCTCTTTAGCTGCTGAGGACTGAAAGACTGCTGGATAACCCTAAGGGGGAGTGGCTTCACCTCTCAAGAAAGATTGAAGTCTTCAGTCCTCAGTTGCTATAGGGCAGCGATGGCGAACCTATGGCACGCGTGCCAGCTGTGGCACGCGAAGGCCTTGCAGCTGGCACGCGGGAAGGTCCGCCATCGAAAAAACAACAACAACCCTGTCTGCTGCCGTTGTCGGGGCCGCCGCGGCAGAATCGAGCGTGCCGCGGGGCCCCCCTGTACCCACCGGCAGAGCCTGTCCTCCCCGTAGCAGCTCTCTCTTTGGAGCTTCAGTCAGACTCGCCGGCTTGCAGAGCGCGAAGGGAAGAGTTTCCCTTTCGCGACTCTGTTAAGCCCGCGGGGGCTGATGGGAACTTCCCATCAGCCCCCGCAGGCTTAACAGAGCAGCGAGGGAACTCTTCCCTCGCGCTCTGCAAGCCGGCGCGTCTGACTGCAGCTCCAAAGAGAGAGCTGCTACGGGGAGGACAGGCTCTGCCGGTGGGTACAGGGGGGCCCCGCGGCACGCTCGATTCTGCCGCGGCGGCCCCGACAGCGGCAGCAGACAGGTTTTCTTTTTTTTTTTTAATTTTCCCTGGGCTGGGCTGGGCTGGGGGTGGGGGTTAGGAGTGGTGATGGGCTGGGCTGGGGGGCTTAGGAGTGGTGATGGGCTGGGCTGGGGGGGGGTTAGGAGTGGTGATTGGCTGGGCTGGGCTGGGGGGGGGGGGTTCGGCGTGGTGATGGGCTGGGCTGGGCTGGGGGGTGTTAGGAGTAGTGATGGGCTGGGGTGGGGGGGTTAGGAGTGGTGATGGGCACTGGGCTGGGGGGTTAGGAGAGGTGATGGACACTGGGCTGGCTGGGGGGGGGGTTAGGAGTGGTGATGGGCACTGGGCTGGCTGGGGGGTTAGGAGTGGTGATGGGCGCTGGGCTGGGGGGTAGGAGTGGTGATGGGCGCTGGGGGGGGTTAGGAGTGGTGATAGGCGCTGGGGGGGCTTAAACTAACAATTGCCTGCTGGGGGATTAGGACTGGGAGTGGGCTGATGGGGAGGTTAGGACTGGAAATGGGCTGGTGGGATTAGGACTGGGAGTGGGCTATGGGGGGCTAGGACTGGTAATGGGTTGGGGGGGTTGCTCGGACTGGAAATGGGCTGAGTGGAAGGGGGCTTGAACTGCAAATAGCTGTTGGGGATGGGGCTTGGAATGGAAATGGGCTGAGGGGATGTGGGGGGCTTGAACTGCAAATAGCTGATGGGGACGGGGCTTGGAATGGAAATGGGCTGAGGGGAAGTGGGGGGCTTGAAGAAGGGAATGGATGCTGGGTGAGACTGGAACTAGAAGGGAGCTGATGTTGGGGGAGGATTAGAATGGGATGGGGCTGGGAGAGTAAAATGGAGAGGGGAAAAATATTTTGTGTAGGAGGGATGAAAAATCTACAATTGGCCAGGTATTGGGAGAGTAATTGGGGATTGAGGATGGAGGGGTAAAATTTGTGTGGATGAAATAGGAATGAGGAAAGAGCAAAAGGAGAAAGATTAGTATGTTAAAGCAGATGTAGAGAGAGAGAGAATGGAAAAAAAACTAGAAGAGAGAAGAAAGGACAAATGGACAGCAGACGATGGAGAGTTAGCAGAAAACATGAAGAAACCAGAAGAAAATGGCTGGACCAATTGCAACTGAAAAAAAATGCACAAAAGGTAGAACGATATCTCTTTATTTTGAATTTATTAACTGGAATATGTCAGCTCTGGGAAATGTGCATCATTAACATCTGCGCTTTGTTTGGTACAAGAGGAAATTCCTATTTGACGTTGCCACTTGTTCTCTTTCCCCAGTATTCACTGAAATGTATTGGTTTAATATTTGCAGTGTTGCCTTTTGATAGGTAGGGTATGGTGCTTTGTGAGTCCTGGTAATGCTGTCAGGATACGGCGGGTTTGCTATGGGTTCTAAATGGGCAGCGTTTGTAGTAGTTCCTAATGTGCCTGGCGGTTGGCACTGGATTATAGTAATGTAGAAATCTTTTAGTCTTTCTTTATCCATACACTCATTAAGAGACATGTTTACTAAAAGTTAGTGTATGGTAACATTATGCAAATATTTATGCAAATAAGACCACTTATGCAAATGACGTGCTGGCACTTTGAGGAAATTCTTTGGTTTTGTGCGGCAGTTTGGGCACTCGGGCTCAAAAAGGTTAGCCATCACTGCTATAGGGGATTGACAACCCTACCTTTCCCTGGACTGGCCCGGAGAAGTGATAAGGAATATCCCCTTTCCATTTTGCTCATTGCTTTTCTACATCCTCTGGCAAATCCCATCACACTAATTACTACTACTACTAAACATTTGCATAACGCTACAAGACGTATGCAGCACTGCACAGACACATGTAAAAAATGGTCCCTGCTCATCAGAGCTTACAATCTAGTCAAGACAGACAACATAGTAGCTCTACACATGGAATACATCTAGGGGGAATGGTAAGGAAACACAAAGAGGATCGAGTGAGTCAAGATCCCAAAGCAGCAGCAAAGAGACGAGTTTTCAGCCTGGATTTGAAAAGGGTCAGAGAAGGAGCCTGATGTACAGACTCGGCTAGTTTGTTCCAGGCATAAGGAGTAGCAAAGTGAAAGGAGCAAAGTCTGGAGATAGCAATAGAAGAAAATGGCTCGGATAGAAGCAATTCGCAAGAAGAGCAGAGTTCCCGAGGAGAGGTGCAGGGAGAGATAAGAGAGGAAAGGTAGTGAGGAGCTGAGAGGGGTGACATGAGCATGACAAGGCTGGCAGAAGATTAATCGCGCAGCAGTGTGTTGAACAGATTGAAAGAGAGAAAGATGATTCCGAGGGAGACCAGCAAGGAATAGGTTATAATAGTCAAGACGGAAGGCGACTAAACTCTAGGGACTGAGTGGGAGCAAGGTTGGATTTTGGGAAGTTTATGACAAGTCCCAAATACTGAAGGGTGCGCATTGTGCGAGAGAGGGCAACCCTGGCCTCTGGCTCTGAAGGGGCTCGAATGAGCCAGTCGTCTAAGTAAGGGAAGACGAATATTCCTAGGATGCGGAGAAATGCTGCCACCACAGCCATGCATTTTGTGAACACCCTTGGAGCAGAGGCCAGGCCAAAGGCAAGAACCCTGTATTGGTAGTGCTTCCCTTGAAACAAAAAGCGAAGGAACTTTCGGTGAGTTGGATGGATGAGAACATGAGTGTACGCATCCTTGAGATCTAGAGAACAAAACCAATCTTGACTCTGAAGGTATGGCAGCAGAGTTCCTAGAGAAATCATTTTGAACTTCTCTTTGAACAGGAATTTGTTCAATTCTCTAAGGTCTAAAATGGGTCTGTGTCCTGTTTTCTTTGGAATAAGGAAATAGGGGGAGTAAAACCCTGTACCCCGTTGGGGAATGGGTACCTCTTCTACTGACCCTTGAGCAAGGAGCACAGTGACCTCTTGACCTAACAGGTCGTTGAGAGAGGTCTGAGAATTGAACTGTCTTACCATTGTAGGAGGGGGCATGCTGAAAAAATGAAGCTTGTACCCCTCTCTTACAATAGACAGAGTCCAATTTTCTGCTGTTATCTGACCCCATCTAGGGGCAAAATGACATAACCTTCCTGGGATGGTGGAGGGTTCTGGTCTGTTCAGGGCCAGGAATGCAAAGTTCTCTAGATAGCAGTCAAAGCCCCTGTGGAGGCTGAGTCTGCTGAGCTGGTTGAGGTTTAGCTGCTTTTGTCTTTTTTTGTCTAGGTTGTTGCTGCTGTCCCTTTTGGGCAGACTGACCTAAACGATGCCCCTGCTGGGTATAGGAGGGATAAAACCTCTTCTTCTTACTGAAGAATGGTTTCTTATAGGATTTTTTCCTCACAGGATCAGCTGTAGATTTAGACAATCTATCCAAAGTGATATTGTCAGCATCTATCTCATTAGCTTTTTCCTGCCAATTCTTGCCAAAGAGATTCTCTCCTGTGCAAGGAATATTCCCTAGTTTATCCTGTAGACAAATTTCCAAGTCAGATGCCTGGAGCCAGGCAATCCTACATGCACCTATGGCAATGGCAGAGGTCCTGCCTATGCACTCAAAGCAGTCAAGGCTGCACGATTCACAAACTTGGAAACATCCTGGGCATGTTTGACAAGGGCGAGGTAATCTTGCCTCTTATCATCAGGAAGGAGAGGGCTCATAAGCTCTAAATCTCCTGTGACCTCCTTAAGGAACATTCCCATATATTTATTGTTTATTTATTTAATTTATTACAATTTCTTATATATCGCACTATTCGACATCAGCGCGGTTTACATTATAAGAAAAGGACCAGAACAGGCTGTTCGGTTTTACAGAGAACAGGTGTAACAACTTGGATAACATGGGTGAACTATTTACATAAAATATCTACCAGTAGGCGTGATGACAAAGCTCTAGAAATAACATGTGGTTACTTTCTTTGGTGGGGTTATCTAGGCTTCATTGCTGACTGGGTAGTACTTGAGGAACAGGTGATATTTGAGTGCCTTCCTGAACTGGGCTAGGTCAACGATGGCACGAATGTCAGATGGTAGAGCATTCCAGCATCTTGGGGCGCAAAATTTGAAGGCCCTGTTTGCCGTTGTGAGGTTGCATTTTGTCAAAGCCTTCGGAATTATTAGAGAGTTTAAAGCTGTTGGTCTTCTGGATCTGTTAGGTATAAGATATAGGAACTGAACCTAGCAGAAAGCATGGAAGCCTGGAAGGTTTGACGTCCAAAGGCGTCAAGAGTCCTACACTCACGTCCTGGAGGATTAGATGCATGCCTTTTTGCACTCTTTATCCTTCTCATAGCTGATTCCACCACCATGGAATGGTGTGGTAATTGAGTCTTCTGAAACGCAGGACAAGGAGGAACATGGTGTCGAGTCTTCGAGAGTGAGGAGAGGTGGTTAGAGGTGTTTCCCACATCCTTAACATGAGATCATGCAAGATCTCATGAATAGGTAAGGTAGCTGCCTCATTGGGAGCTTTAGGGTATTGTAGGAGTTCTAATTCCTTTGCCCTAGGCTCTTTTTCAGGAGCCACTGTGATGGAAAGACCTCGGGCAACATCTCGGATAAAATCCTGAAAGGACATATCCTCTGGTGGAGACATCCTACGCTGAGAAGAGGAATCCTCAGGAAGAAGTACTCTGGTATCGGCAGAGCTTTCAGAGTCTTCAGACTCATTCAAGGATTCGAAGTATCTCCAATCCAGGTGATCATGCAAGGCACGGTACCGGTCGAAGTCGGCATCGGAGTGGTCCTGTACCGACTTGTCGATGCCGGACAGACACGCATGATTCGGTCCCGGTAGAATACCTGCCGATGTCGATGCAGTCGGTGCCGGCACCGAAGTCAGTGCCGGTACCAGTTGAATTGTCTGAAGCGGTTTCAGGGGCATCGAGGCCGTGAGAAGAGCCGCCAGACTGCGTTCAATAGCCAAGAATCTCTGGTCTATCGACGCTGCCAATGCTTGGGTATCAGTACCGGATGAAGCGGCCGGTACCCCAGAGCATGGCAACAGTAGTTCTGCTGAGGTTGAAACCTCGAGAACATCCTGGAGCCCCGTTAGTGCTTTGGAAGCCGAAGCCTCCCGCTGGGGCAATTTTGCCAGTGAAAGTCCCTCAAGGGCAACGCCAGAGGCATCTCGATGTCTAGAAGGAGATCTACCCTTTGAGGACCGGCTAGATTTATGTTTAGTTACCTGAGATCCATGGGAGGAAGATGAAGCCCTGGAAGACGTCAATGCCATGGAAGCTGCATCAGAGGGAAAAAGGGTGCTAAGTTTAGCAGCTCGGTTTTGCCGGCCCCTTTTTGACATCATCCCACAGGCAACACACTCAGAAATAGAGTGGTCAGGACCTAAACATTTGAGGCACCACTCATGGGTGTTGGTGACGGAAATGGTACCGCCACACTTAGCACACTTTTTAAAACCCGAAGTGGGTTTTTCCAATTTTGAAGGAAAAAGTTGGGCCTAGTGGCCAAAATGGCACGTGGCACCTGAGGAGAAAAATTACTGGAAAGACTCCAGAAGGTAGGTTTTTTTTGTTTTGTTTTGTTTTTTTTTAAGAAGAAAGAAGAACCGGCGGTACCGGTGTAGCATCGAGAGAAGGCAGACACGACCACAAAAAAGAAGAATAGAAGGGATTTTTTTCTGCGGTGACAGGATGTGCGACCTGTCGGCTCCGTGGAAAATGAAGAACTGGAGAGGGACAGTTGGGAAAGGCGGGAAGGCAGCACGCAGGTGCTGTGGAATGCTCCCAAAAGCTTTCCTATTGGACGCTGGGGAGCGTTCCTGCGCAGGCTCCATCGGTACCGACAATACCTGTATGTGATGACTACATTCCTGCTTGTTCTTGGAAATTAGCCATTTCAGCAGAATGTAAAGGACGAAAGGCAGACTGTAAAGGATTCAGGAGAGCTTGAGAGGAGAGAAAGTCGAGGCAATGGCAGTGAACCGCATGTTCAAGTAGTTTAGAAATGAAGGGGGGAGAGATATGGGTCGATAGTTAGAAGGACAGGTATGGTCTAGTGAGGATTTCTTGCAGATAGGTGTGACCACAGCATGCTTGAAGGTTGCAAGGACAGTTACAGTGGAGAGCGATAGGTTGAGAACAGGAGAGATGGAAGGGACAACAGTGGAAGAGATGGAGCTTAGGAGATGGACGGGAATAGGATCAGAGGAGCAGGTAGTTCGGAGGAGGAAAGAATGGTGTATGGTTTCCATCTCAGAGCTCATAGAAAAGGAAGATAGGGTAGCAGAGGTGGGGGGGGGGGTGAGTATGGAGTAAAAAGGTGGTGGAGGGGAAGTAGCTGACATTGTGGGGCAATGGAGTGTGATCTTGTGGATTTTGTCATGGAAATAATAAGCCAGGGTTTGGGTGTAAAAGGAAGGAGGGATCGGAGATGGAGGCACCTTGAGGAAAGAGTTGAGAGTTGTAAAGGGACGGCAAGGGTCAGAGGCAATAGTCTTGTTTGGTAAGTGCTGTGGCTGAGCATGAATTTGAAGTGTAGAAAGTCCACAAGGGTGCGGGATGTGAGCCTGGCACACTCAGCTGAACAGGCATAGGAACTTAGTGGGTAGTGGAAGACCACCAGAGCTGAGGTATGGTACACCTCACAGGATGTGGCATAGGCGGAGCAAGAGCATCCAGAGCAGAGGAGAATGCAGTGTTATAGGAAGCTACTGCCTCATCAACACTCAGATGACATAATGGAGGAAAGAGGTGATGAGACAGTGGAGGAAGGGTCAATAGCATGAAGATTTCTAAAGAGGTTGTAGAATACAGGGCGAGGTTGAGGCAGTGAGTGATGAAGAGTGAAGCTTAGCAGGTGATGGTCCAATAAGAGAAGAACTGAGGTACAGAAGTTTGAGGATAAGCAATTAGAGAAGAATACAAGGTCGAGACAGTGGCCATTCTGATGTGTGGGGGCAGTAGAGCAAAGCTGGAGATCGAATGAGGAGGTAAGGGAAAGGAGCTTTAAAACATAAGGATTAGGGGGGTTATTGACATGAATGTTAAAGTCCCTGAGAATAGGGAGGAGGAAGATGAATCCAGAAAGATGGAAAGCCACAAGTCAAAGTCAGTGAGAAAGGTAGGGGTGGACTCGTCAGGATGTCGATAAATAATAGCTAACCAGAGAGGTAGTGGAGTAAAAAGGTGGATGGAGTGAACTTCAAAGGAGGGAAAGGAGTGAGACTGAGGCAGCAGGAGAGGTTGAAATTGGCAGGAAGGAGAGAGTAGAATCCCAACACCACCACCACGGCCAGTGGGACGAGGCATGTGGGAGAACTGATAACTGCCATGACAGAGAGCAGCGACTAACACCGTGTCTTCTGGTAGGAGCCAGGTCTCAGTTAGAGCAAGAAGATGGAGAGCATTAGAGATAAAGAGATCATGAGTAAAGGCTAGTTTATTTGAGATGGAGGAAGTGACGTCACTGGACCGTGATGGCCACATAGCTGCAAAGCTCCCTTAGCCAGAATTAAAGCACCCTGTCAATAGCTTCCTCCAAAGAAAAATAGTGCGATCTGGAGCAGACTACATTCCTGCTTGTTCCTGGAGATAAATGTTAAAAACACGATGTATAATAAAATAGCATTGAATAAATATGTGAAGGTTCCAGGGAATTATATGGTTCAGTGACAAATATACAGTGTGCAATCAGATCACATATATATAAAGAAACCCAAAGGGTAACTGAAATAGATTGCTGAGAAAAGGTAAGTGGTCTATCATATCAACAAATTATTTTTATTCTAATCTATTTGTTTATTTACCTTAGACTGGGAAGAGTGGTCTGTTCCACCCTTCAAACTGCGCATTACATTTATCTTTCTGTACCCTTTCGTAATGTATTTTTCTCTTTCTCCTTATATTTATATTTGTATATTATTGTCTTATGCAATATGATTATTATTTAACCATATGTTTATGTGTCTGTTTCTTAGACCCCTGATGAAGGCCTAGGGCCAAAACTTGTAAAGATGGGTCTACAATAAAGTTCCCCTGGTTTTATCTAAGTGTTTGGCCGTGGTGTTTTGCCCTCCGCTGGTTTTCCTCTTGACCTTTCAGCTATAACAATGAGAAAGAGAAGAGACTTTCGCTTAGATACAAAACGCCTGAGATGAGAGAATTCGTTATAAATGGCTGTTTCCATTTGGTTTACAGTTCACTATCTCAGAGTGACCACATACCTCATATGCATGGGCAGTTGAAGATGTTCTGAAAGGGATGCAGAAAGCAGGGTGGATTGAACTGCCAGAGATGCTTATAGAGAAGATTAATGACCATCGGATGGAGTCATCATCAGCCACTAGGTGGCAGAGAGCATCACAGGTGATCGCCGATTGCAACAACAGAAGGTGAAAGGTCCACAAAATCAAGAAGGAACAGAGTAAAAAACAGACAAACTATTCTGGCTTGCTTGCTGCCTGGATGTCTCATCGCCGATTAAAACTGAACATGGCCAAAACTGAACTCCTTGTCTTTCCACCTAACTCCTCCTCCCCACTTCCCCCTCTCTCAATCCATGTGGATGGATCTACTATCCTTCCTGTTCCCTCGGCCCGCAATCTGGGGGTTACCTTTGACACCTTGCTCTCCTTTTCTGCTCATATCTAGCTTGTAGCCAAGACCTGCCGCTTCTTTCTCTACAACATCAGCAAAATCCGCCCCTTCCTCTCTGAACACACTACCAAAATGCTTATCCATGCCTTAATCTCCTCTCGCCTTGATTACTGCAACCTACTCCTCGCTGGTCTTCCCACTAGCCACCTCCTTCCACTCCAATCTATACAAAATCACGCCACTCGACTAATCTTCTGCCAACCTCGCCATGCCCATGTTACTCCTCTTCTCAGGTCGCTTCACTGGCTCCCTGTCCAATCCCGCATCCAATTCAAGCTTCTCCTGCTAACCTATAAGTGCATCCACTCTATGGCCCCTAACTACCTCTTATCTCTTATCTCTCCCTACATCCCCTCTCGAAATCTGCGCTCCGCTAACAAATTACTTCTATCAATTCCTTTCACACGCACTGCAAACTCCCGACTGCGCTCCTTTCACCTTGCTGCACCTTACGCCTGGAACAGCCTACCTGCGTCTGTGCGCCTGACATCCTCCTTGGTCCTCTTCAAATCCAGATTGAAGACCCACCTCTTCACTGTTGCATTCAGATCCTGACTCCTTCCTCATCTTACCCTAACCCCCGTCATCATTTATGACCAAACTACTGACCAAACCGTACCTTGCGCAGAACTGACTAATGCTCTAACTTGCGCAGAACTGACTAATGTTCTATACTGTTCTAACTTATGTTTTGTTCTAACTAGATTGTAAGCTCCGATGAGCTTGACTCTGACGGGCAGGGACTGTCTCTTGTATGTTGGCTACCTCTTGTAGGTCAGCTGTGCAGCGCTGCGTGTTTGGCGCTTTACAAGTGCTGAATAGTAGTAGTAGTAGTAGTAGGGGACCACAGGAGATTCCTGTCTTTTCTGAAAGTAGGTACAACCTTGCCATCATACACATTCCCCCAGCACGGCCTCCGGCACGTCGCATTCATCCTGGATCATCTGCCTGATCATGCAGTGCATAGGGAACAACGTCTGCATCTTCCTGATGGCCTGAAAAAGAGGATCCTCCAGAGGCTCCTCCTCTAGCAAAACCTGGGTGTCCATATTGAGGGCCTTTAAGGAGTGAGTAACCAACGCCACCAGTTCTTCTTTCTGAAAGATGTGCACAATCCGCAACTCCTCTGCTTGTGGAATCTGTCCTTCCTCAAACTTCTTCCACTTCCTGTTCAACTTCTAAGTCTTCTTCCTCCTTGGACTGGAGAGAACCCACACCTCCTCCCAAGGGTCCTCCTCCATCCATCAAAGCCTGTTCTGGCCCCTTTACTTGCGAGCTGCTTGGCTTCTATCCTCGCTGCATTAAGCAAAAAGCCTTATGCACGAGGAAAACAGATTCTGGCGAAAAGGCACCCAATAAGTCCCCAGGCTGTTCCTTACCTGGAGAGCGTTTCAAGGGCTTAGCCGACTTCTCCAACTTCTTCTTTGATCCCTGCATTGCGAGGGTCATGGTTTCTGAGCCCTGCTCAGCTTGCACCCCCAAGACTGGAGTCTCACGAGTTTCTGTGGCCAGAGAAGATTGTCCTTTCTGTCTCGAGGGGTCCGGCATCCTTTCCCCCCTTCCCTTAAGAAGTCCTATCTCCACTAACCAGGCTTCTGCTTCACAAGTCCTGCAGAATGCAGTACTGGAGACTGTGCCCCTGCACGAGCCACACGTCAGACACGTGCTCTTAAGGGGCATGCCCTGTTTACTGGCACTTTCCTACTTAAATCTCTTCTTTTCTGATTACTTTTGTTTATTTATCTTTATCTTTATTCATATTTGATAAACCGCTATTGTAGAAACATTAAGCGGTGTACAATAAAAGGATGGATTTAGCACTGCAAACCAAGAAAAGGAACGCCAATAATAAATAGGAAAGAAGGAGGCAGGACAGAGTAGTAACATCACACTATTACCAAATCATAAGACAGACATAGCCCAGCCGGGCAACATAGACAAACGGACAAGGGGCAGGCAAATGACAACTTAGAAAAGGACAAAGACAAAAACAGGGTAGTCAGGGAGGGGCCTCAGTGGAAAGGTCGTATGCTTTCTGAAATAGATGGCTCTTAAGTAATGACTTAAACTGAGGATAGGATGATTCTAACCAAAGGGGAGCTGGTAGCATGTTCCATAGGAGAGGTCCAAAGAAGAAAAAAGCAGAATGGCGAGTCTGTTCTAAATGGGCCTGGGATGGTGAGGGAAGAGATAGGCGGTTGGCATGGATTGAGCGAAGTTGACGGTGAGGAGAATGCAAAGAAATGCAGTCTGCTGAGAGGATTGCCAGTATGAATGGCTCGATGAATCAGAAATTTGTAGTGAAAGTGAAAGCGAAGAGGCAACCAATGTAACCAGATGAGGATGGGAGTAATATGGTCAAACCGACTGGAAAATGTGACTAGGCGTGCTGCCGTATTTTGAATCCGTTGCACTCTTTGGAGCTGATAATTGGGGAGGTTAGCCAGGAAAACGTTATAGTAGTCCAGCCTACTGATAACCAGTGCAAGTATGAGGGTAATTAGTGAACTAGGAGGTAACACAGAACGAACGGCCCGAATTTGTCGTAGGGCGGCAAAGGAGCGGCAGGAGAGTGACGCGAAATGCTCTTGAAAGGAAAGGAAAGGGAAGGATCCAAAAGAACACCCAAATAATGGAAGAAAGACGTTAGGGGGATAGCAGTTGAGCCAATGGAGGGAACCAGAGTAGGGCATGTGCCACTCAGTGACACCCACATTGCTGAGGACTTTGCAGGGTTAAGGTGGAGAAAATTCTCCGAAAGCCATGAAGCAACGTGAGCAAGGCAAAGATTAAGCTGGGAGATATCTGGAGATAGTGGTGAAGCATGGAAAAGGAGAACAATGTCGTCCGCATAGATGTATGATGAAACGGGATATTGCTGCATAATTAATGGTAGCAGGGAGAGGAAGATGTTAAATAACAAGGGGGAGAGAACAGAACCCTGCGGAACGCCACAAGTGAGAGGAAGAACAGTGGAGGACTGCCCACTGACGTGTACAGAAAAGGAACGGGTGGAAAGGAAAGAGTGGAACCAGTGCCAGACAATGCCTCGGAGACCGATGTCTGATAACCGTGACAGGAGGGTACGATGGTCAATAAGGTCAAAGGCTGCTGACAGATCAAGGGACACCAGGAGGGTAACATCACCACGGTCGTGAGCGACATGCAATTCGTTCAACAGAGCAAGAAGAACGGTTTCAGTGCTATGGCCGCTACGGAAACCCACTTGGCGCGGGTGAAGTGAATTCGTGGATTCAACATGTGAGCTCAACTGATCGAAAGCACAGCGTTCCAGGAGTTTGGCAATAAATGGGAGGTTTGACACCGGGCGCCAATGTGAGAGAACAGATGGATCCAAGGAAGGTTGTTTCAGGAGGGGGTGGAGAACTGCAGACTTCCAAGACATCAGAAAATGGCCTGAGGAAAAACTGGAGTTAATAATGGTAGTGATAAACGGTACAAATTGCAGAGAAGGCTCAGAGAGCCAACGGGAGGGGATAGGGTCCAAAATACAAGTGGTTCTCCTAGACCTGTATAAGAACATCAATACCTCTGCCGAAAGAACAGGGCGAAAAGATGAAAAAGTGTGAGCAAAGACATGATCACCTGAGGTAGAGGTAGATGACGAGTATTCAGGAAAGGGGGAAGGGGACGTTACACAAAAAAAATCAGCAGTAAACCCTAATTTAGGGCTTCAAATGCCCTCTCTTTCCTTTGTCCTAGTTCTTTTTTTTTTTTTTAAAATACACCCGAGATAGAGGAAAATCAAAAAATGCAAATTCAGCTGCCCTGGAGTCCGCCTGCCTGCTCCTTTCCCTGCAACAGCATCCAGCCAACCCCGGCATTAAACAGCAAAATAAACAAACAGAAATTAAAATAAAAACTTGGTACAAAAAATGGCAGCTGTTCCCACACTGAGCGGGAACCCAACTTCCAGAATCACTGCCTGCTTTCGCAGCCCCTAAGCTGCTCACTGAACTGCGACTCACCACCTCACAGAGTGAAGCTCTCTGCCGCCTGCGCTCCCAACACAATGCTCAGCCACCGGTAGAGCTTCAGCGGCATCAGGAGTGCACAGATGAGGCCTGCTGCCAGCTGCCACCCAACTCTCCACAGGCTCAGCAGTTTATAAGATGGTAAAGAAGCAACTCCAAGAGGAGGAGGGAGGGCTGTGAGGACTGATTCCTGCTGTCCCTGGAGAACACCTGTTTCAGGTGAGTACGCTTTCTCTGGGAACAAGCAGGAAGTCAGTCCTCACATAGGGGACTCCTCAGCTACAGGTTACAGAGAACCTGTAACCAAAAGAAAAATGCCATGGCAACCTGCAAAGGGAGAGCCGTGACCAGCAGCAGTCGAGTCCCGACGGACTGAATCTTGCAAGACCCAAGCGTTCAGTGAACACCAGCACTCCGGAAGCCTGAACACAGAAGGGTTGGAGGGCAGGAGTTGTCTACATCCCGAAAAGATTACAAAGTATGGCCTGGCCGAAGGAGCTGTCCTGTTGGGACTCCCTCTCCAGGCAGTAGTGAGCTGGAAGACCAGTTTATTTTTATGTTTATTACATTTGATATACCGCCCTTTATAACATCAGGGCGGTAAACAATCAAAAAGCGTAAAAGGTGGCCGTAGGCCTGAAAAGGAAAGGAACTACAATATATTATAGGAAAGAGATAGAGTTCAGTCAAGCAGACAAGAGAGAAGAAGCAGACAACATAGATAAACAAGGTCACACAGTAGGAGTCCGGAAGTCAAAGGCATAAGAGAACAAATGGTTTCCAGGAGAGATTTAAATTTAATGTGATTTGGTTCTAGTCTGAGAGGGGTAGGGAGGGAATTCCACAGAGCGGGTGCAAGGAAGAAAAAGGCAGAGTGGCGGGTAGACTGCAAATGTGCACGGGATGGCAAGGGAAGATGAAGACGACTGATGTGTACTGAACGGAGACTACGACTGGGAGTGTGGAAGCAGAGAAGGTCAGCCAGGTATTGCAGATTGTGAGTGTAAATAACTTGGTGAACCATAGTAAGGATTTTGAAATGGCCCAGCAGTTGGCAGCCCAGCAAATTTCCATCATGGGGACGGAACGCAGATTGGCCAGGGAAGTAGCCATGGCTCTGACGCGGTGTGCCGTGACTCTCAGGTCCAGTGGGATCCCCGCTTGCTCCTAGGAAAGGGTAATGCAGTCCGCCATCCAGGTGGACAGAGTGCGCTTAGTTACTGGGAGCCCCAGACAGTTGGGGTCATAGGATACGAAAAGCTGTTGAGCTTTGTGATGGCCCTGGGTCCATTGCTAGGTAGAAGGACAGAGCTCTCTTGCAATCCAGAGTATGGAGAAGTCTCCGCCCTGCCGGCATGAGGCCTGGGAAAGAAGGTGGGGAGCACCACCTCCTGAATGAGGTGGAATGAGGACAGCACCTTTGGCAGAAACTTAGGGTGTGTGTGGAGCACCACCCTATTGTTGCAGAACCTCGTATAAGGAGGCTCTGCCATCAGAGCTTGGAGCTCACTAACTCTGCGAGCTGATGTCAGTGTTACCAGGAAGGCGACCTTCCAGGAAAGGTACCACATGTGGCAGGTCGCTAAAGGCTCTAACAGAGGCTTAGTCAGTTGTGAGAGCACCACATTAAGGTCCCATTCCGCCGCTGGATGGATGGTGGGTTTGAGCAACATGAGGCCCCATAGGAACCAAGACACAAGGGGCTGAGCCAAGAGGGGCTTCCCCTCGATGGAGTGGTGATGCGCCGCATTCGCACTTAGATGTATGCTGACAGAGTTGGACTTCAGTCCCGCCTGGGATAGGTGGAGCAGGTATTGGAGCACCACGTGTGCTGAGCAGGAGAATGGGTTCATCTGTTTCTCTGTGCACCACAGTGAGAAACGTCGCCACTTGAAGGCATACGCCCTTCTCATGGAGGCCTTCCGAGAGGCCAGGAGGATGTCTTCCATGTCCCGTGGAAGGTTGAAGGGGGATAGTGCTACCCTTCTCAGCAGCCAAGCTATGAGCAACAGGGACCCAAGGTTGGGGTGTAGGAGAGTGCCCTGCACCTGCGAGAGTAGTTCTGGGGCTTGGCCCAGGGGAATCAGTGGTACAGTAGATAAGGAGAAGAGCAATGGGAACCAGGGCTGTTTGGGCCACCAAGGGGCTATCAGCACTAGCAACACTGTCTCGTTGAGCCGTGAACAGGGTCTTGGCTATCAGCAGTATTCGGGGAAGGCGTACAGGAGGCCTTCCGAACACAGGATGAGAAACGCATCCACCACTACCCAAGACGGGTGTGGTCGGTGGGAGCAGAAACAGGGCAACTACGCCTTGTCTGAGCTGGTGAACAGATCCATCACTGGGACGCCCCAGAGCCAGAACAGCCTTGAGGCCACTGCTGGGTCCAGGCGCCACTTGTGTGACTGGAGTACCCGTCAGCTTGTCCACCAAGATATTGTTCTGGCTCGGGAGGTAGACCGCTCTCAGGAGCATCCCGCTGTGTGTAGCATAAGAGCAGAGGGCTAATGCCTCCTGGCAGAGGGGGTACGACCTTGTTCCCCTCTGTTCACACAGAACATCGCAACCTGATTGTCGGTCTGGATCACACTGCATGGTGCTGTAGCTGGTGGCAGAAAGGCCTTGAAGGCCAGGAATATGGTCCTAATTTCCAGTAGGTTGATCTGCATTTTGGATTCCCTCTAGGACCAGAAGCCTTGTGTCTGGAGGCTGTTGCAATGCGTTCCCCAGCCCATTAGAGAGGCATCCGTGGTTAGGACTTTCTTGGGGGTGGGTGCCTGGAAGGCCACCCCGGCCTGAAGGTGACCTGCATTCTGCCACCATCCGAGGGAGTCTGCCAGCTGGCGGGTCACATGCACCCTGTCCCTGAGCCTGCCTGTTGCTTAGGTCCACTGAGATCGGAGGCACCACTGGGCTGCTCTGATGTGTAGGCGGGCATCTGGGGTCATGTGGACCGTGGAGGCCATGTGTCCCAGCAGGCAGAGGAGAAGCCAGGAAGGTAGTGTCCTGCGCCGTTGCACCTCTGAAGCTAGTTCCCTGAGGTGTGCTGACCTCTCCTGAGGGAGGAAGGCTTTTGCCTGAAGGGTGTCCAGCTGCACACCTATGAACTCTAGGCTTTGAGCGGGAGTGAGGTGGGACTTGGGCTAGTTCATGACAAACCCCAGGTGTTGCAGCGTGTTTATGGTGCATCCGATGGCACATTGTGCCTCTGCAGCTGCGGCCCCCTTTATGAGCCAGCTGTCCAGTTACGGAAAGATGAAGGCCCATGAAGCCTGAGATGGGCTGTGACCACCACAAGACACTTTGTAAAGACCCTTGGAGATGAGGCTAACCCTAAGGGCAGTATCCTATATTGGTAGTATTCTCCCCCGACCATGAACTGGAGCTAGTTTCTGTGGCTGGGGTAGATTAGAATGTGAGTGTACACATCCTTTAAGTCTAAGGAGCAAAGCCAATCTCCCTGCTGGAAGAATGGCAGCAGCATTCCAAGGGAGAGCATCTTGAACTTCTCCCTGACCAGAAGCCATTGAGCTCTCCCAGGTCCAGGATGGGCCCGAGACCCCAGTCCTCTTGGGGACGAGGAAGTACCTACATATAGTAACATAGTAAGTGACGGCAGATAAAGACCAGCATGGTCCATCTAGTCTGCCCAGCAAGATGGCAAGAGTAGGTGCACCTGTCGCTCTGTGCAGGCCACCCCTCCCCATGTTTTTGTTTCTGTTTAGGGGTGAACCCACCACTCCATGTAGGACACCCTTATTTGTTCAGATGCTAGATAGTTCAGAAGTTAGATGGTACTGTTTATTTTGCTTTTATCCTGTTGCTGTAAAGGGATCCACTGTGTTTGTCCCATGCCGTTTTGAATTCCATCACCGTGTTTGCCCTCACCACTTCCATCGGGAGGGCATTCCAAGCATCCACCACCCTTTCAGTGAAGAAATATTTCCTGACATTGCCTTTCAATTTACCACCTTGCAGCTTCATGTTATGCCCTCTAGTTTTACAGCTTCCCCGTCTTTGGAAGAGGTTTGTTTGTTCATCATTTCTCTTTAAGTATTTAAAGGTCTGAATCATATCTCCCCTGTCCCTCCTCTCCTCCAAAGTGTACATATTTAGGTCTTCAAGTTTCTTCTCATAAGGCTTCTGACGCAGGCTCCAAATCATTTTGGTCGCCTTTCTCTGAACAGTTTCCAGTCTTTTTACATCTTTTGCAAGATATGGCCTCCAAAACTGAACACAGTATTCCAAGTGAGGCCTCACCAGTGACTTGTACAGTGGCATAAGTACCTCTTCCTTTCTGCTGGTAATCCCTCTTTGAATGCAGCCCAACATCCTCCTGGCTTTTGCCACCGCCTTGTCGCACTGTTTTGCCACCTTGAGATCATCAGAGATAATCACACCAAGGTCTTTCTCCTGAACCGTGCATACCAACCTCTCACCCCCTACTGTGTACTTTTCCCTTGGATTTCTGCTACCCAAGTGCATGACACTGCACTTTTTCACATTAAATCGTAGTTGCCAAGCATTAGACCAGTCTTCCAGCTTTTGTAGATCTTTCCTCATGTTATCCACTCCCTCTGGGGAGTCCACTCTGTTGCAAATTTTTGTGTCATCTGCAAAAAGACAGACTTTTCCATTCAGCCCTTCAGCAATATCACTCACAAATATATTGAACAGTGCCGGGCCCAGGACCGAACCCTGAGGCACCCCGCTAATCACCTTCCTCTCATCCGAGTGAGCTCCATGTACCATCACCCTCTGTTGTCTGTCAGTCAACCAATTTCTAATCCAGTTTACTATCTTGGGACCCATCCCCAAGCTATTGAGTTTATTGACAAGCCTCCTATGAGGAACAGTATCAAAGGCTTTGCTGAAATCCAGATAGATGACATCCATTGCATGCCCCAGATCTAGTTCCTTGGTCACCCAATCAAAGAACTCAATCAGATTTGTTTGGCAAGACCGTCCTTCGGTAAAACCATGTTGCCTGGGATCTTGCAACCTGTTGGTTTTGAGAAAGTTCACTATTCGCTCTTTCAGGAGCGCCTCCATTACTTTTCCTGCCACCGAGGTAAGGCTCACGGGCCTGTAATTTGACACTTCTTCCCTGTCACCACTTTTGTGTAGAGGTACAACATTAGCCATTCTCCAGTCCTGAGGAACCACTCCTGTTTCCAAGGATCTGTTGAAGACATCCTTTAACGGTCCTGCAAGAACCTCTCTGAGCTCTTTCAGTATCCTGGGATGTATCCCATCTGGTCCCATGGCTTTGTCCACTTTCAGTTTAGCAAGTTGTTCTAACACCTCATCTTCTGTGAATGGTGTGGTATCTACTTCAGTCCTATTTTTATATTTGGGAGTCACAGCTGGTCCATCTCCAGGATCTTCTTTAGTAAAAACAGAGCAGAAGTATTTGTTTAGCAATTTCGCTTTTTCAGTGTCACTTTCCACGAGTCCTTTCCCAGCACTTCTGAGTCCTGCAATTCCAACTCTGATCTTCTTCCTTTCCTGAATATACCTGAAGAAAGTTTTGTTGCCACCCTTAACATCTTTAGCCATTTTTTCTTCTGCCTTTGATTTTGCTATCCTTATTACTCTTTTAGACTCTTTGAGTTGGATCCTGTATTCATTTCTGTGTTCTTCTGTTTGCAAGCTTTTGAATTTTGAAAAAGCTGTGTTTTTTGCCTTTATTTGCGCAGCCACCTCTTTGGAAAACCAAATAGGTTTCCTTCTCCTCTTGTTTTTATTTATTTTTCTTACATATTTATCTGTTGCCCCTTTTATTGCCGCCTTTAGTTTAGTCCATTGCAATTCCACTTCCCTTATCTTCTTCCACCCCGTCATCTCCTCCTTTAAGTACTCGGCCATTTTATTGAAGTCAGTGTTTTTGTAGTTTAGGACTTTGAGCTTGCTATGATTGGCCTGTACCATGGCTTTTATCTCAAACCACACCGTGTGATGGTCGCTGTTGCTCACAGGGGCACCCACGCAGACATTCGACACGTTATCACTGTTGGTAAGCACTACATCCAGCGTTGAGCTTTCCCTGGTTGGTTCCATCACCATTTGTCTAAGTAATGCATCTAGGAGAGCATCCACAATTTTTTTGCTTCTTTCCAGATGTGCAGAAGGAGTAATCCAATCCACATCAGGTAGATTAAAGTCACCTAATATAATCGCTTCCCCCTTTGCTATCTTGGCAATATCTATAATCAATTCGTTATCTCTCTCTTCAATTTGAGTCGGAGGTCTGTAGACTACAGCAATATGGATGACAGTGCCATCTCCTCTTTCCAACGCAATCCAGAGCGCTTCTTCTTTTCCCCATGTTCCCTGCATTTCAGTAGCTTTAATACTGCTTTTTGAAAGCATATATATTAGTATGGGGTACCATATACTATTACACTGAATAAATCTGAGAAAGAGTTAATTTTGTTCAGAACCTTGCTTAGAAATAAAACTTCATATATTAGCTTACTAGGTGAAGGTTTACATAAATAAAGGGCAGGTTGTACCCCAGCCTCTCTGACTCAGGGATACCAAATAGCAGTCTCAGAGTTATTAACTAAAATACTCTCAGGGTTAGTAATTAGTAGATATCAAGAGGTATTAGCAGTAAACAATTATGTCAATTAGGTCATTCTATATCTTGGATTCCTGTATGTCTCCTTATAATGGCCATGTAACAGTAAACAATTATGTCTTGGACTTCATTTATGGCTCCACATTGACCCACACTGAATAAGTTGACCTACAATATGATAAACATACATGACGTATAATGATAAAGTGAAATTATGCTGTATCATCTACAAAAGCCTTATAAATAAAGTGAACCATGGCTGAGAAGTTAGAGTAAACAGGGAGAACGTGTGTCTCTCAGTTTCTCTCCACAAAGCTTTGGTGTATTTTTCTATAGAACTGTGCATATTTATTGAGTATTTGATAACCTTCCCATTGTCTGTGAATGTAGTTCTTTGTAGCTTCAAGAGCCCAGTGAGGTTACTGGTGAGGGAAGAGTCAAGTAAGCTCTTCAGTTGGTGCCGTGACTCATCTACAGATTTCAACATTCCTGACAAGGAGGGAAGGTGTTTGTGAGTATTATCTGGTGCCAGCAATGAGCAATCTGTTAGGTGAACAGGTGTGGTCTCAATTGTGTGAATGGCATGTTGACGCTATGAGTTTAGCTCTTCAGAAAGGTAGCCCTTCTTATTGTATGCGTGAACAATATGGAAATAGGACTACTATTTACATTGTGCACTGGCATGCACTGACTAATAATAATGTGTTGTTACGATTTCCTTTGGGAGGAACATTTTCTGTAGATAAGCTTTGTTATCTGAAATGTGCTTTGCAGACTAGACACAGAAAATATGCGATGCTCATGAAGGGCTAGTGTTTAGTTGGTGGCAGCGAATGGCACATAAATTGCAGAATGAATTGTTTGGATTAGTGAATGTTGATAAGACGAGTGAACCACAGGAGATAAAGGTTGGTAATGTCTGGAAAGTCCCAGCCATTTTTTCTCCAGAGTATGATGATGTAATTGAAGCTGGAAGTATTCCAGGTGTATTTCCATCGTCTTCCCCTGTCTGTTCTGAGAATTATGTAGTTTCTGAAGGAAGATAGTCACTCGTTTAGCGAAACTAAAATATGAGATAAGAGATAAGTTAAGAATATTGGGAAATACACAGATCACGGATTTTGGGACTTGCAATGTGTCCCAGCTCAGAGAAATGAATGACCTTCTTAGTCATGAAACGGAATGTACCGTATGTATTATAAATTCTTTAGAGGAAACATTAAGAAATAATATTTCTGCTACAAAGGAATTAGGTATTTCTAGTAAACTTGTTGATGATATTGAAAAGGGTCTGAATAAGCGTTTTATGACCTATAGAGAGAAATGTATTCAACTACATAGTGCTATAAGTTTTCTTCAAACTGTTTTGCGTCAGTATAATAGTTCATGTCCTACTTGGGCTGCTTTAGATAATTTGCTTAGAACTGCGTTCTATAACCCAGCTGATTTTTATCCAGTTTGTGACATACCCTGTGATAGCTTTCCAGGAGAAAACTCAAAGTGATAATTTTGTTTTAGTGGTTAAAAAAAAAACGATTTTCTGTTAAAATCACTTACAGTAGTAGTAGTGCACTTATAGCAAACCTGTGAAAAGGACTGGTTGAGATTACACATCTTTAAGGCAGGATTCACTAATTATTTTTATAAATATTTAATCCCGTGAGTAAAGGTATTTTACAACTTTAATAATAGATTGGCCAGCTAAAACAGCTGCTGTAAGTCTGAAGAACAGCTGCTGTAAGTCTGAAAAAGTGCTTATGTAAGTCTGAAAAAGTGCCTGGTGCAGTGAGCTGACATTTGATGTGAAATGACTGAGTCGCTCAATCTGACGATTGCTCAACCTTCCAGGAGCAAGAGGAGGGGTAAGATTGGAACGCGAGAAAGTCATAGGAATCTTCAGCGAGACAGTTCAGATACGCTTGTCATTGAACTTTTGCAAGCAAAGAAAAAACTGTCCCTGGAATCAGAGCAGGGGGATGGTCAGAAGAAATGCTTTCCCTGCTACTGGTCAACTGTATTCTTTGCAGATGTCACAGCTATTCACCCTGATCTCAGAAGACTTCTATCTGCTCTGTGGGCTGCACCCGGATCCAATGTCGCACATTGTCAGTTGTGTTTCTTTCCTTTGAAGTGCTGTTTTCCTGCAGATGCAAGCATCGTTATCTTGGAAATTTTCATCTACAGTGCTGGGATGAGATATCGGATGCCTTTCGTTCTGCCTGTAAGGGTCGGCGTGAGACCTGAAGTTTTGTTTCTTAGATTGTCAGCTGTGTCCATTGCCAGCAGCCACTGGTGAAAAAGTTGGTCTGTGCTTGCAGATTTCCAGACACGTGTATTCTGCAACTTCGTTATGTGAGACTTCAACTCTTTTTGTGCTGCATGCGAGTCTGTGGATGGCTGTACGGTAAGACACTGATTTTGCCAATTTCTCCCTGGACTTTTGTTGTGGATTTGGATTTGTGATTCGCTTATGACCTGGCAAAGAAGAAAGAAAAAAAAATGCAGTTTTGTTTTTATCTACTCTTTAGTCTTGCATATTTGCAAAGGCCCTAGAACCTGCATTATCTGATAAGAAACTCAACCATTTCTTTTTAGTTTATTATGTGAATAATTTGTTTTTACTGTAAATTGAATTACATATATTACTGGTCAGATTTCTTTATTATATTGCTTATAGGTTTAAGGGTTAAATCTGTTTAAACTGTGGGTTGTATTGTAAACATGTAACTTTCTGGGAATTGTCCTAACACTCTCTGGTCTGCTGGAGTGAAACCTATTTTGAAAGCACCTGTGTTACTGTGCAAGTTTTCAGATTCATTAATTTCCTGTAAATATTTGCTAGCAAATTGACTGTTGCTAGAGGGATCAGACAGTCTTTCTGTCCCTCCGTTATCGCAAGTTGAAGGTTTGTTTTTGAATGTACTGGGAAATGCGCCATGTTTTAAATGTAAACATGTGCTGGGAAGAGTGCCATGATTATTGTAAACTATTCAAATGGTCTGTAGCTTTTTTTTTGATGTTTCTATTATTTGTGTGCTTTGCAAGTCTTCATGATTGGTTATAAACCAGAGCAAACTAATGAAATAACTTTGGGACTCCCGCAATGGCTATATTGTGTAATATGTTTTTGTTTTTGTTTTTGTGTTTGTTTTTGTTTTTGTTATGATGTAAACCGCGCTGATTCTAAATAGCGCGGTATATAAGAAACTGTAATAAATAAAAAAAATAAAATAGCAGTATTTTTTCTACTTGAAACTTCCTGGTTTCTGGTTCTGCAGCGACGGCTAGCAGACAAACTTGCCAATAAACAACCATTTTGCTGACACGTGAAAAGGAAACCAGCAAATTTTTAAGGCCTTTGGGGTTATTGTTCTGCAGAGCTCGCAGTCTGAATCGTCGTGCTCTGGGCCAAGGCATCGGAGGCAGCATTCATGTGGATCAGTGAGTGACATAACTTTGCCACACTGGTCACACTTTTTGAAGCCACTTGAGGCCATCGGAAAAAAGGGGTCTGAGGCCTTCAGCTGAAAAAGGGCGCAAATGCTGGTCGAGGCGGACCTCGATGAAAAAAAGTGGAAAATGGATAGACGAACTCGAGAAGCGATGCTGAGGCAAGCTGGCTCGGAGGCAGGAAGGAACCGGTACGCAAACTAGACACATTTTTTTAAAATTTTTTATTTTTGTCACACGGACAAACATCACAGTAGATTACTTTGCTACAATACAAGAATAATATTCATCCCACATGGAATTATTCCCATTCCACAGAATATTTTACCATTGCCCCCTTATTCTTTCCCCTGACTCAGTTTTTCCCCCCTTTTTATACCAACCCCCCCCCTCCCCCCCAGGCACTATTTAACACATAATTACATTCAGTCATCTCTCCTCTTGCTTCACCTTCCACCATTAAACCATAAGCAGCCAGGCAGAATATTTAAACCATATCCTCTCAAACTGCATCATTCTCTCTTGTTTCAGGGCTGTCAACTTGCTCATCAAATAGGAGGAGTGGCCTAGTGGTTGGGGCAAGGTACCACAGGCCGGAAGGCCGGTGGTTCAAATCCCACTAGAGGACAGCAACCTTGGGCCGGAAGGACTGGGGTTTCTAGTCCCACAAGTGCTCCTTGTGGTCTTGGGCAAGCCACTTAACCCTCCATTGCCCATGTTCCCTGTAAGTATTAGTGTATGTGTCTCATATCCCCTCGTGTTAAATGTATCCCCCAACCGCTTTGACCCGGTGAAAAGTGGGATATAAATGCAGCTAAATAAATAAATAAAATATATGGTGCATTCCTCTTTCCCAGTCACCCAACAATGGCAGTCCACTTTGCCTCTATTTCTTAGCAATTTCTAACCGAGCCGCCAAACAACCCAAATTAATGAGGTTGCTCTCTTCTTTTTTCATTCCCTTACTATGTATCCCCAATAACGCCACCTCTGGATCTACCCCAACAACCTTCCCCATCATAATATCCAGAGTCTGGAAAACTTCGCTCCAATACACCTGTATTTTTAGACATAGCCACCATATATGGAGAAACGTTCCTTGACCCCCCGCACTCCCGCCAACAAAGACCTCTTGTCTTCCCATACATTTTTTGAATTATATCTGGCGTCACATACCACCTGTACATGATCTTATAATTATGTTCTATTAGATTGCTAGCTAAAAGACCTTTATACCTCTGGGCAAAGATCCCATTCCAGGCTTGCTCTGATATAACCAGCCCCAGGTCTGCTTCCCATTTCTTTTGGAATGTCTTTTTTTCATTCTTAGACGAGACCATGATTTCATATAATTGTGTGATACTACCCTTTATCTTATCTCTCAGAAACAACTGCTCGATTGGAGCTATTTCCTCTCTTAAGCCCGGAATGATTCTCCTTTGGAGGGAGGAGTGGCCTAGTGGTTGGGGCAAGTTACCTCAGGCCAAAAGGTCAGGGGTTCAAATCCCACTAGAGGACAGCAACCTTGGGCCGGAAGGACTGGGGTTTCTAGTCCCACAGGTGCAAGCCATTTAACCCTCCATTGCCCATGTTTCCTGTAAGTATTAGTGTATGTGTCTCATATCCCCTCGTGTTAAATGTATCCCCCAATTGTGTCGTGACCACTTTGATTGAAGGAAAAGCACAGTTACTTACCTGTAACAGGTGATCTCTGGGAACAGCAGGAATAAGTCTTCACATATGGGTACGTCGGTACCGACGGAGTCTGCGCGGGAACGCTTCCCAGCGTCCAATCAAAGAGCTTTTGGAAGCATCCCACCACGCCTGCGTGCTGCCTTCCCGCCTTTCCCAACTGCCTCTCCTCAGTTAAGTTTTAAAGCTGCGACAAAGAGAGAGAGAGGAAAGGAAAGATAGATAGAAATACAACTCCTGGGGAGGTGGGTGGGTTGTGAAGACTTATTCCTGCTGTTCCCAGAGATCACCTGTTACAGGTAAGTAACCGTGCTATCTCCAGGAACAAGCAGGAATGAGTCTTCACATATGGGGACTCCCAAGCTGAGATGCCTGGAGTCCTAGCATGTCATAGGTTGGAACATGCTATCTCTCACAACATCAGGCATCCTGAGGATGGAGGGTAGGAGTTGTAGAGAGAAAGGTGCTGTGGAACAGTTAACCTAGTATAGGATTGCAAACAAGGAGTCCATGTGTGGATGATAATTGTCATCAATGATATTGCAAAGAAAAAATATTGCAATATGGACCTCCCCTAACAGGACTTCAGAGAGTATGGAGGTTCATGGGATCTACTGGGGAACCCAGTAGAGGAACCTCGAGAAGGACCTCACTGTAAGTGGAGGTAGTAAACCTGTAGGAAAAACAATGGAGGTCAGAATCCTGAAAAGTAACAGGTAACCCCAGCAAGAAACTGGGGTAGTACAAAAATGGTGGGCCTTCAGCGGAAGACTTTATGATAAAAGCCGAACTCTTTTGGTAGCAGAGTGGCTCACTCTTAGGAATAAAAAGAGAAAGGCTAACCGATTTGGACAAACAGGCCCAGTCCTTGTGGGGAGAAAGGGTATGGGAACCCCTTGTATCCCAAAAGAAAGGACAAATGCCGGAGGCGTTAGAGCCTGTGATGAGCTGAAGATCCGCAATGTCTCTCCTAACTGAAATCAGCTGGGAGAGATATTGGGACATGGAGAGCTTCAGAGGTACCTAACCTTAAGGTTATGGTAGGTGTTAACTACCACCCAAGTGGTTGTGAGTGTAGGACCCCAAAACATGCTGGATAGCAGAAGTATGGGTAAAGCCCATCTGTCAGAATCATATAGCTATATGAGCCTCGACCAGGTAGATAAAGCAGAATACATATCTACCCATAGTAAAATATCTCGACAGATACATATAGATATAGATATATATAGTGTCATGAAGTGGGTATCAATAAAGATGCAAACCTGAAAATAAACCCTGTTTCTCAGAGAAATCTAGATGTGCAGTTACCTCAAAGCACAGCTAGAGGGGGCAGAAGTGATCATACAGGAGCTAATGAGCCTAAGAGAGCTAATGACTTGCACCTGGGAATGAGCCCGGGAGTTTCAAAGGAAAGATTCCTTTATAAGCAGAAGCTGAATGCTAGCAAAGGAGGAATACCTCTATTGAGAGGAACACCTCTATTGAGAGGAACAGCTCCAAAGGAAGGGCAGAACTGGAACCGGATCCAGAAAGGAGGAACATCTCTACTGAAAGGAACAGCTCTGAGGGAAGGAGCAGCTCTAAGAGAAGGAGAAGGAGAAAGAATCCTACCTGAGCAAGCCAAAAGGAACAGAGCTCACAAAAGTGGAGTTCAGAAGGGCCAGGCTAAGCGAGCAGCTGTTCAGAGGGAGTCTGCTGGAGAAAGCACTAAGGCTAGAGAGTGGGCCACTCCCTGTTCCAACAACGTTCCTGATTCAAAAGCAGAGAGACGTATCCAGAGAACCAGAGAGATAGGTTTGGAGGAAAGCCTGCAGTCTCTGGGAAATACTAGTCAAGTTTTACCAGGCACCAAAGGAAAAGCAGTTTCTGACAAAGCTAAGTTCTTACCGAAGCATAAAGTTGAATCCACACCAGGTTTTACCAAGCTGCCAGAAAGCACAGACCTGCCTAGAGCCTGTCGGCAGAGAATCTGTTGCAGGAGAAACATTTCTGGGAGAGAAAGCTCCACGGATTCAAACCACAGAGGCTCCAGGTATGAAAGCTTTATTCATGATACTGAATGCTTAACTCCTAGGAGCACTGCTAAAACAAATACTCAGTTTGCAAGGAAGAAGAAACCAGGGTGGTTTCAGAAAATTCCCAGAGAACTTAAAACACAGTCTTATTGGGGGCAAGAGCCTAGGGACACTTCACGTAGACCTGTAGCAGACAGGGACAGTGACTACTCTGATGATGAATGTAGTGGAGCAGAATCCATGGAAATTGAATATATAAATGCTGTTCCCATTCCTCTACCAGAAGAAATGGATTGTGGTTTGTGCATGGCCACGAGCCTAGAATCTGTAGCCACTGTATAACTGAGAAGAAGTTTGTTTAATTCTTATTGTGTTGGAATGAAGTGAATTCCTCTGATTAACCCTTGCACTAATTGTGGAGTTTAACAATTAGTCAGCTTGTTAATACTGGTACCTTTTGAAACAAAGGACATTCTTTTGATTTCTCAATGTCTTATTTGAACCCTTGCACAGACGGGGAATAAAGCCTTGTTTTCCCTACACTTGGTTTGATTATTGAGCTCTCATAGGAAGCTGGAAATAAGTAAGACCATTCGCCATTCGTGGACCTTACATTTCATCACGCTCCCTAAAATAATTTCTATCGTGGAGCATGCCCATACTTCGAATGGTCACCAGGGGATGCCCTCACGACAGTAGATACACATATATATATATAACATATAGATATATGAGAATATATCTATAGTGAGATATGAAGGGCATAAAATACACACAAATGATAGAAAGACATCTGTAAGATGTGTGTTATAGGTATGAATATATAGGCCTCTATATGGAAGTCTGCAAAGAAGCAGACAGAGATATGCCTACAAAAAGGTATTCACATAGAAAAATGTGGAGAGGAAAGATTCATCTAATAACAAGAAGGTGGATCCTATTTGAGAAGATATATAGAGAATCAATTCCTACTGGTTATGGCTACAGGGATGCTAGGTAGTAGAATAACCAGAATGGTTACGTGAAAAGCAGAGGATGATATCAGTCTGCAGCCTGCAAGTCCTGAGTATTCTAGAACTCTAGCATGGTAAGTGAACAGAAGACACATAGGAATGAGATACCATGCTGACCTGCTTAAGGGCAAAAAGGTATCATGCGTTCTTACCATGAGGACGAGCTGAAGGAGAAAACATTTCCCTATTGGAAATACTATGGACCAAAGCAGGGAATTAGGAACTCCTTAAGCTTTCACATAAGAGGAGGCCTATGTCCTTTATATTAAAAAGGAGAAGTTTTCTAGTCATGGGAGACATGACTGAAAAAAACTTTTTCAACCATCTAGTATAGCTGTTGGAGAAAAAGCCCCCCATGCTCTCTAGCAAGGGCCCATAGTGGAGAGCTTCTCTGTAGAATTGCAGAGAGCATGATGCAGGAGAATGAGGGAATAGAACTGGCTGCAGGAGAGCCAGTACCTATGTCAACTATGCTGGCAAACCCAGGGGAATGGAGATGGCAGAAAAAGAAGACAATTCAACAAGCTTGTAGTGAAAGAATTTCCAAGACAGATGACAGCACTGACTTGGAGCCACTACTAAGACCAGACAGAATGTTAGTGGAGGACAATCTGGTTGCTGGAGTACAAGAACCAGTGGTCCAAACATTAAGGCTCCTGCATTGGCAGCTGCTTGCCAGACAGCAGAAGAATGGTACTGTTTAAAAACAGAAAGGACAAACAAGAGTAGAAAACTCTGGACGTGTCTGATGAACTGCTTCAAAGCAAGATTGAAAAAGAGGAGTGAACTCAGAGAAGAGAACTCCGCACTGGAAAAGTAAAAAACTAGAGAGGTTGAAGAGAAAACTCTCCAGTGAAGCAATACCGCTCTTACAGAGGAAAAACCTGGTAAGAGGATGAGGAGAATGGAGCTGAAGAAAACTTACAAAGTAGTAAGTTTATAGAAAGGAAAAAAGACATGCTGGCACAGAAAACTATCGGTTGATAGTGGATAGACCTCTTTCCCTAGCAGGAAAAAGAGGAGAACCCTGTGACCTAGAAGCATGAACATCCTGACAGCTCATGCATAGAAAGAATGGATGTCTTTCGGGAAGAGATCCATGTTTAGGATTTAGAATGACAGCAGTGGATTGCCTTTATTGAGAAGAAGCAACTGCAGATTCTAATCCCAAGAGTCACAAGTATCTGAAGGATTGATCAGAAACCCTGTGCTTGCTGGGTTTGCTGAGCCTGGTGAGAGGTTGACTCTGCAGACCAGGACAATGCTTCCCCTGTTTGGGAACATTTGTATGATGGGCAGAGATGCATAAAACCTTCTTCTTCTATGGGAAGAAAGTTTGGCAGGACATTTCCTACCTACTGGGACAGAAGAAGGTGCAGAACAGCCCCTAGGAACAGGTAAGTCAGTGGAGAACTGAGTAACCTGATGTAAAGACTCCTTGTTGAAAAGATTGTCTCCAGTGCAAGGAGTATGTCCCAGTCTGTGCTGTGCCCATTTGTCCAAGTCTGAAGCTTGGAGCCAGGCTCTACGTCGTGCCCCTATAGTTATAGCAGACGTCCTGCTAACAGACTCAAAAGAGTCTAGGGAAGCACGAGTAAGAAACCAAGAGATATTCTGGAGATGCTTGAGCAGTGAAGAATAGTCTGCACTTTTGGACTCTGGAAGAGAAGGAGTCAAAAGATGTAATTGCTTTGTGACCTCCTCAAGAAATAGACTCATAGAAAATATATGAGAGAATTCTTGCAGAAAGCATAGATGTCTGGAAAGTTTGACGTCCAAAGCCATCAAGTGTCTTAGACTCACGACCTGGCAGGTAAGAAGAGTGCTTTTTCTTGCTCTTTACCCGCCTCATTGCTGATTCCACAACTATGGAATGATGAGGAAGTTGAGTCTTTTGAAACCCTGGAGAGGGGGGCACTTGATATAAGAGATCAGTTGCTTTGGAAGGTGGGGGTACCCTTAAAGGTGTTTCCCACATTCCTAGAAGGAGATCCTGCAAAGCATTATGTTCTCCTTTGCTTTGGTAGAAAGAGAGCCCTGTGCAGGATCATGTCCTGGGATAGGAATGGCAAGAGATCTTGATATATCCCGGAGGAAACTCTGAAAAGAGGGTTCCCCAACAGGAATTTCCCTTGGACAGGTTAGATCTGAAGAACTAGCCTGAGCACCTACAAAGCTATCCCAATATATAAGGCTAGAAGATCCTGCACAGTGCAGTGTGGAATGTTTAAGGGATGGTCGCCGGTACTGGCTGTCAGGAGCAGCGACCGTCATTACCATATTGTCCAAGCCAGGTATCAACTCCAAGCTTGGCATAGAAGGGAGCGATCCTGTTGAAAAAAGCATGGCAGGAGTTGACCACAATGCTACTGTGGATACCGGTACCGATGTCGGAGTCGGGCCCGACAAAGACAACGGAGCAGTCATCGGAGACAGTTCAATCGGTACCGAGGTGACCGAAAACCTTCGGGTGCTATCCTCGGTACCGAGCCACCGGTATCGATCGGTGTTGGTACCAAAGTGTATTGGTACCGAGTCTTCCAGACTAGAGAGCGATTCTAAACTCGGCATCGATAAGCGAAGCATGGAAGACACTGACCGTAAGGGTAATGAGGACATCGGCACCGACTTCGGTACCGTGTCCGATACCGGTGAATGAAGGTCAACCAGTGGCAACTCAATGGGCCTCGAGGGAACCGAGAGTTGCGGATCCGAATCATCGGAACCGAGCCTTCGGTACCACCCGGAGCCGGTACCAAGGCGAGTCGGTACCGAGTCCTCCAGACTGGAGATCAATTCCAGACTCGGCATCGAAGGAAGCGAGGCTATCGATTCACGTCTGGAGGGTACCGACGTCGGTGGTAGAATCGGTGCTGGTACCGATAATGGAAGGTCAGTCTAGAGTGTATCCAGCGGTCCCGAAGGCACCGAGGACGCCATATGACCATCCCTGGTGAGGAGTGTTTCATCCAACACCAGTGCCGATGTCGGGGTATCGGTACCGCTCGAAGCGGATGCCACCACCGGACACGGCTCAGGTATGTTCTGTGAGGGGTGAGCCCCAGGAACAACCTGAAACCCCTGAAAGGCTTTAGAGACCGAAGACTCTCGCCGGGGTTTTGAAGCCAGTAGTCTTTCGAGGGCAAGGCCGGAGCCGTCTACATGCTGTGCATGAGACCTACCACTCGAGGGCTGGCTAGTCTTAACAGACTGTTTGTGGGTTACCTGATCCTGTGTAGAAGAAGGGGACGGTGCCCGGAAGCTGGAGGGAAACCATGTATCGAGGGAAGCTCGATATTGAAGACCTCTTATCACCAAACTGTTGTCAGGACCCAAGCAGGTTAGACACCGACTTCGAGGGTCTAAAAATAAAGTTGTACCGCCACAGTTTGAACATTTCTTGGAGAAAGTGGCTGGCGGTTCCATGAAGGAAAAGAAGAGGCCTAAAAGGCCTAAGACACTAAGAAGAAAAAATATTCCTTGAAGAAGGAAGATTTTACAAGAAAGAAAGAAAAGAAAACACCAGCGGTACCGGTGGCGCGGGAAGACAGCCGCGACCACAAGAAAACTAAAGAAATAAAACAAGAATTTTCTGCAGTGACAGGAGGACGTCCTGACGGCTCTGCGGAAAAACCAAAACTGAGGAGAGGCAGTTGGGAAAGGCGGGAAGGCAGCACGCAGGCGTGGTGGGATGTTTCCAAAAGCTCTTTGATTGGACGCTGGGAAGCGTTCCCGCGCAGATTCCTTCGGTACCGACGTACCCATATGTGAAGACTCATTCCTGCTTGTTCCTGGAGATAGGTGGTATACAAAACTGTCTAAATAAATAGTTAACCACCTGCACAGTGTTATAAAAATCTGAATTCCTCAATGAAAATTCTTCCTTAATTTTTTGAAACGATCTAACTTTACGCCCTTCCAAGAGTTGACCCACACAACACAGATTACTCCTAGCCCATCACGCAGCAAACCCACCCTTCATCCCAGGAGGGAATTCACAATTGCCCCTTAGGGGGACACCTGTAGTCACACATCCCTCTCCCAACCACTTTGTTCGCCATTGGAACATAAAGAGTAGTTACTCACCTGTAACAGGTGTTCTCCAGGAGCAGCAGGAATCAGTCCTCACATATGGGTGTCATCGGCGCCGATGAAGCCCCAGCGGAGCATTTCCCCAGCTTTCTATGAAAGCCTATGGGAATGCAGGCACGCATGCGCGGTTCCCTTCCCACCTAAAGGTGCCATCTTACCTCAGTCAAATGACATAGCTAAGAACAGCACACAAAAATGAAACATAAACTATGTACAACTGCAACTCCCAGGGGAGGAGGGAGGGTTGTGAGGACTGATTCCTGCTGCTCCTGGAGAACACCTGTTACAGGTGAGTAACTACTCTTTCTCCAGGACCAAGCAGGAAGTCAGTCCTCACATATGGGTGACTCCCCAGCTCTGGGCTACCGAGGAACCCAGGCTGAAGAAGAGAACTCCCTCTAGTCTCAGCAGCAAAGAAAGGCTTTTCAAGGACACAACCTCCACCAGTAGCCCAACAGAGGGCAGGAGGGCAGGAGTTGCCTAAACCTCAAAGAGATTCCGGAGTACTGCCTGGCCAAAAGCACTGTCCCTACGAGACTCCCTCTCCAGGCAGTAATGGGCCGCAAAAGTCTGGCTTGAAGACCAAGTTGCAGCCCTGCAGATGTCTACCAAGGGCACAGAGCAGAGATGAGCCACTGAGGCAGCCATTGCCCTGACACGATGGGCTGTGACCCTACCCTGCAAAGGAAGGTCAGCCACCTTGTAAGCCCAGGCGATACAGTCAGCCACCCAGATGGACAAGGTACGCTTGGACACAGCCAACCAAAACTTATTAGGGTCAAAGGATACGAAGAGCTGAGTAGCCCTTCTATGCCCCTGCGTACGGTCAAGGTAGAAGGTGTGATAAGGAAGCTTATCATAGCTCAGGAAGGAGCTATAGAAAAGGTGAAGTGTCTCTGAACAAGCAACCTGTCAGTGCTGGTAGAAATGAGAAAACAGAATTTTGCCATAAAAGACTACCAGTCCCAGAATGCACCAGGTTTCCAACAGCCATGAGAGGAGCTGAATTGGGGAAACGTGTGTTCAATCAGGAGGGCTATGAGGTAATCCCTAAGCACTCATCTCAAAGGACAGGGCCTGATTCAGCACAGCTCCGCTGTGTTAGGGAGGAGCACTCATCTAAGTAGAATAAGAGTAGAGTTTATTCTACAGATGACATTCTTCATGATCACCTTGGATATCCAGGGAATTATCCTCAGTTTCATCTGAAGGATCATCAGAAGCAGAAGCCAAACCGGACAGACAGAGAGGCAAGGAAACCCTCTGGAAGAAAGAGGAGAAAAGCCTTTGAGAGGTCTAGAAGAGTCCAAAGCAGTACCTATACTGGGAGGTATTCCAAGGGCCAGCATACACCATTGGACTGGGGAAAGCCAGAGGAATGGTGCTGCAGAGCTAGGAATCACCAGAGGCTACCTGTGAGGGAGACGGCTGCACGTGTAAGGGACCCTAAGACCTGTGCCAGAAGGTATGTGAAGAGAGATCCAGTGTCCAGGGATCTGGATTGGAAGGCTGGACATAAGAACTGGACTACATACTGGCCAGGCTATATAGAGAGGAACTCTAGCAGCAATGGAAGCTCAGGTATGAACACTGATCTATGCCCTAGCTATAACCTTGAAAGACAGCAGGGAAACAAGTATTCTCCTGAAAATGCTCCATTGAGAGATTCATCTGTGCCAATCCATGATATTGAACCCATGCTTGTTGAACAAGGGGGAATAATAGCAGATGAAGATCCTATTTATATGGATTGTTCTCTATCTAAACTCCGTTGGTAACTTTCTGTTATAAAGTACAGCAACCATCACAAAGAAATACAAATTTGTTCTTTAATCTACTCAGAAAAGCTCCTGAAGCAGGATTTGACCCACACAGTAGAAAGCAAGCCAGCTAAGGGGTTTCAGCTGGATAACTGCTAGCAATTAAGCCTTACCTAATTGCTTGTGAGCTAGGAGAGAATCACTTCTGTATCTATGTGGGAAGTAATCAGAAGTTAACCTGAAAAGAACAGTTTGTTTCTTGCTTTGTGGCTTTTCATTTGTTGTTTTCCTGATTTTGACTTTGTTTTTCCAAGTTAACACTGAAAGCAAGTTACCTAATTTATGTGCTCCCTCCACACCCCATACCGCCAGCTTTGTTCCCTTCACGCCAACCGTTTAGCTCTGCCCGCCCCTTCACGAGCACACCTAGAGCAGACCCGACACTCGGCATTTTTCTTCTTGGGTCCTCTCCTGTGGAACAGCCTGCCATCTACACTCCGTCTAGAATCTTCCTATCCGCACTTCAAATCACTACTCAAAACTCACCTGTTCCAACAAGCCTTCGACCTTCCCTCTGGCTCCCACTCCTAAGATATGTCATTTGTTTATCGGTTTGGTTTAATACTGTATGTAGTCCTCATAATAATTTTAACAAGTTTTATATTGTATGTAGTTTTTATAATATTTTTTAACAGTTTAACTTGTACTGTCTTATGTCTTAGTTCCCTCTCTTGTCTACTTTTATGTCCTCTCCCGACTTTGCTTTCCTGTTAGTTATGGCGTTCTTTTCTCTACCCTACAAAGTGGACTTTTATTTTTATTGTACACCGCTTAATGCCTTGGCCATAGCGGTCTATCAAGTGTTTTAATAAAGATAAAGATAAAGATAAAGATAAAGACATATCTGTGGTTTTTTTTTTTTTATTTAGTAAAAACTTATATACTGCTACTTCCAGCGATCAGCAGCGGTTTGATTACAATTTTGGGATTTGTCAAAAAATCAAGACAGAAAATTTGGGGGATAGATAGAGAGAACAGGGGTAATACACAGCACACATATTAGGGTCTATATTTAGACCATAATTACTATCACAATCGATTATATATTTATACAAGCAATTATACATTTACACACGCGATTGTTGGGAGAAATAACCCCATAAATAAATATCTTATTGGCTTTACCCAAGAGCACAACTAAATTATTGTCAGAAGCTGTGTCTGGTGTGAATGAACTACATTGCCCACAATACCTTGCAAATCATATAGAAATATGCACTTCCCAAGAGTGTGAAGATTCTCACCCAGGCAGCCGTCTGACAAAGGATAAGACCCTCCTACAGAACAGGGTATGCGGGACTGCTTCAGCCTGGCTTGTATGAGGCCTAGGGAAGAATGTTGGAAGAACCACCTCCTGATTGAGATGGAAAGAGGAGACAACCTTAGTGAGGAACTTTGAATGAGTCCTGAGGACTACCCTGTTCCTATAAATCCTGGTGTAAGGCCTGTCACAGACCAGGGCCTGAAGCTCACTTACTCGCCTAGCCGAGGTAAGGGCTATTAGGAAGAGTGTCTTCCAGGAGAGGAAGCGTAGTGGACAAGTAGCCATCGGTTCAAAAGGTGGGCGAGTCAGTTGCTGCAAGACCACATTCAGCTGCCACTCAGGGACAGGAGGACGGATGGGAGGCTTGAGCAAAAGCAAGCCCCTGAGAAAGCGGGACACCAAGGGGTGACCAGATAAAGACTGCCCCTCTACTAATGAATGGTGAGCTGCTACAGCTGAGAGGTGGACCCGAACAGAATTGGACTTAAGTCCCTGATTGGATAAGTGCAGTAAGTACTGAAGCACTACTGGCACAGTACAGGAGAAAGGATCCTCTGTACGTAGGTGACACTACACAGAAAATCTCTTCCTCTTGAGAGCATAGGTTTTCCTAGTGGACTGTTTCCTAGAGGCTAGGACAACCTACTCAACTTCCTGAGGTAGGCCCCAGGGAGTCAAAACTACCCTTGCAGCCTCCAGGCCATCAAATTGAGAGACTTGAGATTTGGGTGCAGAAGGGAACCCTGGTCCTGTGTGAGAAGGTCGGGTTGCAACCCCAGAGGCAGTGGAGGATCCACCGCCAGTTGAAGCAGAAGAGGAAACCAAGGCTGTCTCGGCCACCTGGGAGCTGCCAGCAGGACCGAGGCTTTGTCCTGAAGAATCTTGAACAGGGTTCTGGCCACCAAGGGCGTGGGAGGAAACGCATAGAGGAGGCCCTGAGATCAAGATATCAGAAAAGCATCCGCTGCTTTCCGCAGAGGATGTGGTTGCCTGGAGCAGAACTTTGGCAGCTGCTTGTTCATGGGGCTGGCAAAGAGATCTATCAAAGGGAGAACCCATTTCAGGAAGATCTTCTGAACTACTGAAGGATGCAGCTGCCACTCGTGGGGCTGCTGTATCCTGTTTAATCTGTCTGCCAGGTAGTTGTTCTGAAGGATGCAGCTGCCACTCGTGGGGCTGCTGTATCCTGTTTAATCTGTCTGCCAGGTAGTTGTCCTGGCCTGGAAGGTACACAGCCCTGAGGAGCATGTTGTGCTTGAGGGCAAAAGAACAAAGGTCCTGAGCCTCCCGACAAAGGATCCTGGACCCAGTTCCGCCCTGTTTGTTCACATAAAACATGGCACCTTGGTTGTCTGTCTGGATCAGGACAGACTGGTGAGTCAGGGTAGGAGTGAAAGCTTTGAGTGCTAAGCGAATAGCTCTGAGTTCGAGGAGATTGATCTGCTGTGCAGCTTCCCAGGAAGACCAGAGGCCCTGGGTGCACTTGCCCAGACAATGCGTTCCCCAGCCTTGCAGGGAGGCATCTGTTAGCATCACTGTGTAACCTGGAATCTGAAAGGGAACCCCTTTCAGCAGATTGGGTGGGTGTAGCCACCAGTTGAGGGAGTGCAGAAATGGTCTGGACACTCTTATTCTGTCGCTGAGGTTGCCTGTGGCCTGTGACCACTGAGCTCGAAGACACCACTGTGCAGGCTTCATATGGAGCCTGGCATTGGGGGTCACATGTACTGTCGAAGCCATGTGGCCTAGAAGCCTCAGGCAGAGGCTGGCGGAGACCAGCGACCTGCTGAGAAACTGACTTGCCAAGGCCATCAACCTTTGGGCTCTGTTTTCTGGCAAGAATGCTTTTGCCAGGAGAGAGTCCAACCCTGCCCCTATGAACTCCAAGTTCTGGGAAGGGAGCAAAGTGGACTTTGCGAGGTTTATGACAAACCCCAGGTGTTGTAGAAGAGCAATGGTCCTGAGGGTGGCTTGATTGGCCTCTTGACCTGTCTGACCCCTGATGAGCCAGTCGTCCAGATAGGGGAAGACAAAGATGCCCTGATTTCTCAGGTAGGCCGCCACCACTGCTAAGCGCTTTGTAAAGACCCTGGGCGCAGAGATGACGCCGAAAGGCAGGACTCTGTACTGATAATGGTTTCCTCCCACGATGAACCTTAGGTACTTTCTGTGGTCTGGATGAATGAGGATGTGAGTGTACGCATCCTTTAGATCTAAGGAGCATAGCCTATCTCCCTGCTGGAGGTAGGGCAGAAGGGTTCCAAGAGTAAGCATCTTGAACTTTTCTTTCACTAGGAACTTGTTGAGGTTCCTGAGGTCCAGAATGGGACGAAGGCCACCGGTCCTTTTGGGCACCAGGAAATACCTGGAGTAGAATCCGTGGCCTTGCAAGTGGGGAGGCACAGGCTCCACCGCCCTGTCCACCAACAGACCCTGAAGCTCCTGACGGAGAAGGTCTGTGTGCAGAGGAGGCCTTGGAGGCTCCCATGGAAAATATGGGGGTGGCAGTTGGTGGAAATGGAGGGCATATCCCTTGTGGATTATCTCCAGCACCCAACTGTCCCCGGTGATAAGGGGCCACTGGTGGGCAAAGAGGGCGAGATGACCTCCTGTGCAGGATTGGGAGAGCAGTGGAGGAGAGGCTATGCTCAAGGAGTCAAAAGCCCCCACCCTGCTGAGTGGTAGCAGGGGCCTGAGGCTTGGGGGTCCTCTGCCTACGGGGCCCATTACCCTGGCCCTTGGCTTGCTGACCCTGGGGGGCAGCTTGGGCAGCTGGATATTGTGGGTACTGTTTGTAGGCGGTGCCCTTCCTCGGGTAAAAGTGCTTTTTACCCGAGCCCTTCTTTTTATGAGAAGGGGCAGAGGTCTTCCTCGACAGCCATGTCCGAGTGAGGTGCTCGGTCTCGAGCTGAGCAGCCTTCTCGGTCATGGGCTTGCCAAAAAGGTTTTCACCTCGGCAAGGGACATCGACCAACTTGTCCTGAACCCATGGCTCGAGGTCCGATGACTGCAGCAATGCCTGGCGTCGAGCTGCGATGCCAGCTGCCGCTACTCGGGCCGAAGTCTCGAAGTCATCGTAGGCGGCGCGGGACATGAACTTCGAGCAGTCCTGAATCCCCGAGGACAAGGACTTAAATCTCTGCAAGGGTTCCCCGGAGAGACCAGCAGAGAACCCGGCCAACTCCTTGGCCAGATCCCGCAAGTACATGCCCATGTACAGCTGGTAAGACTGGACACGGCAAGCAAGCATCGAGCCCTGAAAGCACTTTCTACCGACGCCATCGAGGTTTCGGACCTCTCTGCCAGGAGGCACCGCGGAGTGCATCTTCTAGCTCTTCAGACGATGCATGGCCGATTCCACAACCATGGAATGGTGTGGTAGCTGTGCCTTTTGAAAGCCAGGGCTCTTCCGGAGCCGATAGATCGAATCGACTCGCTTGCTAAGAACCGGCGCCGAGGCCGGTGCCTCCCACATACAGAAGAGGAGCCGTTCCAACATCGGAGGAACCGGGACAGTAAAGGCCTCCTTCGGAGGAGAGTCATACTGCAGCGCCTCGAGCTCTTCAGCTCAAGGCTCTTCCTCGAGGTCCGCCGGAATAGCCAAGGCAGTGGCCATATCCCGGACGAACTCCGAGAACCGGGTGTCCTCCGGGGGGGACCTACTCCGGGGCTCAGACTGTGGAGAGTCCGAAGTCTTAAAGGTATCAGGAGACTCCTTGTCCTCCGTCTCCCAAGCCGACTCGTCTGAGGAAGAGTCGGGGTCCGACCCCGCGTGGCCCTGGAGCACCCGCCCCGACGCCGGAAGCACCGGAGTCGACGCCCTCGGTCCCGAACGGGAGGTCGAGGGAGACCGCGACCGAGGTCGACTCCGAGCCACGATGGACTCGAGTAGCGGCTCGGTCTCCGGGGTCGACTTCGACGTCGACATCCCGGTGGTCGGGGCAGATGCACCAGACAGGCTGGCCATCAGTGCCCGCTGCTGCTCCATGAAGGCAGACATTCTGCTCTCCAAGGCTGTCATCCTGAGACTCAGCTCGGGAGACGCAGCAGCCACCGACTCGGGCCCCAACAGCGCCGGGCCTGACGTCGGCTCCCTGGGAGGAGAGTCCACGAGGACTACAGGGCTTACGTGTCCAGCAGACTCCGGCTCCACACGAGGAACTATGGCAGGCTTCTCCGGTTCCAAGGGCCCGGGGCGACGGTCGGGGGTCTTAGACCTGGCCCTCGAGGAGCCAGGGACCTCCGACGACGACGCCCTCGCGAGCCATTTCTTCCTCTTGCGTTCCCGGTCGGGGGACCCCCTGGCCGAGGAGCTTCGACGGCGCTCGGGATCGAAATCCCGAGATGTCGAGGCCTTAGACGAGGTCCGGGCCCAGCCAGAGGCTGAGTCCGAGAAAAGCCTTTCCTTTTGCTGCTGGCGACTTCGTAGTGCCTTGGAAGACATTTTCCCACAGGCCCCGCACGACCTAGGATCGTGGTCGGGGCCGAGGCACCGAAGGCAGCAGTCGTGTGTGTCGGTGAGAGACATTAGTTTCTTACACCGATCACACTTCTTAAAACCGCTGGAAGCCATCGGGGAAAAAAAGAGTCCCCGCGAGGTCAAAAGACCAGCCTTCCAGGGAAAAAGAGAAAAAAGGGCGCGAACGCCAGCCACGAAGGGCAAAAACCGAAAAAGAAGAATCGGGCTCGATACCGGTGTACCGAACCCGGCGGGAGGGGAACCGGTGTCGAACCAGTAGAAAAGAGCAAAAATTGCTGAAAAATCTAATTTTTTTTTTAAATTTTCTATTTATGCAATTTACAATATATAATCCAAGCAATGCTTGTACAGAAAAACACAACTGTGCAAAGAATAAGAAAAAACAAAGGAAACATCTCAACATCATCAAACTTAATTAACACAGTATAGTTGTAGCCCACTAAAATAGGGGGGACGTGTGAGGAAAACAAACTAACGAGACCAGGTAAAGCCGCGTTCCAATGACTAGGAAATAATACAAAAATACCAAGAGGGGAGGCATGATTCAGAGCATATTACCGGTGTACTGAACCCGGCGGGAGGGGAACCGGGGTCGAACCGGTAGAAAGAGAGCAAAAAATCGCTGAAAAATCTAATTTTAACCGGGAAAACTGGACACACGTCCGGTGGGCTTCACGGAAAAAAAGAGACTGAGGTAAGATGGCACCTTTAGGTGGGAAGGGAACCGCGCATGTGTGCCTGCATTCCCAAAGGCTTTCATAGAAAGCTGGGGAAATGCTCCGCTGGGGCTTCATCGGCGCCAATGACACCCGCTGGGGCTTCATCGGCGCCAATGACACCCGCTGGGGCTTCATCGGCGCCGATGACACCCATATGTGAGGACTGACTTCCTGCTTGGTCCTTGAGAATTGTTAGTTACTTGCATGAATGGGTTATCACACATTGCCACCATCTTATGTCCCTGGGGAATCCACAGCGCCTCTCTCAACAATGGTACTCCCAGGGCCATCCTCTCCATCTGAACCCAATCTTGCATGTCATGTAGTCCCCATTCAAAAACCGCCCTTAACTTCGCAGCACTATAATATAATATAATATTGATGCGCTGAAAAGGAGAGCACCATCGGGCGCCATAACAGGAGCTGCCGCACCAGCTGATTGGCATCGGGCCAGGGAGTGGGAAGGAAATCCCCTCCCCGATCACCGGCCCAAGGCCCTTCCGACCCTCCACGACGCGCTGAAAAGGGGGGCGCCATCGGGTGCGCCCGCACCTGGCGGGTCCGCGCCTGAGGGCCTCGCCAGAGTTGGTGTGGCCCTTAGGCGCGGGCCCGCAGGGCGCTCTGGCGTGAGCCGTTAACCCAGCTCCAACAAATCTCCGTGGCTGCCAGGGATCCGAGTATGCACGATTGCTCCTCCACCCCTCGCCTGCTAACCCCATCCATCTCACGATCACCACCCCATCACCTGCAAAGTAACTCTGCTTCGCACTTGCTTCCCACTGTTTGCATAGTCCTTGCTACCCATTGTCTGCATAGAACTGCTACCCATTGTTTGCAGTGAACTGCTTCCCACTGATTGCATAGAACTTGCTACCCATTGTTTGCATAGTACTGCTACCCATTATCTGCATTGAACTGCTACCCGCTGCCTGCATAGAACTTGCTACCCATTGTTTACATAGAACTGCTACCCACTGACTGCATAGAACTTGCTACCCATTGTTTGCTTAGAACTGCCACCCACTGTTTGCATTGAATTTGCTACCCGTTGTCTGCATAGAACTGCACCCATTATTTGCAATGAACTTCTTCCCACTGCCTGCATAGTACTGCTACCCATTGTCTGCATAGTACTGCTACCTACTGCCTGCATAGAACTTGCTACCCATTGTTGGCTTAGAACTGCCACCCACTATTTGCATAGAACTTGCTACCCATTGTTTGCTTAGAACTGCCACCCACTGTTTGCATTGAATTTGCTACCCGTTGTCTGCATAGAACTGCTACCCATTATTTGCAATGAACTTCTTCCCACTGCCTGCATAGTACTGCTACCCATTGTCTGCATAGTACTGCTACCCGCTGCCTGCATAGACCTTGCTGCCCATTGTCTGCTTAGAACTGCCACCCACTATTTGCACAGAACTTGCTACCCATTGTCTGCATAGAACTGCTACCCGCTGCCTGCACAGAACTTGCTACCCATTTTCTGCTTAGAACTGCCACCCACTGTTTGCACAGAACATGATACCCATTGTCTACATAGAACTGCTACCCACTGTTTGCATTGAACCGCTTCCCACACCCACTGCGTTGAAGATAACATACGCTCATAGCCCCCATTACTCCTCTACTATAGCCCCACACTACATTGTCTTCTCTTCCTCATACTCCCCAACTGCCTCCTCTCCTACCAACACCCTCACTCCTCTACCCCCTACTCTCCCCTCCTCCTTCCTCACTTCCCCCTCCATCCTGTCCTCTAACCTTGCATCTGCCCTTGAGCTTCATCACACCCTCCCCCTCATTCAATCAACCCCTCTCTCCTTAAGGCAACCCCACCCTCACTTCCGCTGTACTGCCTCCGCTTTACCCCGTTCCCTACTTCTCCTCCTCCTCCTCTCATCAGGTAATATCAACCCTAACCCCGGCCCCCCTCAATTTCTTTCTCACCCTAAGAAGAGCTCCTCACGTACCCTATCTAATCTCATCCATATCCCACTCCTTTCCCCATCCACCCTCCCTCATTCACACCAATCATCCACAGATGTTAACCCATACCCTACCCCCTCCAGAGCTCTGTCTCTGTCTCACTCTAAAAACAGATCCTCACGAATCCTACCTGATAGACACACCCACCCTGGCCCCTCTAGATCTCAGTATCATTCTGGAAACAGTTCCCCACGTAACAGCCCCATTAGACCGCTGTCTTATTCTGGAAAGAAATCCGCCCGTAACTTGTCTAACCTTATCCATATCCCTCTCCTTTCTCCCTCCGCTCTCCCGTTCTCATGTGCCCTATGGAACGCATGCTCAGTCCCTAAGAAACCTGATCTCTTCATCTCTAAAGCGCTACACCTGCTTGCCCTAACAGAGACCTGGCTCCTCCCAGATGATACCACATCCATTGCTGCTCTCTGCCATGGGGGATACCAGTTCTCCCATACACCTCGAACCACTGGTCACGGTGGAGGTGTTGGGCTTCTACTTTCTCCCTCTTGCCAATTCCAACCTCTCCCTCTGCCTCAGTCACACTCCTCCCTCTCTTTCGAAGTCCACTCCATTCACCTCTTCTCATCACTTTCCCTCCGGGTAGCTGTTATTTACCGCCCACCTGACAAATCCAAATCGACCTTCCTTACCGACTTCGACTCCTGGCTCTCCGCCTTCCTAGATCCCTCTTCCCCCACTCATTCTCGGCGACTTTAATATTCACGTTGATAACCCCTCCGATCCCCATGCTTTAAAGTTCCTTGCCCTCACCTCTACTGTCCCCACCCCAATGTTCCCTCTAATTTTCTGTGGGCTGTGTGTGCATAAAATATCAGCTGTATGCAGCTTTTGAAGGAAGGTTAAATTTTTGTGCACCACATAATGACACTCGGAGTTATATACTTTAAAATTTGACTACACGTCAGAATACAGTATGTACACCACATTGATTTTAATCAAATTAAATGAAAATAGACGATTACTAAATGAAGCGGGAAATTTCTAGTAATTACAATCATAACTTTTAAATTTTAAGACGTCTGTGTTGTTTTCTATCAGAATCAGAGCCGTAATTTTTGTGCGCTCTGCTGTAAAGTATGTGCGCTCGCTCGGCGAGGTGTGTGCGCGCGCACACGCGCACAGCTTAGAGGGAACAGTGCCCCACCCACGTACACGGCCACTTCCTGGACCTGGTACTCTTCTCTAACTCCTCTCCCTCTAACTTCCACAACTCAATCCTTCCTTCATCTGATCATCACCTCTTAATCTTTCATCTCCAGCTTCCACTGTCTGAACCTCGTCCTGTCTCCTCCAGCCTATTTAGAAACCTTCATAATATTGATCCCTTGGCTCTCTCCTCTACCATTTCTCCATCTCTCTCCTCTATTGTGTCCTCCAAGTCTGTCGATGAAGCAGTATCCTCTTATAATGCTGCACTCTCCTCTGCTCTTGATACTCTTGCCCCACCCACGCCTCGTCCTGTCAGACATTCTACCCCCCGGCCCTGGCTTACACGCACAACCCGCTATTTACGCACATGTGCCAAATCCCACTCCCCGGAAGACCTTATTCACTTCAAATTCATGCTCGGCTCTTTCCAGTCAGCCATAGCACTTGCCAAACAAGAATACTACATCCATCTGACTAACTCCCTCGCCTCCGATCCTCGCCGCCTCTTTAATAACCTCAATTCTCTCCTCAAGGTGCCCCCACCCCCAGTCCCTCCCTCCCTTTCTGCCCAAACCCTGGCTGACTACTTCCACGACAAAATCCACAAGATTACCCAATTCCCCACTCCCTCATCTACCTCCCCCCCTTCCCAATTCTCCTCCCCCATCCATACTTCCTCGGCTACCCTCTCCCCCCTTCCCTACAATCTCCGAAAAGGAAACCACACTCCTCTCCTCCTCCAAATCCACCCCCTGTTCCTCTGACCCTATCCCCACCCATCTCCTACATCCCATCTCCCCCACCATTGTTCCATCCATCTCTCATATTCTCAACCTTTCACTATCCACTGCAACTGTACCAGTCGACTTCAAGCATTCTGCTGTCACACCTCTCCTCAAGAAACCCTCACTCAATCCCACTTGCCCCTTTAATTCGACCCATCTCCCTCCTTCCCTTCATTTCTAAATTACTAGAACAAGCAGTCCACCACCGCTGCCTTGACTTCCTCACCTCCCATGACCTCTTGGACCCACTACAATCAGGCTTCCGGCCCCTACACTCCACTGAAACAGCCCTTACAAAAGTCTCCAACGACTTCTTCCTGGCTAAATCTAAGGGCCTCTACTCTTTCCTCATCCTTCTGGACCTCTCTGCGGCCTTTGACACTGTTGACCATAATCTTCTCCTCAAGACCCTCTCCTCGCTTGGCTTCAAGGACTCCGTGCTATCCTGGTTCTCCTCCTACCTCTCCCATCACTCCTTTAGTGTATGCTCTGGTGCTTCCTCCTCCTCCCCCATCCCGTTCCATGTTGGTGTTCCACAGGGATCCATCTTGGGCCCCCTCCTTTTCTCCCTTTATACCCAATCCCTTGGAGCACTCATCTCCTCTCATGGCTTTCAGTACCATCTCTACGCCGACTCCCCCCAAATCTACCTCTCTGCACCTATTATCTCTCCTGATATCCAGTCTAAGATCTCACTCTGCCTCTCTGACATTGCTGCCTGGATGTCCCACCGCTGCTTAAAACTGAACATGGCTTAAACTGAGCTTCTTATCTTTCCCCCGAATGCTTCCCCTCTGCTTTCCCCTTTCTCTCTCTCTGTTGATAACTCTGTACTCCTCCCTGTTTCTTCAGCACGTAACCTTGGTGGTATCTTCGATTCCTTTCTCTCTTTCTCTTCACATATCCAGCTCATTGCTAAAACTTGTCGTTTCTTTCTATACAATATTTCCAAAATTCGCCCCTTCCTCTCTGTTGACACCACTAAATTGATTGTCCACTCCTTAATCACCTCCCGTCTTGATTATTGTAACGTTCTCCTTGCCAGCCTCCCTACAAGCCACCTCTTTCCTCTTCAGTCAATTCAACAATCCGCTGCTTGACTCATTTTCCACCAGTCTCGTTTTTCCCACATCACTCCTCGCCTCATGTTGCTTCATTGGCTTCCCATCCGTCTCCGTATCCAATTTAAACTTCTCCTCCAGACCTATAAATGTATTTACTCTTCTGCCCCAGTACCTTTCATCTCTCATCTCTCCTTACACCCCCTCTCAGTTGCTTCGCTCTTCTAACAGTCTTCGTTTATCTGTGCCCTTTACTCGTACTGCCAATTCCAGACTTCGCTCCTTCCAACTGGCAGCACCCTTTGCTTGGAATAGTCTTCCTATCTCTGTGCGCTAGGCGTCCTCCCTGGCCATTTTCAAGTCCAGACTAAAATCCAACCTCTTCACTATTGCTTTCCATTCCTGTCTTATCCTATCTTGATCTCTCTATCAACATTTGCTTACTTTGTCCTGTAAATTTTTGTTATTTGTATTATATAACTTATCTTGTTTTCCGTCTTATTAGATTGTGAACTCTGATGAGCAGGGACTGTCTCTCTTACATAAGAACATAAGAACATAAGATATGCCATACTGGGTCAGACCAAGGTCCATCAAGCCCAGTATTCTGTTTCCAACAGTGGCCAATCTAGGTCATACGTACCTAGCAGTTTCCCCAAGGGACACAGGTTCCACAATGCTTGTATTGGTTCAAGCATTGATATCCTGGGTCCCTTCTTAATAATGGTTTATGGACCTTTCCTCCAGGAACTTGTCCAAACCTTTTTTAAACCCAGCTACACTAACAGCCTTTACTACATCCTCCGGTAACAAATTCCAGAGTTTGATTACACGTTGAGTGAAAAAATATTTTCTTTTATTAGTCTTAAATAGTTTACCCTGTAGCTTCATTGCATGTCCCCTAGTCTTTCTATATTCTGATAAGGTAAACAATCGATCTACGTTTACCCGTTCCACTCCGTTCATTAATTTATAGACTTCTATCATATCTCCCCTCAGCCGTCTCTTTTTCCAGGTTAAAGAGCCCCAACCTTTTTAGCCTTTCTTCATAGGAGTAGCCTTCCATCCCCTTTACCATTTTGGTGGCTCTTCTCTGAACCTTTTCTAAAATTGCTATATCCTTTTTAAGATATGGCGACCAGAATTGCACACAATATTCAAGGTGCGGTCTCACCATGGAACGATATAGAGGCATTATAATATCTTTTGTTTTATTTTCCATTCCTTTCCTTATCATACCTAGCATTCTATTTGCTCTCTTGGCCGCCGCTGCACACTGGGCCGAGGGTTTTAACATGGTGTCCACAAGGACGCCTAAATCTTTTTCTTGGGTGGTGGTTCCTAATGTGGAACCTTGCATCGTGTAACCATAGTTTGGGTTGTTCTTCCCTAGGTGCATAACCTTGCACTTCTCCACATTAAATTTCATCTGCCATTTTGATGCCCAGTCTTCCAATTTATCAAGATCCTCTTGCAATTTTCCACAATCCTCCTGGGTTTTAACAACTTTAAATAGTTTTGTGTCATCAGCAAATTTGATAACCTCACTCGTTATTCCACTTTCCAGGTCATTTATGAATATGTCAAAAAGCAGCGGACCCAGCACAGATCCCTGGGGTACACCACTATTCACCTTTCTCCATTGGGAAAATTGGCCATTTAGCCCTACCCTCTGCTTTCTATCTTTTAACCAGTTCCTGATCCACAGTAGTACACTGCCTCCTATCCCATGACTCTTTAGTTTTGCCAAAAGTCTCTCATGAGGGACCTTGTCAAAGGCTTTCTGAAAGTCCAGATACACAATATCAACCGACTCACCTTTGTCCACCTGTTTATTCACTCCTTCAAAAAAACATAACAGATTAGTAAGACAAGATCTTCCTTGTCTAAAGCCATGTTGGCTGTCTCCCATTAGGTCATGACTATCTATATGCTGAGTAATTTTATTCTTTATGATGGTTTCTACCATTTTTCCCGGTACTGATGTCAGGCTCACCGGTCTGTAGTTTCCCGGATCACCCCTCGAACCCTTTTTAAAAATTGGTGTTACATTGGCGATCCTCCAATCCTCAGGTATTAGAGATGATTTTAATGATAGTTCACAGATTACTGATAGCAGGTCTGCAATCTCAAATTTCAGTTCTTTCAACACCCTTGGATGTATACCATCCGGCCCAGGTGATTTGCTACTCTTCAGTTTATCTAATAGTTGTAGGACATCTTCCCGATGTATCGATATTTCCTTCAATTCTTCCACACCTTTAAATACCACTTCAGTCGTGGGTAACATCCCTACATCTTCCTCGGTAAAGACCGAAGCAAAGAATTCATTCAGTCTCTCCGCTATCGCCTTGTCGCCTCTTAGTGCTCCTTTAACCCCTTTATCATCTAATGGACCAACTGACTCTCTCACGGGTTTTTTGCTACGAATGTACTTGAAAAGGTCTTTATTTCGCGTTTTTGCTTCCGCAGCAAGCTTCTTCTCAAATTCTCTCTTTGCCTGCCTTATCAATGCCTTGCATTTGACTTGCCAGTGCTTGTGCTGTTTCCAGGTTTCATCATTTGGCTCTTTTTTCCATTTCCTGAAAGATGCTTTTTTGGCAACAACAGCCTCTCTGACCTCAGCTTTAAACCATGCTGGCAATTTTTTGGACTTCCTTCCACTTTTCTTAAAGCGTGGAATACAGCTGGTCTGGGCTTCCAAGATAGTATTTTTCAACAACACCCAAGCTTGATGTACGTCTTTAACCTTTGCAACTGCTCCTTTTAGTTTTTTCTTAACTGTTTTCCTCATTCTATCATAGTCTCCCTTTCGAAAGTTAAAGGGTAGTACTGTGGATTTCCTTACTATCCCTCCTCCACTAATTAAATCAAAGGCGATCATGCTATGATCACTATTGCCAAGTGGCCCCAACACCCTTATCTCTTGCACTACATCTGGTGTTCCACTAAGGACTAGGTCTAATATTGCTTCCCCTCTGGTCGGTTCATGAACCAGCTGCTCCAAGAAGCAGTCATTTATTTCATCTAGGAACTTTATCTCCCTAGCATGTCCTGTTGTGACACTGACCCAGTCGATGCCGGGGTAATTGAAATCACCCATTATTATTACTGCACTGTAACTTTTGCTAGCTTCCTTGATTTCTTTGAGCATTTCATCATCCATTTGTTCATTCTGGCCAGGCGGACGATAGTAGTACCACCCCACTGCCATCGCCTTCCCCTTTTTACATGGAATTTCAATCCATAGAGATTCTACAGCAAATTTTGTTTCTTGCAAAACTTTAATCCTTTCTGACTCAATGCCCTCTCTAACATAGAGCGCAACCCCTCCACCAATTTGATCAGCTCTATCATTTCGATATAGTTTGTACCCAGGTATCACAGTGTCCCCACTGGTTGTCCTCCTTCCACCATGTCTCTGATATTCCAATCATATCTAACCTCTCGTTTAGTGCTATATATTCTAACTCTCCCATCTTGTTTTGTAGACTTCTAGCATTTGCATACAAGCATTTTAGAGACTGTATTTTATTCATATTAATGTGGCTATTGGTAGACATGGGTAATTTGGGATCTTTAAGTTCTGTCTGCTCCATACTCGAGGGCATTTGGGCTACTTTACTCTTTTTTGGAACCTCTCTGCTTTTTGTAGTATCCTTCAAGGATACATTCTTCCGAACCATGCGCTCTTGGGCGACTGTCGGCTTTCCCCTATTATCTAGTTTAAAAGCTGCTCTATCTCCTTTTTAAAGGTTAATGCCAGCAGCCTGGTTCCATCCCGGTTAAGGTGAAGCCCATCCCTTCGGAAGAGCCCCTCCTTTCCCCAGAATGTTCCCCAGTTCCTAACAAATCCGAACCCCTCATCTCTGCACCATTGTCTCATCCACGCATTGAGACTCCGGAGCTCTGCCTGCCTATTGGGTCCTGCGCGTCGAACGGGAAGCATTTCGGAGAACGCTACCCTGGAAGTTCTGGATTTCAACTTCCTACCTAAAAGCCTAAATTTAGCTTCCAGAACCTCCCTACCACATTTTCCTACCAAGACAGCAGACTCCTCCCCAGCACTATCTAAGACCTTATCTAGGTGGCGTGTGAGGTCCGCTACCTTCGCACCAGGCAGGCATGTTACCAGGCGATCCTCACGTCCACCAGCCACCCAGCTATCTACATGCCTAATGATCGAATCAACCAACTATAACTGCTGTCCTAACCCTTCCCGCATGGGCACTTGGCCCTGGAGAAACCTCCTCGGTGCGAGAGGGGTTTACATCACCTGGAGGACAGGTCCTAGTTACAGGATCACTTCCTGCCACACCAGGGTGATGCTCTCCTGTCACGTGACCTCTCTCCTCCATGGCAACAGGGATGCTGCCAGACTGGAGGTGGGACTTCAGGACTATATCCCTGTAGGTCTCGTCTATGTACCTCTCTGTCTGTCTTATGTTTTCCAAGTCTGCTACTCTAGCCTCTAGAGAACGGACTCGTTCCCTGAGAGCAGAGAGCTCCTTGCACCTAGTGCACACGTAAGACCTCTCACCAGCTGGGAGAAAATCATACATGTGACACTCAATGCAAAAGACTGGAAAGCCCACATCCCGCTGCTGGACTGCTGTCTGCATCTTAGTTTTAAGTTTGTGTTTAGATCTTTAAGTTCTATATGTACTAAAGGGTGCAATGGATATTTATACCACTAAAACTGTACCTAAGAAGTTTAATATACCTTGTTCACCTGAAGCTTAATTAATCTCAGGTCCTTGGTGTATGACTGATTTGGGTAATGAGCTTCACCTGAGAGCACCTCCTGTCTTTTAAGTTGTGCAAGTACCTATAAAGCTGTGATTTTCCCAGGGGAGGGTGGGTGTGGGGAGGGAGGGAGGGATATAACACTTATTAAAAAAGGGCTGCTACACAGTACCTTGTCCTGTGCTGCTGAGGAAAACTATAGCTCTTTGCTGCTACTAGGCTCTAACCTATTAAACTACAAGCTCTCTGCTGGATTCTAAATTTAACCAGAAAGCTCTCTTCTGTGTTTTAATTTGAAACTAAAAGTACTTTGCTGATGCTAGGCCCTGAGTGACTATGAAATTTAACCAGAAAGTTCTCTTCTGTGTTTTTAAATTGAATCTTAAACTGTTGCTACTAGGCCCTGACTGATTTAACAAAAAAAATAGTGGGTTCACAGATTAATTAGCTTTAAAAGAAAAAAAATTCCTTTCAGAAAAATTCCCAGAAGTATATACTCACAATTTCAGATTTCTCTCCAGAAGTAACAGCCCCCCTTTCCAGTCCTTCAAGACAGGGTCACAGAGCTCTGGTTGAGCTATTTATGCTTGTGCTGATGATGTAAGCAGTGACCTACTTCCTGGGTAATTAACAGTCCTTGCTTGGATAGAAGGAGTCTTTCAAAATGGCCTTTTGAACTGCCAGCTGGTGTTAACACCTATTGAAAAAGCTTCACAGGTTGCTTGCCCACTAGGTAGAAGGCCTCTTTGTAAAGGTCTCTAGAAGACTTTATATGCTGCTCAAGGAGAATTGACCTTGTTTTGCCTCTTGTGCTAAGCTATATTCTGATTTGATTTAAATTATAGCTCTTTGCTGCTACTAGGCTCTAACCTATTATGAAATTTAAACTACAAGCTCTCTGCTGGATTCTAAATTTAACCAGAAAGCTCTCTTCTGTGTTTAATTTGAAACTAAAAGTACTTTGCTGATGCTAGGCCCTGAGTGACTATGAAATTTAAACTACAGCTGTCTACTGGGTATGAAAGGTAACCAGAAAGTTCTCTTCTGTGTTTTTAAATTGAATCTTAAACTGTTGCTACTAGGCCCTGACTGATTTAACAAAAAAAATAGTGGGTTCACAGATTAATTAGCTTTAAAAGAAAAAAAATTCCTTTCAGAAAAATTCCCAGAAGTATATACTCACAATTTCTTCTATGTTTGTACAGCGCTTCATATGTTGCGGCGCTTTATAAGTCTTTAATAATAATAATAATAATAATAATACATCCCCTCTCGTGAACTTCACTCCGCTAACAAGCTACTTCTATTTAGTCCTTTCACTCACACAGCTAACTCATGCCTCCGCTCCTTTCACCTCGCTGCACCCTATGCCTGGAACAACCTACCTATGTCTATACGCCAAGCACCTTCACTGGCCCTCTTCAAATCCAAATTGAAGACAGACCTCTTCACTGTTGCCTTCAGGTCCTGACTCCCACCCTTATCTTAATCCGATTCCCATCAATCTCCCATGACCGAATTTCATAGACCATATTATACTTTGCACCGAATTGACTATCGCTTTGTACTGTTGTATTGTTTGTAAACTTGGATATGTTTCTGAATGTAAGCTCGGCTGAGCACGACTCTGACGAACAGGGACTGTCTATTATATTATATGTATCTTTTATATGCATAACATACCTGCACAGCACTGCGTGCTCGGCGCTATATAAGTGCTAAATAGTAATAGTAGTAATAATATTGCCATACTTGCTTTTATTTTATTCTTTAACAAAATGTGTTTGGAGACTCTTGCTCTTTTACATCCCCAGATAAACTTCCACAGTACTCTGCATCTTTCTTAGGAATCCCCCTGGTACAGTCCCTGGCAACGTGCTAAACAAGAATAGCAGCTTAGGCAATATTATAATTTTTACCGCTGATATTCTCCCTAACCAAGTCAATTTCAGCCCCCCCCCCCCCCCCAATCCCTCCAACTCTCCCATCTTGCCCTCTAGAGGAATATAATTTGCTTCAAACAGATCTGAGATCACTGGTGTTACTTGGATGCCCAAATAGAGAATGCTTCGCTTAGCCCACTTAAAGGGGAATAATTTCTTCAATTTTTCGCTTGTTCTATCAGGAATGGATACATTTAAAATCTCAGATTTGGATACATTCATTTTAAACCCAGACATTTTCCCAAAACACTCCAGCTCAGGACCCAAAAGGCAGGCAGAGCTCCGGAGTCTCAATGCGTGGATGAGACAATGGTGCAGAGATGAGGGTTTTGGATTTGTTAGGAACCTGGGAACATTCTGGGGAAAGGAGGGGCTCTTCCAAAGGGATGGGCTTCACCTTAACCGGGATGGAACCAGGCTGCTGGCATTAACCTTTAAAAAGGAGATAGAGCAGCATTTAAACTAGATATTAGGGGAAAGTCGACAGTCGCCCAAGAGCGGATGGTTCGGAAGAATGTATCTTTGAAGGATACTACCAAAAGCAGAGAGGTTCCACAAAAGAGTAAAGTAGCCCAAATGCCCTCAAGTATGGAGCAGACTGAGCTTAAAGATCCCAAATTACCCATGTCTAACACTAGCCAAATTAATATGAATAAAATACATTCTCTAAAATGCTTGTATGCAAATGCTAGAAGTCTAAAAAATAAGATGGGAGAGTTAGAATATATAGCACTAAATGAAAGGTTAGATATGATTGGAATGTCAGAGACATGGTGGAAGGAGGACAACCAGTGGGACACTGTGATACCTGAGTACAAACTATATCGTAATGAAAGAGCTGATCAAATTGGTGGAGGGGTTGCTCTCTACGTTAGAGAGGGCATTGAGTCAGAAAGGATTAAAGTTTTGCAGGAAACAAAATCTGCTGTAGAATCTATATGGATTGAAACTCCATGTAAAAGGGGGAAGGCAATGGCAGTGGGGGTGTACTATCGAGCGCCTTGCCAGAATGACCAAATGGATGATGAAATGCTCAAAGAAATCAAGGAAGCTAACAAAAGTTACAGTGAAGTAATAATAATGGGTGATTTCAACTATCCCGGTATCGACTGGGTCAGTGTCACGTCAGGACATACTAGGGAGATAAAGTTCCTAGATGAAATAAATGACTGCTTCTTGGAGCAGCTGGTTCATGAACCGACCAGAGGGGAAGCCATATTAGACCTAGTCCTTAGTGGAACACCAGATCTAGTGCAAAAGATAAGGTTGTTGGGGCCACTTGGCAATAGTGATCATAGCACGATCGCCTTTGATTTAATTAGTGGAGGAGGGATAGTAAGGAAATCCACAGTACTACCTTTTAACTTTCGAAACGGAGACTATGATAAAATGAGGAAAACAGTTAAGAAAAAACTAAAAGGAGCAGTTGCAAAGGTTAAAGACGTACATCAGGCTTGTCTGTTGTTGAAAAATACTATCTTGGAAGCCCAGACCAGCTGTATTCCACGCTTTAAAGTGGAAGGAAGTCCAAAAAACTGCCAGCATGGTTTAAAGGTGAGGTCAGAGAGGCTGTTGCCAAAAAAACATCTTTCAGGAAATGGAAAAAAGAGCCAAACGATGAAACCTGGAAACAGCACAAGCACTGGCAAGTCAAATGCAAGGCATTGTTAAGGCAGGCAAAGGGAGAATTTGAGAAGAAGCTTGTTGCGGAAGCAAAAACGCGAAGTAAAGACCTTTTCAAGTACATTCGTAGCAAAAAACCTGTGAGAGAGTCAGTTGGTGCATTAGATGATAAAGGGGTTAAAGGAGCACTAAGAGGCGACAAGGCGATAGCGGAGAGATTGAATGAATTTTTGCTTCAGTCTTTACTGAGGAAGATGTAGGGATGTTAGCCATGACTGAAGTGGTATTGAAAGGTGCGGAAGAATTGAAGGAAATATCGATACATCGGGAAGATGTCTTACAACTATTAGATAAACTGAAGAGTAGCACATCACCTGGGCCGGATGGTATACATCCAAGGGTGTTGAAAGAACTGAAATATGAGATTGCAGACCTGCTATTAGTAATCTGTGAACTATCATTAAAATCATCTCTAATACCTGAAGATTGGAGGATCGCCAATGTAACACCAATTTTTAAAAAGGGTTCCAGGGGTGATCCGGGAAACTACAGACTGGTGAGCCTGACATCAGTACTGGGAAAAATGGTAGAAACCATCATAAAGAATAAAATTACTCAGCATGTAGATAGTCATGACCTAATGGGAGACAGCCAACATGGCTTTAGACAACGAAGATCTTGTCTTACTAATCTGTTATGTTTTTTTGAAGGAGTGAATAATCAGGTGGACAAAGGTGAGTCGGTTGATATTGTGTATCTGGACTTTCAGAAAGCCTTTAACAAGGTCCCTCATCAGAGACATTTGGCAAAACTAAAGAGTCATGGGATAGGAGGCAGTGTACTATTGTGGATCAGGAACTGGTTAAAAGATAGAAAGCAGAGGGTAGGGCTAAATGGCCAATTTTCCCAATGGAGAAAGGTGAATAGTGGTGTACCCCAGGGATCTGTGCTGGGTCCGCTGCTTTTTGACATATTCATAAATGACCTGGAAAGTAGAATAACGAGTGAGTTTATCAAATTTGCAGATGACACAAAACTATTTAAAGTTGTTAAAACCCAAGAGGACTGTGGAAAATTGCAAGAGGATCTTGATAAATTGGAAGACTGGGCATCAAAATGGCAGATGAAATTTAATGTGCAAGGTTATGCACCTAGGGAAGAACAACCCAAACTATGATTACACGATACAAGGTTCCACATTAGGAACCACCACCCACGAAAAAGATTTAGGCGTCATTGTGGATAACATGTTAAAACCCTCGGCCCAGTGTGCAGCGGCGGCCAAGAGAGCAAATAGAATGCTATGTATCATAAGGAAATGAATGGAAAACAAAAGATATTATAATGCCTCTATATCGTTCCATGGTGAGACTGCACCTTGAATATTGTGTGCAATTCTGGTCGCCGTATCTTAAAAAGGATATAGCGATTTTAGAAAAGGTTCAGAGAAGAGCCACCAAAATGGTAAAGGGAATGGAAGGACACTCCTATGAAGAAAGGCTAAAAAGGTTAGGGCTCTTTAACCTAGAAAAGAGACGGCTGAGGGGTGATATTATAGAAGTCTATAAACTAATGAACGGAGTGGAACGGGTAAACGTAGATCTATTGTTTACCTTATCAGAAAGCACAGTTACTTACCTGTAACAGGTGATCTCTGGGAACAGCAGGAAAGAGTAGTTACTCACCTGTAACAGGTGTTCTCCAGGAGCAGCAGGAATCAGTCCTCACATATGGGTGACGTCGGCGCCGACGGAGCCCTCGCGCGGAGCATTTCCCCAGCTTTCAAAGAAAGCCTTTGGGAATTGCAGCGTGCATGTGCGGTCCCCTTCCCGCCCAAGGGTGCCATCTTGCTCAGTCTGATGACATAGCTAAAAGACAGCAAAAAATTAGCAAAAATAAATCATAAGACTGCAACTCCAAGGGGAGGAGGGAGGGTTGTGAGGACTGATTCCTGCTGCTCTTGGAGAACACCTGTTACAGGTGAGTAACTACTCTTTCTCCAGGACCAAGCAGGAAGTCAGTCCTCACATATGGGACTCCCCAGCTTAAGGCTACCGGAGACCTCAAGCGGAAAAATGAGCTCCCTCTAGCTCGTCAGTACGTAAGGAAGGAATCTTCTCTGAGAATGCCCCCGGCCGGTAGCCCAACACCAGGGCCGGAGGGTAGGAGTTGCCTAAACCCCAAAGAGATTATGGAGTACTGCCTGTCCAAAAGCACTGTCCCTGCGGGACTCCCTCTCAAGGCAGTAATGGGCAGCAAAAGTCTGGCTTGAAGACCAAGTAGCGGCCCGGCAGATGTCTGCCAACGGAACAGAGCGGAGATGAGCCACTGACGCAGTCTTCGCCCTGACACGATGAGCAGTGACTCGACCCTCCAACGAGAGGCCGGCTGCCCCATAAGCCCAGGCGATACGGTCAGCGACCCATATGGACAAAGTACGCTTGGAGACAGGGAGCATCAACTTATTGGGGTGAAAAGAAACGAAGAGCTGAACAGCCCTCCGGTGCTCCCGCGTACGGTCGAGGTAGAAGGATAATGCCCTCCTACAGTCCAGGGTATGCAGGACCATCTCAGCCCGGTTCTCATGCGGCCTGGGAAAGAAGGTCGGAAGAACCACCTCCTGATTGAGGTGAAAAGGGGAGACAACTTTAGGAAGAAACTTTGGGTGAGTCCGTAAGACTACCCTATTCCTGTAGAACCTAGTGTAAGGGGGATCAGACACTAGTGCCTGAAGTTCACTCACTCACCTAGCAGAGGTAAGAGCTACCAAAAACAAGGTTTTCCAGGAGAGAAAACGGAGAGGGCAGGTAGCCATAGGTTCAAATGGCGGACAAGTAAGCCGCTATAAGACCACATTCAGATCCCACTCGGGCTGCTGGACGCAAAGGAGGCTTAAGCAGGAGGAGGCCTCTGAGAAAACGAGCCACCAAAGGGTGGTTGGAAAGAGGCCTCCCGTCCACCGGCGAGTGGTGCGCTGAGAGAGCACTGAGGTGAACCCTGACAGAGTTGGACTTAAGGCCTAGATTGGAGAGGTAAAGCAAATATTGCAATACTACCGCTACCAAGCACGAGAAGGGATTCTCGCTGTGCTGAGCACACCATGTGGAGAATCTACGCCACTTAAGAGCATAGGATTTCCTGGTGGATTGCCGCCTAGAGGCTAAGACTACGTCTTCCACCTCTCTACGCAGGAGTAGGGGAGCCAGGACTACCCTTTCAGAAGCCAGGCCATCAGATGAAGGGACTGGAGGTTGGGGTGCAAGAGAGACCCCTGGTCCTGAGACAGGAGATCGTGTTGCATTCCCAGAGGCAGAGGAGTGTCCACCGCCAGTTGCAGCAGGAGTGGGAACCACGGCTGCCTCGGCCACCTGGGGGCTATCAGAATCATTGAGGCCCTGTCCTGGAGGACCTTGAACAGTGTTCGAGACACAAGTGGCGTGGGAGGAAACGCATATAGCAGGCCTTGGGAACACGGAATCAGAAAGGCATCCACTGCTACTCTGAGAGGATGCGGTTGTCTGGAACAGAATCTCGGGAGTTGCCGGTTCAGAGGGCTGGCGAAGAGATCCATGGTGGGGAGGCCCCACCTGAGAAAGATCTGCTGAACCACCAATAGATTCAATCTCCATTCGTGTGGTTGCAGGATCCTGCTCAGTTTGTCCGCCAGGTAATTTTCTTGACCGGGGAGGTAGACAGCCTTGAGGAGGATTCCGTGATTGACGGCCCAAGAGCACAGCCATTGTGCCTCCTGACAGAGAAGGAAGGAGCCTGTGCCTCCTTGTTTGTTCATGTAGAACATGGCAACTTGATTGTCCGTCTGGACCAGTACAGACTGGTGAGATGTGAGGTGCGAGAAGACTCTCAGAGCTAGGCGTATTGCCCGTAGCTCCGGGAAGTTTATCTGCTGAGCAGCCTCCCAAGGAGTCCAGAGACCCTGAGTACATGCCCCTTGGCAATGTGCTCCCCAACCTAGAAGAGAAGCATCCGTCGTCAGCACTTGAGAATGCGGAGGGGAAAATCCACTCCGAGTACCAGATTCGGAAGATGAAGCCACCACTGTAGAGAGGAAATGACCAGGGTGGATATTCTCACCGAGTCTGCAAGGCTACCAGTGGCCTGATGCCACTGAGTTCGAAGGCTCCACTGAGCAAGCCGCATGTGTAGGCAGGCATTGGGGGTTACATGAACCGTGGAAGCCATATGCCCGAGAAGTCTCAGGAATTGCCTGGTGGAGACCAGGGAATTGCTGTGAAACTGCCTGGCTACAGCCATCAACCGGAGGGCCCTGTCCACTGGCAGAAAAGCCCTCGCCTGAAGAGTGTCTAGCCTTGCTCCTATGAATTCCAAGTTCTGGGACGGGAGCAAAGTGGACTTTGCGAAGTTTATGACAAACCCCAAGTGCTGAAGCAGAGCCACAGTGCGAAGGGTGGCTTGACTGGTCTCCTGGGAAGACTGGCCCCTTATGAGCCAGTCATCCACGTATGGAAACACAAAAAGACCTTGAAGCCTCAGGTAGGCCGCCACCACCGCCAGGCACTTGGTGAACACCCTGGGAGCGGAGGTTAGGCCAAAGGGAAGTACTCTGTACTGGTAGTGGTTTCCCCCCACAACAAACCTGAGATATTGTCTGTGGTCGGTATGAATAAGGATGTGAGTATAAGCATCCTTTAGATCTAAGGAGCATAGCCAATCTCCCTGCTGGAGGTAGGGCAGCAGGATTCCAAGGGGAAGTATCTTGAACATTTCCCTCTCCAGGAACTTGTTGAGGTTGCGCAAGTCTAGGATGGTTCAGAGGCTTCCTGTTCTTTTTGGTACCAGAAAGTACCTGGAATAAAAGCCGTGACCTCTCAGGTGGTGGGGCACCGGTTCCACAGCCTGGTCCTTTAGCAGACTTGCTAACTCCTGAAGGAGTAGGTCCCTGTGCAGAGGGAGCCTGGGAGGCTCCCCTGGAAAATAGGAGGGAGGTACCTGGTGAAAATGGAGAAGATAGCCCTTTTGGACTATATGGAGCACCCAGGTATCTGATGTGACGGCTGACCACCTGTGGGCAAAGTGGGCCAGCCGGCCTCCTGTACTGATGTGAGCCAGCTGAGGAGAAGAGGCTATGCTTGCTGAGTCAAAAAAACCCACCCTGCTGAGCAGGGGCCGGTGTTGGTGGCTTGGGGGCCTTCTGCCTACGGGGCCCATGACCCTGCCCCTTGGCCTGCTGACCCTGTTGGGGAGCTGCAGAGGCCTGATAATGAGGGTAGTGTTTATAGGCAGAGGACCTCGGGTAAAAGGTCTTTTTTCCCGAGCCCTTCTTCTTCTGAGAAGGGGCAGAGGTTTTTCTGGACAGCCTAGTCCTGGTCAGAGTCTCGGTCTCGAGTTCTGCAGCCTTTTCAGCCATGGGCTTGCCAAAGAGGTTTTCACCTCGGCAGGGGACATCGACCAACTTGTCCTGCACCCATGGCTCGAGGTCGGATGACTGTAGCCAAGCCTGTCGGCGGGCACAGATGCCGGCCCCGGCTACTCGGGCCGAAGCCTCGAAGCCATCGTAGGCTGCTCGAGAGATAAACTTCGAGCACTCTCGAATACCAGTGGACAAGGCTTGGAAACGCTGCAAAGGTTCCTCGGAGAGACCAGCAGAGAACCCGGCAATCTCCTTTGCCAGGTCTCGGAGATACATGCCCATGTAGAGCTGGTAAGTCTGGACACGGCAAGCAAGCATAGAGCCCTGGAAGCACTTCTTACCGAGGGCATCCAGGTTCCAGGCCTCCCGGCCGGGAGGCACAGAGGAGTGCATCTTCTGACTTTTCAGTCGATGCATGGCCAATTCCACAACCATGGAGTAGTGCAGTAATTGTGCCTTTTGGAAACCGGGGCTCTTGCGGACTCGATAGATGGAATCGACCCACTTGCTTAACACCGGCGTCGAGGCCGGGGTCTCCCACATGCGGAAGAGCAGCCGCTCCAGCATCGGAGGAACCGGTACAGTAAAGGCCTCCTTTGGGGGAGAGTCATACTGGAGGGCCTCGAGCTCCTCGGCTCGAGGCTCCTCCTCGGGATCCGCGGGGAAGGCCAAGACCTTAGCCATATCCCGCACGAAGTCCGAGAACCGGGTATCCTCCGGTGGGGATCGTCTCCGAGGTTAGGACTCCGGCGAGTCCAACGGGACACACCGAGACCGATAAGTGTCGGGTGACTCTTCATCCTCCGTCTCCCAGCCCGACTCCTTGGAGGAGGAATCGAGGAGCTCCGGTCGGGTGGGCACCGATGCCATCTGCCCCAACGCCGAGGGTACCGGCGTCGACGACCTCGGTCCCGAATGGGAGGCCGAGGGAGACCGTGGCCGAGGATCGACTCGAGCCCGCATGGACTCGAGGATCGGCTCGGCCTCCGGGGTCGACTTGGACATCGAGGTCCTGGTGGTCGGGGCAGATGCACCGGTGAGACAAGCGATCAATACCCGCTGCTGTTCCATGAAGGCAGCGAGGCTGCTCTCCAAGGCCGTCAACCTGAGTCCGAGCTCAGGAGACCCAGCAGCCCCCGACTCGGGCCCCGACAGCGTCAGGCACGACATCGGCTTCCCTGGAGGAGAGTCCACGAGGACTACAGCACTCACGTGTCCAGGGGACTCCATCTCGATATGAGGATGCTTGGCAGGCCTCTTCGACTCCGAAGACCTGGGACGGCTATCGGGGCTATGCGACCTGGCCCTCGAGGAACCAGGAGTGTCCACCGACGACGCCCTCACGGGTTTCTTCTTTCTGCGATGTTCCCGCGAAGGAGACCCCCGCTCAGAGGAACCCCGATGCTGCTCGGGGACGGAGTCCCGAGACGTCGAGGCCTCTGACGAGGTCCAGGCCCGTCCGGATGCGGAGTCAGAGAAGATCCTATCCTTCTGGTGCTGCCGACTCCTCAACGCCTTTGAGGACATTTTGCCACACGAACCACATCTCATCGGGTCATGATCGGGTCCGAGGCAGCGGAGGCAGCAACTTGTGTGTCGGTAAGAGACATAAGTTTCTTACACCGATCACACTTTTTAAAACGGCTGGTAGCCATCGGGGGAAAAAGGGCCCCTGCGAGGTCAAAAGACCGGGCTGCCAGTGAAAAAAGAAAAATGGCGCGAACGCTAGTCACAAAGGACAAAAACCGAAAAAGAGAGAGTGGACTCGATACCGGCGTATCGGGCCAAGGCGGGAAAAGGATCCGGTGTCGAACAGAAGGTAGAAAAAGAAAAAACAGGGAAATCAACTTTTTCCTTGGGGAAAAACGAACTACGTCCGTCGGGCTCCGCGGAAAAAAGAAGACTGAGCAAGATGGCACCCTTGGACGGGAAGGGGACCGCGCATGCGTGCTGCAATTCCCAAAGGCTTTCTTTGAAAGCTGGGGAAATGCTTAGCACGAGGGCTCTGTTGGCGCCGACATCACCCATATGTGAGGACTGAGTTCCTGCTTGGTCCTGGACAATAAGTCTTCACATATAGGTTTCGTCGGTACCGACGGAGCCTGCGCGGTAACGCTCCCCAGCGTCTAGTAAGAAAGCTTTTGGGAGCATCCCACAGCGCCTGCGCGCTGCCTTCCCGCCTTTCCCAACCGCCTCTCTCCAGTTCGAGTTTTAAAGCTGAGACAAAGAGAGAGAGAGGAAAGGAAAGATAGATAGAGAGATACAACTCCTAGGGGAGATGGGTGGGTTGTGAAGACTTATTCCCCAGAGATCACCTGCTACAGGTAAGTAACTGTGCTATCTCCAGGAACAAGCAGGAATGAGTCTTCACATATGGGGACTCCATAGCTGCAGATGCCAGGGAGAGACCCCATGGTTGTGTGCCCTTGCAGAGGGCTCCACTTCCCCCCATGGATCTCTGGCATCCAACCAGGGTAGGTGGGTAGGAGTTGATTAGGAATGGAACAAGTGTTTGAGGACAGCCTGACCAAACGAGGCATCCCAGCGGGAGTCCTTGTCCAAACAGTAATGGGCTGTGAAGGTATGAACCGAGGCCCAGGTGGCCGCTCGACAGATTTGGTCGATAGACATAGAGTTTAGATGAGCCATTGAGGCTGCCATGGCTCTCACATTGTGAGCTGTGACATGGCCCTCCAGAGAAATGTTCCTACTCTGGTAGGCGAAAGAAATACACTGAGCAATCCAGTTGGACAGTATTCTTTTAGAGACTGGAAGTCCTAAATGAGAAGGATCAAAAGCAACAAAGAGTTGAGAAGACTTTCTATATTGCTGTGTTCTTTGTAAGTAGAAAGCGAGAGCTCTCTTACAATCCAAGGTATGAAGATTCCTCTCTGCATTTGATGCATGAGGTCCTGGAAAAAAGACAGGTAAATATACCTCCTGGTTTAGATGAAAAGGCGAGACCACTTTAGGCATAAAGTGTGGATTGGTCCTGAGGACTACCTTATCATGATGGACCCTTGTATAAGGTGGATTAGCCACCAAAGCTTGCAACTCACTGATGCGACGTGCTGAGGTGACTAAAATGAGAAAAACAACTTTCCAAGAAAGAAGTTTTAAGGAGGTGGTGGCTAAAGGTTCAAAGGGTGGCTTCATAAGCTGGCCAAGAACCAGGTTTAAGTCCCATGCCACTGGAGGTGGTCTAATGGGAGGTTTAGTTAAAAGAAGGCTTCTCATGAATCTTGCTTTAAGAGGGTGAGAGGAAATAGGTTGTCCATAGAGAGGCTTGAGGGACACTGCAATAGCACTCAAATGGACTCTTACTGAATTCGTTTTCAGGCCTGCATGGGATAGATGCAGGAGATACTCTAATAGAGAATTCAGAGGTATTGCAATAGGGTTTAGACCCTTCTCTGAACACCAAATGGTAAATCTTTTCCATTTGAAAGCATAGGAACGCCTAGTAGAAGGCTTTCTAGAGGCATGAATAACATCTCTAACCTGCTGAGAGAGATGAAAATCTTGAAGGTCTTGGCCCTCAGCAACCAAGCCCTGAGATGGAGCGACTGGGGGTTTGGGTGCCATAATGTTCCCCCTTCCTGGGACAGAAGGTCTGGTGCAGAGCCCAAGTCCAGGGAAGGAGCTTGAGAGAGATGCAGAAGTAGAGTGTACCACACTTGGCATGGCCAATGTGGAGCTATGAGGATCATGGTCCCTCGATCTCTCTGAAGCTTGAATAGTGTTTTGGGAATTAGGGCAATTGGTGGAAAGGCATAAAGGAAGTCTTGACCCCAGTGAAGGAGGAAGGCATCCTTGGCCTGAACTCCCTGACACGGAATTCTGGAACAGAACCGGGGAAGTTTGGCATTCCATGGACTTGCAAAGAGGTCTATGTCCAGGGTTCCCCAAATTCGAAAAATCCTGGCTACCTGGTCCATGTGGAGGGACCACTCGTGTGGGAGCAGAACTCAACTGAGTCTGTCCGCCCAAGAGTTTTGAATGCCTGGAAGATATATTGCCAGAAGATGGATGTGATGCTCTCTGGCGAAGGCCCACAGTCGCAAAGCTTCGTTGCAAAGCGACAGAGAGCCAGTCCCGCCCTGCTTGTTTATATAGAACATGGCTACTTGGTTGTCCGTATGGATGAGGACTGTCCTGTAGCTGAGCAGGGAATGGAATACTCTGAGAGCTAAGAATATTGCTCTGAGTTCTAAGAGATTGATATGGAGAGAAGTCTCCTGTGGAGACCAGATGCCCTGGGTGGAGAGATCCTGCAGATGAGCTCCCCAACCCATTGGAGAAGCATCTGTTGTCAGAGTTGCTAGGGGTTGCGACTGCTGAAAAGGGGACCCCAGCAACAGATTTGGAGGGGACTTCCACCACGGGAGAGACCAAAATAGGCGACTGGAGTTTGCTATTTTGTCTGACAGGCAACCTGATGCCTGAGTCCATTGGGTGGACAAAGTCCATTGAGCTGCCCTCATGTGAAGGCGAGCATATGGAACCACATGCACGGTGGATGCCATGTGGCCTAATAGTTGTAACATCTCTCGAGCAGTTAAATGGGACTTTAACTGTGTCTGGAAGGCTAACTGCACCAAGTGTAGGCAACGGGCCTGAGGAAGATAGGCCCTTGCAGTTGTGGTATCCAGCAAGTCCCCTATAAACTCCAGGGACTGAGTAGGGGTGAGATGGGATTTTGGGATGTTTATTACCAGTCCCAAATACTGAAGGATACGCATTGTGCAGGTTAGAGAAGTCTGGGCCTCTGACTGGGATGGGGCTCGAATGAGCCAGTTGTCCAGATATGGGAAAACGAATATTCCTAGAGTGCGCAGAAATGCAGCTACTACTGCCATGCATTTTGTGAACACCCTTGGTGCAGAGGCCAGACCGAAAGGAAGCACCCTATATTGGTAGTGCTTTCCTCGAAAGAGGAACCGAAGGAACCTTCTGTATGTTGGATGGATGAGGACATGGGTGTACGCATCCTTGAGATCTAGAGAACAAAGCCAATCCTGACTCTGAAGGTATGGCAGCAGAGTACCGAGAGAAATCATCTTGAATTTCTCTTTGAATGGAAACTTGTTCAATTCTCTGAGATCTAAAATGGGTCTGTAGCCCCCTGTTTTCTTTGGGATAAGAAAATAAGGGGAGTAGAACCCTGAGCCCTGTTGAAGAAGGGGTACTTCTTCTATTGCCCCTTGGGCAAGAAGGGTAGCAATCTCCTGACCCAGAAGGTTGAGGAGAGATGTTGGAGAATTGAACTGTTTCACCATTGTGTGGGGAGGAAGGTTTAAGAAATGAAGCTTGTACCCTTCCTTTATAATGGAGAGGGTCCATTGCTCTGCTGTGATTTGCTCCCATCTGGGAGCAAAGTAAGCTAACCTTCCTGGAATGGTGAGGGGCTCTGGTTCTTCCAGAGCCAGAAAGGCTAAGTTCTCTAGTTGCAAGTCAAAGGCCTTGAGGAGGCTGAGGCTGCTGAGCCGTGGGAGGCCTGGCAGCCTTTGACTTGGCCTGTTTAGGTAGTTGCTGACGCTTTGCAGCAAAACGACCTGCAGAAGATGCCCGCTGACCATAAGCAGGATAGTATCTTCCCTTTTTAGAAAAAGGTGTCTTCTTGAACAATCTTTTCTTAGCAGGAGCAGAGGTAGACTTTGAAAGTCGATCCAAAGCAGAGTTCTCAGCATCCATCTGAGTGGCCTTTGCTTTCCAATATCTGCCAAAAAGGTTTTCACCTGTACAAGGAAGATTTCCCAATTCATCTTGGACCCAGAGTTCCAAATCAGATGCTTGTAACCAAGCAATTCTGCGTGCACCTATGGCAATAGCCGAGGCTCTACTTACACACTCAAAAGAGTCAAAGGCTGCACGGTTGGAAAATATGGAAACATCTTATTTTTTATTTTATTTATTTATTTAACAGTTTTTCTATACCGCACTATTCACCATCAGCGCGGTTTACATGGAACAAGAAACTTCAGACAAGTTACATATATCTGTTCATTACATATAACAGGGAAGTCAAACCTGGGTAACAGGGGCAACTATATACAGAAAACAGCAACAAGAGCAACTATATACATAGTGTGGAGTATTGTAGTGTAGTGTGCAGCTGAGGAAAGATTGGGTGGTTAGAAGGTAGTTATTGATATTTGGGTGTTACTATGTTTCTTCGTTCTCTGGGAAGTATTTGAGAAAAAGGTAGTGCTTTAGTGCCTTCTTGAACTGGCTGAGATCAGAGATGGCCCTAATGTGTGTTGGAAGGATGTTCCAAAGTTTTGGAGCACATAAACTGAAGGCTCGATTTGATGTTGTCGAATTGTATCTTGTGATTTCCTTTGGTACAGTTAGCATGTTTATTTCTGTAGTTCTTCTTAGTCTGTTGGGGGCAATTGGATGAATCATCTCCGTTAATGAAGTGGGGGCGAGTCCTTTGTATGCTTTAAATGCCAGGAGCAGAGTTTTAAAAGAGATTCTCGCTTGAATAGGAAGCCAATGTAGTTGTTTTAGAAGGGGTGTTACATGTTCTCTTTTGGGTAGCCCAAAAAGCAATCTTGCTGCACTATTCAAGGCGAGTTGGAGAGGGTTTAAAGTTGATTGAGGAAGCCCTTGTAGTATGGAGTTTGAGAAGTCAAAGTGGGGCATGATTAGAGCCTGGTACACAGTGCGGAAATCGGCCGGATCAATCAGTTGACGGAGATGTCTGAGGGAGCGAATTTTGAAATATATTGATTTTACTGTGTTAGCTATGTGGGTTTTCAAATCCAGATATTGATCAAGAGTCACTCCTAGGTATCGGATATGAGGTTTTACTTGAAGCTTGGCATCTTGCATCTCCAGGAATGGAGGTGGTATGAAGTGTGAGTTCCTTGAGATAAAGAGAACTTCTGTTTTTTTATGTTGGATTCTGAGATTTTGAGTCAGTAGCCAATTTGATATGGCATTAAAGCAGTTGGTTAAGGGGGAGAGGTCCATCTTATCTATGCTGAACGGCATATATAATAATACATCATCGGCATATATCATGCAGTTGACATTAAAAGATCTTATGATGTTACATATGGGTTGCATATATATGTTAAATAGTAATGATGAAAGTGAGGATCCTTGCGGGACTCCTTGTCCTTGATGAAACGGATCTGATAATCCCCCATTTGATCGCACATGCTGCCATCTGTCTGACAGGTATGAGTTACACCATTCGAGTGCGTTTCCACAGAGGCCCTTCTCTTTTAGACGGATAAGAAGAAGCTCGTGACAAACCGAGTCAAAAGCTGCCGCAATATCTAAAAAGATGAGAACAAAACCCTGTCGGATGTTGTCAATACCTGTGTTTAGGCTATTGAGGAGGGTGGTAAGGAGCGTCTCAACCCCATGAGATTCTCTGAATCCATGTTGACAGGTATCCAGAGGTGCTTCAGCGTCAATATGGTCCTGCAATTGCCTGTAAACTACTTTTTCAATTATTTTTGCAAGGGTGGGTATGCTGGCAATGGGTCTGTATGAGTCTGTTTTTTGTGGATCTAGCTTGAGGTTTTTCAGTAATGGTCTGATGGATGTCTGTTTGAGAGCAGCAGGGAATGATCCGGTGTCAAATGATAATCTTATAATCTTAGATATTGTAGGAGCGAGCTCTTTGCGAAGATCCTTTATCCAGAAGGCTGGGCAAGGATCAGTGTGTGCAGTGGACATATTGAGAGATGCAATAGTGTCTTCAATCAGTCTCAAGGAGGGAGTAGTGAATGATATTAAAGGTGTTGGGAGCCCTTGAATAATTGGTGCAGAGGGTATTGAGATATTATTTGTGCGGCACATCTTGGATTGTATGTATGTAGCATATTCTTGTGGGTTGATTTTGCACTGGTGCTCGGGTGATGGTTCCTTGGCTAGTTTCTTGACTAGGCTAAATAGGTCATGTGGTTTATTTAAAGCACGTTTCAGGATATCTGTGTGGTACTGTTTCATTTTTTCTGAAATGGACTTACGGTGAGCGTCAAGATGTTGCATGTATGCAGTCTGGTTGCTGTTGGTGTGTGACCTCCTCCATCTCTTCTCAAGCTTTCGTAGTAATTTTAGAGATTCTTTCAGCTCTGAAGTGAACCATGGGGCTGTCACTTTTTTTCTTGAAGACGTATTCTTAGGTGGGCGTGAGGCAATGGAGTTGAGTCTGTTGTTCCAACAGGTGATGAGCTCTTCCAGGTTTAGGGTGGTGTCGTTGAGGAGAGCATCCGTTTCGGCCAGGATAAGCTCCCTATTAAAAGGTTGGAAGAGTCTGGTTGTAGTTGTGTGTTTGAGGTCTGTGTCGCTTGTGTGTTGTTTGTTTTGAGTGGGGATCTGAAACATAATGAGCTTATGGTCTGACCAAGGGACCGCTGTAATTGATAACAGAATGTTTTGAAGTTGATTATGTACTGATTGTGGGACAAATATGAGGTCAAGAATATTGCCTTTTATGTGCGTAGATTGTTGAACAACTTGCTTGTATCCTAGGATTTCCAGGGCATCTATAAAGGTGTGTGATTGGTTGTCTTGTAGGGATGGTAAGTTAAAGTCTCCTAGAATCCAGTTGGGTCTATTTGGGGTCAGTGTGTTGGAGGCAAGGTTTATAATGGCTGACAATTCGTCTGGGGAGGAAGATGGAGCTCTGTATAGTAAGTTTATGGAACAGAGATTGTTAGAAATAGAGACTGTTTCCAGGAGGTTGTTGCTAGAAGAGTTATCCATTTTGAATTGGAGTTCTGTCTTGGAGAGGATTAGTACCCCTCCTCCTCTTTTGTTTTGTCTGTTGCTGTTGAAAACTACGAAGTTTTTGGGGAGGAGCTGATTGAGAATTATGTTATCTTCAGGAGACAACCATGTTTCGGTGACCATAAGAATGTCAAGGTTGTGAGATGTGATTATGTCTGTGAGAACAGGCCATTTTTTACGAAGAGAGCGAGCATTAATGAGGGCACATTTTAGAGTGCGGGGTTGGTTGTGGTTTTCTAGCTTTAGCTTTGAGGTGTGTTGAAGCGGTATATGTAATAGATAATGGAGATGAGATCGATGGGTCCAGTTTATATTTTGGTGATTTGTGCCTGACCATCTTTTCCAGTTGTTGTGTAAGATGGGTATATTATTGTGAGTGGAGGTTAGAGCTAGGATATTTGGGAGCAAACCTATGAGAAAGAGGTATAGGCCTAATATTATCTTGATGGGGAGGGCCATACTCGGTCTGTGTCAATGAGGAGAAGACTACTGCTAGAGAAGGGCATTTTTAAGCCAAGTGAGAAATTCCTGCCTTTTATCTTCTGAAATAAAAGGGGCCAAAGTCTGCAGATGATCTGTGACTTCTTTTAGAAACATCCCCATATAGAGACTATAGGAGTTGATTCTGGCAGCAAGCATATTAGCTTGGAAAACCCTTCTGCCAAAAGCATCAAGGGTTCTGCATTCACGTCCTGGAGGATTAGATGAGTGTCTCTTTGCACTCTTTATTTTCCTCATGGCCGACTCTACCACAATAGAGTGGTGAGGAAGCTGAGACTTATGAAAGCCAGGACAAGGAGGGACATGGTACATGGTGTCTAACCTACGAGAATGAGGAGAGGTAGTAAGAGGAGTCTCCCACATGCTCAACATGAGATCATAGAGAATCTCATGAATAGGTAAGGTGGCTGCCTCTTTAGGAGCCTTAGGGTATTGCAAATTATCTAATTGCTTGGCTCTAGGCTCTGACTCAGGGGCCACTGTAATGGAGAGGCCCCTAGCCACTTCCCTAATGAAGTCTTGAAAAGACAAGTCTTCTGGAGGAGACATTCTTCGTTTTGGAGAATCTGGCTCCTGAGGAAGAAGTACCGGTGCCTCGACAGAAGCATCCGACTCATCAGAGTCTTCGGAAGAATCGAAGTATCGCCTGTCTGGATGCTCCTGTAAAGCCCGATACGCGTACCGAGTGGGATCGACATCGGGAGTAAGCGGTACCGGTTCGGTACCGATGGGCATCATAGGACAGGGTACCGTTGCAGTCGACAACGAAGCCGATGTTGATGCAATCGGTACCGGCACCGGAAACAATGCCGGTGCTGGAGTCAGTACCGGCAATGGAGATTGTTGCGGTACAGAAGGCGTCGAAGCCTGCATAAACGCCATTAGGGTGCGTTGCATGGACAGAATCTTCTGATCCATCGACGCCACCAGAGTCTGGATGTCGGTACCGGTGGAGGCCACCGGTACCCCAGAACACGGCAACAGGTGATCAGTCGAGGCCAAGCCATCAATGTCAACCTGTGACCCCATAGATAATGCTTTGGAAGCCGGAACTTCCCGCCGGGGTAATTTTGCCGGTGCGGATTCCTCGAGGACAAGCCCGGAGGCATCTCGATGCTTAGAGGGAGATTTGCCCTTCGAGGACCGGCTAGATTTATGTTTGGTTACTTGAGATCCATGGGAGGAAGAAGAAGCCCTGGAAGACGTCGATGCCACCGAGGCTGCATCAGAGGGAAACAGGGTACTGAGCTTGGCTGCTCGGTTCTGCCGACCTCTTTTAGACATCATGGTACAGGACACACAATCCGTAATGGAATGGTCACGACCCAAACATTTTAGACACCAATCATGGGTGTCGGTGACAGAAATAGTACCGCCACACTTTGTGCACTTTTTAAAACCGGAGGGGGGCTTCTCCATGAAGAGAAAAATGTTCAGGCCTAAGGCCCAAACCGCAAATGCACAGTTGAAGAAAGAAAGGTTTGGGGGGGGGGGGTTTTGTATAGAAAGAAAAGAAAAGACCGGCGGTACCGGTCTGACGTCGAAGAAGGCAGACGCGGCACAGAAAAATAAAGAAAAAAATAAAGAATTCTTCTGCGGTGACAGGAACACGACCTGCTGGCTCCGCGGAAAAGAAGAACTGGAGAGAGGCGGTTGGGAAAGGCGGGAAGGCAGCGCGCAGGCGCTGTGGGATGCTCCCAAAAGCTTTCTTACTGGACGCTGGGGAGCGTTCCGTGCAGGCTCCATCGGTAGCGACGAAACCCATAAGTGAAGACTCATTCCTGCTTGTTCCTGGAGATTATAGAAAGACTAGGGGACATGCAATGAAGCTACAGGGTAAACTATTTAAGACTAATAAAAGAAAATATTTTTTCACTCAACGTGTAATCAAACTCTGGAATTTGTTACCGGAGGATGTAGTAAAGGCTGCTAGTGTAGCTGGGTTTAAAAAAGGTTTGGACAAGTTCCTGGAGGAAAGGTCCATAAACCATTATTAAGAAGGGACCCAGGATATCAATGCTTGAACCAATACAAGAAATGTGGAACCTGTGTCTCTTGGGGAAACTGCTAGGTACGTATGACCTAGATTGGCCACTGTTGGAAACAGAATACTGGGCTTGATGGACCTTGGCCTGACCCAGTATGGCATATTTTATGTTCTTATCAGAGCACTCAGCGTTTGCTCTGGGGATGTAATGATAAACAATAGATCATCGGCAAACAAGGACACCTTACTCTCCCCCCTTTCCTATTTCAACCCCTGTATCTCCCCCGTCTCTTACTCTCTGCACTAGTGGCTCCATTGTTAATACAAACAATAGAGGAGATAAAGGGCAACGCTGCCTAGTCCCTCACATAAGCCCAAAGGCCTCCATGTATTCTCCATTGATCCGCAGAGCCGCCTGAGGGTTCTTATACAAAGCATTCACCCACTCTAAATATCTACCTGCTATCCCCACGTTTCCCAGGGTCTGGATCAAAAAAGGCCAGGACTCCCTGTCAAATGCCTTCTCAGCATCTATCGCCAACAACAGTTCTTCCTTTCTACTCTTGCCATTCCAGACAACATTAAGGACCCTCCTTAAGTTGTCTGATGCTTGGCGACCGGGTATAAACCCAGACTGATCCATATGAATTAGATGGGGCATATATGAAATTAATCTATTGGCCAGTACTCTAGAAAAAACTTTCAAATCAGATCCCAGTAAAGAGATTGGCCGATAAGACCCACATTGAGTAGGATCTTTCCCCTCTTTAGGTATTATTTATTTATTTATTTTATTTTATTTATTTAAAGCTTTTTTATACCGCGCTCTTCAGTATCAGTGCGGTTTACAGTTAACAATTCTTGCAAGAGACAATGAGAGCTGCCTAGTGCTACATTGAACAGGATCAGAAACTTGGATTTGTAACTGGGCAAACTATTTACACATTCAGCTAACACAGCTGTAGCTGAGTAACTATTTACAAATTCGATGTTAGGCCCAACTGAATGCTTAGGGCTGGGTCTTCACAGTTATTACATTCAACATTATAGTCATTCATGGTTATTCCATTAATCATTATAATCAGTATCAACACATGTCAATAAGCCTGATGGAATGGTTCTGCTGCTCGATTAGTCTTATTCGGTTTGTGGAGTGTTGGGCGCTGATTGATTGAGTTGGGGTGTGATATGTGGATGGGTTATATTTGGTTGTGGGAAGTGTAGGAGGAATAGGTGGTGCTTGAGGGCTTTCCTAAATTGTGTAAGATCACTGATTGATCTGATGTTTGGTGGGAGGTTATTCCAGCACTTTGGGGCAAAGAAAGCGAATGCTCTATTCTTGGTTGTTTGTGTGCATTTAGTGGAATCAATAGGGATAATCAGCGTATTGGTGGCTACTGTCCTTCTCGACCTATTGCTGGGGGTGGGGGTGAGGAGGGCTGTGAGGGACGAGGGGGATATCATGGTGATGGCTTTGAATGTGAGGAGTAGTGCCTTGTAAGTGGGTCTGCAGATTAATTGTAGCCAGTGAAGGTCCCGGAGAATAGGTGTAATGTGGGTTCTTCTGGATAGACCATATAGCACGTGGGCAGCCGCGTTCATCGCAAGTTGTAATGGGCTGAGGCTGCTCCTGGGGAGGCCATGAAGAATGATGTTTGCATAGTCGAAATGTGGTATCAGCGCCTGGAATATTGTTCTAAAGTCTCCGGGAGCTAACATAGGTTTTATGTGCCTTAGAGTCCTGATTTTATTGTATATAGTCCTGGTGGTGTTCTTTATGTGTCCTTTGAAGTCGAGATGTTGGTCAAGCATCACACCCAAATAGTGTATTACAGGTTTGCTTGGGAGCTCTGCATCTCTTACCTTCAAGGTAGTAGGAGGAGAGAAGTTTTTGTTCTTTGTAATGAATTACAATTTGTATTAGAGTAAGTCCCGTCATCCTCATCGTTGGGGATAAAGATTCTTCCTTCCCCACTAGGTTATATAAACGAGCTAAGGGTCTGGCCAAAATCGGTGCAAAAACCTTATAGAATCTATTGGGGAAGCCATCCCTTCCTGGGGCCTTATGCAATGGCAGCTCCTTAATTACCCCCAGTACTTCCTGGTCAGTAATAGGTCTAGACATAATTAGGCTCTCCTGCTCCCCAATTCTAGGCAATTGTATTCCCTCTAGGTATTTCTGTATCCTCTCATGGGGTTACTGTCTCTTCAGGTGTGTATAGTTCCCTATAGAACTACACAAACCTCGCCTTAATCTCTTCTCTTTGCCTCGGCTCCTTCCCGTATCTCTCTTATTTTATGAATACAATTCCGCATCTGCATTTTTTTCAGCTGATATGCTAATAATCTGCTTGGTTTATTTCCATATTCAAAATGCATTTGCCGAAGCTTCTCTTGCGCAAACGTAATTTCCCCTAGTTCCATTTCATTCAGCTGCTGCTTAATGCTCATTAATTTTTTATTATCCTCTTTATTTAACTGGCCCTATTTTCGTTTCTCCAACATTTTCATACTTTTCCTTAACTCTTCTTTTTTAGTCTCTTTTTCTTTTTTAACTTGAGATCCTAATGCTATAAATTTCCCTCTAACCACTGCTTTTAAACAGTCCCATACTACCCCCATCGAGCATTGCCCATCATTCAACTGCAGATATTCCAAAATGGTGTCCGAGATTTGTTGAACAGCCCCAGGTGTTTCTAACAAAGCCTCATTTAACCCCCATTGATCCCTCTCCCTACTAGCAGCTGGGTCTCTAAAATCCCCCCACACTGGTGCATGATCAGACCAAGAGCTTTCACCAATATTATTTCCCACTACCCAGGTCATCAGTTCCTTATGAACCAGCAACATATCAATCCTACTATAGGACCCATTCACCGAGGAATAAAATGTGTAGTCCGTCTCCCTCCCGTGTATATCCCTCCAAGCATCAACCAAATCCAGATCCCTCATAAAAGATTTTAATTTTTTCCTCTGCTTCGCTGAGCCCCCCACTTGTCCCCTTGATGAGTCTAATTCGGGGTTAACTGTTAAGTTGAATTCCCCCCCCCCCCCCACTATCAAATGCCCTTCGTTTAAGTTAATTAAAATGGATTTCAACCCTTCGTAAAAATCTCCTTGTGCATAATTAGGGCCATACACATTCACTATTGTATAGACCTGCTCAAACATCTTAATTTTTAATAACAAATATCTGCCTCCCTTATCTTTTTTTACTTCCAGACATTGGCACTGAATTCTCGCACGTATAAATATTCCAACACCTCCTTTCTTCTTTTCAAGGTGGTTGGATGCAAACCATTGGTTTAGAAATTTTCTATTTACCATCCTCCGCTCTCCCCTACCCATTAGGTGCATTTCTTGTATTAAAATTATATCACCATTCAGCCTAAGCGCTTCTTTATAGCGTAACTGCCGCTTTCTTTCTGAGTTGAGGCCCTTTACATTCAAGGATACCAGTCTAAAGTCATGTCTTGTGTAACCTGCCATATATTCCCAAGAAGATTACTATTTCCAGCCTGCAAGGCCCCACCTCCTCCCCCTCTCACCGTTCCCCCCCCATCCTCCCACCAGCCCCCCACCCCAACCCTCCCTTCAGTTTTCCAGAAGGTTCCACCCCTCTCCACTCCAATGAGGTGTGGTCACTACCAAGATCAACATTACACCTTCCTCCCCCATTATTACACATTCTTCTGCTCTTAGCATACAAAGCACAAAAAAACCCCAACATTTCCCTTCCACTTCACCACCCACCAAACACCCGCTTTACATTATCTTCAAAGTCCATAATCAGGTTTCCCCCGGGTGCTTGACATTTTTGGGCTTCTGGCGTCTCAAATGTTGGCTCCCCTGCGTCGCTCGCTGCCACTCCACGCTCACAAACCCCAACCTCTTCTGCTCCGCTTCTTTCCCCACCAGGGCTTCCGGTAGCTCCAACCATCCTGCCATCTCCATTCCTTTGATAGCTTCCTCTATGATATGCACAGTGGTGGTCTTTCCCACAATATTGAATTGCAAAGAAAAAAACCACTTGTAGCGGATACGTTCTTCTTTTAATCGTGCTGTGATATCTTTAAAAGTTCTTCTTCTTATAGTAGTTATCGAAATGTCAGCATACAGTTCCACTGGTTGATCCTCCCAGAGCACTTTGCCCACTTTCCGCGCCGCTTGCATGACTGCCTCCTTTATACTGAAATCATGAAAACACGCTATAATGTCTCTTGGCAAAGCCACCCCACTTTGGGCCTAAACCTCTATGTGCTCTGTCTATATCAAAATAAATTCTCCATTGATGCTTCAACTTGTCTTAAAATGGCCTTACACAATTGCTCCACTAGCACTTTGTAGTTGAAAGTTCCCTCTTTCTCTGGGATGCCTCTCAAGCGTATATTCGAGCGGCGCATCCTGTTCTCCAAATCCTCTAATTTTGACCATAGCTCTCCCATTTCTGCTTTCGCTAAGACGTTGTTCTCTTTCACAGAATTTAGAAACCCCTCGTGCTCCTCTATTCTCTGCTCCATGGACTCAACCTGTTACCCAAGCTCATGGATATCATCGCTCAGCTCTCTAATCCACATTTTTGCTTCTGCTTTGAAATTGGCCAGGTCTTGTCGGATCGTCCCGAACCACTCTTTGAACTCTTTCTTTAACGAGCTTAACGCACCATCCCCAGGCACGCGGGCTCCTGTCAAGGAATTTTTCTCTTCCACCGCCACGCCATTCAGCGCCATCTTTGCTCTGGTTCTCACTGCCCCTGGGGTCGCTTTAAACCCGAAGGTATTCAGATCCGGGCTCGGGGTTTTTTTGCGCCATCACTCACTAGTTCGCTCCACAGGGAAACGCCGATGCTTTTCACAGCTTATTTCGGATATATAGGCTCCTGAATGGGGATCATATCTTCCCGACCTCAGAAGCTTCACATAGCTGCTGCCATCTTGGATGGTGATGTCACCAGCCAAAACCAAACTGGACAAATTTTAACTATTAAAAAAAATACTTTTTCTGGGGAAAAAGGACAACCTCCAAAGGGCTTCATGGAAAAAGAGAGAGACTGAGGCAAGATGGCACCCTTAGGGGGTAGTGGACCAAACATGCATGAATCTCTCAAAGGCTTTAATTGAAAGCTGGGGAGATGCTTCCATGCAGGCTCCATCGGCGCCGACGTCACCTATATGTGAGGGCTAACTTCCTGCTCAATCCTGGAGAATTAGGGAGTAGGAGGAGTAGGAAGAGAAAGTGATGAGGAGTCATAAAAGAGAGAGATGGAGAGGAGAACAGAAATAAGGATAGGTGGGAGAAAGATCATAGGGGATTAGATGCATCTGTGAACAAATTGTGGTAATGAGCACGAGATGGCTAAAGAGACTGAATGCCACAGATGGGTGGGTAGAGGGGCGGGAGGGAGGGATAAAAGTTATGAGGATATGCAGAGACAGGTACAAATGGAGAAAACTGAACAAACATACAGATAGCACAGTTACTTACCTGTAACAGGTGATCTCTGGGAACAGCAGGAATAAGTCTTCACATATGGGTACGTCGGTACCAACGGAGCCTGCGCGGGAACGCTCCCCAGCGTCCAAAAAGAAAGCTTTTGGGAGCATCCCACGCGCATGCGCGCTGCCTTCCTGCCCATTCACTTCCCTCTCATCAGTTGGGTTTGTAGCTGAGACCGAAGGAGGGAAGTAGAAAAATTAGAGAGAGAGAGAGAGAAAGAGAGAGACAACTCCTAGGGGAGGTGGGTGGGTTGTGAAGACTTATTCCTGCTGTTCCCAGAGATCACCTGTTACAGGTAAGTAACTGTGCTATCTCCAGGAACAAGCAGGAATGAGTCCTCACATATGGGGACTCCCAAGCTGAAGATGCCTGGAGGAGGTTCCAGCATGTTGCACATCTAGTCGATGGGCCATGCTATTTCTCAGAACCTGAGGCATCCAAGGGATGGAGGGTAGGAGTTGAACTAAAAAGGAGTGTGCTGTGGAACAGCTGGAGTAAACAAGGCAACTAGAGAGGAGTCCTTGTATAGATCAGAAATGTTAGTGAAAATTGGATTCCAATTTCCTAATGTGGACCTCAGTCAAAAATATTGTGAAAGTATTTGTTGAGACTAATGGAGTGGTGCTAGAAACCAGTACATTATCCTCAAAGAAAATACCTTACTGAGAAGTAGAGGAAAATAAATTTCACAATACAGGCAGAGGTCAGAAGCCTAAAAGGCTAGAACTAATCCCAGAAGAAAAACTGGGCGAGTTTAATAAGGTTGGACTTTGGATGAGAAGCTAAAGCTTCTGTAGGCCAACGTTTGAAACTCTTTGTCCTTGGAGCAGAAAAAGGCTCTAGGAAAGAGAGGAGATAAATATGACATAAGAACATAAGATATGCCATACTGGGTCAGACCGAGGTCCATCAAGCCCAGTATTCTGTTTCCAACAGTGGCCAATCTAGGTCATATGTACCTAGCAGTTTCCCCAAGGGACACAGGTTCCACAATGCTTGTATTGGGTTCAAGCATTGATATCCTGGGTCCCTTCTTAATAATGGTTTATGGACCTTTCCTCCAGGAACTTGTCCAAACCTTTTTTAAACCCAGCTACACTAACAGCCTTTACTACATCCTCCGGTAACAAATTCCAGAGTTTGATTACACGTTGAGTGAAAAAATATTTTCTTTTATTTGTCTTAAATAGTTTACCCTGTAGCTTCATTGCATGTCCCCTAGTCTTTCTATATTCTGATAAGGTAAACAATCGATCTACGTTTACCCGTTCCACTCCGTTCATTAATTTATAGACTTCTATCATATCTCCCCTCAGCCGTCTCTTTTCCAGGTTAAAGAGCCCTAACCTTTTTAGCCTTTCTTCATAGGAGTATCCTTCCATCCCCTTTACCATTTTGGTGGCTCTTCTCTGAACCTTTTCTAAAATCACTATATCCTTTTTAAGATACGGTGACCAGAATTGCACACAATATTCAAGGTGCGGTCTCACCTTTGAACGATACAGAGGCATTATAATATCTTTTGTTTTATTTTCCATTCCTTTCCTTATCATACCTAGCATTCTATTTGCTCTCTTGGCCGCCGCTGCACACTGGGCCGAGGGTTTTAACATGGTATCCACAATGACGCCTAAATCTTTTTCCTGGGTGGTGATTCCTAATGTGGAACCTTGCATCGTGTAACCATAGTTTGGGTTGTTCTTCCCTAGGTGCATAACCTTGCACTTGTCCACATTAAATGTCATCTGCCATTTTGACTAGTTTGCAGAAAAAGGATGGGTCTTTAAGACCGCTCTATCCAAATGAAAGAAACAAACATTTGTAGTAGGCGGTGTAGCCTCCAATTTCTTGAAGATCAGTAATGTCGTCCCTAAGTGATGACACTTAGGATGATGACTTTACATGGAGAGCTTCAGATGTAACGTAACCGAAGAGGTTACAGTAAAAGAAGGTAGTTACCATAGAAATTGGTTGTCCATTTAAAACCCTATGGCATGCTGGAACAGTATTAATATGGATAGTAACAGATCTTTCAGAGTGAGATATGTGTATTTATATAAACATTATATATATATATATATATATATATATATATAATATAAAAAGAGAGACTCACTTATTAACAAGAAGGGGTAAGACCTGCTTGAAAATATGGATAGAGAACCCCTTACTGGTTACACGTGGAAGAACCATGAAGAAGGTTACATGGAAACCAGTGGAATGTTCCTAGTCAGAAGGATAGGTCTAGATCTCTTTAAGATTCTAGACCAGGGGTCTCAAACTCAAATTGCTTTGAGGGCCGAATGAGGACTTGTAAAGTAACCCGGGGGCCGCATAAGACACGGGCCTCATTTGCATAAGGGGCCTCATTTGCATAAATATTTGCATAATGTTGCATAATGAGTGCATGGATAAAGAAAGACTAGAAAATTTCTATATTACTATAATCCAGTGCCAACCGCCAGGCACATTAGGAACTACTACTAACACTGCCCATTTGGAACCCATAGCAAACCCCCCGTATCATAACAGCACTACCAGGACTCACAAAGCACCAGACCCTACCTATCAAAAGGCAACACTGCAAATATTAAATCAATACATTTCAGAGAACAATACATGACCTACTGGGAAAAGAGAACAAGTAGCAATGTCAAATAGGAATTACACAGAATACCTCAGCACTGTAGAAATAAAACTATAAATAATTTCTTGTACCAAAGCACAGACATTAATGATGCACATTTCCCAGAGCTGACATATTCCAGTTAATAAATTCAAAATAAAGAGATATTTTTCTACCTTTTGTGCATTTTTTTTCAGTTGCAATTGCTCCAGCCACTTCTGGTTTCTTCGTGTCTTCTGCTATCTCCATCGCCTGCTGTCCATTTGTCCTTTCTTCTCTCTTCTAGTTTTTTTCCATTCTCTCTCTCTACATCTGCTTTAACATACTAATCTTTCTCCTTTTGCTCTTTCCTCATTCCTATTTCATCCACTCAAATTTTACCCCTCCATCCTCAATCCCCACTTACTCTCCCAATACCTGGCCAATTGTAGATTTGTCTTCTCTTCCAGACAAAATATTTTTCCCCTCTCCATTTCACTTTCCCAGCTCCATCCCATTCTAATCCTCCCCCAACATCAGCTCCCTTCTAGTTCCAGCCCCACCCAGCATCTGCTCCTTTCTAGTCCCTGCATCAGTCCATTTCCAGTCCTATCCTAGCCTCACCATCAGCCCATTTCCAATCCTAGCCCCCCATCAGCCCATTTCCAATCCTAGCTCCCTCCCCTCACAGCCCATTTCCATTCCAAGCCCCCCTCCCCATCAGCCATTTGCAGTTCAAGCCCCCCTTCCACTCAGCCCATTTCCAGTCCTAGCAACCCCCCCAGCCCATTACCAGTCCTAGACCCCCCATAGCCCATAACCAGTCCTAACCTCCCCATAGCGCACTTCCAGTCTTACCCCCCCATCACCCCATTTTCAGTCTTACCCCCCCCATAGCCCATTACCAGTCCTAGTCCCCCCCATAGCCCACTTGCAGTCGTATCCCCTATCACCCCATTTTCAGTCCTAGCCCCCACCATAGCCCATTACCAGTCATAACCCCCCCCTGCCAATAGCCCACTTCCAGTCCTAACCCCCCTCTGCCCATTTCCAGTCCTAGCCCCCACCATAGCCCATTACTAGTTATAACCCCCCCCAGCCCATTACCAGTCATAACCCCCCCTGCCAATAGCCCACTTCCAGTCCTAACCCCCATCTGCCCATTTCCAGTCCTAGACCCCACCATAGCCCAGTACAAGTTATAACCCCCCCCCCGCCCATTACCAGTGATAACACCCCCTGCCAATAGCCCACTTCCAGTCCTAACCCCCATCTGCCCATTTCCAGTCCTAGCCCCCACCATAGCCCATTACCAGTTATAACCCCCCCCAGCCCATTACCAGTCATAACCCCCCCCCCGCACCCCACTGCCAATAGCCCACTTCCAGTTCAGTCAGCCCCTCCATAGCTCATTACCGGCCAACAAAAAAACCCCCAAAACCCTGGCTTCTGCTGCTGCCGTTGCCGCCGTGGCAGCAGCAGAATCAATTGTCAAATTAAAAAAAAAAACTGACTTCTGCTGCTCAAGCAGCTGTCCTGCGGCCCCTTTCCCTCTGCCCGGAGATCCGACTCTGCTCTCAGCGGCGTGCTTTTCAAGCCGCGACGAGAGTATTCCCCTCTCGCGCGGTTTTTCAAGCCGCGCGAGAGGGGAATACTCTCTTCGCGGCTTGAAAAGCACGCCGCTGAGAGCAGAGTCGGATCTCCGGGCAGAGGGAAAGGGGCCGCAGGACAGCTGCTTGAGCAGCAGAAGTCAGTTTTTTTTTTTAATTTAACAATTGATTCTGCTGCTGCCACGGCGGCAACGGCAGCAGCAGAAGCCAGGGTTTTGGGGGATTTTTGGTTTTCCGCCGTCGCGGGCCGCACAAAGTTGTCTCGCGGGCCGCGTGTTTGAGACCCCTGTTCTAGACTCTGAATAACCAGAAATGGAGATCTACGTGAAGGGGTGCAAAGAAAACCTTAGTCTTAAGACAACAAGTCTGGATCCTTCTATAACTTCAGTGTGGAGAAAAAGACGCAATAAAAGGGAATACCATATTTGCCCATCTACGAGGGCAATATGAGTATAATGCGTTCTTTGTTCAGCATAAGCTCCAATGAAGTATTGGGAATTAGAAGGAAATGACCAGACAAGGATAAACTGCAGTGAAAAGAAATGCATCCCTGTTGGAAGAGTTCCACTGGAGATGTTGGAACAACTCAGGGAATTAAGCAATTCTTTATGCTTTCACGTGATCTAAACCCTGGTTCATTTTCCCTAAAAGGAAATTTTAAGAAAGATGGTAAAAGTAGGAAGAAACCGGTCATGTGGGAGCATGACTGGGCAAGCCTTTCAACCATCTGGAAGTTACCCACCAGGAATGGCTCTGATGCTCTCTGGCAAAGGCCCATAGTTGCAGAGCTTCTTGTAGAATTGCAGAGAGCATGTTGTAGGTTGCCGAGGTCAGATCTGGTTGTTTAATTACCAGTGTGCAACCTAATCTATTCTGTGGGAGCCAAAGAATTGAAGATGGCTAAGAATAGCAGACAGGCTGCTTGCCTGCAACGATAAACTGTCCAAGTAGGTTTTGGAACCTCTCTTGGAATTATGTATTATTAAAGCAGAAGAGGTTAGGTCCTATAGATTGGAAAAGGACCGACCGACCGAATTAGAAGTGATAATTTGGTAGAAGGTTCTACGTGCCTGTCTTCTATCTCATCTGCGCTATCTTTTAAGATGTTAATAGTTCACTGTTATATTTCCGTTATTCTTAATCACATTGTTAACCAGGTTGTATGACCCCATTTACTGATTTTACCCTGTTATCCAAGTTTTAGTCCCCTGTTTACTGTAACTCAGACGCTTGCTTATGGTGCTGAATTTTTGTTTGATGTAAACCGCGCTGATGCCAAAGAGTGCGGTGTATAAGAGATGTAAATAAATAAATAAAAAATAAATAACTCTCACTTATGGTCTGATAAGCTGTCTTAAAAGAAATATTTGAAAGATTGCAGAGGGGAGAAACTCTGTATGGAAAATATTTACTGGAGTAGGTATTGGGGACAATCCTATGACTTAAAGGTAAGCCCTCCAGTCAAATAGTATCACTCTTAGATTGAAAATTTCAACTAAGAGGGATGGAAGTAATACAGAGTTGGGAAGACTTACAATTTGGTAAGTCTCTGAAAAGGGTAAAGCTCCCCTGCAGTGAAAAGTATAAGATATCCTCGTACAGGACAACTGCAAAGGTAAAGGGCATAGCATACCTTATAAGTAGTTGTAACTCCTCTGTACACTTTTAAAAGGAAAGGAGAAACTTGTTACCTGTAGGGCATGATTATCCTCAATAGCTCTAAGAGCTGAAAGGATGGACTGCTCTTAGCAAGAGAGTCATGCCTAAAGTGGAGGATTAAGGCAGTGTATCACTGACCTCTCAATAAGGATGAGAAGAACTGAGTGGTTCTGAAACTCAACAGGAAAAAAGATTTAATGAATAAAAATCAGAAACCCTGCGACTGCTGAGTTTGCTGAGCCTGTTGAGACTTTGGTTTTCTTAGCCTCGTATGATGTTGCCCTTCTTTGGAAACATCTGCATGATGGGTAGAAGATGAATAAAACTTTTTCCCCTTAGGGTAATAAAGTTTGTTAGGAGATTTTTTTACTAGCTGGGGTAGAGGAAAGTTTTGACAATCCTCTGAAAGCAACAATATCAGTGTTTAACTGATTAGCTTGAAATAAAGCATCCTTGTTAAAGAGATTTCCACCAGTACAAGGAGTATTTCCCAGCTTTTCTTGTACCCATTTGTCCAAGTCTGAAGCTTGGAGCCAGGCCATGCGTCGTGCTCCTATGGCTATAGCAGAAGTTCTGCTAATAGACTCAAAACAGTCCAGGGAAGCACGATTAAGGAATTTAGAGACATTTTGAGCATGACTGAGAAATATGAAAAAAGTCTGCTCTTTTATGTTCTTGAAGAAAAGGGTTCAAAAGCTTTAAGTTCTTTGTGACCTCTTCAAGAGATAATCCCATATAGAAAATATATGAGATAATTCTTGCTGAAAGCATGGATGCCTGGAAGCATCGACGTCCAAAGGCATCTAAAGTTCTAGACTCACAACCTGGCGGATAAGAAGAGTGCTTCTTTGCACTCTTAATACGCCTCATTGCTGATTCTACAACAATAGAATGATGAGGAAGTTGAGTCTTTTGAAAACCTGGAGAAGGTGGCACCTTGTACATGGAGTCAAGTGTCTTAGAATGTGGTGATACCGTTAAAGGAGTTTCCCACATCCTTAAAAGTAGATCTTGTAAGATCTGATGCAAAGGAAGCATGATCACCTCCTTTGGAATCCAGGGGGATTGAGGGTTCTCTGAATCCCCTGGCAAGGATTCTTTACCAGGTATAGAAATGGCAAGTAACTTTGCCATATCAAGCAGAAAAGCTTGAAAAGAAGTCTCCCCTGAGGAGGACCCTCTAAAATGAGGGGTAAAGGCTAGACTTGTTGAAGATTCAGCCTTGGTACCGATGGATTCATCCCGGTCATCGGGATCGGAAGACCTGAAAGGATGAAGCGATGTCTTCGGTACCGCCCGAGGTAGGTACCGAGACGAGTCGGTACCGAATCATCCATGCTAGAGATCGATTCCAGGCTCGGCATCGAAGGAAGCGAGTCTGTCAAAGTAAGCATGGACGGTACCGACACCGATGCCCATGTCAATACCGATACCGGTACCGAAGCCGATACCGGAGGAACGGTCTGCAGCAACTCTAGCGGTACCGAAGTAGCCGAGAGCGCTAGACTGCGATCATCGGTGAGGAGTGTTTCATCCATCACCATAGCCGATGCCGGGGTGTCGGTACTGCTCGAAGCGGCCACAACCACCGAGCATGGCCCAGGTATGTTCATCAAGGTAAGAACCCCGGGAACAACCTGAAGCCCCGTTAATGCTTTGGAGCCCGAAGACTCCCGCCGGGGCTTTATTGCCAAAATGTCCTCGAGGGCAAGGCCAGAGCCATCTCGATACTGGGAAGGAGATCTACCACTCGAGGACTGGCTAGTCTTTACAGACTTTTGTTTGGTTATCTGATCCTGTGGAGATATTGTAACTGGTGACATCGAGTGCGATGTGAGCCGGGTATCGAGTTGTGCTCGATTCTGAAGATTTTTTCTATTTGAACTCCATCAGGAAAGACACTCCAGTGGGCAATGGTCAGGATCCAAACATTTTAGACACGAAGTATGGGTGTCTGAAAAAATATCTGTACCGCCACACTTTGAGCATTTCTTAAGGGTAGTGGCTGGCTTTTCCATAATGGAAAGAGAGAGGCCTAGTGGCCTAGATCCGTCAGACACTAAATAGGAAAACTTTCTGAAGAAAAGAAGAAATTCTTTAGAAAAAAAGAAAGAAAAGCACCGGCGGTACTGGTGGCATCGAGGGAAGGCAGATGCGACCATAAAAAAATAAGAATAAAAAGAAGAATTTTCTGCGGTGACAGGAATACGTCCTGCCGGCTCCGCGGATAACGGAAAACTGATGAGAGGGAAGTGAATGGGCGGGAAGGCAGCGCGCAAGCGCATGGGATGCTCCCAAAAGCTTTCTTTTTGGACGCTAGGGAGCGTTCCCGTGCAGGCTCCGCCGGTACCAACGTACCCATATGTGAGGACTCATTCCTGCTTGTTCCTGGAGATAAATAAATAGCACACTAACAATGATAAAATAAATATATCAATAGACTCACAGGGCTCACAGGCTGGCAGGTAAATGTGCCCAAACTGGCAGCAAAGAGGATAAGCTAATGACTCCTTGAGGTATTGTCCCATCTTGACAAAGTTAGTTTTCCTAAAGTCTAAGACCCTTGCTTCTGAATGGATCTTATCAGCCCTAGTCCTAATACTGAACCACACCATCTGGTGATCACTAGATGCAAGATAATCCCCCACTATAACATCAGAAACACTTTCCCCATTGGTAAGCACCAGGTCTAGTATGGCCCTTTCACGTGTGGGTTCTGTTACCAGTTGCTGGAATAATTCTCCCTGTAGAGAATCCAGGATCTCCTTACTTCTGGATGGCATCGCAGCAGAGGTGCACCAATCAATATGCGGCATATTGAAATCACCTATCAGTAGCACTTCTCCTTTCATGACAATACTGCGAATGTCTTCAATTAAATCTCTGTCCACTTCTTCCTGTGAAGGAGATCTGTGTATAGCACAGTTACTTACCTGTAACAGGTGATCTCTGGGAACAGCAGGAATAAGTCTTCACATATGGGTATCGTCGGTACCGACGGAGCCTGCGCGGGAATGCTCCCCAGCGTCCAAAAGGAAAGCTTTTGGGAGCATCCCACAGCGCCTGCGCGCTGCCTTCCTGCCTTTCCTAACCGCCTCTTTCCAGTTCGAGTTTTAAAGCTGAGACAAAGAGAGAGTGAGGAAAGGAAAGAAAGATAGAGAGATACAACTCCTAGGGGAGGTGGGTGGGTTGTGAAGACTTATTCCTGCTGTTCCCAGAAATCACCTGTTACAGGTAAGTAACTGTGCTATCTCCAGGAACAAGCAGGAATGAGTCTTCACATATGGGGACTCCCCAGCTAGAGATGCCTGGGAGATCACCCAGGTTGTGAGTCCCTGGGAAGGGCTCTACCTCCATCCATGAATCTCAGGCATCTAGCCAGGGATGGAGGGTAGGAGTTGGTCAGGTATGGAACAGGTGTTTGAGAACAGCCTGACCAAACAAGGCATCCCGGCGGGAGTCCTTGTCCAAGCAGTAATGGGCTGTGAAAGTATGAACCGAGGCCCAGGTGGCCGCTCGACAGATCTGGTCGATGGACACAGAATTTAGATGAGCCATAGAGGCTGCCATGGCCCTCACATTGTGAGCTGTGACATGGCCCTCCAGAGAAAGGTTCTTACTCTGGTAGGCGAAAGAAATACACTGAGCAATCCAATTGGACAGAGTTCTCTTAGAGACTGGAAGTCCTAAATGAGAGGGATCAAAAGCAACAAAGAGTTGAGAGGACTTTCTATGTTGCTGTGTCCTTTGTAAGTAAAAAGCAAGAGCTCTTTTACAATCCAGGGTATGAAGATTCCTCTCTGCACTTGAAGCATGAGGTCCTGGAAAAAAGACAGGTAAATAAACCTCCTGGTTCAGATGAAAAGGTGAGACCACTTTAGGCATAAAGTGTGGATTAGTCCTGAGGACTACCTTGTCATGATGGAACCTTGTATAAGGAGGATTAGCCACCAAGGCTTGCAGCTCACTGATGCGGCGAGCTGAAGTGACTGCAATGAGAAAAATAACCTTCCAGGAAAGGAATTTCAAGGAGGTAGTGGCTAAGGGTTCAAAAGGTGGCTGCATAAGCTGGCCAAGAACCAGATTCAAGTCCCATGCCACTGGAGGTGGTCTGATGGGAGGTTTAGTCAAAAGAAGGCCTCTCATGAATCTCGCTATAAGAGGATGAGAGGAAATAGGCTGTCCATTGAGAGGTTTAAGGGATGCTGCAATAGCACTCAAATGGACTCTTACTGAATTCGTTTTAAGGCCTGCATGGGATAAATGCAGCAAATACTCTAGTAAAGAATTCAGAGGTATTGCAAGAGGGTTAAGACCCTTCTCTGCACACCAAATGGTAAACCTTTTCCATTTAAAAGCATAGGAACGTCTAGTGGAAGGCTTTCTGGAAGTATGAAGGATATCCTTCACTTGCTGAGAAAGATGCAAATCTTGAAGGTCTAGGCCTTCAGCAGCCAGGCTCTGAGGTGAAGAGACTGGGGATTTGGGTGCCACAACGTTCCCTCCTCCTGGGACAGGAGGTCTGCAGCAGATCCCAAGTCCAGGGAGGGAGCTTGGGAGAGATGCAGAAGTAGAGGGTACAACACTTGGCGTGGCCAATGTGGTGCTATGAGGATCATAGACCCCTTGTCTCTCTGAAGTTTGAAGAGTGTCTTGGGAATTAGGGGAATGGGTGGAAAGGCATAGAGGAAGTCTTGCCCCCAATGAAGGAGGAAGGCATCCCTGGCCTGAACTCCCTGACACGGAATCCTGGAACAGAACCGGGGAAGTTTGGCATTCCACGGACTTGCAAAAAGGTCTATGTCTGGGGTTCCCCAAATTCGGAAGATCCTGGCTATCTGGTCCCCATGGAGGGACCATTCGTGTGGAAGCAGAACTCGACTGAGTCTGTCTGCCCAGGAGTTTTGAACCCCTGGAAGATACACTGCCATGAGATGAATTTGATGCTCTCTGGCGAAGGCCCACAATCTCAGAGCTGCGTTGCAAAGCGACAGAGAGCCAGTCCCGCCCTGCTTGTTCACGTAGAACATGGCTACTTGGTTGTCCGTGTGGATGAGGACTGTCTTGTAGCTGAGCAGGGTGTGGAAGACTCAGAGCTAGAAAAATTGCTCTGAGCTCTAAGAGGTTGATATGTAGAGATGTCTCCTCTAGAGACCAGATGCCTTGAGTGGAGAGATCTTGAAGATGAGCTCCCCAACTTCTTGTTGTTGTAAGAGTTGCTTGGGGTAACACCTGCTGAAAGGGGGACCCCAGCAACAGATTTTGAGTGGACTTCCACCAGTGGAAGGACCAAAAGAGGCGACTGGAGGTTGCTATTTTGTCTGACAGGCAACCTGATGCCTGGGTCCATTGGGTGGACAGAGTCCACTGAGCTGCCCTCATGTGAAGGCGAGCGTAAGGAACCACATGCACAGTGGATGCCATGTGGCCTAACAGTTGTAACATCTCTCGAGCAGTTAAATGGGATTTTAACTGAATTTGTGAGTCTAACTGCACCAAGCGTAGGCAACGGACCTGGGGAAGATAGGCCCTTGCAGTTGTGGTATCCAGCAAGGCCCCTATGAACTCTAGAGACTGAGTAGGGGTGAGATGGGATTTTGGAAAGTTTATTACAAGTCCCAGATACTGAAGGATACGGCTTGTGCAGGTTAGAGAAATCTGGGCCTCTGACTGGGATGGAGCTCGGATTAGCCAGTCGTCCAGATATGGGAATACGAATATCCCTAGAGTGCGTAGAAATGCAGCTACTACTGTCATGCATTTTGTGAACACCCTTGGGGCAGAGGCCAGACCGAAAGGAAGCACTCTGTATTGATAGTGCTTCCCTTGATAAAGGAACCAAAGGAACCTTCTGTGTGTTGGATGGATGAGGACATGGGTGTACGCATCCTTGAGGTCTAGAGAGCAAAGCCAATCCTGACTCTGAAGGTATGGAAGGAGAGTACTGAGAGAAATCATCTTGAATTTCTCCTTGCATAGAAACTTGTTCAATTTTCTGAGATCTAATATGGGTCTGTAGCCCCCTGTTTTCTTTGGGATAAGAAAGTAGGGGGAGTAGAACCCTGAGCCCTGTTTATTTATTTATTTATTTATTTATTTAACTGCATTTATATACCGCTTTTCACCGGGTCAAAGCGGTGTAACATATAACATGAGGGGGGGGGGTAGTAATTTACAGGGTGGGGCCATCACCAGGGACAACAATTTAAAGATTTGTGCGGACATAGCCATGTACACTTCTGCTGAATCTAGGTATTAGATTGTGAGGATAGGGTGGCAATTCTGTTCAATGGTGTTCACGGAATAGTATTGTTTTCAGCTGTTTCTTGAATGATGTGATGTCAGCGTTGTTTCTGATGTGGTTTGGTAGAGAGTTCCAGAGGGATGGGGCATAAAGTTCGAAAGCTCTGTTGCAGGTCCATTGTGTGGACTTGGTTCTTTTGTGGGGGACGACAATGGAGTTGTTGGAGGATTGTCTGGTTGATCTGTTGTGAGATGGGCGAGGCAGAAGGTGGTGGAGTGAGGTGTTCCGTGTTTGGTGGATAGTCTTGTGGATGAGTAGGATAGCTTTGTACTTGACTCTCGCTGGAACTGGCAGGAAGTGGAGGTCCCTTAGGATTGGGGTGATGTGATCCCGTTTTTTCGCATTCTGAATAATCCTTGCTGTGGTATTTAAAGCAGTTCGGAGGGGGTTGGTGTGTGAGGCAGGTAGTCCATGGTAGATTATGTTGCAGAAGTCCAGATGAGGCAGTGTTACCGCTTGCATTACTGTCCTGAAGTCGTGGGGTTCCAGAAGGGGTAGGAGACGTTGCACAGTTTTAGCTTTGTGGAATATTGTCCCAGCAGTTTTGTTGATTTGTTGTTTAAAGGTGAGGGCCTGGTCAATGATAACGCCTAGATACCTTATTTGGGGCCGGATTTGGATTTGCGTGGTTCCTATGTTGAAGTGGGTAGGTGGTTTGAAGCCATGTTCTTTTGTTACTATAAGGGCTTCGGTTTTCTTCATGTTGATGGATAACTTGTTCTCTTGTAGCCAGTTGGCTACGTCGTTGAAGCAGGCTGATAGCTGGTCGTTTCTTGGATTGGTGGTTGTAATCGGTGCGTAGAGCATTATGTCGTCGGCGTATATGTGGAAGTTGATGTTGTGGGTGCGGATGATTGAGAATAGTGGACGGAGGTATATATTGAATAGCATGGCTGACAGGGTGGACCCTTGGGGTACTCCTTGGTGTTGTTGGTAGGGGGTCGAGGTTTTGGAGAGGGTGCGGATTCGTTGCTGTCTGTTGGTTAAATAGGATCTGAACCATTGAAGTACAGTATCTTTGATTCCAATTGATTGTAGTCTGCTTATGAGGATTTCGTGGGAGATTGTGTCATAGGCCGCTGATATATCTAGAAAGATCAGGATGTATCCGGATTGTTTCTCTTGGGTTCCAATGATGAGAGTGTTCATTAGAATGGTCATGAGGGTCTCAACTCCATGAAGTGGCCGGAATCCATGTTGCTGCGGATCAAGTATGTCATTGATGTCCAGGTGATCTTGAAGCTGACGCTGGACTATCTTTTCCATTATCTTGGTGGTAAGGGGAAGGCTTACTGTTGAAGAAGGGGTACTTCTTCTATTGCCCCTTGGGCAAGAAGGGTAGTAATCTCCTGACCCTGAAGGTCGAGGAGAGATGTCTGAGAATTGAACTGTCTCACCATGGTGTGAGGAGGAAGGTTTAAGAAATGAAGCTTGTACCCCTCCCTTATGATGGAGAGGGTCCATTGCTCTGCTGTGATTTGTTCCCATCTGGGAGCAAAGTAAGCCAACTTTCCTGGAATGGTGAGAGGCTCTGGATGTTCTAGAGCCAGAAAGGCTAAGCTCTCTAGTTGTAAGTCAAAGGCCCTGAGGAGGCTGAGGCTGTTGGGCCGTAGCAGTCCTGGCAGCCTTAGGCTTGGCCTGTTTCGGTTGTTGCTGTCTCTTTGTAGCAAAACGACCTGCAGTAGATGACTGCTGACCATAAGCAGAATAATATTTCCCTTTTTTGGGGAAAAATCCCTTTTTGAACAACCTTTTCTTAAAAGGAGCAGAAGTAGACTTTGAAAGTCTATCTAAAGCAGAATTTTCAGCATCCATTTGGGTGGCCTTTGCTTGCCAATCTTTGCCAAAAAGGTTTTCACCTGTACAAGGAAGGTTTCCTAGTCCATCTTGAACCCAAGGTTCCACATCAGAAGCTTGTAACCAAGCAACTCTGTGTGCACCTATGGCAATGGCCGAGGCTCTGCTGGCACCTTCAAAAGAGTCAAAGGCTGCACGGTTGGAAAACTTGGAAATATCCTGGGCATGTTTGAGCCAGGTGAGGAATTCCTCCCTTTTATCTTCTGAAATAAAAGGAGATAAAGTTTGCAGGTGATCTGTAACTTCTTTTAGAAACATCCCCATATAGAGACTATAGGAGTTGATTCTGGCAACAAGCATACTGGCCTGGAAAATTCTCATGCCAAAGGCATCTAAGGTTCTGCATTCTCTTCCTGGAGGAGCAGAAGAGTGCCTTTTTGTTCTCTTTATCTTCTTCATAGCAGACTCCACCACAATGGAGTGGTGAGGAAGCTGAGTCTTATGAAAGCCAGGACAAGGAGGAACACGATACATGGTGTCCAACCTGCGAGAATGAGGGGAAGTGGTGAGTGGAGTCTCCCATATGCCCAACATGTGATCATAAAAAATCTCATGTATTGGTAAAGTGGCTGCCTCTTTGGGAGCCTTAGGATATTGTAAAATATCTAATTTTTTGGCTCTAGGCTCTGTCTCAGGGGCCACTGAGATGGAAAGGCCCCTGGCCACTTCCCTAACGAAGTCTTGAAAAGACAAGTCTTCTGGAGGAGACATTCTCCTTTTTGGAGAAGAGGGCTCCTGAGGATGAATCACCGATGCTTCGACAGAGACCTCTGATTCATCAGAGTCTTCAGAGGAATCGAAGTATCGCCTGTCTGGATGCTCCTGCAGAGCCCGATACGTGTACTGGGTGGTATCGACATCGGGAGTGATCGGTATCGGTTCGGTACCGATGGGCATCATAGAACAGTGTACCGCTGCAGTCAACACCGAAGCGGATGTCGATGCAATCGGTACCGGCACCGGAACTGATGTCGGTACCGGTGCCGGAGTCAGTACCGGCAACAGAGTTTGTTGCGGTACCGAAGGCGTCGCAGCTTGTATGAATGCCGTGATGGCACGCTGCATGGTCAGGATATTCTGATCCATTGATGCAACCAATGTCTGGATGTCGGTACCAGTGGGAACCACCGGTACCCCAGAACATGGCAACAGGTGATCGGTCGAGGCCGAGCCATCGATGTCAACCTGTGACCCCATAAATAAAGCTTTGGAAGCCGGAGCCTCCCGCCGGGGTAATTTTGCCGGTGCGGATTCCTCGAGGGCAAGCCCAGAGGCATCTCGATACTTAGAGGGAGATCTACCCTTCGAGGACCGGCTGGATTTAAGTTTGGTTACCTGAGATCCATGTGAGGAAGAAACAGCCCTGGAAGACGTCGATGCAACCGAAGCTGCATCCGAGGGAAACAGGGTACTGAGCTTAGCTGCTCGATTCTGTAGACCTCTTTTAGACATCATGGAGCAGGACTCACAATCCGCAATGGAGTGGTCAGGACCTAAACATTTTAGACACCATTCATGGGTGTCAGTGACAGAAATAGTGCCGCTGCACTTCGTGCATTTTTTAAACCCAGAGGCGGGCTTTTCCATGAGGAAAAATGTCCTAGGCCTGAGGCCAAAGAAGAAAATGCACTGAAGTGAGAAAAAACAGTAGGGTTTTTTTTTTTTTTTTAGAATAAAGAAAGAAAAGACAGGCGGTACCGGTCCAGCGTCGAGAAGGCAGACGCGCGACCAAAGAAATAAAGTAAAATAAAGAAATTCTTCAGCGGTGACAGGAACATGACCTGCTGGCTCCGCGGAAAAGAAGAACTGGAGAGAGGCGGTTAGGAAAGGCGGGAAGGCAGCGCGCAGGCGCTGTGGGATGCTCCCAAAAGCTTTCCTTTTGGACGCTGGGGAGCTTTCCCACGCAGGCTCCGTCGGTACCGACGATACCCATATGCGAAGACTCATTCCTGCTTGTTCCTGGAGATCACACTAATGCAAATGGATTCCCCATTTCTTCTTTCTAGTTTAACCCACAGTGCTTCCTCCTTCCCTTGTAAGCCCTGTAATCTGTAGCTTTAATATGATTTTTAACATGTAGTGCCACTCCTCCTCCCCTTCTTCCTCCCCTGTGAGCCATGTCTCTGTAACCGCCAGTAAATCCAAGTCAACCTCCTCCAATAAAGCCTTCACATCTGTGATCTTATTTCCCACAGTACAAGCATTAATGCACACTACTTTCCAGACATTACCCCTTTTACCCATTTCTACAGAGGTATTAAATGTTTCATTTACCTGAGGGCTTTCTTCACCTATCCCCAAAGAATCTAGTTTAAAACCCTCTTCAATAGGTTAGGCATTGTACTGCGGAAGACACTTTGACACCATCTCTGCTCAGCAACCCTTGGAAAATCATCCCATGGTCCAGGAAACCAAAACGCTCTCAATGACGCCATCCACATAGCCATGCATTCATCTGCTCTTGCCCTGTTTGGTCGGGGAAACTGGTACCACTGCTTTCAGGCATAATAACTTGTCCAAAGTGAACCGTACAGCTGCTCTTTTGACCGCTGAACCACATGGGGAGACGACAAATGCCTCCGGGATCGGCTCCTTGCATTCCAAGACAGACATTTTTAATGGAGTCTAGCACCCAGCGATCCTTCGTGACCTAGGCCCACTCCTGAAAGAAAGAGTGAAGCTTGTCCCCAACTGGAGGTGACTGCCCAAAATCTTCATTGTGATGAACGGGAGGAACCCCCACTGGAGGGGATCGAGTCTCTGAGCCCACGAGCCCCTTGAAAGGGCCGACTACAGGAATGACATCCAGAAGCAGAGAAGAAAAACTATGGCAGAAGTCCCGAGACCCCTGAATGTCAATCCAGCGCACCCACAATGGACAGAGAGAGGCTGAAGAGGGAAACAGCACTGCAAGCTTCCCAGGCCCTTTTGGTCTATCCTCTGGAAAGCAATAAGGTTTGGTCTCACCCAAGTCCTTCACCAACTGTTCCAAATCAGCCTCAAAAAGGAGCTTTCCCTTAAAGGCCATTTGAGTTATCTGGGCTTTGGAGGACATGTCCGCTGCCCAGTTTTGAAGCCATATCCAACGCCACGTCTCCGTCAACAGGGCAATCTCTCTAGCCAACAAGCGGACTAGATCATATATGGCTTCAGAATGAAGGCAATAGCAGATTCAAAAGAAGAGTAGTATCATCCGGCGGGAGAAACTGAATCCACTGAAGGGCTCGAGAAATAAAGCCTGCATACACTGATAACTGAAGAATAGCAGCCGCCACTGCAAATTGGCTCTTCAGCAGAGAGGTCACCTCTTGATCCAGTGTATTCTTTAAGGCCGATCCACCTTCCCCGGGAATGGTGATCTGTTTCATGATTGCTATAACCTGTGCATCCACGCTAGGTATGCTGGACTATGTGACACATTCCACCTCCAGGACAGCGTACATTCTCTTATGTACCTTTATCCCCTTACATAGGGAATTGGGAAGATCAGATCATGCTCTTGAAAACCTCCTGAAATGGGAAGACTGAAGTGGATTTCCGCACTCCGTGTAGGAGGGAATGGACCTGCGGCCACTGCTCCACTGCTGGAGCATCAAACAAATGCAAAGTGGATGAAACTCAAGCAATCAATGCCGCCAGCTCTCCCTTCCAGGGCAGGTGGATAATGTCAGCCTCCATATGATCCTCTGAAGGTGAGAGCACTTCTTCGTCCGCATCAGACTCCTCAATTGAGACATCAAAACCAGCATTCAAGTCCAAGTCTCAGACGGACCCCAGCTGATCTACATCTCCAGAATGCAACCTCCACCTAGATTGCTTAGGAAGCGGCACACGAGCCAGACTACTACACTCCGCTTGACCCTCCTGTGATTGAGCTCAAGGGAAGCCATAGACTGCAGGTTCTGAGTTTCTGCACCAAAAGGACAGGCTTATTGTAGAAAGGAACAGAATTCCAGGGAGGACAATCTGGAATCCGGGAGCTCCCCTCCTTGAGAATGACCCCGGGCCACAGGGAACAGAGCTGTACTGCACCCACAGAAGAAGGGAAGTGGCCAGAAACACAGTCACTGGAACTCAAGGCCAAGCCATTATTCTTACCTGCAGCGCCATCAGCCACCTCCTACCTTGAGGTGGAAAATTCTAGGCCAACTGAATCTCCTCAGTGGAAAAAGGGAGACAGGCCCTTCAGTGACGAGTCAGAGGCTGCCATGCAAGATTAACAAATTCTGAAATCCAGTGATGAGTTTCTTCGCTTGCCACAGGTTAAACAATGCTCCCTAAAAGATGAGATAAAGAGTTAGGCAAAGGCAAACAGTTGCGTGTGCTAAGGCTATGTAGGCACAAGAGTGCGTGCTAAGGGAGTGTGTACAGGACCACACATTACAGGCGCTTGGGCAAGAGTGCACATTGGAGCCGCTCAGGCAGAATGCGCTCTAGGATCACTGGGGTGCAAGATGCACAAAGACAGAAAGCGCTAAGAGCATGCATTGGAAAAGGGAGGGAAGCCCAATGCAGTACCAACTGTCGCCCATGGTTCTGACTTATACCCCAAAACAGGCATGTTCCATAACTGCCAACAAGGACAATGACTAGGTCAAGCCGTGGTACTCACCCACTGAGAGCCCCAGGTAGGACAAACTGTGCAAGGCTCAGTGCTATTCCCCAGACACTGTTTTTCCTTTTTTTTTTTAAACAGGCTTGTAGTCACATACCTCTGAACAGTCTTCAGTCTTCGTAGGGGGGCAGGGGGGGGACAGAGAAAGAGGGAGGGGGCACTGAGGTTGTGTGAGGCAACTTAAATCCAATCCTTCCAATTTTCTGGCTGCTCAACAGGCCCTTAACAGGATAAGAGCGTGGTGCAGAACCAATTTTCCCTCCTTCTATGCTACCAAAAAGACCATAGTCTAGCGTAGCCTTCCACATCACGCTCAGGTGAGAGTAACCTGCAGGTGGTTGTTCACGAGCAAATTCAATCTCTTTCCTCTCAATCAATTCTCATTTGTTCAAATTTTAACAGAACTGAAAAAAACCCAGCCTCCATCTGCTGGAGATAGAAAAATACTGAGTTGCCTCTAGTGGCTCAGGTTGATAGAGGCCTGGGATGTCACTGAAACCTAGGCATTTCATTTGTTCTCTGTTTCCATTCATCTGGTGGTAGGGGAACACAACCCACTTGTCTGGACTGGTCTGCAGGACAATACGGAAGAGCATATTACACAAGTATATTGCACATGCACCCTAAAGTGACTTTATAAAAGGACCCTCAAGATGTAGAAAAATTCACTGATGATCCCAAATTAAGCGTAGTTACTCATCTGTAACAGGTGATCTCTGGGAACAGCCGGAATTGAGTCTTCACATATGGGTGACGTCGGCACCGACAAAGCCCGTGAGGGAACGCTCCCCAGCGTCCTATAGGAAAGCTATTGGGAGCATTCCCACTTCGCCTGAGCTGCTGTCTTCCTGCCTTTCCAACTCTCCCTCCTCAGTTGGGTTTGTAGCTGAGATAAAAGGAGAGAAGGAGAGAGAGAAAAAGAGAGATACAACTCCTAGGGGAGGAGGGTGGGTTGTGAAGACTCAATTCCTGCTGTTCCCGGAGAACACCTCTTACAAGTGAGTAACTACGCTATCTCCAGGAACAAGCAGGAATGTAGTCTTCACATATGGGACTCCCTAGCTTGGAGATGCCAGGGAGATGACCCCAGAGAGAGCAGTGAAACACAGGCTGAATTGGATCATGTTTCCTCCTAAGGATCTTTGGTATCGAAACCTGGTACAGGGGGTAGGAGTTGTTCTATGTCTGAAAGAAATGCTGGAGAACAGCCTGGCCAAATGAGGCATCCCGACAGGAGTCCTTGTCCAAGCAATAATGGGCCGCAAAGGTGTGGACAGAGGACCAGGTTGCTGCTTTGCAGATTTCATCAATCGCCATCGAGCACAGATTTGCCATAGAGACAGCCATTGCTCGCACATTATGTGCTGTGACATGACCTTCAAGAGAAAGTCCTTTACTCTCATAGGCAAAAGAGATACAGTCTGCAGTCCACTTGGAGAGAGTTCTCTTTGAAACTGGTAGACCAAGGTGACTGGAATCAAAGGCAACAAAAAGCTGTGAAGCCTTTCTGTGCTGCCTAGTTCTCTGAAGATAAAAGGCCAAAGCACGCTTGCAATCCAAAGTATGTAGATTCCTTTCTGCACTAGAGGCTAGAGGCATGAGGCCTAGGGAAGAAAACAGGCAGGTAAACCGACTGGTTCAAATGAAAAGGCGAAACCACCTTCGGCATAAAGTGGGGATGAGTCCTGAAGACTACCTTATCATGGTGAAACCATGTATAAGGTGGGTCAGTCACTAAAGCTTGGAGCTCACTGATGCATCTTGCAGAAGTGAGGCAATTAGGAAGATGACTTTCCAAGAAAGAAACTTCAGGGATGTAGTGGCTAGGGGTTCGAAGGGTGGCTTCATGAGCTGTCCAAGGACAAGATTAAGATCCCATGCCACAGGTGGTGGCTTAATGGGAGGCTTAGTTAAGAGCAGACCTCCCATAAAACACGCTACAAGCAGCTGAGAGGAGATAGGTTGTCCATCAAAGGGCATGTGAAAAGCCGCGATGGCACTGAGGTGAACTCTTACTGAATTAGTTTTACGTCCAGAGGATGAAAGGTGGAAGAGATACTCAAGTAACGCCTCTACTGGAACGGAAAAAGGATTAAGATCCTTTTTTGAACACCAAATTGAGAACCTTCTCCATTTAAAAGCGTAAGCACATCTTGTGGAAGGTTTCCTAGAGGCCAGAAGGATATCTTTAACCTGTTGAGAGAGGTTGATATCCTGGAGTTCTAAGCTCTCAGCAACCACGCCATCAGGTGCAAAGACTGAGGATTTGGGTGCAGAAGTGTCCCGTTCTCCTGGGATAGAAGATCTAGAACACATACCAACTCCAGAGGTTTGGCTTGAGAGAGATGTAGAAGCAGTGGATACCACGTCTGTCATGGCCAGCGTGGGGCTATGAGGATCATATGGCCCCTGTCTCCCTGAAGCTTGAACAGAGTCTTGGGAATGAGGGGAATGGGTGGGTAGGCATATAGGAACTACTGACCTCAGTGGAGGTGGAAAGCATCTATCGCCTGACTGTTCTGAGCAGGAATTCTGGAACAGAAGCGGGGAAATTTGGCATTCTGAGGACTTGCAAACAGATCTATATCTGGGGTTCCCCGGATTTGAAAGATTCGAGCAATTTGCTCTGAATGGAGAGACCATTCGTGTGGCAGTAGTACTCGACTGAGTTTGTCTGCCAGGAGATTCTGCTTGCCAGGGAGATACACCGCTAGTAGGTGTATCTGAAGGCGTATGGCAAAGGACCATAGGTGTAGGGCTTCGTTGCACAACGCCTGAGAACCTGTTCCACCCCGTTTGTTCACATAGAACATGGCAACCTGAATGTCCATCTGGACTAGAACTGTTTTGGAGCAGAGGTAGTCCTGGAACACTCTGAGAGCACTGAAGAAGGCTCTGAGTTCTAGCAGGTTTATGTGAAGCTGAGCCTCCTCTGAGTCCAAAGACCCTGAGTGGAGAGATTGTCCAGATGAGCTCCCCAACCCAATTTGGACGCATCCGTCGTCAGGGTGGACTGTTGTGGTGGCTTCTGAAAAGTTGACCCCACGAGAAGGTCTTTTGGTGATTGCCACCATTGAAGGACGAAATGAGGCATGCAGAGTTCCTGATTTTGTCCCCCAGATGACCTGATGCCTGAGTCCATTGCAAAACTAGGGTCCACTGAGCTGCACGCATGTGTAGACGAGCATAGGGAACCACATGTACAGTGGAAGCCATATGACCAAGCAACTGAAGCATTTCTCGAGCAGTTAGGGAGGTTTCCATAACTGCTTGAGAAGCTAGTTGAACTATTCGAGCGCAGCGTACCTGTGGCAGAAAAGCCCTTGACTGCTGCGTGTCTAGAAGAGCCCCTATGAACTCTAAGGTTTGAGAAGGGGTGAGTTGGGATTTTAGAAGATTTATTACAAACCCCAAATGTTGAAGAACCTGCATTGTGCGGGAGAGGGCAGAGCTGGCCTCTGGAGCTGATGATGCTCGGATGAGCCAGTCGTCTAAGTAAAGAAAGACAAATGTCCCTAGAGTTCTTAGAAATGCTGCTACTACTGCCATGCATTTTGTGAAGACTCTTGGGGCAGAAGCCAAGCCAAAGGGTAGAACCCTGTACTGGTAATGTCTTCCCTGAAAGAGGAACCGAAGAAACCTCCTGTGTTCTTTGTGGATAAGGATGTGCGTATATGCATCCTTTAGGTCTAGAGAACATAGCCAATCCTGACTCTGGATGTAAGGAAGAAGTGTTCCGAGAGAGATCATTTTGAATTTCTCTCGGAACAGATACTTGTTTAATTCTCAGAGGTCTAGAATAGGCCTGTATCCTCCTATTTTCTTTGGTATAAGGAAGTAGGGAGAATAGAAGCCCAGGCCTTGTTGGGAAAATGGCACTTCCTCTATCGCACCTTAAGTGAGAAGGGTGGTGATCTCCTGGCACAAGAGAGTGGTAAGAGGGGGCCGGGAGCTGAACTCTCTTGGAGTGAAGGGAGGGGCATACTTTGGAAGTAAAGTTTGTACCTCTCTGTCACTATGGAGAGAGTCCAATGTTCTGATGTTATCTGGTGCCATCTTTTGGCAAAGTAACCCTGCTTGGGATGTTGACTGGCTCTGGAATTTCCAGGGGTAGGATAGCTAACTTCTCTAGCAGGAAGTCAATGACCTTGTGGAGGCTGGGTCTGCTGAGCTGGTTGAGCTCTGGGGGCCTGGGCCTTCCTTTGTTGTTTCGGTTATTGCTGTTCCATCTGGGAAGCATGGACCAGACAGTGGACCGTATGGGTGTAAGGAGGATAAAACTTCTCCTTCTTGTTGAAAAAGGGCTTCTTAACCATCTTTTTCTTAGCTGGGTTGGCAGTGGTCCTAGACAGCCATTTTACGGTGGTATTCTCGGACTCAAGCTGAGAAGCTTTGTCTTGCCAATCCTTGCCAAACAGGTTTTCTCCCATGCAAGGAATATTCCCCAGCTTATCTTGCACCCACTGTTCTAAATCAAATGCATGTAACCAAGCAATCCGACGTGCACCAATGGAAATAGCAGAAGTCCTGCTAATACACTAAAAACAATCAAAAGTTGCTCTGTTCATGAACTTGGAAACATTCTGGGAATGTTTAACAAGTGTCAGGAAATCAGCCCTCTTGTCTGGGCGAAGAGGAGCCATTAGTTCCAAATCTTTAGTCACCTCCCGAAGAAACATACCCATGTAGAGTATGTATGAACTTATTCTGGCCGACAACATGGAGGCCTGAAAGCATCGATGACCAAAGGCATTGAGAGTTCTTGCCTCACGGCCCGGGGGATTAGATGAATGTGTCTTAGCACTTTTAATTCAATGCACTGCCGATTCCACAACCATGGTATGGTGTGGTAACTGCGTCTTCTGGAAACTGGGACACTGCAGTACCCGGTATATGGTATCGAGTCTTTGATAATGTGGAGACATCGTTAAAGGTGTTTCCCACATCCTAAGCATGAGGTCATGCAATATCCAATGAATGGATAAGGTTGTGGCCTCCTTAGGGGCTGCTGGATACTGAAGAATTTCAAGTTCTTCAACTCTCGGTTCCTACTCAGAGGTCACCGTAATCGAGAAGCCTCGAGCCACATCCCGTATAAAGTCTTGGAAACACATGTCTTGCGGTGGAGACATTCGGCGTTGTGGGGAAGGAGCAGGATCTTCCATAAATCCATTCACTCCTGCTCCCCCCTTTATCTCTCAGACCTTATTTGCCTCCACACACTGCACCGCTCTCTCTGGTCAATACACGCTAATAGTCTATCCCTCCCTTCCAAATCTCAGGCCCATCTAGAATCTACCCGCTCCTCAGCCTTCTTTTTCCTGGGTCCCCGGCTCTGGAACTCACTCCCCTCCACCCTCCACCTCAAATCCTCCTACATTACCTTTAAGACACGACTTAAAACCCACCTCTTCTGCTCCGCTTTCGACCTCCCACATCCCCCCTAACCCCTGTCCTCTCCCCCCCCCCCCCCCGCTGATGTCCAGTGTCTCCTCCCTCTCCTCTGAGCAGTGCACCCTCCTCTTTGGCGCTTTAACGTCTATCCTCTCTTTCCTATTATTTTATGGCGTTCCTGACTTCCTTTTCCTAGCAGTACAAATCCTTTTATTTTGTAAACCGCTCTGATGCACCTCTGTCTGAGCGGTATATTAAGACTGAAATAAAGATAAAGAAAGATAAAGAGCCTCTCCAGTACCGATTGATTCATCGGAAGAATCGGAATCGGACGACTCGAAGTATCAACGGGCTGGATGCTCCCGCCCAGCCCGACAACAGTACCGATCGAAATCAGCATCGGAATGACTCAGTACTGGACCCTCAGTGCCAGACACTGACTCCAGGGCCGGCATGGGTGGTAGTGTGAAGAGCGGTGCAATGGTCAATGCCTGCGTAACTGACTGCAGAGGCTTTAGTGGTACCGAGGCCGCCAGCAATGCCGCAAGACTCCGCTCAATGGCTAGGAAATGTTGATCCATGGAGCCAGCCAATGCCTGGGTATCGGTACCTGAACAGCAGGCCATGACCCCAGAAGACGGCACCAAGAGCTCTCCAGAGGTGGATGCCTCGGGAACATCTTGGGACCCCGATAATGTTTTGGAGGCAAGGACCTCCCGCCAGGGCTGTTTGGCCGGTGTATTCTCCTCTAGGGCAACGCTTAAAGCATCTCGATGCTTAGAAGGAGATCTACCCTTTGAGGACCGACCAGTCTTCGAAGAAGACCTGGGTTTCGTTACCTGAGATCCATGGGAGGAAGAAGAAGCCCTGGATGACGTCGATGTCACTGACATTGCATCCGAGGCAAAGAGGGTGCTGGGTTTCGCAGCTCTATTCTGCAGGCCCTTCTTTGTCATCTTTCTGCAAAGGAGACATTCTGATGGTGAATGGTCTGGTCCCAAACATTTAAGACACCAGTCATGGGTGTCGGTAGCAGAAATGGTACTGCTACATTTGGAACACTTTTTGAAACCACTAGTTGGTTTCTCCATTTTGAGGAACAAAGGGGCCTAAGGCCCAAAATGGTGCCTAAGCACCTAGAGGGCACAGACCCTCCAAGAACCCCCCCCCCCCATTTTTTTTAGGTAAGAAAATAGAAGAAGAAAAGAACACTGATGATACCGGTGCTGGCATCGACGGGAAGGCAGATGCACCACAAAAGAAAAAGATTTTCTCCCTGTCGGCTCCGCAGAATACGAAAAACTGAGGAGGGAGAGTTGAAAAGGCGGGACGGCAGCAGCGCAGGCGCAGTGGGATGCTCCCAAAAGCTTTCCTATAGGACGCTGGGGAGCATTCCCGCACGGGCTCCGTCAGTGCTGACATCTATATGTGAAGACTACATTCCTGCTTGTTCCTGGAGATAAGCTGGATCACAATTAAGACTGCTGATGTCATGAACAAGGGTAGGATTGTAGCTATGGTCTCAGCCACACCTGAGTGACAGAAAGTGAGAGGCGTTTACCAAACTCTAGTAAGTTTTCAGGAACTCAATTTATCAGCTCAGTGTGGAAAAAGCCCCATCGGCATCATGGCAGATAGGAGTCTACTCACTATATAACCACACTTCCTTGTGTATTAGCTGCTTCTGTGTCCGCAAAAGGCACTGCAACCGCTGATTTGTACGCATGTACTCCACGCTCCCTGCTCTGCCAAGAGAAACAAACAGGTGAAACAAGAGTTATTCTAGAAACATGATGGCAGAAAGAGACCACACGGCCTATCTAGTCCACCTTTCTATATCAACTACAATAGTCCCTTTTTTCTTTAGAGATCTTCTGTGTTTGTCCCATGCTTTTTTGAATTCAGATACTGTCAGCTCTGTTAAAATCTGAACAAATTCAGATACTGTCCTTGCCTCGACTACCACTGCTACTACCATTCTACTTATTTCTCCAACTCTTTCCTCATCTTTGCAGGTAATAAATCTGCCTAAGGCTAACCACACCCCATGAGAGACAATCATCATGGCAATGGATTATTAATAAGTCTCTTTTGCATAAATGTGCTATTGAATGAACTGCATAATTTCAGTTGATATTAGACCTTTCAAGCTTTTTTATTTTTGGTGTATAATGCTTACAGCATTAAGTCTAGCATGCCCATTTACAAAAGACGAGGGACTAGACAAACCTCTGTGAGCACCTTTTTGACACCCGTTTATCTTTTCTAGTATAGTATTAACTTACTCTTCTTAAGAACAGAAAATGTACCAGAGCATTTCCTTCTTGCTGTACCATGATAGTAATGGACCTCAAGCCTAAGCTGGAGATGATCTCAATATCTCAGATTTACTGCTAGTGCTCATCTTAATATTTATATTGTACCAAAGGGAGTCTTCATCTGCAGCTCCCTGGAGTTCATACTTCCAACAAGGGCCAACCGCAGATCACAGAACATTCAGGCCTGAAATCTTGCCATAACCCCAAACTCAATGCCAAGGACCTGTCACACTACAAGAGGTCACAACAGTGGGAACCAATTATCTCCCATAAAGGTCACAGCAAAAAGGGCCTGCCAACCAGGGCAAGGCAACCGCATCTACTGTAACATCATTTATTTATTTATTGTTTCTTATATACCACACTCTTAAAAATCAGCGCGATTCACATACGTGATTGTGACGGGGGGCACTTACAATGAACTGGAGCTTTAACTTGGAAAACAACTGGGTGTAACTATGTACATCGAAATCAACTTATTTACAACTGTATCTACAGTATTTACATACATTGACAATGTTCATGTGTTCATGGTTGGGTGTAAGCTAGGGGGTGTCAGGTTGGTAGGCTGTGAGTAGTGCAAGAGAAAGAGGTGGTGTTTAAGCGTCTTTCTGAATTGTGCTAGTAACATTTCAGTAACAAGTCACCAAACACCATAAATACATTAAACTTAATTAATAAATTATCTTATTTAAACTTGATTACACACATTTTTAAAGACACAAAGTGTGGTACAACCTCAGCATTAAAACATCAAAACTACAACCCAGCTCATAGCTAACCACCCCGTTACATATAAACAAAATCTCCCTATAAAGCAATACTCTTGAAACTACAAAGGCCTTTTCAACCCTTTCCTACTTCAAAACATTCTAAAAAATTAAAAACTTCCCTTTCACTGCAAGATTCAAATGCTTCCTAATGTTACAGGAGACTAGGGACAGACAATTAACACATCCCAAGAGAAATTGAAAGAACTCACCTGTAGAATGCCACAGACTCTGCATTCACTCGAATCTGCATGTGCTTGAACCTGTGCCGTCAAAGAGAAGGAGAAATCTTACTAACCATTAATTTCCTTTCCTGGAGCTCTGCTAGACCTGTCCAGACCATAGGGTTGTCTCCCCCAAGCAGCCGATGTGAGACAGAGAAAATACCAGAAGAATGCAAAGACATCATCCCTGGCACCATATCCAGCACAGCTAGGGGTACTCTTCAGTTATGTAACAAGCACGTGAACCCATATGGAGCCCGCCAAGAGGGCCCCTGTTCCAAATAAACAACTGAGTAGGGAACTAGAACTATATACAAAATGGATATCACTCTGATCTACAAAAAATGGAATGCATTCCAGCTAAGATTCAGGCTTCAAAACTACCAGCACAGGGAGGAAGTGACATCACCTGCCTGCATGGTTGTGTGAGCGTTTACTCCGACCCGACCCCAGAGAAAAAGGAGTTTTAAAAGTCCCTACTTGCAGGAGAGAGGTCGGAAAAGTAGTGGGACAGACGGTGGAGAAAGCGGGGAACATGACCACCCGAAAAAACCCCGCGGATCTCAGAGAATTTGCCTTCACTGGAGCGGTTTCGTCGGCGGGGGAAAGCAAGATGGCTGAGGCAGAGGCCACGCGGCGGGAACAAGCTGAATTGCACAAGAAGGCTTTGGAGAGAGCGGAGGCAGAACCGGAATCCCAAGGCTGGGGTGCAGTGACTAGAGAGGAGTTGAAACAATGGTTTCATGAAGTCAAGGCAGAGGTGCAAGGCTCCAAAACGGCGCTGGAGGGGCTCCTAAACACTCTTAAGGAGGAGGTGGGTGAAGTAGCTGTCAGACTGGGAGATCATGAGAATCGTTTAGAAGTGCTTGAGCAGCAGCAGGAGGAATGGATGGACCAGCGCCAAAGTGAGGAGAGGTGGAAGGAGGAAATTAAATTAAAGTTGGAGGACCTGGAAAATCGTTCCAGGAGGAACAACCTGAGGATTAAAGGAGTTCCAGAGGAGGCCGAGTTCAGAGACTATGCGCATGGAAGCCCTGCGGCAAGGTGGTGAGGAGCCCCTGAGTGAAGGTATCCAGTTGGATAGGGCTCATAGGGCGCTGGGGGCGGTGCGTAATAACCAGCCCAGAGATATAATTATCTGTCTCAAGGACTATAAAGTCAAGGAGAAAATAGCTGCCAAAATGAGAGGACTGAGCAACTTCATGTGGCAAGGCTACACTGTAGCTATCTTTGCAGACCTCTCCTTGGAAACTTTGCAGAGGAGGAGGGAACTGGCCCCCATAACTAAAACACTCAGAAAAGAGGAAGTGCGGTACAGATGGCTTTACCCATTCGGACTGGCCTTCACAAAGGGGGACAGAACCTGGCGAAACCATACACTGGAAGCAGCATGGGCTGCTATGAAGGAGGCGGGCATGGAAGGACCAGCGGCAGCAGCTAGAGCGAAGTGGAAGGAAGGGGCGACGGATCGAGGCCGGAGCATCAAGCAAGGAGGAGTGCGGCGAGACCGACTCAGGGACACTGATGGTGACCAGCGGAGATCACAGCGGAGAGGAGCGAAGAGATGATGGACAGTGTGGGTACTGTGTTTGAGTGGTAGATGGGAGGTTGTGGTTGCCATGTGGAAAGAGCAAGAGAAGTATGGGGTTGCGGTAAGATTACTGTCAGGGGAAGCAGAAGTGGGAAGGGGGAGGAGGGAGGATGGGTAGGGGGGATCGGAGGGAGGTGGGACTGGAGGGAGGGGAGGGGGCAAGCGGAGGGAGGAGGGAGAGGGGGAGGGGACTGGGAGGGGCAGTAAGGGGGGTCAGGGGGAGCGGGTGAGTCACTACTCTGGGTCAGCCTGGTTGCAGACGAGGCGGGGGAGTTGGGGAGGCGGGGTGGGAGGGCGGCAAAAGGGGGGGAGGGGAGGGATGGGAAGGGGAAGAAGGAGGGGGCGATGAAGGGTGAGGGGGGGTGGGCGAGGGAGGGAAGGGAACGGAAGGGGGGTCCTGAAGGGGGAAAGGAAGGGGGGATGGGAAAAGATGGTAGTGGTAACAATAAACGCCAAGGGATTGAGGACATGGCGTAAGAGGCGCTTGCTGGAGAGAGCGGGTATAAGGTTGGGGGCAGACCTTGTGTGTATACAGGAGACCCACTTGAAAGTGGGCCAAGAAAGGTTGCTAAGGTCTAGGAACTTCCCGAGGGTACTTTTAGCGGGGCAAAGGGAGACTCCGCGGAAAGGGAGGGGGGTGGGGATTCTGATAGGGGATAAATATAAGGATGCAGTGGTGGAGGAAAGAAGGGATCGTAAAGGTCGGTGGGTGGCTGCTAAACTAAAGGTAAGCGGGGAGGAGGTGTGGATTGTAAGTATTTATGGCCCAAATGCAATGCGCGAGGAATTTTATGAGCAGCTCCTGGGAGAATTGGAGGTTTGGGGGGCGACACCGGTGATCATGGGGGGTGACTTCAATCTTACAATGAATCCTAGGTTGGATAATAGCGGAAGGGGAGGTGGAGGGGGGGGAAAGGAGAGGAGAAGTTTAGTAAAACTGAAAGAGTGAATGGGTATGTTAGATGTGTGGGGAGTGCGACACCCTGGGGAGAAGGGACATACTTTCTATTCTGCAGTACATGATATGTATAGCAGACTGGATATGCTGTGGGTGAGTGGGGGTTGGGGGACTAAGGTACAAGCTGTGGAAATAGGCAATATCACATGGTCGGACCACGCTCCGGTGCATATGGTGCTTGATATGGGGGGGTAGGGATACTGGGGTGAGATTTTGGAGGATGAACGATTCCCTGCTGGCGGAGAAGACTTATGTGGCAAGAGTCAAAGAGGTGATTAGGGATTATTTGGAGAGCAACTGGAATGGGGAGGTGGCCATGGGAATGGTGTGGGATGGGCTTAAAGCAGTGGTGAGGGGCCATTTAATTAGTATGGCGGCGCAGGAAAAGAAAAAAAAGAGCGGTGGAAGAGCAGCTTCTGGGGCGGTTGGAGAGCTTGGAAAGGAAACACCAGGAAGGGGGTGACCCTCGGGCCCTGCAGGAGCTGTTAAAGGTGAGAGGCGACTTGGGTCAGTTAAGGGCGGTGGAGATAGCATATACCTTGACCAAGCTAAAGCAGGTGTGGTATGAAGGGGGGAATAGACCAGGGAGGAGGTTAGCTTGCCGGTTGAAAGCGAGACAGCAGAGATCCACAATAGGGGGGGTGCACAATTCAAAAGGGGAAATGGTGTATAAAGGGGAGGAAATTCGGAAGGCCTTTGTAGCGTACTATGAAAAATTGTATAGTAGTGAGGTGAAAGGGGATGGGAGAAGGGGGAGGAGTTTTTGGCGCAGTGTAATCTGATTAAGTTTACGGAGGGAGAGGCGGCAGAGTTGGAGCGACCGGTGACCTATGCAGAGGTGAAGGGGGCGGTGAAGTCCTGTAAAGATGGGAAAGCTCCGGGCTTAGATGGATATACGGCAAAATTTTACAAAGTAATGCAGGATGAGATAGGGGGATTGTTAATGGAGGTCTTTAATGGAGTATTGAAGGGGGAGAGCCTACCACCCTCTATGGCGGAAGCGGGTATAACGGTTATACCAAAGGAGGGTAAGGACCATACTGTCTGTGGAGCTTACCGGCCTATCTCGCTTATTAATTTGGATGCTAAGGTGCTGGCCAAGATCCTGGCGGGAAGACTGCAGGGTGTAATGCAGAAGCTAGTGCACAAGGACCAGACGGGGTTCATTGCCAGGAGGCAGGGGGGTGATAACATCAGGAAGCTGCTGAATGTTATGTGGTCCCTGCAAACAACGGGGAGGGAGGCAGTGTTTCTGACGGTTGATGCTGAAAAGGCATTTGACAGGATAGAGTGGGGATTTATGTTTCAGGTGCTGGATAAGGTAGGAGTGGGGCAGCCGTTCTTACAGTGGATAAGAGAGCTGTATGCCTGTCCAAGGGCACGGATAAGGGTAAATGGAGGATACTCCGAGAGCTTTAGACTGGGCAGGGGAACACGGCAGGGGTGCCCTTTGTCACCCTTGCTGTTTGCCTTGGTTATAGAACCTCTGGCAGAATATATCCGAGGGCAGGTAGATATCCGAGGGATTGAAGTGCAGGGACAGCTAAGTAAGGTTGCGCTTTTCGCTGACGATGTTCTCTTTACGCTGGAGCACCCTTTGGTTAGTCTTCCCAATTTGTTACGAGCCGTTGGGCAGTATAGTGCAGTATCGGGATATAAGTTGAATTTAGACAAGACGGAAATGGAGAAATTTCACTTACCGTTAATTTCCTTTCCTGGAATACTGCTAGACCAGTCCAGACAAACGGGTTATGCACCCCTGCCAGCAGATCTTGGAGACAGAGAATTCTACCAGAGCTCTGATAGGCTGGAGCCTGGTGATATAATCCTACCCCTAGGGGTCTCCCTCAGTTACGTCCACAAGCTAATGCAACATGAACTGTAACATCACCCCAGAGGGTCCCAAGTGAACTATATACAAGGGAGCCGAAGAACTCCCTAGAGCTGAAAACAGTATCCACCTACGAACCCATGGACTGCCCAGGGCGAGGCATACCGGCAAAGAGAAGAACCGCGGTCGGCGGCTGCACCGCACCAGCGGCACTCCAACCAACAGCAGGGCGGGTCCTGGACTGGTCTAGCAGTATTCCAGGAAAGGAAATTAACGGTAAGTGAAATTTCTCCTTCCAGTTCATACTGCTAGACCAGTCCAGACAAACGGGCAGTACCCAAGCTACCTGCTTTTCAAGGGGGGGCAAGGCCGCCGACAGCTCAGCAACTCCAAAACGGACTTCCTGACGGGCATGAACGTCCAACCTATAATGACCGACAAAGGTGGACAGCGACGACCAAGTCGCCGCCCGGCGAATATCGAGAGGAACTACATGAGACCTCCCGGCCTACAAAGTTGCTTGCGCCCGAGAGGAGTGAGCACGGAGTCCCGGTGGAGCTTGTTCTCCTTGAAGAAGGTACGCCGCCTCAATGGCCTCCGTAACCCATCTAGAAATTGTAGATTCGGAGGCTTTGGATCCCCGACGAGAACCCACGAACAAGACAAAAGAGGAACAGTCATATGGAAGGGTCTGGCGACCCCCAGATACCGAAAAAGAACCTTCTTAAGGTCCACCGCCCGCAACGGAGACCGACCACTGTCACACTGCGTCTTTGGAAAAGAAGAAAAGGAAAGAGGCTGGTCAACAGAGAACGGCGTCAGCACTTTGGGCAACAAAGGAAGGGACAGTTCTCAGAGAAACGCCTTCGGAGAAAAACAAGAGATAGGGATCTCGACACAGAGAGCCTGGAGCTCAGAAACACGGCGTGCCGAAGTTATGGCCACCAAGAAGACTGCCTTCAGAGTCCAATCTAGAAGAGAACAGGTCCTCAGAGGCTCAAAGGGAGGAGCAACGAGGGCACAGAGGACAAGCACGAGAGCCCACGCCGGCACAGGCGAACGCAGAGGAGGCCGGAAGGCCCAACTCCGCGGAGAAACCGAGACACGTCCGAATACGAAGCTATCGATCGCCCGGTATAGGACCCCGAAAACAAGTTAAAGTGACCATTTGTACTCGCAAGGAATTGAATGCTAATCCCTTATCCACTCCGGCCTGTAAAAAGGACAGGATGTCCGGAATACCGCAACGCCAGGGTGTGAGGTTATTTCGCGAACACTAACCATCAAGAGACGCCAAACCCGAGCGTAAGTCAGCGTCGTGGAAGACCGCCGCGCCGTGAGAAGCGCCACGACCACGCTAGGCGAAGAGCCGTAGCGACCAAACCGGCGGCGGTTAATAGCCAGGCCAAAAGCGAGTAAGGAGCCGGGTCTTCCATCTCCACCTGTCTGTGAATCAGAAGGCCGAGAAACGCCTCGAGGCGGAGCAGCCACGCCCCAGACAGACGGAAGAGATCCGCATACCATGGTCCGCGAGCCCAATTCGGAGCCAGCAGTTGTACAGGGCCGCTATGGTCTCGGAGCCGCCGGAGAACTATGCATATCACGGATCAGGGAGGGAAAACACACAGGAGAAGATGAGCCAGCCACGGTTGAGAGAGAGTATCTATGCCGTGCGCTCCCTCGTCCCTCCAATGGCTGAAGTACAGCGAAGCCTTGGCAGTCTGCGCCGTAGCCATTAGATCCATGGTCGGCAGTGCCCACAGGTGAACAATGGACCGGAACGCATCCGGCTGCAGAGCCCAGCCCCTGGGCTCCAGAGAGTGCCGGCTGAGAAAATTGGCTTACACATTGTTCACGCCTGCCTGCGATGTGCTGCGCCGATAGCCTGAAGATGTTCCTCCGCCCACGGGAGGAGCAAACGCCTCTCCTGTGAGACATCCGGACATTGCGTGCCGCCTAGGCGGCTTAGGTAAGCAACCGTCGTGGCGTCGGACAGGAACCGAACCGCACGCCACCGCAGAAGAGGCTGAAACTGAAGAAGGGCGAAGCGCACTTTCCGCGTCTCGAGACGATTGATAGACCCTTGGGCTGCGCGAGGTGACCAACTCCCCTGCGCCGAGGCCAAGCCACAAGGCGCTCCCCAACCGGAGAGGTCGGTGACTGGCGTCACCACGATCCAACGCAGAGACTCCAGAGGGACCCCCCGTAGAAGATTGTGTGCCTGAAGCCACCAGCGGAGGCTGCGGTGCACCGGCAGAAGCAAAGGTAACCGGATTAGATAACTGTCCGACACCGGCGACCAACGAGATAGAAGCGCCGTCGGCAAGCAGCGCATGTGCGCTTCCGCCCACGGAACGAGGGCTATCGTTGCTGCCAAGGACCCCAAGAGTTGAAGGTAGCCCCCAAGGCCGAGGTGCCATTTGATCCAAGCAGCGGCGGAGCTGAAGAGAGATCTTCTGAAAACGTTCCTGAGGTAGAAACACCCGCCCCCGACGAGTGTCGCACCCAGCCCCTAGAAAATCCAGGACCTGAAGCATCCCAAAATAGACAGAGTAACGGCCCAGTCCTCCTTCCAACGGTGGACGGGTGGTGAATGGCATCTAAACGCTGGAGCCTGGAAATGAAGCAACATCCGCTGCCCATTGCCGCAGGCTGAGCCATCTCCGAGCTACCGACACCGGTGCTAGGAAGCGAGCTGAGCCGCAAGAGATCACAGAATGCCTCTGCCCGGAATGCAGCGATGGATTCAAAATGAACCAACTCGGGAACACCTGGAAGCTGCTGAATCCAGCGAAGGGAGGCCCGAGCTGCTAGACCTCTGCACACCCCTGCAAGAAGGAAATAGCGGGCGAAGGAAAACCAGTCTTCAGCAGCCTCCCAACTCTTTAGGTCTTGCTGGTCGCGGAGCACCACTCCGCCCTCAACCGGAAGTGTGGTATGCCTGATGACCCTGGTCAGAATGCATCAACTGTCGGGTATGTCAGCCAACGGTCCAAGTGAAAGGGAGACCAAGGGTATAACTGACCAATACCGCGTGCCGTACGAATGCCCTGAAAATGGGATCCGGCTGCAACCGGATTTGAGAATCCGGAGGATCAGGCGTGTCGGCCAGGGGGAGCGACTCCATCACCTGTGTGATTAGAGCCGGCAACTCTTTCCGAAAAAGGCTGAGAACCGTCAGCGAAGAAAACAGACGGAGAATATTCCCCATCTCCGTACTCCAACGAGTCAGGGCTGACCTCCGAAGATTTAAAGTCTTCTTGAATATCCATAGTACCCCGCAAGGCACATGCAACGCTCCAAGGAGGACGTACTGCTCTAAGGTCTGAGGACTTATGGGACCACTTGCGAGACCATGCCATATGCTTGCCTGCTACTGGGCAGGTGTAGGAGATATTCCAAAAGACTCCAAAAGTCACAGGCGTCATGCCAGATGGAAGAGTGTGAGGAAGGCACTGTCAGTCAAAGCTGCTGTGGCCTCCAGCGGCTGTGGAAGCGACATGGGAGCTGACTGAATCGTTTCCTGCAGGAAGATCCTGCAGCAGGGGCTCTGAGGAGGGAGGAGATAAGGTGCTGATGAACCCATCTAGCAGCGCAGTGGGAATGGGGAAAGAGTCTCCAGGATGCAGCGTGCAGGTGGAACACAAGCAATCTCTTAATTCCCCATTCGGCTGATTACTTATTACATATAATACAGCCAGAGAAACAAGCATTGTAGAGACTTAAACCACCTTTCCTCTTTTTTTTCCCTTTTTTTTTTTTTTTTTTGCATTTAAAACAAAAATCAAGGTAGGCTCAGGGAAACCGAAGACTCTTCAAAGAAAAGGATTTTGAAACTCTCCGTGCCTCCACAGCATGTTTAAATGTGTGGAAACTGCTGTCTAGAGCTGTTCCCTCCAAAAAGAAACACTGAAGAGAAAAACAAAATGGCCGCTGGCACAGAAAAACTGTCAGGTATTCACTGAGCTGAGAAGGGAACTGTCAGTCATTCACTGTGCTGGTACAGAGAAACTTTCAAAGTCAGGGTAAGGCCATTACAGTGACTGAAAGTAGGGAAATTAGAGTTTGATTCCTCCGCAGCCACTCAGACCTCCATGGTAGGGGCTGAAAGGTGTTTCTGGGGAGGGATGTAGAAGCTCAAACCCAGCCGTACGGAAGATGACAGTGAGTATGTTTAATTAGGTAGAGCCCAAAACAGTCAGGATCCAAAACACTGACTTAAAATTCCAATCAAATGGTATATTGAAAAAGACAGGTACAATATTCCAGTAAGACGTACAAAGTAACCCGGCTGCAGTATGTGGATTAAAAATTTTAAAGTAGGAACTTCAAAACTCAGAGGCAGCCGGTCCGGGAGCAGTAGCTGAGGCAAGTGAGAAAAAAAACAGGCTACTCACAGTTTCCTTTCAGGAATTGATACCTGAACTTCCCGGGGATGTCCGTGGCAAAGACTCAGCGCAGCGTAAAGCCAATGGAGAGCTCCACTGAAGCCAGGCTCAGGAGATCCCAAGTTTATCTGGGGAATCAAGACGCTGGGGGAAGAGCACAGTTGATTTCTGAGGTCCCTGTGTCTTCTGACAGCTTATGCAGTGTAGACCTGAATAAGGCATAGGGAGAACTAAAAAAAAAAATAACTCTGCCCCGGAGGAACAGGCATTTAACAATATTCCCCATACTATGCAATGCCTCAGCCAGCCTTCTTTGTTGGGCACAGTGGGGGATGGAACCCATGAGCCCTGCACCAGTGGTCAGTGTCTTAGCATTGTACTGTGGCTCTGAATTGCATCCGGTTCTCTAATCATGCCTTCCGTACTTTTTATTCATTATGTTAATACATAGGCAGAGAAAAAGGAACCCCCACACAACTCACAGCTAGCCAGTGTTGTGGAAAAATTTAAACAGCAATTTTATTTTTTTTGGTGCTAGAAGCCAGCAAAGAGAGAAGGAATCTGGCTTCCCGCCAAAAACCAGGGCTCATTAGCTATTCAAAATGGCCGCCGGCAAAAAATAAACTTCAAAAAGAGTGAATTAAAACCCCAAAAAGCTAAGGAATTAACTTAAAAAGTCAAATGACAAGGTGGGGGGGTTGCAGGCATGAGAGAAATGCCTAAAATCGCTGAAAAATCAAGAAAAATAAATCCAGTCACCACAGAGTTGCAGACAGCAGTGGGAGAAAGACAGGTTTTGTACTCACAGTACCGAAAGTGCAGAGAATCCACGGACCGCTGCTGAGAGCACTGCCAGCTGCCTCACCACTAAAATCAGCCCCAGGGACTGGATTTTAGGAGGCTTACCATCCAGCTAAATAGACTTCTTAAATTTTTTTGAAGGAGCAAAAAAAAAAAGCATCCAGATCTGCTGGAGACAGAGAAAAACTGAGGGAGACCCCTAGGGGTAGGATTATATCACCAGGCTCCAGCCTATCAGAGCTCTGGTAGAATTCTCTGTCTCCAAGATCTGCTGGCAGGGGTGCATAACTCGTTTGTCTGGACTGGTCTAGCAGTATGAACTGGAAATTAGGCTTTAACTTGGGAAGAGGGCTAGAAGAGAGGCTGTGGGAAAACTTCCCCTTCAAATGGATACGGGGTAGCTTTCGCTACTTGGGGATTCAGTTGGGAAATGCACTAAGCAAGTACCGGATTGGAATTACAAACCCCTGATAGTGGCTCTACGGAAGGACTTAGACAGATGGAAGGGACTTCACTTGTCCTGGATGGGGAGAATAGCTACCATAAAGATGAATGTGCTACCAAGGATTTTATTTGTCTTTATGGCCTTACCGTGCAAAGTGCCGAGGAAAGGCCTTAAGGAGTTACAGGATCTGATCATGAAGTTTATTTGGGAGGACAAGAGGGCGAGGGTAGATAGGTTCACCATGTTCCGGCCGCAGGAGGCAGGGGGATTGGGTGTACCTAACCTGGTGAAGTATTACGATGCAGCGCAGCTTAGGGCACTGTTTGTGGGGCGAGAGAGGGGGGAAACCCCGCAATGGGTGTATATGGAGAAGGAAGGGGGGGAGTGTTTGGAAGAAGTGATCTGGGGGGGAGGGGAAAGGGCCGGGTAGGGAAAGATTGAATCCACACCGGAGGTTAACGCTGCAAATATGGGGAAAATGGAAGGGTTACCTAATGAAAGGGAAAGGCTTGCCCCGGGCAGCGTATCTACAGAATATGGGTGTCCTAGCCCCGGGAAGGTGGGGGGGGAGCTTCAAAATCTGGGCAGAGAGAGGGTTGGAAAGGGTAGGGCAGGTGCTAGACAGGACCGGGAGAATCCGGCCGTATGCAGAGCTTCAAAGGGAGTTTGGGCTGAGAGATAATGAATTCTACGCATACACGCAGCTGTGGTACTATTTGCAAAGGCCAGGGATCCGGAGGGACCTACAGAGTGGGTTAATGGAGTTTGAGGAACTGATGGAACAGCAAGAATCAGTGAAAGGCCTGGTGTCTAAGCTTTATCGCTTGCTGAACGCAAGGGATGAGGGCAAGGCCAGGTGGCAGGAGCAGTGGGAGGGGGAACTGGGGGGCTCTTGGGAGGTGGGGAAGTGGAAGGGTATCTTTGAGGGAGAGAAGCGGCTTGCATGGGGGACGGCTTTGTTGGAGAACTCACTTAAATTCAGGCTCAGGATGATCTGGACTCCAGCGAAGCTGCACCGCATTTTTCCAGAGACAGCGGGCACTTGTTGGAGGGGCTGTGGGGCGTGGGGAGACCTTCTACATATGGTGTGGGGGTGCCCAAAAGTGCAGGCCTTGTGGCGGGAGGTAGAGGGCTATTATGGAGAGGTTACAGGGATACGGATAAAATTTTCTCCAGCCCAGTTGGTGCTCCTGGAGGGGGAAGAGGAGGAGGAGCAGGGGGAGATAGCGGCTTTCTGTAATTACTGCGTGGTAGTGGCTAGACTGGCTATTTTACAAAAGTGGAAGAATGTAGAAGTACCAAAGATGCGGGAGATCATTGGAAGGTTAGAGTTTTTGTGGGAGATTAGTAAAGTGGGCGCCTGTGGGAGGGATAAGCAGGCGAAACATGAGGAAATATGGCAGGAGTATGTGGCCTGGAGAGAGAGGGGGTGGGAGAGATGGATGGGAAAGTAAGGGGGATGGAAAGGGAGTGTGGGGAAGGAGCAGAGGGGGATGCTTTGGGCCTGTTGCTAATTGGGGAGGTGGAAGTACCCTAAAGGGATTGTTCTGATCAAGGGGAAGTTGGAAGGGTAGTAGGTGGCAGTAGACTAGGGAGTAATGGGGGGTGGGGAGGCGGGGGGGTGGGTTGGAAGGGGAGTCTGGGGAAACTAAGGAGGTAGGAGGTAGGGGAGGCCCACAGTGGGTTGTTGCCAGGGGACTTTTGAAGGTGAAGGGAACAGCTGCACATAAGGAGGGGTAGGACAGAATATATACAGACTTGCGTTGAGTTTAAATAACTCATGTTAAAGTGAACGAAATGCAAATGAGTTCACAATTTGGTCTGTAAGGCGGGGAGGGATTCCCCAAAGTTGGAGGTAGGGTGGTGGCCTGTTCAGCGGGGAGGGGGGGGGCCGGACTGGGTACCAAGGTTGGAATGGGGTTCAGTTGTTGTGTTTTAATGGTGTGTGCTGTGTACGGCGTTACTATGCTGGATGACAGTAAAAACTTTCAAATTGTCAAATATAAAAAGAAAATAATACAGTTAACTAAGGTTCGTACACAGAAGAGAGCTGTTACGATTGACTGTAAACTGTTTATTATGGTAGCACCTTTAGAAGGAGAATGCTGTTATGATTTAATTCTATCTGTTTCTGGTAGTGACATATTAAGACGGATAATGATGTTAACATTCCGGATAGTATTCAATAATCTGTAGTGAAGAGTGATTGCTATTGGAATATGTGTATGAATCTGTTCAAGAGATGCTGACAATAAAAAAATTTAAATATAAAAAAAAAAAAACCTACCAGCACAGCAGCAGGCCCAGTCAACAGGGCGGGACCTTGACTGGTCTAGCAAAGTTCCAGGTAATGAAATTAAAGGTTAATAAAATTCCCTTTCCAGAGTGCTGCTGCCAGACCAGTCCAGACCATAGGGAAGTGCCAAAGCTAAACTCCTTGAGGGCGGGACGATAGCGCAGCAGCCAACACTTGTGAACTGAAACGGGCTGCTGCCCTTGCCTGAATGTCCAAGCGGTAATGGCATGCACACATGGAAAGGGAGGACCACGTCAGAGACTTACAAATATCCAAGGGTGGCACTGCGGATACTTCTGCCCAAGACGCAGCCTGCACCTGCGTAGAATGCATAGTCAACCCTGATGGCACCAAGCTGCCCACCAACATATAGGTGGAGAAAATGGTGTCCTTAATCCAACAGGCCAGAGTAGCCTTAGAGGTGGCTTGACTCTTGCGTGGGCCCGCAAAAAGGACAAACAAATGGTCAGAGAGCCGGAAAGGATTTGTCACCTCTAAATATCACAGGAGAACCCTGTGAACATCCAGAAGACGCAAATGGGCGTCTGTCCTAGCACACTGTGCCCAGGAAAACGACGGCAACGAGAGTTCCTGATTGACATGGAAGGTCGACAGGACCTTTGGTAGAAAGGAAGGTACAGGAAGTAGGGACACACCCTCTGCTGAAAAAGTGAGGAAGGGATCCTGGCAAGACAATGCCTGCAGCTCGGAAATGCACCTTGTGGAGGTACTGGCAAAGAGAAAAATAGCTTTCAAGGGGAGGTTCTTGAGAGTCACGCAGCACAAGGGCTCAAATGGTGCCCTCAGCAAAGCCTTCAGGATCAGAGAGAGATGCCATGTGGGCACCAACGGCTGAGCAATGCCTGTTGAAGGGGGTGCATGTGCACCCCGCCATGGCGCAGAGGAGCCGGAGATAGACCCAGGCACGTGGTGTGGTCAACTGCTGGAAACTGAGGAGCTGGGAATGCAACTTGTGCCAGTGCTCCTCAGTGAGAGACACCATGCCCCTGGAAGTGTTGAAATGTGCTCCTAGGAAGTCCAAACGCTGTGATGAAGCCATGGAGCTCTTGTTGTAATTGACCACCCAGCCGTTTTTTCAGAAATTGCAACACCCGTTGCATGGCTTGTTCCCCTGCCACATGCAACTGCGCCCGAATGAGCCAATCGTCGAGATAGGGGTGCACACAAATGCCTTCGTGCTGCAGAGCTGCCGCAACCACAACCTTACCTTGGTAAAGGTGCAAGGTGTGGTCGCCAGCCCAAAGGGCAAGGCACAAAACTGATAGTGCTGCGCTGATGGTCCTCGCAAATAGGAATGTGTAAGTATGCCTCCGTGACGTCCAGGGTGGAAAGGAACTTGCCGGGGTGGATGGCTTGGATCATGGACCACAGTGTTTCCATGTGAAAGTGAGGGACGCGCAAGTTCCAACTGACCCCTTGGAGATCAAGGATCGGGCGAAAGCCCAGTCCTCCTTTGGCACCACGAAGTAGATGAAGTACCGCCCCCGACCGCATTCGTGGGCCAGCACGGGCATCAACGCCCAAGCTGACAAAACCAGTGCAGCGTGTCCTTGACAGCCTTTCGCTTGGACCTTGTCCTGCAAGGAGAGATCATGATGGCGTCGCGAATGGGTTTGGCCAGGTCGAGAGTATAACCCCAACATACAATCTCGAGCACCCAAGTGTCCAATGGGATGCGAGCCCATTCCTGGTGAAAAAGGCGGAGCCGCCCACCGACCCATTGCACCTCGGAATGGGCTCCAGGCCCATCAGTGGGAAGAGTGGAGGAAGCGGAGCCGGATCTTTTAGCTCCTCCCGCAGCATTCTGTGGTTGCTAAGCTCCCCCGAAAGGGCTGCTCACAGCTGCTCGAGGCATGTCGGTTGAAGCAGTAGCAATGTGTATCGCAGCATACAAAGCACAGAGCGGCTAGAATGGGGGCCCGGGCACAGCACAAAGAACCTTTTGGTTTATCCTTCAGTAGGCGCTGTGGCTTGACTTCACCGAGGTCTTTCACCAACTTTTCCAAGTCCTCCCCAAAAAGCAGGCCACCTTTAAAGAGTAACCCGGCCAGTCAGGCCTTAGAGGTGGCATCTGCTGACCAATTTCTGAGCCACAACCACAGACGAGCCACATTCGCAGCTGCCACCACCCACGCAGCTAAGCGAAGCAGGTCGTAAAGGTCATCCACAAGGAAGGCGACCACGGATTCCAGGTGGACAGAGATTGTGTCCTCCGCTAGCAGCTGTATCCAGCGCAGCAGGGCAGAAGCTGCTAGACTGCTGCAGGCAGATGTTTGTAGAGCTGACGCAGAGAAGGCAGTCTTCAACGTTCTCCACCTTGCGGTCCTATGGATCCTTGAGGGCTGCTTTGCCCTCCACCAGGATCATAGTCTTCTTGTTCACCACAGTGACCAGGGAATCAACCTTGGGGCAATGAAACCAGCACTGGAGGTCCTCCTGGGACCAGGCATAAATCTTTCCAAGACTGCTAGCCGATCTAAGTGAGGCAACTGGCATCTCCCACTCCTCCGAGACCAGCTGCTGCAGCACTGAGGGAAAAGGGAAGACCTTTGCCGGTGCCCGGAACCTTCCCCCTCCCCCCCCACCAAAGAATAGGGCCCGATGCCAAATGGTCCGCGGGTTCCGCTACTTCTGGAATCCAGAGCTCCACAGTAACTTGGCTGATAAGAGCCAGCAGCTCCTCTTTACCAAAAAGGCGAATGGCAGGGGACGCAGCCTCGTTCTCGGACTGCAGATACTCCCCCTCCTTAAGGCTGGGTGCTGAAGTCAGACAGCCCTCACTGTCCTCGTCCTGCTCCTCAGGGGAATCAAGGTTTCCGAGCACCCAAAGCAGCAACTTGCAGCAGCGCTTAGCCTCGTGAGCCTCTTTATTGTGGAAAGGCCGCTTTCCCCTAGAGACTGCTCTCTCTGTAGGCTCTATGCCTTGTGTTGAATCTGATCTGGCCCTTAATGGTGACTGGGTGTCCCGGTGCGATGCTCCTTCCAGATGTCCCAGACCTGGCGAAAAAGCGTGGCAAACTCCACAGCCTTGTCGTGCTCACTGTCGGTGGTGGACTGAGCTTCCCCTAGGCCGCTTCCGAAAGTGGAGGATCCAGGGGCCTTGCTTCTACCCCATCCACTGCCTGGGCCAACAGGGTGGGTGGTGGGGGACAAGCCAGCTGGAGCGGTACTGAGCTGGTCCCATTGGTCTGACCTGGATCCGCAGCGCATGAGGCGCACGTCTGGATAACTACTACCCTGTGCCGTCTCCCACAGCCAAGGCAACGCGGTGCCTTATCAGGCCATCCACACGGGTGCTGCGGCACCGCTTGACACGGTCCCTGTGCTGCCAAAATAGGCAGGCGATCCCAGAGCTGCAGGAAATCGAGGAGGAAGCAGGCTCGAGGTTTGTAAAGTGAGCCGTCACAGAGCACTGCCAAACACACACCTTCTGCAAGCACGAGTCCCCACCACTCCCCCCCCCCCCTGAAATCTACGTCAGTTCAATCTCTGTTCCTCTCCTTGTTAATTGTGTTTTGTTTTGTTTTTGTAAACTGCTAGCAAGGAGAAAAATGCTAGAGCCAGGCACCCTCTTAGCAACACTCTCAGGGAACCGGATGACCTACTTCGTCAGCAGTTACTCCACCATCAGAAGCAGTTCCAATCAGAGGATATCTCGTACATTTATTTATTTAACAATTTTTATATACCGTCTTTCTACAAGTCAAGATGGTTTACATAGAACATTTCTTGGCAGTATGTTTCAACTGTACATGCTTGTGGGACCCGGAGACTGAACTGCCCAGACCCTCGTGGCCAAAGCAGCAGTCCACTAAGAGCTATACTAGAAGTCAACCATCATCTGCTGAGACAGGAGAAAATACTTGAGTGTCCCCTAGCTGTGCTGGATATGGTGCCAGGGGTGATGTCATCTTATTCTTCTGGTGTTTTCTCTCTCACATCTGCTGGTTGGGGAAGACAACCCTATGGTCTGGACTGGTTTAGCAGCAGTGCTCTGGAAGACAACTATGAAAGTACTGGCTTACCTATGCCAACTCCCACCCATTCAACCATATTCACCAACAGTCATCACCTCTGAAAGCACTGGCTTACCACCAACTCAGCCCTTCAACCATATTCAGCAGCAGTCATAGGCCTCTGCAAGCACCAGCTTACCTAGACCACCACTCACCCCTTCAACCTTATTCACCAACAGTCACAGGTCTCTGCAAGCACCAGCTTACTTACACCAGCTCCCATCCCTTCAAACATATTTAGCAGCAGTCACAGACCTCTGAAGCAAAGGCTTCCCTACACCATCAGTCACCCCTTCAACTGCATACAGTGGCAGTCACAAACCTCTGCAAACACCTGCTTAACTACACCACTACTCACCCCTTCAACCATATTCACAAGCAATCACAGACCTCTGCAAGCACCAGCTTACCTACACCAGCTCCCACCCCATCAACCATTTCACCAGCAGCCACAGACCTCTCCCACCTCCTCAATCCTATTTAGCAGCAGTCACAGACCTCTGCAAGCACCGTCTTACCTATACCACCATTCACCCCTTCAATCATATTCACCAGCAGTCACAGACCTCTCCCACCTCCTCAATCATATTCACCAGCAGTCACAGACCTCTGCAAGCACCAGCTTACTTACACCAGCTTCCATCCCTTCAACCATATTCTCCAGGACCAAGCAGGAAATCAGTCCTCACATATGGGTGATGTCGTCGTCGACGGAGCCCTCGTGCGGAGCATTTCCCCAGCTTTCAAAGAAAGCCTTTGGGAATGCAGCACCCATGCGCGGTCCCCTTCCCGCCCAAGGGTGCCATCTTGCTCAGTCTTCTTTTTTCCACGAAGCCCGACTGACGTGTGTCCTAGTTACCCGGTTAAAAGTTGATTTTTCCTTCGAAGATTCGTGTTTTTTTGCTGGTTCGACACCGGTTCCCATTCCGCCTGGGCATGGTACACCGGTATCGAGCCCGGAGCTGTTTTTTCGGTTTTTATCCTTCGAGACTAGCGTTCGCGCTCTTTTTTCTTTTTCACTGGCAGCCCGGTCTTTTGACCTTGCAGGGGCCCTTTTTCCCCCGATGGCTGCCAGCGGATTCAAGAAGTGTGATCGGTGTAAGAAACTGATGTCTCTCACCGACACACACGACTGCTGACTCTGATGCATCGGGCCCGATCATGACCCGATGATCTGTGGCCCATGCGGCAAAATGTCCTCAAAGGCGTTGAGGAGCTATCAGCATCAGCGATAAAGGATCTTCTCTAACTCCGCATCCGGCCAAGCCCGGACTCCGTCAGAGGCCTCGACGTCTCGGGAGTCCGACCCCGAGCATCGTCGGGGCTCCTCTGAGCAGGGGTCTCCCTCACGGGGAACACAAAAGGAAGAAGAAACCTGCCAGGGCGGCGGCGGTGGACACTCTTGGTCTCTCGCGGGCCAGGTTGCATAGCCCCGACCGCCGTCCCGGGTCCTCAAAGCCGGAGAGGCCTGCCAAATTGCCTCGTGTGGAGCCGGAGTCCCCGAGTCACGTGAGTGCTGTAGTCCTCGTGGACTCTCCTCCGGGGGAGCCGCCGTCGGGACCGAGTCGGGGACTGCTGAGTCTCCTGAGCTCGGACTCAGGTTGACGGCCTTGGAGAGCAGCTTGGCTGCCTTCATGGAACAGCAGCGGGTGCTGATCGCCGGTCTAACCGGTGCATCTGCCCCGACCACCGGGACCTCGACGTCCAAGTCGACCCCGGAGGACGAGTCGATCCTCGAGTCCATGCGGTCTCGAGTCGATCCTCGGCCAAGGTCTCCCTCGGCCTCCTATATAGGGCCAAGGTCGTCAATGCCGGTACCCTCGGCGTTGGGGCGGACGGCATTGGTGCCCGCCCGGCCAGAGCCGCTCGATTCCTCCTCGGAGGGGTCGGGGTTGGAGACGGAGGACAAGGAGTCCCCAGACACTTTTAGGACCCGGTGCGTCCCATCGGACTCACCGGAGTCCGAACCTCGGAGAAGGTCCCCCCGAGGATACCCGGTTCTCGGACTTCGTGAGGGATATGGCCAAGGCCTTGGCCTTGGCCTTCCGCGCGGATCCCAAGGAGGAGCCTCGAGCCAAAGAGCTTGAGGCCCTCCAGTATGACTCTCCCCCGAAGGAGGCCTTTACTGTACCGGTTCCTCCGATGCTGGAATGGCTCCCCTTCCGCATGTGGGAGGCACCGGCCTCGGCGCCGGTTCTCAGCAAATGGGTCGATTCCATTTATCAAGTCCGTAAGAGCCCTGTGTTCCAGAAGGCACAGCTACCGCACCACTCCATGGTTGTCATCGGGGATTTGAGAGTGCTCGAAGTTTATATCTCGAGCAGCCTATGATGGCTTTGAGGCTTCGGCCCGAGTAGCAGCGGCCGGCATCGGTGCACGCCGTCAGGCCTGGCTACAGTCATCGGACCTTGAGCCATGGGTCCAGGACAAGTTGGTCGATGTCCCTTGCCGGGGTGAGAACCTCTTTGGCAAACCCATGGCTGAAAAGGCTGCAGAAATCGAGACTGAGACTCTCACCAGGACAAGGCTGTCCAGGAAGACTTCTGCCCCTTCTCAGAAGAAGAAGGGCTCGGGGAAAAAGCCCTTTTACCCGAGGAAGGCTACTGCCTACAAATCCTACCCTCAATTTCAGGCCTCTACTGCTCCACATCAGGGTCAGCAGGCCAAGGGGCAGGGACATGGGCCCCGTAGGCAGAAAACCCCCAAGCCATCAGCTCTGGCTCCTGCACAGCAGGGAGCGGGGTTTTGACTCCCACTGCATAGCCTCTCCTCCTCAGCTGGCTCCTCTCAGCACAGGAGGCCAACTGACACTGTACGCCCACAGGTGGTCAGCCACAACAGGGGATACCTGGGTACGGAGCATAGTCCAAAAGGGCTATTTGCTCCACTTCAACCAGTTACCCCCCTCCTATTTTCCAGGGGAGCCTCCAAGACTCCCTCTTCACAGGAACCTCCTCCCTCAAGAGTTGGCAAGTCTTCTAAGGGAGTAGGTGGTGGTGCGGTGCCTCACCACCTGAGAGGCCAAGGCTTCTATTCATGGTACTTTCTGGTACCAAAAAGGACAGGAGGCCTCAGGCCCATCCTAGACTTGCAAAATCTCAACAAGTTCCTGGAGAGGGAAAAGTTCAAGAAGCTTACCCTTGGAATACTGCTACCTTACCTCCAGCAGGGAGATTGGCTATGCTTCTTAGACCTGAAGGATGCTTATACTCACATCCTCATTCATCCAGACCACAGACAATATCTTAGATTTGTAGTGGGAGGAAATCATTTTCAGTACAGAGTACTTCCATTTGGCCTAACCTCCGCGCCCAGGGTTTTCACCAAATGCCTGGTGGTGGTGGCGGCCTATCTCAGAAACCAGGGCATCTTTGTCTTTCCATACCTGGACGACTGGCTCATCAGGGGTCAGTCTCCACATAAGAACATAAGATATGCCATACTGGGTCAGACCAAGGTCCATCAAGCCCAGTATTCTGTTTCCAACAGTGGCCAATCTAGGTCATATGTACCTAGCAGTTTCCCCAAGAGACACAAGTTCCACAATGCTTGTATTGGGTCAAGCATTGATATCTTCGGTCACTTCTTAATAATGGTTTATGGACCTTTCCTCCAGGAAATTGTCCAAACCTTTTTTAAACCCAGCTACACTAGCAGCCTTTACTACATCCTCCAGTAACAAATTCCAGAGTTTGATTACACGTTGAGTGAAAAAATATTTTCTTTTATTAGTCTTAAATAGTTTACCCTGTAGTTTCATTGCATGTCCCCTAGTCTTTCTATATTCTGATAAGGTAAACAATCGATCTACGTTTACGTTTACCCGTTCCACTCCGTTCATTAATTTATAGACTAATATCATATCTCCCCTCAGCCGTCTCTTTTCCAGGTTAAAGAGTCCTAACCTTTTTAGCCTTTCTTCATAGGAGTATCCTTCCATCCCCTTTACCATTTTGGTGGCTCTTCTCTGTACCTTTTATAAAATCGCTATATCCTTTTTAAGATATGGCGACCAGAATTGCACACAATATTCAAGGTGCGGTCTCACCATGGAACGATATAGAGGCATTATAATATTTTTTTTTTATTTTCCATTCCTTTCCTTATCATACCTAGCATTCTATTTGCTCTCTTGGCTGCCGCTGCACACTGGGCTGAGGGTTTTAACATGGTATCTACAATGACGCCTAAATCTTTTTCCTGGGTGGTGGTTCCTAATGTGGAACCTTGCATCGTGTAACCATAGTTTGGGTTGTTAAGAACATAAGACATGCCATACTGGGTCAGACCGAGGTCCATCAAGCCCAGTATCCTGTTTCCAACAGTGGCCAATCTAGGTCATACGTACCTAGCAATATCCCCAAAAGACACAGGTTCCACAATGCTTGTACTGGGTCAAGCATTGATATCCTGGGTCCCTTTTAATAGTGGTTTATGGACCTTTCCTCCAGGAACTTGTCCAAACCTTTTTTAAACCCAGCTATTCTAACAGCCCTTACTACATCCTCCGGTAACAGATTCCAGAGTTTGATTACACGTTGAGTGAAAAAATATTTTCTCTTATTTGTCTTAAATAGTTTACCCTGTAGCTTCATTACATGTCCCCTAGTCTTTCTATACTCTGATAGCGTAAACAATTGATCCACATTTATCCGTTCCACTCCATTCATTAATTTATAGACCTCTATCATATCTCCCCTCAGCCGTCTCTTCTCCAGGCTAAAGAGCCCTAACCTTCTTAGCCTCTCTTCATAGGAGTAGCCTTCCATCCCCTTCACCAATTTGGTGGCTCTTCTCTGTACTTTTTCTAATAACGCTATGTCCTTTTTAAGATACGGTGACCAGAATTGCACACAATATTCAAGGTGCGGTCGTACCATGGAGCAATACAGAGGCATTATAACATCCTTTGTTTTATTCTCCATCCCTTTCCTTATGATACCTAGCATTCTATTTGCTTTCTTGGCCGCCGCTGCACACTGGGCAGAGGGTTTTAAACATGTTATCCACGATGACTCCTAAATCTTTTTCCTGGGTGGTGGTTTCTAATGTGGAGCCTTGCATCGTGTAACTATAGTGTGGGTTGTTCTTTCCTAGGTGCATAACTTTGCATTTGTCCACATTAAATTTCATCTGCCATTTGGATGCCCAGTCTTCCAATTTATCCAGATTCTCCTGCAGTTTTCCACAATCCTCTTGGGTTTTAACAACTTTAAACAGTTTTGTGTCATCTGCAAATTTGATAACCTCACTAGTTATTCCCTTTTCCAGGTCATTTATGAATATGTCAAAAAGCAGCGGACCCAGTACAGATCCCTGGGGTACTCCACTATTCACCTTTTTCCATTGGGAATATTGGCCATTTAGCCCTACCCTCTGCTTTCTATCTTTTAACCAGTTCCCGATCCACAATAGTACACTGCCTCCTATCCCATGACTTTTTAGCTTCGCCAAAAGTCTCTGATGGGGGACTTTGTCAAAAGCTTTCTGAAAGTCCAGATACACTATATCAACCGACTCACCTTTGTCTATCTGTTTATGCACACCTTCAAAAAAACATATCAGATTAGTAAGATAAGATCTTCCTTGTCTAAAGCCATGTTGGCTGTCTCCCATTAGGCCATGACTATCTACATGCTGTGTAATTTTGTTCTTTATGATGGTTTCTACCATTTTCCCTGGTACTGACGTCAGGCTTACCGGTCTGTAATTTCCTGGGTCACCCCTGGAACCCTTTTTAAAAATTGGTGTTACGTTGGCAACCCTCCAATCTTCAGGTATTACAGATGATTTTAATGAAAGTTCACAGATTACCAATAGCAGGTCTGCAATCTCATATTTCAGTTCTTTCAACACTCTGGGATGTATACCATCCGGTCCAGGTGATTTGCTACTATTCAATTTATCAAATAGTTGTAATATATCTTCCCGGTGTAGCGATATTTCTCTCAATTCCTCTGCAGTATCACCTTTAAATACCACTTCAGTCTTGGGTAACATCCCTACATCTTCCTCAGTAAAGACCGAAGCAAAGAATTCATTCAGTCTCTCTGCTATAGCCTTGTTTCCTCTTACTGCCCCTTTTACCCCTCTATCATCTAATGGTCCAATTGACTCTCCCACAGGCCTTTTGCTACGAATGTACTTGAAAAAGTCTTTATTTCGTGTTTTTGCTTTCGTAGCAAGTTTCTTCTCAAATTCCCGCTTTGCCTGCCTTATCAATGCTTTGCATTTAACTTGCCAGTGCTTGTGCTGTTTCCAGTTTTCATCATTTGGCTCTTTTTTCCATTTCCTGAAGGTTGCTTTTTTGGCAGCAACAGCCTCTCTGACCTCACCTTTAAAGCATGCTGGCAGTTTTTTGGACTTTCTTCCACTTTTCCTAATGCGTGGAATACAGCTGGTCTGGGCTTCGAGGATAGTATTTTTAAATAACACCCAAGCTTGCTGTAAGTCTTTAACCTTTGGAACCTCTCCTTTTAGTTTTTTCCTAACTATATTCCTCATTCTATCATAGTCTCCCTTTTGAAAGTTAAAAGGTAGTACTGTGGATGCCTTTACTATCTGTCCTCCACTAATTAAATCAAACATGATCATACTATGATCACTATTGCCAAGTGGTCCCAACACCCTTATTTCTTGCACCAGATCTGACGTTCCACTAAGGACTAGGTCCAGTATGGCTTCCCCTCTGGTCGGTTCATGAACCAGCTGCTCCAAGAAGCAGTCATTTATTCCATCTAGAAACTTTATCTCTTTAGCTTGTCCTGCTGTGACACTGACCCAGTCGATACCGGGGTAATTGAAATCACCCATTATTACTACTCTGTTGTGACTTTTGTTAGCTTCCTTGATTTCTTTGAGCATTTCATCATCCATTTGTTCATTCTGGCCAGGCGGTCGATAGTATACTCCAACTGCCATCACCTTCCCCTTCATAAATGGAATTTCAATCTATAGAGATTCTACAGCAAATTTTGTTCCCTGCAAAACTTTAATCCTTTCTGACTCAATGCCCTCTCTAACATAGAGCGCAACCCCTCCACCAATTTGATCAGCTCTATCATTACGATATAGTGTGTATCCAGGTATCACAGTGTCCCACTGGTTATCCTCCTTCCACCATGTCTCTGAGAGTGCAATCATATCTAACCTCTCATTTAGTGCTATATATTCTAACTCTGCCATCTTATTGTTTAGACTTCTAGCATTGGCATACAAGCATTTTAGAGACTGTATTTTAGTCATATTAATCTGGCTATTGGTAGGCAGGGGTAATTTGGAATCTTTATGCTCTGTCTGCTTCTTACTCAAGGGCATTTGGGCTACTATACTCCCTTTTGGAACCTCACTGCTTTTGGTAGTATCCTTCAAGGATACCTTTGTCCGAACCATGCACTCCTGGGTGACTGTTGGCTTTCCCCTAATTTCTAGTTTAAAAGCTTCTCTATCTCTTTTTTAAAGGTTAATGCCAGCAGTCTGGTCCCATCCTGATTAAGGTGAAGCCCATCCCTTCGGAAGAGCTCCCCCTTTCCCCAGAATGTTCCCCAGTTCCTAACAAATCCAAAACCCTCATCCTTGCACCATTGTCTCATCCACGCATTGAGACTCTGGAGCTCTGCCTGTCTTTTGGGTCCTGCACGTGGAACAGGAAGCATTTCGGAGAACGCTATCCTGGAAGTTCTGGATTTCAACTTCCTACCTAAAAGCTTAAATTTAGCCTCCAGAACATCCCTACCACATTTTCCTATGTCATTGGTACCAACATGTACCAAGACAGCAGACTCCTCCCCAGCACTATCTATGATCCTATCTAGGCGGTGCGTGAGGTCCACTACCTTCGCACCAGGCAGGCATGTTACCAGGCGATCCTCACGTCCACCAGCCACCCAGCTATCTACATTCCTAATGATTGAATCACCAACTATAACAGCTGTCCTGACCCTCCCCTCATGGGGACATGGCCCTGGAGAAACCTCCTCGGTGCGAGAGGGTTTTACATCACCTGGAGGACAGGTCCTAGTTACAGGATCACTTCCTGCCACACCAGGGTGATGCTCTCCTGTCACGTGACCTCTCTCCTCCATGGCAACAGGGATGCTGCCAGACTGGAGGTGGGACTTCAGGACTATATCCCTGTAGGTCTCGTCCATGTACTTCTCTGTCTTTCTTATGTCTTCCAGGTCAGCTACTCTAGCCTCTAGAGAACGGACTCGTTCCCTGAGAGCAAAGAGTTCTTTGCACTTAGTGCATACGTAAGACCTCTCACCAACTGGGAGAAAATCATACATGTGACACTCAATGCAAAAGACCGGAGAACCCCCATCTCGTTGCTGGACTTCTGTCTGCATCTTAGTTTAAAGCTTGTGTTTAGGTCTTTTAAATTCTGTATATAATAAGGATTGGTGTGGATGCTTATACCAATAAAAGTGTATCTAATACCCCTAATACACCTTGTGTACCTGAAGCTTAAGTAATTAATCTCAGGTCCTCTGTGTATGACTGATTTGGATAACGAGCTGCACCTGAGAGCAGCCCCTTTCCTCTAAGATGTGCAAGTACCTATAAAACTACAATTACCCCAGGGGTGGGTGGGTGCTGGGGAGGGAGGGAGGGAGATAAGTCCTATTAAAGAGGGCAGTTACAAGGTACCCTGTCCTGAACCCTCAGCAGGGGGGAAGGGGGTACCACACAAAGCCCAGTTAGTTGAGAGAGGCAAGGTAAGTTATAGCTGAGAAGGCTGAACTAGCACACCACTAAGACAAACAATAAATAATTAAATAAACAGTTAGACAAACAATAAATAATTAATAAACAGCTAGAACTCACAGCAAGGTGTCACAGGAGACAAATATCCACTTCTCTAGCAGAGCACTGTAAAAAGCACTGCTCTTCTCTGATCAGAGAAAAGCAGACTAAAACAGACTATGCACACGTGGAGGAAACAGGAAGAAGGCTACACAATACCTCAGCGGGAGGGGGGGGAGGGGGAGGATTCACTCAGGCAGGCTAGGACAGGAAAAAAAGTTTAACACACAGCAGGTTCTGGGGAGAGAGATTTAATTTAAAATGAACAGTTAACCTGGCTACCACACAAAGCCCAGTTAGTTGAGAGAGGCAAGGTAAGTTATAGCTGAGAAGGCTGAACTAGCACACCACTAAGACAAACAATAAATAATTAAATAAACAGTTAGACAGTTCTTCCCTAGGTGCATAACCTTGCACTTTTCCACATTAAATTTCATCTGCCATTTTGATGCCCAGTCTTCCAATTTATCAAGATCCTCTTGGGTTTTAACAACTTTAAATAGTTTTGTGTCATCTGCAAATTTGATAACCTCACTCGTTATTCCACTTTCCAGGTCATTTATGAATATATCAAAAAGCAGCGGACCCAGCACAGATCCCTGGGGTACACCACTATTCACCTTTCTCCATTGGGAAAATTGGCCATTTAGCCCTACCCTCTGCTTTCTATCTTTTAACCAGTTCCTGATCCACAATAGTACACTGCCTCCTATCCCATGACTCTTTAGTTTTGCCAAATGTCTCTGATGAGGGACCTTGTCAAAGGCTTTCTGAAAGTCCAGATACACAATATCAACCGACTCACCTTTGTCCACCTGTTTATTCACTCCTTCAAAAAAACGTAACAGATTAGTAAGACAAGATCTTCCTTGTCTAAAGCCATGTTGGCTGTCTCCCATTAGGTTGTGACTATCTACATGCTGAGTAATTTTATTCTTTATGATGGTTTCTACCATTTTTCCCGGTACTGACGTTAGGCTCACCGGTCTGTAGTTTCCTGGATCACCCCTGGAACCCTTTTTAAAAATTGGTGTTACATTGGCGATCCTCCAATCTTCAGGTATTAGAGATGATTTTAATGATAGTTCACAGATTACTGATAGCAGTTCTGCAATCTCATATTTCAGTTCTTTCAACACCCTTGGATGTATACCATCCGGCCCAGGTGATTTGCTACTCTTCAGTTTATCTAATATTTGTAAGACATCTTCCCGATGTATCGATATTTCCTTCAATTATTCCGCACCTTTAAATACCACTTCAGTCATGGGTAACATCCCTACATCTTCCTCAGTAAAAACCGAAGCAAAGAATTCATTAAGTCTCTCCGCTATCGCCTTGTCGCCTCTTAGTGCTCCTTTAACCCCTTTATCATCTAATGGACCAACTGACTCTCTCACAGGTTTTTTGCTACGAATGTACTTGAAAAGGTCTTTATTTCGCGTTTTTGCTTACGCAGCAAGCTTCTTCTCAAATTCTCTCTTTGCCTGCCTTATCAATGCCTTGCATTTGACTTGCCAGTGCTTGTGCTGTTTCCAGGTTTCGTCGTTTGGCTCTTTTTTCCATTTCCTGAAAGATGCTTTTTTGGCAACAACAGCCTCTCTGACCTCACCTTTAAACCATGCTGGCAGTTTTTTGGACTTCCTTCCACTTTTCTTAAAGCATGGAATACAGCTGGTCTGGGCTTCCAAGATAGTATTTTTCAACAACACCCAAGCTTGATGTACGTCTTTAACCTTCGCAACTGCTCCTTTTAGTTTTTTCTTAACTGTTTTCCTCATTTTATCATAGTCTCCCTTTCGAAAGTTAAAAGGTAGCACTGTGGATTTCCTTACTATCCCTCCTCCACAAATTAAATCAAAGGTGATCATGCTATGATCACTATTGCCAAGTGGCCCCAACACCCTTATCTCTTGCACTAGATCTGGTGTTCCACTAAGGACTAGGTCTAATATGGCTTCCCCTCTGGTCAGTTCATGAACCAGCTGCTCTAAGAAGCAGTCATTTATTTCATCTAGGAACTTTATCTCCCTAGCATGTCCTGACGTGACACTGACCCAGTCGATACCGGGGTAGTTGAAATCACCCATTATTATTACTGTGCTGTAACCTTTGTTAGCTTCCTTGATTTCTTTGAGTATTTCATCATCCATTTGGTCATTCTGGCCAGGCGCTCAATAGTACACCCTGTCAGACGGCTGCCTAGGGTGAGAACTTACACAATCTTGACGATGCATATATTCATATGATTCTTGCAAGGTATTGTGGGTAATGTAGTTCCTTCACTCCCAAACACAGCTGAAGACAATAATTGAGTTGTGATACCAGTGGTAAGGCCAATAAAATACTTCTTTTATTGATGGGGTTTAATTCACCCAGCACAAATATGCTTGGTAGCAATATAAATGAGGTTACTTGCTTGCAGTGTTTAAATGGATAACATAAAGTCACAAAGCAAATCAGAAAACAACCTTCAGCTTGTCAGGCAATTAGCTAATGTTTTCTTAGCAAATAATTACCAAAGGAAAAAGGCACAAAGAAATAAATGAACTTTGCTTGTTAGGTTAACTTCTGCTTATTTTCCACGCAGATCCCAGCAGTGATTCTCCCTTGCTCACACACACAATCAGGTGCAGCTTTAATTACTATCAATTGACCAGCTGAAACCCTTTAGCTGGCTGGCTGCTACTGTGTGAACCCAAATCCTGCTTTAAGAGCTGTTTGCAGTGGAAATAAATAACAAAGTTAGGTTTCTTTGTGATGGCTGATGTGTTTGCTCACAGAAAGCTAGCAATAGCATTTAGATAGAGAACAGTCCATGTAATGAATAGTTTCATCTGCTGTATCTCCCCCTTCATCAATCAGCATAGGGTCACTATCATACATTGGCACAGACGAGTCTTTCATTAAGGCACTATCATGAGAATGCTTATTCCCTTGCTGCCATTCTCTATTATAGATAGGGTCTGGATCAGTGTTCATACCTGAGCCTCTCCTGCTATCATAATTCCTCTCTGTATAGCCTGGCCAGTATGTAATCCAGTTCTGATGTCCAGCCTTCCAATCTTGATCCCTGGACACTGGATCTTTCCTCACATACCTTCTGGCATAGGTCTGAAAGTCCTTTCCACGTGCAGTCTTCTCTCTTCCAGGTAGCCACTGGTGATTCCTATCTCTGCCATTCCATTCCTCTGGCTGACTCCAGTCCAATGGACTCTGCTGGCATTTGGAATACCTCCCAGTATAGGTACTGCCTTGGAATCTCCCAGACCTTCCAATGGCCTTTCTTCTCTTCCTTCCAGAGAGTTTCCTTCTTTCTCTATCCGCTTGGCTTGGCTTCTGTTTCTCCAGGTGATGCTTAAACCTGTAGCTGGGCTGGAGCTTGTAGCCGTTGCTGAAGCTCTCCCTGAAGCTGTTTCTGTAGCTGTTATCTGTAGAATAAGCTCTATTCTTATTCTGTCCTAATGTGTGCTCCTCCCTAACACAGCGCAGCTGTGTTGAATCAGGCCCTGCCCCTTGAGATGAGTGCTTAGGGATTACCTCATAGCTCTCTTGATTGCACACACGTTTTCTCACTTCAGCCCCTCTCATGGCTGCTGGAAACCTGGTGCATTCTGGGACTGGTAGTCTTTTATGTGAAAACTCTGTTTTCTTACTTCTACCAGAACTGACAGGTTGCTTGTTCAGAGTCACATCATCTTTTCTATAGCTCCTACCTGAGCTATGATAAGCTTCCTTATCACAACCCCCACTGCCATTGCCTTCCCCCTTTTACATGGAATTTCAATTCATATAGATTCTACAGCAGATTTTGTTTCCTGCAAAACTTTAATCCTTTCTGACTCAATGCCCTCTCTAACATAGAGAGCAACCCATCCACCAATTTGATCAGCTCTATCATTTGGATATAGTTTGTACCCAGGTATCACAGTGTCCCACTTGTTGTCCTCCTTCCACGTCTCTGATATTCCAATCATATCTAACCTTTCATTTAGTGCTATATATTCTAACTCTCCCATCTTATTTTTTAGACTCTAGCATTTGCATACAAGCATTTTAGAGAATGTATTTTATTCATATTAATTTGGCTATTGTTAGACATGGGTAATTTGGGATCTTTAAGCTCTGTCTGCTCCATACTTGAGGGCATTTGGGCTACTTTACTCTTTTGTGGAACCTCTCTGCTTTTGGTAGTATCCTTCAAAGATACATTCTTCCGAACCATCAGCTCTTGGGAGACTGTCGGCCTTCCCCTAATATCTAGTTTAAAAGCTGCTCTATCTCCTTTTTAAAGGTTAATGCCAGCAGTCTGGTTCCATCCCGGTTAAGGTGAAGCCCATCCCTTCGGAAGAGCCCCTCCTTTCCCCAGAATGTTACCCAGTTCCTAACAAATCCAAAACCCTCATCTCTGCACCATTGTCTCATCCACGCATTGAGACTCCGGAGCTCTGCCTGCCTTTTGGGTCCTGCGCGTGGAACAGGAAGCATTTCGGAGAATGCTACCCTCGAAGTTCTGGATTTCAACTTCCTACCTAAAAGCCTAAATTTAGCCTCCAGAACCTCCCTACCACATTTTCCTATGTCACTGGTACCAACATGTACCAAGACAGCAGACTCCTCCCCAGCACTATCTAAGACCTTATCTAGGTGGCGCGTGAGGTCCGCTACCTTCGCACCAGGCAGGCATGTTACCAGGCGATCCTCACGTCCACCTGCCACCCAGCTATCTACATGCCTAATGATCGAATCACCAACTATAACGGCTGTCCTAACCCTTCCCTCATGGGCACATGGTCCTGGAGAAACGTCCTCGGTGCGAGAGGGTTTTACATCACCTGGAGGACAGGTCCTAGTTACAGGATCACTTCCTGCCACACCAGGGTGATGCTCTCCTGTCACGTGACCTCTCTCCTCCATGGCAACAGGGATGCTGCCAGACTGGAGGTGGGACTTCAGGACTATATCCCTGTAGGTCTCGTCTATGTACCTCTCTGTCTGTCTTATGCTTTCCAAGTCTACTACTTTAGCCTCTAGAGAACGGACTCGTTCCCTGAGAGCAAAGATCTCCTTGCACCTAGGTAGCAATGTTCTAGGTGAACAAACAAGGAGGCACATGGTCCAGGCTTCTGTGTCAGGAAGCACAGGCCCTGTGCGCCTTTGCAATCAAGCATGGCATGTTTCTCAGGGCAGTTTATCTACCTGGCCAAGAAAATTACCTGGCAGACAGGTTGAGCAGGATTCTACAGCCTCACGAATGGCATTTGAATCCCCTAGTGGGCCAGCAGATCTTCCTAAAATGGGGTCTTCCAACCATCAATCTCTGCCAGTCCACTGAACCGTCAGCTGCCCAGGTTCTGTTCCAACTTGAAAGTATGGTCCGTTTTCTTTGAACGCAGATTAATCAATGTTATTAAATAATACGTCCATATAACTTGCTTATGTAAGAAATCAGCTTTATTTTTTATTTTCTCTATATTCTGAATTTTTAACAACGTATGTTGCAGACCACAAGGTACATCCCAGGCTTTTCTTCAGAAGAAACTTATCATTCAATATTCAAAATTCAGATTTCAATTCAATTCTTCAGAGCAGTTCCTAGGCGAACCGTTGTATACTAAATTGCTTGTTTTACAAGACCAGGGTCTCGACGCTCAGCTCCGGCGCCTCAAGAAATTACCCTCCTTCACTTATCTACGGGGAAACGCCACGCATGCGTGATGGTAATCCTTACCCTACTTTTAAACCCCGCTGAGTGTTCCCGGAAGTGAGTTGTTACATAAGACTCCAACGGGAAATCATTCCCCTGGGTCAATATCATTTTAATATCATGGGAATTACTGCCATCTAGTAATTAACAATTATATAACTAGATGATGATAACATCTATCCATAAACCTTTCCTAAATAGTATATATTAGGACAACTCTAAACGTTTCGATGATCACTTTCAGCTATGGACCTTTCCTAAGTGATTTATATTAAGGCAATCTTACATATCTCGATCTAGTTTATATTACACTTTTGCCACGCTTTAAACGGCTTGTATTTAGACATCAAAACGATATTAGAAACAGGATGTCCACTCAATTGATACATTTAAGCCTTTAGGAACAACAGTCTGCAATTTATGTATCCACCATTGTTCTCGTAATAACAAGGTTTCATCCAGCGTCTTGCCTGTCTTCGGTGTTTGTATTTGTTCTATCACAAAACTTCGGAGCTGATCAAACGTATGTCTCTTTGGCAGTAATTCCCATGATATTAAAATGATATTGACCCAGGGGAATGATTTCCCGTTGGAGTCTTATGTAACAACTCACTTCCGGGAACACTCAGCGGGGTTTAAAAGTAGGGTAAGGATTACCATCACGCATGCGCGGCGTTTCCCCGTAGATAAGTGAAGGAGGGTAAGCGCGGGCAGCACAAAGGAATGTAAGTAGCTGTAGTTTTTAGATTTATTAGGTAAATTTTAGTATGTTTTTAACTATGTAGTAGTACTTTAAGTTGTTATATAATTTGTTTGTAGGATAAAGGTCTCCTGATGAAAAAATTTCTTGAAACGCCATTGAGGCGCCGGAGCTGAGCGTCGAGACCCTGGTCTTGTAAAACAAGCAATTTAGTATACACGGTTCTACTAGGAACTGCTCTGAAGAACTGAATTGAATTGAAATCTGAATTTTGAATATTGAATGATAAGTTTCTTCTGAAGAAAAGCCTGGGATGTACCTTGTGGTCTGCAACATACATTGATAAAAATTCAGGTTCTGTTCCAGACAACCGCATCCTCTGCGGATAGCAGCAGATGCCTTCCTAATCTCTTGGTCTACGGGCCTGCTGTACGCATTTCCTCCAATGCCTCTAGTGGCCCGAACCCTATTCAAGGTTCTTCGGGACAGGGCCTCGCTGATCCTGGTAGCCCCCAGATGGCCGAGGCAACTGTGGTTTCCACTCCTTTTGCAATTGGCGGTGGACACTCCACTCCCTCTGGGGGTGCAACCCAATCTCCTCTCTCAGGATCAGGGATCTCTCCTGCACCCCAACCTCCAGTCCCTCCATTTAATGGCCTGGCTGCTGAACGGGTAGTTCTAGCCCCCTTATTTCTACCTAGGGAAGTGGAGGAGGTGGTTTTGGCCTCTAGGAGACAATCCACCCGGAAATCTTATGCCCTCAAGTGGCGTAGGTTCTCCACCTGGTGTGCTCAGCGCCAAGAGGATCCGTTTTCGTGCCTGGTACCAGTGGTGCTGCAGTATCTGTTTCACCTGTCGAACCTAGGCCTTAAATCCAACTCTGTTCGGGTCCACCTCAGTGCTCTGTCAGCGCACCACTCGCCGGTGGAAGGCCAGTCTCTGTCGGTCCACCCCTTAGTGGCCCGCTTCCTCAGAGGCCTGCTTTTGCTCAAGCCTCCGATTCATCCACCAGCCCCTGAGTGGGATTTGAATGTGGTCTTGCAACAACTTACTCGCCCACCGTTTGAGCCGATGGCTACCTGTCATTTACGCTTCCTTTCCTGGAAGGCGTCGTTCTTGGTGGCTCTTACCTCGGCCAGGCGTGTGAGTGAACTACACGCTCTGGTTTCTGATAGACCGTACACACGGTTCTATAGGAACAGGGTGGTCTTATGGACTCATCCTAAGTTCCTTCCAAAGGTTGTCTCCTCTTTCCACCTCAATCAGGAGGTGGTTCTTCTGACCTTCTTTCCCAGGCCGCATGCCAGCCGGGCTGAAATAGTCTTGCATACCCTGGACTGTAGGAGGGCGTTGTCTTTCTACATTGACCGTACGCATGGGTATCGAAGGGCTGTTCAGCTCTTTGTATCTTTTGAACCTAATAAGCTGGGGTCACCTGTCTCCAAGCGTACCCTATCCATTTGGGTAGCAGACTATCGCCTGGGCATACAGAGCAGCCGACCTCTCCTTGCAGGGTCGAGTCACGGCCCACCGTGTCAGGGCGAAAGCTGCATCAGTAGCTCATCTCCGCTCTGTTCCGTAGGCAGACATCTGCCGGGCCGCTACTTGGTCTTCAAGCCAGACTTTTGCGGCCCATTACGGCCTCGAGAGGGACAGTGCTTTCGGACAGGCGGTCCTTCGTAATCTCTTTGAGGTTTAGGCAACTCCTACGATCCGGCCCTTGTGTTGGGCTACCGTTCGGGGGCGTTCTCAGAGAAGATTCTTATCATGCATGCTGAGGCTCTAGAGGGTGCTTATTTTTCAGCTTTGGGTTCCCGGTAGCCTAGAGCTGGGGAGTCCCATATGTGAGGACTGACTTCCTGCTTGGTCCTGGAGAAAGCATAGTTACTCACCTGTAACAGGTGTTCTCCAGGAGCAGCAGGAATCAGTCCTCACGACCCTCCCTCCTCCCCTTGGAGTTGCAGTCCTATATATTTCATTTTGGGGGTTTTTGCTGTCTTTTAGCTATGTCATCAGACTGAGCAAGATGAAACCCTTGGGCGGGAAGGGGACCGCGCATGCATGCTGCATTCCCAAAGGCTTTCTTTGAAAGCTGGGGAAATGCTCTGCACGAGGGCTCCGTCGATGACGACGTCACCCATATGTGAGGAATGATTCCTGCTGCTCCTGGAGAACACCTGTTACAGGTGAGTAACTACGCTTTCACAGCAATCACAGACCTCTGCAAGCACCGGCTTACCTACACCAGCTCCCACCCCCTCAATCATATTCAGCAGCAGTCACAGACCTCTGCAAGCACAGGCTCACCTACACCATCACTCACCCCTTCATCCACATACAGTGGCAGTCACAGACCTCTGCAAACATCAGCTTAACTACACCACCACTCGCCCCTTCAACCACATACAGTAGTAGTCACAGACCTCTGCAAGCATCGGCTCACCTACACCAACTCCCACTCCATCAACCATAATCACCAGCATTCACAGGTTTCTGTAAGTACCAGCTTACCTACACCAACTCCCACTCCCTCAGCCACATACAGTAGCAGTCACAGACCTCTGCAAGCACTGGCTTACCTACACCATTCACCCCTTCAACCATAATCACCAGCAGTCATAGATCTCTGCAAGCACTGACTTACCTACACCAGCTCCCACCCTTTCAATCACATACAGCGGCAGTCACAAGCTTCTGTAAGCACTGTCTTACCTACACCAACTCCCACACCATCAACCATATTCACCAGCAGTCAAAGACCTCTGCAAGTCTAGGCTTACCTACACCATCACTCACCCCTTCAACCATATACAGCAGCGGTCACAGACCTCTGCAAGCACCAGCTTATCTGCACCATCACTCATCCCTTCATCCACATACAGTGGCAGTCACAGACCTCTGCAAACACCAGCTTAACTACACCACCACTCGCCCCTTCAACCACATACAGCAGCAGTCACAGACCTCTGCAAGCACCAACTTATTTACACCAGCTCCCACTCCGTCAACCATATTCACCAGCAGCCACAGACCTCTCCCACCCCCTCAATCATATTTAGCAGCAGTCACAGACCTCTGCAAGCACCGGCTTACCTATACCATCATTCACCCCTTCAACCATATTCACCAGCAGTCACAGACCTCTCCCACCTCCTCAATCATATTCACCAGAAGTTGCAGGCGTCTGCAAGCACTGGCTTTCCTACACCACCACTCACCCCTTCAACCACATACAGCAGCAGTCACAGACCTCTGCAAGCACCAGCTTATCTGCACCATCACTCACCCCTTTAACCACATACAGCAGCAGTCACAGACCTCTGCAAGCACCGGCTTACCTACACCAGCTCCCACCTCCCTCAATCATATTCAGCAGCAGTCACAGACCTCTGCAAGCACAGCCTTACCTACGCCATCACTCACCCCTTCATGCACATACAGCAGCAGTCACAGACCTCTGCAAGCACTAGCTTACCTACACCACCACTCGTCCCTTCAACCATATACAGCAGCAGTCACAGACCTCTGCAAGTACCGGCTCACCTACACTATACCATTCACCCCTTCAACCACATACAGTAGTAGTCACAGACCTCTGCAAGCATCGGCTCACCTACACCAGCTCCCACCCCATCAACCATATTCACCAGCATTCACAGGCCTCTGTAAACACCAGCTTACCTACACCAGCTCCCACTCCCTCAGCCACATACAGCAGCAGTCACAGACCTCTGCAAGTACTGACTTACCTAAACCATTCACCCCTTCAACCATAATCACCAGCAGTCATAGACCTCTGCAAGCACCGGCTTACCTACACCAGCTCCCACCCCTTCCACCATAATCACACACAGTCACAAACCTCTCTACAAGCACTGGCTTACCTACACCATCACGCACCCCTTCAACCGCATACAGCAGCTGTCATAGACCTCTGCAAGCACCAGCTTACCTACACCATCACTCACCCCTTCAACCACATACAGTGGCAGTCACAGACCTCTGCGAACACCAGCTTAACTACACCACCACTCGCCCCTTCAACCGCATACAGCAGCAGTCACAGACCGCTGCAAGCACCAGCTCACCTACACTATACCATTCACCCCTTCAACCATATACAGCAGCAGTCACAGACCTCTGCAAGCATCGGCTCACCTATACCAGCTCCTACCCCGTCAACCATATTCAGCAGCAGTTACAGACCTCTGCAAACATCAGCTTAACTACACCACCACTTGCCCCTTCAACCACATACAGTAGTAGTCACAGACCTCTGCAAACATCAGCTTAACTACACCACCACTTGCCCCTTCAACCACATACAGCAGCAGTCACAGACCTCTGCAAACATCAGCTTAACTACACCACCACTCGCCCCTTCAACCACATACAGTAGTAGTCACAGACCTCTGCAAACATCAGCTTAACTACACCACCACTTGCCCCTTCAACCACATACAGCAGCAGTCACAGACCTCTGCAAGCACGGGCTCACCTACACTATACCTTTCACCCCTTTAACCATATACAGAAGCAGTCACAGACCTCTGCAAGCATCGGCTCACCTACACCAGCTCCCACCCCATCAACCATATTCACCAGCATTCACAGGACTCTGTAAGCACCAGCTTACCTACACCAGCTCCCACTCCCTCAGCCACATACAGCAGCAGTCACAGACCTCTGCAAGCACTGGCTTACCTACACCAATCACCCCTTCAACCATAATCACCAGCATAGACCTCTGCAAGCACTGGCTTACCTACACCATTCACCCCTTCAACCATAATCACCAGCAGTCATAGACTTCTACAAGCACTGGCTTTCCAACACCATTCACCCCTTCAACCATAATCACCAGCAGTCATAGACCTCTGCAAGCACCGGCTTACCTACACCATTCACCCCTTCAACCATAATTACCGGCAGTCACAGACTTCTGCAAGCACCGGCTTACCTACACCAGCTCCTACCCCTTCAATCACATACAGCGGCAGTCACAAGCCTCTGCAAGCACTGGCTTATCTACACTATCACTCATCCCTTCAATTACATACAGCAGCAATCATATACATCTGCCTTAGTGCTATCCCTACTGCCCATCCAAGATTAAGCCTATTTCCATAGAGCGGTATATCTAAAATACTTGTTATACCGCCCTATGGAGTCTTGGAGTGTTTTATCGACCAATGGCAACCTCCCACCTGCTTTCCTCTAGGCAAGCATCCTGCTCTGAAAGCTATTTTCTGATGGCTTCTAGGGATACCTACAAAAACGGAGCTTGTGGGGAAGAGGCGAGTTACACTATTACTAGAAACATACCTACAATGCTAACACCTGTGCTGCTTAATATAGTCATAAATTCTCTGGAGATAGGAATGATGTGCAAGGTGATCAAATTTAAATGGTACAAAACGGTGTACAGAATGATCTTATGAGAGTGGGCATCTAAATGGCAAATGATATGTAACTTTAATTTTTTTTTATTAATTTACAATAAGAAACCAAAAGGAAATTACAGAAATCGTGTATATAACATCAAAACCCAAAAGAAAAACAAATACATATTTCTTAGTCCCCGTCATGAGAAGACAAGATCCCTGAAGATCAAAACAAAGAATATAGAGCTAGGAATGAACCTCCTCAAGAACACAAAAACAGAAAACAGGGTAAGAGCAAATTAGGAACCCATCTCAACAACCCCCCTTACTTGCCCAAAAGAAAATTCTCCAGTTACATTGGTTCAACAAACACGTATCTGTTCCCCTGGTGTTCAACTAAACATTTATAAGGAAGTCGAAGAAAGAAAGTACCCCCTCCCCCCAGTCAATACCTTTGGCTTAAGCTGGAGGAAACTCCTCCTTTTTGACTGAGTAATTACATCGGGAGGAAAGGGGGGAAAGGAGGAGAAATTAGAGCTTACCTGCTAATTTGCTTTCAAGGAGTCCCTCCAATCCAGTCCAGACAATTGAGTAGTGTCTTCCCACCAGAAGCTAGAGACTGATATGTAAATTTTTTCTAGTGATGTCACCCCTTAACCCTAGAGCATAGGTGTCAAACTCTGGCCCGCGGGCCAAATTTGGCCCGTAGTGTAATTATATTTGGCCCGCGAGGCTATACCAAATGACTACTAGAGCTAGCCCGCCGGTATTATACAGCGCATTCATTCATCGCTAATACTACAAATCCCATAATGCCTTGCTGTTTTGGCGCGTCAATCAGGACAGGTCCCAGAAACGCCCTCTCCTGTGTGACAGAAGTCATAGCGATCTCAAGCTACAACTGTCACTGTGGAACCCCTTCCCAAAAATGGCTAAAAGAAAGGCAGACAACAGGAACTTTCTGGACAGGTGGGAGACAGAATATTTGTTTACATATTGTGGTGAACAGCGCCCTCCTGAGCCTATGGAGATAGTAGAAAATCCTGAGGGTCAGCAGGATTTATACCAAAATGACAGGGCAAGGAAAAAAGAGAGACTCTATTCCTCAGAGCTGAGTAGGGAGACCAGCCCAGGGGAGGAGCCCTGCAGTTCTGATTGGGCACACCCAGCCCTAGGAAGGGGCGTGTCCAAAAGAGAATGTACATTTAAACCAGAGCATGGCTCTGAAGAGAGAGGACGGATAAGAGACCCGAGTAAGGGAAGGACGAGAGACCCGAGTAGAGGAAGCACGAGTGGAGGTGGTACAAGGAGTACAAGAAGTACAAGGAATACAGGAAGTAAAGGAAGGAAGGAATATTGGAAGAAGAAACAAGGGGATGGTTGGAAAGCCAGTGGAGTGATTAATGATACTTTGGAACCTGGCATAAGAAGAAAACCTGCACAATCCTATTCCAGGGAAATAAGCAGAAGTCCCACGCAGAGAGGATTTAACCTTGAAGTGGATAGCCCTTGGAAGGCATCGCCTTGGGGGAGAAAGACTTCAGGACAAGCACAGGTGAAAGAGCAATCATTCCCTGAAACGTCGTTTGTGCCGGAGAGCAACAAACAGATCAGCTGGAGAGCCTGGGAGCCGTCTGCAGGCAGAAGTGCTGCACAAACAGTGAGTAATTGGCCACCCGGCTGCCAAGCTGAATATAGAGATAATTCTTCCTCCTATGAGTCAATTGCCAAAGAAACTAGCAATTATCCTAATACCTTTATCTTAAAGGAAGAGAAGACAAACAGCCTTGAGCAGAAGGGAAAAGCTATAGCAGATAGTAGTGCCCTCTCTCATAAGGAACAGGCTGAATTGCTACTTCAGAGCTTCCAACAGTTTTTAGACTTACAGGCTAGAAAACAGCTAGTACCACAAGAGGCAAATAATTCAGCACAGCTTGAAGGAGTAACCCAGGGAAATACAAGCATACCTGAGTGTGAACAAATGGACTGTACATTTTGTTGTATAGGAAAGCCAAGCTGAAGGGAACTGCCTTTATCGTGTGTAAGCTGAGTTCAGTAAAGCTGTTGTATTGCCGTGAAAATGGAAGTTCTAATTACCTCCACCTGATTCTCAGTATAGTGAAAGTAACTGTGGCTGTAAGAGGTGCAGTGAAGCCAACTGACCTCTGGAGGCAAAAGAGAGCAATTTGCTGGAAAGTGAAAAAGCAGCATTTGTATTTTGAGTTGCATTTAACCTGAGTTTCTGTTTGCCTTTTGAAGCACCCTTGTTTGCATTATTATATGCCATGTGATGGAACATTTACCCTTTGCTTTAATAAAATACTTATTATAAAGAAACCACAACTACAGTTTCTTTAATTCGGAGTGAGAAGAACTGGAACTACAACTCCCAGCATTCCTGGGGGCAAAGGTTTCCTCCTTCCCTCACGAAGTACAGCGGCTGCTCATGTCCTTAACCCCTTGAGCCGGGCAGGGTCGCCGCAATATGTAAAAGACAGACCTGTTTGTCTGATTTGTGGAGTCAATGTGGCTATAACTAAGGAGTATAACATTCGACGACACTATGAAACAAAACACCATGACAAGTACAAGGACCTGGACATGACTCAAAGGAGCCAGAAAGTGGAGGAGATGAAAAGAAGTTTGGTTTCACAACAGAATATGTTCAAAAAAGCCACATCACAAAGTGAGGCTGCTGTAAAGGCTAGTTATATTGTGGCAGCAGAGATCGCAAAATCAGCCCGGCCCTTTAATGAGGGAGAGTTTGTGAAAAAGTGCATGTTGAAAGTTTGTGACATCGTGTGCCCAGAGAAAAAGCAAGCCTTTTCAAACGTGAGCCTGAGCAGAAACACAGTAGCTGATCGCACATGTGATCTTGCCACCAATCTGTATGACCAGCTTTTGGAAAAGGGAAAAGATTTCGTTGCATTCTCCCTTGCTGTGGATGAGAGCAGCGACGCATCTGATACTGCTCAGCTGTCAGTCTTCATCCGTGGAGTGGACTCAAATATGTGTGTTACGGAGGAGCTATTGGGATTCAAATCAATGCATGGCACAACCACAGGAAAGGAAATTTTTGAGGAGGTTTCCAAATGCGTAACTGAAATAAAGCTGCCGTGGGATAAACTCGTGGGATTAACGACAGATGGTGCGCCAGCGATGTGCGGTAAAACAAGTGGACTGGTGGGCAGGGTCCGGGAGAAGATGCAGGAAGAGAACTGTGCAGGTGAACTAACTGTTTATCACTGCATCATACATCAGGAATCATTGTGTGGCAAAGCCCTAAAGATGGAACATGTTATGACCACAGTAACACAAGTAGTTAACTTTATAAGAGCCAAAGGTCTGAATCACCGCCAGTTTAAGTCTTTTCTGGAGGAGTGTGGTTCGGAATACGCAGACGTGCCGTATCACACAGAGGTGAGATGGTTAAGCCGAGGAAAAGTACTGAATAGATGTTTTGAGCTGCATGAGGAAATATGTCAGTTTCTGGAAAGCAAAGGGAAGGACACAGCAGAGCTTCGGGAGAAAACGTTTCTGTGTGAGCTGGCCTTTCTGTGTGACATCTCGAGCCATCTCGATGCGCTGAACCTGCAGCTTCAGGGGCGGGGGCGCATCATCACAGACATGTATGCTGCAGTGAGGGCTTTTAAAACTAAACTGTGCCTGTGGGAGAATCAGATGCTGCAAGGAAACCTTGGCCATTTTCCCTGCTGCCAAACCATGAAAACGCAGTTCTTTACCAACTTGTTCCCATGCGCACAGTTTGCTGAAAAACTCAGTGTACTCGGCGCTGAGTTTAGCCGGCGATTTGCCGACTTTGATGTCCAGAAATGTAGGTTTGAACTGCTCAGTAATCCCTTTGCAGTTAATGTGGAAAACGCACCAACCAACCTCCAAATGGAGCCAATTGAACTCCAGTGTAATGACACGCTGAAGTCAAAGTATGATGCTGTGGGCGCCGCCCAGTTTCCACAGTTCATCCCTGACACAATGCCTCAGCTCCGCACCCAAGCTGCTCAGATGCTCTCCATGTTCGGCAGCACTTATCTATGTGAGCAACTTTTCTCCTCGATGAAGATGACCAAAACATCTCACAGGAGACGTCTGACTGATGAACACCTTCGCTCGATACTGAGGATTTCCTCAGCTTAAAGCCTGAGCCCAGACATTGATGAACTATCATCCAAGAAGAGATGCCAGGTATCTGGCTTGGGCACATCAGATTAGATCAGTGTGCAGCAAACTGAGCAATAATTAACGTTTTCTTTATGCACTTTTTCTTGCTACTCCAAGACATGGGCTTGAATGGTTGATTAATTTTATTATTGTTATTTTATTTTAAAAATTATTATTTATTATTATTTAAATCGTATTTAATAAATGAATGTCATTGATGTTTTTTTTTATTTGAAATTGGTTTTTGCATATCTGAACTATTAAGTTATAAATTGTATAGTAATAAGTGTTGCTTCATATTCAATGTTAAAGCAAATCTTGTTTGGGTCCATATTAAAAGGTTCATTTGTTCAATGCTGGCCCGCGACTTTGTTCAGGTTTTACATTTTGGCCCACTGTGTATTTGAGTTTGACACCCCTGCCCTAGAGGATCTTTCCTCCTCCTGCCAGTATCACTGTCAAAGCAATTGTACCACACTGTCCTGAACCAAGGTAAAACCACACACTAATTCTAACTAGATAACCCTACTAACCAGGAAACAAAAACTCAGGAGAGCATGTCCCATCACTTCCCTTGAAGCAGTTCAGAATTGAACTTGTCATGCTTAAGTATCAAATTACCTGTAGCTGCTCATATTCCCTTTTTTTTTTAAACAGAAATTATTGTGCAGCAAGAGTCCTGAGTCCCCTGTCAGATCCAAGAGCAGTCCATTGGTGAACCAACAAGCTGCATGCACCCAGGATCCCAATAGCTCATTTCAACACAGGTGGCTCGCTACAACCACAATCCAGAAACTAGAGTGGGTCCTGGACTGGACTGGAGGGACTCCATGAAAGCAAATTAGCAGGTAAACTCTAAGTTCTCCTTCATTCCCATCCCTTCAATCCAGTCCAGACAATCAGGATGTACCGTAGCAGTACCTAACCATAAGACCTGCATGCCAAACCACGCCTCTGACACCGCCTGCACATCCAAACGATAATGCTTTGCAAAAGTATGCAAGGAAGACCACGTCGCCGCCCAACAGATGTCCGCCGGTGGAACCAGACGGACTTCCGCCCAAGAAGCCGTCTGCGATCTCATGGAATGAGCATGCAAACCCTCTAGCACAGTCCTACGTTTAAGAAGATAAGCCAAGGCAATCACCTCCCTAACCCATCAGGAAATCAATGCCTTGGATGCAGCCTCACCCTGGCGAGGACCACCAAACAACACAAAAAGATGATCAGACTGCAGAAAGGGCTGCGTACATTTCAGATAGTAGTGCAATGCTCTCCACACATCTAAACAATGCAATCGAGGATCGCCTTGTTCACCCTGAGAAGTTGCAAACAAAGGAAGGGTCACTACCTGATTGACGTGGAAGGACAAGACCACCTAAGGCAAAAAGGCATAAAGGCAAAAAGGAAGGAATGGTTCGAATAACCAGACGCTCCTTAGACATCCGTAGGAACAGTTCCCGACAGGACAAGACCTGCAACTCAAAAATGCGATGCACTGAACAGATAGCCACCAAAAACACCACCTTCAAGGTCAGATTCTTTAGGGTGGACAGCCCCAGGGATTCAAATGAAGCTGCAACCAGAGCTGATAAGGCCACATTCAAGTCCCAAGGAGGAACAACTGCCCGTGTTGGTGGCCTGGCCTATTTTACAGCCCGCAGAAACTGGATAACATCTGGGTGACAAGCCAGGGAGGCCCAATGAACCTTACCTCGATGGTAGGCCAAAACTGCCCCTTGCACATTCATGGAATTCAGGGTCAACCGTCTCTCCAAACCATACTGTAGAAAGGCCAGGATGTCTACTACCAAAGTTCCAAAGGGACGCCGGTCTCGTTGCTCACATCAGGCCTCAAACACCCGCCAAACTCGAACATATGAAAGAGTGGTGTACCTCTTTCTGGCTTTCAGTAGTGGCGTAACTACGCTAGCTGAATATCCGCGCTTCAACAGCCACGCTCGCTCAAGAGCCAAGCCGTAAGCGAGAATCGATCCACCTGCGGCATACTTATCAGGCAATGCATGAGCAGGTCCGGTTGTAGCGGTAGGTGTCACGGACTGTCCACCACCAAGCGAAATTAGGTCCGCGTACCAGCCTCTGAGGCTAGTCCGGTGCCACTAGGATCACTCAACCTGAATGCAGCGCAATGCAAAGCAGTACCTGACCGATCAGCACCCAGGAAGGGAAGACATTCAGAACTCCCCTCTCCGGTCAGGGCAAGGCCAGGGCATCCAGGCCTTCCGACATTCGTTCTCGTCTTCTGCCGTAGAACCGACCGACCCTGGCATTTTCTGCGGTGGCCATGAGGTCCATCACTGGCTGACCCCAGCGGCAAACAATGCCTTTGAACACCGAATCCACTAAGACCCATTCTGCCGCATCTATCCGATGCCAACTAAGATAGTCAGCCTGAATGTTTTCTTTCCTGGCCACGTGCACCGCACAGAGCACACTTAGGTGCCTCTTGGCCCAATTTAAAAGGGGAGTTACTTCCTCTGCTAGATACACACTGCCTGTGCCTCCTTGCCTGTTGATGTACGCCACTACTGAGGCATTGTCCAAGAACACCTTGACCACCTGAGTTTCCAGAAGCGTCGTAAAGTGTTGTAGCGCCATCCAGACTGCTTGTATCTCCAGCCGATTCATGGACCAGGAGCTCTCCTCTCCTGTCCATCTCCCCTGGGCCACCTGTGCGCAGCAATGCACTCCCCAGCTGCTGAGGCTGACATCCATAGTTACCAACACCCACTCCAGCTGCTCTAGTGAGACTCCCCTCGCCAAATTGTGGTCTCTGGGCACTGAAGCCTGTGAGATAAGGAATGGTTCTGGGGAGACCATCTCAAGAGCAACACTCTCTGAAGCGGTCGCATGTGAAACCTGGTCCAGGGTGCTAAGTCCAATACCGCCGCCTTCAAGCCGAGCAGCTGCAAGTAATGCCACACCGACAGACGCAACATCCAGAGAAACTGTCACAACAGGGACTGGAGCTTGAGTACGCACTCCTCCGTCAAGGAAACCAGCCCGGCCACTGTATCAAAACGGACTCAGAGGTAGATTAATTGCTGAGACGGTTCCAGCTTGCTCTTTGTCAAGTTGACTACGCAGCCCAAATTCCGCAGAAAGGCTATTACCTTCTGTGTTACCTGCTGACTTTTGCCTTTTGTCTTGGCTCGAATGAGCCAATCATCCAGATAAGGGTGAACTATGACCCCCTGCTTTTTCAGGGCTGCTGCAGCCACCACCATCACCTTGGTGAATATTGTGGCGCTCGGGCCCCTACCAGGCGGCCGCCTAGTAGGGACGGGTGACCACCTCTTATATTTTCCTAGGGTTGTAGTTGTGTGAGGAATAATGAACCGAGTGGTTTAGAAAAAGCACACAGGAATTTATTCAGCTTCCTTTCAGGTAAGTGGATACAAATTCTTCAAGCACATTTACTCTCCAGAAAAAAGAAAATAATGGATAACTTCTCCAGTAACAAAAGTACAACACAAAACAACAGCAAATTCAACTATCAAGTGTTTCTGGCTCACACTAATTTACCTTAGTGCAGGCATCACATTCCATCTCCGAAATACTGGAATTTACATCAGCCTCTCCGGCTTCAATCTCCATACTCTCAGCAGAGCAGTAGCAGGGTTCTGCTTGGTAGCGCTCAGGGACTTTCTGCTTTAGAGCTTTTAACAGGTCAAACAACCTTTCCCACTTTCTTGCCTTCCCTTCTCTGGGCAGGTCTCCTATGGGGTGCTCTTGCTTAACCTTCCTGGTGAAACATTCCTTTCTGTGCTGTGTTATCTGGGGTATAACAGTTTCATCAGAGTCAGAAGAGAAAATATACTTGGAAGGCCTTATTGCCTCCCTTCTCCTACCTTGGGCTTTCGGTGCAATATTCTCCTGGTTAGAGCTTTGGCCAGTCAGGACTCCCTCTGCCTCAGCGTAGGGCAGAGACTTGTGGTAGAGCTTTCCCACTCTCTTGCTAGGGTAGGTGGTTCTCTCCCCAGAACCTCCCCTAGGTCCTCTGTGGCTACTGTGCTGAGTATGGTGGCTTCCTTTGTACCTTCTCTGGTTGTCTTTATAGCGGTTCCTTTCTCTGCTGCTCCTTTTGGCTACAGGGCTGTCCCCTCTGTACCTTCTGGAACCTGGACTGGAACCTGAGCTGCAACTCCCACTTAGGCCTGGACTGCAACTCCGACAGCAACTGCCACTGCAACTGCAACTGCGTCTCCAATCATGCTTCTCACCATGCTTCCAACCATGCTTCCAACCAGCACTCGAACAATGCTTCCAACCAGCTCTCCAACCATGCTTCCCACCAGCTCTTGAACCAACTCTATCTCTAGTGTTTGTTTGCTCCCTTTCAAACACTGAGCAGGGCAACTCCCTTCCTGGCTCCGCCCTTCTGTACCTCCCACTCCTATCTGTGGCTGACCTGGAGTGTGGGCGTGGCTTACAGCTAGGTCTGCCCTCTAGGTTTCTCTCCAGGCTTCTGCTGTGGACTATGTGATCCTGTGTACCCATCCCCCGCAAAGAGGAAAAATCCTTCTTCTCTTCACTTTTTCCTGGCTGGGCTGCACTCTCCTTACCACAATATCCATGGAGCTGTTGCCAGACAGAAAGGCAGTATCTGAAACTGGAAGTGACCCAAAAAAGTCGCAAACCAGAGGAACTGCTAATGTTCTGGAAGTTTAGGGACGTGGTGGTAAGCCTTGGTCAGGTCTAGAGCAGTGAGGAACTTTCCCTTTTGCACGGCCACCATGATGGAACAGAGCATTTCCATGCAGAACCTGGGTACCCGCAATGCTGCATTTACGTATTTGAGGTCAAGGATGGGCTGGTAAGTGTCCTTCTTTTTGGGCAACACAAAATAGATAGAGTATTGACCTAATCCGCATTGGCCGGATGGCACTGGCCCCACCGCCTCCATATCCAGGAGGCACTATAGAATGTCACGGAACACTTAGCACTTGCCCAGAGCCGCACATTGAGATAGCATAAAGGCATCCTGCAGAGAATGCTGAAACTTCAATGAATATCCGTAACGAATCACCTCCAGGACCCATTGATCCAAGGTGACCTGAACCAAGGCGTGGCAGAACTGCTGAAGATGACCCCCCACCATGCGCTCTGCCGACTCCTGGGTCCTCCTGGCTTCATTGTGGCTTTCTGGCTGCTCCAGAGGAGCCTATGTAATAGCCACGGCCTGACCCCAAAGCTCAAAAGGGCGGTCCCTGGAACGGGAACCAGCCCCGCTGTGGTGGGAAAATGGGTTAGCCAAAAACGGCAGAAGTCTTTCAAGCCCCCCCCCCCCCCTCCCCGCGACGAGGTTGACTGCCTCTTACCTCCACAAAGTTTGTCCTCAGGCAACTGGCCTCCCTTGGACTCCCCGAGGTCCTTGACCAGCACCTTCAGGGGCTCTCCAAACAGCAGATTACCCTTAAAGGGCAGCTTGCTCAACCAAACCTTTGAAGAAACATCCACTGACCAGTTTCTCAACCAGAGAAACAGATGAGCCACCACAACCAATGCCATACTCTTTGAAGACTATCAAACCAAATCATAACTAAAGTCTGACAAATATGCCGCAGCTGACTCCAACTTGGGAATTTCAGTTGAATCCGAATCCGCTTCCTGGAGAAGTCCGAGCAATGCCTGCAACCATCACGGGTAGGCTCTTGCCACATACGCTCCACAAATGGAGGCTTGCAGCGACAAGGCATTGACCTCAAACGCCTGCCTCAGGAGCGCTTCTAACCGGTGGTCCTGTAAGTCCTTGAGGGCTGTTTCCCCTCCACAGGAATCGTGGTCTTCTTGGTCACCGCTGTGACCAATGAATCCACTTTTGGGGTCCAAAAGAGACCTCTCTCCACTGGAAGCATGGGATAAAGGCAAGCCATCACCTGCCCCCCTCAAAGCTCTTCCTCGGGGGTCTCCCACTCTGCCTCGATCATCTGCATAATTGCCTTGTGCACCGGAAAGGAATTCTGTGGCATGCATATGTTCTGCAGGAGAGGGTCCTCCAAGGCCACCTTCTCCTGCAGCGCCCTAAAAGGGAGGTTCAGTGCCGCCAAGGATTGGAAGATAAGAGACATCAACTCATCCTTCCGGAAGACCCATACAATGGTGAGGTCCTCCCTTGGGAAGGGATCATCCTTTACTAGGGCTGGACCTCCCAGATCTTCCTCAAAGATGGAGGGATCTTCCCCACGTCCTCTTCTTCCCACAAGGAGCTGGTGCCGACCAACTCATCTACAACACAATTTTCCAAGAGATATAAACACTTCTCCGAACCCCGCTCCCCACTTGGGGGCAGGTGGCGTTTAGTTGTCCCCGGACTCCCCGCGGAAGGAGAGGCCCCCTCAACCTGGCCTTGCTCCAATCTGTAAGCTCTGTGGAGGAACAGGACAAACTCCAGAGAAAGAGTTGTTACTCACCTGTAACAGGTGTTCTCCAGGAGCAGCAGGAATCAGTCCTCACACATGGGTGACATCGACGTCGATGAAGCCCTTGCGGAGCATTTCCCCAGCTTTCCATGAAAGCCTTTGGGAATGCATGCAAGCATGCGTGGTTCCCTTCCCGTCTAAAGGTGCCATCTTGCCTCAGTCAAATAACATAGCTAAGAACAGCACACAAAAAAGTAAAAATAAACTATGTACAACTGTAACTCCCAGGGGCGGAGGGAGGGTTGTGAGGACTGATTCTTGCTGCTCCTGGAGAACACCTGTTACAGGTGAGTAACTACTCTTTCTCCAGGACCAAGCAGGAAGTCAGTCCTCACATAAGGGTGACTCCCTAGCTCTGGGCTACCAGGAACCCAGGCTGAACAAGAGAACTCCCTCTAGTCTCAGCATCAAGAAAGGCTTTTTATTTATTTATTTATTTTTCTTATATACCGCACTATTATAATCAGCGCGGTTTACATTTGAAACAGAACATACAAGAATGTAACAAGTTATATCGAGTTTTTTACATTGAACAGGGAATGTAAACATGGAGAAAAAAACGAGGAAAAAACTATGTACACATTATATACAAATTATAATACTCTTACAGATAAATAAAGATAAGACATTTACCTAGAGGCTTGGCTGGAGGGTCGAGGCCGGTAAGGAGAGATAATGGTTAGCCGTTATCTACAGGAAGATGATCTGAGGGACGGGCTAGGTAGGGAGGTAAGGTGGGGGAGGTAAGGTGAGTGTCGGGAATGGTGTCAGGGTAATATTGTAAGAATAGAATAGATGATGTTTGAGGGCTTTTCGGAATAGTGCCAGGTTTGAGATGGCCCGGATTTCGGCTGGGAGGGCATTCCATGCCATAGGTGCAAAAATGGAGAAGGCTCTACTTGCTGTTGTTTTCTTACATTTTATCAACAGTTTTGGGACTTCGAGTTTATTCAACGAAGTAAATCTCCTAGTTCTATTGTCTGGAGTGCTGTTGAGAAGATCACTGATGGGTGTGGGTGGATGGTTCTTACGGGCCTTGAACATCATGACAAGAGCCTTGAAGTGGATTCTGGCCTGCAGCGGGAGCCAGTGTAGGTTCTTTAGAACTGGCGTTATGTGGTCTGATCTTGAGAGCCCTGACAGTGCCCTTGCAGCTGAGTTCATGGCAAGATGTAACGGGTTAAGAGTCGACTGTGGGAGTCCCAGTAGGATAATGTTGGCAAAGTCGAGGTGTGGGATGACTAAGACTTGGAATATTGAGCAGTAGTCATGAAAGTCAAGCAGTGGGCGGAGATGGCGTAGTGATCGGATCCTATGATAGATTGCTTTAGTTGTGTTTGTAACATGTGCTGACATGTCGAGCCGCTGGTCGAGGGTGATGCCCAAGTAGCGAATTGTAGATTTGGACTTTAGTTCAATGTTATTGACTAGAAGTGAGGGAGGTGGCGTGAACGTCTGGTTTCGCGAGATGAATAGTACATCTGTTTTGCTATAGTTAATGCGTAGATTTTGAGAGAGAAGCCAATCTGCTACCGCTTCAAAGCATCTTATAATTGGAGAGAAATCTGGTTGATCGATTTTAAATTGTTAAGTACATTAAATTGTAAGTACATTCTCTCCAATGAGCCGCCTGACTGAAGATCGAACACAATTTAGGATAGCTATCCAGAGGGTCGCCATGAGTCGACTCCGACTCGACGGCACTTAACAACAACAACAACATTAAGATGTCATCTGCATATGCAAGGCATTGGACATTGAAGGAACGGATTAAAGCGCAAATGGGCTGCATGTATATGTTAAACATTAATGCAGAGAGGGATGATCCCTGAGGTACACCTTGCTTCAGTGAGAATGGTTCAGAGGTCTTGGAACCTGCTCTGACTTGTTGCCATCTGTTACATAAATAGGATTCACACCAGGCTAGCGCTGAGCCTTGCAGACCTTTACCTTTGAGGCGATCTAGAAGTGTTTCGTGATTCACTGAATCAAAGGCAGCTGCTATGTCTAAGAAGATGAGGACGAATCCATGGTTGATATTGTCAATTCCTGTGATTAGGTTGTTGAAGAGGGTTGTGAGGATGGTGTCCACCTTTCACTGACAGAACCTCCACCGGTAGCCCAACAGAGGGCAGGAGTTGCCTAAACCTCAAAGAGATTCCGGAGTACTGCCTGGCCAAAAGCACTGTCCCTACAGGACTCCCTTTCCAGACAGTAATGGGCCGCAAAAGTCTGGCTTGAAGACCAAGTAGCAGCTCTGCAGATGTCTGCCAACGGTACAGAGCGGAGATGAGCCACTGAGGCAGCCATTGCCCTGACACGATGGGCCGTGACCCGACCCCGCAAAGGAAGGTCAGCCGCCTTGTAAGCCCAGGTGATACAGTCAGTCACCCAGATGGACAAGGTACGCTTGGACACAGCCAACCCCAAATTATTAGGGTCAAAAGAGATGAAGAGCTGAGTAGCCCTTCTGTGCCCCTGCGTACGGTCAAGGTAGAAGGATAAGGCCCTCCTACAGTCCAGGGTATCCAGAACTGCTTCAGCCTGGCTTGCATGAGGCCTAGGGAAGAATGTTGGAAGAACCACCTCCTGGTTGAGGTGGAAAGAGGAGATAACCTTTGGGAGGAACTTTGGATGAGTCCTGAGGACTACCCTGTTCTTATAGAATCTGGTGTAGGGCCTGTCACAGACCAGGGCCTGAAGCTCACTCACTTGCCTGGCTGAGGTTAGGGCTAAGAAGAGTGTCTTCCAGGACAGGAAGCGTAGAGGGCAAGTAGCCCTCAGCTCAAAAGGTGGGCGAGTCAGTTGCTGCAAGACCACATTCAATTCCCACTCAGGAGCAGGAGGACGGATTGGAGGCTTGAGCAAAAGCAAGCCTCTGAGAAAGCGGGACACCAAGGGGTGAACCGACAGAGAATGTCCTTCCACCAGTGAGTGGTGAGCTGCTAGAGCTGAGAGGTGGACCCGAACGGAATTGGACTTAAGTCCCTGATTCGATAAGTGCATTAAGTACTGAAGCACTACTGGTACAGTACAGGAGAAAGGATCCTCTGTACGTAGCTGACACCACACCGAAAACCTCTTCCATTTGAGAGCACAGGTTTTCCTAGTGGACTATTTCCTAGGGGTTAGGACAACCTCCTCAACTTCCTGAGGTAGGCCCCAGGGAGCCAAAACTACCCTTGCAGCCTCCAGGCCATCAAATTGAGAGCTTTGAGATTGGGGTGCAGAAGGGAACCCTGATCCTGAGAGAGAAGGTCGGGTTGCAACCCCAGAGGCAGTGGGGGATCCACTGCCAGCTGAAGCAGAAGTGGAAACCAAGGCTGTCTCGGCCACCTGGGAGCCACCAGCAGGACCGAGGCCTTGTCCTGAAGAATCTTGAACAGGGTTCGGGCCACCAAGGGCGTGGGAGGAAACGCATACAGGAGGCCCTGAGGCCACAAAATTAGAAAAGCATCTGCTGCTATCCGCAGAGGATGCGGTTGCCTGGAGCAGAACTTTGGCAGCTGTTTGTTCAGTGGACTGGCAAACAGATCTATGGATGGAAGTCCCCATTTCAGGAAAATCTTCTGAACCACCAAAGGATGGAAATGCCACTCGTGGGGCTGCAGAATCCTGCTCAATCTGTCGGCCAGGTAGTTTTCCTGGCCAGGGAGGTACACAGCCTTGAGGCGCATGCTGTGTTTGAGGGCAAACAAGCAAAGGTCCTGTGCTTCCTGGCAAAGGAGCCTGGACCCAGTTCCACCCTGTTTGTTCACATAAAACATGGCTACCTGGTTGTCCGTTTGAACTAGGACAGACTGATGAGCCAGGGCTGGAGAGAAAGTCTTGAGGGCCAACTGAATAGCCCTGAGTTCCAGGAGATTCATTTGCTGTGCAGTTTCCCAGGGAGACCACAGGCCCTGGGTGCACTTGCCCAGACAATGAGCTCCCCAGCCCTGCAGGAGGCATCCGTGGTCAACACCACTGTGAATCCAGGAATCTGAAAAAGCACCCCTTGCAGCAGATTGGGTGGATGGAGCCACCAAGATTGGGTGGATGGAGCCACCAACTGAGGGACCTCAGAAATTGACTGGACACCCTTATCCTGTCTCTGAGGCTGCCTGTGGCCTGTGACCACTGAGTCCGAAGACACCACTGTGCAGGCCTCATATGGAGCCTGGCATTGGGGGTCACATGTACTGTCGAAGCCATGTGGCCTAGAAGCCTCAGGCAGAGTCTGGCGGAGACCAGTGACCTGCTGAGAAACTGACTTGCCAAGGCCATTAACCTTCGGGCTCTGCTTTCTGGCAAGAATGCCTTTGCCAGGTTAGAGTCCAACCTTGCCCCTATGAACTCCAAGTTTTGGGAAGGGAGCAAAGTGGACTTTGCGAAGTTTATGAGAAACCCCAGGCTTTGAAGAAGAGCAATAGTTCTGAGGGTGGCTTGTCTGGCCTCCTGGCACGTCTGACCCCTGATGAGCCAGTCATCCAGATAGGGGAAGACAAAGATACCCTGATTCCTCAGGTAGGCCGCCACCACTGCCAGGCATTTGGTAAAGACCCTGGGAGCGGAGGTTAGGCCAAAAGGTAGGACTCTGTACTGATAATGGTTTCCTCCTACAATGAACCTGAGGTACTTTCTGTGGTCTGGATGAATGAGGATGTGAGTATACGCATCCTTTAGATCTAAGGAGCATAGCCAATCTCCCTGCTGGAGGTAGGGCAGAAGGGTTCCAAGAGTAAGCATCTTGAACTTTTTCTTCTCCAAGAACTTGTTGAGGTTTCGGAGATCTAGAATAGGTCGAAGGCCACCGGTTCTTTTGGGTACCAGGAAATACCTGGAGTAGAACCCTCGGCCTTGTAAGTGGGGAGGCACAGGCTCCACTGCTCCGTCCACCAACAGACCCTATAGCTCCTGAAGGAGAAGATCTGTGTGCAGGGGAGGCCTTGGAGGCTCCCCTGGATAGCATGGAGGAGGCAGTTGTTGGAAGTGTAGTGTATAGCACCTGTGGACTATTCTTAACACCCAACTGTCTCCAGTGATGAGTGGCCACTGGTGGGCAAACAGAGCGAGGCGACCTCCTGTGTAGGGTTGGGAGAGCAGGGACGGAGAGGCTATGCTTAAGGAGTCAAAAAACCCCACCCTGCTGAGTGGGAGCAGGGGCCGGAGGCTTGGGGGTCCTCTGCCTACGGGGCCCATTACCCTGCCCCTTGGCTTGCTGACCCTGAGGGGCAGCTTGGGCAGCCTGATATTATGGGTACTGTTTGTAGGCAGTGCCCTTCCTCGGGTAAAAGGACTTTTTACCTGAGCCCTTCTTCTTGTGAGAAGGGGCAGAAGTCTTTCTAGACAGCCTTGTCCGTGTGAGGTGCTCGGTCTCGAGCTGTGCGGCCTTCTCGGTCATGGGCTTGCCAAAAAGGTTCTCACCTCGGCAAGGGACATTGACCAACTTGTCCTGAACCCATGGCTCGAGGTCCGATGACTGCAGCCATGCCTGGCGTCGAGCCGCGATGCCGGCTGCCGCAACACGGGCCGAAGCCTCGAAGCCATCGTAGGCAGTGCGGGACATAAACTTAGAGCATTCCTGGATCCCCGAGGACAAGGACTTGAACCTCTGCAAGGGTTCCCCGGAGAGACCAGCAGAGAACCTGGCCAGCTCCTTGGCCAGGTCTCGCAAGTACATGCTGTAATGGGGAAGAGACATACTGTGATATGGAAACAGAGGAACCTGAGTGCAGTAGGGCTGTTTCTGTAGGCCTAAGCCTAGCGTCCCTGAATAAACGCCTGTAGTGCATGGGAGTCAAACCCAGCCTGTCTCTTACAGCATTTTTTACACTCAGGTAATTGGACGCCTGATCAGCGGGCATTGTTTTGTACGCTGCTAGTGCCTCACCTGACAGAGACATAGCGAACCGGACAGCCCACTGGTCAGTTGGCCAGTTAGCTGATTCTGCTATTCTTTCAAATGCATCAGCAATATCATCAAAATTATCATTGGCTTTAAATTGTCCCAGTGCTAGTGCACCACAATTAGCAAGTCCTACTCCCACTTGTACTGAGGGAATAGTCTCCTCTTTGTCCACAGTCTGCTTCAGCAGAGCTCCCAGTAGCTCAAGAAGTGGCTGCTGCTGTGCATTCATGGCGGCTACAGTCTTTTCTTGGATCACTCTGGCCAGTTCACTCTGCGCCTTCCACTGAGCCTCCATCCAGCTCTTTACGTCCTGGGGATCCATCTCAGGTTTTCTGTATCTGCAGAAATAGAAGAAAACAACAGAGGCCCACCAAGTGCGGTACCAAAAAAGATTTTCTGCCTCCCACCTATAGCACAGAAATGGACACTTTCTCACCAATCCTATTACACCCGTGACCCCTTACTTGTACCTGAGCACGGTGCAGGATCTTGCCTTGAGAAAGATATCCTGGGTGGCTCCAAGTCAGGTCTGTATCCGAAGTCCGGTCCGTGCTTTCCTCTTTTCTTCAGGATAGCCGAACTTCTCCTGATTCACAGGTAATCCTTTTCTTCTTTAACAAGCTGATATTTTTTTTTCCTTGATACTGTCCTTGTACTGTGTTTTAAAAATCCGTAAAACTACGCCATTTCCTGTCACCAGTAGTCTGCCCGTAGCTTCAGCATACGGGGTTAGGTAGCCTGGAGACCTTTTATTGAAAGGTTAAGGGTGTAGTTATGGACCTTTTCAATAAGTTATAGTCGTGAATCGAGTGGTTCAGGCAAAGACAGGCTTTTAATTCCCCTCCCGGGGCGGATTCAAACACAAAGTAACATAGGAACAAAAAGCCATACACTCTGGCATAAGGTAGGAAAAATAACTTATAACAGCTTCCAACTTAAATCACAAATGGTACGGTATTCATTGCATACAGTCCCTTGGTATTAGGAAATAAAGTCCTGTGCTTCTCAACTGCCAGTTGACCAGCTTCTTCCAGATATCTGGCTCAGCACAGCGAAATCCTATCATTTGTAACTGTTAATGTACAATCCGTTTGAGTATCAGACAACTGTTCATCTGGAGGATCAATTAGCATTGACTCAGGCTGGCTATCAGCTGAATACAACTTCTGCCTTGTATACAACGTTTCCAGATTATTCTCTGCTGTCTGTTCCAGAGGCTTCTCTGTTACTGCCTCTATGAGGTAAGGATCAGCTTTACTATATCTCTTGGCATAGCTTAGAGGAGAATCATATTCCTTATAATTTCTATGAGAGAAATTCTTATAACCACTTTTACAAGGATTATACAGCCTACCTTCTGGCTTTGAGGCAGGAGGAAGTCCGTGCACAGCTCTCTCAGGATGGGGTTTAAACCTCAGAGGTTTTTCTCTGTGTTCTGGCTGCTCGCCCTCTTCTTCTGACATACAAATGTCTTGCACTGTATATCTTTCACTCCTTGGAGCTTGTAAGTGCTTCCCAGCTATCCTCACTGGTAACTTCTCCCTTTGAGTGCCTTCACCATAGGATAAACACCTGGAGTTTTGGTCAAAGGGTTTTTGTGCCCTGCTCCTCCAGTTATTCCTGTCAGCTGCTTTCTGTCTCTCTCTCTCACATTCAGAATCAGAATCCACTGAATCACTTACATACGTTTTCCTTTCACACTGGGACAGACGCTGCTTCCAAGAGCCAGACCTCAGCTTGCACAAACTTTCCAGCTGATTCTGTCCTCCTCCGTCGTCCCTGTTCTTCCCCTTGCTGTTCCCTTTGCTGTTCTCAAACTCTAATGAACGTTTCTCATACGTTTGCTTGGGAGCTAATCTAGCCCTTCCCCCTCCCAGGTGAAAGCTATCAGGACCAGGAGATGGGGACTGTTTGCTAGCTGGGCGGGGTTCCTGCCCTCGTGGCTGGGATTGTTTGTGTTGCTCCTGGCAACTGGGTGTCCTGAGCTTATCCTTCCTACCAGAAACAGGTGCACTCAGGTTCCTCTGTTTCCATATCACAGGATGTCTCTTCCCCATTACAATGCCCATGTACAGATGGTAAGACTGGACACGGCAAGCAAGCATCGAGCCCTGGAAGCACTTTCTACCAAAACCAACTAGGTTTCGGGCCTCCCTGCCAGGGGGCACCGCGGAGTGCATCTTCTGACTTTTCAGTCGATGCATGGCCGATTCCACCACCATGGAATGGTGTGGTAGCTGCGCCTTCTGAAAGCCAGGACTCTTCCGGAGTCGATAGATCAAATCGACCCGCTTGCTTAAAACCGGCGCCGAGGCCGGTGCCTCCCACATCCGGAAGAGGAGCCGTTCCAGCATCAGAGGAACCGGGACAGTAAAGGCCTCCTTCAGAGGAGAGTCGTACTGCAGGGCCTCGAACTCCTCAGCTCGAGGCTCCTCCTCGGGGTCCGCAGAGATAGCCAATGCAGTGGCCATATCCCGAACGAACTCCGAGAACCGGGTATCCTCCGGAGGGGATCTACTCCGGGGTTCAGACTGCGGTGAGTCCGAGGGGACGCACCGAGTCTTGAAGGTGTCGGGGGACTCCTCATCCTCCGTCTCCCATGCGGACTCGTCCGATGAGGAATCGGGGTCCGACCTTGCAGGGCCTGCGAGCACCCGCCTCGACGCCGAAGGCACCGGCGTCGACGCCCTCGGTCCCGAACGGGAGGTCGAGGGAGACCGCGACCGAGGTCGACCTCGAGCCTTCATGGTCTCGAGTATCGGCTCAGTCTCCGGGGTCGACTTCGAAGTCGATGTCCCGGTGGTCGGGGCAGATGCGCCAGACAGGCTGGCCATCAGTGCCCGCTGCTGTTCCATGAAGGCAGACAGTCCGCTCTCCAAAGCTGTCAACCTGAGACCCAGCTCAGGAGACTCAGCAGCTCCCGACTTGGGCCCCGGCGGCGCCGGGCCCGACGTCGGCTCCCTGGGAGGAGAGTCCACGAGGACTACAGGGCTTACGTGTCCAGCAGACTCCGGCTCCAGTCGAGGGACTTTGGAAGGCTTCTCCTGTTCCACAGGCCCGGGGCGACGGTCGGGGGTCTGAGACCGAGCTCTCGAGGAACCCGGGACCTCTTCCGACGACGCCCTCACGAGCTGTTTCTTCCTCTTGCATTCCCGGTCAGGGGACCCCCTGTCCGAGGAGCCACGATGGTGCTCGGGATCCAACTCCCGAGATGTCGAGGCCTCAGACGAGGTCCGGGCCCGGCCGAAGGCCGAGTCAGAAAAAAGCCTTTCCTTTTGGTGCTGATGACTTCGCAGTGCCTTGGAAGACATTTTCCCACATGGTCCACACGTCTTAGGGTCGAGATCAGGACCGAGGCACCGAAGGCAGCAGTCGTGTGTGTTGGTGAGAGACACCAGTTTCTTGCACCAATCACACTTCTTAAAACCGCTGGAAGCCATCGGGGAAAAAAGAGTCCCCGCGAGGTCAAAGGACCGGCCTTCCAGGGAAAAAGAAAAAAGGGCGCGAACGCCAGCCACTAAGGGCAAAAACCAAATAAAGAAGATCGGGCTCGATACCGGTGTACCGAACCCGGCAGGAGGGGAACCGGCGTTGAACTGGAGAAGAAAAATAGCGAAGAATCGCAAAAAGTCAACAATTTTCCTGGATGACTAGGACTCACGTCCGGTGGGCTTCACGGAAAACGAGAGACTGAGGCAAGATGGCACCTTTAGGCGGGAAGGGAACCGCGCATGCGTGCATGCATTCGCAAAGGCTTTCATGGAAAGCTGGGGAAATGCTCCGCAAGGGCTCCATCGACGTCGATGTCACCCATATGTGAGGACTGACTTCCTGCTTGGTCCTGGAGAAAATAGAGATGCTTCTCCTTGAGTCTTTAGTCAGACCCCCTGAGAATTCTGGCTATGCACCCCCAACTCTAGGGCTGGAGGGTCTGCCAGCAAAATGAAGGCTGATGAAATTTAAAAAGGTCGCTGGAGACGCTGTGCAGTAAATTTCCAGCCTTGCCAACTGAGGCCCCCAAATGTTGTTCATCCTGCACAGACCATGACTTGGACCTCTGTGAGTCCTCCTGCAGAGCCCCGCTCTTCATAGCATTCTTCTGCATCGGGGATCTCTCTCTCACAGGCGAGGCGACAGCTTACCTGTGAAAGAGAGCTGCAGAGTGCTACTTTTTTTTTCTCCAATCAACTTTGTGCTGCTCCAAGACTTATTCGGTGCAATAGACCTCCACTTGAGACCGCTCTTATCCTGCTAACTACACTGCTTTCAAAAACTATTTTACACAGGGGTGAGCAGAATCCAGTCAGACAGATCCTAAGGGGAGTCTGCCTTCGAGCAGTTGGAGACTGAAGATACTGGTAGGAGGAGGAAAGATCCCCTCGGCTTAAGGGGTGACATCAGTAGAAAACAATTTGCATATCAGTCTCCAGTTGCTGTTGGGCGGACACTACCCGATTGTCTGGACTGGATTGGAGGGATGGGAAAGCGTAGTTAGGTGTGTAAAAGGTGTAAAAGCATGTAAAAGGTGTTCTCCAGGAACAGCAGGAATCAGTCCTCACATATGAGTGATGTCAGTGCCAACGGAGCCCCGTGGAAGCATCTCCCCAGCTTTCAAAGAAAGCCTTTGGGAGATACATCACCCCTTCCCACCCAAGGGTGCCATCTTGCCTCAGTCTATTGACATAGCTAAGATGGCAAAAATAAAATACAGTAAAGAAGCAATTCCAAGGGGAGGAGGGAGGGTTTTGAGGACTGATTCCTGCTGTCTCCAGAGAACATCTGTTACAGGTGAGTACCTACACTTTCTCTGGGAACAAGCAGGAAATCAGTCCTCACATATGGGACTCCCCAGCTACAGACTACCGAGAACCTGTACAAAATGCCACAGCGACCAGAGAAGGTGAACAGTGAGCTGCAGCAGTTGAGTCCCAACTGAAAGACTCTTGCAAGACCCAAGTGTCCAGCGGAAAACCAGCACTCCAGTAGCCTGAACACAGAAAGGTCGGAGGGCAGGAGTTGCCTACACCCCAAAGATATTACGGAGCACAGCCTGGCCGAAGGCACTGTCCCAACAGGACTCCTTCTCCAGGCAATAGTGAGCTGCAAAAGGTATGGATTGAAGACCAGGTGGCGGCCCGGCAGATTTCCATAACAGTTATGTAATGTAGATTTGCTACAGAGAAAGTCATGGCTCTGATGCGGTGCACCGTGACCCAGTGGAATAGTGAGATACGAGCCTGCTCACAGGCGAGGGCAATGCAGTCCACCACCCAAGTGAACAGAGTTTGTTTAGTTACTGGAAGCCCTGGTCGACTGGGGTCATGACAGACAAAGAGCTGAGGAGCTTTGCGGTGGCCCTGAGTCCGTTGCAGATAGAAGGACTGGGCCCTTTTTCAATCCAGAGTATGGAGAACAGTCTCCACCTTGCCGGTGTGAGGCCTCGGGAAGAAGATGGGGAGCACCACCTGCTGACTGAGGTGGAAGGAGGACACCACATTTGGCAGAAACTTGGGGTGTGTGCAGAGCACCACCCTGTTCTTGTAGAATCTCGTGTAGGGTGGCTCTGCCATCAGAGTCTGGAGCTCACTGACCCTGTGAGCCGACGCGAGTACCACAAGAAAGACAACCTTCCAGGAGAGGTACCACAGGTGGCAGGTAGCCAGGGGCTCACATGGCGTCTTAGTGAGCTGTGAGAGCACCACATTGAGATGCCTACTCTGCCGTTGGCGGGTGGATGGGGAGCTTTGACAACATAAGGCCTGCAGGAAATGAGAGATAAGGGGCTGAGCCAAAAGGGGATTGCCCTGTGACAGGTGGAGTAGGTACTGGAGCATCAGCTGCACTGAACAGGAGAAAGGGTTCACCTACCTCTCGGTGCACCACACTGAAAATTGACACCATTTGAAGGCATACCCTTTCTTGTGGAGGTTTTACGGGAGGCCAAAAGGACCTCCTCCACCTTATGTGGGAGGCTGAAGGGAGCTAGTGCTACCTTTTCAGCAGCCAAGCTGAGAGCAACAGGAACCCCAGGTTGGGGTGCAAGAGAGTGCCCTCCTCCTGTGAGAGTAGTTCTGGGGCGCAGCACAGGGGAATCAGACGCACCACCGACAGACAGAGAAGCTGCGGGAACTAGGGTTGCCTGGGCCACCAGGGGTTACCAGAATCAGTGATGCCTGTCACGCTGGGCTTTGAAGAGGGTCTTGGCGACCAGCGGTGTCGGCAGGAAAGCATAAAGAAGGCCTTCCATACATGGGATGATGAATGCATCTACTGCCACCCAGGACGGGTGTGGCTGGCAGGAGTAAAAGTGGGGCAACTGCGTGATGTCCGGACTGGCAAACAGGCCCACTAGGGGGATGCCCCAGAGTCAGAAAAGCCGGGAGGCCACTCGGGGGTCCAGGCACCACTCGTGTGGCTGGAGGACTCTGCTCATCCTGTCCTTCAGGACGTTGTCCAGGCCCAGGAGGTAGACCATCCGCAGGAGCATCCTGTTGCATGTTACATATGAGGAGAGGGCTACCGCCTCCTGGCAGAGGGGGTACGACCCCATAGCCTCCTTGTTTGTTGACATAGAACACTGCGACTCGATTGTTCATCTGGATCAGCATCGACTGGTGCTGCAAACAGTGGCGAAAGACTCAGAGGGCCAGAAATATCACCCGGAGCTCCAGGAGGTTGATCTGCAACTGGCACTCCATCTGGGACCATGTGCCTTGGATGCAGATGTCTTCACAATGAGTTCCCCATCCTCACAGGGAGGCGTCCGAGGTGAGATCCCTCTGGGGGGGTGGGCTCCTGGAAGGGCATCCCGGCCTGAAGGTGGCGGGGATCTGCCACCAGTGGAGGGAGTCTGCCAGTTGAAGGGTCACTTTTACCCTGTCCCTTAGTCTGCCCGTGGTTTGTGTCCACTGGGAGTGGAGACACCACTGAACCGCCCTCATATGCAGGCGGGAGTACAGGGTTATGTGGACTGTGGAGGCCATATGGCCCAGCAGGCGGAGAAGGCAAGCGGGCACCGAATGGGAGTGTTACATTTCTGCGGCTAGTGCCCTGAGACGCTCTGTCCTCTCTAGAGGGAGGAAGGCCTTGGCTTGGAGGGTGTCCAGCTAAGTCCCTATGAACTCCAAGCACTATGCCAGAGAGAGGTGGGACTTGGTGTAGTTGATGAACCCCAGATGCTGCAGGACATGGATGGTGCACTTGGTGGTGTGGTGCACCTCTGCCTCCCCTTGTGAGCCAGTTGTCCAGGAAGGGAAAGACGAAGGCCCCATGGAGACAAAGGTGGGCTGCAACCATCGCTAGGCACTTGGTGAAGATGCTTGGCGATGACGCCAGCTTGAAGGATAGCATCCTGTACTGGTAGTGACCACCTCCCACTACGAACTGGAGGTATTATCGGTGGTTGGGGTGGATCAGGATGTGTGTATAAGCATCCTTCAGGTCTAAGGAGCATAGCCAGTCTCCCTGCTGGAGGTAAGGCAGCAGTGTTCCAAGGGACAGCATCTTTAACTTCTCCCTCACCAGAAATCTGTTCAAGTCCTGTAGGTCCAGGATGGGTCTGAAGCCCCTTGTTCACTTGGGAACAAGGAAATATCTGGAGTAGAAGCCTTTGCCCCAAAGATGTGTGGGCACTGGCTCCACTGCCTTGTCCGTGAGGAGGCCTGCGAGCTCGGTGAGGAGCAGAGTCTGGTGAAGGAGAGGCCTTACAGGTTTTTCTGGTAAGAATGAGGGTGGTGTCTGTTATAGGTGAAGGAGATATCCCTCCTTGACCACTTACAGCACCGAGGAGTTGGTGGTGATGGAGGGTACCTGTGGGCAAACAGGGCCAGATGCCCCCCCTGTGGGCTGCTGCAGGCTCCTGGGGGAGAAGAGGCCATATCCAAGGAGTTAAAAGCTCCTTCCAGGCTTGGCTGGAGCTGATGCCTGGGTCTTAGGGGTCTTAGACTTGCAGGGGCCATGCCCTTGCCCCTTGGACTGTTGCCCCTGCTGTGGGGCAGAGAAGGCCTGGTACTCTGGTGTATTACTGATGACCCCCTTCTTCCTCAGGAATAAAGGCTTCTTTTCCGGGGCCTTTATACGAGGATGCACCGAGGCCTTCTTTGAGAGTCTGGTCCTGGTCAGGAACTCAGTCTCTATCTCAGCAGCCTTGTCTGACATGGATTTTCCAAAGAGAATTTCTCTGGTGCAAGGGACATCGATGAGTCTGTCTTGGACACACTGCTTGAGATCAGATGACTGCAGCCATGCCTGGCATCGGGCCACGATGCCCGCAGCAGCTACTTTGGCTGAAAATTCAAAGCCATCATATGCCGGTACAGATAGGAACATCGAGCATTCCTCGACTGCGAAGGCCAGTGACTTGAACAGCTGAAGAGGTTCTCTATCGAGGCCTGCAGAGAAACTGGCAAGCTCCCTCACCAGTTCCTTTAGGTACATGCGATGTACAACTGGTAGGACTAGACTCAACAAACCAGTAATGCCCTCTGCCGAAAATGTTACCAGGGCTCATCTAAGGTCTGGGCCTCCCTACCCAAGGGCACCGATGAATGTCTTTGGGCTCTTGAGTCGCCGCATGGCCAACTTGATGATCATAGATGTGAGGGTGCTGAGTTTTCTGGAACCCTGGGCTTCAGCAGACTCGCTACATGGTGTAGAGCCATCTGCTCACAATGGGCACAGGCACTGGTGTTTCCCACATATGGAGAAGAAGGCGCTGTGAGGGGATCCTCCTCTGCCTCGGTCTCAAACGTGAGTGCCTTTGCCATATTCCGCACAAAGTCGAGGAAGGCAATGTCCTAAGGTAGTAATCGGCACTGGGACACCAGTGGAAATGGGTCCGAGGACATGTCTGTGTTGCCTGGTGTCCGGGAACTCCTTGTCCTTGGTCTCCCAGTCTCACTCGAAGTCAGAGGAAGAATCCAAGGCTCCGCGGCTCCTGTGGTTGGGGCCCAAACCCAAAAACCCACAACCACCAGGGAACCAGTGGTCCAAGTCATGTGCACTCACCAGAGAGGACCGGTGTCCCAAGGAACAGAACTGGGACCTCATCCGATGCCGATGGGTCTCGAGATGGGTGGTGCTTGAGGATTGGCTCAACGACCAGGGAAGCCCTTGAGGTTGAGGGTCCGGTCGTCAGGGTAGATGAACCAGAAGAACCGAACATCAACACCTGCTGCTGAGCTCCAAGGCCGCCATTCCGGTCTCCATGCCAGATGGCTCCATAGCCTTCAAAGCGGGCACCGATGGCTTTGGGCCTGGTGTCTATTCCATCGAGGGAGAGTCCTCGACCAGGATGGCCTCGGCGGTTCAAGGTCGATCGCCCGATGCTGAGACTTCTTCTGGGGCAGCTTGTGAAGCCGCTCCTGCTCAGACTCCTTGGACTCACACCAGGACTGCGGGGCCTGGTGTGGGATTTACCCACTTTTCCCAACCTGTCCTCAGAGGCGGTCTTCGAGGGCTTCGAGCTCTTCTTGCGTTCTACCTCTGGGGAGTTCCTCTCGGAGAAGCTGCGGCCACAGGATTCCGAGGAAGCCCAGGCATTGCGGGGCACTGAGGTACCAGAGGAGGCCATGGAGCGTGGCATCGCTGGGGACTCTGGCACAGAGTCGGATCTATGGAAGAACTTTTCCTGCTGCAACTGGTGGCTCTTGATGGCCTTTGCAGACATTGACTTATTTATTTATTTTATTTAACAAGACTTATATACCGCTTTTCTACAAGTCAAAGTGGTGTACATTCAGGTACTGTATATATATTTCCCTTGTCCCCGAAGGGCTCACAATCTATGTTTTATGAACCTGAGGCAATGGAGGGTTGTGGCTTGCCCAAGGCCACAAGGAGCACCTGTGGGACTAGAAACCGCAGTCCTTCTGGCCCAAGGTTGCTGTCCTCTAGCAGGATTCAAACCCATGACTCTCCGACCTGAAGTAACTTGCCCCAACCACTACGCCACTCCTCCCTTGCAAAGGTCGCAGCCCGAGTTGTCGTGGCTTGGCCCCAGGCAATGGAGGCAGCAGTCATGTGGGTCGAAGAGGGACATCATCATTCTGCACTGATCACATTTCTTGAAGCCACTAGAGGCCATGGGGAAAAATGGGTCCTTGAACCTGGGTGAGGGTCCGAGGTCTACTGGCCAAAAGGGGCACAAAGCGCCGGTCGAGGGACAGCTCAAGAAAAAACAAGGAAAAACAAACCTGAGGAGCAACACAGAGGCGAGCTGGCTTGATGGTGGGTAGAAGAACCAGTATGCATACCAGAAAGAAAAATTTTTAAGACAGAAGAGAGACACTCTTTCTGGGGAAATGAGACAGACGTCCATTGTGCTCCACGGAAAAAAGAAGACTGAGACAAGGTGGCACCCTTGGGCGGGAAGGGGACCACGAATGTGTGGTGCATCTACCAAAGGCTTTCTTTGAAAGCTGGGGAAATGCTTCCATGTGGGATCCGTCAGCGCAGTCACCCATATGTGAGGATTGACTTCCTGCTTATTCCTGGAGAATGAAATATCCTTTGTCCACAAAACAAATGTTCTGTCTTCTGAAAGTAAGCCTTTAAAATACTAATTTTTTCAAGTTCAGTCTAAAGGAGGCTACCAAGGTTGCTTGTAAGGGGGGTCTCATTAGTGAATGATTCCAGAAAATTAGTTAAATCTAACTCAGTATCCACCTCAACCTGAGCAACCTCAGCAGCCACCGAAGACACAGGTATTTGTGACCTGGATTGGTCACTGTTGAAAACATGATACTGGGCTTGATGGACCTTGGTCTGACCCTGTATAGCATTTTTTATGTCCTTATGTTCTTAAATCTAGTAGGTAAATAATATGCATTAGACACCATTTGGTAACAGCAAAACATCTCTGAAATATTTACTCAAAAAAATAAAGGAGATAGCAGCTGGGTCTTAGGAAAATTAAGAAACCTAAGATTTTTAGAATGAAAAGAGTTTTCCAAAGATTCAAACTGTCTATGAAATATTAAACTCTCTTTAATGTTAGCACAACCAATAGCTTGGAGGGAACCTATTTGTGCTTCCATCTTATCCACTCTAAGAAAGATAGTGGAAATTTGCATGTCCTGCGCTTACAACCTCTTAGCTGTTTGCACAGAAAACTGCACCATCCGGTCAGCGTAGTTACTAACCTGTAACAGGTGCTCTCCAGGAGCAGCAGGACGTCGGCGCGCGAAGGAGCCCTCGTGCGGAGCATTTCCCCAGCTTTCAAAGAAAGCCTCTGGGAATGCAGCGCACATGCGCGGTCCCCTTCCCGCCCAAGGGTGCCATCTTGCTCAGTCTGATGACATACCCAAAAGACAGCAAAAATCAAAATGAAGTATATGACTGCAACTCCAGGGGAGGAGGGAGGGTCGTGAGGACTAATTCCTGCTGCTCTTGGAGAATACCTGTTACAGGTGAGTAACTACGCTTTCTCCAGGACCAAGCAGGAAGTCAGTTCTCACATATGGGACTCCCAGCTCTAGGCTACCGTGAACCCAGAGATGAACAAAAATGGCTCCCTCTCAAGAGCCTCAGCATCCGTGATAAGAATTTTCTCTGAGAACGCACCCCGTTCGGTAGCCCAACACAAAGGGCCGGAGGGTAGGAGTTTCCTAAACCTCAAAGAGATTACGGAGTACTGCCTGGCCGAAAACATTGTCCTGCCGGAATTCTCTCTCCAGGCAGTAATGGGCTGCAAAAGTCTGGCTTGAAGACCAAGTTGCGGCCCGGCAGATGTCTGCCAACGGAACAGAGCAGAGATGAGCTACTGACGCGGCCTTCGCCCTGACACGGTAGGCCGTGACCCGACCCTGCAAGGGGAGGTCGGCTGCCCTATACGCCCAGGCGATGCAATCTGCTACCCAAGTGGACAACTTATGCTTGGAGACAGGTAATCCAATCCTATTAGGGTCAAAGGAGACGAAGAGCTGAGTAGCCCTTCGATGCTCCCGCGTACGTTCTATGTAAAAGGACAACACCCTCATACAGTCCAAGGTATACAAGACTGTCTCAGCCCGGCTGGCATGCGGCCTGGGAAAGAAGGTCGGAAGAACTACCTCCTGATTGAGGTGGAAAGAGGAGACCACTTTTGGGAGGAACTTGGGATAGGTCCATAGGACCACCCTGTTCCTATAGAACCGTGTGTATGGTCTATCAGAAACCAGAGCTTGTAGCTCACTCACACATCTGGCTGATGTAAGAGCCACCAGGAAGAGCGCTTTCCAAGAGAGGAAGTGCAAATGGCAAGTAGCCATCGGCTCAATCGGTGGACGAGTAAGTTATTGCAAGACCACGTTCAAATCCCACTCAGTCGCCGGTGGACAAACCGGAGGCTTGAGTAGGAGCAGACCTCTGAGAAATCTGGACACCAAGGGGTGAACTGACAGAGACTGTCCCTCCACCGGTGAGTGGTGCGCTGACAAAGCACTGAGGTGAACCCGAACAGAGTTAGACTTAAGGCCTAGGTTTGAAAGGTGAAGTAGATATTGCAGTACTACTGACACAAGGCAAGAGAAAGGATCTTCATTGTGCTGAGCACACCATACTGTAAACCTACGCCACTTGAGGGCATAGGACTTCCTGGTGGACTGCCTCCTAGAGGCCAAGACCACCTCCTCCACCTCCTTAGGTAGAAGTAAGGGAGCTAGAACTATCCTTTCAGCAGCCAGGCCATCAGATTGAGGGACCTGAGATTGGGGTGCAGAAGGGAACCCTGCTCTTGAGACAGGAGATCATGTTGCAGCCCCAGAGAGAATGGAGCTTCCACCGCCACCTGCAGAAGAAGTGGACACCACGGCTGCCTTGGCCATCTGGGAGCTACCAGAATCACAGAGGCCACCGGAGGATCTTGAACAGAGTTCGGGCCACCAGGGGCGTGGGAGGAAATGCATACAGGAGGCCCGTAGACCAAGAGATTAGCAAAACATCTGCTGCCATCCTCAGGGGATGCGATTGTCTGGAGCAAAACCTGGGCAGCTGACGGTTTAGTGGATTTGCAAAGAGATCGATGGATGGAAGTCCCCATCAGAGAAAGATCTGCTGGACCACCAATGGATTCAACTGCCATTCGTGGGGCTGGAGAATCCTGCTTAGCTTGTCTGCTAGGAAGTTTTCCTGACCAGGCAGATAAACTGCTTTGAGAAACATGCTTTGTTTGACTGCAAAGGTCCCGTGCCTCCTGACATAGCAGCCTGGACCCTGGACTCTGTGCCCCCTTGTTTGTTCACGTAGAACACTGCTACCTGATTGTCCGTCTGAACTAGGACAGACTGTTGAGAGAGAGCATGGCAGAAGGTTTGCAGAACTAAGCGAATTGCTCGCAGCTCTAAAAGCTTGATCTGCTGTGTGGCCTCCCGAGGGGACTACAGGTCTTGAGTGCACGTGCCCTGGCAATGTGCACCCCAGCCCTTTAAGGATGCATCTGTCGTCAGCACTCTGGTGTGTGTTGGAGCTTGAAAAGGTACACCTTTGAGAAGGTTTGGTAGATGTAGCCACCACTGTAAGGAGTTCAGAAGCTGTCTGGACACCTTTACTCTGTCTCAAAGGTCGCCAGTGGCTTGTGTCCACTGACCTCTGAGGCACCATTGAGCAGCCCTCATGTGCAGATGGGCATTCGGGGTCACATGTACAGTGGATGCCATGTGGCCCAAAAGCCACAGGTAGTGCCTGGCAGAAACCTGAGAATCGCTTTGGAACTGGTTTGCAAACTCCATCAATCTGTGGGCCCTGTCCTCGGGCAAGAAAGCTCTTGCCTGAAGGGAGTCTAGCCTCGCCCCTAAAAAACTCTAGGTTCTGAGAGGGCAGCAAAGTGGACTTTGCGTAGTTTATGACAAAGCCCAGATGCTGAAGAAGAGAGACAGTGCGAAGAGTGGCCTGTCGGGCCTCCTGGAATGATTGGCCCCTGATTAGCCAGTCGTCCAGGTACGGGAAGACAAAAATTCCCTGATTTCTGAGAAAAGCCGCCACTACCGCCAGGCATTTGGTGAAAACCCTGGGGGCAGAGGTCAGGCCAAAGGGAAGTACCCTGTACTGAAAATGGTTTCCTCCCACCACAAATCTGAGATATTGTCTGTGGTCTGGATGAATGAGGATGTGAGTATAAGCATCCTTTAGGTCTAAGGAGCATAGCCAGACTCCCTGCTGGAGGTAGGGCCGCAGTATCCCAAGGGTAAGTATCTTGAACTTTTCCCTCTCCAGAAACTTGTTCAGATTTCACAAGTCTAGGATAGGTCAGAGGCCTCCTGTTCTCTTTGGTACTAGAAAGTACCTGGAGTAGAAACCTTGCCCTTCCAGGTGGTGTGGCACCGGTTCCACCGCCTGTTCCTTTAAAAGACTTGCCAACTCCTGAAGGAGGAAGTTCCTGTGTAGAGGGAGTCTTGGAGGCTCCCCTGGATAGTAAGAAGGGGGTAGTTGGTGGAAATGGAGCATATAACCCTTCTGGACTATGCTCAGTACCCAGGTGTCCCCTGTGATGGCTGGCCATCTGTAGGTGTACATGGTCAGCCGACCCCCTGTGCTGAGTGGGGCCACCGGCGGAGGAGAGGCAATGCTGTGGAAGTCAAAACCCCGCTCCCTGCTGTGCAGGAGCCGGAGCTGGTGGCTTGGGGGTTTTCTGCCTATGGGGCCCATGCCCCTGCCCCTTGGCCTGCTGGCCCTGTTGGGGAGCTGGAGAAGCCTGATACTGAGGGTAGGTTTTATAGGCAGCACCCTTCCTCGAGAAAAAGGGCTTCTTTCCCGAGCCCTTCTTTTTATGAGAATGGGCAGAAGTCTTTCTGGACAGTCTTCTCCTGGTGAGAGTCTCGGTCTCGATTTCTGCAGCCTTCTCAGTCATGGGTTTGCCGAATAGGTTGTCACCTCCGCAGGGGACATTGACCAATTTGTCCTGTAACCATGACTCCAGGTCCGACGACTGTAGCCAAGCCTGACGGCGTGCACCGATGCCGGCCGCTGCTACCCGGGCCAAAGCCTCAAAGCCGTCATAGGCTGCTTGAGATATAAACGTCGAGCACTCCCAGATCCCTGAAGACAAGGCTTTGAACCTCTGCAAGGGTTCCTCAGAGAGGCTAGCCGAGAACCCGGTAATCTCCTTTGCCAGGTTCCGTAAGTACATGCCCATGTACAGCTGGTAAGTCTGGACACGGCAAGAGAGCATAGAGCCCTGGAAGCACTTTCTAACGAGGGCATCCAGGTTCCGGGCCTCTCGGCAAGGAGGCACCGAGGAGTACATCTTCTGACTTTTCAGCCTGTGCATGGACGATTCCACAACCATGGAGTTGTGCGGTAGCTGCGCCTTTTGGAACCCAGGGCTCTTACGGACTCGATAAATGGAATCGACTGCTTGCTCAGAACCGGCGCCGAGGCCAGTGCTTCCCACATACGGAAGAGCAGCCGTTCCAGCAACGGAGGAACCGGAACAGTAAAGGCTTCCTTCAGAGGAAAATCATACAGGAGGACATCGAGCTCATCGGCTCGAGGCTCCTCCTCGGCGTCCACCGGGAATGCCAAAGCCATGCCATGTCCCTGACGAAATCCGAGAACCGGGTATCCTCCGGGGGAACCTTCTCCGAGGCTCGGACTCCAGGGAGTCTGACGGGACGCACCGGGTCTGGAAGGTGTCAGGAGACTCCTCATCCTCTGTCTCCCACGCCGCCTCCTCAAAGGAGGAGTCGAGCGGCTCCGGCCGTGTGGGCCTCGATGCCACCCACCCCGATGCCGAGGGCACCGGCGTCGACGACCTCGGCCATGAAGGGAGGTCGAGGGAGACCGTGGCCGAGGATCGACTCAAGACTTTATTGACTCGAGGATCGGCTCGGCCTCCGGGGTCGACTTAGACGTCGAGGTCCCGGTTGTCAGGGCAGATGCACCAGTCAGACCAGCGATCAGTACCCGCTGCTGCTCCATGAGGGCAGCCAGGCTGCTCTCCAGGGCCGTCAGCCTGAGTCCGAGCTCAGGAGACTCCACAGCCCCCGACTCGGGTCCGACGTCGGTTCTCCCAGGGGAGAGTCCACGAGGACAACAGAAGTTACCTGACTCGGGGACTCTGGCTCCAGGCGAGGTTGCTTGGTTGGCCACTCCGACTCCGAGAGCCCGGGGCAGCGGTCAGGGCTGCGCGACCTGGCCCTCGAGGATCCAGGTGCCTCCACTGACACTGCCCTCACAAGCTTCTTCTTCCTTTTGTGCTCCCGGGAGGGAGACCCCCTCTCAGAGAACCCACAACGCCGCTCGGGGTCAGACTCCCGAGATGTCGAGGCCTCTGATGAAGTCCAGGCCCGGCCGGACGCAGATTCTGAAAAAATTCTCTCACGTTGATGCTGAAGGCTCCGAAGCGCCTTCGACGACATCTTGCCGCACGGGCCACAGACCAGCGGGTCATGGTCGGGCCCGAGGCATCGGAGGCAGCAGTCGTGTGTGTCGGTGAGAGACATAAGTTTCTTACACCAATCACATTTTTTGAATTGGCAGCCATCGGGGGAAAAAGGGCCCCTGCAAGGTCAAAAGACCGGGCTGCCAGTGAAAATAACAGAAAAAACGCAAACGCTATTCACAAAGGACAAAAACAGAGAAAAGGAGTTCCGGACTCGATACCGGTCTACCGAGCCCAGGCGGGAAGGGGAACCGGCGTCGAACCGGATAAAGAGATGCAAAAATTGCCAAAAAAAATCAACTTTTTCCCGGGTGACACGAACTACGTCCGTTGGGCTCCGTGGAAAAAGAAAGACTGAGCAAGATGGCACCCTTGGGCGGGAAGGGGACCGCGCATGCGCGCTGCATTCCCAAAGGCTTTCTTTGAAAGCTGGGGAAATGCTCCGCACGAGAGCTCTGTCGGCGCCGACGTCACCCATATGTGAGGAATGACTTCCTGCTTGGTCCTGGAGAACATAAAATTCCTCTGCAAGTTGTTAGTTTCTGCAACTGTCTTCCAAATATCAAGCAGAGAAACATCTTTTGGCAACAACCCCAGGTTGCCTTCAGAAAAACCAAACCCCTCTACTTGAATAAGTACAGGAACATCAACCTGCCACAGTGAGGACATACTAGGGGCCAATTTTGTCTCCCCCGGTGTCCTCATTAAGGGAGAAAAATTACTCCCAGCCTATGTATCGTGGATTCTAACAAGTGGAAGAGGGGGAGTCCTAGCAATAGGACAGTGTAGTTACTAACCTGTAAAAGGTGTTCTCCAGGGACAGCAGGAATCAGTCCTCACTTATGGGTGACGTCGTCACCGAAGGAGCCCACGCGGAGCAATTCCCTAGCTTTCAAAGAAAGCCTTTGGGATTGCTGCCACGCATCCATGGTCCTCGCCCCACCCAAAGGTGCCATCTTGCTCAGTCAGGTCCCCTGGCTAGAGCCCTACTAAGCAGATGGTAAGGGAAGGACAAATATAGCAACTCTTCAGGGGAGGTGGGAGGGTAGTGAGGACTGATTCCAGCTGCCCCTGGAGAACACCTGTTACAGGTAAGTAACTATGCTTTCTCCAGGAACAAGCAGGAAGTCAGTCCTCACTTATGGGATTCCCCAGTTACAGGTTACCAAGCCTGTAACTCAAAACACCTCCGCGAGGCCATGAGCAGAAGTCGATGCTCGGAGGAGCCCGAGTCATTGGGTACCCAGGGCGAAGCTCTTGGTAGCCATTGAAGAAAGGTCGGAGGGCAAGAGTTGATTATACCCTGAACAGATTACGGAGTACAGATTGGCCGAAGGTGCTGTCCCGGCGGGACTCCCTCTCCAAGCAGTAATGGACAGCGAAAGTGTTCTCTGAAAAACATGTTGCCTGGCAGATGTCCAACAGAGTCACTGAGCTCAGCAAAGCCACCGATGCTCCCTTGGCTCAGACGCCGTGCATGGTGACCCGCCGATCCAGTGGGGTGCCCGCCTTTGCTTGGGCAAAGGCGATGCACTCTGCCACCCAGACAGAGATGGTGTGCTTCGTGATTGGGGTCACAGGCGACAAAGAGCCGATCGGACTTGTGATGAACCTGGGTACGCTGCAGGTAGAAGGCAATAGCCCTCTTGCAGTCGAGTATATGCAACACCGCTGATGCCTGGTCGGCATGCAGTCTTGGGAAGAAGGTTGGTAGGACTATCTCCTGGTTGAGATAGAAATCCGAGACCACCTTCGGTACGGACTTGGGATGGGTGCTGAGGAGTACCCTGTTCCCGTAGAACCTGCTGTATGGAGCCTCAGCCACGAGGGACTGAAGTTCGCTGACTCGGCGAGCTAACGTCAAAGCCACCAGGAAGAGAGACCAAGGGCTGCCCCGAGAGGGGTTTTCCCTCGATGGGAGGTGGATCGCCAAAATGGCACTCAGGTATACCCTGACAAAATTGGATTTCAGCCCTGCCTTTGAGAAGTGGAGGAGGAACAGGAGGATCCACCAGGTAGAGCAGGAGAAGGGGTCGATCTGAAGCTCAGAGCACCAGGTCGAGAAATGTCACCACTTAAAGGCTGTCACGCCCTTAGCCCCTTACAGACAGTATGGAGGGGCGTGCTTGTCATAGGAGAGATTCACCATTTAGCCTTTACCTGACTGGCTGCCTTGTAATGCCTCATGGGAAATGTAGTCCAGTCAGAAGGTACTTGGCTTCAGGTAAAAAAAACACATTTGTAGTTGGCTTTGAGTGGTAAGGCTTTTAACAGAAATTTATTTATGGGGAAAAAGCTACGCTCACAAATTAACACCTTTGGATTGTTTCTCCAGGATTCTTTCAAAAATACATCAGGATATAACTGAACTCAAAACAAAACAGCTCATAACGTTTCTTCAGTATAAAGAAAAGTCCTTTCAACAGCTAATGCTACCAGACATGGCTAGCAGTGCTGTTTTAAAACAAACAGCTTTTCCTAGAACAGGTTTCTTTTCTCTCAGTCCAGAACACTTCCCGGCTGTTTGTCTCCTTAAGCACAGGAAAACTTTCAACAAGAAGTTAAACTCTTCATAGGCAAACAATTCTCTATGCAAGATTTTTAGGAGTAGTGAAACCAAAATCAAAGCTTTCCTTACTTTCACCGACAGTACAGCTTCAGGCTGTGCACTGCACTGGCTAGCAGCTGTTTAACAAGTTGTAATTAGACAGCTGTAGTTTGCTCGGCAAAGGTATTTCTCCTTTAATACAGGACTTTCACAAGTTATCTACAGGCTCTCAGGGTTACCAGACTCTGGAGGTTTTCCTTACGGTTGACTCCTTTCCAAACCCTGTGTATTTGAAGATTGGCATAAAGAGCAATCCATGTATGAGTCTTCTTCTTCTACAGCCAGGTCTTGTTCACCCAGTTGCATTGGCTCTACCTTAGTTTCTGGCTCAGAGGGCTTAGCTGACTGCCTTCCCTTAGGGCAAAAGCTGTCTCTTGCAACTCTGTAGTGCTCCAAATTAGACAAGCTTTCAATGCTCCTACCTGGGTCAAGGCTTGTACCAGCTTCTCCTCGCTCATGCTCTGGCCACCATTCACCTGAGTTTCCTCGTCCTGTCCTCCAACTTGTGTTCCTTGTTCCTGCTGTTCTTACTGTTCCAGCTCCATTCCTCTTCCAGTAAGCATTCCTACTCCTCTCTCTCTCTGGATAATCTGACCTAGACTTAAACCTCTCAGGCTCCAGCCTGTAAAAGGGGGTGCTTGTTATGAAGGTACCACCATCTTGGCAAATTAACTGTCTTGCAAAGGGTTGTGGTTATTGAAGTCCATTCACACAAAGCTTGCCTTTTTAAAATAATGAAAACTCTTGTAGTTGGTCGAGTGTAGACAAAATTAGAGTTTATTTATGGGGTGATTATCCCACACACAGATATGCTTGGTAACACCATCCAGATAACTTCTCCAGGGTTTTATTCAACACAAAATAAGGCAACTTGAAATATCTTATGCAAATAAGAATCAAAGTCCTTTACAGAACAGAAAGGCTTCTTTCAGCCACTGCTAATAAACTCCTTAGCAGTGCTGGGGAAAAACAAATCAAAGAGGGAAACTTCTTTATACAAAAACAATGCTCACTTTCTCCATAAAGAAAATAACTTTTTAAACCTATGTGTGCACGGCTTGTGCTGGGCTCTCCTCCACCAACAGGTGACAATTAACTGCAATCAGTAGCTTGATTTCAGCAAACGTGCAAAACTTTCCCAAAAGCTTTTTCATTCAGCAAAACTTTATGGGAAGCTAATATTTAGAATGTTTCCTTTTGATGTTTGCTCTGATATTTAGGATTTTCCTAAAATAACAACTTACTCAAAGAACAGTCCATATAATTATCCTCTGTATCAGATACTGAACCTTGCTCTTGAAATTGCATAGATTCTGTTTCTCCGTTTGACTCAGAGGGCTTTAGGAACTGACCTCTACACGGAGAGAAACTGTTTCCCTGCTGTTTGCACTGCTCAAAGCTAGAGAAACGTTCACAGTTCCTACCTGAATCCAGGCAAGCGTCAGACTGCTTCTTCTGGTATTCTGGCCAGTATGCAATAGAGCTTTTGTGTCCTGTCCTCCAGTTGGTATCTCTGGACCTCAGGATCTTTTCTCCAGACGTCCTCCAAGAGGTATTTGGACTCCTTTCCTCCTTAGATGCAACAGACCTCTTCCTAGGTGTTGCTTGAGGGTCCCTGGCTGTGGATCTACAGACCTCTGGCTTTTTCCAGTCCTCTGAACCTTTCCCCCAGGTATCTCTCCAGGCATAGGTACTTTTCTGAGCTCCTCTCTTGGACCGTCTGCTTCCTTGTCCTTGTTCCTTCAGGTTCCGGTTGTTCTTCCTTCTGTTCTCGGACTTCGTCTCCGTCTCCTTCCGATTCCCCTTCTCCTTCTGTCTTCCTGAAGATTCCCCTCTAGCTTTAAAGGGCTTAGATTGCAACTCCACCCTTGCATTCTTCAGGTGTTGTGGATTAAGCATTCTTCTAGGGGCTGTTTGATTAGGGATGACATAATGCTTTCTCTGATTAGACACATGCTTTTCCACTCTAGCTCCCCTTGGGACTTTCTGCATACAGGTGCATTCTGGAACATGTAGTCTTTTAGGGAAACAAGCTGTCTTATTTCTATAACCTGCCAGCACAGGTCCCTTGATCAGAGTAAATTCTCCTCTACTGTCATTACTCCCTGAGCTTTGATAAGCTTCCTTATCACAAGCCCCACCCCTTCTCCTCTCAGGTGTTGGAAATCAAACTGCCTCGGGGCAGCTGAGTGATTGGGGAATTCAGTGACGTAAGGGTTCCTTACCCTGGGGGCCTGCATTCCCTCTCCTTTTCTCCACTAGGGCATTCTGCAATCTATTGCAGCTAGGAATTACCTGCTTTCTAGGTGTAAATGGAGTTTTGTGTCTCTGACCTTGTAAAATAGGTCCTTTGATAAGGGTGAATTCCTTCTATTTATCCCTATCTCCTGGTCCTGATAAGCTTCCTTATCACATACCCCCCCTGCTCAAGTTATTACGGGCTGGCGGAGGTTGTGAGTGTCCCTCCGAACAGTCCATAATTCTTGAGAGGGCATCGGCGTTTTGATGCAGTCTTCCTGCCCTATGTTCCACTTTAAAATCAAAGGCTTGCAGAGCCATATACCAGCGGGTAAAGCGTGCATTATGATTTTTCATTTATTGAAGCCATTTTAGCGGGATGTCACGTCCACTCCTTGGTATAGGCAGATGCCTAGTGAAAATGGACGGACCACATTTATATATCCTTATAAGTGCTGCGGGTCTTATGTTCCATGTAGTTGTGGTCAAGACGGAAACAGCCAAGGATTTTGGGGTAACAATAAGTTTTATTGTTGCACAGGTATTTTACTACTACCCCTATTAACAGAAATAAAGGATTCTTCTCCAAACCGAAATAAAGTTAACTGATACAGCAAAGTCCATGTATTATACATGCAGGCATGTCTGTTTCAAATTACTTTCTCAAACCTTCTTTCAATTGCCACCCATTAACTACTTTTTCTTCCAGCAACAGTGCCTTCGTATAACAATCAATAAAACAATAGCGTTCTCTTCCTTTACAGTTGCCAAACGGGCTAGGCTTTACACTTCTGGCAGCTCACAGTCTTCCCCAGTGTAAAATCCCACCAGCACAGTTTCAGGCTTCTTCCAGCACTTATATCCTCAGCATAGACGTTTAACAGCTTTACTCTCTTTGGCAATAAGCACAGTCTTGTCTCCATATCAGAACATTCACTTTCTACAGGGGCTTCCTCAGTTTGCATGGCTTCTCCCTCTGAGTCTGATATAACCTGCCTATTTACAGGGTTCTCCACAGAAGGCTTCCATTGCTCTAACAAGGTTTTAAGCTGTCTCCATCGGGACTCTTCCTTACTCTGAGGTATGGGGGAGGAACCAAGGATACCAGTCTCCTTTAACACTGATTTAAGGGTTTCAAAAGGGCTCACCTTTTTCCTAGCACTTCTTGCCTTCTCGGGTAGTGCTAAAGGCAACCACTTGTCCCCAGACTGCCTCACCTGGTCTCTTGCAGCATGCTTCTCAGCAGGGTCTGGCTCTGACTCCTGTCTCCCAAGCTTCCGGTCAGCTAATTGCTTTCTATCAGCTGTGCTTCTCTCAGAACTGGAGCTACAGACACGCTGCCTGCAATAAGAGTGTTTATGCAGCTTTTCAAAGGGAGCTTTTTTTCTGACTATTCTCCCACCTTCCAGAACAGCTTCAACAGAAGACTCCTGAGAAGAACTCCTCTGACTCCTGGACAAACTTTCCAGCCTTTCCTCTTGAGGATTATTTCTTCTTCTCTCTTCCTTCTCTCTGCTGCTTGTCCCGTGGTTTTTCCTCTCTCTCTCCACACCCCTCTCACTAACTGTTTCTTCCTGCTTAAGTGTTTGGGGCTGTCCTATGGGCTTTGACTCCGCCCACCTGCCTCTCACATCAGCTCCCTTGGTCACCATGGAGCTGAGGTGTGGCTCCCTCTCTAGCTTTCAATGCATAGAGTTTTTTTCCTTTGTTGGAGGTCTAACCCTTTCCCTTCCTGCACTGCTCTTTGCTTCAGGGGAAAAAGACTGGTTTCTCCTCCTTTCTCTAGGGTTTAACGCAGCTGCGCCATCACAGGGGCATGGTCCGTAATTAATAGGAATTTCCTTCCCGTAAGGTAAAAACGCAGTGCTTCTATGGCCCATTTTATAGCAAGGCATTCTTTTTCAATGGTGGAATATTTCTGCTCCGCCGGAGATAGTTTCCTGCTGAGATACATCACCGGGTGTTCATCCCCCTCATGTCTTTGGGACAAAACAGCTCCTAGGCCTACGTCTGACGCATCAGTCTGCACCAGGAAGGGCTTCTTGAAGTCCACCCCGCACAACACTGGACTTGTGCATAGCCTTCCTTTTAAAAGAGCAAATGCCTTCTCAGCCTCTGGGGTCCATCTGAGTTGATTCGGGCAATTTTTCCTCAGCATGTCTGTGAACACTGCACTTTCTTCTGCAAACCGGGGTATGAATCTTCGGTAATATCCGATGAGTCCTAGAAAACTTCTTAAGTGTTTTTTGGTGGTTGGTTGGGGAAAATTCTTGATACTGGCTACCTTGTTGATCAAAGGCTTAATTTTTCCCTTTCCCACCATGTGTCCTAAATACTTCACCTCTCGTTTTGCAAAGGCGCATTTTTTTGGATTCAAGGTGATGCCAGCCTGCCTCATGGACCGTAGTACAGCTCCGATTCTCACAAGGTGTTCTGCCCAGCTGTCGATATGAATTATGACATCATCCATATAAGCGAAAGCGTACTCTTGATGTGGTCGGAGAACCTGATCCACTAACCTCTGGCAGGTAGCCACTGCCCCATGGAGACCAAAAGGCATTCTCTTGAAGTGAAATAAACCCATTGGGGTACTAAACGCGGTCTTTGGCCTAGACTCTTTCGTCAGAGGGATCTGCCAATATCCTTTCGTCATATCTAGTGTAGTCAAATATTGGGCCTGCCCTAATTGGTCCAATAGCTCCTCAATTCTCGTCATCGGGTAGGCGTCGAAGACAGATATGGCGTTCACCTGCCGGAAATCTATACAAAACCTTAAGGTGGCGTCCGGTTTCGGCACCAGGACTATGGGGCTACTCCAGGGGCTCTTTGATTCCTCTATGATGCCCATGTCCAACATTTCACGGACCTGTGACGCTACCTCTTGTTTTTTTGCTTCGGGCAAACGATAGGGCCTCTGCCTGACTATGTTCCCCAGCGGAGTTATGATTTCGTGGCCACCAGGTGGGTTTCTCCGGGAACCAGAGTCAGCACATCCGAGAATTTTGCCAATAGTTTTGTTAATTCCCCTCGCTGTACTGGAGACAGATCCTCGCTTATTTGTGGCTCTGGGTTTTCTTTGCAGTCCGCCACTTGGGGTCCCAGGTCCTCCTCTTCGGGTACTTCCCTTCTGTCCTCGCAGGTGGCAGTGAGGCTTTTCATCTTCACCCCCCCCCCCCCCCGGTTGAACCAAATCCTCTGGTTCCACGTTCTGTGGTGGATAATATTGGGACCTCCTCCAACGGGGGAAAACCCACCCTTTCACAAATTAGCTGGGCAATCCGATCTCCCACCTTTATCGGAAAATCTTCGTGTCCAAAATTAAATAACACTTTTACATTTCCTCTATAGTGTGATGACGAAGGCTGTTCAGGGGAGATGGAGTGGCAAGAAAGTGAATCCTGTCCCTTTAAAAATAGTAGCAAACAGGGTTTCCCTAGCAACCACAAACCTCTGAGTCAGAGTGCAGCCAGTACCAAGCCCCGCCCACTTCAGCACGTCAGAGCTAGGTTGAGTCCCAACAGCTCCCACATGGGCTGGAAGAAGGGCGTGGTCCCTAAGAAGGATCAGTTTAAAACTGCAGTGTTTGAGCAGTTAGATAGAGCAGCAGGAACGAGGAGAACAAGAGCAGCTGGAACGAGGAGCAGAGATGAGCAGTTGGATCTGAGAGGAACAGATCAGAGGCAGACACAGCTAGATGGGAAACTGCCAGGAGAGAGGCAGTTGAATGAAAGGAGAAAGCAGCATGGCACAGAGCAGGAAGGATTGGAACAGCTGAGAAGCCCAGAGTCAAGGCAAGTGCATGTTTCAAAGTCACTGCGTGAAAGAAAGCTGGAAGAGTCAGTTCCCAGTGGGGGAAGCAACTCAGCTAGCCAGCTAAGCTACAAAGGTAGAGAAAATAGCTTTTCTGTGTTCCCTAGCCAGAGTCCCTTGGAAGAGATAGTCAGAGAACTAAAGAAAAGTGCTAAAAGCTGTCGTAGTCAAAATGCCTCAAAACAAGCTTTTATGAGGGATAGGAAGTTTGCTAACAGCTGCCGTGACTCAGAAGTGGAGAAGTTTATTAGAGAGAAAGAAACTTCGTGTTTAAACTCTGCTGAGATAGAGCAAAAGAAACTCTTGTTATCAAGGCTGAATGAGTTGTTACAGAAGCAGAATAATAAGCTCTATGACCCTGTTCCACCTGAAAACAGTTGCAATGAATCCATTGAGGAAATGGAGATAGAAAGCTGCCATGAACTGTATGAAAGTGAGTCTGAGGAGATGCAGTGCTCATATTGCAGGGCTAATGAGTTTGAGATGTGCTGAGCCTATGCACATGTAAGAGAATGAGTGTTTAAAGTAGTGCCAAGCTTATTTGTACGAAGCTGAAACACACAGCAAGAAAAACTCACCAGAAGTTTTAAGCCAGTGTGTTTGTTCCCACAATGCTCTGAAGAGAAGTAAAACTTGCTGGACGTTTTAGAAGCTGTGAGCCTCCTTGTGTAAGAAGATGTGAGAGAAACAATCTTCATAGGAAAGTTAACTTACCTTGAAAAAGTTAACAGCCTGAGCTTTGTAAGCCAGTTCTTAGTACCAAAGTTAACTGCTGTTAAAAGTGCCCAACTCTGTGAATACAACCTGTTGGACTTTATTCTTTATTTTGGAGATGTATCCAATTTATGTTCAGTGCTATTGAATTTGATGCAAGGGGGAAATCCCGAAAATAAAAATATTCTCTGTTTTTGCCTAATACCGTGTGGTCACACTATTTGCTCCGAGGAATAGCTGAACTACATTCCCCAGCAATCCTAGCTGGCAGCCATATTTGTGGACACTATTCAAACAGGGCAATAAGGCGACGCCCTCCTGCTTACTGGCTATCGGCCCGGGCGGGAGGCGCAGCGACAGAGTGGCGTAGTTGCTACGGATGTAGCGCTGAACATGCATGCGCAAAGAGGAAGCCACACAGTGTATTCCAGAGGTCTGCAGGACGACGCCGGGAGAGAGTGGTGCGAACGGCTGAGACTGAGAGAAAGTCTGTGCTGAGTTCAACTGGTCCGGAGAGTCGGAGGTCCCGGAGACCCTACGCTGCAGATAAGCAAGACGCACCACCAGTACCAGGTACAGAGTATCTAACTAAGGGATAGTTAAGGATACTGGTACTGGGAGGGGCGGTGTTGGAGCAGGTGACAAAGGATAATACTGTGTTTGTGCCGCACTTGGGTGGCGTATTTGTCCTTTTGTCATTTCTGCAGGAATAAAGATGACCATGGAGGTGAAAGAGGTCCTTACTTGGATGGCCTCCCAATTTGACCGCCAGAAGGAGTTGTCCTTGGAGCTCCAGGAGAGAGCCGCCGTCAGGTTGGAAGCCCAGCAGAAACCATTGGTGGAGCTGATGGAGGCCTGGTTAAAGGAGTCCAAGAAGACGCCAGAGCCTGCCTCACCAACTACAGGTTTGCAGGACTGGGGTTAGCCCACACATTTGAACCGTGGTCCAAAGAGACACTTAACTTTGGACAGTTAAAAGAAAACGATAATATTGACGACTTCCTAGAAGCATTTGAGAGAGTTGCTCAGATAGCTAATTGGCCAAAAGACCAATGGGTGGTAAGGTTGGCAATATCACTAACCGGTGAGGCTTTAGCCGCCTACCAAGCTGTACCGTCGGCCTTAGTCAATGACTATCAGGAAGTGAAAAGAGCAATAAAAGATAGACTAGGATTAACACCCTTGGTCTATCACCGGCAGTTACGGAACACCAGACTGCATTCAGGTGAAACACCGAGAGCGTTTTATCATCGTTTAAAGGGGCTGGTATCCAAATGGTTGGAGCCAGAAGGTAAAACCCTAGACACTGTGTTAGACAACATCATTCTTGAACAGTTCTTGACTGCCATACCAGAAAGGATGCAGACCTTCCTGATATTGCAAGGCTGTAAAAGTACACAGGAAGCTATTGTGCTCTCTGAGCGGTTTCTTGAGGCAGAGGCCGTAGCCCAAGATAAAAGTGTTGCTTCTGTTAAACTTTCAGGTGCTGTATCGGATAAGGAAGGAAAGCTGAAGAATGTTAAGGATGGATGTGTGCCTACAGATAGGAGAAAGTATGTAAAAAGAGCATGCTATAAGTGTGGAAGTGAATGCCATTTACAGAGAGACTGTAAGATGAGGACAGCATTAGTAATGAATGAGCCAGGTAAGAATAGAGAGGGTTTCTTACTAGCAGTTACTGTGCAGGGTCTACCAGCGAAAGCGTTATTAGATTCAGGCTCTGATCAGTCGATGCTTTCTAAGAGCTTGTGGCGTAAGATAAGGGCCCAAGATAGGGAAACACCCAGTACACCCACGGGCACAGTAAAGATTAGGTGTGTGCACAGAACCGCGTCCACATATGCTGTTTACCAAGTCCGGGTAAAAGGGCTAGGGATTGAAAAAAGGGTCCCTGTAGCGATAGTCCCTCGCTTACCACAGGAGGTAGTACTTGGGAGGGATTGGTCCCAATTCCAAAAAGGTGTGCAACAAGGTCTTGGTACAAAAGAGGGAATGGTTTCCACGCGAACCCAATCCAAGGCCCTGGAGGCAGAAGAAAAATTTACAGGGGGGGAGAAGGAGAATCTTCCCTCTCATGATGATTTAGTTACTATCCCAGTAGTTAAGGTAAGAAAGGCTAAAAGTAAGAAGCGTCAGGAACGACGGACTCGTTCCTAGGGTAGAGCTGGGAGGTCAGGGCTGGGATGGAGTTGCCCTGGGTTCCAGAGGAATTAATGGTTAAATTTCCTTCCTTCACGAAAGAGCAACAGGCTGACCCTGCTCTTTGCCAAGCTTTTAAACATGCTAAGGAGGGGAAGGATACTTTGCCCAGGTTTCTGATGGCCCAAGGAGTTCTGTATCGGGAAAGCCTGGACCCAGTTACAGGAAACACACGTAGGCAGTTGGTAGTCCCTAATACATTTAAAACCTTAGTGCTTAGACTTGCCCATGACCATCCTGTAGGGGCGCACAAGGGTATCCAAGGTACCTTGGACCACATATTGGCCCGGTTCTACTGGCCGGGAATTTACAAGGAAACAACTAGGTTTTGCGAGGCCTGCCCTGCCTGCCAGAGAGTCACATCGGTTAGGCCAGTGGAAGTGCCTATGATCCCAGTTCCGGTCATCTCGGTGCCTATACATAGGATAGCGGTAGATATTGTGGGTCCCATGATTAAGACACCGCGGGGATTCCAATATATTTTAGTGATGGTCGACCATGCGACAAGATTCCCCTGGGCGGTGCCTTTGCGTAATATTTCTGCCCGCACAGTGGCGGCAGAATTAATAAAATTGTTTTGCGAAGTCGGATTCCCAAGGGAAGTCCTGACGGACCGCGGCAGCAATTTTATGTCGCGTTATTTAGCCCAAGTCTGGGATGCCTTTGGCATCAGGCATGTTAAGACTGCAGCGTATCACCCACAAACGAATGGATTAGTAGAGAGTACTAATCAGACTCTGAAGAATTTGTTAAGACGGGGATTGGAAGGGAAGATGGCCGAATGGGACACGATGCTTCCCTTCGCCTTGTACGCGTGTCGAGAAAGGAAGCAGGCATCCCTAGGCACTTCCCCGTATGAGCTGATGTACGGTCGAAGCCCCAGAGGTATTCTAGATATTCTTAGAGAGCAATGGGTGGAACCAGGGATAGAGGAAATAGAGGTTCCCCAATTTCTTAAGGATTTGAGAGGTCGTTTGACACGTACCTCCCAAATAGCAGAAGGCAATCTGAAAGCGAGCCAACAGCGACAAAAGACGTATTATGATCGCAATACCAAGCCGCGCCAGCTTGCTATTGGCGAAAAAGTAATCGTCATGGTAGCGGGAGCAGTCCCGAAGTTTGAGAGTCAGTGGAGAGGCCCATTTCGGGTAATTGAACAGGTAGGCCCGGTAACCTATTTATTGCAGAATAGGAAAGGCCGCAAACAGGTGTATCATGTCAATCTGCTAAGACCCTGGCATGAAAGGGTAGCACTAGCCCAGCTAGCTATTAGTACCCAGGGTAAGCATAAAGGACAGGATAGGAATGGTTCTTTAGCGAGAATTACGTGCTGTGATGAGAGAATCACCCCAGCCCGTAATATCTTAAGGGGGGGAATGTGTGATGACGAAGGCTGTTCAGGGGAGATGGAGTGGCAAGAAAGTAAATCCTGTCCCTTTAAAAATAGTAGCAAACAGGCTTTCCCTAGCAACCACAAACCTCTGAGTCAGAGTGCAGCCAGTACCAAGCCCCGCCCACTTCAGCACGTCAGAGCTAGGTTGAGTCCCAACAGCTCCCACGTGGGCTGGGAGAAGGGTGTGGTCCCTAAGAAGGATCAGTTTAAAACTGCAGTGTTTGAGCAGTTAGATAGAGCAGCAGGAACGAGGAGAACAAGAGCAGCTGGAACAAGGAGCAGAGACGAGCAGTTGGATCTGAGAGAAACAGATCAGAGGCAGACACAGCTAGATGGGAAACTGCCAGGAGAGAGGCAGTTGAATGAAAGGAGAAAGCAGCATGGCACAGAGCAGGAAGGATTGGAACAGCTGAGAAGCCCAGAGTCAAGGCAAGTGCGTGTTTCAAAGTCCCTGCGTGAAAGAAAGCTGGAAGAGTCAGTTCCCAGTGGGGGAAGCAACTCAGCTAGCCAGCTAAGCTACAAAGGTAGAGAAAATAGCTTTTCTGTGTTCCCTAGCCAGAGTCCCTTGGAAGAGATAGTCAGAGAACTAAAGAAAAGTGCTAAAAGCTGTCGTAGTCAAAATGCCTCAAAACAAGCTTTTATGAAGGATAGGAAGTTTGCTAACAGCTGCCGTGACTCAGAAGTGGAGAAGTTTATTAGAGAGAAAGAAACTTCGTGTTTAAACTCTGCTGAGATAGAGCAAAAGAAACTCTTGTTATCAAGGCTGAATGAGTTGTTACAGAAGCAGAATAATAAGCTCTATGACCCTGTTCCACCTGAAAACAGTTGCAATGAATCCATTGAGGAAATGGAGATAGAAAGCTGCCATGAACCGTATGAAAGTGAGTCTGAGGAGATGCAGTGCTCATATTGCAGGGCTAATGAGTTTGAGATGTGCTGAGCCTATGCACATATAAGAGAATGAGTGTTTAAAGTAGTGCCAAGCTTATTTGTATGAAGCTGAAAGACACAGCAAGAAAAACTCACCAGAAGTTTTAAGCCAGTGTGTTTGTTCCCACAATGCTCTGAAGAGAAGTAAAACTTGCTGGGCGTTTTAGAAGCTGTGAGCCTCCTTGTGTAAGAAGATGTGAGAGAAACAATCTTCATAGGAAAGTTAAGTTACCTTGAAAAAGTTAACAGCCTGAGCTTTGTAAGCCAGTTCTTAGTACCAAAGTTAACTGCTGTTAAAAGTGCCCAACTCTGTGAATACAACCTGTTGGACTTTATTCTTTGTTTTGGAGATAGAAACATAGAAACATGATGACAGAAAAAGACCACAAGGCCCATCTAGTCTGTCCTTCCATAACAACAACTACAACAGTCCACTTTCTACCTTTAGAGATCTTCTGTGTTGGTCCCATGCTTTTTTGAATTCAGTTACTGTCCCCATCTCTACCACCTCCACTGGGAGACTATTCCACGGATCCACTACTCTTTCCGTAAAGAAATATTTCCGCATAGCACTCCTGAATCTATCTCCCTTCACCCTCATCCCATGTCCCCTCGTAGCAGAACTTGCTTTCAATTGAAAGAGGCTCTCTCCCTGAACATTTATGCCACGGAGGTATTTAAACATCTCAATCATATCACCTCTATCCCGCCTTTCCTCTAAGTTGTACATATTAAGATCCTTAAGTCTGTCCTCATATGCTTTATAATGAAGTCCATTAATCATTTTAGTAGCAACCCTCTGCACCGACTCCATCCTGTTCACATCCTTTTGAAGGTGCGGTCTCCAGAATTGCACACCATACTCCAAATGAGGTCGCACCAAAGACTTATACAGAGGTATTATCACCTCCTTTTTTCTGCTAGCCATTCCTCTCCGTATGCACCCAAGCATCCTTCTAGCTTTTGCCGTCGCCTTTTCTACCTGTTTAGCTACTTTAAGATCATCAGACACAACCACGCCTAGGTCCCTCTCTTCTTTAGTGGACAAAAGTACTTCACCTCCTATACTGTATTGCTCCCTTGGATTGCTGCAGCCCAAATGCATGACCTTACATTTTTTAACATTAAATCCCAGCTGCCAAATTCTAGACCATTCTTCAAGCTTAGCTAGATCCCTCCTCATGTTATCTACACCTTCCTGGGTGTCTACTCTATTACAGATTTTGGTATCATCCGCAAAGAGGCAAACCTTACCCGACAGCCCTTCCGCTATATCACTAACAAAGATGTTAAAAAGAATCGGACCAAGGACAGATCCCTGGGGCACACCACTGGTAACATCCTTCTCCTCAGAGTGAGCTCCATTTACTTGTACTCTTTGTCGCCTCCCACCCAACCAATTTCTAACCCAAGCAGTAACTTTAGGGTCCATCCCTAGGGTGCTCAGTTTGTTTATAAGTCGCCTGTGAGGAACAGTGTCAAAGGCTTTACTGAAATCTAAATACACCACATCTAGAGCTCTCCCTCGGTCCAACTCCCTGGTCACCCAGTCAAAGAAATCGATCAATTTATGTTCAGTGCTATTGAATTTGATGCGAGGGGGAAATCCCGAAAATAAAAATATTCTCTGTTTTTGCCTAATACTGTGTGGTCACACTATTTGCTCCAAGGAATAGCTGAACTACATTCCCCAGCAATCCTAGCTGGCAGCCATATTTGTGGACACTATTCAAACAGGGCAATAAGGCGATGCCCTGCTGCTTACTGGCTATCGGCCCGGGCGGGAGGCGCGGCGACATTAGTCAGGATCAATAACTCCCGCTCCAACATCCAAGAAATGCTTTAGAGCCAGCCCTGATCGAGGTGCTATTTGCCCGTAACAACCGATTGATATCTCAATTTGTAGTCCACAAGGGCTTTTCCTCGGCTAGCTATGGTTCCATCTTCTGCACTACATAAGTCAAAACCTGCAGCTTGTGGGGACACCTGCCTGGGAGCTTGGGCCTTCACTGATACTTTACAGAATTTTAAGGTAAAAATCTGTTTACCTGGGGGCTTGTTCCCTAAAGGTTTCTTTTCTACATTCTCAACTGGCTTTTGGGGATTTCCAAAAAGGGGCCCGGGGACCACCATCACCATGCCATCCCCCTGCTGGCTAAGGCCCTTTTCTATTCCCTGCCTAAATTGAGGCCAGTCTCTTCCCAATATTAAATCATATGGGAGTTTGGGAACCACTGCCACTGGGATCTCTTTCTGAACCCCCAAACCCTTGACCTTTAACTTATACGTTGGGTAAAATGAAGCAGTCCCATGAATGCATCTAATTCTTACATTACTTTCAGACTTTCTACGCTCTTAGTTATTCTGGGCCTCTATTGCTCGCCAAAGTTTTTAAGCATGCTTTGGTCCGCACCAGAGTCCAAAAGAGCACTTGTAGTAATCCCTTGTATTTCAACCGTTAAAAGAAATCCTTCTCCAGGCCGTTTTATACTGATTCCCATTAAGTTAGTGCAGGCTTTGCACCCCTTCTGCAAATGTCCCCATTTCCCACACTGGAAACATTTTTTCCTAGCCCACTTCTCATCTTGGTTAGGCATAAAAACTTTTCCAAAATCAGCATCTTTTCCATCCTTCCTTTCTGATGCAGCATAGACCACCTCAGCACCTATTTTCAGAGTGCTTCCCTTTTACTAACGAGCTAATTCAGCTTCCATAAACCGTTCAGAGAAAAGGGCCGCTTCTGCCATGCTTTGGCAATTCTGCTGGATGAGAAAAGACTGCAGGTCCTTTGGCACTGCTGCCATAAATTGTTCTAACATTATTACATCAATAATCATTTCTACATTTTTCCCTTCAGGAGCCAGCCATTTCAGTGCTAATCCACGAATCCTCTGGCTTAAGGCTTTTGGCGTCTCGCCAACTCTTAGGATTGTGGCTCTGAGCATGCGTCGGTATACTGTGGCTGTTAACCCTAAGCGATCCTTAATGGCACTCTTTACAGCCTTATAATCTAGAGCTTGGGCGGCCGGCATGGCTCTGTAAGCGGCAAGTGCCTCTCCTGTTAAGGATATAGCCAGACGCACGGCCCACTGGGTCTCCGGCCATCCTAGAGCCTGAGCCACTCTTTCAAAAGACTCAATAAAGTCATCAATATTGTCTTCTGGGGAAGTTTGCCAAAACTAAATGCCCCAGTATATTGAAAGTCACCCCTACTGTCCACCCCTGGTGCAGCTGATCCTGCTGGCGCTGGTACTCCTCCGCCTTCCTGGCTCTAGAGCGTAATCAAAGCCTCCACCAGGTCAAGAACTGGTTTTTGTTGTTCCCTCATGGCAGTGATTGCATTGTCCTGCGCCATTTGCGCCAGCTCCTGCTGACATGCGAACTGGGTCGCCATCCAGCTCACGAGCTCCTTAGGATCCATAACTTGTTACCTGCAAGAAAAAAGAGAAAAAAAAAACCCACCAAGGGCGGCACCACACAACAGCTTTTTCTTTTTCTATATGCCCCCTTTTAATGCATTAGCATAGACTTTTTCCTCTATCCAAAACTGGTCACGCCCAGGTATCTTTTACCTTATCCAGGCGTTGACTCTCGCTTATACAGGGTCTTTTCCTCAGGAACTGCTCCTGGATCACCTCTTCTGCTTATCAAGTCCATCAGGGAAATTCTGCTTCCACCTACTTCAGCTTGAAAATCTCGCAGCTGTATATCCTTAGTGAAATTCCTGGTATCCTTAAGTGTAAAATATCCTGCCGCTACGCCACTGTCACGCCCTTAGCCCCTTACAGACAGTATGGAGGGGCGTGCTTGTCATAGGAGAGATTCACCATTTAGCCTTTACCTGATTGGCTGCCTTGTAATGCCTCATGGGAAATGTAGTCCAGTCAGAAGGTACTTGGCTTCAGGTAAAAAAACACATTTGTAGTTGGCTTTGAGTGATAAGGCTTCTGACAGATATTTATTTATGGGGAAAAAGCTAAGCTCACAAATTAACACCTTTGGATTGTTTCTCCAGGATTCTTTCAAAAATACATCAGGATATAACTGAACTCAAAACAAAACAGCTCATAACGTTTCTTCAGCATAAAGAAAAGTCCTTTCAACAGCTAATGCTACCAGACATGGCTAGCAGTGCTGTATTAAAACAAACAGAAACAGCTTTTCCTAAAACAGGTTTCTTTTCTCTCAGTCCAGAACACTTCCTGGCTGTTTGTCTCCTTAAGCACAGGAAAACTTTCAACAAAAAGTTAAACGCTTCATAGGCAAACAATTCTCTATGCAAGATTTTTAGGAGTGAAACCAAAATCAAAGCTTTCCTTACTTTCACTGACAGCACGGCTTCAGGCTGTGCACTGCACTGGCTAGCAGCTGTTTAACAAGTTGTAATTAGACAGCTGCAGTTTGCTCGGCAAAGGTATTTCTCCTTTAATACAGGACTTTCACAAGTTATCTACAGGCTCTCAGGGTTACCAGACTCTGGAGGTTTTCCTTACGGTTGACTCCCTTCCAAACACTGTGTATTTGAAGATTGGCATAAAGAGCAATCCATGTATGAGTCTTCTTCTTCTACAGCCAGGTCTTGTTCACCGAGTTGCAATTGGCTCTACCTTAGTTTCTGGCTCAGAGGGCTTAGCCGACTGCCTTCCCTTAGGGCAAAAGCTGTCTCTTGCAACTCTGTAGTGCTCCAAATTAGACAAGCTTCCAATGCTCCTACCTGGGTCAAGGCTTGTACCAGCTTCTCCTCTCTCATGCTCTGGCCACCATTCACCAGAGCTTCCTTGTCCTGTCCTCCAACTTGTGTTCCTTGTTCCTGCCGTTCTTACTGTTCCAGCTCCATTCCTCTTCCAGTAAGCATTCCTACTCCTCTCTCTCTCTCTGGATAATCTGACCTAGACTTAAACCTCTCAGGCTCCAGCACCACCCCTTCTCCTCTCAGGTGTTGGAGATCAAACTGCCTCGGGGCAGCTGAGTGATTGGGGAATTCAGTGATGTAAGGGTTCCTTACCCTGGGCCTGCATTCCCTCTCCTTTTCTCCACTAGGGCATTCTGCAACCTATTGCAGCTAGGAATTACCTGCTTTCTAGGTGTAAATGGAGTTGTGTCTCTGACCTTGTAAAATAGGTCCTTTGATAAGGGTGAATTCCTTCTCTTTATCCCTATCTCCTGGGTCCTGATAAGCTTCCTTATCACAAGGCATATACCCGTCTCGCTGAGCCCTTCCTCAATGCGAGGAGGATCTCCTCGGGAGACGCAGCAGAGCTAAGGCAACCTGTTCAGCCACCAGGCTGCAAGGAACAGCGAGGCTAGGTTCGAGTGGAACACCCAACTGTCTTCCTGGTCAACAGGTCTGGGGTGCACAGGGGCAAAAAAGACCGCCGCTAGGTCAAAGACCTTTGCGACCAGCGGCTGGGAGAAAAAAAGGGTAATGGAGGGGGGACCTTTATATACTCGAGAGCAGGGGAGGACAGAAGAGGACCGGTGCAACCGGAAAAACCAAGCCCAGGGGCCAAAAACGAGACACTTTTTTCGAGGGACGAGGACGTGCATCTGAAGGGCTCCATGGAGAAAGGGAGACTGAGCAAGATGGCACCTTTAGGCGGGAAGAGGACCACGCATGCGTGGCAGCAATCCCAAAAACCTTCTTTGAAAGCTGGAGAATTGCTCCGCGTGGGCTCCGTCGGTGCCGACATCACCCATAAGTGAGGGCTGACTTCCTGCTTGTTCCTGGAGAATTAGAGAAGCCCCCAAAGGAGATGAGGAGAGAATTCCAGATGGTAAGTCCCCCATCCCATCTATTCCAATTGTCCCAGACAGTACATGACGGTCCATTGGACCCAATGTTACCTTGAGGATAGCGGACACAGACACAGTTTTCTTACTCCTAATCTTCTTTTTCCAACTCCCTTGGGCATCTCCACACCTTTAGGGCCCCAAAGCAGCACTGAAGGGACATCCCCCTTTGATCTCACACACATGCAGGCATGCGACCACGGCCATAGTGGCTGCCTTGATTTTAAAGCATCCTGGGGTGCCCAGTGATTATGTCACCAGGATGGGCAGAGCTTTACTCCTGGTTCGGGTCCTGCTCACTGCTGCCAGCAAAGAGATAATCCAAATGGAAAAACACCATACAGGTAACCAACCTCTGCTCTTCTCACCAGATGTCTAGTCTCCCCTAAATGGCAAATGATATGTAAATGTGGACAGGTGCAAAGTGATAAACCTGGGAAAAATAATCCCAGACTATAGGTACAAAATGCTCGGTTTTGCATTAAGAGTCATAAGCCGAAAAGGGACCCTAGAGTCATTGTGGACAATATGGTGACATTTTCAGCCCAGTGTGCCACAGTGAAGCATAGTTACTCACCTGTAACAGGTGATCTCCGGGAACAGCAGGAATTTAGTCTTCACATATGGGTATCGTCGGTACCGACGGAGCCTGCGCGGGAATGCTCCCCAGCGTCCAATTAGAAAGCTTTTGGGAGCATCCCACAGCGCCTGTGTGCTGCCTTCCCGCCTTTACAAACTGCCTCTCTCCAGTTGAGTTTTAAAGCTGAGACAAAGAGAGAGAGAGGGAAAGGAAAGAGATAGAGAGAGAGATACAACTCCATGGGGAGGTGGGTGGGTTGTGAGGACTAAATTCCTGCTGTTCCCGGAGATCACCTGTTACAGGTGAGTAACTATGCTATCTCCAGGAACAAGCAGGAATGTAGCCATCACATATGGGGACTCCCTAGCTTTAGGTGCCAGGGAGAGACCCCAGAAGTTGTGTGTCCCTGTGAAAGGGCTCCACTTCCCCCCATGGATCTCTGGCATCCTACCAGGGATGGCGGGTAGGAGTTGATTAGGTATTGAACAGGTTGGAGAACAGCCTGACCAAACAAGGCATCCGGGTGGGAGTTCTTGTCCAAGCAGTAATAGGCTGTGAAGGTATGAACTGAGGCCCAAGTGGCTGCTCGACAGATGTCATCGATATACACAGAGTGCAGATGAGCCATTGAGGCTGCCATGGCTCTCCCATTGTGAGCTGTGACATGGCCCTCCAGAGAAAGGTTCTTACTCTGATAGGCAAAGGAAATACACTGAGCAATCCAGTTAGACAGTGTTCTCTTGGAGACTGGAAGTCCCAAATGAGAAGGATCAAAAGCAAAGAGTTGAGAGGACTTTCTATGTTGCTGTCTTCTTTGTAAGTAAAAGGCTAAAGCTCTTTTACAGTCCAAGGTATGAAGATTCCTCTCTGCATTTGATGCATGAGGTCTTGGAAAAAACACAGGTAGGTAGACCGCTTGGTTCAGATGAAAAGGCGAGACCACCTTTGGCATAAAGTGTGGATGAGTCTTAAGGACTACCTTGTCATGATGGAACCTTGTATAAGGTGGATCAGCATCAGCTACTAGCGCTTGCAACTCACTAATGCGGTGTGCTGATGTGATTGCAATGAGAAAGATAACCTTCCAAGAAAGGAATTTCAAGGAGGTAGTAACTAAAGGTTCGAAAGGTGGCTTCATGAGCTGCCCAAGAACCAGGTTTAAATCCCATGCCACCGGTGGTGGCCTAATGGGAGGCTTAGTTAAAAGAAGGCCTCTCATAAATCTTGCTATAAGAGGATGAGAGGAAATAGGCTGTCCATTTAGAGGCTTAAAGGAAGCTGCAATAGCACTCAAATGGACTCTTACTGAATTAGTCTTAAGACCTGCATTGGATAAATGAAGGAGATACTCCAGCAATGATTCCAGAGGTATCACATTATTGTCACATCAGTATGTAATTTGTACATAGTTTTCCCTGTTCTCTCTCCAAGTTGTCCTCCCTGTTCGATGTAAACTCGAGTGTGCCCTGTGGTCCTCGAGTCGTTCTGTTAATTGTAAACCACACTGATGATAAAGAGCGCGGTATAAAAGTAATGTTAAATAAAATAAATAAATAAATAAATCGCAAGGGGGTTAAGACCCTTTTGCGAACACCATATGGTAAACCTTTTCCACTTGAAAGCATAAGAGCGTCTTGTGGAATGTTTCCTGGAAGCAAAAACAATATCTTTTACTTGCTGAGGGATATTAAGATCATGGCGATCTAGGCCTTCAGCAACCAAGCCCTGAGATGCAGAGACTGGGGATTGGGATGCCATAACATTCCGTCCTCCTGAGACAGGAGATCTGGAGCAGACCCTAACTCCAGGGAGGGAGCTTGAGAGAGATGTAGAAGCAGAGGGTACCACACTTGCCGTGGCCAATGTGGAGCTATGAGATTCATATGGCCTCTGTTTCTCTGAAGCTTGAAGAGGGTTTTGGGAATTAGGGGAATGGGTGGAAAGGCATACAGGAAGTCTTGACCCCAGTAAAGGAGGAAAGCATCCCTGGCCTGAGCCCCCTGAGCCGGAATTCTGGAACAGAACCGGGGAAGTTTGGCATTCAACGGACTTGCAAAGAGGTCTATGTCCGGGGTTCCCCAAAGTTGAAATATCCTGGCCACCTGGTCTGCATGCAGAGACCACTCGTGTGGAAGCAGAACTCGACTGAGTCTGTCTGCCAAAGAGTTTTGAATGCCTGGAAGATACACTGCCAGAAGATGAATCTGATGCTCTCTGGCGAGGGCCCATAGTCGCAAAGCTTCATTGCAAAGCGACAGAGAGCCTGTTCCCCCCTGCTTGTTCACATAGAACATGGCTACTTGATTGTCCGTATGAATGAGGACTGTCTTGTAGCTGAGCAGGGTGTGGAACACTCGCAGAGCAAGGAAGATTGCTCTGAGCTCCAAGAGATTGATATGTAGATAACTCTCCTGTGGAGACCAGGTGCCCTGGGTGGAGAGGTCTTGCAGATGAGCTCCCCAACCCATTGGAGAAGCATCTGTTGTGAGAGTTGCTTGGGGTAAGGGTTGTTGAAAAGGGGACCCCAGCAACAGGTTTTGAGTGCACATCCACCACTGGAGGGACAAAATAAGGCGACTTGTGCTTGCTATTTTGTCTGACAGGCATCCTGATGCCTGGGTCCATTGGGTGGATAAAGTCCACTGAGCTGCCCTCATATGGAGGCGAGCATAGGGAACCACATGCACAGTAGATGCCATGTGGCCTAGTAGTTGTAACATTTCTCGAGCAGTTAGATGAGGCTTTAGCACTGCTTGAGAAGCTAACTGCATCAGGCGAAGGCAACGGGCCTGGGGGAGATAGGCCCTTGCCTTTGTGGTATCCAGCAAAGCTCCTATGAACTCTAAAGACTGAGTGGGAGTTAGACTGGATTTTGGGATGTTTATTACCAGCCCTAAATACTGAAGGATACGCATTGTGCAGGATAGAGAAGTCCTGGCCTCTGACTCTGTTGGGGCTCGAATGAGCCAGTCGTCTAAGTAGGGGAAGACGAATATCCCTAGAGTGCGGAGAAATGCTGCTACAACAGCCATGCATTTCGTGAACACCCTTGGTGCTGAGGCCAGGCCAAAAGGAAGCACCCTGTATTGGTAGTGCTTTCCCTGAAAAAGGAACCGAAGTAACCTTCTGTGAGTTGGATGGATGAGAACGTGGGTGTATGCATCCTTGAGATCTAGAGAACAAAGCCAATCCTGACTCTGAAGGTATGGCAGCAGAGATCCGAGAGAAATCATTTTGAATTTCTCCTTGACAAGGAATTTGTTCAATTCTCTGAGGTCTAAGATAGGTCTGTAACCCCCTGTTTTCTTTGGGATAAGGAAATAAGGGGAATAGAACCCTGTACCCTGTTGATGAAGGGGTACTTCTTCTATTGCCCCTTGGGCAAGAAGGATAGCGACCTCCTGACCTAACAGGTTGATGAGAGAGGTCAGAGAATTGAACTGCTTTACTATTGTGTGAGGGGGCATGCTTGAAAAATGAATCTTGTACCCCTCCTTTATGATGGAGAGTGTCCAATGCTCTGCTGTTATTTGCCCCCATCTGGGGGCAAAATGACATAACCTTCCTGGAATGGTGGAAGGTTCTGGTCCCCCGAGAACCAGGAAGGCTAAGTTCTCTAGATAAGAGTCAAAGGCCCTGTGGAGGATGAGCCTGCTGGGCCGGTTGAGGCCTAGCAGCCTTTACTTTCTTCTGTTTGGGTGGTTGCTGACCTTTCCTGGCAAGCTGACCTGCAGAACGTCCCTGCTGAACATAAGCAGGATAAAATCTTTTCTTTTTAGAAAAGAATGGTTTCTTGAACAATTTCTTTCTAGCAGGATCAGCAGTGGACTTGGATAATCTATCCAAGGTGGAATTTTCAGCATCCATTTCATTGGCCTTTTCCTGCCAATCTTTACCAAACAGGTTCTCACCAGTACAAGGGATATCTCCCAATTTGTCTTGTACCCAGAGCTCTAAATCAGATGCCTGGAGCCAAGCAATTCTACGTGCACCTATGGCAATAGCCGAGGTTCTGCTTATGCACTCAAAGCAGTGAAAGGCTGCACGGTTGGAAAATTTAGAAACATCTTGGGCATGTTTGACCAAAGTGAGAAAATCCTGTCTTTTATCCTCAGGAAGAAAAGGACTTAAAGCCTCTAAATCATCTGTGACCTCCTTCAGGAACATTCCCATGTAGAGACTATAGGAACTGATCCTGGCAGAAAGCATGGAAGCTTGGAAGACCCGACGTCCAAAAGCATCCAGGGTTCTGCACTCACGCCCTGGAGGATTAGAGGCATGCCTTTTTGCACTCTTGATCCTTCTCATAGCTGACTCCTCTACAATAGAGTGGTGAGGAAGCTGAGTCTTATGGAACCCAGGACAAGGAGGGACTCGATACATAGTATCCAGTCTACGAGAATGAGGAGAGGTGGTAAGAGGTGTTTCCCACATCCTTAACATGAGATCATATAAAATCTCATGAATGGGCAAGGTAGCTGCCTCCTTAGGAGTTTTGGGATATTGTAGAATTTCCAACTCCTTGGCCCTTGGCTCTGTTTCCCCTGATAAAATCCTGGAAGGAAATATCCTCTGGGGAGACATCCTGCGTTTAGGGGAGGAGGGCTCCTCTGGGAGAAGCATCGCTGCATCGACAAAACTGTCAGAATCCTCAGATTCTTCTGAGGACTCGAAGTATCGTCTGTCCGGATGCTCTTGAAGAGCCCGATACCCGTACCGACCAAAGTCGGTACCGGGAGTAACCGGTACCAGGGTATCGATACCGGAGGTCATCGGATGACTGGGTACCGGCAAAGCAGACACCGATGCCGATGTCGATGCTATAGGGTACCGGTACCGAGGCCGGTGCCGGTACCAGTGGAATTGTCTGGGAGGAGTGGCCTAGTGGTTAGGACAAGGTACTTCAGGCCGGAGGGCCGGGGGTTCAAGTCCCACCTGGGGACAGCAATCTCAGGCCGGAGGGACTGGGATTTCTAGTCCTTGTGGTCTTGGGCAAGCCACTTAACCCTCCATTGCCCATGTTCCCTGTAAGTATTAGCGAATGTGTGTCATATCCCTTCGTGTTAAATGTATCTCCCAATTGACCGCTTTGACCCGGTGAAAAGCGGGATATAAATACAGCTAAATAAATAAAATAAATAAATAAATTGTCTGTCGCGGTTCCGAGGGCGTCGATGCCGCAAGGAAAGCCGCCAGACTGCGTTCCATAGCCAGAACTCTCTGGTCTATTGACGCTGCCAATGCCTGGATGTCGGTACCGGAGGAGACCGCCGGTACCCCAGAGCATGGCACCAGTAGTTCTGCCGAGGTCGAGGCCTCGAGAACATCCTGGAACCCTGATAATGCTTTGGAAGCCGAAGCCTCCCGCCGGGGTAATTTTGCCGGTGCAGAATCCTCGAGGGCAACGCCAGAGGCATCTCGATGCTTAGAAGGAGATCTACCCTTTGAGGATCGGCTGGATTTATGTTTAGTTACCTGAGATCCACGGGAGGAAGAAGAAGCCCTGGAAGACGTCGATGCCACCGAAGCTGCATCAGAGGGAAACAGGGTACTGAGCTTAGCAGCTCGGTTCTGCCGACCTCTTTTAGACATCATGGCGCAGGACATACAATCTGTGATGGAGTGGTCAGGACCTAAACATTTTAGACACCATTCTCCAAAAAGGCGCATGCACCTGAAGAAAAAGAAATAAGAGAATAAAGAATATATATATATTTTTTTTTTACAGAAATAAGAAGAGAAAACAACGGCGGTACCGGTAGAGCGTCGAGGAAGGCAGACGCGACCACAAAAAAGAAAGAAATAAAAAAGAATTCTTCTGCGGTGACAGGAACACGACCTGCTGGCTCCGCGGAAAAAGAAGAACTGGAGAGAGGCAGTTGGGAAAGGTGGGAAGGCAGCATGCAGGCGCTGTGGGATGCTCCCAAAAGCTTTCTAATTGGACGCTGGGGAGCGTTCCCGCGCAGGCTCCATCGGTCCCGACGATACCCATATGTGATGACTACATTCCTGCTTGTTCCTGGAGATAGAGACATTTGAGATGGGATATGATAGACATTTACAAAATCATGAAGCCTCAAAACAGCCATAAAAAACAATGATCAGCAGACTGAAAACAAATCAGCACATAATCTGTAGAACTATTGCTGGAAGATGCGGTCAAGGTGACCCACTTAATGGGATTCAAAAGAGGACTGGATAAGTTCCTGGCGGAAAAGTACATAAAAAATTAGCCAGGAAAAGGTGGTGGATGCTTGGAATATCCTGCCAATGGAAGTGGTGGGGCAAATACAGTGACAGAATTTAAAATGGCATGGGACAGACACAGTGGATCCCTTTATAGCAACAGGATAAAATCAAAACTTTAACTATTTCTTATATGTCAACAAATAGGGGCGATCTGCACAGAGCGATGGATACACCCTTAAACAAAGGCATGGGGAGGGGTGACCTGCACGGAGCAGCACGTGCACCTACTCTTGCCACCTTGTTAGGCAAACTAGATGGACCATGCTGGTCTTTTTCTGCCGTCATATACTATGTAGGTAGATTCGGAAGAGCCATGAGCTATAAGAAATAAGTCTGCTTTTTGAGATGTATTGGGTGTTTGTGATCTGGATTGGCCACTGTTGGAAACTGGATGTTGGGCTTGATGGACCTCAGTCTGACTCAGCATGACTTTTCTTAAGTTCTTAAACAAAAAATGCCAGAGTCACGAACAGTGAGACACAGAGCTAACAAACTAAACTGTTTTTTAGGAAGAATATTACAGTGAACTGTAAAAGTTAGAACTAGCAAACAAACAGAGAAAAGAAACAGAGATTATACAGTAAACACAAGCTAATCAGGTTCTATATGAACTAGCTAGTAAATTTCTCTATAGGTCAGTAGGACATCATACTGACACAGTCTGCTAGGTTTCTCAGGCAAGACTGAGTTACCTGGTTAATTCTGTTGTTGAACCAATCCTAACCCAAGACACTGGCTTCCTCATCAGTAACATGAAATAAAACACTCACAAAACATTTCCTTACATCTTCCTCGGGAAAGGCAGGAAATACCTCCGTTCTGAGTTGAAGGGCAAGTTTAACCCCTCAGTCCTGACTGAAGCAAAGGAGAGCCTCCCAACTCCCAGGAAAAGGAAAGCATTGCAAAGGTCAGTGGGTCACTATTAAAAGTTTTCAATGGGGAGAAAATTCTTACTGAGGAAGCCTAAAGATCAGGGACAAAATCGCAGTACGCATAAAGAAAATCTTTATTTCCAAACCACACATCACTTCAAGTCCCTCTTTAATAACTTACGCCCCAGCCATGACTGCACTATCACTGCAAATTTCTAGGTAAATATTATTCCACTATTTCCCAAAAAGACTCTATTGCCTAACCCCTAAAAGTACAGACTTTAGGAAAGTGGTGGGTCGGTGACTTTTATCCAAAGTGATGCAGAAAGTCTGCTGAAAAACAAAGAAAAGAGCTGCAGCACTAGGTCCTGAGCATGCTACACACAGCATCACCCTCACACTAGGGCCTTGCCCACTTCCAGACACACATCATTTATTCTTCAGCACCGCAATAGTCCCCAAAACACAAAAGATGGGGCACAAGCACTCACCTGAAGTCTCCTTCCAGCTTCTCTTGATCCACTAGAGTTGCAATGATTGGTCCCATCAAGATCTTATTAACCACAGTCCCAATGACAAAGTATCCAAAAATACTGACGGGTCCCAACCAACCAGTGCTGATGGGCAATAGAGAAGGCGGTATATTATTTCAGACTTCCATTAGAAACTCAAGGCAAGCTGGTATTTCCCTGCCCCACAGGGTTTACAATCTTAGTTTGCACCTTAGGCAATGGAAGGTCAAGTATTTGCACAAGGTCACAAGAAGCATATGTGAGATCTGAACCCTGCTCATCCTGGATCTCAGCCTGCTGCTCTTATCACTAGGGAGGGAGGAGTGGCTTAGTGGATGGAGCAGGTTGCCTCAGGCCGGAAGGCCAGGGTTCAAGTCCGCTGGAGGACAGCAACCTCAGGCCGGAGGGAATGGGGTTTCTTCCCACAGATGCTCCTTGTGGCCTTGGGCAAGCCACTTAACCTTCCATTACCTTGGGTACAAAACATAGTTTGTGAGCCCTTAAGGGACAAGGGAAATACCTACCGTACCTGAATGTACACTGCTTTGACCCGGTGAAAAACGGTATATAAACATTGCTAATAAATAAATAGGCCATTCCACACAACTTGGTGCACTGAATCAAACTTTTGATTGACTAGATTGTTTTGTTTTGATTAGATTGTAAGTTCTGATGAGCAGGGATTGTCTCTTATATGTCTGTGCAGCGCTGCGTACGACTGGTAGCGCTATACAAATGCTCAGTTGTAGTAGTAGTAGTAGTGATTATATCAAATGAGTTAGATAAGGGACGACATGTAAAAAATATCATCTAAGTAGCCATAGAATTAAAATCAATTAGGGCAGGTCAGAGCAAAAAACACAGTACTGACAGCAGGTGAAACATTTTAGCCCCTTTAGCCCTATCTACTCATTTCCCCTTTTGATGTCACTACACTGTCTATCGTTTTATTTCTTTTTTATGGTTTTAACATGTTTGGTTTTTAGATTCTTTTACTGCTAATGTTTGAGATAATGATATGTGATGACCTGAATGCTCTATCTTGTTGAGAACAGGAAGTCAATTGCTAAATATTTTAAATAAGAAGATCTCCATTCTCTCCCTCCCTGACTTCCTTCCTACTTCTCATTTCCCTACCACCTCTAGTGTTTTTAGTTGTTCAAATAGAAGATGAATTAGCACAATATCAAAAGAAGAAATTTCACTTACCGCTAATTTCCTTTCCAGGAAGCCTGCTAGACCAGTCCAGTGGGTTGTATCCCCCTGCCAGCAGATGTTGGACACAGAGAAAATACTAGAAGGTTCAGCGACCCAGTCCTGGCATATATAGTAGCTCCCCTAGGAGTCACCTTCAGTATAACCCTGGAAAAGCAGAGGAACAAGACTGTGCCAACGGCAATAAATACAACAGATTCTAAACTAAGAAGAAGCACAATGGTGCAACTATATACATAAAGCTCGTAAGAGTATCCAGAGCGAAGAGCGCCAGTAGGCGAACAGAACAGCCGAAAATGTGTAGGCTCTGCTGAGAAAGCTGTCCCAGAAAACGCAGAAGTGGGTGGGTCCTAGACTGGTCTAGCAGGCTTCCAGGAAAGGAAATTAATGGTAAGTGAAATTTCTACTTCCAATTCATCCTGCTAGACCACTTCAGATTAGTGGGAAGTACCAAAGCTACTCAACCACCAGAAGGGAAGAGACAGTCGCCGACACTATGCTGGCCCCGAAGCTCGCCGAGATTCACGCTTGTAGATCGAGGTGGTAATGGCGAGCAAAAGTAGAGAGACAGATGTTGAGGGGATTAACGTGTGACTGTTCTGCCTAAGAAGTTGCTTGCGCACGCGCAGAGTGAGCCCGAAGCCCAAGGGGCGCAGGTTTACCACACAAAATGTAGGCGGACTCAATGGTGCACTTAATCCAGTGAGCAATAGTCGCTTTTGAACCCGCGAGACCCTGCAAACAGGACAAAAAGATGATCAGTTTTCCAAAACAAATTTGTTACTTTGAGGTAACGGTGAAGTACTCTACTGACATCGACCACCCGAAGCACTCTTTTGCTGGAAAGGACAGGAGAGAAAGGACCTGGTTGAGATGAAAGGACGAAACCACCTTTGATATGAAAGAAGGGATTGGCCGAAGAGTGACCCCTTCCGGTGAAAATGTAAGCAAGAGGTCCCAACAAGAGAGGGCCTGCAGCTCCGAAAGGCACCTGCCAGAAGTAATGGTGACAAGGAATGCTGCTTTGAATGTGGTGGCCCCCTTAAGAGGCTCGAAGGAAGGCCATGTCAGGCTTTTGAGTACCATAGACAGGTCCCACAGCAAGACGACAGGCCAAAGTAGTGGGACGCAAGGAACGTGCACCCCTAAGAAAATAGGTGACATCCGCATGAGATGCAATTGAGCGTCTCGAGATGGGCCCACGGAAGCAAGTGAGTGCTGCGACATGCACTCTAAGAGAATTGGTGGCTAAACCCTTGTCGTATAAGTCCTGTAGGTAGGCCAAAATGTCTGGAATCTGGGCCCGCCATGGAGAAAATTTCTTTTGGGATTACCAGGTCTCGAAAAGATGCCAGAGCCGGGTATAAGCCATGGAGGTGGAAGGGCAGCGGGCCTTAAGTAGGGTGTTCACCACTGGGGCTGAGTATCCCTTATGAATTAGCTGTTGCCGTTCAAGAGCCTTCCCCTTTTTACATGGAATTTCAATCCATAGAGATTCGACAGAAAATTTTGTTTCTTGCAAAACTTTAATCCTTTGTGACTCAATGCCCTCTAACATAGAGCGCAACCCCTCCACCAATTTGATCAGCTGTATCATTACGATATAGAGTAGTTACTCACCTGTAACAGGTGTTCTCCAGGAGCAGCAGGAATCATTCCTCACATATGGGTGTCATCGGCGCCAATGAAGCCCCAGCGGAGCATTTCCCCAGCTTTCTATGAAAGCCTTTGGGAATGCAGGCACGCATGCGCGGTTCCCTTCCTGCCTAAAGGTGCCATCTTACCTCAGTCAAATGACATAGCTAAGAACAGCACACAAAAATGAAAAATAAACTATGTACAACTGCAACTCCAAGGGGAGGAGGGAGGATTGTGAGGACTGATTCCTGCTGCTCCAGGAGAACACCTGTTACAGGTGAGTAACTACTTTTTCTCCAGGACCAAGCAGGAAGTCAGTCCTCACATATGGGTGACTCCCTAGCTCTGGGCTACCAAGGAACCCAGGCTGAACAAGAGAACTCCCTCTAGTCCCAGCATCAAAGAAAGGCTTTTCAAGGACACAACCTCCACCGGTAGCCCAACAGAGAGCAGGAGGGCAGGAGTTGCCTAAACCTCAAAGAGATTCCGGAGTACTGCTTGGCCAAAAGCACTGTCCCTACGGGACTCCCTCTCCAGGCAGTAATGGGCCGCAAACGTCTGGCTTGAAGACCACGTTGCAGCCCTGCAGATGTCTACCAAGGGCACAGAGCGGAGATGAGCCACTGAGGCAGCCATTGCCCTGACACGATGGGCCGTGACCCTACCCTGCAAAGGAAGGTCAGCCGCCTTGTAAGCCCAGGAGATACAGTCAGCCACCCAGATGGACAAGGTACGCTTGGACACAGTCAACCCCAACTTATTGGGGTCAAAGGATACGAAGAGCTGAGTAGCCCTTCTATGCCCCTGCATACGGTCAAGGTAGAAGGATAAGGCCCTCCTACAGTCCACGGTATGCAGAACTGCTTCAGCCTGGCTTGCAAGCACAGTTACTTACCTGTAACAGGTGATCTCTGGGAACAGCAGGAATTAGTCCTCACATATGGGTACGTCGGTACCGACGGAGCCTGAGCGGGAAAGCTCCCCAGCTTCCCAGAAGGAAAGCTTTTGGGGCCTCCCACTGCGCATGCGCGCTGCCTTCCCGCCTTCCTGACCAACTCTCCTCAGTTCGAGTTTATAGCTGAGACAATTGAGAGAGGAAAGGAAGAGAGAGAGAGATACAACTCCTAGGGGAGGTGGGCGGGTTGTGAGGACTAATTCCTGCTGTTCCCAGAGATCACCTGTTACAGGTAAGTAACTGTGCTATCTCCAGGAACAAGCAGGCATAAGTCCTCACATATGGGGACTCCCTAGCTAAGATGCCCGGGAGATCCCCTGAAGGGTATGAGACCCTGAAAGGTTCTTCATCTTCCTATGGATCTCATCCATTCAGGGAAGGTGGGCTGGAGTTGTTCAAGAATGGAACAGGTGTCTTGAGGACAGCCTGACCAAACAAGGCATCCCGGCGGGAGTCCTTGTCCAAACAGTAATGGGCTGTAAAGGTATGAACCGAGGCCCAGGTGGCTGCTCGACAGATCTGGTCAATGGACACAGAGTTTAGATGAGCCATAGAGGTGGCCATGGCCCTCACGTTGTGAACGGTGACATGGCCCTCCAGAGAAAGGTTCTTACTCTGGTAAGCAAAAGAGATACACTGAGCAATCCAATTGGAGAGTGTTTTTTTGGAGACTGGAAGTCCTAAATGAGAAGGATCAAAAGCAACAAAAAGCTGAGAAGACTTTCGATGTTGCTGTGTCCTGTGGAGGTAAAAGGCAAGAGCTCTTTTACAGTCTAGAGTATGAAGGTTCCTCTCTGCATTGGATGCATGAGGAGCTGGAAAAAAGACAGGTAAATAAACCTCTTGATTAAGATGAAAAGGTGAGATCACTTTAGGCATAAAGTGAGGATTTGTCCTAAGGACTACCTTATCATGATGGAACCTTGTGTAAGGTGGATTAGCCACTAAGGCCTGCAGTTCACTGATGCGGCGAGCTGAAGTAAATGCAATGAGGAAAATAACCTTCCAGGAAAGAAATTTCAAGGAGGTAGTGGCTAAGGGTTCAAAAGGTGGCTTCATAAGCTGACCAACAACCAAGTTTAAGTCCCATGCCACCGGAGGAGGTCGAATGGGAGGTTTAGTTAAAGTTAAGCCTTTCATGAATCTTGCAATAAGAGGATGAGAGGAAACAGGTTGTCCATTGATGGGCTTAAGTGATGCCGCAATAGCACTCAAATGGACTCTTACTGAATTTGTTTTGAGTCCTGCATTGGAAAGATGCAGGAGATATTTCAAAAGAGAATTCAATGGGAGTGCCAGAGGCTTAAGACCCTTTTGAGCACACCAAATGGAAAATCTTTTCCATTTAAAAGCGTAAGAAGGCCTAGTGGAAGGTTTCCTAGAGGCATGTAGGATATCCTTCACTTGCTGCGAAAGATTGAAGTGTTGAAGGTCTAGGCCTTCAGTAACCAAGCTCTGAGGTGAAGGGACTTGGGGTTTGGGTGCCACAAAGTCCCCTCCTCTTGAGACAGAAGGTCTGGAGCCGCTCCCAAGTCCAGGGAGGGGGCTTGGGAGAGATGCAGAAGTAGAGGGTACCACACTTGGCGTGGCCAGCGTGGAGCTATGAGGATCATGGACCCTTGATCCCTTTGAAGTTTGAACAGAGTCTTGGGAATCAAAGGAATGGGTGGAAAGGCATACAGGAAACCCTGACCCCAATGCAGGAGGAAGGCATCCTTGGTCTGAACTCCCTGACACGGAATTCTGGAACAGAACCGGGGAAGTTTGGCATTCCACGGACTTGCAAAGAGGTCTATGTCCGGGGTTCCCCATTTCTGGAAGATTCTGAGTACCTGATCCATGTGCAGGGACCATTCGTGTGGAAGCAGAACTCGACTGAGTCTGTCTGCCCAAGAGCTTTGGATTCCTGGAAGATATACTGCCAGGAGATGGATTTGATGCTCTCTGGCGAAGGCCCATAATCTTAGAGCTTCGTTGCAAAGCGACAGAGAGCCAGTCCCTCCTTGTTTGTTTATGTAAAACATGGCTACTTGATTGTCCGTGTGAATAAGGACTGTCATGTTGCTGAGGAGGGTATGAAAAACTTTGAGAGCTAGAAAGATTGCTCGAAGTTCCAAGTGGTTGATATGAAGGGTGGTCTCCTGTGGAGACCAAGTGCCCTGAGTGGAGAGATCTTGGAGATGAGCCCCCCAACCTGTTTGGGAGGCATCTGTTGTGAGGGTTGCTTGGGGCAACAATGGTTGAAAGGGGGCCCCCAACAACAGATTTTGAGTGGATATCCACCATTGGAGAGACCAAAAGAGACGATTGGAGTTTGCTATTTGGTCTGAGAGAGCTCCTGATGCTTGAGTCCACTGGGTGGATAAAGTCCATTGAGCTGCTCTCATATGTAGGCGAGCATAAGGCACCACATGCACTGTGGAGGCCATGTGGCCTAATAGTTGTAGCATCTCTTTGGCAGTCAAGTGGCTTCTGGACTGAGTCTGAGAGGCTAAGTGCACTAGGCGTTGGCAACGGGCCTGAGGTAGATAGGCCCTTGCGGTGGTGGTATCCAACCAGGCCCCTATGAATTCTAGGGATTGAGTAGGGGTGAGTTGGGACTTTGGCAGATTGATCACAAGTCCCAGATACTGTAGAATTCGCCTGGTGCGATCCAGGGAAGTCTGAGCCTCGGACTGAGACGGAGCTCGGATGAGCCAGTCGTCCAGGTATGGGAAGACAAAAATTCCCAGGGTGTGTAGGAATGCAGCTACTATTGCCATGCATTTGGTAAATACCCTTGGAGCAGAGGCTAGACCGAAGGGAAGTACTCTGTATTGGAAATGTTTTCCCTGGAACAGAAACCGTAGGAATTTTCTGTGGGATGGATGGATGAGTATATTTGTGTACGCATCCTTGAGATCTAGAGAACAAAGCCAGTCCTGACTCTGTAGGTATGGAAGGAGAGTGCCTAGAGAAAGCATCTTGAATTTCTCCCTGTATAGAAATTTGTTCAATTCTCTGAGATCCAAAATAGGTCTGTACCCCCCTGTTTTCTTGGGAATAAGAAAATAAGGGGAGTAAAAACCTGACCCTTGTTGAGGAAGAGGAACCTCTTCTATTGCCTTTTGGGCGAGAAGAGTGGTCACCTCCTGACCCAACAGGTCTAGGAGAGATGGGGGAGAATTGAAACTTCTCACCATGGTATGGAGAGGAAGGTTGGAGAAATGTAGTTTGTAGCCCTCTCTGATGATAGAGAGGGTCCATTGCTCTGATGTGATTTGCTCCCATCTGGGAGCAAAATGAGTTAACCTTCCTGGAATGGTGAGAGGTTCTAGATGTTTTAGAGCCAGAAAGGTTAAGTTCTCTAGTTTTAAGTCAAAAACCCTGAGGGGGTTGGGACTGTTGGGCTGTAGCAGCCCCTGCAGGTTTTGCCCTGGCCTGTTTAGGCTGCTGACGCTTAGGAGCAAAGCGAGCTGCAGAAGATTGTTGGCCAGTATTTGTGGCAAATCTGGCCTTCTTGTAGAAAGACTTCTTGAAAGATTTCTTCTTGACAGGGGTAGAAGTAGACTTAGAAAGTCTATCTAAAGCAGCATTTTCTGCATCCATTTGAGTGGCTTTGATTTGCCACTCCTTACCAAACAGATTCTCACCCGTACAGGGCAAATTTCCCAACCCATCCTGGACCCAGGGTTCAAGGTTAGAGGCCTGGAGCCAAGCAATTCTGCGAGCCGCTATGGCAATACCTGAGGCTCTGCTAGCACCCTCAAAGGAGTCAAAGGCTGCTCTGTTGGAGAACTTTGAAATATCTTGGGTATGCTTCAGCAGAAGAAGGAACTCCTCCTTTTTATCCTCTGGGATAAAGGGGAGAAAATGGCATATTTTTAATGCAATTTCCTTAGAAACATGCCCATATAGAGGCTGTATGAGTTGATTCTGGCAATAAGCATACTTGCTTGGAAGATTTTTCTTCCAAAAGCATCCAGAGTCCTACATTCTCTTCCTGGGGGAGTAGAAGAGTGTCTTTTAGTACTCTTGATCCTTTTCATAGCTGACTGCACCACAATGGAGTGGTGCGGGAGCTGAGTTTTTTGAAACCCAGGAGAAGGGGGGGACACGATACATGGTGTCCAGACGACGAGAATGTGGAGATAGGGTGAGAGGAGTCGCCCATAAGTCCATCATGTGATCTTGAAGAATTTCATGGATGGGCAGGGTGACTGCCTCTTTGGGAACCTTAGAGTATCCTAAAATGTCTAACTTTTTTGCTCTAGGTTCTTTTTCAGAGGATACAGAATTAGAAAGACCTTTAGCTACTTCAATGATGAAGTCTTGAAAGGATAAATCCTCTGGAGGAGACATTCTCCTCTTTGGAGAAGAGGGCTCCGCAGGTAGAGTAAGGGATACTTCAGCAGAGTCATCTGATGAATCAGGATCATCAGAAGACTCAAAGTATCGTCTGTTTGCTTCCAGGGATCGATAAGCGTATCGACCGGTATCGACATCGGGGGTACCCGGAACCGGATCGGTATCGGGAAAAACCCTGGAACCGGGAACCGGAATCGGTATCCTGGTCGATGTGGAAGGCATGGGTACCGGTATCGGTTGTGGTACCGGAACCGGAGTCGGTACCGCAGGGTGCAGTACCGAGGGCGTTGCAGCCTTAATAAAAGCCAAAATGGCCTGCTGCATGGATTGAACTGTATGATCCATGGACGCCACGACTGTCTGGATGTCGGTACCGGATGATTGAGCCGGTACCCCAGAACAGTCTAACAGGTGATCGGTCGAGGCCGTGCCATTGATGTCAACCTGTAACCCCATAGAAGGAGCTTTGGAAGCCGGAGCTTCCCGCCGGGGTTGTTTGGCTGGGGCAGGATCCTCAGGGTCAAGCTCAGGGGTATCTCGATACTTAGAGGGAGATTTGCCCTTTGAGGACCTGCCAGAGGAATGTTTGGTTACCTGAGATCCATCAGGAGAGGAAGACCTGGAAGATGTCGATGCTGGAGTATCTGTAGAAAACAGCATGTGAAACTTGGCTGCCCGGTTCTGTAAGCCACGTTTAGACATCAAAGAACAGGATGGGCAATCCAGAATGGAATGGTCAGGCCCCAAACATTTAAGACACCATTCATGGGTGTCTGTGACTGAAATAGTACCGCTGCACTTGGTGCATTTTTTAAACCCAGAGGCTTGTTTCTCCATGAGGGAGAATTAGTGAAGGCCTAAAGGCCTCACAGAACTAACACACCAAGTGAGGAAAAAAAAAAGAAGATTTTTTTATTTTTTTTTTTAAATAAAGGAAAAAAGACCAGCGGTACCGGTCTGGAATCAGGGAAGGCAGACACGCGGCCAAAGAAATAAATTAAAATAACAACTTCTTCAGCGGTGACAGGAACACGACCTGCTGGCTCCACGGAAAAAGAAGAACTGAGGAGAGTTGGTCAGGAAGGCGGGAAGGCAGCGCGCATGCGCAGCGTGAGGCCCCAAAAGCTTTCCTTCTGGGAAGCTGGGGAGCTTTCCCGCTCAGGCTCCGTCGGTACCGACGTACCCATATGTGAGGACTTATTCCTGCTTGTTCCTGGAGATTGAGGCCTAGGGAAGAATGTTGGAAGGACCACCTCCTGATTGAGGTGGAAAGAGAAGACAACCTTTGGGAGGAACTTTGGGTGAGTCCTGAGGACTACCCTGTTACTATAAATTCTGGAGTAAGGCCTGTCACAGACCAGGGCCTGAAGCTCACTTACTCGCCTAGCCGAGGTAAGGGCTATCAGGAAGAGTGTCTTCCAGGAGAGGAAGCGTAGTGGACAAGTAGCCATCGGCTCAAAAGGAGGGCGAGTCAGTTGCTGCAAGACCACATTCAGCTCCCACTCAGGGGCAGGAGGACGGATGGGAGGCTTGAGCAAAAGCAAGCCCCTGAGAAAGCGGGACACCAAGGGGTGACCAGATAGAGATTGTCCCTCTACCAATGAGTGGTGAGCTGCTAGAGCTGTGGACCCGAACAGAATTGGACTTAAGTCCCTGATTGGATAAGTGCAGTAAGTACTGAAGAACCACTGGTACAGTACAGGAGAAAGGAGCCTCTGTACGTAGGTGACACCACACAGAAAACCTCTTCCATTTGAGAGAACAGGTTTTCCTAGTGGACTGTTTCCTAGAGGCTAGGACAACCTCCTCAACTTCCTGAGGTAGGCCCCAGTGAGCCAAAACTACCCTTGCAGCCTCCAGGCCATCAAATTGAGAGACTTGAGATTGGGGTGCAGAAGGGAACCCTGGTCCTGTGTGAGAAGGTCGGGTTGCAACCCCAGAGGCAGTGGAGGATCCACCGCCAGTTGAAGCAGAAGAGGAAACCAAGGCTGTCTCGGCCACCTGGGAGCTACCAGCAGGACCGAGGCCTTGTCCTGGAGAATCTTGAATAGGGTTCGGGCCACCAAGGGCGTGGGAGGAAACGCATAGAGGAGGCCCTGAGACCAAGATATCAGAAAAGCATCCGCTGCTGTCCGCAGAGGATGTGGTTGCCTGGAGCAGAACTTTGGCAGTTGCTTGTTGATGGGGCTGGCAAAGAGATCCATCAAAGGAAGACCCCATCTCAGGAAGATCTTCTGAACTACTGAAGGATGCAGCTGCCACTCGTGGGGCTGCAGTATCCTGCTCACTCTGTCTGCCAGGTAGTTGTCCTGGCCAGGAAGGTACACAGCCCGGAGGAGCATGTCGTGCTTGAGGGCAAAAGAACAAAGGTCCTGAGCTTCCCGACAAAGGATCCAGGACCCAGTTCCGCCCTGTTTGTTCACATAAAACATGGCAACTTGGTTGTCCGTCTGAATCAGGACAGACTGTTGAGCCAGGGTAGGAGTGAAAGCTTTGAGCGCTAGTCGAATAGCTCTGAGTTCGAGGAGATTGATCTGCTGTGCAGCTTCCCAGGGAGACCAGAGGCCCTGGGTGCACTTGCCCAGACAATGCGCACCCCAGCCTTGCAGGGAGGCATCTGTTGTTAGCATCACTGTGTAACCTGGAATCTGAAAGGGCACCCCTTTCAGCAGATTGGGTGGGTGTAGCCACCAGTTGAGGGAGTGCAGAAATGGTCTGGACACCCTTATCCTGTCTCTGAGGCTGCCTGTGGCCTGTGACCACTGAGACCGAAGGCACCACTGTGAAGGCCTCATATGGAGCCTGGCATTGGGGGTCACATATACTGTCGAAGCCATGTGGCCTAGAAGCCACAGGCAGAGTCTGGCGGAGACCAGGGACCTGCTGAGAAACTGACTTGCCAAGGCCATTAACCTTCGGGCTCTGATTTCTGGCAAGAATGCCTTTGCCAGGAGAGAGTCCAACCTTGCCCCTATCAACTCCAAGTTCTGGGAAGGGAGCAAAGTGGACTTTGCGAAGTTTATGACAAACCACAGGCGTTGTAGAAGAGCAATGGTCCTGAGGGTGGCTTGATTGGCCTCCTGACCTGTCTGACCCCTGATGAGCCAGTCGTCCAGATAGGGGAAGAAGACAAAGATGCCCTGATTTCTCAGGTAGGCCGCCACCACTGCTAAGCACTTTGTAAAGACTCTGGGGGCGGAGGTGAGGCCGAAAGGTAGCACTCTGTACTGATAATGGTTTCCTCCCACGATGAACCTTAGGTACTTTCTGTGGTCTGGAGGAATGAGGATGTGAGTGTACGCATCCTTTAGATCTAAGGAGCATAGCCAATCTCCCTGCTGGAGGTAGGGCAGAAGGGTTCCAAGAGTAAGCATCTTGAACTTTTCTTTCACTAGGAACTTGTTGAGGTTCCTGAGGTCCAGAATGGGACGAAGGCCACCGGTCCTTTTGGGCACCAGGAAATACCTGGAGTAGAATCCGTGACAGTGCAAGTGGGGAGGCACAGGCTCCACCGCCCTGTCCACCAACAGACCTTGAAGCTCCTGACGGAGAAGGTCTGTGTGCAGAGGAGGCCTTGGAGGCTCCCCTGGAAAATATGGGGGTGGCAGTTGGTGGAAATGGAGGGCATATCCCTTGTGGATTATCTCCAGCACCCAACTGTCCCCGGTGATAAGGGGCCACTGGTGGGCAAAGAGGGCGAGACGACCTCCTGTGCAGGGTTGGGAGAGCAGTGGAGGAGAGGCTATGCTCAAGGAGTCAAAAGCCCCCACCCTGCTGAGACGTTGCAGGGGCCTGAGGCTTGGGGGTCCTCTGCCTACGGGGCCCATTACCCTGGCCCTTGGCTTGCTGACCCTGGGGGGCAGCTTGGGCAGCCTGATATTGTGGGTACTGTTTGTAGGCAGTGCCCTTCCTCGGGTAAAAGGGCTTTTTACCCGAGCCCTTCTTTTTATGAGAAGGGGCAGAGGTCTTCCTCGACAGCCTTGTCCGGGTTAGGTGCTCGGTCTCGAGCTGAGCGGCCTTCTCGGTCATGGGCTTGTCAAAAAGGTTTTCACCTCGGCAAGGGACATCGACCAACTTGTCCTGAACCCATGGCTCGAGGTCCGATGACTGCAGCCATGCCTGGCGTCGAGCCGCGATGCCGGCTGCCGCAACTCGGGCCGAAGCCTCGAAGTCATCGTAGGCGGCGTGGGACATGAACTTCGAGCAGTCCCGAATCCCCGAGGACAAGGACTTAAATCTCTGCAAGGGTTCCCCGGAGACACCAGCAGAGAATCCGGCCAACTCCTTGGCCAGATCCCACAAGTACATGCCCATGTACAGCTGGTAAGACTGGACACGGCAAGCAAGCATCGAGCCCTGAAAACACTTTCTACTGACGCCATCTAGGTTTCGGGCCTCCCTGCCAGGAGGCACCGCGGAGTGCATCTTCTGACTCTTCAGACAATGCATGGCTGATTCCACAGCCATGGAATGGTGTGGTAGCTGTGCCTTCTGAAAACCAGAGCTCTTACAGAGCCGATAGATCGAATCGACTCGCCTGCTAAGAACCGGCGCCGAGGCTGGTGCCTCCCACATACGGAAGAGGAGCCGTTCCAGCATCGGAGGAACCGGGACAGTTAAGGCCTCCTTCGGAGGAGAGTCATACTGCAGCGCCTCGAGCTCTTCAGCTCGAGGCTCTTCCTCGTGATCTGCCGGAATAGCCAAGGCAGTGGCCATATCCCGGACGAACTCCGAGAACCGGGTGTCCTCCGGGGGGGACCTACTCCGGGACTCAGACTGCGGTGAGTCCGAAGGGACGCACCGAGTCTTAAAGGTGTCAGGAGACTCCTCGTCCTCCGTCTCCCAAGCCAACTCATCCTTGGAAGAGTCGGGGTCCGACCCCGCGGGGCCTTGGAGCACCCGCCCTGACGCCGGAAGCACCAGCGTCGACGCCCTCGGTCCCGAACGGGAGGTCGAGGGGGACCGCGACCGAGGTTGACTCCGAGCCACGATGGACTCGAGTATCGGCTCGGTCTCCGGGGCCGACTTGGACGTCGATGTCCCGGTGGTCGGGGCAGATGCGCCAGACAGGCTGGCCATCAGTGCTCGCTGCTGCTCCATGAAGGCAGACATTCTGGTCTCCAAGGCTGTCATCCTGAGACTCAGCTCGGGAGACGCAGCAGCCACCGACTCGGGCCCCGGTGGTGCCGGGCCCGACATTGGCTCCCTGGGAGGAGAGTCCACGAGGACTACGGGGCTTACATGTCCAGCAGACTCCGGCTCCACACAAGGAACTTTGGCAGGCTTCTCCAGTTCCACAAGCCCGGGGCGACAGTCGGGGGTCTTAGACCTGCCCCTCGAGGAGCCAGGGACCTCTTCCGACGACGCCCTCGCGAGCCGTTTCTTCCTCTTGCATTCCCGGTCGGGGGACCCCCTGTCCGAGGAGCTTCGACGGCGCTCGGGATCGGAATCCCGAGATGTCGAGGCCTCAGACGAGGTCCGGGCCCGGCCGGAGGCTGAGTCCGAGAAAAGCCTTTCCTTTTGCTGCTGGCGACTTCGCAGTGCCTTGGAAGACATTTTCCCACAGGCCCCGCACGACTTAGGATCGTGGTCGGGGCCTAGGCACCGAAGGCAGCAGTCGTGTGTGTCGGTGAGAGACATTAGTTTCTTACACCGATCACACTTCTTAAAACCACTGGAAGCCATCGGGGAAAAAAGAGTCCCCGCGAGGTCAAAAGACCGGCCTTCCAGGAAAAAGAGAAAAAAGGGCGCGAACGCCAGCCACGAAGGGCAAAAACCGAAAAAGAGGAATCAGGCTCGATACCGGTGTACCGAACCCGGCGGGAGGGGAACCGGCGTCGAACCGGTAGAAAAAGAACAAAAAATTGCTGAAAAATCTAATTTTAACTGGGAAAACTGGACACACGTCCGGTGGGCTTCACGGAAAAAAAGAGACTGAGGGGTAAGATGGCACCTTTGGGCGGGTAGGGAACCGCACATGCCTGCCTGCATTCCCAAAAGCTTTCATAGAAAGCTGGGGAAATGCTCTGCTGGGGCTTCATCGGCACCGATGACACCCATATGTGAGGACTGACTTCCTGCTTGGTCCTGGAGAAAGTTTGTACCCAGATATCACAGTGTCCCACTGATTGGTATCTCAGAGACATGGTGGAGGGAGGACAATCATATCTGACTTCTCACTTAGTGCTATATATTCTAATTCTCTCATCTTATTTTTTTTAGACTTTTAGCATTTGCATACAAGCATTTTAGAGACTATTTTATTCATATTAATCTGGCTATTGGTAGGCAGGGATAATTTGGAATCTTTAAACTCTGCCTGCTCCGTACTCAAGGGCATTTGGGCTACTTTTGTCTTCATTGGAACCTCTCTGTTGATATGCACTTACTTCAATTTTTTGGTAGTATCCTTCAAGGATGCATTGTTCCGAACAATGCGCTCTTGGGAGACTGTCGGCTTTCCCCTATTATCTAGTTTAAAAGCTGCTTATCTCCTTTTTAAAGGTTAATGCCAGCAGCCTGGTTCCATCCCGGTTAAGGTTAAGCCCATCCCTTCGGAAGAGCCTCTCTTTTCCCCAGAATGTTCCCCAGTTCCTAACAAATCCAAAACCCTCATCCTTGCACCGTCTCATCCACGCATTGAGACTCCGGAGCTCTGCCTGCCTTTTGAGTCCTGCGCATGGAACGGCAAGCATGCCAGAGAATGCTACCCTGAAAGTTCTGGATTTCAACTTCCTATCTAAAAGCCTAAATTTAGCCTCCAGAACCTCCCTACCACATTTTCCTATGTCATTGGTACCAATATGTACCAAGACAGCAGACTCCTCCCAGCACTATCTAAGACCTTGTCTAGATGGCGCGTGAGATTCGCTACCGTCACACCAGGCAGACATGTTAACAGGCGATCCTCACGTCCACCAGCCACCCAGCTATCTACATGCCTAATGATCAAATCACCAACTATAATGGCTGTCCTACTCCTTCCCTCATGGGTACATGGCCCTGGAGAAACTTCCTCGGTGCGAGAGGTTTTACATCACCTGGAGGACAGGTCCTAGCTACAGGATCATTTTGTGCTACACCAGGGTGATACTTTCCTGTCACGTGACCTCTCTCCTCCATGGCAACAGGGATGCTGCCAGACTGGAGATGGGACTTCAGTACTATATCCTTGTAGGTCTCATCTATGTACCTCTCTGTCTTCCTTATGTCCTCCAAGTCTGCTACTCTAGCCTCCAGAGATCAGGCTCCCTGAGAGCAAAGAGCTCTTTGCACCTAGTGCACACGTAAGACCCCTCACCAAATGGGAGAAAATCATACATGTGACACTCAATGCAAAGGACTGTAAAACCCCCAACTTGCTGCTGGACTGCTGTCTGCATTTTAGTTTTAAGGTTGTGTTTAGGTATTTAAGTTCTTTACCTACTAATAAAACTACACCTAATACATTTAATTTAGTTTGTTCACCTGAAGCTTAATTAATCTCAGGTCCTTAATGTATGCCTGATGAGGACAACAGCTGGACCTGAGAGTGAATACGCACCTCCTTTCCTTTGAGAGGTTTATGCACCTATAAAACTACAATTATCCAAGGGGTGGGTGGGTGTTGGGGAGGGAGGGAGGGAAAAGACTTATTAAAAGCTGGTTGCTACACAGTACCGTGTCCTGTGCTTCTAAGGTAATCAGTGAACAATTTCCAGGGGGAGTCCCATAGCCCTTGCTTGGATAGAGGGAGTCTTGGGTTCTAAATTTAACCAGAAAGCTCTCTGCTGTGTTTTAAATTTAAACTAAAAGCTCTTTGCTGCTACTAGGCCCTGACTGGTTTAACAAATCTACTGGGTTCACAGATTAATCAGCTTTAATCTAAAGAATTCCTTTTTCCCCAAGATTTAGAAAAATTCTTAGAAGTAAATACTTACATTTGCAGATCTCTCTCCAGAAGCAGCAGTCTCCTTTTGTAGTCCTTCAAGGGAATGAATACTTTCACAAGGCACTGTAGCGTGAGATATTTGAAAAGGACTTAAGTAGGCACTGATTGTGTGGGATTTTCTAAAAAGACCAGCATATAAAGATACATGGTGAGGGACTCAGTCTATGAGGATTGGCCGAATATCCAGAGCTGCATGCAGTGCTGTGGCTAGGGGCTCGATGGCCAAGGCAAATAACAGGGGGGAGAGGAGGGAGCTCTGCCTTGTACCCCGACCCAATAGGAAGGTCATTGATCTGGTACCATTCACCACTAGTCACGCTGTGAGGGCTGCATAGAGTGCCTGCACCCAACCAATATATCAGGGCCCTAACCAAAAATGGGTCATAATTGCAAAGAGATAGGCCCATTTGAACCGGTCGAAGGCCTTCTCTGCATCTAAAGACATGCACCACGCCACCCTCCTTTTCCTAGCAGTCCATAGCACGATGTTCAACAGCCTTCGCACATTGTCATAGATTTGTTGCACTCATAAATCGCATTTGATCAGGATGTATGAGTGCAGCAATCACACCATCCAATCTATTAGAAAGGACCCAGGCAAAAGTTTTTGCATCGCTAATAAGAAGTGATATAGGGCAGTAGCTGTCACACTCCAACAGGGGGAAGCCCTCCTTGGGAATCAGGGAGATACTGGCAGCATACACACTTTGTGGAAGGCAGCCAGATAGCAAAGCTTCTTTAAAGACGCTTTTGAGAGTGGACACAAGACAATCAGCAATCCCCTTATACAATTCTACTGGGAGGCCGTCCAGGCCCATCGCCTTCCCTGATTGTAACAATTTAATGACTACTTCTATCTCAGGTTCTGAAATATCTCGCTCTAAAAACGCCTGCTGATCCGCAGAATAACGGCAAGCGCACTCCCTCCAGAAACTCGGAGATCGCCTCAGCTGACCCCGTACACTCAGAGGTATATAGTGTTTCATAAAAAGCACAAAAGGTCTTGGTTATGCCCACCGAGTCTCGGTGCAGCTATTAATTCTGGTCGAGAATAGCACCGACAAGCCAACTGGCTCGCTTTTTACGTAGCTGCCAGGCAAGTAATTTCCCAGCTCTACTGCCACACTCCAAAAAATTCTGTCTGGTGAGTCTGAGCAGGAACTCAATCCGTTCTGTCTCAATGGCCTCTATCTGCTTATGCACTCCCACCATCTTCGTATAGACTTTTTTATTCCCAGTACTCTTGTGTTCCTTTTGCAGGGCTTTATAACATAGTAATATAGTAACATAGTAAATGACGGCAGATAAAGACCAGCATGGTCCATCCAGTCTGCCCAGCAATATGATAAGAGTAGGTGCACCTGTCGCTCTGTGCAGGCCACCCCTCCCCATGTGTTTGTTTAGGGGTGAACCCACCACTCCATGTAGGACACCCCTATTTGTTGAGAAGTTAGAAGGTTCAGTTTATTTTGTTTTTATCCTGTTGCTGTAAAGGGATCCGCTGTGCTTGTCCCATGCCGTTTTGAATTCCGTCACCATGTTTGCCCCCACCACTTCCATCGGGAGGGCATTCCAAGCATCCACCACCCTTTCAGTGAAAAATATTTCCTGACATTGCCTTTCAATTTTCCACCTTGCAGCTTCATGTTATGCCCTCTAGTTTTACAGCTTCCCCGTCTTTGGAAGAGGTTTGTGTTTTCATCATTTCTCTTTACGTATTTAAAGGTCTGAATCATATCTCCCTTGTCCCTCCTCTCCTCCAAAGTGTACATATTTAGGTCTTCAAGTCTCTTCTCATAAAGCTTCTGACGCAGGCTCCAAATCATTTTGGTTGCCTTCCTCTGAACAGTTTCCAGTCTTTTTACATCTTTTGCAAGATATGGTCTCCAAAACTGAACACAGTATTCCAAGTGAGGCCTCACCAGTGACCTGTACAGTGGCATAAGTACCTCTTCCTTTCTGCTGGTAATCCCTCTTTGTATGCAGCCCAACATCCTCCTGGCTTTTGCCACCGTCTTGTCGCACTGTTTTGCCACCTTGAGATCATCAGAGATAATCACACCAAGATCTTTCTCCTGAACCATGCACCCCAACATCTCGCCCCCTATCGCATACATTTCCCTTGGATTTCTGCTACCTAAGTGCATGACACTGTACTTTTTCACATTCAATCGTAATTGCCAAGCATTAGACCATTCTTCCAGCTTTTGTAGATCTTTCCTCATGTTATCCACTCCCTCAGGGGAGTCCACTCTGTTGCAAATTTTTGTGTCATCTGCAAAAAGACAGACTTTTCCATTCAGTCCTTCAGCAATATCACTCACAAATACATTGAACAGTGCCGGGCCCAGGGCCGAACCCTGGGGCACCCCGCTAATCACCTTCCTTTCATCCGAGTGAGCTCCATGTACCATCACCTTCTGTCGTCTGTCAGTCAACCAATTTCTAATCCAGTTTACCATCTTGGGACCCATCCCCAAGCTACTGAGTTTATTGACAAGCCTCCTATGAGGAACAGTATCAAAGGCTTTGCTGAAATCCAGGTAGATGACATCCATCGCATGCCCCTGATCTAGTTCCTTGGTCACCCAGTCAAAGAACTCAATCAGATTTGTTTGGCAAGACCGTACTTCAGTAAAACCATGTTGCCTTGGATCTTGCAACTTGTTGGTTTTGTGAAAGTTCACTGTTCGCTCTTTCAGGAGTGCCTCCATTACTTTTCCTGCCACCGAGGTAAGGCTCACGGGCCTATAGTTTGACACTTCTTCCGTTAACACTTTTGTGTAGAGGTACGACATCAGCCATTCTCCACTCCTCAGGAACCTCTCCTGTTTCCAAGGATCTGTTGAATATATCTTTTAACGACCTTGCAAGAACCTCTCTGAGCTCGTTCAGTATCCTGGGATGTATCCCATCCGGTCCCATGGCTTTGTCCACTTTCAGTTTAGCAAGTTGTTCCATCACCTCATCTTCTGTGAATGGTGTGGTATCTACTTCATTCCCATTTTTATATTTGGGAGTCACAGCTGGTCCATCTCCAGGATTTTCTTTAGTAAAAACAGAGCAGAAGTATTTGTTTAGCAATTTTGCTTTTTCAATGTCACTTTCCACGAGTCCTTTCCCAGCACTTCTGAGTCCTGCAATTCCAACTCTGATCTTCCTTTCCCGAATATACCTGAAGAATGTTTTGTCGCCACCCTTAACAACTTCAGCCATCTTTTCCTCTGCCTTTGATTTTGCTATCCTTATTTCTCTTTTTGACTCTGAGTTTGATCCTGTATTCATTTCTGTGTTCTGTTTGCAAGCTTTTGAATTTTGCGAAAGCTGTGGTTTTTGCCTTTATTTCAGCAGCCACTTCTTTGGAAAACCAAATAGGTTTCCTTCTCCTCTTGTTTTTATTTACTTTTCTTACATATTTATCTGTTGCCCCTTTTATTGCTACCTTTAGTTTAGCCCATTGCAATTCCACTTCCCTTATCTCCTTCCACCCCGTCATCTCCTCCTTTAGGTACTCGGCCATTTTATTAAAGTCAGTGTTTTTGAAGTTTGTCAGACGGCTGCCTGGGTGAGAATCTTCACACTCTTGGCAAGTGCATATTTCTATATGATTTGCAAGGTATTGTGGGCAATGTAGTTCATTCACACCAGACACAGCTGCTGACAATAATTTAGTTGTGCTCTTGGGTAAAGCCAATAAGATATTTATTTATGGGGTTATTTCTCCCAACACAGATATGCTTGGTAGCACATAAATTAGGTAACTTGCTTTCAGTGTTAACTTGGAAAAACAAAGTCAAAATCAGGAAAACAACAAATGAAAAGCTACAAAGCAAGAAACAAACTGTTCTTTGCAGGTTAACTTCTGATTACTTCCCACATAGATACTGAAGTGATTCTCTCCTAGCTCACAAGCAATTAGGAAAGGCTTAATTGCTAGCAGTTACCAGCTGAAACCCCTTAGCTGGCTTGCCTTCCACTGTGTGGGTCAAATCCTGCTTCAGGAGCTTTTCTGAGTAGATTAAAGAACAAATTTGTATTTCTTTGTGATGGTTGCTGTACTTTATAACAGAAAGTTACCAACGGAGTTTAGATAGAGAGCAGTCCATATAAACAGGATCCTCATCTGCTATTATTCCCCCTTGTTCAACAAGCATGGGTTCAGTATCATGGATTGGCACAGATGAATCTCTCAATGGAGCATTTTCAGGAGAATACTTGTTTCCCTGCTGTCTTTCAAGGTTAAAGCTAGGGCATAGATCAGTGTTCATACCTGAGCTTCCATTGCTGCTAGAGTTCCTCTCTATATAGCCTGGCCAGTATGTAGTCCAGTTCTTATGTCCAGCCTTCCAATCCAGATCCCTGGACACTGGATCTCTCTTCACATACCTTCTGGCACAGGTCTTAGGGTCCCTTACACGTGCAGCCGTCTCCCTCACAGGTAGCCTCTGGTGATTCCTAGCTCTGCAGCACCATTCCTCTGGCTTTCCCCAGTCCAATGGTGTATGCTGGCCCTTGGAATACCTCCCAGTATACGTACTGCTTTGGACTCTTCTAGACCTCTCAAAGGCTTTTCTCCTCTTTCTTCCAGAGGGTCTCTTTCCCTCTCTGTCCGTCCGGTTTGGCTTCTGCTTCTGATGATCCTTCAGATGAAACTGATGATCCTTCTCTGGATATCCAAGGTGATCATGAAGATGGTCATCTGTAGAATAAACTCTACTCTTATTCTGCTTAGATGAGTGCTCCCCCCTAATACAGCGCAGCTGTGCTGAATCAGGCCCTGCCCTTTGAGATGAGTGCTTAGGGATTACCTCATAGCCCTCCTGATTGAACACACGTTTCCCCACTTCAGCTCCTCTAATGGCTGTTGGAAACCTGGTGCATTCTGGGACTGGTAGTCTTTTATGGGAAAATTCTGTTTTCTTATTTCTACCAGAACTGACAGGTTGCTTGTTCAGAGTCACTTCACCTTTTCTATAGCTCCTTCCTGAGCTATGATAAGCTTCCTTATCACAAGTTTAGGACTTTGAGCTTGCTATGTTTGGCCTGTACCTTGGCTTTTATCTCAAACCACACCGTGTGATGACCGCTGTTGCTCACAGGGGCACTGATGCAGACAATCGACACACTATTACCGTTGGTGAGCACTACATCTAGCGTTGAGCTTTCCCTGGTTGGCCATTTCCCTTGCTACTCCGAGGCATTTGGTACAGCCTTGGCAGTTGAGATAGGCCACCATTGTCGCGTTGTCGGAAAGAACCCAAACCGCCTGAGAACGAAGTAATGTCAGGAATCTCAGTATGGCCAGGCGGACCGCCCGGGCCTCCAGTCGGTTGATGGTCCAATGCGCTTCGCAAGACGACCAAGTGCCCTGAGCCATGCGATTTAGGCAATGCGCTCCCCAAACAGAAAGGCTCGCGTCTGTTGTCACCAAGATCCAGCGAGAAGCCTCCAGAGATATGCTCCTGAAGAGATAAGACAGCAAGAGCCACCAGCAAAGGTCGCGCCTGGTCGATGGAGGTAGCGGAAGACGATAGCTGTAATCTTCCGACACAGGGGACCATTGAGCAAGCAGCACCCATTGTAGCCCACACATGTGCGCTCTGGCCCACGGTACCACCTTGATGGTAGCCGCCATGGAGCCCAGGACCTGAAGGTAATCCCATGCGCGCAGGCAATCTTGACGAAGAAAACTGCGAAGCTGAGATGAAAGCTTAATGAATTGGTTGTGGGTCAGGAAAACTCTGCCCTGAGCAGTGTCGAACTGAGCCCCGAGGAACTCCAACTGCTGGGAGGGCTGCAGGGAACGTTTGGAACGATTGATGACCCAGCCGAGGCTTTCTAAGAGGAAGATCACGTGATCCACCGTCTCACGGGCATCCGAGAGGGAGTCCACCTGCATGAGCCAATCATCCAGGTACGGGTGCACCTGAATTCCTCGTCTGCGCAAGGCTGCTGCCACTACCACCATGACCTTGGAGAACGTTTGCGGCACTGTAGCAAGGCCGAATGGCATGGCACAAAATTGGAAGTGTTCGCCCAGGATGGCGAAATGCAGGAAACGCTGATGGCCGCTGCGGATGGGAATGTGGAAGTATGCCTCCACGAAGTCGAGAAAGGTAAGGAACTCCCCCTTGCGGACCGCTTGGATGACCAAACGTAGGGTTTCCATCCGGAAGCGTGACACGCGGAGGCAGCGGATGACGCTCTTGAGGTCGAGGATCGGGTGAAAGGAACCGTCCTTTTTGGGTACCACGAAATAGATAGAATACTGGCCCGTTCCATGCTCGGTGGGAGGAACGGGGCAGATGGCGTGCAGGAGAAGGAGACGACGAACTGTGGAAAGAATGGCCGCTCTTTTCCGAAGTGCTCCTCCTGGAGAGAGGAGAAAGGCTGTGCAAATGGGCCGATAAGTCTTGAGAGCGTAGCCCCGAGACACAATCTGGAGGACCCAATGATCGTAGGTGATGACTGCCCACTGACGAGAGAACAAAGTCAACCAACCTCCTACCGGAGGTTGCATCTCGGGTGAGCGGTTTGCCCTGTCAGCGGAAGGAGTGCATGGCTCTGGAGAACTTGTTCGGACCTGAGTACAACTCATTGCTCTTTCGGGCACCCCAAAAGGGCTGCAACTTTTCGCCAAAGCGATTAGACAAAGGAGGAGGTGCTGACCTACCAGGCCGAAAGGTCGGAGCATAAGACCGGGACATACGGCGCACTGAGGACTTTGGCTTATCCTCCGGCAGGCGCTGAGGCTTGACCTCACCCAGATCCTTGACTAATTTGTCTAGGTCCTCGCCAAAGAGGAGCCTACCCTTAAAGGGCAGCCTAGAGAGACGCGTCTTAGAAGCAACATCCGCCGACCACTGGCGCAACCAGAGCCATCGCCAAGCTACAGTGACAGCAGCTATTGAACGAGCAGAGAGACGCAGCAAGTCGTGAAAGGCATCCGCTAAGTAGGCCATGACTGACTAAGCGACCCAGTGCCAGATTCTCCGGCAAGTGCTGAATCCATCGCAACAAGGCCCGAGCCCCGAGACCGCCACAGACGGTGGCTTGGAGAGCCAGCAGCGAAGATGAAAAGGTGGTTTTAAGAAGACTCTCAACTTTCCTGTCCTGTTGGTCGCGCAGCGCTGCTCCTCCTTCAACTGGAATGGTAGTGTGTTTCGTGACGCCCATCACAAGCGCGTCCACTTTCGGATATGCAAGCCTCTTTTCCCGTTCTGTGGGAGATCACAGATAAAGTTGGCCGAGATGGCGAGCTGTCCATAAGGAAGCATCCAGTGCTTCCCATTCCTGAGACACCATCTGCTGTAGTTCCGCTGGAAAGGGGAATGCCCTGGAAGGCTTTCGAATGCCCTGCAGAATGGGGTCTGCCTGCGACTGTGCTTGAGACTCCTGAGTCACAGGAGGGTCAACCAGGTGCAATGCTTCCACCACCTGTGCAATCAAAGCTGGCAACTCATCCTTGCGGAAGAGGCGGATATCTTGTGCATCCCCATGGCTGTCAGCTGAGGCTGCCGATGGAGAGTATTCGCCATCCTCCCGATCAGAGCTCTCAGCCTTCAAAGACACATCCTCCTCTGGGACCACTGGCCATTTATCCGAGCCCACAGGACCTCTTTGGAAGGACGACTATTGTCTTTTGGAACCAAATCGCTGCGGTAACGCTTCCATGAGGCCGTGGCAGTATTTGCACCATTAGAAGGAGAAAAATGCCCTCCCAATTCCAATCCTGATGCGTCCGAGCGCCAGATGGACCAGGTTTGTTTAAAAAGGGACAGAAACTGCACATCCGAAGATGGGGAAGGCACTTCTATGGCCAAGACTGATGAGGCCGTTGGCTGAGATAGCAGGACAGGAGGTTCTGTAAGCCCTTCCACCACAGGCGCTGAGCGAGGGCTCGATGAAGGAGTTGGAGCCGAGGAGGAAGTATCTCTAGTGGAGGGCCCGGAAACTGTTGCAGAAGATTCTCCAGGGTGAGAGGAACAGGCTACACACACCCTATCTTTTAGCTCCTTTTGTTTCCTGCTGCATACGATGCACCTCTGAGATGAGGAAGGCATCATGAAGAAGAGCGGCTGACATGCCCTGAGGCCGAGAAAAAGACTCAAAAATAAACAAAATAAATAAAGATAAATAAATAACAGGCGAATGTGAGGACTGTGCCTGTCACGAAAGGCCTGAAAAAAGCTTAGCAGCCCCGCAACTGCAGGAATTTTCACCACAAAATGGCCGCCATAACAAAACCTCGAGGGAGAAGATGATCAAAATGGCTGCTGCACTGAAGCCCACCAAAAAGCCTCGCTAGAGGAATGCGGATCCCGCTGCTCTCAGCCAGCCCGGCGTGACCCGCTGTCCCAAATAGCCACGAAGAAAAACGCGATCCACATAAAAAAAAACTACGATGCCACACGAGCAGCGCCGGCGGCGGCAGGATCGGGGGGGGGGGGGACTCAGTGATGCCGGCAGCAACGGGGGGTGGGGGGTGAGAAACCTCACTGTGGAGATGCTCTGGACGCCGCTATATCGAGCAGGGGAGCCAAGAGAGTTTGGAAGGAAGGAAACTGCAGACTATGTTGCTGTAGCGTGAGGAAGGCAACCCCGTGCTCCCAGCAAGGCAGGCCCTCGTGGCCAGGAGCCAGAAAAAGATACCCCTCAATGACGGGAGCTCAACTGATCCTCGAGACCAGGAGCTCCCAAGTGCTGCGGGCCTGAGCAGAGCTGTAGATCTGGGAAATCCAGAGGGACACCTCTTAAGTGCCCTGGAACATCCAGTCTCCGGTAAGAATGCTAATAAAAGTAAATTAGAGAGACTTAAATAAAAGCACCATCATCTGCTGGAGACAGAGAAATACTGAGGGGGACACCTAGGGGCAAGCCTGTATGTCTACCAGAACCTGGCCAATCAGCTTTCTGGTAGAATTTTTTTCTCTGTCTCAAACATCTGCTGGTAGGGGGAGATAATCCCAATTTGTCTGGATTGGTCTAGCAGGATGACTTGGAAAAATGTCGCTCACGGAGATGGATTGCTCTCCACACATTAACCCAGCCCGCCACGAACAATGCCCTCCGCAGTGCTGCAACCCTCCGGCAATGGACGTACTTGCTTGATTGGGCTCGATCTGTCTATTGTGCTTAGGGCACAATTCATATCTCCTTCAACCCACACCAACCCCCTGGCCCTCCTCCCGAAGGAGGAGAATGATTGCTGGAAGGAGGTCCCCCTCGTTCCATTTGGGACATATATAGACATTAGGGAGATCTCCTGGTTACTGATACTACCAGTTGCCCATACCATGCAGCCCTGTGAGTCGCCGCCTATCTCCGCCACCACAAAGGGAATATTCTTATTAATCAGAATTGCTACACCCCACTTTTTAAAACCGTGGACAGAAAAAAAGATTTGCCCCCAACAGCCTCTGGAGCTTTTCAGCTTCAATAGGGATCAGTCTCATCTCCTGTAAGAGTGCTAAGTCCACTTTCTCTCTCTGCAGGTAGCTCAGCAATCTTCTCCACTTGATAGGACTATTCAGGCCTCCCACATTTAACGTTGCTATTTTGAGAATCATCTAGCAGTCAGATCCATCTCCAAAGTGTTGTACTCAAGAGTGTTAACAGGGGATCTCCGGGTGCCCAGAATGCCTAGCTTGTTAGATGCCATTAGCACTTCAACCTCCATGTCATAGCCCCCCTGCCACCCCACTTTACCCCAATGACCTAGACAATCATCCACATACATGGATCCCTTTTCCCCAGCCCCCCCCCTTTCTAAACCAACATATAGCTAACAAGAGAAATGAACGCAGTCCTCTTTTTGAGTATAGTTCTCAGGCTTCTTCTCTCAAGGGGGCCGCACAGGGTCCGGGTAAGGTTTTTACGAAACCCCTGTTTACTGAGTTTCCACCCTCCTGCACCATCGCTCCTCTGAGCTAGAGGTAAAAATCTTCTAGAGGGCAGCCCCTGTAATTCAGGGTAAGTCCGAATACAGTTGTTGAAATGAGTGATTCCTTTGCAGTAGGGACGTTATGCTGCTGCTTCCTTGTCCCAAATGCTCCAAGTCAGAGGTTCACACAATCCATGGGATCTATCAAGTTACCGAGCAAGCTCACACATCCGCTTCAGCAGAACTGATAGATGGGACCCTGTCCAGTTAACAGGGGGAGTCTTCCTCCAAAGCTCCACGCAGGCCATCCAGAGTGCTTCCATTAGACACCGATGAGACTGAGGATTTTCCGGAGGCTGTTGGGCTCCTCCTAATTGGGGTCCCAGGTACTGGCCACCCGGTTTCCTGCTTGGCTTTCATTTGTTTCAACAGCTTGTCTACTGCTTCCGGGGACCGCAGGAAGAGCCGTTGCCCTTGGACCACCACAGTCAGGCGGGCCAGAAACCATATAGCACCCTCGATGCCTGCTTTCACCAGAGCCTCGCTGTATGGAAGCAGAGTTTTTCCTTTTTCAGGCCGTCTCGGCACTAACAACAGGAAAAACTGAAACAGTCTAGCTTTTGTATGAGACAGTTTTACTTTTCCTGGCTTTGAGGATGACATGCTCCTTTTCTTGATAGCGAAGCAGTCTTACAATTAAAGCACAAGGTTTTTGCTCTGCCCCCGGCTTTGGCCGGGTCTCCTGGTGAGCATGGTCTACTTCATATGCAGGCTCTGCAATTTTGGCAGGGATACGAGTTCTTAGGAGCTGCTGTGCAAATTTCCTGGCGTCAGGCAACTCTACCCCCTCCGAAACACCAAATATCCTTAAGTTTATTTATTTATTTTATTTATTTGCAGTCTCTTTTATACCGCGCTATTCGACATCAGTGCGGTTTACAATGAACATAAGAGTTGCACATCTCAATTTTGTGATTTGTGCTTACAGTGAAACAGGTATAATAACTTGGGTATACATTAAACAGGAAAATTAAACTTGGGTATGCATTAAGCAGGTATAACAGGTAAAGCACAGTTACTTACCTGTAACAGGTGATCTCTGGGAACAGCAGGAATTAGTCATCACATATGGGTACGTCGGTACCGACGGAGCCTGCGCGTGAAAGCTCCCCAGCTTTTCAAATGAAAAGCTTTTGGGGCCTCCCACTGCACATGCGCGCTGCCTTCCCGCCTTCCTGACCAGCTCTCCTCAGTTCAAGTTTAAAGCTGAGACAATAGAGAGAGAGAGGACAGGAAGATAGAGGAATAGAGAGACAACTCCTAGGGGAGGTGGGTGGGTTGTGATGACTAATTCCTGCTGTTCCCAGAGATCACCTGTTACAGGTAAGTAACTGTGCTATCTCTAGGAACAAGCAGGAATAAGTCATCACATATGGGGACTCCCTAGCTGAGATGCCTGGGAGATCCCCCTCCAAGGGTAACCATCTTCGGATGGATCTCAGGCATCCATTCTGGGAAGGTGGGCAGGAGTTGTTTAAGTATGGAACAGGTGTTTGAGGACAGCCTGACCAAACAAGGCATCCCGGCGGGAGTCCTTGTCCAAGCAGTAATGAGCTGTGAAGGTATGCACCGAGGCCCAAGTGGCTGCTCGACAGATCTGATCTATGGATACAGAGTGGAGATGAGCCATAGAAGTGGCCATGGCTCTCACATTGTGAGCTGTGACATGGCCTTCCAGAGAAATGTTCTTACTCTGGTAAGCAAAGGAAATACACTGAGCAATCCAGTTGGAAAGTGTGCGTTTGGTGACTGGAAGTCCCAAATGAGAAGGATCAAAAGCCACGAAAAGCTGAGAAGACTTTCGATGTGGCTGAGTTCTATTGAGGTAAAAGGCGAGAGTTCTTTTACAGTCAAGAGTATGAAGGTTCCTCTCTGCACTGGATGCATGAGGAGCCGGAAAAAAGACAGGTAGATATACCTCTTGATTAAGATGAAAAGGCGAGACCACTTTAGGCATAAAGTGGGGATTCGTCCTAAGGACCACCTTATCATGATGAAATCTGGTATAAGGTGGATTCGCCACCAAAGCTTGCAGTTCACTGATGCGGCGAGCCGAAGTGACTGCAATAAGGAAAAGGACCTTCCAAGAAAGAAATTTCAGGGAGGTAGATACCAATGGTTCAAAGGGTGGCTTCATAAGTTGACCCAGAACTAAATTCAAGTCCCATGCTACCGGAGGAGGCCGGATGGGAGGCTTAGTGAGGGTTAGGCCTCTCATGAATCTTGCAATAAGAGGATGAGAGGAAACAGATTGTCCATTTATAGGTTTTAAGGATGCTGTAATAGCACTTAAATGGACTCGTACTGAATTTGTCTTGAGGCCTGCATTGGAAAGATGCAGGAGATAGTCTAGTAGAGAATTCAAAGGAAGTGCCAAAGGGTCAAGACCCTGTTGAGCACACCAAATGGAAAAACGTTTCCATTTGAAAGCATAGGAACGCCTGGTAGAGGGTTTCCTAGAGGCATAAAGGATATCTTTCACTGGTTGAGAAAGATTAAACTCTTGAAGGCTTAAGCCTTCAGTAACCAAGCTCGGAGATGTAGGGACTTTGGGTTTGGATGCCACAAAGTCCCCTGCTCCTGAGACAGAAGGTCTGGTGCAGCTCCCAGGTCCAGGGAGGAGCCCTGGGAGAGCTGTAGAAGGAGAGGGAACCACACTTGGCGTGGCCAGCGTGGAGCAATGAGGATCATGGATCCGTGATCCCTCTGAATTTTGAACAGAGTCTTGGGAATCAAAGGAATGGGTGGAAAAGCGTACAGGAATTCCTGACCCCAATGCAGGAGAAAGGCATCGTTGGCCTGAGCTCCCTGACACGGAGTCCTGGAACAGAACCGGGGAAGTTTGGCATTCCACGGACTTGCAAAGAGGTCTATGTCCGGGGTCCCCCATTCCTGAAAGATTCTGCGTATTTGGTCCATATGTAGGGACCATTCGTGTGGGAGCAGAACTCGACTGAGTCTGTCTGCCCGAGAGTTTTGAACTCCTGGAAGATATACTGCCAGAAGATGAATTTGGTGCTCTCTGGCGAAGGCCCATAATCTGAGAGCTTCGTTGCAAAGCGACAGAGAGCCCGTCCCTCCTTGTTTGTTGATATAAAACATGGCCACCTGATTGTCTGTCTGAACTAGGACAGTCAGGTTGGCAAGGAGGGTATGGAAGACTGTGAGGGCAAGGAAGATTGCTCGCAGTTCCAGAAGATTGATATGAAGGGTGGTCTCTTGGGGAGACCAGATTCCCTGAGTGGAGAGATGTTGAAGATGAGCTCCCCACCCTGTTTGGGAGGCATCTGTTGTGAGGGTTGCTTGGGGCAACGAAGGTTGGAAGGGGGTCCCCAACAACAGATTTTTGGAGGATGTCCACCACTGGAGAGACCAAAACAGACGTTTTGAGGTGATACCTGGTCTGACAGCAGTCCCGATGCTTGAGACCACTGGGTGGCCAATGTCCATTGAGCTGCTCTCATATGGAGACGAGCATAGGGCACCACATGAACCGTGGAGGCCATGTGGCCCAGAAGTTGCAGCATTTCTCTGGCTGACAAGTGACTTCTGGACTGAGCTTGGGAGGCCAAGCTTATTAGCCTTTGGCCTCGGACCAGAGGGAGGTAGGCCCTTGCAGTGGTGGAGTCCAATTGGGCCCCTATGAATTCCAGAGACTGAGTAGGGATGAGTTGGGATTTGGGAATGTTTACCACAAGTCCCAGATATTGAAGAATACGCTTTGTGCGGTCCAGAGAAATCTGGGCTTCTGACTGAGATGGAGCTCGGATGAGCCAGTCGTCTAGATATGGGAAGACAAAGATTCCCATGCCTCTGAGAAATGCGGCTACGACTGCCATGCATTTTATGAAGACTCTTGGAGCAGAGGCCAGACCGAAGGGTAGTACTCTGTACTGGAAATGTTTTCCCTGGAACAGAAATCTTAGATACTTTCTGTGGGATGGATGGATGAGTATATGAGTGTACGCATCCTTGAGATCTAGAGAACAAAGCCAATCTTGACTTTGAAGGTATGGAAGGAGAAGGCCCAGAGAGAGCATTTTGAATTTCTCCTTGAATAGAAACCTGTTCAATTCTCTCAGATCTAGGATAGGTCTGAAGCCCCCTGTCTTCTTTGTTATGAGAAAGTAAGGGGAGTAGAAACCTAACCCCTGTTGTGGAGGAGGAACCTCCTCTATTGCCCCTTGGGCAAGAAGAGAAGAGACTTCCTGACCCAACAGGGTCAGAAGAGATGGGGGAGAACTGAATTGCCTCACCATGGTATGGGGAGGAAGGCTGGAGAAATGAAGTTTGTAGCCTTCTCGGATAATAGAGAGGGTCCATTGCTCTGATGTTATTTGCTCCCATCTGGGAGCAAAGTGAGCTAGCCTTCCAGGAATGGTGAGGGGCTCTGGCTGTGCTAGAGCCAGAAACGGCAAGTTCTCTAGAGGGAAGTCAAAACCCCTGAGGGGGTTGAGCCTGCTGGGATGTAGCAGACACTGCAGGCTTTGACTTTACCTGCTTAGATTGTTGACGCTTAGCCGCAAGGCGAGGCTGAGCAGATTGCTGGCCAGTATTTGTGGGAAATCTGGTCTTTTTATAGTAAGGCCTTTTAAAAGGCTTCTTTTTGGTAGGGGTAGAAGTAGACTTGGAAAGTCTATCTAGAGTGGCATTTTCTGCATCCATTTGAGCAGCTTTAATCTGCCAGTCTTCCCCAAATAAGTTCTCACCGGTACAGGGCAGATTCCTGAGGCCTTCTACAACCCAGGGTTCTAGGTTAGAAGCCTGGAGCCAAGCGAGACGTCGGGCTGCAATAGCAATTCCCGAAGCTCTGCCTGCAACCTCGAAGGAATCAAAGGCTGCCCTGTTGGAGAACTTGGAGACCTCTGAAAGTTGTGTCACCATAGAAAAGAAGTCCGCCCTTTGATCATCAGGGATAAAGGGGGCAAAATTCTGTATTTTTAGGGCAAGGTGCCCAAGATACATGCCCATATAAAGGCTATAAGAGTTGATCCTGGCTATAAGCATACTAGCCTGGAACATCTTTCTTCCAAAAGAGTCTAGATTCTTACATTCTCGCCCTGGAGGGGTAGAAGAATGCCTCTTAGGACTCTTTATTTTCTTCATAGCAGACTTCACCACAATGGAGTGGTGAGGCAGCTGAGTGTTTTGGAACCCAGGCGAAGGAGGGACCCGATACATGGTGTCCAACCTGCGGGAATGGGGAGACAGTGTTAAAGGAGTCTCCCACAAATCCATCAAGTGTTCTTGAAGGATTTCATGGACAGGCAGAGTGACTGCCTCTTTAGGAGCTTTGGAGTATCCTAAAATGTCCAATTTTTTTGATCTGGGTTCTCTTTCAGAAGATGTAGTAATAGAAAGTGCTTTAGCTACATCAACAATGAAATCCTGAAAGGATAAATCCTCTGGAGGAGACATCCTCCTCTTGGGAGAAGAGGGCTCCTCAGGAAGAGTAAGCTCAACAGAGTCATCAGAGGAATTAAATTCATCAGAAGAATCTGAGTACTCTTTCTGTGCTTCCAATGTACGATACGCATACCGATGGGTATCGACATCGGGCGTATCGGGCATGGGATCGGTACCGGGCGAAAGCCGGAATCCGATATGCGAAACCGATCGACGTTTAGAAGTCGATGGTCTCGGTTCCGGTGTAGATACCGGAACCGGGGTCGGTACCGATGAAATCGGTACCGAGGGCGTCGCAGCCTTAATGAAGGCCAGTACGGCCTGCTGCATGGTCTGGACAGTACTGCCCATAGACGCCACTACTGCCTGGATGTCGGTACCGGTATGGGCCGGTACCCCAGAGCAGTCCAACAGGTGATCTGTCGAGGCCGTGCCATCGATGTCAACCTGTGACCCCATGATTGCTTTGGAGGCCGGAACCTCCCGCCGGGGTTTTTTGGCCTGGGCAGAATCCTCGAACTCAGAACTGAGAGCCTCTCGATCTTTAGAAAGAGATTTGCTTTTAGAGGATTTGCCCACAGAAGTTTTGGTTACCTGAGATCCATCCGGAGAGGAAGACCTGGACGACTGTGATGCTTCTGAAGGAAACAGCACATGGAGCTTGTTAGCCCGGTTCTGCAAACCGCGTTTAGACATCTGGGTGCAGGATGGGCAGTCCGGTATGGAGTGCTCAGGTCCCAAACATTTGAGACACCATTCATGGGTGTCTGTGACAGAAATGACAGCACTGCATTTGGTACATTTTTTGAAACCAGGGACTGGCTTCTCCATGAGGAGAAATTGTGTAGGCCTTAAGGCCTAACACCGGGTACCAAGCTGTGCTGAAGAAAAATAAAAAAGTCTTTTTTTTTTTTTTTTTTTAATATAGAAAGAAAGAAAGACCGGCGATACCGGTATCGGTATGGGGAAGGCAGGTACGCGGTCTAAAGAAACAAACAAAAGTAACAAATTCTTCAGCGGTGACAGGAACACGACCTGCTGGCTCCGCGGAAAAAGAAGAACTGAGGAGAGCTGGTCAGGAAGGCGGGAAGGCAGCGCGCATGTGCAGTGGGAGGCCCCAAAAGCTTTTCATTTGAAAAGCTGGGGAGCTTTCCCGCGCAGGCTCCGTCGGTACCGACGTACCCATATGTGATGACTTATTCCTGCTTGTTCCTAGAGATAATAGGGTATAAATAACCAGTCCCTTAACAAGGAGACACGATGAATAAATACAGTCTACTTTATGCAACAATATAATGAGTTATGCGGCACTGCATAAGTTTCTCATGGTGGTTGGAGGGGAAGGTGTGATTGCGAGTGATCAGTCTGGGAATGTGACGTGCATGAGTTTGAGGTGCTGCATTGAGATGTGAGAGTGGGTGAGTGTGGGGAGAAGACTGCATCATCGTAGTGATGAAGAAAGAGGTGCCGTTTCAGTGCCTTCCTAAATTGGGAGAGATCACTGATGGTTCTGATAGTTGCTGGTAGTGCGTTCCAGCAGGATGGAGCAAAGAAGGAGAAGGCTCTGGATCTAGTGAATTGAGAACACTTCGTGCTTGCCTTAGGTAATATGAGAGCATTTGCGGCATTCGATCTCCTTGCTCGATTGGGAGGTGTGATTGAAATTAGATCAGTAATGGCAGTAGCAGGGTATTTATTGATGGCTTTATGGGTCATAATTAGGATTTTGAATGAGATCCTGGCTTGTATGGGTAGCCAGTGCAATTGTTTTAGTATTGGGGTAATATGAGAACTTCTTGAGGCTCCATGAAGGATTCTTGCAGCTGAATTCATTGCAAGTTGTAAGGGGTTAGTCGTGCACTTAGGTAGACCATACAAGATCGCATTGGCATAGTCAAAGTGAGGCATTATTAGGGCCTGAAAGACAGTTCGGAAGTCATCAGGTTCTAACAGTTGACGCAGATTGCGGAGGGTCCGGATTTTATGGTAGACCGACTTTGTTATGTTTTTGATATGAGCCTTCATATTAAGTTGCTGATCAAGCGTTACACCTAGGTATCTTACTGTAGTCTTGCATATGATCTCTGCGTCGCGAACCTTGATAGACAGGGGTGGAGTAAAAGCCGGATTCCTGGTTACGAAGAGGGCTTCTGTCTTTTTGAAATTTAACTTAAGCATTTGTGCATTTAGCCAGTCTGTGACAGCGTCAAAGCACCTGATAAGTGGGGATAGTTCAAGATGTTCTGTCGAAATTGGCATGTACATCAAGACGTCGTCAGCATAGACCAGGCAGTTGATATTAAATGATTGGATGAGATCACAAATGGGTTGCATATAGACATTGAATAGCAAGGCGGATAGAGATGAGCCCTGTGGAACACCTTTAGTTTGGGGGAAGGAATCAGAGTTGGAGGGGCCAGAACGGACATGTGGCCAGCGATCAGTGAGGTATGAAGCGCACCATGACAAAGCTGAAGCTTGAACTCCCTTCTCTCTGAGGCGTAGCAGGAGAACTTCGTGGTCTACGGTGTCAAATGCGGCAGCAATGTCCATGAAGATCAGTGCTGTCAAGTTCTGCTGTCAGTCTCTATCTTCCCGGTCTATGACCTTCTCCTCTAGCCACCGCACTGCTTTTTGCAACCGTTCCAGGTCTTTATCATGCTGCACATCATGGTCCTCAGTCTGACCCACTCTCTCCTCTGAGATCCGGTTGATCAGCACGTCAAATCGTTCATCAAATGTTGATGAAACTGTGGATATAATTTCAACCTTGGAGGCCCGGATCTCCCTCAAGATTTTGGTCATACTGTCACCAGGGAGAGTGTCAGAACTGAGTTCATCAAGCACCTCTCGGGCCGCCATTTTGGTACTGGGTTCTGCCGCGCCAGTGGGGCGATTTTGCTTGTACTCATGCTTCCCACACTTCCTGCCTTCTCGGAGCACATCCGCAAAGGCTTTGGCATCTCTCCCGGATTAATTGTGCTCTTTTGTTTTCCGCCAGTCACAAGTTATAGAACAGTATCTATGTAGTTACCAGGAGCCTGGCTCACACGCACCCACGCACATTGAAACCGGAACCAGAAGCCCTTTTTTTTTTTTTTTTAAATAAAATCTGTTCACTCTGCTGCCAGGAGACACTGAAGACGGCTGCCCCCTCCTTAATAGACTGCAAAGGTCCTTCCGACCTGGAGCCTGCCACCAAGTTGGGGAGCTGCGGTGATCCTCGTGATCAGGACCTCTAACCAGAAAAAAATGGGTGTCTAAGTGTGGGAAATTCTTCGGGAAACACCTCTTGTGCTCTCTGGAAACATCCACAACCCAAAATTCACCAAAACCTCATTGACTGCAAACCCTCAAAGTACAGTGGTGTGCAAAAGTCTGGAATCACTTGTGAGTTTTGAGTTTTTCGTACTTTCTAACGCTTTTTTTTTTTTTTAATTTTGCGTTAGCCCAACATATTCATCTTTCTACCACGTTAAAAGGGATACATTTGACTATTAAAGTTGACTTTTTTGCATTCCTTGTTTCCAGTTTAAATACGTTACAGACACTGGGAGATAGCTACTGCGATTTTTGTGGATCCTGCATCAAATCTGGATCGTGATTATCCAATATGCACACGTTATTTCTGACCAATCAGGAGGCTGGTTTCACTAACCAATCACAATGCAGATATCTAGCCAACAGTGCAGCTAGAAAAACATACGGAATTTTTGAATTTCATACGCTTTCTGGATCGACCATTAAGATGACTTGGACCCTGACGTTGGAGGAGCGTGTTCGTGTGTCCTTTATGAGCGAGGAAGGATTTTCAAGCCGTCAGATAGCCAGGAAAGTTGGCTGCAGTCAGAGCGCTGTTGTTAAGATTGTACAGAAGAAGAAAGAAATGGGTTCAGTGGTGGACAAGCCTCGTTCAGGTCGTCCACGTGCATCAACATCATGCCAGGACCGCGCACTATGACGCATTTCACTGACTAATCGCAAGTTGACCTCTCCTCAGCTACTTCGAGAGTGGTCAGACAAGAGTGAGGTCAGTGTCAGCTCATCAACAGTTCGTCGCCGGTGCCTGCAGTTTGGTCTCCGTGGCTGCAAAGCACGGAATAAGCCCCTGATGACTGACATACAAAGGCGCAACCGGATCCGTGTGGGCAAGAAAGCGCTCAACCTGGTCGACTGAAATGTGGGAAAAGGTGCTATTCAGCGATGAAAGCACCTTCTGCCTGTTTGGTAACCAGGCCCACACTTATGTGAGGAGATTTCCTGGAAAGGAATTCAAGCCTGAGTGTCTCAACCTCACTGTGAAGCATCCTTTGAAGGTCATGGTTTGGGGCTGCATGGCTGCCAGTGGCGTTGGACGTTTTCACATCGTCGATGGAATGGTCAATGGGGCCAAGTACATCACCATACTGCAAAAGTGCATGGTGCTATCAGCACATCAGCTGTTTCCTGGCCAGTTCCTGTTCCAAGATGACAATGCACCCTGCCATCGCTCCAGACAGGTGATCAGCTGGAAGCAGCGAAACAACATCAAGTCAATGGACTGGCCTGCCCAGTCTCCAGATCTGAATCCAATCGAGAACCTGTGGCACAAGGTGGCCTTGGAAATATCCAAGAGGCATCTGACATCAAAGCGTGAGCTGATTGAGTCACTCATTGCAGCTTGGAACCGCGTTGTCACCAACAATCACCTTGTCAGACTGGCTCATTCAATGCTGACAAGGTACAGTCAGGTGATCAAGAACAAAGGGTGGCCCATCAAATACTGAGCCATCACTGACACATAAAAACGGCCTTTTTCAAGGCTACATGCATTAATTTGAAGGAAACCTGGCGTGCATCCATAATACTTTAAAGCATACTTACAATAATATATCTTTGGCCAACGATGTACATTACGCAATTTTCACAGAAAATCTATCAACAGGACAACTATGGGGAACACTAAGAAAATAAGGGCCAAACCAATACTAAATGTTGGCCCTAATAGCCAAATATATCACTTATCATGAGATACACAGAAAAAGCCACTGGGAGGAAAAATAAATTAAGATATAAGGTCACGAAGTTGAAAAAACATCAAATTTACAAGTGATTCCAGACATTTGCACACGACTATAAACAGGTAGGAGCAGAAAGAAAGAACCATCATCTGCTAGAGACAGAGAAATACTGAAGGCGACCCTTAAGGGAGCTACTATATATGCCAGGACTGGGTTGCTGAACCTTCTGGTATTTTCTCTATCTCCAACATCTGCTGGTAGGGGGACACAACCCACTAGTTTGGACTGGTCTAGCAGGATGAATTGGAACTTATACTAATTCAACCCCTTTTTATGTCAGTTACTATGCATTCTCTAAGGAGATAATATAATAACTGGAGGGCTATATTTACAGTCCAAGGCAAGATAGGCACCGTTGTGCCTTTATAAAGCTGGCACCCAGTATCTGCCCCAACAGCACAAAGGTCCACCCACTGCAAAGATGATGTAAAATGCATTTGTGTGCACTAAGCATGGAATTTTAGAAGCCCTATTCTTGCTTTGGATATCTGAAAACAGGTAAGCATAGTTATTCACCTGTAAAAGGTGTTCTCCAGGGACAGCAGGAATCAGTCCTCACATATGGGTGACGTCGACGTCGATGGAGCCCCCCCATGCCGAGCAAATCCCCAGCTTTCGAAGAAAGCCTTTGGGACTGCATCACGCATGTGTGGTCCCCTTCCCGCCCAAGGGTGCCATCTTGCTCAGTCAAATGGCATAGCTAAAAAGACGGCAAAAGATAAAAAATTAATCAAGGACTGCAACTCCAGGGGAGGAGGGAGGGTCGTGAGGACTGATTCCTGCTGTCCCTGGAGAACACCTGTTACAGGTGAGTAACTACGCTTTCTCCAGGAACAAGCAGGAAGTCAGTCCTCACATATGGGACTCCCTAGCTATAGGCTACCAAGAACCCATAACTGAAAATAGGCTCCCTCTAGAAGAGCCACAGCAGCCTTGACAGGAGTTCAACCGAGAACGTAACACTCCGGTAGCCTGACACCAAAGGGTCGGAGGGTAGGAGTTGCCTAAACCTCGAACAGATTACGGAGTACAGCCTGGCCTAAAGCACTGCCCCATTGGGACTCCCTATCCAGGCAGTAATGGGCTGCAAAAGTCTGGCTTGAAGACCAGGTTGCGGCCCGGCAGATGTCTGCCAGCGGAACAGAGCAGAAGTGAGCCACTGATGCGGCCTTAGCCCTGACCCGTTGGGCCGTGACTAGACCCTGCAACGGGAGATCGGCCGCCCTGTATGCCCAGGCTATGCAATCTGTCACCCAGGTGGACAACGTTCGCTATGAGACTGGCATCCCCAGCTTACTGGGGTCATAAGAAACGAAGAGCTGAGAAGCTCTTCGATGTCCCCACGTACGCTCCAACTAGAAGACCAACGCCCTCTTACAGTCCAGGGTATGCAGAACTGCTTCTGCCCGGCTGGCATGGGGCCTGGGAAAGAAGGTCAGAAGCACCACCTCCTGGTTGAGGTGGAAAGAGGAGACCACTTTCGGCAGGAACTTGGGGTGTGTGCGAAGCACCACCCTGTTCCTACAGAACCGTGTGAACGGTCTATCGGACACCAGAGCTTGCAGCTCACTCACTCATCTAGCCGAAGTGAGTGCCACCAAGAAAAGTGTCTTCCAAGAGAGGAAGCGTAGATGGCAGGTAGCCATCGGCTCAAAGGGTGGGCGAGTAAGCTGCTGCAAGACCACATTCAGATCCCACTCGGCCGCCGGGAGGCGAACCAGGGGTTTCAGCAGAAGCAGACCTTGCAGGAACCTGGACACCAAGGGATGTACAGAGAAAGGTTGCCCTTCCACTGGAGAGTGGTGTGCTGACAAAGCACTAAGGTGAACTTGGACCGAGTTGGACTTAAGGCCTAATTTGGAAGGGTGAAGCAGGTACTGCAGCACCACAGCCACCTGGCAGGAGAATGGGTTCTCTGCTGAGTACACCATACCTCAAACCTACGCCACTTAAGAGCGTAGGTTTCCCTAGTCGATTGCCTTCTAGAGGATAGAAACACATCGTCTATCTTTTTTGGGAGGAGAAATGGTTGAGGTACCTGAGGTTGGGATGCAGAAGTGAGCCCCCCTCCTGCAACAGGAGGTTGGGAGAAATCCCAGAGGAATTGGGAGTCTCCCCTGCTAGTTGCAGGAGGAGTGGAAACCATGGCTGTCTCGGCCACCTGGGTGCCACCAGGATGACTGAGGCCTTGTCCTGAAGGATTTTGAATAAGGTCCGAGCTACCAATGGCGTGGGAGGAAACGCATATAGCAGGCTCACTGACCATGATATAAAGAAAGCATCTGCAACCACTCTGTGTGGGTGCAGCTGTCTGAAACAGAAGTGGGGCAACTGGTGATTTTGAGGGCTCGCAAACAAATCTATGGATGGTCACCCCCAACACTGGAAGAGTTGCTGTGCTATGTTGGGATCCAGTTGCCACTCGTGCGGCATGAGAATTCTGCTTAGCTTGTCTGCCAGGAAGTTCTCATGACTTAGTAAGTAAACCGCCTTGAGGAACATGCCCCGGCTGACTGCAAAGGACCATAGAGCCAGGGTTTCCTGACACAGGATACGAGAACCTGTGCCCCCTGTTTGTTCACATAGAACATCGCTACTTGGTTGTCTGTCTGAATCAAGACAGATTGATAAGCCAGGGTTTGGAAGAAAGTCCGAAGAGCTAGGCGGATCGCTTGAAGCTCTAGGAGATTGATTTGTTGTGTACTCTCCCATGGAGACCACACACCCTGAGTGCAGACCTTCTGGCAATGAGCACCCCATCCCAGCAGGGATGCATCCGTAGTCAGCATCCTTGAGTGCGTGGGAGGCTGAAAGGGCACTCCCTCCAGGAGGTTGTGAGGTTGAAACCACCATTTCAAAGATTGTATCAGGCAATGGGACACCTTGATATTGTCTCTGAGTCTGCCTGTTGCTTGTGTCCACTGGTCCCTGAGGCACCACTGAGCTGTTCTCATTTGGAGTCGAGTATTGGGTGTCACATGCACTGTGGAGGCCATGTGACCAAGAAGGCGCAGAAAGTGTCTTGCTGAGATGCGGGATCTGCGATTCATTTGCTGCACTAGGGCTACCAGTCTTTGAGCCCTTTCTTCTGGTAGATAAGACCTTGCTTGAAGGGTGTCTAATCTTACCCCTATGAACTCCAGTCCCTGAGAAGGAACCAGAGTGGACTTTGTGTAGCTGATCACAAAGCCTAGGTGTTGAAGCAACTGGATAGTGTGGGCCGTGGCCTGTTGAGCTTCTAGAGGTGACTGGGCTCTATATAGGGGAAGACGAAGACCCCTTGAGTCCTTAGAAAGGCTGCCACCACTGCAAGGCACTTTGTGAATACCCTGGGTGCCGAGGCTAGGCCAAAGGGCAGCACTTTGTACTGAAAATGGTTTCCTCCCACTACAAATCTTAGATATTGTCTGTGGTCTGGATGAATTAAGATGTGTGTATACGCATCTTTGAGGTCTAAGGAGCATAGCCAGTCTCCCTGGTGGAGGTAAGGCAGCAATATTCCAAGGGAGAGCATCTTGACCGTTTCCCTCACCAGGAACTTATTCAGGTTTCGCAGGTCAAGGATAGATCTTAGGCCTCCAGTTCTCTTTGGTATCAGAAAGTACCTGGAGTAGAAGCCTGTGCCCTGTAGGTGGCAAGGCACCAGTTCTACCGCCCGATCCTCGAGAAGACCTGATAATTCCTGCAAGAGAAGGTCCCTTTGAAGAGGGGGTCTGAGAGGCTCCCCTGGAAAGTAAGAGGGAGGCACCTGGGTGAGATGTAACCGATAGCCCATTTGGACTATCTGGAGAACCCAGGTGTCTGTAGTAATAGTTGGCCACCTGTGGGCATATAGCGTCAGCCTTCCTTCTGTGCAGGGCCTTGCGTCCTTTGGGAGAGAGACTATGCACTGGGAGTCAAAAGCCCCCTCCAGGCTGGGCCGGAGCCAGTGCCTGGGGCTTGGGGGCCTTTTGCTTACCCGGGCCCTGCCCCTGTCCCTTGGCCTGCTGCCCCTGCTGGAGAGCTGGGGAGGCCTGATACGTGGGGTAGCTTTGGTAAGCTGATCCTTTCCTTGGGAAAAAGGGCTTCTTACCCAAGCCCTTCTTTTTAGAAGGGGCAGAAGTCTTCTTCTCGAGTCTTGTCCAGGTCAGGTACTCGGACTCGATCTTGGCAGCCTTCCCAGTCATGGGCTTGCCAAAGAGGTTCTCACCTCGGCAAGGGACATCAACCAACTTGTCCTGAACCCATGGCTCTAGGTCTGACGACTGTAGCCATGCCTGGCGTTGTGCACCGATGCCAGCTCCTGCTACCCGGGCCGAGGCCTCGAAGCCGTCATAGGCTGCTCGAGTCATAAACTTCAAGCACTCTCAGACCCCAGTGGACAAAATCTGGAAGCACTGCAAAGGTTCCGCGGAGAGCCCAGCAGAGAACCCGGCAATCTCCTTTACCAGGTCTCGCAGGTACGTCTGGATTCGGCATGCCAGCATCGACCCCTGGTAGCACTTTCTGCCGAGAGTATCCATGTTGTGGGCCTCCCGGCCAGGAGGCACCGAGGAGTGCATCTTCTGGCTCTTAAGCCGGCGCATGACCGATTCCACAACCATGGAGTTGTGCGGCAGTTGTGCCTTTTGGAACCCCGGGCTCTTGTGAACTCGAAAATGGAATCGATTCGCCTGCTGAGCACCGGCAGAATGGGAGGCACTGGTACAATAAGGGCTTCCTTTGGAGGAAAGTCATACTGGAGGACCTCGAGCTCCTCAGCTCAAGGTTCCTCCTCAGGATCTGCCAGGAATGACAAAGCCTTTGCCATGTCTCGGATGAAGTCCAAGAACCGGGTGTCCTCCGGGGGTGACCGTCTCCGAGGTTCAGATCCCGGGGAGTCTGACGGGACGTACTTGGTACGGTGGGTGCCCGGGGACTCCTCGTCCTTCGTCTCCCAACTGGACTCAGAGGAGTCGATCGGCTCCGGCCTCGAGGGCTTCGGTCTCGACCGCCCCAATGCTGAGGGAATCGGCGTCGACGACCTCAGTCCTGAACGGGAGGTCAAGGGGGGACCTCGGCCAAGGATCGACTCAAGACCTTATCGAGGATCGGCTCGGCCTCCAGGGTCGACTGGGACGTCGAAGTCTTGGTGGTTGGGGCAGACGGACATGTAAGACCGGCCATTAGCGCCCACTGCTAGTCCATGAAGGCAGACACGCTGCGCTCCAAGGCGGCCAACCTGAGACTGACCTCAGGAGGCTCAGCAGCCCCCGGCTCGGGTCCCGACACCGGCTCTCCCAGGGGAGAATCAACAACGAGGACTGTGCTTACCTTCCTCGGTGTCTCCGGGTCCTTTCGAGGGAGTTTGGCAGTCCTCTCTGACTCTGAGGATCCGTGGCGGTGAGCCGGGCTCCGCGACCAAGCCTACGAGGGACCACGCCATTTGGAGCTCTCAGACGACACCGTCCTCATGGATTTCTTCTTCCTCCGGTATTCCCGCAAGGGAGACCCCCTTTCAGAGGACACCCAACGCTGCTCGGGATCAGGCAGCTCCCGAGAGGTCGAGGCCTCTGACGAGGTTTGGGCCCGGGCGGTTGCGGACTCAGGGAAAATCCTGTCATGTTGCTGCTGCTTGCTCAAGGACTTCGAAGACATCCTTTTGCATGGGCCACAGACCACAGGGTCATGGTCAGGCCCGAGGCATTTGAGGCAGCAGTCGTGTGTGTCGTGAGAGACATTAGCTCCGTGCATCGATCATACTTTTTAACCCGCTGGCAGCCATCGGGGGAAAAAGGGACCCTGCAAGGTCAAAGGACCGGGCTGCCAGCTAAACAGAACAAAGCGCGCGAACGCTAGTCACTAAGGTCAAAAACAAAAAATAGGCCGGGCTCGATACCGGTGTACCGAGCCGAAGACGGGAAGGGGAACCAGCGTTGAACCGGCTAGCAGAAAATAGAATTTTCTAACTTTTATCAACTTTTTCAGGGGGAAACTAGGACAACGTCCGTTGGGCTCCGCGGAAAAAAGGAGATTGAACAAGATGGCACCCTTGGGCGGGAATGGGACCGCGCATGCGTGATATGGTCCCAAAGGCTTTCTTTGAAAGCATGGGATTTGCTCAGCATAGGGGCTCTGTCGACGTCACCCATATGTGAGGACTGACTTCCTGCTTGTTCCTGGAGAATAGAAGCGTCCAAAGTACAGAGATGTCTCCAGAGCCATTTTAGAAGCTGGCTCTGGGGACATTCCTAGTGTGAAGACATTCATGTCTGAACAGGAATGTGGTGGAGGTGTGGTTGGGACATTCACAGGAACCTGGATGTCACTGCCTGATCTCAAACACAACCTGCATGTCCGGAGTTGTATTTAAGGTTATGTCTGCTCCAGACATGAACAGGCATCATGGAAGTGCTCGTTTTGGCTGAAACACATCCAAGAGAATATAGCACTCCACCATCCCCAGTACTCAACACAATTTCAATGATAGCAGCAGGCGATCTGAACCCTTGCTTCCCTGCTCCTAACCCACTACTCTAACCATTAGGCTATCTTAGATGCCTGGGTTCTGAAATACGGTTCTGGGGGTGTCTATATAGACACCCCTGTAGACATCCATCTCAGGTACAGCCACATTTGTGAAATCATGTCTGCACCTAGACATGCCTGCATTTTTTTCAGACATACTGGCTTAGACATTCCAGATTGCACTTGGACGTCCCTTCTAAAATTCCACTCTAAGCACATACTTGCATATATTAATAAATATGTACACACCCAACTACAGCCCTGGGAATGCATCCATGCAGATCATGTCAAAGTGCATGCAATCTTTCCATGCGCGCACTTTTTACATGCAGATAAGGCTGTGATGCGTTACACTAGGCCTTTTCTGCATATAAACAGGCTTCACAGGCAGAAAAAGCTGTTTCCATTTACCTCCTATCAGCATAGAAATGTTTTCAATTTACTTGATGAATGCTAATCTTTTGCTCTCCCCTTTTCTAATTTTCATTAAATAAGGATCTTTTCCTCATTTACGCTTGCTTTCTTTGTTGCCAAAATGTGCCAAGGCATTTTTCAACAAGTGCTCATAATTTAAGCTAATCTTTGTCTTAGTGACTTTTCATAATAATGAGAATTAAATAGTAAACCAATACCTGGTAAAACACTGGTACACAATACCTGGTAAAACACTGGTAGGTGTAATATCCGAGCGTAAAGGGGGAGATGAGCAGTTTACTGGCCATGGAACTTAGCTGTCTGCAGAAACGTTCCACATCTTGACTGATCCTCTGGTCACTAATCAAGAATAAAAAGGCAAAATTATTAACCTTATAAAGGGAATCTTAAGACTTCTGATATAAAATTTTTAAAAAATCAGTATCTACCACTGATCCAAGAATTCTGTAAAAAATGTACAAATCACCTGGGGGTCATTCAGCACAGCGAATAGTGGGGATGGACGTCCGGACTGGATGTCCATCTCCACTATTCATTCCCCAATTGGCCCCGGCTAATGCCTCTCTGTACGAACAGCTTGTTTGTATGGGTAGGCTTAGATGGAGGCAGGAGGGGGCATGTCCGAGGTAGAGCGAGGGAGGGGCATGGGCGGATCACAACCCCAGATGTACAGGGCCAATTCTGAGGTCAGCCCTGTACGTCCGGGGCCGTGAACATGGACAGAGGATCCTGCAGCCGTGTCGGGCCAAAGAGGTAGGGAGGTGCAGGAAGAGCCCCGGAGCCAGACCCCGGCCATGGGAGGCCAGATCAAGGGTCCGGCAGTGGGGAAAGAAGAAAATCTACGGCAACTGGCATTTGTGACTCCTGAATGACGCCGTAGTGCCATGGCAACGGGACACCTTGGCACTATGGCTCCATTCAGGAGCCTGACTGAGGTAGCCGGGGATCTGCTGGACGTGCAGGCTGACCAGAATCAGGGCCCGGCCTGCACACTCAGGCCATAGACCCAATTCTGATCCTGTGGGCACATATAGCCCCTGCGGGATCAGAACTGGGTCTACCTTTGGGCCTCTTCTGGTCGGCTGTACATGGGGCTGTACAGCCAGGTCAGAATGTGCCTCAAAATAAATACATAAACACACACATATAGACTAGCAAAACTATAACCTACATACAAAGCCAGATACTGCCCTCTCCCTCATGATTATATTCTAAAATCACCTCTAACCCAGGCTTAACAAATTTTCTTGGAATGTAGGAGGCCAGATGCCGTGACGTAGGTCACAGTGTGCTGCACCCCCTTCCCCCACAAAAAAAGTTTATTGCAGTTCCTTTTTGAGGTTTTAGGGTCTGCTTTACAAAGACATTTTCCCATTTTCTGTGGGAAAGAGCTTAATAAAGCAGGTTCCTTAAAACCGTGAGATTAGCCTCTGTATCGCTCCATGGAGTAATATGTGCAGTTCTAGTCACTGCATCTAAATAAAGATACAGCAGAATTAGAAAAGATGCAGAGAAGGACAACCAAAATAATAAAAGGGAATGAAGAGGCTTAAAAGGTTAGGGCTCTTCAGCTTGGAGATATGACAGAGGTCTATAAAATGATGAGTGGAGTGGAACGAGTAAATGTGAATCAGTTGTTTACTCCTTCATAAAGTACAAAAGTTAGGGGACATGAAATGAAGCTAGAAGGTATCACATTTAAGAGTAATTGGAGAAAATATTGTTTTCACTCAACGCATAATTAAGCTTTGGAATTCAAGAATGTAATAAAAGCTGCTGGTGTAGCTGGGTTTAAAAAAGGTTTGGACGAGTTCCTGGAGAGAAAGTCTATAAAGCATTATTAAAGCAGATGGGGGCAAATCTACTGCTTACCCCTAGAATAAGCAGCATAGAATATGCCTTTCTTTGGGAATCCTACCGAGTATACTGGGCTTGGGGCTTAATAGACTATTTGATCTGAGCAGAGCCAGAGCAAGGACTGGAGGCACCCTAGGCGGCCCCTCCATCCTGCCGCCCCTCTCTGGGGCCTGCAGCAGCAATGGCTCAGTGTTCTAATCCTAGCTAAAGACCTTAAATTCATCCTTCACTTAACTAACAGCATAGAAGGCATGGATGTTATAATCAACGGGAACAAACATATATCAATCAGTCTAATCTACCCAATCCAGACAACCTATCATCTGTATTAGAAACAGCTTGCAATTCAACCCTAAACAAGTCCCACATGATCCTTGGTGACTTCGACCTGCCAGCCCTGCACAGCACACACACATCTCACTTTATAAATGCCATGTCTGACTTATGATTCAAACAAGTAGTTCAGATACCTACACCTAGATCATATTTTCCTCCAAAACAGCATTCTGCAAGACAAACATTTCTCTCCCCCTAAAGCGCTCCGCCTCCCATGGACAGACCACTTCCTATTAGACTATACTATTCCTGCTATCCTCTTACCACCTGAAGCCAAGGAACAAACCCACTTTGAAAACAAATTCAAGGTCTTCAACAAAGAAACATTCTTAAATAATACCCTCCCCATATAGACTCAACACTCAGACGTAGATCAATATCCTAAACACATGGAACTCTACTATTTCTAAACCTGCGCAAGGGCCTCTTACACACAACAGAACAAAACAGAAAAAATCCAAAATATGATACACATTTGAATTAAGGAAATTAAAACAAAAACTGAGAAAATTAGAATATAAATGGAGATGTACAAAATCCAACACTGACAATAAGCTATATATGGTCACACTCAAGGCATACAAAGAAGCTATCAACAACAAAAAAAGAATATCATATTACTCTTCTTACCAAATCCCTCAATAGGCCAAGATAACTATTATCTATAGTCAAATCTCTGACAAAAACACCTAATCCTGATATAGAACAACCCTCCATCAACCACAAACCTTAGCCAATTATTACATAAAAAAACTCACTCCATTAAACAATAATGATATATCACTCATATCCCTCAGTCCCCAATTAAATGACATTAAACATCATAGTCATGCCATATGGACTTCATTCTACTATACAGACTTAAAACACCTCTAAAACATAATCACAAATATCAATACTACTACCTCTCCCTTCAACCCCTGCCCGGTCAGCTGGCTTAAAGCCACAAAAGATGAGTTCTCCCCTGCTATTTTAGAAATAGTTAACCTGTCGTTAGGACGAGATCAAATGCCATCTGCCCTTAAACAAGCTATCATACGCCCAATCCTCAAACCAAACACAACAGACAAAAGCCATCCTAATTGTTACAGACGTATCTCAAATCTGCCGTTCCTAGCTAAGGTCACTGAAAAAGTAGTTCAGCTCCAATTAGAGGACTTTATCAATTTAAATGCCCCACTTGATGAACAACAACATGGTTTTAGAGCGTATCATTGTGGTAGGCGAAGGCCTATGATCCATGGTGTCTGAAATAAGCAGACAGGCCTAACTAGCTTGACCTGTAAATGAAGCCTGTGGAGAGGCCCATAGGAATTGCACATCCCCCAAAATGCTGCTACTATAGAACTGAAACTTAGCAAAGCATAATCAGCTTAGCTGAGCAGAATCGAAACTCAGAAAAATACTGAAAAATAAGTTTAATTGCTACTGATAAGAGAGTACAGCTGCTATGGAATTAATTAAATCTGCTGAAAGAAAGGTTACAGTGCCCCGCTTTCCCACATGTGCTAACTAGTTAAATGGCCTTGGAGGAGAAAAGTATCTAAGTTGGTGAACTGACCATTGTAATTGGGACTAGAAGGGGGGTAAGCAGGTGCTAAGCCCAGTCAAAGAATATTATTGGATAGCCATATCGGTACCGGAACCAATAGAAGGTGTACGGGAGGGTACCGGGACCAATGAAATGTTTTCCTATGTCTAAAATGGAGAAGAAGTCTATAAAAGTTGTTGTTTTGCTAGAAACCATTGCTCAGCCATTTTGAATTTGATTCTGCTTGAGACTTGTGCACAAATAAATGATTTGGACCTTCTGAACAGACTCCTGGTATCATTGGTTTGTCTGAGCTCTGCTGCTACATCATAATGCTGAGGCACTTATGCTAACATAAGATATGCCATACTGGGTCAGACCAAGGTCCATCAAGCCCAGTATCCTGTTTCCAACAGTGGCCAATCTAGGTCATAAGTACCTAGCAGTTTCCCCAAAAGATACAGGTTCCATGCTTGTATTGGGTCAAGCTGTGATATCCTGTGTCCCTTTTAATAATGGTTTGTGGACCTTTCCTCCAGGAACTTGTCCAAACCTATTTTAAACCCAGCTACACTAACAGCTTTTACTACATCCTCCAGTAACAAATTCCAGAGTTTGATTACACGTTGAGTGAAAAAATATTTTCTCTTATTAGTCTTAAATAGGTTACCCTGTAGCTTCATTGCATGTCCCCTAGTCTTTTTATATTCTGATGACGTAAACAATCGATCTACGTTTACCCGTTCCACTCTATTCATTAATTTATAGACCTCTATCATATCTCTCCTCAGCCGTCTCTTTTCCAGGTTGAAGGGCCCTAACCTTTTTAGCCTCTCTTCATAGGAGTATCCTTCCATCCCCTTTACCATTTTGGTGGCTCTTCTCTGTACCTTTTCTAATAACACTATATCTTTTTTAAGATACGGTGACCAGAATTGCACAGAATATTCAAGGTGTGGTCGCACCATGGAACAATACAGAGGCATTATAATATCCTTTGTTTTATTTTCCATTCCTTTCCTTATGATACCTAGAATTCTATTTGCTCTTTTGGCCGCCGCTGCACACTGGGTGGAGGGTTTTAACATGGTACGCACGATGACGTCTAAATCTTTTTCCTGGGTGGTGGTTCCCAATGTGGAACCTTGCATCGTGTAAGGTGAAATTAGACTTACCTGCTAATTGTAGTTCCTGGAGTAAATCCAGTCTAGTCCCGGACCTCTGGGTTGTCCACCTTAATCAGCAGCATGGAGACTGAGGAACGTCCTGGAGTCCACCTTCATCCACCAGTGCACTATTGACAAAGCAGACTCACCAGAGCAACAAGTAAGTATCCATAACGTATTAACAGATCTTTGCCTATCAGAATGCTTAACTACCTAAACAGATTCCACAAACCAACCTGAACGAAACATGGGAAGCACCGGCCTGCATACGCCCCGTAATAGCTTCCAACTTTAAAGGTGACGAGGCCATCCTCCCCCAACTAAGAGAAATGACCCTGTCTTCCCCAGGGACCTGACAATCGCTTATAAAACTGCTTACCTGTCCAATTGAAGCTCTTCAGGCGTCCATCAAATAAGAAACATACATTGGGTAGGGACTCGGGACTAGACCGGATTTACTCCAGGAACTACAATTAGCAGGTAAGTCTAATTTCACCTTCTTGATCGTCTCTCCAGTCTAGTCCCGGACCTCTGGGTATGTACCAGAGCAGTAATCAACAAGAGGGACCCGCAACACCCGCCTGCAGCAACGCTGATCCGAAGCACGTGTCTTGGTCCGACTGCACATCTAGACGGTAGTGCTTCACGAATGAATGCAAAGACGACCACGTGGCTGCCTTACAAATCTCTGCCGGCGGTACCAAACGAACTTCCGCCCATGAAACTGCTTGGGCTCTCGTAGAATGGGCTCTCAGCCTTTCCAGAACCGGATTTCCCTTCAACACATACGCAGACACAATTGCCTCCTTAATCCACCTAGCGATGGAGGCCTTCGACACCGCTTCCCCTCGCCGTGGTCCCGCGAAAAGGACAAACAGTCTCTCCGAACGGCGAAAGTTCTCTGTCCGCCACAAATACTTCTTTAGCGCTTGACGGACATCCAATCTCCTAGAAACTGGCCCCCTTGGGTCCCCTCTGAACACTGGCAGGGAAATGGCCTGATTCAGATGAAAGTCCGAAACCACTTTGGGCAAAAAGGCTGGAACCGGCCGTAACACCACCTTAGACTCAAAGAAGGAAAGATAAGGTTCCTTACAGGATAACACCTGCAGTTCAGAAATTCTTCTAGTGGAACAAATTGCCACCAAAAATACCACCTTTAGGGTGAGATCCTTTACCGATGCGTGCTCTAGGGGCTCGAACGGTGCCCCCTCCAGTGCTGCCAAAACAAATGGCAAATTCCACTTGGGTACCATCTGCCTGGCAGGCGGTCTCAACAGTGATACTGCTCATAAGAAGTGCTTAATGTCCACGTGCCCCCCGAGCGAATGACCGGCTATCTTGCCTCTGTAACATGCCAACGCCACCACCTGGACCTTAAGGGATGCGGCGGCCAGCCCCTTATCAAAACCTCCCTGCAGGAAGTCAAAATCAACTATTCCACAGATCTTAAATGCCTCCGACTTCCTGTCGGTGCACCATGCCTCAAAAACTCTCCAGACTCTTACATACGCCAAGGACGTCAATCTCTTCCTAGCCTTCAGTAACGTAGAAATAACCGACCCTGAATAACCTCTTGACATCAACCGCGCCCTCTCAATAGCCAAGCCGTAAGCGAGAACCGATCCACGTGAGGCATGACTAGAGGGCCCTGCGACAGCAGATCCAGTCGAGCTGGCAGGCGCCACGGCTTTGCTATTAAGAGCCTTACCAGATCTGCATACCATGGCCGTCGTGGCCAATGTGGGGTGATCAAAATCACCTGCCCTCTGAACCGCTCTATCCGTTGAATCACTCTGCCTACCAGGGCCCACGGGGGAAAAACGTAGAGAAGCTGCTCCTCCGGCCAGGTCTGAATAAGGGGCATCCAGGCCTTCCGACATTCTCTCTCTCCTCCTGCTGAAGAAGCGAGAAACCTTTGCCGACTCGAACGACGCCATCAGGTCCATCACGGGCATCCCCCAAACGGCGCACTAGCATGTCGAACACTTCCTGATGAAGGACCCACTCGCCCGGGTCCACCTTCACCCGACTCAGAAAATCGGCCTCCACATTGTCCACTCCTGCCACGTGTGCGGCCGACAACTCTGAAAGGTGCTCCACTGCCGAGTCGCACAGGATACCTGCCTCGGCTTCCAACACCACACTGCTGGTTCCCCCTTGTCAACTGACGTACGCTACCGCCGTTGCATTGTCGGAAAACACTCGAACCGCCGAACCGTGAAGGAGGGCCTGAAAGCTCTGCAGGGCCAGCGACACCGCCCGCAACTCCAGCCCGTTGATTGACCCAGACTGCTCTAGGGCCGACCACTGCCCCTGCGCGAACCGCCCCTGGAAGTGGGCTCCCCATCCGAGGAGGCTGGCATCCGTCGTTACTGCCACCCAGGCGGGCGCCTCCAGGGACCTCCCGCGTTCCAACGATTCGGGATTCAACCAGCAGCGAAGAGCGGCCCGCGTCTCTGCCAGACATGGGAGTCTCCATGATAGAGGGTCCCTCTGATGCGGCCACCTCCTGAGCAGCGCTCTCTGCAAGGGTCTCATGTGGGCTCTCGCCCATAGCACCAATTCTAACGTCGCCGCCATTGTGCCCAACAGTTGCAGGTACTGCCAAGCCGTGGGTGCCAGAGACCTCAGAAAATTTCTGGTCAGGCGCCGCAACCCCCGCGCTCTTTGAATCGGCAGAAACACCTGCCCCTTGTGTCGAATCGAGGCATTGCGAGGGCACTAGTTGGCTCTTGCTCACATTGACCACCCAACTGAGACTCTCCAGAAAAGCCACCACCCTGGCAGTCACACTTTCGCTCTCTGTCCTCGACTTTGCTCGAATCAGCCAGTCGTCCAGGTACGGGTGCACTAGAATGCCTTCTCTGCACAACACCGCCGCCACCACAACCATAACCTTGGTGAAGGTGCGCGGTGCCGTTGCTAGACCAAAGGGCAACGCACAGAACTGAAAGTGACCGAACTGAACCGCAAAGTGGAGATATCTGTGATGCTCTGGCCGTATGGGAATATGAAGGTAAGCCTCTGAGAGATCCAAGGACGTGAGAAACTCTCCCTTTTGCACTGCTACTATTACGGAGTGCAGCGTTTCCATGTGAAAATGTGAGACGCGAAGACACCGATTCACCCCCTTGAGATCCAGAATCGGTCGAAAACCGCCGTCCTTCTTTGGGACCACGAAATATATGGAGTATTGACCGCAGCCGTATTGGTCTAGAGGTACAGGCTCTATTGCCCTGAGGTCTAGGAGCCTTTGTACCGTGTCCCTTACCGCCGCGCACTTGGTCGTCGACTTGCAGGGAGGCAGCACAAAGGCGTCGCGCACAGGCCGTTGAAGCTCCAGCCCATACCCTCTCTCGTATAACTTCTAGCACCCACTGATCGGTGGTGATTTGGACCCAGGCAGCATAGAAGTCCTGCAACCGCCCTCCTACAGGAACTAGGGGCGCCTGGGCCCGCCTGACATCATTGAGACTTTCGAAGATTGGAGGAGGAAGAGGAAGAGGAGGGCCCTCCAAATCCTCTTCCTGCTCCCCGAAAACCCCGAAACCCCTGGTTTCTATTGGGGAATCTACCTCTCTGACCTGAACTATACCTTTGGAAGCAAAAACGACGGACCTCCCGCTGCTGGCTCTTGCCGGCGGGGGCCGAACAGCCTGGCTTAGGCTTATCCTCGAGTAACCTGCCGCCCTTAGATTCACCCAAGTCCTTGACTAATTTCTCCAGATCCTCTCCAAACAACAGCCGCCTCTTAAATGGCAGCTTACTTAGCCTAGCTTTTGAGGAGTTATCTGCCGCCCAATTGCGGAGCCACAAATAACGCCTCACCGACACCGCCGAAGCCATGCTCTTTGCCAGACCCCGCATCAGGTCGTAGTGGATGTCCGCTAGATAAGCCGCTCCTGACTCCAACTTTGAAGCGTCCCCAGCTATGTCCTCCTCCTGTCCGTCCCTGAACCTTTGGGACCAGCGGAGGCAGGCTCTGGCTACCCATGCCCCACAGATAGATGCCTGTAGTGACAAGGCATTCACATCAAAAATTTGCCGTAGTAACACATCCAACTTTTTGTCCTGAGTATCCTTAAGAGCCGCACTGCCCTCCACAGGAATAGTGGTCTTCTTTATCACTGCTGCCACAGCCGCGTCCACCTTAGGAGCCTTAAAAACCTCCTTATTCTGGTCTACCAAAGGATAAAACCGACTCATGACTCTTGAACCCTTCAGCGGGGCCTCCGGAACACTCCACTCTTCCTGAATCATTTCTTGAAACACCCTGTGCACCGGAAAGGCTCTTTGAGTCCTGCGGAAAACTTGCAGCAACGGATCTTCTAGCGTCTCATCCTCCGCTGCCCCTGGAACCGGCATGTTTAGGGTCCGTAACGTCTCTGCAATGAGTGCCGGCAGTTCCTCCCTGCGGAAGACCCGCACCACTCTCGCTTGATCTTCCTTGTTAGGCAGCTCTCCCTCTTCTAGGTCCTCTTCGAGATCCACACTTCTACCTTCCTCCTCCGACAGTTGTCCCTCTGAGGCAACTGAGTGTGCGCTGAGATCTCCATCTATCCGCGGCTTCTTACCACCCTCCAATACCTCTGTTGCGGATGCTGCCGCGGATCTCTTCAGATCACTCCGAGCGGAACTGCCCTTTGACTGACTTTGTGGGAGGGCTCCCACCGCCAGCTGAAGGAGAGCCGCAAACTCCGCGGAAAAGATGGATTCTAGCCCTTTGGGCCAGGCTACCAACGGCGGTGGCGGAAAGTCCGGAGCGGACGATGGACCCGCCACCGGATCTGCCAGGGACACACTGGGAGGCTGCGCGGCTGCAGGACCCGCCACCGGATCTGCCAGGGACACACTGGGAGGCTGCGCGGCTGCAGGACAAGAGTCAGTCTCCAGCTGCCCTTCCTTGTCCTCCCCAGCAGGCTCCCCTGCCGAGGCCTCTCTCGCGCAGGCCCTGCACACCCCGGAGTCTGTCACAGTACCTTTCCTAGCCCCATAAACAAAGCATTGGGGCTTTGAAGGCATCCCGGCAGTAAAGAAACCTCGGACCTGTACTGTCCCCTGCGCTCAGAATGGCGTCAGCAGGCAGGAGGGGGGGGCGAGCAGTCAAATGACCAAAAATGCTTCTTTGGGTTTTTTTTGGGGGGGGGGGGGGGGGTTAATTAAGGAAAACAGACTAAACAGTCTCTAAGGGAAGGCAATAGCCCTTCAGCCAAAGCGTTTCTGAAGACGCGCTCCCCTTAACTGGCTGGTTCGGAAGGCCCGGAATTGAGCGAGTGCTTCCCGCACAAACGCCACAAGGCTAGGCCAGCTCCCGAAGACGCGCTGAGTGTAAAAGAAATGTTCCCCAAGCTAATTACCTTTCGCGGTATCTCCGGGGCAGAGCTCAGTCCTTCTCTGACGATTCTCCGTCTCCCCCGCTTCTAAAAACTGATCTGAGACTGAAACGCCGAGAGCCGCACAGACGCCCAAGAGCGGACGATCCCCGCGGCCAGCCAAGAGCGTTCGCAGGCAAACTTCTGCTGAGCGCCTGGCTGTGCCCAAGGTTGAGCAAGTGCAGCTTCTTCCGGGCTTGCCACCCGCCTGCCCCCGGGAAGTAGAGAATCGGTCCACGGGGGGGAGAGCGGCCTGCACACTCAAATGGAAACCATTATTAAGAAGTGACCGAAGATATCAATGCTTGACCCAGTACAAGCATTGTGGGACTTGTGTCTCTTGGGGAAACTGCTAGGTACATGTGACCTAGATTGGCCACTGTTGGAAACAGAATACTGGGCTTGATGGACCTTGGTCTGACCCAGTATGGCATATCTTATGTTCTTATGTTCACTCAAATTAAACACCAGCCCCGATTTAAAGACATAGTGCCTAAATTATGGTTCTTTTTTTTTTTTTTTTCTGATGGAAATCTAAAACTAGCTAACAATCTAACTACTGTCCTTAATTGTTCCTCCAGTGAGCCCGGACCCCCAGGCTCACCGACCCTTCAGCTGCTTGGAGACTGAGGTAACTGGTGGATGAAGGCGGACTCCAGGAGGTTATACAGATGACATCACAAAACTGGGAAGTTCCTCAGTCTCCAACCTGCTGATTAAGATGGACAACCCAGAGGTCCGGGACTAGATTGGAGAGACGATCAGGAACCATAGTGTGGGTTGTTCTTCCCTAGGTTCAAAGCTTTGCACTTGTCCACATTAAATTTCATCTGCCATTTGGATGCCCAGTCTTCCAATTTATCAAGATCCTCTTGGGTTTTAACAACTTTAAATAGTTTTGTGTCATCTGCAAATTTGATAACCTCACTAGTTATTCCCTTTTCTAGGTCATTTATGAATATGTCAAAAAGCAGCGGACCCAGCACAGATCCCTGGGGTACACCACTATTCCCCTTTCTCCATTGGCAAAATTGGCCATTTAGCCCTATCCTCTGCTTTCTATCTTTTAACCAGTTCCTGATCCACAATAGTACACTGCCTCCTATCCCATGACTCTTTAGATTTGCCAAAAGTATCTGATGAGGGACTTTGTCAAAGGCTTTCTGAAAGTCCAGATACACTAGATCAACCAACTCGCCTTTTTCCACCTGTTTATTCACACCTTCAAAAAAAATAACAGATTAGTAAGACAAGATTTTCCTTGTCTACAGCCATGTTGGCTGTCTCCCATTAAGCCATGACTATCTACATGCTGAGTAATTTTGTTCTTTATGATGGTTTCTACCATTTTTCCCGGTACTGACGTCAGGCTCACCGGTCTGTAGTTTCCCGGATCACCCCTGGAACCATTTTTAAAAATTGGCGATACATTGGCAATCCTCCAATGTTCAGGTATTACAGATGATTTTAATGATTGTTCACAGATTACTAATAGCAGGTCTGCAATCTCATATTTCAGTTCTTTCCACACCCTTGGATATATACCATCTGGTCCAGGTGATTTGCTACTCTTCAGTTTATCAAATAGTTGTAAAGCACAGTTACTTACCTGTAACAGGTAATCTCTGGGAACAGTAGGGATAAGTCTTCACATATGGGTACGTCGGTACCGACGGAGCCTGCACGGGAACGCTCCCCAGTATCCAAAAAGAAAGCCTTTGGGAGCATCCCACACGCATGACCGCTGCCTTCCCGCCCATTCACTTCCCTCTCATCAGTTGGGTTTGTAGCTGAGACCGAAGGAGGGAAGTAGACAAATTAGAGAGAGAGAGAGAGAGAGAACAACTCCTAGGGGAGGTGGGTGGGTTGTTAAGACTTATTCCTGCTGTTCCCAGAGATCACCTGTTACAGGTAAGTAACTGTGCTATCTCCAGGAACAAGCAGAAATGAGTCTTCACATATGGGGACTCCCAAGCTAGAGATGCCTAGAGGAGGTCCCAGCATGTTGCAAATCTAATAGATGGGCCATGCTATTTCCCAGAACCTCAGGCATCCAGGGATGGAGGGTAGGAGTTGAATTAAAAAGGGTGTGCTGAGGAACAGCTTGACTAAACAAGGCATCTAGAGGGGAGTCCTTGTGTAGATCATAAATGTTAGTAAATATTGAATTCCAATTCTCTAATGTGGACCTTATTCAAAAGTATTGCGAAAGTATTTGTTGAGGCTAATATGGGTCTGGTGCTAAGAGCCAGTACATTAGCCTCAAAGAAATTACCTCCCTGTGAAGTAGAGGAAAATACATTTTGCAATACAGGCAGATGTCAGAAGCCTTAATGGCTAGAACTAATCCCAGAAGAAAACACTGGGGGAGTTTAATGAGGTTGGACCTTGGAGGAGAAGCTAAAGCTTCTGTAGGCCAAAGTTTGAAACTCTTTGTCCTTGGAGCAGAATAAGGCTCTAGGAAAGAGAGGAGATAAATCTGACTGGTTTGCAGGAAAAGGATGGGTCTTTAAGATCCCTCTATCCAAATGAAAGAAAGAAACATTTGTAGTAGGTGGTGTAGCCTCCAATTTCTTGAAGATCAGTAATGTCTTCCCTAAGTGATGTCACTTAGGATAATGACTTTACATGGAGAGCTTCAGATTTAACGTAACCAGAAAGGTTACAGTAAAAGAAGGTAGTTTCTAATTACCATAGAAATTGGCTGTCCATTTAAAACGCTATGGTATGCTGGAACAGCATTAATATGGACAGTAAGAAATCTTTCAGAGACAGATATATATACACAGAGAAAGAGATTCACTTAATAACAAGAAAGGGTAAGACCTGCTTGAGAATATGAATAGAGAATCTCTTTCTGGTTACACGTGGAAGAACCATGGAGAAGGTTACATGGAAACCAGTGGAATGTTCTTACTTAGGAGAGGTCTAGATTTCTTTAAAAATTCTAGCCTTTCAATAACCAGAAATGGAGACCTACGTGAAGGGGTGCAGAGGAGATCCTTAGTCTTAAGACAACAAGTCTGGATCCTTCTATAACTTCAGTGTGGAGAAGAAGACGCAATATAAGGGGATACCATGTTTGCCCCTCTATGAGGGCAATATGAGTATCATGTGTTCTTTGTTCAGCATAAGCTTCAATGAAATATTGGGAATTAGAAGGAATGCACTAGACAAGGACCGACTGCAGTGAAAAGGAATGCATCCCTGTTGTAAGAGTTCCACTGGAGAGGTGGAACAACCCAGGGAATTGAGCAATTCCTTATGCTTTCACGTGGTCTAAGCCCTGGTTCCTTTCCCTTAAAAGGAAATTTTAAGGAAGAAGCTAAGAGTAAGAAAAACCAGTCATGTAGGAGCATGACTGGGCAAAGCCTTTTTAACCATCTGGAAGTTACCTACTAGGAATGGCTCTGACGCTCTCTGGCAAAGGCCCATAGTTGCAGAGCTTTTTTGTATAATTGCAGAGAGCATATTGTAGGTTGCTTAGGTAAGATCTGGCTGTTTAACTGCCAGTGTGTAACCTAATCTATTCTGTTGGGGCCAAAAAGAATTGAAGATGGCTAAAAATAGTAGACAGGCCGGTTGCCTGCAATGATAAATTGTCCAAGTAGGTTTTGGAACCTCTTTTGGAATTATTTGTTATTAAGGCAGCAGAAAACGTTAGGTCCTATAGTTTGGAAAAGGACCGACAGACATAATTAGGAGTAGTAAAACTCAATTATGGTCTGATAAGCTGTCTTAAAAGAAACATTTGAGAAGATTGCAAAGGGGAAGAAAGCTCTGTATGGAAACCACTTACTGGAGTAGGTATTGAAGAAAATCCTATGGGCTTAAAAAGTTTAAGCCCTCCAGTTGAAAAGTATCACTCTTAGACTGAATGTCTCGACTAAGAGGGATAGAAAGTAATACAGAGTTGTGAAGACTTACAATTTGGTAAGTCTCTGAAAAAGGTAAAGCCCCCCTGCAGTCAAAACTATGAGATATCCTCGTACAGGAAAACTGTCAAGGTGAAGGGCATAGCCTACCTTGTTATTAGTTGTTTCGCCTCTTTTTCCTTAAAAAAGGAGAGGAGAAAACCTGTTACCTGTAGGGCATGGTTATCTTCCATAGCTCTAGGAGCTAAAAGAATGTACTTCTCTTGTGGCAAGAGATTCATGCCTAGAGTCGAGGACTTAGTCAGTGTATCACTGATATCTCAGTAAGGATGAGATGAACTGCAGATGCTTCTGTTGATAAGAAGTAGGTTAGCAGTTCTAAACCTCAAACAGGAAAAAGAGATTTAATAAATAAAATATCAGAAACCCTGCGACTGCTGGGTTTGCTGAGCCTGTTGAGGTTTTGATTTTCTTAGCCTGGTTTGATGTTGCCCTTCTTTGGAAACATCTGCATGATGGGTAGAAGATGGATAAAACTTTTTTCCCCTAGGAGGATAAAGTTTTTTATGAGATTTTTTACTACCTGGGATAGAGGAAAGTTTTGACAATCCTCTGAAAGCAACAATATCAGTGTTTAACTGATTAGCTTGGAATAAGGCATCCTTGTTAAAGAGATTTTCACCAGTACAAAGAGTATTTCCCAGCCTTTCTTATTTTATTTATTTATTTAACAGTTATTTCTATACCGCTCTTTCCCAAGTATCAAGTGCGGTTTACAAGGAACAGTAAGTTATATGGTATGAGATAGAGCATACCTAGTCGTTTTACAAAGAACAGGTGAAACTATTTACAAGTAACAATATAACGTTTGAACAGTAAAATATTAGAACATATATACATTGGAGGTACTTACAAATTATATCATGGATCGATATTTTAATGCATAAATTATTTTAAATGTGACAAATCACATAATTATAAGGTTAGGGGAATCGTTATCTGTATATATATGTGTGGTATGGTTAAGTATTATGTGGTTATGTAATTATTTGTTATTTGTTATGTGTTATGTAGTATTGTAGTATCTTTATCTGAGTATGGTTGTTAACCTGTGTCTCTTTGTGTATTCTGCTTAGGTAGTGTATTGTAGTGTAAAGTGAATAAATGCGTTTTTAATTTTTTTCTAAATTCCTTCTAAATCCTTCTAAATTCTAAATTCCTTCTAAATTTCTTCTACCCATTTGTCCAAGTCTGAAGCTTGGAGCCAGGCCATGCGTCGTGCCCCTATGGCTATAGCAGAAGTTCTGCTAATAGACTCAAAACAGTCCAGGGAAGCACGATTAAGGAACTTAGAGACATTTTGAGCATGATTGACTAATAAGAAATAGTCTGCTCTATTATGTTCTTGAAGAAAAGGGGTCAAAAGCTTTAAATTCTTTGTGACCTCTTCAAGAGATAATCCCATATAGAAAATATATAAGATAATTCTTGCTGAAAGCATAGATGCCTGGAAACATCGACGTCCAAAGGCATCTAAAATACTAGACTCACGACCTGGCGGATAAGAGGAGTGCTTCTTTGCACTCTTAATACGCCTGACTGCTGATTCTACAACAATAGAATGATGAGGAAGTTGAGTCTTTTGAAAACCTGGAGAAGGTGGCACCTTGTACATAGTGTCAAGTGTTTTAGAAGTTGGGGATAATGTTAAAGGAGTTTCCCACATTCTTAATAGCAGATCCTGTAAGATCTGATGCAAAGGAAGCATGATCACCTCCTTTGGAATCCAAGGGAATTGCAGAGTTTCTGAATCCCCTGGTATAGATTCTTTACCAGGTATAGAAATGGCAAGTAACTTTGCCATATCAAGCAGAAAAGCTTGAAAAGAAATCTCTCCTGAGGAGGACCCCCTGAAATAAGGGGTAAAGGCTAGAATTGTTGAAAATTCAGCCTTGGTACCAATGGATTCATCCCAGTCATCGGGATCGGAAGACTTGAAAGGATGAAGCATCGGATTTTCTTTAAAGCGATGTCTTCAGTACCGCCCGAGGTCGGTACCGAGACGAGTCGGTAACGAATGCTCCATGCTAGAGAGCAATTCCAGGTTCGGCATCGAAGGAAGCGAGTCTATCGAAGCAAGCATTGACGGTACCGACACCGGTGCCGATGTCGATACCGGTACCGAAGCAGATACCGATACTGGAGTAATGTCTGCAGCAACTCTAGCGGTACCGAAGTAGCTGAGAACGCTAGACTACGTTCATCGGTGAGGAGTGTTTCATCCATCACCATAGCCGATGCTGGGGTGTCGGTACCGCTCGAAGCGGCCACAACCACCGAGCATGGCCCAGGTATGTCCATGGAGGTAAGAACCTCTGGAACAACCTGAAGCCCCGTTAATGCTTTGGAGCCTGAAGACTCCCGCCGGGGCTTTATTGCCAAAATGTCCTCGAGGGCAACGCCAGAGGCATCTCAATGCTTAGAAGTAGATCTACCACTCGAGGACTGACTAGTCTTAACAGACTTTTGTTTGGTTACCTGATCCTGTGAAAAAGAAGATATTCTGGCTGGTGACATCGAGTCCGATGTGAACCGGGTATCGAGTTATGCTCGATCCTGAAGACTTCTTCTGTTTGAGCTCCAGCAGGAGAGACACTCCAGTGGGCAATGGTCAGGACCTAAACATTTTAGACACCAAGTATGAGTGTCTAAAAATATATTTGTACCGCCACACTTTGAGCATTTCTTAAGGATAGTGGCTGGCTTTTTCATAATGGAAGGATAGAGGCCTAGTGGCCTAGAAACCGTCAGGCACTAAACAGGAAAAATTCCTTAGAAAAAAATAGGACATTTTTAGTAAAAAGAAAGAAAAGCACCGGCAGTACCAGTGGCGTTGAGGGAAGGCAGACGCGACTACAAAAAACAAGAATAAAAAAAGAAGAATTTTCTGCGGTGACAGGAATACATCCTGCCGGCTCTGCGGAAAACGAAAAACTGATGAGAGGGAAGTGAATGGGCGGGAAGGCAGCGCGCATGCGTCTGGGATGCTCCCAAAGGCTTTCTTTTTGGACGCTGGGGAGCATTCCCGCGCAGGCTCCGTCGGTACCGACGTATCCATATGTGAAGACTCATTCCTGCTTGCTCCTGAAGATTACATACTTACCTTTCTTGACACTGCCGCTGCCTTTGACAGCATTAGTCATAAAATACTAATCTCAAGACTATATCAGATTGGCCTTGAGGCACTGTGTTACAGTGATTCAAGTCTTATCTCACCAACCACACCCAGCAAGTACAGATGGGTACATCAAACTCAACCTTCAAACAGGAACAGTGTTCCTCAGAGCTTATCCCTCTCTGCCCTTCTCTTTAATCTTTATATGCAGCCAGTATGTAACATTTTTAAAAAGCACAAGGTAAATTATCATCTCTATGCAGATGAAATAAAGAGTAATTAGACCTTACCTGCTAATTAGCGTTCCTGAAGGAACTCCAGTCCAGTCCCTTTCCTTTGGACTGTGCTCCACTTTCCTGTAGCTTGGAGACTGAGCATGTCATCTTCTTGATGACTCTGAGGGATAAATACCATTGGCATCTCCCACCAGCTCAGTATCCTATTGACAAAGCAGACTTAATGGAAAGACAATTAAGTAGATTATCAAACCAACTACCACTGTAACAACTCGAAACTAAAAAACTATGATCTTCTCCCTACCCCAGAAGGGATCTCCCACCCCCCCGAAGGGGAGGAGGCTTACCTGATAAGCAATTCCTACCTGGAGTTCACAAAGCCAAGGGGGCACACAGCTTGCCCATTCCGCCGCACCATCGCCACTCTGTCAGCGCTGATCCTCATCATAATCCTCCCAGCATCTGCACGCTAACTTTCGGGCCGGTGACGCCTCAGTAACATCGAAACAGAAATTATGGGCGAGATCAGGGGCTGGACTGGAGTTCCTTCAGGAACGCTAATTAGCAGGTAAGGTCTAATTACTCTTTTCTAAGCGTCCCTCCAGTCCAGTCCCTTTCCTCTGCGATGTAGCAGAACAGTTCAAGCACGGAAGGGACCAGCAAAACCGGCCTGAAGAACTGCTCTGCCAAAACCTGCATCCCCCACTGCCTGAACATCCAAATGATAGTGTTTGGCGAAAGTATGCAAGGAGGTCCAAGTAGCCGCCCTACAGATATCAAGCGGAGGCACCAGACTAAACTCTGCCCACAAGGCCGCCTGGGCTTGCGTAGAATGTGCTCGGAAACCTACCGGAACCGGCCTTCCTTTCAAAATGTACACTGAAACAATGGCCTCCCTAATCCACATGGAGATGGAAGCCTTGGCTGACACCTCCTCTTTACGTGGTCCCCCAAACAAGACAAACAGACGGTCCGATCTGCGTAACCCCTCAGTTTTCTCAAGATAGCGCTTCAGTGCTCTATGAACGTCCAGACGGTGCGGCCGGACATCTGCCGACTCCTCATCCCCCCTTAAGGAGGAAGGTAGGGACACCGGTTGATTCACATGAAAAGGCAAAACCACTTTGGGTGAAAAGGAAGGCACCGTCTGCAGGACCACCTTCTCGTTGGAGAAAGAAAGAAATAGGGGTCGATACGAGAGAGCTTGAAACGCCAAAATGCACCTAGCAGAACAGATTGCCACCAGAAACACCATCTTGAGGGTCAAATCCTTCAGAGAAGCCCGCCCTACCGGCTCATAGGGCTCACCTGTTAGGGACTCCAGCACCAAGTTGAGATCCCAGGGCGAAACCGGTCGACCTATGTTGCGGTTAAAGGCGCCTCACCGCTCTCAGGAACCGTCCTACGTCCGGATGTTCACCTAACGACTTCCCTTGGATCTTGCCCCAATAACAGGAAAATGCTGCCACATGAACTCTCAAGGAGCTGGCAGCCAGGCCCTTCTCAAAGCCTGCCTGCAAAACGTCTAGGCTCTTCGGAACAGTAATTACCATAGTCTTCCTCTCCCGGTCCACACACCAGCTTTCAAAGATGTGCCAGACCCTCACATAGGAGGGACAGGTCAAACGCTTCCAAGCCTTCAGTAAGGTCAAAATCACTGAGCCGGAATACCCTCGCTTCCACAACCTTACTCTTTCAAGAGCCATGCTGTAAGTGAGAATCAATCCACCTGCGGCATCTGAACCAGACTCTGAGTTACAAAATCCTCCCTCACTGGGAGCTTCCAGGAACAATCCGCCAACAGCCGCATTAGGTCGGCATACCACGGACACCTCAGCCAGTCCAGGGCTTTCAGAACGACCAACCCTTGGTGGGTCTCTATGCATTGGACGACCCTGGCTATGAGTGCCCATGGGGGAAACACATACAGAAGTCCCTCCGTGGGCCACCGCTGAACCAGGGCATCCAAGCCTTCCGACATTCTTTCTCTTCTTCTGTTGTAGAAGCAGCTTGTTTTGGTTGACCCCCATCTTGCCATGAGGTCCATGAAAGGAGGGCCCCAGCGGCTCACCACCTGCTCGAACACTTCCTGGCAGAGCTCCCATTCGCCGTGATTCAGCTTGACTCGGCTCAGGTAGTCCACCGTGACATTTTCTACCCTGGCCACATGCGCTGCTGACAAGGCCTAAAGATAGGCCTCCGCCCAATCCAGCAGACTCTCTGCCTCCTTCTCTAAGGGAGCGCTGATTGTGCCGCCCTGACGGTTGATATAGGCCACCCTGGTCACAATGTCCGAGAACACCCGGACCACCTTTCCACCTGAAAGCCCTGAGCACAAGGGCCACTGCCTGCATCTCCAATCTGTTTATTGACCATTGGGCTTCCAGCGCAGTCCAGCAACCCTGGAGAAAGTGTCCCTCGCAGTGGGCCCCCCAATGGCCCAAGCTGGCATCCGTCGTCAGCTGAATCCACTGAGGAGACTCGAGGGGCATGCCCTGCTCGAGATTCCCCAGATGGAGCCACCACTCGAACGCTCTTCTGGTCACTGGAGGACAGGGGAGCTTCCTAGACAACGGCTGATGCTGAAGAGACTAGCGACAGAGTAGAGACTGCTGCAAGGGCCTCATGTGGGCTCTTGCCCAGGGCACTAGATCAAGCGTAGCCGCCATGGTCCCCAGCACCTGAAGGTAATGCAAGGCGGAGGGATCCCTCCTCACCAAGAATCGGCGCACCAGGAGCCGAAGCTCCCTTATCCGCGGCATGGGCAACACCACCTTTGCCTCTGCAGGGGTCAAATCTTGCCCCCACGGTACTCAATCTCTTGCGTGGGAACCAACCTGCTCTTGGATAAGTTGATCACCCAACCTAGACTCCTCAGGAGGCTGACCACTCTGGTTGTCGCCTTTATACTCTCCTCCTTGGACTTGGCCCAAATCAACCAGTCATCGAGGTATGGGTGGACAAAAATTCCCTCCTTGCGGAGAGCCGCGGCCACCACGACCATAACCTTGGTGAAGGTATGCGGGGCCATGGCCAGGCCGAATGGCAATGCCTGAAACTGGAAGTGCCCCATTGGGACTGCAAACCGCAAGAACATCTGATGAGTCGAGCGTATGGGGTCATGGAGATACGCCTCAGTGAGGTCGAGGGACGTCAAAAATTCCCCCCTGCGAACCGCCACTATCATTGAACTCTGCATCTCCATACGAAAATGAGGAAACCGCAGACAATGACTGACCCACTTGAGGTGGAGGATTGGGCAAAAGGAACCCTCCTTTTTGAGTACCACGAAGTAAATGGAGTATCGACAGGAGCCACACTGGTCTTTTGGGCACCGGCACCGGTACAACCGCTTCCAGGAGCAGCAGATGCGACAAGGTTTCCTGCACTGCCGCAGCATTGGCCGGAGTCTTGCAGGGAGACTCGACGAATGCTGGGGGAATTGGCCTTGCAAGCTCGAGGGCGTACCCCTCTCGAATAAAGCGTAGTTACACACCTGTAGCAGGTGTTCTCCAGGGACAGCAGGAATCAGTCCTCACTTATAGGTGACGTCGGCACCAACGGAGCCCGTGCGGAGCAATTCCCCAGCTTTCAAAGAAAGCCTTTGGGATTGCTGCCATGCATATGTGGTCCTCTTCCCACCCAAAGGTGCCATCTTGCTCAGTCAGGTCCCTTAGCTCGAGCCCTACCAAGCAGGTGGCAAGGGAGGGACAAAAATTCAGCAACTCATCAGGGAAGGCGGGAGGGTAGTGAGGACTGATTCCTGCTGTCCCTGGAGAACATCTGATACAGGTGAGTAACTATGCTTTCTCCAGGAACAAGCAGGAAGTCAGTCCTCACTTATGGGACTCCCTAGCTACAAGCTACCGAACCTGTAACCAAAAAACACCTCCGCGAGCCCGTGAGCAGAAGCCGAAGCCCGAAGGAGCCAGAGTCCTCGGGTTCTCAGGGCGAAAACCTCGGTAGCCGTGAAGAAGGGTCAGAGGGCAGGAGTTGCTTATACCCTGAATAAGTTGAGGAGTACAGACTGGCAGAAGGCGCTGTCCCAGCGGGACTCCCTCTCCATGCAGTAGTGGGCAGCAAAGGTATTTGTGGAAGACCAGGTCGCCGCCCGACAGATGTCCATCAGGGGCACAGAGCGCAGCGAGGCCACAGAGGCCGCTTTGACCCAGACCCCGTGCGCGGTGACTTGACGATCCAGCAGGACGCCTGCCTTCGCATCGGCGAAGGCGATGCAGTCCGCCACCCAAACCGAGAGGGTGCGCTTGGTGACTGCCTGCCCCGGTCTATTGGGATCATAAGTCATGAAAAGCCGATCAGACTTGCGATGAGACGGTACGCTGCAAATAGAAGGAGAGGGCCAGTTTGCAGTCGAGGGTGTGGAGAGCCGTCGACGCCTGGTTGGCTTGGGGCCTCAGAAAGAAAGTCAGCAGGACTATCTCTTGTTTGAGATGGAAGTCCGAGACGACTTTAGATAGGAATTTAGGGTGGAGGACCACCCTATTCCGATAAAACCTGGTGTAAGGGGCGCCAGCCCTGACAGCCTGGAGCTCACTGACTCGGTGGGCTGAGGTCAGCGCCACCAGGAAGGCCACCTTCCAGGACAGGTGCCAGGGCTAGCACATCACCATCGGCTTGAAGGGCGAACGGGTGAGCTGTGTGAGTACCACATTCACACTTCACTGGGGGAGGGTGGATGGGCAGCTTGGAAAGCAGAAGACTCCGCATGAAGCAGAAGACCAATGGCTGCCCCAAGAGAAGTTTTCCCTTGATGGGGGAAGTGATTAGCCGAAATGGCGCTCAGATGAACCCTAATGGAGTTCAACTTCAGCCCTTCTCCCGAGAGATGGAGGAGGTACCAAAGAACCCATCAAATGGGGCATGAGAAGGCGTCCTTAGGCTCTGGAGCCCACTTCCCAGCGTGTTCCCATCTTGGTCCCAGACCTTGCCCCCCTTGTTGGTGCAGACTGCGTGTGGGCTGGGGGCCAGAAGGTGGTTCCTGCCCCAAAGGAGGAGACCCGGCTCCGACCACTGTTTCTGTGAATCCCTTGACTCCTGAGAAAGGGAGAAAGGAGGGTCCTGACTTATATTCGCCTGAATCCCCTGCACCAAGGTCGCGGCCTCCATTGCGCAGCCTCTGCAAATACCTGCCTCTGATACTGCTCCTCGGTAGGTCCCGCATAGCAAACACTGCGGTCTCGCCGGCATAGCACCAGCAAAGGCTCTGTTCTACAACACACATGAAGGAGAAAGCCAAGGAAGAAGTCAGACACAAAGATAATGCTGCCTATTCCCCCTTTTCAATGCTCTTTGCCTCTTTTCCCTTTTCTTTTTTCTTTCTTTTTTTTTTTTTTAACTAACAAAAAGCTAAATGGAAGCTAAAGGGATGAAAGAACAAACTAACTAAACCAGAAATTCAAGAAAGTTCTCCCTTATAAAAGAGAACCGCAATCGGGATGCCGATGCCAACATGAAATTCAAATTTTAAAAAATTGCACGAAAGCGCACCAAAAGGAAAGGCCTGTTATCTCCAGCGCTCCCAAGCACCCAGCCGCAGTAGACCTCCCTTCTGCATGCGTTCGACGACCGCGTGGTTAGCTCCCCATACCATGCGGCCCACTACCACGTGCAAAACTGTCCTTTTCCGGCTCCTCCAGCATTCTCTGGAGAAAACGGAAGTCCTTCCATTGCTCAGAGCACCTAGGTACAGTTTTATTAGTATAAATATCCATAGCAACCCTTAGTAAGTAAAGAACTTAAAGATCTAAACACAACCTTAAAACTAAGATGCAGACAGCAGTCCAGCAGCAAGATGGGGGCTTTCCAGACTTTTGCATTGAGTGTCACATGTATGGTTTTCTCCCAGTTGGTGAGAGGTCTTACGTGTGCACTAGGTGCAAGGAGCTCTTTGCTCTCAGGGAACGAGTCCGTTCTCTAGAGGCTAGAACAGCAGATTTGGAAGACATAAGAAAGATAGAGAGGTACATAGACGAGACCTACAGGGATTTAGTCCTGAAGTCCCACCTCCAGTCTGGCAGCATCCCTGTTGCCATGGAGGAGAGAGGTCACGTGACAGGAGAGCATCACCCTGGTGTGGCAGGAAGTGATCCTGTAACTAGGACCTGTCCTCCAGGTGATATAAAACCCTCTCGCACCAAGGAAGTTTCTCCAGGGCCATGTGTCCATGAGGGAAGTGTTAGGACAGCCGTTATAGTTGGTGATTCGATCATAAGGCATGTAGATAGCTGGATGGCTGGTGGACGTGAGGATCACTTGGTAACATGCCTGCCTGGTGCGAAGGTAGCGGACCTCACGAGCCACCTAGATAAGGTCTTAGATAGTGCTGGGGAGGAGTCTGCTGTCTTGGTACATGTCAGTACCAATGACATAGGAAAATGTGGTAGGGAGGTTCTGGAGGTTAAATTTAGACTTGTAGGTAGGTAGTTGAAATCCAGAACTTCCAGGGTAGCATTCTCCGAAATGCTTCCCGTTCCACGTGCAGGACCCAAAACGCAGGCAGAGCTCCAGAGTCTCAATGCATGGATGAGACAATGGTGCAGAGATGAAGGTTTTGGATTTGTTAAGAACTGGGGTACATTCTGGGGAAAGGAGGGTCTCTTCCAAAGGGATGGGCTTCACCTTAACCGGAATGGAACCAGGCTGCTGGCATTAACCTTTAAAAAGGAGACAGAGCAGCTTTTAAACTAGATAATAGGGGAAAGCCGACAGTCGCCCAAGAGCGGATGGTTCGGAAGAATGTATCCTTGAAGGATACTACCAAAAGCAGAGAGGTTCTAAACAAGAGTAAAGTAGCCCAAATGCCCTCGAGTATGGAGCAGACAGAGCTTAAAAATCCCAAATTACCCATGCCTACCAATAGCCATATTAATATGAATAAAATACAATCTCTAAAATGCTTGCATGCAAATGATTGGAATATCAGAGACATGGTGGAAGGAGGACAACCAGTGGGACAATGTGATACCTGGGTACAAACTATATCGCAATGATAGAGCTGATCAAATTGGTGGAGGGGTTGCGCTTTATGTTAGAGAGGGCATTGAGTCAGAAAGGACTAAAGTTTTGCAGGAAACAAAATTTGCTGTAGAATCTCTGTGGATTGAAATTCCATGTAAAAAGGGGAAGGCGACAGCAGTGGGGGTGTACTATCGATCGCCTGGCCAGAATGAACAAATGGATGATGAAATGCTCAAAGAAATCAGGGAAGCTAACAAAGGTTACAGTGCAGTAATAATAATGAGTGATTTCAATTACCCCAGTATCAACTGGGTCAGTGTCACGGCAGGACATGCTAGGGAGATAAAGTTCCTAGATGAAATAAATGACTGCTTCTTGGAGCAGCTGGTTCATGAACCGACCAGAGGGGAAGCCATATTAGACCTACTCCTTAGTGGAACACCAATCTAGTGCAAGAGATAAGGGTGTTGGGACCTCTTGGCAATAGTAATCATAGCATGATTGCATTTGATTTAATTAGTGGAGGAGGGATAGTAAGGAAATCCACAGTACTACCTATTAACTTTCGAAAGGGAGACTATGATAAAATGAGGAAAATAGTTAAGAAAAAACTAAAAGGAGCAGTTGTAAAGGTTAAAGACTTACATCAAGCTTGGGTGTTCTTGAAAAATACTATCTTGGAAGCCTAGACCAGATGTATTGCACGCTTTAAGAAAAGTGGAAGGAAGTCCAAAAACTGCCAGCATGGTTTAAAGGTGAGGTCAGAGAGGCTGTTGTTGCCAAAAAAGCATCTTTGAGGAAATGGAAAAAAAGAGCCAAACGACGAAACCTGGAAACAGCACAAGCACTGGCAAGTCAAATGCAAGGCATTAAGATAAGGCAGACAAAGGGAGAATTTGAAAAGAAGCTTGCTGCAGAAGCAAAAACGCAAAATAAAGACTTTTTCAAGTACATTCATTGCAAAAAACCTGTGAGAGAGTCAGTTGGTCCATTAGATGATAGAGGGGTTAAAGGGGCACTAAGAGGCGACAAGGCGATAGCGGAGAGACTGAATGAATTCTTTCCTTTGGTCTTTACAGAGGAAGATGTAGGGATGTTACCCATGACTGAAGTGGTATTTAAAGGTGCGGAAGAATTGAAGGAAATATCGATACATCGGGAAGATGTATTACAACTATTAGATAAACTGAAGAGTAGCAAATCACCTGGGCCGGATGGTATACATCCAAGGGTGTTGAAAGAACTGAAATATGAGATTGCAGACCTGCTATTAGTAATTTGTGAACAATCATTAAAATCATCGGTAATACCTGAAGATTGGAGGATTGACAATGTAACGCCAATTTTTAAAAAGGGTTCCAGGGGTGATCCGGGAAACTACAGACCAGTGAGCCTCACGTCACTACCGGGAATAATGGTAGAAACCATCATAAAGAACAAAATTACTCAGCATGTAGATAGTCATGGCCTAATGGGAGACAGCCAACATGGCTTTAGACAAGGAAAATCTTGTCTTACTGTTATTTTTTTTGAAGGTGTGAATAAACAGGTGGAAAAAGGCGAGCCAGTTGATATAGTGTATCTGGACTTTCAGAAAGCCTTTGACAAGGTCCCTCATCAGATACTTTTGGCAAATCTAAAGAGTCATGGGATAGGAGGCAGTGTACTATTGTGGATCAGGAACTGGTTAAAAGAGAGAAAGCAGAGGGTTAGGCTAAATGGCCAATTTTGCCAATGGAGAAAGGTGAACAGTGGTGTACCCCAGGGATCTGTGCTGGGTCCGCTGCTTTTTGACATATTCATAAATGACCTGGAAAAGGGAACAACGAGTGAGGCTATCAAATTTGCAGATGACACAAAACTATTTAAAGTTGTTAAAACACAAGAGGATTGTGGAAAATTGCAAAAGGATCTTGATAAATTGGAAGACTGGGCATCAAAATGGCAGATGAAATTTAATGTGGACAAGTGCAAAGTTATGCACCTAGGTAGGAACCACCCAAACTATGGTTACACGATGCAAGGTTCCACATTAGGAACCACCACCCTGGAAAAAGATTTAGGCGTCATTTTGTGGATAACATGTTAAAACCCTCAGCCCAGTGTGCAGCAGCAGCCAAGAGAGCAAATAGAATGCTAGGTATCATAAGGAAAGAAATGGAAAACAAAACAAAAGATATTATAATGCCTCTATATCGTTCCATGGTGAGACCGCACCTTGAATATTGTGTGCAATTCTGGTCACCGTATCTTAAAAAGGATATAGCGTTATTAGAAAAGGTTCAGAGAAGAGCCACCAAAATGGTAAAGGGGATGGAAGGATGCTCCTATGAAGAAAGGCTAAAAAGGTTAGGGCTCTTTAACCTGGAAAAGAGACAGCTGAGGGGAGATATGATATAAGTCTATAAATTAATGAACGGAGTGGAACGGATAAACATAGATTGATTGTTTGCGTTATCAGAATATAGAAAGACTAGGGGACATGCAATGAAGCTACAGGGTAAACTATTTAAGACTAATAAAAGAAAATATTTTTTCACTCAACGTGTAATCAAACTCTGGAATTTGTTACCGGAGGTTGTAGTAAAGGCTGTTAGTGTAGCTGGGTTTAAAAAAGGTTTGGACAAGTTCCTGGAGGAAAGGTCCATAAACCATTATTAAGAAGGGACCCAGGTTATCAATGCTTGACCCAGTACAAGCATTGTGGAACCTGTGTCTTTTGGGGAAACTGCTAGGTACGTATGACCGCGATTGGCCACTGTTGGAAACAGGATACTGGGCTTGATGGACCTTGGTCTGACCCAGTATGGCATATGTTATGTTCTTATGTTCTGGAGACACCATCCTGCCCTGTGCTCAGCTGCCAGAAGAGCTTTGGCAGCGAGGCGGAACGGCAAGATTGGCTGCCCCGAAGGCACTGAATGATACAGTCGGCAGCTCCTCACCCTACAGGGGATCAGAAGTTGCTCTTAAGCCCACAGGTTTGTGCCAAAAAACTCTTTCCCCCGAAGCCTCCTCCTGCTTGGACCTGGCAAGATAAGAGTAGGGGTGAGGGGAGGAGGGAGGTAGGACCTTCTCCTGCCCCACAAGGAAATACCCGGCTGACTAAAACTGCACGGGAAAATAAAGTGAAGGTAAGAACCCAAAAAATAAAACAAAAATAAAGAAATTCCTACACTCTCCTTAACCATTTCTCCAGTAAGCCTAACACCCGGGCTTACTGATCCCCTCTAGCTGCTTGAAGACTGAGGATACTGGAGCTGGTGGGAGGTGCCAGTGGTATTTATCCCCCAGAGTCATCAAGAAGATGACGTACTCAGTCTCTAAGCTGCTGGAAGGGAAGCACAACAGAGAGGAAAGGGACTTAGAGGAAAGGGACTGGACTGGAGGGACGCTTAGGAATGATGTATCATCCCATAGATATCACTAACCCTAACTATCCTCAGATCCAAGCATGCCTTACTGATGTTTGATTGGCAAAGTACATACAACTCAAAACTTAGCATAAAAAAAGAAGTTCTTTATGTATCCTGAAATGAAAGTTTTAATCCACCCACTAAACTCCACATAAAAGACTCAGAGCTAGAAGTTAAAAAAGAAGTTAAACACACCTAGGAATTATCCTAGATCAGTCCCTAAACATGGTCTCACATATAAAGTGTAGTTGGCTCACCTGTAACAGGTGTTCTCCAGGGACAGCAGGAATCAGTCCTCACACATGGGTGATGCCGGCACCGACAGAGCCCGCGCGGAGCATGTCCCAATTTTCAAAGAAAGTCTCTGGGAATGCCACCACGCATGCATGGCCCCCTTCCGGCCCAAGGGTGCCATCTTGATCAGTCAGATGACATAGCTCAGGCTGTGGAAAAGGAAGAACTGACCCAGGCCCTAGAACAAGATTGGAAACTATAGCAGAAACTGATAAGCTTCTGGGTGATAAGGTAACCTATACACGTATGGACCATCCTGTTTATGGCAATTTGGACCTGGAAGTAGACAGTGATGAATCTGTTTATGGGACATTGGATATAGACACAGATAGTGATTCAAGTGCAGAGAATAATGAAGAAACAGGGCTGTGAATATGCTATAGTCATATACCTTTACTTAGGTAAAAAGAAACATGTTTATTATAATCATACTGGCTTAACTGAAACATATATTTTTAGATAGAAGCTTCTGCTTGGGTTTCTCTCTCTGTGAGAAAGTGCTGACAGTTTGTTACAACAGAGATTAGCAAATAACGTGTACATAATAACTGGCGCAAAGGGTAGTTTCTGCTTTCCAGACAGGGGCTACCTCTTTTTTGTGATAGATGATAGGCTGAAAGTTAGCTAACTAAGGTCAGCATGAACTTTCCGAGAATCAGAGACCTTAGGTCAACATATAACTGGAAATCAAATAAAGCTTATGAAATTACCTAAAATTTAGAGAGAATTTATAGTGTAACTAATCAGCTTTTGTAATATGAAAGAATCACAGTGACACCTACTGTCACCTGGTAATTATAATCACAGCCTTTAACTTCTGTTTTTCTAATGTAATCTTGCAAAGTATCAGCAGAAAATTAACCTTGTAAGCAGATTGTATTTCAGACCTATGATTTTGTAACATGAATAATATCATCCGATGTTAATCAAAAATTAACTATGTCAGCTGATACTTCTTAGTAAAAGGCAGATCTCTGGCAGAAGATCTTTGAAGATAGTTGGAGAGGAGCCACGATTTGCTCCCTTTGACGGTCTTCCTTCTAGAGCTCTGGAATTATTGATTTTCTGTGTATGTGTCTTGCTTTTTCCTTCCTGTTAGAAGGGTTAGGTAAAGCTTAAGAATCCAGGTTGGAATCCAAGTAGGAGGGCATGCCCCAAAGAGGGCATACTACACAGGCAAAGACAAAAAAAAATTACCAAGAACAGTGGCAACTCCAAGGGGAGGTGGGCAGATTGTGAGGACTGATTTCTGCTGTTCTTGGAGAACACTTGTTACAGGTGAATGACTACGCTTTCTCCAGGAACAAGCAGGAAGTCAGTCCTCACATATGGGAATTCCTAGCTACAGGCTACCAAGGACCTGTAGAAAAATGCCATAGTGAGCCGTGAGCAGTCACTGGTAATCGAAGACAGCCCAAGGACCTGGGTCCCTAGAAAGCGCAATTACTCACCAGTAACAGGTGTTCTCCGGGGACAGCAGGAATCAGTCCTCACATATGGGTGACTAACGCCGACGGAGCCCAGCGCAGAGCAAATCCCCAGCTTTCAAAGAAAGCCTTTGGGAGTTGCTACCATGCATGCGTTGTCCCCTTCCCGCCCAAGGGTGCCATCTTGCTCAGTCAAATGACATAGCTAAAAGGACGGCAAAACAAATGAAAGAAAAAAATAATTGGACTGCAACTCCAAGGGGAGGAGGGAGGATTGTGAGGACTGATTCCTGCTGTCCCCGGAGAACACCTGTTACAGGTGAGTAACTATGCTTTCTCCGGGAACAAGCAGGAAGTCAGTCCTCACATATGGGACTCCCCAGCTACAGGCTACCTTGAACCTATAGCCCAAAAAATGCTCCCTCATCGAGAGCTGCAAGCAGCCGCACTGAAACCCTATTTATTTAGCTGTCCTTATAAACCACTTTTCACCGGGTCAAAGCAGTTTACAGGTATATGCTAACAGGCACAATTTATTCCCTTGTCCCCGAAGGGCTCACAATCTAAGTGTATCTGAGGCAATGGAGGGTTAAGTGGCTTCCCCAAGGTCACAAAGAGTGCCATGGGACTAGAGACCCAGTCCCTCCGGCCTGAGGTTACTGGAGGTTTCTAGTTCCACAGGCGCTCCTTGTGGCTTTGGGTAAGCCACTTAATTTCTGTTGCCTCAGGTACAAAACGTAGATTGCGAGTCCTTCAGGGACAAGGGAAATATATACCGTACCTGAATGGACACCGCTTTGACCTGGTGAAAAATGGTATATAAGCACTGCTAAATAAATGGTTAGCAGGCTTGGATTTGAAACCCTAACCAGGGAAGTAGCACTCCGGTAGCCTGAACACAGAAAAGTCGGAGGGCAGGAGTTGCCTAGACCTCAAACAGGTTATGGAGCACAGCCTGGCCGAAAGCGCTGTCCCGTCGGGACTCCCTATCCAGGCAGTAATGAGCCGCGAAGGTCTGACCCGAAGACCAGGTGGCGGCCCGGCGGATGTCCGCCAAAGGAACAGAGCGCAGGTGAGCTACTGATGCCGCCATGGCCCTGACCCTATGAGATTTAGCACAGCCCTCCAGCAGAAGCCCCACTTCCTCAAAAGCCTGGGCATACAGTCCGCCACCCAAGTGGACAGCGTACGCTTTGTCACCACCTCCCCCAGCTTACTGGAGTCGTAGGAAACAATAAGATGAGAAGCTTTCCGGTAAGTTTGCGTACGCTGGATGTAGAAGGACAGAGCCCTCTTACAGTCCAGGGTATGGAGGACCGCCTCTGCCCGACTGGCATGCGGCCTGGGAAAGAAGGTAGGAAGAACCACCTCCTGGTTGAGCTGAAATGAGGAGACCATCTTCGGAAGGAACTTGGGGTGTGTGCGAAGCACCACCCTATTCTTGTATAACCTGGTATAAGGCCTCTCCACCACGAGAGCCTGGAGCTAACTCATTCTCCGGGCAGAAGTGAGTGCAACCAAGAATACCACTTTCCAGGAAAGGTAACGGAGATGACATGTGGCCATCAGCTCAAAGGGCGGCCGGGTGAGCTGCCCCAACAAAACATTAAGGTCCCATTCGGTTGCTGGGGAACGACCGGGGGTTTCAACAGGAGCAGGCCCTTCAGAAACCGGGATACCATTGGGTGAGCAGAGAGAGGCTTCTCGTCCACGGGAAAGTGGTTCGCCGTTAGGGCACTGAGATGCACTCTGACAGATTTGGACTTAAGTCCCATCTCGGAAAGGTGGAGAAGGTATTGCAAGACCATAACCACCAGCAAGAAAAGGGTTTCACCTTTTGCCCAGCACACCAAAAAGCAAATCTGCGCCACTTAAAGGCGTACATCCATCTAGTAGACGGTCTACGTGAAACCAGCAAGACCTCCTCAACATCCTCCAGAAGGAGGAGCAAGGCAAGAGTCACCCTTTCAGCAGCCACGCCGTCAGCGAAAGGGAGCTGAGGTTGGGATGCAAGAGAAAGCCCCCCTCCTGGGAGAGGAGCCATGGAGACGAACCCAGGGGAATGGGGTTCTCCACCTCTAGCTGCAGGAGAAGCAGGAACCACGGTGCTGGGACCACCGTGGAGCTATGAGGATGACAAAAGCTCTGTCCCGAATGATTTTGAACAGAGTCTTGGTGACCAGAGGCGTCGGGGGAAAAGCATACAAGACAACCCACCGACCATGAGACTAGGAAGGCATTGGCGGCCACCCTGGCTGGGCGCAGCTGCCTTGAGCAGAAACGGGGTAGCTGGTGATTGTCCGGGCTCACAAACAAGTTCATCACCAGTTCCCCCCCAGGTTTGGAAAAGCCTGTTGGCCACCGCCCGGTCCAGCTGCCACTCGTGCGGCTGCAGGATCCTGCTGAGTCTGTCAGACAGCCAGTTGTCCTGGCCCAGCAGGTACACCGCTTTGAAGAGAATGCCCTGCCGGGCTGCAAAAGAGCACAGGTCCAGGGTCCAGGGCCTCCTGACTGAGGGTGCAGGATCCTGTACCCCCCCCCCCCCGGTTTGTTCACGTAAAACATGGCCACTTGGTTGTCTGTTTGGACCAGGACTGTCCTGTGGTCCAGATACTACCTGAAAACCCTCAGGGCGAGACGGATAGCACGGAGCTCCAACAAGTTGATCTGTTGTGCACTCTCTTCTGGGGATCACACCCCTTGCGTGCGGTATCCCTGGCAATGGGCTCCCCAGCCCAGCAAGGAAGCATCTGTAGTGAGGACCCTCGAGTGGGGAGGGGCCTGGAAGGGCATACCCACCTTCAAGTGACGGGGCGAGAGCCACCAGGTCAGGGACTGTACCAGGTGCCTGGTCACTTTGATCCTGTCCTGGAGATGTCCCATGGCCTGGGACCATTGGTCTCTGAGGCACCACTGCGGAGTTCGCATGTGGAGGCGGGCATCATGGAGTGACAGGGACCATGGAGGCCATGTGCCCGAGGAGGCACAGCAGTTGCCTCGCTGGCACTGAGGAGCTGTGGCCCACTTCCCCTCCTAGGGCCATAAGCCTGCTTGCCCTGTCTGCAGGCAGAAGGCCTTCGACTAAAGGGTGTTGATCCTTGCCCCAGTGAAGTCTAACTCTTGAGTCAGACAAAGGCTGCATTTGTGGTAGTTGATTACAAACCCCAAGTGCTGCATGACCTGGATGGTGCGAGATGTGGCCTGCTGCACCTCGGTGGCCGAAGTGCCCCTGATGAGCCAGTCATCGAGACAGGAGAAAATGAAGATCCCTTGAAGCCTGAGGAAGACGGTGACCACCGCCAGGCACTTTGTGAACACCCTGGGGGCCGAAGCAAGGCCAAAGGGAAGCACTCTGTATTGGTAGTGGTTGTCCCCTATCATAAAGCGTAGGTATTGCCTGTGGCTTGGGTGGATTAGGATGTGTGCGTAGGCATCCTTTAGATCTAAGGAGCATAGCCAGTCCCCCTGGTGGAAGTAGGGCAGCAATATTCCAAGGGAGAGCATCTTGACCTTCCGCCTCACCAGGAATTTGTTGAGGTTGCGCAGGTCGAGGATGGGCCTTAGGCCCCCTGTCCTCTTTGGCACGGGGAAGTACCTGGAGTAGAACCCCTTGCTCTTGAGGTGGTGGGGCACCGGTTCCACCGCATGGTCCTCGAGGAGTCCTGCCAACTCCTTCAAAAGGTGGTCCCGGTGAAGGGGAGACCTTGGAGGCTCTCCTGGGAAGTAGTGTGGAGGCACTTGGGCTAGATGGAGGAGGTATCCCTCCCTGACCACATGTAATGCCCATAAATCGGTGGTGATGGTTCCCCACCTGTGGGCATAGAAGGCAAGCCGACCTCCTGTGGGCTGTCTAGCTCCGGCTGGGAGAGGGGCCATGCTGCAGGAGTCAAAAACCCCCACCAGGCTGGGCCGGAGCCGGAGCCAGAGCCAGAGCCCATGATTTGGGGGCCTTCTGCTTACGTGGGCCATGCCCCTGTCCCTTGGCCTGTTGCCCCTGTTGGGGAGCTCGGGAGGCCTGGTAAGGGGGTAGTTTCGGTAAGCGATGGACTTCCTTGGGTAAAAGGGCTTTTTACCCAAGCCCTTCTTATGGAAAGGGACAGAGGTCTTCTTAGAGAGCCGTGTCCTCGTCATGAACTCGGTCTCCAGCTCTGCGGCCTGGTCAGTCATGGGTTTGCCAAAGAGATTCTCCCCTTGGCATGGGACATCGACCAACTTGTCCTGAACCCATTGCTCGAGATTGTACGACTGCAACCAAGCTTGGCATCATGCACCGATGCCCGCCGTGGCTACCCAGGCCGCCGACTCGAACCAGTCATAGCCCGCCCGAGACATAAATTTGGAGCATTCACGGACAGCTTTGGACAGGCACTTGAAGCACTGCAAAGATTCCTCGGATAGACCAGCGGCGAACCTGGCGAGTTCCTTCGCCAGATCTCTCAGGTACATGCCCATGTACAACTGGTATGCCTGTATCCGACAATTCAGCATCGCGCCCTGGAAACATTTCCTGCCGAGGGCATCCAAGGTGCGGGCCTCCCTACCAGGGGACACCGAGGAGTGCGTCTTCTGGCTCTTAGGCTGACGCATGGCCAATTCCACAACCACGGAGTTGTGCAGCAGTTGCGATTTTTGGAACCCAGGGCTCCGGCGGACTCGATACATCGAGTCAAGCCATTTGCTGATCACCGGCGTCAATGCCAACGTCTCCCACACGCGGAGCATAAATCATTCCAGGATCGGAGCAAAGGGTACCGTGAGGGTCTCCCGAGGGGGAGCCTCATATTAGAGGATCTTGGACTCTGTGGGGAAGGCCAAAGCCTTGGACATATCAAAGTCCAAAAAACCCATATCATCCGGTGGGGACCTTCTCCGAGGTTCAGATACCGGGGAATCAGAGGGGACCATCCCTCTGCCTTCGGGTATCCGGGGACTCCTCGCCTCTGTCTCCCAAGCAAAGGCCTCCGAGGAGGACTCGAGGGGCTCCTCAGGCATCGAGGGCCCCGGCGCCTTCTGCTTCGATGCCGGCAGGCTCGGCGGTGACGACCTCCACCCTGAATGGGAGGCCAAGTGCAACCTCGGCCGAGGATCGACTCGAGCCTGGAAGGTCTTGAGGATCAGTCCGGCCTCCAGGGTCGACTTTGACATTGAGGGACCGGTAGTCGGGGTGGAGGAACCGGACATGCTGGACATCAGCGCCCACTGCTGTTCAATGAAGGCAGTAAAACTGCGCTCCAAAGCTGCCATCCTGGACCCAGGTCCAGGAGGCTCCGCAGCCTCTGGCTCGGGTGCCGACACAGTCGGCCCCGATGCCGGTTCCCCCGGAGGGGAGTCTTCAACAAGAACAGTCGGTACTTGCCTAGGCAGATCCGCTTCCCAACGAGGAACTTTGGCCGGGCACTCCTTCTCCGACGATCCGGGCAGGCGCTCGGGGCTCCGTGACCGGCCCCGAGAGGAGCCCAGTCGTTCGGAACCGTCCAGAGATGCTGCCTTTGAGTATTTCTTCTTCCTCTGTGTTCCCTCAAGGGATACCCCGTCTCTGAGGAACCCCAACGACGCTCGGGCTCGGAGTGTTCCCCCCAAGACGTAGAAGCCTCAGACGAGGTCCTGGCTCTCGGAGGCACGGGGAATTTGGGAAAAATCTTATGCTGCTTCTGGTGGCTCCTCAGGGCCTTAGAGGACATTCTCTTACAGAGAGTGCAGACCGTCGGGTCATGGTCCGGCTCGAGGCAGTAGAGGCAGCAGTCGTGCGTATCGGTGAAGGACATAATTTTCCCGTACCGATCGCATTTCTTGAAACCGCTGGTAGCCATTGGGGGAAAAAGGACTCTGGCTAGGTCAAAGACCCTTTGGACTGCCAGTGAAGGAAAAAAGGGCGCGAAGACGCCTCAAAAGGAAAAAATTGAACAAGACACAGAAAAGATCAACCCGATACCAGGGTACCGAGGCCGGAGGCAGGAAGGGTACCAGTGTCGACTGGTCGGGCCAAAAAGGCACACAGAAAAAAATAAACTTTTTCCGGGACACGAGGGACTACGTCCGATGGGCTCCGCGGAAGAAAGGAGACTGAGCAAGATGGCACCCTTGGGCGGGAAGGAGACCACACATGCTTGGTAGCAACTCCTAAAGGCTTTCTTTGAAAGCTGGGGATTTGCTCCGCGCGAGGCTCCATCGGCGTCAACGTCACCCATATGCGAGGACTGACTTCCTGCTTGTTCCCGGAAAGAATGGTGGATCCGTGGAATAGTCTCCCAGTGGAGGTAGAGATGAGGAAAGTATCTGAATTCAAAGAAGCATGGGACAAACACAGAGGATCTCTAAAGAAAAAAAGAGGACTGTTGTAGTGGTTGATATGGAAGGGCAGATTAGATAGAAACATAACAGAAGAAGACCACATGGCCTATGTTAAATTAGAGACCGCCAGGGCCGTGAGGTGATAGATTGGGAGGGGATAAGGGAAATGTTTAGAGGGTTTTACCAGGAGCTGTATACACCAGAATGGAGAGCAGAGAGGGGCCAGATTGAAGGATATTTGAGGACATGTGAACTACCGCAGGTGACTGAAGGAGAAAGATGTTGAATAGACCAATCTTGAAGGCAGAGATTCAGCTTGTTATAAAGGGCCTGCCTAGATCCAAAGCCCCAGGGCTCAATGGCTACACCAATTTATTTTATAAAACCTTTCAAGAGCAATTGGTGAGCATATTAGCCCAGGTCTATAATTCCTGCCTTCAAGAGGGTATATTGCCACAATCTATGAGAGAAGCGTGAATTACAATCTTTATCTTTATTACATATTTAATATACCGCTCATACTGGGGGTATCAGAGTGGTTTACAATACAAAATTTGAGACTGCTTCAGAAAAAGAAAGGAACGTCAATTAAGAGACAGGAAAGAGATAACAGAGGCAAAAGTAAGACAAAGCACTCAATTCAGTGTTAATAGTAAGGGAAAGCACATGGAGGGTTAACGGGGGGGGGGTGGAGATAATACGGTGGGAGGAGGAGGAAGGTCAAATGCGGTGCAAAATAGGTGTGTTAATCTGGTTTTAAATGTTTTATATCAGGCCTCCAGACGGAGGTTAGGGGAGAGCGAGTTCCATAGCCGAGGACCCAGGAAGAAAAAGGCAGAAGAGCGGGTGGCTTCAAAATGGGCCTGAGATGGGGAGGGTAAGAACATGCGGTTGGAATGAATTGATCTAAGGGAATGGTGAGGTGTATGAAGACGAATCAGATCTGCAAGGTAAAGGGGAGTACCGGTGTGAATGGTTGTGCGCAATGTGAAGCTCATTGAGAATGGATAGTAGGACAGATTCAGTGCTGTGGCCAGGACGAAAACCAGCTTGCCGAGGGAGAAGTGCTAAAGATGCTTCAAGATGGGTGGAGAGTTGTGCAAAAAGGTTAAATTAGACTTACCTGCTAATTATGGTTCCTTAAGGAACTCCAGTCTAGTCCCAGACCTCTGGGTTTAAGCACCTCCTCCCGCAGCTTTGGAGACTGAGCACGTCACACTTTTCCGTGACACCAGTATAAATGCACTAGGGACCGCCTTCCCTCTTCAGTAACCTATTGACAAAGCAGATTCACCAGAGCAATGAGTAAGAAGAAACTTTTTCAAAAATAGCATTTAACTTCATAACTGTGTAACTTTATATATAAAAGAAACTGCTAATAAATCTTAAGCACCTGGCCAGTGACCAGAGAGCTACGGAAAGGAACCTTCTTGTTCTTACGTGCACAAGACCAGCCAAACCCCTCCCTCTTTCTAGAGACCGCCGCCTACCAAGACTCAGCCGAACTGAGCACTATCCGTTGATATCCTTCAGGCTACAGTCTATGAAACCAGAACTCGGGAGGGATATGGAACTAGACTGGAGTTCCTTAAGGAACCATAATTAGCAGGTAAGTCTAATTTAACCTTCCTTATCGTCCCTCCAGTCTAGTCCCTGACCTCTGGGCATGTAACAGAGCAGTAAAGCAAATTCAACGGGAGGGACCTGCCAGACCAGTCTGAAGGACCGCTGATCCAAATCTCGCATCCCGTTCAGCCTGCACATCGATCCTGTAATGCTTAACAAAGGTCGACAGAGACGACCACGTTGCCGCCTTACAAATTTCTACTGCAGGTACCAAACTATACTCTGCCTATGAGACTGCCTGCGCCCTAGTCGAATGAGCTCTCAGACCTTTCGGCGCTGCCTTGCCCTTCAAAACATATGCTGACTCAATAGCTTCTTTAATCCACCTTGCAATCGAGGCCTTAGACGCCGCTTTCCCTTGTTGTGACCCCCCAAACAAGACAAACAATCTCGCCGACTTCCTTAACAAGACTGTCCTATGGATATAAACTTTTAACGTTCGACTAACGTCCAGCCGATGAAGTCGCCTTTTGACCTTATCCCTGCCCCCCCTTTCGAAGACTGGCAAGGATACAACCTGATTCACATGAAACATGGATACGACCTTTGGCAAGAAGGATGGAACAGTACGCAAAGCCACCTTGTTATTATAGAAAGACAAAAAAGGCTCCTTACACGATAAAGCCTGCAACTCCGAAATTCTTCTTGCCAACGAGATAGCTACCAAAAATACTACCTTGAGCGTAAGGTGCTTCAAAGTAGCCTTAGCCAAGGGCTCAAAAGGCGCTCCTATCAATGTATCTAGCACTACGTTAAGATCCCAGGTCGGAACCAGATTCCTACAAGGAGGACGCAAGAGCATGGTGGCCCTCAAAAACCTTCTAACATCTGGATGGATCCCCAACACCATCCCTTGGACCTTTCCGCGATAACAAGAAAGCGCTACCAACTGCACTCGAAGGGACGCCGCTGCAAGCCCTTTATCGAAACCATCTTGTAAGAACGCTAGAATTTGCAAAATCAACGCCCTTAACACTACCACTTGCCTCTCGGTGCACCAAGCCTCAAAAATGCGCCATACCCGGACATAGGCCATCAAAGTCGACCTACACCTGGACACGTCAAAATAACCACTGCTGAGTAACCCTTGGCCATCAACCTAGCCCTCTCAAGAGCCAGGCCGTATGCGAAAATCGATCCACCTGAGGCATATGTAAGGGACCCTGCCGCAGCAGATCGTCCCTGACCGGTAGCCTCCACGGTGGTTCCACCAGAAGACGCACCAGGTCCGCATACCACGGTCTTCTCGGCCAATCCGGGGCAATTAGAACCACCAGACCTTTGTGCCTTTCGATTCGCTGCAACATCCGACCGATTAGCACCCACGGCGGGAACACATACAGGAGCTGCCCTTCCGGCCACCTCTGAATCAGAGCATCCAGGCCCTCAGACATCCGCTCTCTTCGTCTGCTGTAAAACCTCTCTGCCTTTGCTGAATCGAACGTCGCCATTAGGTCCATCACCGGAGGCCCCCAACGCTGAACCAGCAACTCGAACAGTTCCTGATGCAGGATCCACTCCCCCGGATCTACCTTGACTCTGCTCAAAAAAAAATCGGCCGCCACGTTATCTACTCCCGCCACATGCGCCGCCGATAACGCCTCCAGATGCAACTCCGCCCGACTGAGAAGCTCTTCCGCTTCCTCCTCGAGAGCCACACTGGTGGTGCCCCCTTGGCGATTGATATATTCCACTGCTGTGGCGTCGGACAGTACCCAAATTGCCTTTCCTTGCACCAGCTGTTGGAACTCTTAACGCTAACGTGACTGCCCTCAGCTCTAGCCTGTTGATCGACCATTTCCTTTCCAGCTCAGACCACTGACCCTGGGCAAACTGCCTGTCGTAGTGCACCCCCCAGCCAAAAAGACTGGCATCCGTCGTCAGTGGCCTCCACTCCGGCAACTCCAACGGCATGCCCTTTTCCAAATGCCCCGGAGACAGCCAACACTGCAAGGCCTGTTTCGTCTGTGCCAGGCAGACTAGCCGCCGAGACAGCTGATCCGACTGGTGCGACCACCTCCTGAGGAGTGCTCTCTGCAAGGGCTGCATGTGTGCTCTTGCCCACGGAACTAACTCTAGCGTCGCCGCCATCGTGCCCAAGAGCTGCAAATAATGCCAGGCCGACAGCGCGCTTGCCTTCAAAAACTCCCGCACCAGCTGTCTCAACCTCAAAACCCAAGCGTGTGGAAGAAAAACTCTGCCTACCTTCGTGTCGAAGCTCGCTCCCAAGTACTCCGACTCCTGAGAGGACTCCAACTTGCTCTTTGCCATATTCACTACCCATCCTAGGCTCTGCAGAAACTGAACCACCCAACGGGTCACTTCCACACTTTCGTCCTTTGACTTTGCTCGAATTAGCCAGTCGTCCAGGTACGGATTTATTTATTTATTTATTTAATAGGTTTTTTTATACCGCCTTTCTTACAATCAAAGCGGTGACAAGACTACATCAGGTTAGCATGAAATACAGACATAAAAACATCAGACTACAAAGACAAAACAATGCATCCAATTTTATACCACCTTATCAAAATATCAAAGTGATAAGCAATGGATCTATAGGTAACAAAGGAAGACTACATCAGGTTAACATGTAATACAGACATACGTCTAAACGGAAGAGCATCTAAAGGGAGAGACAGACAGATGAAGTTATACTGAGAATAAATACTCAAATTAGATCTTATACACATTTGATGTTCTTCAATTTTTGCCACGGGCCCGCGCCTAAGGGCCACGCCAAAGGGCCCTCTGGCGAGGCCCTCAGGCGCGGGCCTGCCTGTCGGCGGCTGCAATATAATGGCGCTGCTTCTCCCCTCTCACAGCCCCGATTGGGCCGGAGGCAGGCAGGCAGTTGGGCACGCGCCTCACGGGAGCCCAGCAGAGGTGTTCTTCCCGCCGTCGGCGGCTGCAATATAATGGCGCTGCTTCTCCCCTCTCGCAGCCCCGATTGGGCCGGAGGCAGGCAGGCAGTTGGGCACGCGCCTCACGGGAGCCCAGCAGAGGTGTTCTTCCCGCCGTCGGCGGCTGCAATATAATGGCGCTGCTTCTCCCCTCTCACAGCCCCGACTGGGCCGGAGGCAGGCAGGCAGTTGGGCACGCGCCTCACGGGAGCCCAGCAGAGGTGTTCTTCCCGCCGTCGGCGGCTGCAATATAATGGCGCTGCTTCTCCCCTCTCACAGCCCCGATTGGGCCGGAGGCAGGCAGGCAGTTGGGCACGCGCCTCACGGGAGCCCAGCAGAGGTGTTCTTCCCGCCATCGGCGGCTGCAATATAATGTACCAAGATGCCTTCCTTCCGCAACGCCGCCACCGCCGCCACCACCATTACCTTGGTAAAGGTGCGCGGCGCCGTAGCCAAGCCGAAGGGTAACGCCTGGAACTGAAAGTGCCCCATGGTGATGGCAAAACGGAGAAACCGCTGGTGCTCTGCCCGGATTGGGATATGCAGATACGCCTCCAAGGGATCCAGCGACGTGAGAAAGTCTCCTTGCCGCACTGCTACGATAACTGACCGCAGCGTTACCATGCGAAAATGCGAAACCTTCAGGCACTTGTTGACTCCCTTGAGGTCCAGGATGGGCCTTAAGGACCCTTCCTTTTTTGGTACAACAAAATATATGCAGAATAGCGTGGTATATAAGAGAATGTAAATAAATAAATAAAAAAAATATATATGGAGTATCGACCGGATCCGCATTGGTCCCCCGGAACCAGTATTACCGCTCAGAGAGACAACAAGTTCTCTACTGTCTCTTGAACGGCCCTGAGTCTTACACTCGTCCTGCATGGAGACAGCACAAAGGCCTCCCGTACTGGCCGAAGAAACTCTAGAGCGTCCCTTCTGAATGACCTCCAACACCCACTGATCTGACGTGATTTGGGCCCAGACAGGGTAAAACTCCCGTAGCCGCCCTCCCACGGGTACTACCCCTGCCTGGGCCCCCCTCGCATCATTGAGATTTCTTGAGATTCGAGGAAGGGGAGGCTCCAAAACCTCTACCTGCTCCCCTAAACCCTTGAAACCCCTGAGATCGATACTGGAACCATCCTCTCTGGAACTGACCAAACCTTGCCGGGCGAAACCTACGAAATTCCCTCTGCTGGCTTCTAAAAGGACCCTGAGGACGACCCTGCTTCTGCTTATCCTCAGGCAATCTTCCCCCTTTAGACTCACTAATATCCTTAACCAATTTATCCAAGTCCTCACCAAACAGGAGCTTTCCTCGAAAAGGGAGCTTAGCCAGCCTTGCCTTGGACACCCCATCTGCTGCCCAGTTACGCAGCCACAGATACCTATGCGCCGCCACTACTGACGCCATACTTTTAGACAGACTGCGAATGAGATCGTACTGAATATCGGCCAAATAAGCCACCCCCGATTCCAATCGGGCTGCCTCCTCATTCGCCCCTGCTTCTGACGTCCCTTTTATTTTTTGGGACCAACACAGGCATGCCCTTGCCACCCATGCCCCACAAATAGACGCATGCATGGAAAGGGCATTGACCTCAAAGACCTGTTTCAACAACGTATCCAAACGCCTATCTTGAGAGTCCTTCAGGGCCGAACTGCCTTCCACCGGAATCGTGGTCTTCTTAGTGACCGCCGAAACCGCTGCATCTACCCTAGGGGATTTGAAGAGGTCCTTATCTATCTCCTGCAGTGGGTAGAGCCGTGACATTGCTCTGGCCCCTTTCAACCCCGCTTCGGGAGTATCCCATTCTTCCTGTATCATCTCTTTAAATACCCTATGGATTGGGAAGGCCCTCTGGGGATTTCCGCACCACCTGTAACAGTGGGTCCTCCAACTACGTGTCCGCCGCTTACTCTGCTGTCGGCATGTTGAGTGCCTTCAGCATCTCTGAAATTAGCGTCGGTAACTCCTCCCGCCGAAAGACCCGAACGACCCGCGCTTGATCTTCGGACTCTGATATGTTGCCTTCCTCCAGATCCAAATCCATATCCGAATCATCCAAGTTCTCCGACAGGAAGTCAGAGCCCTCCGCATGATCCGCCTTGTCCGCTAATCTCGCCTTCTTTCGAGGAACGGCATCCGCTCCCTCTTCCATGAGGTCCCCTGCACGCTTACGCACTGTGTCCTCATCCACTTCCCCCCCAGCCTGCTTCCCCAGAGCTTGGTGGAGAAGGGCAATGAAATCCTGTGAAAAAATAGTCGCCAGCCCCACCGACATCACCGGATGTGAACTGGCTGGCTCCGCTGCTTTAGAAGGCCCCGGCTCTATAGCCAGCCCGACAGGAGAAGGAAACTCTGGAGACCCCAAAACTTCCCTCTTGGACAACTGTGTCTCCGCCTCCCCCCCCCCCCCCCCGCTGCCACTTCCTGCGAACACCCTCAGCATACCCCCTCTGCCAAGACTGAGCTCCTCCTAGCCCCACACATCACACACTGGGGCTTGGAAGGCATAATTGAGAACTGCCGCGCCTCTGCCCCCCCCCCCCGCTAGCGCTGCAGCCCCAAACACCAAAGATAAATACTCCTTGACTGCGCCGTTGAACCTTGTCTTCGTTTTTTGTTTTTGTTTTTTTAAGACCCCACTGACTACAAGCTGAGAGGCCCAAGCTACCAAGAAAAAAACGTCCCTCCGCACTTTCCCGCGTGAACCGCACATGCTTCGGGCCTACGCGCTCTCAAACGGCAGCTTTCTTGCCCAGCCGCGCTTCCCCCAGCGACGGCACGCAGCTGGAGCCATGTCTGCCCGAAGCTCTGCGACTCTCGTTCTCCACGGCCCCGGCTCACTGCGCCCTGCCCAGCTCACCTCAGAAATGAAGTAACCAGCAAGGACCGTTCCTCCGGCCTGCGCTTCCCAACAGGCGGCAAAGACCGCTACGGTCACTGGGTCCTTGGTGCCAAAGGGCTGACCGCCTCGTGCGTACCCTCCTCCAAGGTTCCTCACCCGATTCTCGGGTTCGGGAGCCGGAGGCCCCAACAAACACTCCCACACACTTCCCGGAGCTCGTAAAAATGCCCGGGAGGGGGGAGAGAAGGGGATTACTTGCTTGTTACACCGTTGAGGAACTTTCCGAGCGCCGGGCCAGCTACCAGCACTTAAAGGCACATTACCTCACTAAAGGCAAAGGAAGAAATAAAGGCAGTAGCGTTTTTGTTTTTTTTTAAACAATACCCTAACTAACTAGCTAACCTATCAACTGCTTAATAATTGCTCCAGTGAGCCCAACCCCTAGGCTCACGCCTCCTCCAGCTTCAATGGAGACTGAGACTACTGAAGAGGGAAGGCGGTCCCTAGTGTATTTATACTGGTGTCACGGAAAAGTGTGACGTGCTCAGTCTCCAAAGCTGCGGGAGGAGGTGCTTAAACCCAGCGGTCTGGGACTAGACTGAAGGGACGATAAGGAACCAGTTTTTCTAGGAGTTTGGAAAGAAAAGGAAGATTTGAAATGGGACGCCAATTGGATGGGGAAGATGGATCGAAGGAATCCTTTTTTAGAATGGGACGAACTATTACAAAGGAGGGGAAGGACCCCACATTGTGCGACTCTTACCGCCCCGTATCATTGTTAGGCATAGACCAAAAAATAATGACCCAAATCCTGGCGAATTGCCTAAAACTGTTGATGGAAAAATTAATCCACCCCAATCAGGCGCAGAGCTAGGAGCATTTGGGGAAGTCTTAGGATTTAAGATGAATGAGGGGAAATCGGAATTCTTGGAAGTGTCTGACACCTGCGAGAAGGTTGCAGTTATTCGGGAGTTTCCCTTTCAATGGGCTGCCACCCATATTAGATATCTGGGGGTGAACTTCCCTGCCGACTGTGCCCAGTTGGCAAAGCTGAACTATGAACCTCTTTGGAAAAAGGTTGCGATGGATTTGCAACAGTAGAGGAAATTGAGCTTCTCCTGGTTTGAGCAAATTAATAGCCTCAAAATGATAATGCTTCCCAGGTTCCTTTACGTGTTTAATACCCTACTGGTAGAGATCTCGGGGAGGATTTATATACCGCTTTATCCTGAAATCAAAGCGGATTACACAGCAAACAAATCAAGTGGCTGGGTACTTGGGTGTGAGCATGCAGTGAAAAACTGAGGCGTGAGTGGTGTGAAGAGGTTGATTGTGTGGTGAGCTATATACAGTATGAGCTATGTACAGGAACTATTTACTTTTTTTTTACATATTTACATTTACATTTTTACATTTTGTTTGGACAGTTCCTTTGATGTTATTGTAGTGTTCCGTGAAGAGTGTAGTTTTTAGCATCTTTCAGACGTCTTTGAGTTCTTTTGTTGATCTGATGTTGTCGGTGAGTTCTACAGCGCATGAGCGGCCAGGGATAGTGCTCTTCTCGAAGTGTCTTTTCTTGTTTTAGCAAAGGCACTGGGTATGATGATAGTGTCTGATGTCTCTCGCCTTATTTCGAAAGGGACAAGTTTTTTTGTGGGGTGGTTAGGGTTGATTGAGGGTCTTAATTGAATTGTTCAATGAATAGGGTGGTTTTAAGTAGCTTCCGGAATTCTTTTATATCTGTTGTTGATTTTAGATTATCTGGGAGGACATTCCAGATTGCGGGGGCAGCTAGAGAGAATGCTCGCGTGGATGTGGATTTGTTTGTTCTTGTGAATATAATAGGTGTTGGTATATTGTTCTTGGTGCTGTTTCTGTCTGGTCTTTTGCTTGTTTTGGTTCCAATGAGTTCATGTAGCATTCCTGCTGAGATATTGTTTTTAATTTTGAAGATGATGAGCGCTGATTTATATTTTGCGCGTGAGGAGATTGGTAGTCATTGCAGATCTTGTAGTATTGGAGTTATATGGTCTTGTATTGAGGTGCTTGTAATCATGCGGGCAGCAGTGTTGTGGACTAATTGTAGGGGACGGGTGGTTTGTTTAGGCAGACCTTGGAATAGTATATTACAGTAGTCCAGCGGAGGTGTAATGATTGCTTGGAATACTGTACGGAAATGTTCTTTATTGAGGAGGGGTTTTAGTCTCCGGAGTGTTGCGAGTTTGAAGAAGGCCGTTCTAGATAACCTGTTGATATGTGGTTGTGGGATAACAAGACTCACCGGGTGGCAGGCAAATTAATGTGTAGGGAAAGAGGGAGGGGGGACTGGGGGTATCTGACATCAAACGGTATTATGTTGTTGTTAAGTGCCGTCGAGTGGGAGTCGACTCATGGCGACCCTCTGGAAAGCTATCCTAAATTGTGTTCGGTCTTCAGTCAGGCGGCTCATTCTTGACAGACTGGTACCCATAGCTGCTGTTATTGTATCGATCCATCTCATTGCTGGCCTGCCTCTTTTGCGTTGACCTTCTATCTTGCCAAGCATGATGTCTTTCTCTAATGATCTCTCTCTTCGCATGATGTGTCCAAAGTATGAAAGTCGAAGTCTTGTCATCTGAGCTTCTAAAGAAAGCTTAGGTTTCATCTCCTCTAGTACCGACTGGTTTGTTCTTCGGGCAGTCCATGGTATGCACAGTATTCGCCACCAGTACCATAATTCAAAGGCATCAATTTTCTTCCTGTCTTTTTCACTGTCCAGCTTTCACATCCATATGATGTTATTGAAAATACCATGGCTTGAACAAGTCGAATCTTTGTATGCAGAGAGACATCTCTGCTCTTGAGAATCCTATCTAGGTCTTTCATAGCCATTCTGCCAAGAGCAATGCATCGTTTGATTTCTTGACTGCTTGTTGCTTCTTTATTGATAGTTGATCCAAGTAGGTTAAAGTTGTTCACAATTTCAATTTCTTCTCTTTCAACGATGAACCTGTTGATTATGCCAGTTGTCATCATCTTTGTCTTCTTTACATTAAGGTGCAGGCCCATTTTGAGATTATGTTCTTTGATTGTGAGAAGCAAATGTTTCAGATCATCTTCACTCTCAGACAGTAATGTAGTATCATCAGCATAGCTAAGGTTGTTGATGAGTCTTCCACCAATCTTCACACCTCTGTTGTCTTCATACAATCCTGCTTCTCTGATGATTTGTTCTGCATATAAATTAAACAGGTAGGGGGAAAGTATGCAGCCTTGTGTTACACCTTTGCTTATTTTAAACCATTCTGTTTCTCCTTGTTCCGTTCGAACTGTTGCTTCTTGATCAATGTGCAGATTGCGCAAGAGAACGATCAGGTGTTCTGGTATACCCATGCTTCTTAATGTGTCCCAGAGGTTCTCATGGTTTACACAGTCAAAAGCCTTGCTATAGTCGATAAAGCACAAATAGATATCCTTTTGGTATTCTTTAGTCTTTTCAAGGATCCATCTCACATCCGCAATGATGTCTCTCGTTCCTCGCCCTTTCCTGAACCCTGCTTGCACTTCAGGTAGCTCTTGTTCCAAGTATGGTTGTAGTCTCTTTTGAATAATCTTCAGTAGAATCTTGCTGGCATGTGGGATCAGAGCGATTGTTCAATAATTTCCAGTGTCAGTTGGATCACCTTTCTTTAGTATTGGCATAAACACAGATCTTTTCCAGTCAGTTGGCCATGATGTTGTCTTCCATATTTCTTGGCAGAGCCTTGTAAGTATGGTAACAGCTGCATCAGATTGCTGCAATACTTCTATAGGAATGCTATCAATGCCTGGTGCTTTGTTCTTTAATAAGGCTTTCAATGCTGCTTCAACTTCTTCTTTCATCACCAATGGTTCCCGATCATAAGGTACAGGTTGAAACGACTGCTGGTCCACTTGATCTTTATCATATAAAAACTCTGTATATTCCTTCCACCTTTTCTTGATCTTCTCAGCATCATTCAACATAGAACCTTGAGTATCTTGTAACATTCCAATTTGAGGCTGGAACTTTTTCTTTAACTCTCGTAGCTTTAGGAAAGACAATCTTGTTCTTCCTCTAATAGTTTCTGCTTCTATTTCCTTGCAAGTGTCACTGTAGTACTTTTCTTTGTCCTGTCTTGCTGCACGTTGTAAATCTCTGTTGAGTTCTGCGATTGTCTTTCTTTCTCCTCTGGCTTTAGCTTCTCTGCGTTTCTGGGCAATTTTCAGAGTTTCTTCCGTCATCCATTTTGGCCGCTTTTACAGAGACTTCTCGCTTTCTTCCAACACAACCTTCTTGATGTCATTCCATATCTCTTCCGGAGCTCTGTCATTTGTATCTAAAGCAGCAAATCGATTTTGCAGGCAGTCTTTAAATTCCAGTGGTATATTCTCAAGGTCATATTTTGCTGCATTCATGAGTGGTTTGCTCTTTTTCAACTTTAGCTTGGGTTTGCATACTAGTAGTTGATGATCTGTACCACAATCAGCTCCAGGTTTTGTCTTTGTTGATGTTATAGAACTTTTCCATCGTTGACTTCCACAGATGTAGTCAATTTGATTTTTATACAATCCATTGGGTGAAGTCCATGTGTACAGTCGCTGCTTGTGTTGCTGGAAAAAGGTGTTTGAGATGACTAGATCATTGGTCTTGCAGAATTCTATCAGTCTTTCTCCAGCTTCATTTCTGTTGCCAAGTCCATATTTTCCAACTACTTTGCCTTCTTCTTTGTTGCCAACCTTTGCGTTCCAGTCACCCTTGACTATCAGGATATCCTGTTTGCATATTCTGTCAATTTCAGCTTGTACTTGTTCATAGAACTCTTCAATTTCATTCTCTTCTGCAGCTGTTGTTGGGGCATATACTTGAATTATAGTTGTGTTGATAGGCAATCCTCGTAGACGAATAGAGATTAAGCGTTCGCTGACTGCATTGTATTTCATTACAGTTCTTGCAAGTTTCTTCTTTATTATAAATGCAACACCATTTCTTCTTTGTCTTTCATTTCCAGCATAGTAGACCATGTGATCATCTGATGCAAAGTGCCCGATGCCAGTCCATTTCAGTTCGCTGACACCCAACAGATCAAGTTGTACACGTTCCATTTCATTCTTGACCACCTCCAACTTCCCTTGGTTCATGCTTCGTACGTTCCATGTTCCAATGCGTAAGACATCTTTACAGCTTCTGACTGTCATTTCATGCGCAGCTACATCAGCAGTCAGACTTCCCGAGGGCTTTGATCCAACCACATCATAAATGCTGGCTTTACTCTGAAAAGTCTTCAGCTCTTCCCCAGTAGCTAGTTGAGTGCCTTCCGACCTGGGGGTCTCATCTTCCAGCACCATAGCACAATTTGTTTTGTCGTAACTATCCATTGGGTTTTCATGGCAAGATACAGAAGTAGATTGCCGGGCCTTTCTTCCGCGCAGTTTAAGTTTGGTGTTGTTGCCGTTGTCACAAAAATGTGATCCTCCACCGTCAACACTATCCCATTCTGCTGCTGCCCAGATGTGTGGTTTGTCTTGGTCTGGCACCTCAGCTGAGACCTGTCCATCTTGGGAGACCCTGCCAGTAGTTAAACTACCGATAGTTTAGATCTCAGCATCACTGATGCACGCAAGCCCTCACAGCACGACAAGCTGAAAACCAAGTGAGAGAAACGGTATTATAGTGCGGCCCAAATTATAGCAGCGGTGGAATGGCAACTGTGCCCCTGGAAGGTGGGGGCTTGCCCACTAAGGTATCTAGTGGGGGGGGGGTAGCAAATAGGGTGTATCAGAGTCTCTAATCAGTAGAGGCAGTTGATATTGCAAACATGGGAGAGAGAGGGCAGGAAACTCTGTGGGGATCAGTCGATTTTTGCTTTAACCCCTTTGAGATTTAATCTACTGTTCAAACCGGGACTGTTGGCTCAGTGATATAAGATATGGGAGGACACAGGGGTCTGGGCTGTGGGTCAATTCGGTGGTTTGAAGGGGATACATCCGTTTAATATGTTGAAGAAGGAATATCAATTGGACAAATGCGATAGGCTACAGTACTACCAGGTTAGCCATTTTATTAGGAATGGAAGCAGAGAGAGGCCAGGAGGCGGCCTGGGGAGTTGCTCCTTTTGGGGAAATCTATGAATGGGTGCCTTTCAAAGCTTTATAAAATAATGGAGGGTAAGGAGCCCAGCATCGCAGATCACCAGGCTAAATGGGAAGCAAACATGGGGGGACAATGGGAGCAGGGCATGGTCCCGACTTACCCAAGGATTATATCAAGGACTGCAAGCGACGTACCTCCTGGAAAATAATTACAAGATATTCTATCGTTGGTATTACATCCCCAGGAGGCTGAAAACAGATTAGGGTAGGGGATGGCCTATGTTGGCGGGGATGTGGTGCAGAGGGCTTGTATATGCATATGTGGTGGGACTGTCCGCATGTTCAGTCTCTCTGGGGGCAGGTGTTCACCCTGGTCTCCCAGATACAGAACTGCCCACTGGCCCCATCCACTGGGGTGGCACTGCTCGGCCTTGGGGAGAAGAGTGCGGGAGTGCCCCTCAGAGGTTGTACTAGGTATGTGTACATAGCAACACGCTTGACTATGGAGAAATTTCACTTAGCGTTAATTTCCTTTCCTGGAATCCTGTTAGACCAGTCCAGACAAGCAGGTTGTGTTCCCCTGCCAGCAGATGTTGGAGACAGAAAAAAACTTCCAGAGCTCTGATTGGTTGAGCACCGACAGGCACAGGCATACTCCTAGGGGTCCTTCTCAGTATACTCTGATAAGCAAAAAATGTTACTATGGAAACTGGCTAACAAGGCTAACTAAGTACATGCGAGAAGACTGTCTCAACTATATACATGAACAAGAGATGCGCCAAAAGGCGTCTCTAGGACATCCATCTGTATTAACTTTCTTTAGGATGCCCGGAAAGATGAGCTTCGGCTCCACTACACCAGTAGTAGTGTAACTGGCAGCTGGGTGGGACCTGGACTGGTCTAGCAGGATTCCAGGAAAGGAAATTAACGGTAAGTGAAATTTCTCCTTCCATTTCATCCTGCTAGACCAGTCCAGACAAGCAGGAAGTACCCAAGCTAATGACCTCTAAGGTGGGCAGAGAGAGCCATTGAAAGCACCCCTGCTCCAAATTGACTGTCTTCTCACGCCTGGATGTCTAGTCGATAATGCCGAACGAAGGTTGACAAAGACAACCAGGTTGCCGTGCGACAGATATCGAGAGCAGTGACTTGAAAACATTCGGCCCAGGAAGTTGCCTGGACTCGAGTGGAGTGCACCCAGATACCGGTAGGTACCGGTCTTCCCTGGCCAATATAGGCCGCCTCAATGGCCTGCCAGACCCATCTAACAATAGTGGACTTAGAGGCCGTGAGACCCTTTCGAGGTCCCACAAAAAAGCACAGAGATGGCTGGACTTACAAAAAGAATTGGTGACTTTCAGATGCCTACAAAAGATTCTCTTGAGGTCTAACGCCCTGAGATTCTTATGCAGCCCAGAAGATTGTTCTTTTGAAAAGGCAGGCAGCAATATCGTTTGACTGAGATGGAAAGGCGCAAGGACCTTAGGCAAGAAGGAGGGGACCGCTCGAAGAGAGACGCCCTCTGCAGAAAAAAAAAGATTGGGATCTCGACACGAGAGAGCATGCAATTCAGAGATTCTACGAGCCGAGGTTATTGCTACCAAAAATACTGTTTCAAGTGTTAAGTCCCAAAGAGCGGCCTCTTTGAGGGGTTCAAAAGGTCGGTCCATAAGCGCCTTCAGAACTAAGGCAAGATCCCAGGGAGGTACTACCGGACGTACCGGCGGACGCAGCAGTTTGACCCCCTTGAGAAACCGAGCCAAGTCTGAGTGCGCTGCCAGCAAGCACCCATGCACAGGCCCACAGAAACAAGTTAGGGCATAAGAACATAAGATATGCCATACTGTGTCAGACCAAGGTCCATCAAGCCCAGTATCCTGTTTCCAACAGTGGCCAATCTAGGTCATACGTACCTGGCAGTTTCCCCAAAAGACACAGGTTCCACAGTGCTCGTATTGGATCAAGCATTGATATCCTGGGTCCCTTCTTAATAATGGTTTATGGACCTTTCCTCCAGGAACTTGTCCAAACCTTTTATAACCCAGCTACACTAACAGCCTTTACTACATCCTCCGGTAACAAATTCCAGAGTTTGATTACACGTTGAGTGAAAAAATATTTTCTCTTATTAGTCTTAAATAGGTTACCCTGTAGTTTCACGGCATGTCCCTTAGTCTTTCTATATTCTGATATTGTAAACAATCAATCTACGTTTACCCATTCCACTCCATTCATTAATTTATAGAGTTCTATCATATCTCCCCTCAGCCGTCTCTTTTCCAGGTTAAAGAGCCCTAACCTTTTTAGCCTTTCTTCATAGGAGTATCCTTCCATCCCATTTACCATTTTGGTGGCTCTCCTCTGAACCTTTTGGAAGCCGGGGCTCTTGCGGACTCGATAAATGGAATCGACCCGCTTGCTTAACACCGGCGCCGACGCCGGGTTCTCCCACATGCGGAAGAGAAGTCGTTCCAGCATCGGAAGAACCGGTACAGTAAAGGCCTCCTTCGGGGGAGAATCATACTGGAGGGCATCGGCTCTTCGGCTCGAGGCTCCTCCTCGGGATCCGCGGGGAATGCCAAGGCCTTGGCCATATCCCGCACGAAATCCGAGAACCGGGTGTCCTCCGGGGGGGACCGTCTCCGAGGTTCGGACTCGGGCGAGTCCGAGGGGACACACCGAGTCCGAAAACTACCAGGGGACTCTTCGTCCTCCGATTCCCAGTCGGACTCCGCGGAGGAGGATTCGAGTGGCTCCGGTCGGGCGGGCACCGATGCCCTCTGCTCCGACGCCGAAGGAGTCGGCATCGACGACCTCGGTCCCGAACGGGAGGCCGAGGGAGACAGAGCTTAAAGATCCCAAATTACCCATGCCTACCAATAGCCAGATTATTATGAATAAAACACAGTCTCTAAAATGCTTGCATGCAAATGCTAGAAGTCTAAAAAATAAGATGGGAGAGTTAGAATATATAGCACTAAATGAGAGGTTAGATATGATTGGAATATCAGAGACATGGTGGAAGGAGGACAACCAGTGGGACACTGTGATACCTGGGTACAAACTGTATCGTAATGATAGAGCTGATCAAATTTGTGGAGGGGCTTGCGCTCTGTGTTAGAGAGGGCATTGAGTCAGAAAGGATTAAAGTTTTGCAGGAAACACAATTTGCTGTAGAATCTCTATGGTTTGAAATTCCATGTAAAAAGGGGAAGGCGATGGCAGTGGGGGTGTACTATCGACGGCTTGGCCAAAATGAACAAATGGATGATGAAATGCTCAAATGCTCAAAGAAATCAGGGAAGCTAACAAAGGTTACAGCGCAGTAATAATAATGGGTGATTTCAATTACCCCGGTATCGACTGGGCCAGTGTCACGGCAGGACATGCTAGGGAGATAAAGTTCCTAGATGAAATAAATGACTGCTTCTTGGAGCAGCTGGTTCATGAATCGACCAGAGGGGAAGCCATATTAGACCTAGTACTTAGTGGAACACCAGATCTAGTGCAAGGGATAAGGGAGACTGCGACCGAGGATCGACTCGAGCTCGGATGGACTCGAGGATCGGCTCGGTCTCCGGGGTCGACTTGGACGTCGACGTCCCAGTGGCCGGGGCAGACGCATTGGCAAGGCCAGCGATCAATGCCCGCTGCTGGTCCAGGAAGTCAGCTAAACTGCTCTCCAAGGCCGTCAACCTGAGTCCAAGCTCAGGAGACCCAGCAGCCCCTGACTCGGGCCCCGACGGCGTCGGGCCCGATGTCAGCTCCTTCGGAGGCGAGTCCACGAGGACCACAGTACTCACGTGTCCAGGCGACTCCATCTCGAGACGAGGATGTTTCGAAGGCCTCTCCGACTCTGAGGACCCGGGACGGCTGTCGGGGCTATGCGACCTGGCCCTCGAGGAACCAGGAGCGTCCGCCGACGCCACCCTCGCGGTTTTTTTCTTCCTATGGTGTTCCCAGGTAGAAGACCCCCGCTCAGAGGAACTCCGACGATGCTCAGGACTGGAGTCCCGGGACGTCGAAGCCTCTGACGAGGTCCGGGCCCGGCCAGACACGGAGTCAGAGAAGATTCGTTCTCGCTGATGCTGCCGACTCCTCAACGCTTTTGAGGACATTTTGCCACACGGACCACAGATCATCGGGTCATGATCAGGTCCGAGGCAGCGGAGGCAGCAGTCGTGTGTGTCGGTAAGAGACATGAGTTTCTTACAGCAATCACACTTCTTAAACCCGCTGGCAGCCATCGAGGGAAAAAGGGCCCCTGCGAGGTCAAAAGACAGGGCTGCCAGTGAAAAGGAAAAAATGGGGCGAACGCTTGTCACGAAGGACAAAAAAACGAAAAATAAAGAAACGGACCCGATACCGGCGTAGCGGGTCCGGGAGGGAAAAAGAATCCGGCGTCGAACCGAAAAAGAATAAATAAGAGAGAAAATCAACTTTTTCAGCGGTGAATACAAACAGCGTCTGTAGGGCTCCGCAGAAAAAAGAAGACTGAGCAAGATGGCACCCTTGGGCGGGAAGGGGACCGCGCATGCGCGCTGCAATTCCCAAAGGCTTTCTTTGAAAGCTGGGGAAATTGCTCCGCGAGGGCTCCGTCGGCGCCGACGTCACCCATATGTGAGGACTGACTTCCTGCTTGGTCCTGGAGAATGCCTATCAACACAACTATAATTCAAGTATATGCCCCAACAACAGCTGCAGAAGAGAATGAAATTGAAGAGTTCTATGAACAAGTACAAGCTGAAATTGACAGAACATGCAAACAAGATATCCTGATAGTCATGGGTGACTGGAACGCAAAAGTTGGCAACAAAGAAGAAGGCAAAGTAGTTGGAAAATATGGACTTGGCAACAGAAATGAAGCTGGAGAAAGACTGATAGAATTCTGCAAGACCAATGATCTAGTCATCTCAAACACCTTCTTCCAGCAACACAAGCGGCGACTGTACACATGGACTTCACCCAATAGATTGTATAAAAATCAAATTGACTACATCTGTGGAAGTCAACAATGGAAAAGTTCTATAACATCAACAAAGACAAAATCTGGAGCTGACTGTGGTACAGATCATCAACTACTAATATGCAAACTCAAGCTAAAGTTGAAAAAGAGCAAATCACTCATGAATGCAGCAAAATATGACCTTGAGAATATACCACTGGAATTTAGAGACTGCCTGCAAAATCGATTTGCTGCTTTAAATACAAATGACAGAGCTCTGGAAGAGTTATGGAATGACATCAAGAAGGTTGTGTTGGAAGAAAGCGAGAAGTCTCTACAAAAGGTGAAAAAGCAAATGCGGCCAAAATGGATGACGGAAGAAAATCTGAAAATTGCCCAGAAACGCAGAGAAGCTAAAGCCAGAGGAGAAAGAAAGACAATCGCAGAACTCAGAGATTTCCAATGTGCAGCAAGACAGGACAAGGAAAAGTACTACAATGACACTTGCAAGGAAATGGAAGCAGAAACTATTAGAGGAAGAACAAGATCGGCTTTCCTAAAGCTACGAGAGTTAAAGAAAAAGTTCCAGCCTCGAATTGGAATGTTACAAGATGCTCAAGGTTCTATGTTGAATGATGCTGAGAAGATCAAGAAAAGGTGGAAGGAATATACAGAATTTTTATATGATAAAGATCAAGTGGACCAACAGCCGTTTCAACCTGTACCTTATGATCGGGAACCATTGGTGATGAAAGAAGAAGTTGAAGCAGCATTGAAAGCCTTATCAAAGAACAAAGCAAAGCACCAGCACCATTGATAGCATTCCTATAGAAGTATTGCAGCAATCTGATGCAGCTGTTACCATACTTACAAGGCTCTGCCAAGAAATATGGAGGACAACATCATGGCCAACTGACTGGAAAAGCTCTGTGTTTATACCAATACTAAAAAAAGGTGATCCAACTGACTGTGGAAATTATCGAACAATCGCTCTGATCCCACATGCCAGCAAGATTTTACTGAAGATTATTTCAAAAGAGACTACAACCATACTTGGAACAAGGACTACCTGAAGTGCAAGCAGGGTTCAGGAAAGGGCAAGGAACGAGAGACATCATTGCGGATGTGAGATGGATCCTTGAAGAGACTAAAGAATACCAAAAGGATATCTATTTGTGCTTTATCGACTATAGCAAGGCTTTTGACTGTGTAAACCATGAGAAACTCTGGGCCACATTAAGAAGCATGGGTATACCAGAACACCTGATCGTACTCTTGCACAATCTGTACATTAATCAAGAAGCAACAGTTTGAACGGAACAAGGAGAAACAGAATGGTTTAAAATAAGCAAAGGTGTAAGACAAGGCTGCATACTTTCCCCCTACTTGTTTAATTTATATGCAGAACAAATCATCAGAGAAGCAGGATTGTATGAAGACAACATAGGTGGGAAGATTGGTGGAAGACTCATCAACAACCTTCGCTATGCTGATGATACTACATTACTGGCTGAAAGTGAAGATGATCTGAAACATTTGCTTCTCACAATCAAAGAACATAGTCTCAAAATGGGCCTGCACCTTAATGTAAAGAAGACAAAGATCATGACAACTGGCATAATAAACAGGTTCATTGTCGAAGGAGAAGAAATTGAAATTGTGAACAACTTTAACCTACTTGGATCAACTATCAATAAAGAAGCAACAAGCAGTCAAGAAATCAAACGACGCATTGTTCTTAGCAGAATGGCTTTGAAAGACCTAGATAAGATTCTCAAGAGCAGAGATGTCTCTCTCCATACAAAGATTTGACTTGTTCAAGTCATGGTATTTTCAATAACATCATATGAATGTGAAAGCTGGACAGTGAAAAAGACAGACAGGAAGAAAATTGATGCCTTTGAATTATGGTGCTGGCGACGAATACTGTGTATACCATGGACTGCCCGAAGAACAAACCAGTCGGTACTAGAGGAGATCAAACCTAAGCTTTCTTTAGAAGCTCAGATGACAAGACTTCGACTTTCATACTTTGGACACATCATGCGAAAAGAGAAATCATTAGAGAAAGACATCATGCTTGCCAAGATAGAAGGTCAACGCAAAAGAGGAAGGCCAGCAATGAGATGTATTGATACAATAACAGCAGCTACAGGTATCAGTCTGTCAACAATGAGCCGCCTGACTGAAGACCGAACACAATTTAGGATAGCTATCCAGAGGGTCGCCATGAGTCGACTCCAACTCGACGACACTTAACAACAAGAACAAGCTCTGTCTGCTCCATACTCAAGGGCATTTGGGCTACTTTACTCTTTTTTGGAACCTCTCTGCTTTTGGTAGTATCCTTCAAGGATACATTCTTCCGAACCATGCGCTCTTGGGCGACTGTCGGCTTTCCCCTATTATCTAGTTTAAAAGCTGCTCTAACTCCTTTTTAAAGGTTAATGCCAGCAACCTGGTTCCATCCCGGTTAAGGTGAAGCCCATCCCTTCGGAAGAGCCCCTCCTTTCCCTAGAATGTTCCCCAGTTCCTAACAAATCCAAAACCCTCATCTCTGCACCATTGTCTCATCCACGCATTGAGACTCCGGAGCTCTGCCTGCCTTTTGGGTCCTGTGCGTGGAACGGGAAGCATTTCGGAGAACGCTACCCTGTAAGTTCTGAATTTCAACTTCCTACCTAAAAGCCTAAATTTAGCCTCTAGAACCTCCCTACCACATTTTCCTATGTCATTGGTACCGATATGTACCAAGACAGCAGACTCCTCCCCAGCACTATCTAAGACCTTATCACTGATCTTTCCCTTGCTTTTCCCCATCTGCTTATTGCTGGGGACTTCAACCTACATATGGACTCTCCCACTTCATCTAGGGATCTTTCCTTTATTTCTTTCTTACATGATCTATCCTTTGTGCAGCATGTCACTTTGCCTACCCATCAGGCTGGTCATACTCTCGACCTACTCCTGACATCATCCTCTTCTTCTCTTACGCTTGTCACCAGCTCTCCTTAAACCCCCGAGTAGAGGTTAATGGAGTGGGTTTTTCCCTATTGAAATAGCTGTTTTACAGATCCTGGAGCAATGCCCCTTGGGAAGTGTAGTCTTTTCACCAAATCAATAAGAAGCAGTTGTGGAAAAAGTGGTTAAGCAACCAAAGGATTTTATTTCCCCTCCCGGGGTGGATTTTACCATGAACAGAAAACACAATCCAGGTATTTACTGGTATTTAGACGAACAAAAGTTCCTTAACAGAAAAAGGCTTTCTTCAGCATTAACCAAGGCGAAAACAAACATTCAAACAAAACCACGCTGTTTCCTCACAGCTCTCTGTTTCCACGTGCTATCTGTGCTGTACTCTCTTTTCAAGCAGGTTTTCAACGCAATGAAATTATTCCATTGGCCAGAGATAATGTACAGTCCATTATATCTCTATCTTCTCCAGTATCAATACACTCTGGTTCACATTCCATCAATTCCTCCTGCTCATGGGGAAATGTTTGAACCGGCACTGCTGGTGCCACGCCCTTTCTTACTGCTCCAGGCTTTACACGATATGCTTGGGTCAAATACTGGCTTTCACACAGACTATCAGGCCCAGTATTATTTTCCCAGCACCACCCTTCTGGGTACAAACAGTCACTGTAATTAAGTATATTCAAGCCTCTTGGCTTACCTTTCAGCCTTACTGGTGGAGGTTTTCTCTGGTGCTTTTGAACAGCTGTAGGTTCCCAACCTAAGCCCTGCTCATAGCATTTCACTTGCCTCCTAGGCTTTCTGTCTCTCCCGTGCTCCCCAGGATATTGCAGACAATCTCCTTTGCCCTTGTTATATCCTGTCCTCGGGGTTTCTTTCTTTCTCCTCAAGAAGGAATCTGTCTCTCCTTTCCATAGAGACTCTGGGCATAGCTGTCTTCAGTGTAGCTCTCAATAGCTTCTCTCTCCAGCTCATATGCCTCACTTCCTGCTTCTTCAGCCAGCTCTTCATTACCTCCTTCTCTGCCTACCTCCATAAGCTCCACTGAAGTTTCCTTAATAGGGTGAATTCTGGGGCCGTGCTCAACTCCACCCTCTAACAGGTGTCCTGCATTACCTTGTGATTTACCCTTTGAATGATAGCACCGGCGTTTCTCTTGCCTCTGTGCCTGGTTCCCACGGTAACCAGGAGTCATGTGCTTCTGTTTACAGCTCAGCTCTACTTTTGTTCCTGGCTTTTTAGCTTCATTAAACAGGCTAGAAGGACCCACTATGTCACAGATCCCCCCCCCTTAAAATATTCCGGGCTGCCGGAGCTTGCGACGGACAGCACGGAATCCGGGAAAGAGCGTCTGCATTACTATGCAATTTTCCTGCTCTGTGCTGGACTATAAAGTCGCATGCTTGAAGCGCTAAATGCCATCTAGTGAGCCTAGCATTACTATTCCTCATTTGGTGCAGCCATTTTAATGGCGCATGATCCGTAATTAAATAAAACTTATGGCCTGTGAGGTAAAATCTCAGTGTCTCTACTGCCCACTTAATCGCGAGACACTCCCGCTCCACCGTGGAGTACTTCTGCTCAGCTTTTGATAGTTTCCTACTAAGGTATGTTACTGGGTGCTCAACCCCTTCAAATACCTGTGACAGTACAGCCCCTAATCCCGTCTCGGATGCATCAGTTTGTACGAGAAACAGTGAGTTAAAGTTGATCCCCCTGAGTACTAGGGCCTTACACAACCTATCCTTTAGTGTCACGAACACCTTCTCAGCCTCTTGTGTCCACTTAATATTGTTAGGAGCGTTTTTCCGCAGCATCTCCGTGAGTGGAGCACTTTCCTCCGGAAATCGCGGGATAAATCTGCGGTAATATCCCACTAAACCCAGAAATCCTCGCATTTGCCTCTTGTTGATAGGCCGCGGAAAGTTCTTTACACTCTCAATTTTGCTAGCTAATGGCCGTACCATCCCTCCTCCCACCATGTGGCCTAAGTACTTAACTTCCTGATCAGCAAAAAGGCATTTGCTGGGATTGATAGTTAGCCCTGCTTTCCTCAAAGCGTACAGGACTGCCTCCACCCTGGGTAAGTGCTGGGCCCATGTAGTGCTATGAATGATTATGTCATCCATATAAGCCCATGCATATTCATGGTGTGGCCGCAATACTTGGTCTACCAATCTTTGGCATGTGGCCGCAGCCCCGTGAAGTCCAAATGGCATTCGCCTAAATTGGAACAAACCTATTGGTGTCATGAAAGCTGTCTTTGGTTTGGACGCCTTGGTTAAGGGTATCTGCCAATAACCCTTGGTTAGGTCCAATGTCATCAAATATTTAGCTTGGCCTAACTTATCCAACAAATCCTCAATTCGAGGCATGGGATACGCGTCAAATTCTGAAATATTGTTTATCTGCTGGAAGTCTATGCAGAACCGGAGGCTGCCATCTGGTTTAGGCACCAATACTATAGGGCTTGACCAGGGGCTCTTGGACTCCTCTATCACGCCCATTTTCAGCATGTCACGTACCTGTTCTATCACTTCTGTTTTCTTTGCCTCCGGCAACCTGTATGGCCGTTGCCTAATTACTTTCCCAGGGACAGTAATAATTTCATGTGCAACGATGTTAGTCTCCCCAGGAAGTGTCGTCAAGACATCAGAAAATTTATTCAAAACTTTACTTAGTTCTTGCCGCTGCTGCCCTGACAGCTCTGCCCCTACACGTGGTTCTGGAGTCTCCCTCCAATCAGTGGGTTGTGGACCGAAATCGTCTTCTGTTTGCTCTTCAGCAACAGCTGTCAACCCTTTTAAGTCTCCCATCCCAGTAGACCCAAATCCTCCTTCACCCCTCCCTGTGGTGACCAGTGAGGATACCTCCTCTACTTCCGGGAAACCTACACGTTCACAGATCAGCTGTGCTATTCTATCACCAGTCTTAATCTGGAAGTCCTCCTGACTAAAATTAAACATTAAGACCTTCACCACCCCCCGGTAATCTGGGTCAATGACCCCAGTCCCTATATCGATAAAATTCTTAGCCGCTAGGCCTGACCTAGGCGCTATCCTCCCATAACATCCGGGTGGGATCTGCACCTTTATCCCCGTGTCTATCAGGGCTTTCCCTCCGTGGGGTATCATGCTATTCTCTGCACTACATAAGTCATATCCAGCAGCGGCTTCTGAGGCTCGCTGTGGACCCTTGGCCTGGGCTGTCACTTTGCAAAATTTTAGCACAAATTTTGGCTTCTCTGTGGTCACCTCCCTTCTTCCCACTATGTGTCGTAGGCTGGTCTTCCCAGGTTTCCCTAGCAAAGGGCTTGGGACTTTGGTGGCCATGGCCTCTAACTTTAGTGTATCCGATGACTCTCTTTTTACCTCCAAGGAGCTTGTTTTAACTGGGTTGGGTGCTAAACTTATCTCGGCCGTGAGGCCCTCCTCCAACCCTTGACTAAAAGGAGGCCAATCCCTTCCCAGGACTACACATTGCGGAAGGCGGGGTACCACTGCCATAATCATTTTTCTTTCTGTTCCTAAACCCTCTATGCCAATTTCATGCAAGGGATACTGATGGGCGGCCCCATGTATGCATCTTATTTTCACCTGCCCGACTGCTTGACTTGGCACTACTTGAGTTTTTATGGCTTCCCAGAGCGGTTGGGACACCATACTCTGGTCTGCGCCCGAGTCGAGTAGTGCTTGGGCCTTTATGCCCTCCACCTGGACTGGTAGCAAAAAGCCTGCTTTAAGGTTTTCCCCATTACCAGATATTAAGGCAGTACGTGTAATACAATCTTTTTGCCAGTGTCCAACATCTCCACATTTGAAACATTTTCCTTTTGTAGAGGAGAAACCACTATTTTTCCAAGGTACTTTACATTCAAAATTCTTACTCACTTTATCCGCACGCGTCATGCCCAGAACGCCGGATTTTGAGGTCCTTGAGAATTCAGCCTCAAAATACCGTTCTGTCATGGCCGCTGCTTCAATTGTTGTCTTACAGTTCTGTAACATAAGAAACTTTTTAACCTCAGCAGGTACAGCTTCCATGTACTGTTCCAACATTATTTCATCAAGCATAGATTCTACATTTTGCTGCTCAGGTTTGAGCCACTTACAAGCTAATCCCTTTATTCTAAAATACAGGGCTTTAGGGGTTTCTCCAGGCTTTAGCCTTGCCTCCCTAAACCTTTGCCTGTAGAATAGAGGGGTGAGCCCTAACCTGTCTCGTACTGCACTCTTTACAGCATCATAATTCATTGCTAAAGTAGCGGGCATTGACTTGTATGCTGACAAAGCTTCACCAGATAAAGACATAGCAAATCTTATAGCCCACTGCTCCTTAGGCAGTTTGACGGCTTCTGCAATCCGTTCAAATGCATCTACATAATCATCTACATTGTCAGTAGGAGATAACTGTCCCAGCAAAAGTGATCCTGAACCATTCAGTCCTACCCCTTGGGTAAATCCGGGAAAAACTTCCACTGGCTCCTGCTGTTGCTTGGCTAAATGTTCTATGAGAGCATTTACTGGTCTCAGCTGTTCTTGTACAGCAGCCATTGCTTGGTCATGCACCCTTCGTGACATCTCCAGATGCTTATCCCATTGCAGGGACATCCACCTTAATATTTCTTGCGGGTCCATTCTGGATCTCCTGATACCTGCAACACAAACAAACAAACAAAAAACAAGTGTGGCCCAAAAAAAAAAAAAAAGAGAAAAAAAAAATTCCCTTTTCTTTTTTTTAACGCCGTGCACTATGCCTGTGCACCACCCTTTCTCCTTGTATCCTTCTCCGCCCGTGCCCAGCCACAATTACCTGGCACCAGTGCAGAGTCAGGCACTGAGAAAAGGGAACTCCCCAGTCTGACCGACTGTCAGCCGAGCTCTGGATCTTCCTCTGGTTGTCAGCTCTTTGCTGCAGGAACCTCCGTCCTTGTGGTGTCCTCCAATCCAGGCAAAAATCCAAACTACTACACCATTTGTCACCAGCTCTCCTTAAACCCCCGAGTAGAGGTTAAGGGAGTGGGTTTTTCCCTATTGAAATAGCTGTTTTACAGATCCTGGAGCAATGCCCCTTGGGAAGTGTAGTCTTTTCACCAAATCAATAAGGAGCAGTTGTGGAAAAAGTGGTTAAACAACCAAAGGATTTTATTTCCCCTCCCGGGGTGGATTTTACCATGAACAGAAAACACAATCCAGGTATTTACTGGTATTTGGATGAACAAAAGTTCCTTAACAGAAAAAGGCTTTCTTCAGCATTAACCAAGGCGAAAACAAACATTCAAACAAAACCACGCTGTTTCCTCACAGCTCTCTGTTTCCATGTGCTATCTGTGCTGTACTCTCTTTTCAAGCAGGTTTTCAACGCAATGAAATTATTCCATTGGCCAGAGATAATGTACAGTCCATTGTATCTCTATCTTCTCCAGTATCAATACACTCTGGTTCACAGTCCATCAATTCCTCCTGCTCATGGGGAAATGTTTGAACCGGCACTGCTGGTGCCACGCCCTTTCTTACTGCTCCAGGCTTTACACGATATGCTTGGGTCAAATACTGGCTTTCACACAGACTATCAGGCCCAGTATTGTTTTTCCATCACCACCCTTCTGGGTACAAACAGTTACTGTAATTAAGTATATTCAAGCCTCTTGGCTTACCTTTCAGTCTTACTGGTGGAGGTTTTCTCTGGTGCTTTTGAACAGCTGTAGGTTCCCAACCTAAGCCATGCTCATAGCATTTCACTTGCCTCCTAGGCTTTCTGTCTCTCCCGTGCTCCCCAGGATATTGCAGACAATCTCCTTTGCCCTTGTTATATCCTGTCCTCGGGGTTTCTTTCTTTCTCCTCAAGAAGGAATCTGTCTCTCCTTTCCATAGAGACTCTGGCTTACTCTGGGCATAGCTGTCTTCAGTGTAGCTCTCAATAGCTTCTCTCTCCAGCTCATATGCCTCACTTCCTGCTTCTTCAGCCAGCTCTTCATTACCTCCTTCTCTGCCTACCTCCATAAGCTCCACTGAAGTTTCCTTAATAGGGTGAATTCTGGGGCCGTGCTCAACTCCACCCTCTAACAGGTGTCCTGCATTACCTTGTGATTCACCCCTTGAATGATAGCACCGGCGTTTCTCTTGCCTCTGTGCCTGGTTCCCACGGTAACCAGGAGCCATGTGCTTCTGTTTACAGCTCAGCTCTACTTTTGTTCCTGGCTTTTTAGCTTCATTAAACAGGCTAGAAGGACCCACTATGTCACACGCTTCACAATCTTTCCTCTATGTCTCTTCCATGGACAGACCACGTCTGCCTCTCCGTCTCTTGTTTCCACTCACGAGGGTCTTCCTCCTCCTCCTCTCTTTCCCTCCCCACTGCCCCCCCTCCCCCGCGGCTCTCCCGCACCCTTTCTCCGCTCACCATTCAGCAATTTCCCACAGCAACCGAGCTTCTACCCTCAGACTTCCCCCTCCTCTCTCCTGACTCCCAAGCTGCTCTTTGGTCATCGATCCTTTCGACTGCTCGCGACCATATTGCCCCTCTGCGTCCTCAACTGCCTCACCGTCGACCCATGCATCCCTGGTACCATGGAGGTCTTCGGCTTCTACGTACCCAGCTTCGCAGAGCAGAGCGGCTGTGGCGTAAGGGTCCCTCACCCACCTCACTCGCATTTTTCAAATCCAGTTATTCTCACTATCGCTCTTCTGTCCATCTCGCTAAACGCACTTATTTCTCTAATGCCATTTTGAATGCCCCAAATCAAACCCGACACCTCTACTCTACCCTCTGGTCTCTTACTTCCCTTCACTCCTCAGCCTCAGCTCAACCGGTCCCTCCCTCCCCTCAGCTTTCTCTTCTAGCCTCCTGCTTTAGAAATAAGATTTCTTCCTTGAGAGTGTCTTTACCTTCCTGCCCCGCTCCGATTCTTTCTCCTCCCCCTGTTGCCTCCCCCCCGCCCATCTCTTAAACCTCCCACTTCTGGGCGACTTTCTCCTTGATCACTCCCCCTGAACTTCACCATCTTATTTCTTTCTCAAAGAAGACCTCCTGTCCCCTAGACCCCATTCCTTCCTCCTGGCTCCTGGAACCCTCTTTAGCTCTCCTTCCCCACATCCTCACTATGTTCAATTCTAGTCTTTCTACAGGGTCCTTTCCCCGCTCTTGGAAACATGCTTTAATTCGCCCCATCCTCAAAAACTCCTCACTCGATCCCTCGGTTCCCACTCACTACCGCCCTGTCTCTAACCTTCCTTTTCTCTCTAAACTCTTAGAGAAATTTGTCTTTGCACAACTTTCACATCACCTTGACTCTACTAATTTTCTTCACCCTCGTCAATCGGGGTTCCGCCAGGGTCACAGTGTTGAAACTATCCTTCTTGCTTTTACAAATGCACTGCATGTAGCTCAAGATCGTGGTGACATCTCGGTGGCGGTTGCACTTGATCTTTCCGCCGCATTCGACTTTTATTTATTTATTTTATTTATTTATTTACTTTTCTTATATACCGCGCTATTAAAATCAGTGCGGTTTACAATTGAACAAAACATACTGCAATGTCACATGACAGTTGAGTTTACATTGAACAAGGACAAGATAACTTGGAGGTAACTGGGGTGACTATTTACAAAGTAACTATTCACAGTATAGTATAAATTTGTACATGGAGTTATACTAACTGCTTATTTACATAATATAGGTCGGTTTTCAGCAATTTTATAAGAGGCTTAATCAGTAAAATGTGGGGTCAATACCAACGTTAAACAGGAGAGGGGACATAGTGGTAGAGCTAATCGTTCTCTTTATGGTGTTGGATTGTGGGTGGGGTGGGGTAGGGTGTGAAGATGGGTGGTTGTTTTCTGGGGTTGGGTTCTAGGTAATGGATTAGGAAGAGGTGGTGTTTGAGGGCTTTTCTAAATGACGATAGGTCTGGGATGGCACGGAGCTCAGTAGGGAGGGCATTCCAGGCCATGGGTGCAAATATGGAGAAGGCCCTGTTGACGGTAGCCTTTGTGCACTTTGTTAGTATCTTGGGGATCTCAAGAGTGTTTGCTTGGTTAGATCTCCTGATTCTGTTGATCGGTCGGCTTTGAATGAGTTTGCTGATGGGCGTATGGGTTTGGTTCCTTAGGGCTTTGAATGTCAGCACTAGGGACTTGTACTGGATTCTAGCCTGAAGCGGAAGCCAGTGGAGGTCCATCATGACTGGAGTTATATGTTCATCTCTCGATGTACCTGCAAGTACCCTCGCTGCAGCATTCATTGCAAGGCGGAGAGGTCCTAGCGTTGACTGAGGGAGGCCATGGAGAACGATATTTGCGAAGTCCAGATGTGGAAGCACCAAGGCTTGGAAGATTGTTCGGTAGTCGTTAAAGTCCAATAGGGGGCCCAGGTGACGTAGTATCCGGACCTTGTGGTAAATTGCTTTCGTGGTGTTCTTCACGTGTGTAGACATGTCGAGCCATTGGTCGAGCGTGATGCCTAGATAGCGGATTGTTGATTTTGCTATCAACTTGACATTGTTTACTTGTAGTGTGGAGGGTGGGGTGAACTTCTGGTTCTTGGTAAGGAATAAGACATCCGTTTTGCTATGGTTGATCCTTAGGTTCTGTGCTGTAAGCCATTCTGCTACAGCTTCGAAGCAGCTCGATATTGATGAAAAGTCTGGTTGATCGATCAGGAATGGTGAGTAGATTAGGACGTCATCTGCATAGACTAGGCACTGGATGTTGAAGGAGCGGATTAAGGCACAAATTGGTTGCATATAGATGTTGAACATTAATGCAGATAGAGACGAACCCTGAGGTACACCTTGATTGAGCGGGAATGGATCAGAGGTCGTGAGGCCTGTTCTGACTTGTTGCCACCTGTTAGTCAGGTAGGACTTGCACCATGATATAGCTGAGCCTTGTATTCCTTTCTCCACGAGGCGGAGACTTAGTTGATCACTCCCTCCTTCTTCTTCGCTTACGGGAGGCGGGTCTTTGTAGTACTGTTTACCGCTGGTTTCACTCTTTCCTCTCCTCTGGATCCTGTGCAGTCCTCTCCTCTTCCTCCTCTGCCCCTCCTTCGGATTCTTTCCCTCTTCCCTGTGGGGTTCCTCAGGGTTCTGTCTTGGCTCCCCTTCTTTTCAACCTCTTCTTGGCCCCCCTAGCCCTCTTAATCCAACAGTCTGGAATATCTGCCTTTCTCTATGCAGATGACATTGTTCTGCTTCATCACACCTCCCCCTCTTGCCCAGACCTCTCTGCGCTAAACTCCAGTCTTTCTGATGTGGCTAATTGGTTGACACTTAACTGTCTTCACCTTAATCTTGCTAAGACTATCGCTATCTGGTTCTCTCATAACAGTCCACCTCCCACTCTGGCCCCTTCTTTCTCTGGTTCCCCTGTCCCTCTAGTCTCCACCTTCCGTTATCTTGGTGTTCACTTTGATTCTGACCTATCATTCCATGCCCATATTTCACACGTCATTAAAACATCCTTTTTCTTCCTCCGTCAAATTCGTGCAGTCCGTCCCTTTCTATCTCCATCAGCCCTCACCACTTTGTTGCTATCTCTGGTCATGTCATGTGTGAATTTTGCTCAGTTTTCACTGGTCTCCCTAAATCTCAACTGTCCCGGTTACAACGGATTCAAAACACTGCTGCCCGCCTTGTCACCCATTCCTCCTCCCGAGACCACATAATACCTCTGCTATTCCGCCTTCATTGGCTACCCTTTCCCTATCGCTCTCAATTCAAGCTTCTTACCCTGGTCCATAAAGCTCTCTACACCGGCACCCCTCAATACTTAACAGACCTTCTTTCTTTTCACTCTCCCAGGTACACTCCTCGCTCCTTCCACCTCAACCGCCTCATCCTTCCCTCCCCCTCCCGCGCCCACTTACAATCTACTCGCTCTTCTGCCTTCTTTTTTGCTGGCCCCGCCCTTTGGAACTCCCTTCCCTCTTCACTTTGTCTGGAACCTCATTACCTCACATTCAAGCAAAACCTGAAAACCCACCTTTTTTCCCTGGCGTTTGATGTCCCCTCCCCTTTCGTGTAAATTCCACTTCCCCTATCCTCTATTTACCTTTGTGTTCTCTCCTTACTTATGTTTGGTCATGTCTCTCTTGTCTCTACTGATTTTCTATCAAGAAATTGTAATTCCTTTTCCATTTTGCTGGCTTTGGCCTTCTTTTAAACATGTTTTTTAATTGTACACTGCTTTGCTTGTTATAGAAAGGCGGTTTTTATCAAATGAAATAAACATAAACATAGGTGGTGTGTGAGGTCCGCTACCTTCGAACCAGGCAGGCATGTTACCAGGTGATCCTCACTTCCACCAGCCACCCAGCTATCTACATGCCTAATGATCGAATCACCAACTATAGCGGCTGTCCTAACCCTTCCCTCATGGGCACATGGCCCTGGAGACACTTCCTCGGTGCGAGAGGGTTTTACATCACCTGGAGGACAGGTCCTAGTTACAGGATCACTTCCTGCCACACCAGGGTGATGCTCTCCTGTCACGTGACCTCTCTCCTCCATGGCAACAGGGATGCTGCCAGACTGGAGGTGGGACTTCAGGACTATATCCCTGTAGGTCTCGTCTATGTACCTCTCTGTCTTTCTTATGTCTTCCAAGTCTGCTACTCTAGCCTCTAGAGAACGGACTCGTTCCCTGAGAGCAAAGAGCTCCTTGCACGTAGTGCACACGTAAGACCTCTCACCAACTAGGAGAAAATAATACATGTGACACTCAATGTAAAAGACTGGAAAGCCCCATCTCGCTGCTGGACTGCTGTCTGCATCTTAGTTTTAAGCTTGTATTTAGATCTTTAAGTTCTTTACTTATTAAGGGTTGCTATGGATATTTATACCAATACAACTGCACCTAATACGTTTAATATACCTTGTTCACCTGAAGCTTAATTAATCTCAGGTCCTTAGTGTATGACTGATTTGGATAACAAGCTTCACCTGAGAGTACCTCCTTTCCTTTAAGATGTGTAAGTACCTATAAAACTACGATTATCCAAGGGGTGGGTGGGTGTTGGGGAGGGAGGGAGGAAGGAAATAACACGTATTAAAATAGGGCTGCTACACAGTACCCTGTCCTGTGCTGCTGGGGTAAGCTGTGACCAACTTCCTGGGTGATTAACAGTCCTAGCTTGGATAGAAGGAGTCTTTCAAAATGGCCTTTTGACCTGCCACCTGGTGTTAACACCTATTGAAAAGGTTTAACAGGTCTCTTGCCCCCTAGGTAGAAGGCCTCTTTGTAAAGGTCTCTAGAAGACTTTATTTGTTGCTCAAATAGTACTGACCCTCTTTTGCCTTTTATGCTAAGCTATATTCAGATTTGATTTAAATTACAGCTCTTTGCTGCTGCTAGGCTCTGACTTATTATGAAATTTAAACTACAAGCTCTCTGCTGGGTTCTAAATTTAACCAGAAAGCTGTCTTCTGTGTTTTAAATTTAAACTACTTTGTTGATACTAGGCCCCGAGTGAGTATTAAATTTAAACTACAAGCTTTCTGCTGGGTATGAAATTTACAATTAGAAAAACAAATACCCAATCTATTAGAATAACCAACTCATCTGATCAGTTTTTCTGATTGTATATTTTTGACCCAGGTCTCAGGTTTTTCTTGTATTTTATTGGGGTATGAAATGTAACCAGAAAGTTCTCTTCTGTGTTTTAAATTTAAACTTAAACTGCTGCTACTAGGCCCTGACTGATTTAACAAAAAACACTGGGTTCACTGATTAATTAGCTTTAATACAAAGAAGTCCTTTCAAAAAAATCCCAGAAGTATATACTCACCATTGCAGATCTCTCTCCAGAAGTAGCAGTCCCTTTTTCTAGTCCTTCAAGACTAAGGATCACAGAGCTCTGGTTGAGCTATTTATACCTGTGCTGCTGAGGTAAGCTGAGGGCAGCCACGTGTATAATGAGCAGGACCCCTATGGGTATGCCTGTGCCTGCCAGGGCTCAACCAATCAGAGCTCTGGAAGTTTTTTCTCTGTCTCCAACATCTGCTGGCAGGGAAACACAACCCGCTTGTCTGGACTGGTCTAGCAGGATGAAATGGAGAGCCCAGTTGTGGAGAAGAAAAGAACTCCTGCAAATAGACTTGGTGTAAGCTAAACTCAAGTTTGTATATAGGATGGCTAAGCTAACAGCCATGAGACAATACCAACTCCCTCAGTTTGAAAGGATGTGGGAGCCCTATATGGCCTCGTTCAAGGAGTCCCCGGGGGCACAATAACTGATTTTGAAGCAGTTCCCTGGAATCTGAGGGGGGGTGATTAAGTGGGGAGGTAGGTGGGCACTATGGGGGTGAGTATTGGGGACAACAGAGTGTTTAACACTGTACCTTGGGTTTGTAACTGCCTGAGCTGGCTGATGGGTTAAGGTTAAAGGGGAGAGGGAGTGAGGGGAAGGAAGGGATTGTTAAATCATTGTTAAAATGTTTAATATTGTTAAAATATTACTATTACTGTTGATGTATGAATGCACCTTGAGGACCAAGGTAGTGAGTGTGTACTATTAAAATTATAATTAAAAAAAAAAAAAAAAAAGAAAAGATCAGGTAGTGGAGCCCAATGTTCCCTCTAATTTTCGGTAGGCTGTGTGCGCATAAAATATCAGCTGTGCAGCTTTTGAAGAAAGGTTAAATTTTTGTGCGCCACATAACGACACTCGGAGTTATATACTTTAAAATTTGACTACACGTCAGAATACAGTATGTACACCACATTGATTTTAATCAAATTAAATGAAAATAGACGATTACTAAATGAAGCGGAAATTTTCTAGTAATTACAATCACAACTTTTAAATTTTAAGATGTCTGTGTTTTCTATCAGAATCAGAACCGTAATTTTTGTGCGCTCTGTTGTAAAGTATGTGCGCTCGCTTGGCGAGGTGTGTGCAGCTTAGAGGGAACAGTGGTGGAGCCGCTAGAACTCCCCAAGTTCCCTCAGTATTCTCGGATGTATCCCATCCGGACCCATAGCTTTGTCTACTTTTAGTTTAGCTAGTTCCTCACAAACACAGTCATCTAAAAATCGTTCGAGATCCCCGGCACTTCTGTTCCTGTTTGTGGGTGTTATCTGAGGTCCTACTCCTAGCCCTTCATCTGTCAACACAGGACAGAAATATTTGTTAAGAAATTCTACTTTATCCTCATCAGTTTCTGCATATCCGTCCCCTGCACCCTCGAGTCTGACAATACCATTTTTGCCCTTTCTCCTCTCACTAACATATCTAAAAAATGTTTCATCCCCACATTTTAGTGCTTTGGCTATTTCTTCTCCTATTCATTTATTTATTTATTTATTTAACCAGTTTTCTATACCACCTTCACCTATAATCAAAGCAGTTTACATGTTGTGACACGGAAGATCTGCCCTGTGCCTTAAAAACACAGAAATCTGCTGTGTATAGCTCAGATTCTGACAGGCAGGTAGATCAGAAGCTTCCTAGTTACCATAGGCAACCAAAACAAGCTGAGACACGAGGTCTGCAGTCACGCCTAGTCAGCAAACACTCCCCAGTTGATCAGGAAAACAGTTTTCACATGGGCAAGAAAACGCCCCTAAAGCTGTATAAAAAATGTCCAAAGCAGACAGAGTTAGACCAAGACAGAGACCAGGAAGCTGTAGGAGCTTGGCAAGTTGGAGGAAACTTGCAGGTCTCAGACGGAGGCTCAGAATACTCTTATACTGACTCTGAACTGCCTGAACCTTGGAGCAGAAAGCCACGGAGGAATTATCAAAAGGAAACAAAGTTACCTTCACCAAGAGAGGTTAGTTACAGGAAACACTCACCTCTGAAGCAGTGTGATTTTCCCAGGCACCGAGCTCAGTGGAAGGAACGTGAGGCAGTTGGTAACAAGTGTCGCACCCCCAGGTGCCCTACCGGTGAGGCCTTGGTACTGCCTGAGGACTCCCCTGAGGGTGGTAGTTGTACCTTCTCTATAAACCACAAAAGACACTTGTGTTCCAAACTCAGGGTTTTATTCCCCGTCCGTGAGGTATTTTCTCCTTGGCAAAACAAAGCAAACAACCCACTTCGGGCATATAACAGAAATCAAAAGGTTAAACAAAAATAGCTTACTTCAGCTTAAATGCAAAAAGAAAAGAATTAAACATTCTCAATGTTTTTCACAGGCTTTCCTTTTTGCTGACACAGCACAGCTCATTCACATGGTTTTCTGTGAGACACGTTTTCCAGCCCACACCTTGTGACTCTTACTCAGGTTATCTTCAACCCTTTTCACCTCAAAGAAAACTCTGGGTCAATTACCGAGACTGAGCATTCCATGGGCTCAGGAACTGTTGCTAACTCTGTATTCTCATATTCCATAGATTCTGGTTCATTAACACTCACGTTTTCAAGGTCAGCTGTTTCAAAAGGATAATGTAGGTTTTCCTCGTCAAGCAGGAAGTTGTTCTGTCCTTCCCTCTCAAAGCCTCCCTGGGAACTACCATATACTTTTGCATGAGGCTTATGAGAACTCAGCCCTTGCAGGTAATCATAAGGACATTCAGGAACTTTCCTGGCTCTGCTGTTAGAGTGATTACGGTAGACTCTGAGCGTGCTCGGGTCTAGCCTTTTCCTCACAGCTGCCCTGGATTGCACTGCTCTATACGGAGGTTGCTCAAACTCTGAGAGTTTAAAGTGGATACTAGAATCTCTAGCTTTTCCAAGTAAGTGAGCTTCTTTTCTCCTGGGGTTTCTAGCACAAGGGAAGGGATTATTTCTAAAGCTTATTTCTGGGTGGCTTTTTCTATTGCTGCAGGGTTTTACCCACTCGGGTAGAAAACAGCCACTGTCAACACTTCTGGCTTTGTTACCTTGTACTGCAACTCTCCCACGTCTCTCGTGCTCTTCACACATGCATTCAATATCTGGCTTCTGCCTTCCAAATGTTTCACTCTGGGTTTGAGACTCACTCAGACCTTCGTGTGGGCTTGCATGCTGTCCCAGTAATTCAGACTCTCTTTCATTCCACTTCCATACTTTTCCCAGCTTCTGCTGCGCTGACCGTTGTCTCCCCTGCTGTGAGACTTGCTGGTTCACCTCCTCTCCCCCTCTATTTGGGAGCGTATTATATCTCTGTGTTTCTGGGCTCCACCTCTACCCAGCTGATTCCTATCAGGCAAAGCAAACTCCCTTTGCTTGCTATCTGGGTGTGTCTTCTCAGCCCTTACCCACGTGTGCCTAGGTTGTCTGTAGCAACCATCTGACAGTTTTTTGTTTATACTGTCATCTCTCCCCTGATCACTGCTGCTGATTTCCATTTTCTCAGGCTCCGATAGGTCTACCTTGTGACACAAGCCATATGTATTTGAGAAGCAGAGCTGCTTAAAATACTTACAACCCTGTGAGAGGGAAAGTAATCCTGTTGAGGATATCTGTATGCTTGATGAGGATGAATGTATGCTCCTAAAACCCTGCAGGAGACTTCCAAAAGAAAAGTCTTCCATTACCAGAACAGGACAGTGCTATGAGCTGCCGTCAAGTACAAGAGGCAGGAGGTTTAAAAGTTACAAGGAAAAAGCTTGTTTAGACAGAGCTGTTTCTCCGTTCTGCTTTTACAAGCTGTGTGATAAGTATCTGCCTTATTGTGAAGAGGGCTGTCCTGAGAGCTCAGAGAGAGAGACTGAATTGAGGAAGTTTCAGACTTTCTGTCCTAGAGAAAATACTGTGTTTGATGAACCGATGATTACAGAACCAAGTAGTTTAACTCCATGTGTTGAAGAAATGGATTGCTCTTTATTGATGGCTGATGTCAGTTCTTCTCTGCATTAGCTAAAGACAAGAGTGCCTTGTAGAGAGCTGGAAAGCATAGAAGAGACTGCCAGCATATCAGCTGATTCTGTTTAATGTAATTCATGATTTTTGGTTAAAGCAAGAAGCTGTATTTTGTTTTCTTCTTCAGTTTGCCAGAGGCATGGCTGTATTTTAAGTTCTTGTGTTTTGTGCTACTTTTGAAAATCCAACCCCGGGAGGGGAATAAAATCCTTGTTGAAAACCTGACTACTCGGACTCGCAACTACTACTTTTCATAAAGATAGGTCAGGCCCAGCAGTGTGACTGGCTGCCTACGCCACAGTTCAGCCACTGCTGGTGACAATGTCAACTCAAATACAATTACATAGAATTTCAATTCATTACATAGTGAGACAGGAAGGGGAGATATGCAGGTGTTTGGTAGTAACTTATTTACAAAGATAAGTATTTACAATATGTACAAGGGGATGTCAAGGGGAGGAAATGTACATTGCTAGCTTCTCTAAGTTTTTCCAAATACAGATGCCCGTCTTCCTCTCTCTGTGATCTCTTGTATTTTATGAAGGCCTCTCTCTTATTCTTCACCTTTTCAGCTATTTCTTTTGAGAACCATAGCGGTTTCCTTTTCCTTTTACATTTATTTACCTTTCTAACAAAAAGGTTTGTTGCCCTTAAAATATCCCCTTTCAGTTTTGCCCACTGTTTTTCTACATCCTCCAGCTGTTCTCATCCCACTAATGACTCTCTGAGATACTGTCCCATCTTGGCAAAGTTAGTTTTCCTAAAGTCTAAGACCCTCACTTTTGAATGGATTTTATCTGCCCTAGTCCTAATTCTGAACCACACCATCTGGTGATCGCTGGATGCGAGATGATGTCCAACTGTAATATCAGAAACACTTTCCCCATTGGTAAGCACTACATCCAGTATAGCCCCAATCAGTATTTCACATTCTACATTCTTACCACAATCCCCCTCCCAACCTGGAATTCCTTCTCTTCAGGGAGACCAAAGCTATCATTTTATACATTCAGGGCCGCACTCCGATCAGGACGTCCAGGCCCGTGTGCCTGATCAGAATCAGATAGACAGGGGCAGACAATTCTGATTCCACGGGGAATGTCTAGCCCCGCAGGATCAGAATCGCGACTAGGCCTGTACGTGCAGGCCGGGACCCAATTCCGGTCGGCCTGCACATACAGGCCGGGACCCAATTCCGGTCGGCCTGCACGTACAGGCTTCTACCCAGCTAACTCAGTCAAGGCTCCTGAATGGAGCAGCAGCGCCATGGAATCCGGTTGCCATGGCACTGCGGCTCCATTCAGGAGCTGCGATCCCTGGCCACCGACCACTGCTTTCATTCCCCACAGCCCGATCCCCGATCTGGCCTCCAAAGGCCAGGGTCGAGCTGCAGGGAATCACCTGAACCCCCTCCTACCTCTTCAACTGCCCAGGCCTGCCGTCTAGGGGAACTTATTCCACCTCAGAGGTGGAATAAGTTCCCCGTTCAGTCTGCCGGCCCCAAACATACAGGGGCAACATCCGAATCGGCCCTGTACATCCGGGGCCGCGGACCGCCCACTGCCTGCCCTAACTCCGCCTCCGCCCTGCCCCTTTCCTGCCCCCATCTAGCCTCCCCATACAAACACCCTGTACGTACGGGGAAGTTAGTCGGGGTCAGCAGACCACAGAATGACCCCGTCAATACTTTAAATTTTTGGGCAAACACTCCCCAAATTTTTTCAGACTGGGGAAGTTTCTCAAATCTTAGCACCATTAATCATTCCATTAAATAAATTCTATACATTCTTAAAATGGATAGCCTGCTACAAACATATGCAATCTCAGAGGGGTTCGGTACCACTTATAGAGCACCTTGTACCTATTTTGGAACCTCTTCTTTTCTCTCTCTATTCTCATACCCTTGGTGCCCTGATCTCCTCTCATGGTTTTCACTACCATTCTTATGCTGACTCCTCTCAGTTTTACCTCTCTGCAACTGAAATTTCTCCAGCAATCCATGCCTGTATCTCAGCCTGCTTGTCTCATGCTTCTGCCTGGATGTTCCCCACTATCTGGGCTTATTATCTTTCCCTTTAAACTCACCTCCCCCTGTCCTTTCTCTATTTTTGTGGATAATACTGTCATCCTCAGCTCACAATGTTGGAGTCATCTTTGATTCTACATACTGCGACGCTTCCGCTGGGGCCCGAGAGCTTACCAGCTGGAAGTGGCCTTTGAGTGTCCTCTTTTGAATAAAGCTAGTTCTATTGTCGCCAGGGATTCTGGGACTTGTAGTTTTGCTTATTTCCTTAAGGACAAAATTATAGTTATGACACGAGTGTTTCAAGGCTGCAAGAATATTTATTGTGGGGAATTTCCAGCGCATCAAAGCTCAAACACAAACAAGCATAAAGGATGCATCTCCAACCTATAGGTATTTCAGGAAAGGAAGAAAACGTAACAGAAATATCTCAGCACTGCTCAGCTGTTTCTCAGTCCCACAAACTTTCCACAGGACACTGCCCCGTGTGGTTATTCAACGGAAAACAATTAAACTGCAACAGCTGATTTTCTTTCTCACAGCACGGCTTCTTATCCTCAGAAGACAATTAAGCTTATTAAACATAAAACAAGCCTTTCCAATTCTTCAGCAGGTATGGCAAGTACTTTCTATATTATTTCATACAGTTTCAATGCTGTTCAACAATGCCTTCTTCCTTTAAACATAAAGAGCGATCCATGGGAGAAGATTCACTTTCTAAAGCTGGCAAACAACAGTCTATTTGCATTCTTTCAACAGTATTAGAATTACTGGCATCTCTATCAGGTTTAATAGTTCTCCCTGACTTTCTTTCCTCCAGGAATTCCTTGAACTGGTTCAGGAGCAATTCAGCATGTACAGGCACATTAGCATTAGGAGAGAAAACTTTTCCTTCTGACAACAGCTTGCTTATAGTTTCTAACTCTGAAGGCTCGGCTGTCTTGCCTTTGTCAGTGTTATAGCTTTCCCCATATGTAAGACTCTTCTCCCACCTATTATCAGTTAAAGTGTTGGGTCGGGGGGGCGCTAGTGAGCCCGTGAAGGAATGGCCGCACTTTAACATAGCTCCGAGCCGGGGTCTCCCCCTATTTAGCTAGCAATTGCTTTTTCTTAGCGTGATCCCCTGCGCCTAATCGTTCCTGCTCTCTGAGACCTGGCAGAATCGTTCTGATATCTGGCGAGGCGATCGAAGGTGAGCGGTGTGCTGTGGAGACCGGGGGCATTTGATCCCGTGGCAAGAGCTGCTATCCTTACCATATCTACCGCTGCCGCTCGGAACGGGACACCTCTCACAGCGATTCTTGGAGAAAAGTCACCCAGCGATACTGCTTTGGATCCCAACGAGCCGAGAGAGTGAGGAGCCTGGAGGTGGGTGAACGGCTGACTGAGCCGCTGCTAGTAACAGGAGTAGCGAGAGGGATCGGTCCCAAGGTGTCTCCATTGCATTGCTCATCGAAGCCGACCCCTGTTGTCCACAACCTCGGCACCCAGAAGACCTGGGAGCAGTGCTATCGCCGGCGTGGTGGGACTGAGTGAAGACCGGTGGCTTGGCTGGTTGCTTCAGCGGCCATTGACACGTGTTCTTGAACGCATGGTCCTCCCTGCGTTCCAGCCAGCCTCGGCGGGAAAGGCCCACGTGACCTGCAACCAGCAAATCAGCATTCAGCACTGTGAGTCTTGGCGTTCCTGGTGCTTGCAGTAGTGACAGCTGTACCATCTATCCTTCTGCTTTGCCCCGGTGCCTGGTTCGTTTAGTCTCTTTCTCTGTGCGGCTGCAATTGTATCATTTGCATCGGGTGCAGTTTTCTTTCTGTACCGGTTGGACCCTGCCTCTTTAAGTGTGCCTGGAGCGCCATCTACTGCTCAATAGTGGGATTTTCTCTTCTTTTTTTTCCCACCTCTTGCTTTTTGTATTGATAACTGCCCCTCTTCTGCTTGCTACCACCACTTTTATATTTTTGGACTGTAGGGCTCCAGAGATTGCTCATGGCTGCCAAAACCAGGGGGCTTGAGGCCCGGGAAGGAATGCAGGCCTCCCAGCGTCTGCTGGGAAAGAGTGGCGCCCAGACCAGTCCAACCAGTAAACAACCTTCTGAGGGCTCCGGTGATGAGACAATGAGTGAAAATGACCTGGGTCCCGCGGCTCTGTCCTCGCATGCCCTTCTACAACGGGAGCTTCGAAGGGGCTTTGAGGAGCTGGCTGGTGAATTCCGCTCCATGCGCGAAGAAGTGATGAGCACAATTGCGGACCTCAGGGGTGATATAAAAGATCTAGGCACCCGAGTGGAAGAGGTCGAGACAAAAGTTGAAGATCATGATGGTGCCTTGGTGGATTTACAGTGCGCAGTAGATAGGCACCACTCGCAAGCGATGGAACTGACTTATAAAATTGATGATATTGAAAACCGGTCCCGTCGTAATAACTTGCGCTTCCGAGGAATCCTGGAGGCTGCGGGGGGCGGTGAAGATTTGGCTGTGGTGCTCAAACCATTAATGGGAGAATTGCTTATGGCGGAGGAACTGGCATCCCGTGGGCCTGGAATGGAGATTGAACGTGTGCACCGTGCCCTGGGGAAGCCCCCGAATAATCAACCACGGGATGTTATTGCTAGATTTCTGAGGTATGCTGATGCGGAGCTTCTCCTACGACGGGCCGGGAGAAAAAGCGATCCCGTATCGGGAAGCAGCAGTAACTGTATATCAGGATCTCTCAGCTTTCACGTTGGCTCGCCGGAGGGAGATGAAGCCAATCACAGCGGTGCTGAATAACAAAGGGATTTGCTACTCCTGGTCCTTTCCATTCCGGATGAACTTCCTTTTGGGAAACAAAAAGATCTCGGCTAAGGACCATACAGAAGCTTGGAGAGCGTTGCGCCAGGCGGGTCTTGTGGAAGACAATGCGTTGCCAGCACCTCCGACCTCTAAACCACAGCACTCGAAATGGACTAGGGTGGGAAGACCTGCTTAAATGGCCTTGGTTTCTGCATTTCTGTCTCCCTGTTTTGTATTGGGCAGCTGTCCCTCACACTTATTCCTGTTGTACTAAATGCTTCTGAATGTATTGGGATTTGGGTACTTGCGTTTTGTTAATTGGGGGTGGGGGGACAGTGGTTGTGCTTGGAGAGGGGTATATTTGGACTACTAGTTTATTGGTGAGTGGTATAAAGGGGATGTGACTTTGCATTATTTTATCATACTTTTTATGCAAGGGGGCCCGGAAGGAGCTGGGTTTGGGGTCAGTTTAACCGTGTCCTGTTTCTGTTGTGGCAGGCAGGTGGTCCTGACGGGAAGGGGGGTGGGATTAGATGGGGGCGAGTACAGCTGGGGGGGGTAGGGGGCAAGCTGTGGGGGGATGGGGTTTTTGGGCAATTTATTGGGGCGGGGGGAGTGGGTGGAGGCTGGGCGAACCATCGAAGACAGCCAGACGATTGATGGGTGTGAGGCTGCTTTTCCCGCTTCAGGTATGTTGCTACGCAGGTGACAGGGAGGGGCTGGATTGTGCGGGTTGGGGGAGGGAGAGGGGCGATGGTGCTAAGGTAATTGACTACCCATGTTAAAACTGATTTCTCTGAATGTAAAGGGTCTTAATTCCCCAAGAAAGCGTTCATTGCTTTTTTCGGAATTGCGATCCTTGAAGGGGGATATTGTGTTTTTACAGGAGACACATCTTTGTAATAGCACTCAGGGATGGTTGAAGCGTAACCCTTACTCTGATGTGTGGGTAGCGTCGGACATGAATGGTCGAAAAAAATGTGGTGTGGCCTTGCTGTTTCATCAGTGCTTATCCCTCAAGGTGGAGGAGGTTAAGAAAGATACTCTGGGGAGATGGCTTTTCTTGAATGTGCGATTAGAAGGCCAGTTATTAACGCTTGCTAATATTTATGCCCCTAATGAAGGCCAAGTAACCTTTTTCGCGCAGCTGAAAACTTTGTTAGCTGACTTTAAGAAAGGCCCTATTATCTTAGGCGGGGATTGTAACGCCCACATGGTGCCCCACTGGGTTTCGACAGGTAGCGCTGGTAGGGTAGCTGGTGGGCCTAGTAAGGCATTGCGGAAATTTATGCTGGATTTAGGCTTGCGGGATGTTTGGAGAGATACCCATGAAGGGGAAAAAAGCTATACTTATTACTCGGCCGTTCACCAGGTGCATACCCGCATAGATTACTTTCTACTGGATCAGTGCTTGATGGATGCGAGGGTGGGGGCTGGGCATGGGGCTTTGACATGGTTGGACCACGCTCCGTGTTGGATTACTCTTCCGGCAGATCTCTACATTGAGCGCTTTAGGCTCTGGCGACTAGATGCCCATTTTTTCCGGCGACAGTGCGCTGTTCAGGAACATGGCTGCTTCATAGCCGATTTTTTTGAGCTAAATGATTCTGGGGAAGTTCCTCTCCCCATGGTTTGGGACGCTTTTAAGGCTACAGCTTGGGGCCGTCTAATAGCTGAAGCAGCTCGTACCCGGAAGGCTTGGGGACAGGAATATTCCCAATTCGTGGGGGAGACTTCCCGTCTACAATTGGAACACGCTCGGACTGGCTCTAGGCGGGTCTTGCGCCAATGGCGGGCGGCCCGCGCCAACTTGGATGCGTGCCTACAGAGAGAGTTGGATAATAAGCGTCGGAAATTAAGGCAAACCCTTTATGAAAGAGGGAATAAGCCAAGCCGGTTCCTGGCCTTACGGCTTCGGCAGCAGCATACCACGAGGGTGGTTCGTGAAATTCAGGATTCCGGGGGGCAGAGGAGGATGGTCTCCCGGGAGATCCGGGAGGTTTTTGCCACTTTTCTGGAGCAGTTATATAAAGCTGAGTCTTGTGACTTGGCCAGTGTGCAGGCCTACCTGCGGTCTGTCGCTTTGCCACGGTTGAATGTTTTGGATAAAGCTCAATTGGATGCTGAACTTACTGTAGAAGAGGTGGAAATTGCAATCCGCCGGTTAAAAATAGGGGGAGCGCCGGGTACAGCACAGTTACTTACCTGTAACAGGTGATTTCTGGGAACAGCAGGAATAAGTCTTCACATATGGGTACGTCGGTACCGACGGAGTCTGCGCGGGAACGCTTCCCAGCATCCAATCAAAACGCTTTTGGAAGCATCCCAGCATGCCTGCGTGCTGCCTTTCCGCCTTCCCAACTGCCTCTCCTCAGTTAAGTTTTAAAGCTGAGACAAAGAGAGAGAGAAGAAAGATAGAGAGATACAACTCCTAGGGGAGGTGGGTGGGTTGTTAAGACTTATTCCTGCTGTTCCCAGAGATCACCTGTTACAGGTAAGTAACTGTGCTATCTCCAGGAACAAGCAGGAATGAGTCTTCACATATGGGGACTCCCAAGCTGAGATGCCCAGAGGGAGTCCTAGCATGTTGCGGATGTAGAAAAGCCATGCTACTCCCCAGAACCTCAGGCATCCTGGGGATGGAGGGTAGGAGTTGAATACAGAAAAGGTGCTGTGGAACAGCTGAACTAGAACAGGATCTCTACAGAGAAGAACCCTGTAGAGAGGAGATCTAGTGGTAAAAATTGTGATATGGGCCTCCCTTGTTGGCATTGTAAGTCTACTGAGGTTGATATGGATCTGTTAGAACCACCATTGGAAAACCTCAAGGAGTACCTCACTGAGAAGTAGAGGTAAGAAAAGTAGAAAAACAAGTGGAGGTCAGAACCCCTCAGGGTGAGAAATAGCCCCAGGGAGAAACTGGGGTAGGGAAAGAGAGGTAGGACTTCAGCGGAAGACGCAGAAGGTATCATTAAGAAAGCTTAAGCTGTGTTGGTCCAAAAAAAATCCAATCCTAGGACCAAAAGAAAAAAAAGAGTCTGACCCAGCTGGACTGGCAGTAGAAACAGTCCATGTAGGAGACAAAGGGTGTGGAAACCCCTGTATCTGATAAGAAGGACAGACTTAGGAAGCGCTAAGCTTTAGATAAACTGAAGTTCCTCAATGTCTTTCCTGAATGGGTTAACAAAAGAAAAAGGGTACATGGAGAACTTCAGGGGTACCTAACCCTGTAAGGCTTATGGTAAGAAAAAGTTTGTTGATCACCACAGGAAGTGATTATGTGTGTAGAACCCTAAGTATGCTGGTACAGCATTGATAGGGGTGGTGCCCATCTGTCAGGATCATATAGGAATGTATGAATATCTGAAAGTAAACAGACAGATAGATAAGTATGTGGATACTGTCATAACGCGGAACCTATGAAGGAAATAGCTTTAGAAAGAAACCCTGTTTTACATGGAACTGAGAAGATGCAGAGAGCGCAGTTCCAGCGCAGCACAGCCAGAGGGCGTATGAGCAGTTCCACAGAGCCAGAAGCAACGTGCTCCGACACTGATTGCATTAGTAGCAAGCAGTTTCACCTGAGATCAAGCCCAAAATGTTCAAACCAAAAATCCCTTTATAAAGGAAACCAGATGGTAGAGAAGGGCAGCAGCAAGGAGAGCAATAGTAAGAGCCGGCAAAACAGCAAGGAGAGCCGAGAAAGCAACAGGAGTGGCGAAAGTAGCCTCACCAGGAACATAGCCAGAAGCACAGCAAGTATCACTGCAAGAGGCTCAGCAAGAGGCTCAGGACGGAGCACAGTCTGGAGCAGCAGTTTGGATAGCTGTGGGAAAAGGAACCTGGAACAGGACAGCTTCCACGTGCAGCCAACTCAAAGAGACAGAATCCAAAGGAGTTTCACTCAAAGGGATAGAGTCCAGAGAGGCCAAACATATTGGGACGGAGTCCATAGCAAAGCAAACAGAAAAAGCAGTTTGCCTGGTAAAAGCAACTCTCCTAGCCCAAGTAAGTTCATTGTATCAAACCAGTTAGGAACAAGGAAATGAAGTTCCTACTACAGAGATACCTTTGCTAAGAACCACAAAGGGTGGAAATCCATACCGGGTTTGCCTGATAGCCCTGAAAGCAAAGCACTGCACAGAACAGCTTGTCTGCCTGAGAAAGCACGTTACAAGGAGAGCTCTGGGTGTGGCAGCTTAGAGAAGCCAAGGTATGCAAAATCCTTAATTCTAAGAGAAAGTTTTACTGACGAAAACCCTGTTCAAAGAGTTAAACTTTATAAGGGGAGAAGTAAAACTGACCTTTTAAAAGCATTTCCCCAAAGCTTAGTAAGAGTTTTATGGGAAGCAAAAGAATCCCTGTGAGGAGTTAACAGGGAGTGAAAATTATCATTCATCTGAGGAGGGCAGTGACCCTGAGTCAATGGACTTTGAATATGAAAACAGTATTTCCATTCCTCAGGAGGAGCCGATGGAATGTAATCTTTGTTCAGCAGCTAGCATGAATTCCCTGCAGAATTTCTAGAGAGAGAAGAACTCTGCTGATGGTGAAGCTTGTAACCATTTCTCTGCTGATATATTAATTTGTTTTGATTTAAAAGAAGCCTTAGCCCAGACTTACACTTATCTGTGAAACCTACAACAGTTGATTGTTTGAAATGTTGGTGGAACCTTTTTGTTAAAGAGAAGGACTGTATTTACTTTCTTTGTGTCTTACTGGCCCTTAGCGTTGACCGGGGAAATAAAGCCTTGTTACTCTACACTTTGGCTTGAATCGTTCTTCATAAGGAGTTCTGTACTACAAGGACCAGAATCCTCTAGGCCCTTTAGGTCAATCACTCCTTAAAAATTAATTAAATGCGCCAGATGCCCTTACTCCAACCAACCACTAGGGGCACCTGGTGACAATACATATCTACCTAAAAGATATATCTCCATAGAGACATATATATATGAGAGAGAGAGAGATATACATACATTCCTAAAGTTATACACATATAGAGTATATATGCATATATATACGGAGAGACCTGTATAGGCAGAAGAAACGCAGATAGATATAAACAAATATATATATATATATATATATATATATATATATATATATGAGAATATGTAGGCATGTAGACAGATGTCTCCAGGTATGTGGATGAAGAAATGTCTATAGAAATTGATCCCCATAGGAGTATGGGGAGAGAAAAGATTCATCTAACAGCAAGGAGGGTGATACCTGCTTGAATAGATGCATCAAGAATCTTCCTTCCCTGGTTATGATTGAAAAAAATCAGGGGAATAGTGTCCCTGACAAAAGAGAGTCTAAATCCGTTTCAGAATTTGAGCTCTTAAATAACCAGGATGGCCTACGTGGAAAAAGGTAGAGGATAACTTCAATCTGCAGGCAGCAAGTCCAGATTTCTCCAGAACCGCAGTATGGAGAATGGATAGAGGACGTCACTGGAGGAAGATACCATAGTGACCTGTCTACAAGGGCAGATGAGTATCAGGCGTCCTTTAACTGCCACTGAAACAAAAAAGATCTCTGGTGAGAAGACCAAGGGGATATGGACCAAGCCAGGGAATTTGCCATTCTTTAGGTTGTCACGTGAAGAAAAGGCCTGAGCCTCAGGTCTCAAAAGAGATTTCAGATGAGATGGTAGGGGTAGGGAACACCTACCAGACATGAAAAATATGACTGGGGAAACCCCTCCTAACCCTCTGGGGTTATCTGCTAGACAAGATATGATGCTCTCTAGCAAGGGCCCATAGTGCAAAGCTACTCTGTAGAGTTGCAGAGAGCATGCTGCAGGTTAGATAGAAGAAAAAACTGGCTGCTAAAAGCCAGTGGGTAAGAACTATTCTGCCAAGAACAAGGGGCAAAGAATAGAAGTTAACCAAGCAGTCTGTGATAATAGGGTTTCCCAAACGAGGTTGATAACCTGTTTGGGGTTTAGCACTGAGGCTAGAAGAATAGCAAGTGGAGGAGAAGCCCTGGTTGTGTGGTGAACAGAACCAATGGCTAAACCACTAGGAATTAGTGTATCTGCAGCAACTACCAGGGCAGCAGGCGAAAAATTTCTTTTCCCATCTTTTTTAGATTGGAAAAAAGAGACAACAGACATAGTAGGACTATCTAGTGTCTGATGAGCTGCCCTAAGGAAATAAAGGGGGAGACAACTCTTAAATGGAGAATCCCCCTGTGGAACAGGTAGAGGACCATAGGGGCTTACCAGTGTAAAAGAGCCACTCTTACAAACCAGATGCTGTAGCAAGAGGGAGGTAAGACAGAGGTGAAGGAGACTGACTATAAAGGGAGTCTCTGAAAGGTAAGATGATACATGCCAGTACAGGGAAACAACTGTCTTATTAATAGTTGTCATTTCTCTTTTCCCGAAAAGGAAGAGAAACCTGTCAAGTGAGGGCAGGATCATCATGAAGACTCTTAGAGTAAAGGAAAAAACGTCTCAAAGAGACATCTTGAAAACGTTAGGATAAATTTAGTGCAGATACTTTAGCAAAAAGAAGTAGACTGCCCCTGTAACCAGCAACACAAGGGGAAAAATGACTTATTTAAAACCCTGCGACTGCTGGGTTTATGGACCCTGTTGAGGTTGTGGTTTCTTCAGACTAGGGTGATGTTTCCCTTGTTTGGGAACATCTAAATGATGGGCAGAAGAAGAATAAAACTTTTTCCCCCTAGGGGAAGAAAGTTGGGTAGGACATTTCCTACCAACTGGGAAAGAGGAAGGCGTAGAACAGCCTCTGGAAACAGGAATGTCAGTGGTTAACTGAGCAACCTGGAGTAAAGACTCCTTGTTAAAGAGATTTTCTCCAGTGCAAGGAGTATTTCCCAGTCTTTCTTCAGCCCATTTGTCTAAGCTTGAAGCCTGGAGCTAGGCTTTACGTCGTGCCCCTATAGCTATAGCAGACGTTCTGCTAACAGACTCAAAAGGAGTCCAGGGAAGCACGAATAAGGAACCTAGATATATTCTGAGCATGACTAATCAGAGAGGAATAGTCTGCACTTATAGTCTCTTGAAGAAAAGGAGTCAAAGATAGTAATTTCTTTGTGACCTCATCAAGAGATAATCCCATATAGAAAATATATGAGAGGATTCTTGCTGAAAGCATGGATGCCTGGAAGGTTTGGCGTCCAAAGGCATCTAAAGTCTTAGGACTCACGACCTGGCGGATAAGAAGAGTGCTTTTTAGTACTCTTCACCCGCCTTATTGCTGATTCAACAACAATGGAATGATGAGGAAGTTGAGTCTTCTGAAAACCTGGAGAGGAAGGCACCTGATATAGAAGATCAGTTGTCCTAGAAGGTGGGGGCACCGTTAAAGGAGCTTCCCACATTCGTAGAAGGAGATCCTGCAAGGAATGATGCAAAGGAAGCATGATGGTATCCTTTGCTGTCCCAGGAATATACAGGGATTCTGCATTGCCTTGTGTAGGATCCTGTCCAGGCATAGAAATGGCAAGTGATTTCATCATATCCATGAGAAAAGCTTGAAAAGAAAAATCCCCAGAGGGAAATTCTTTTGGACAGGCTAGATCTGCTGAAGAACTAGCATTGGCACCGGAGGATCTATCTAACCTTATAGGAATATAAGATCTTGAATGGTGGAGATCCCTAGAGAATGGTCGCCGGTACCGCAGGGGATCGGGACCAGCAACAGTCGGTAGCATATCGTCCATGCTGGGGATCGATTCCAAACTCGGTATCGAGGGAAGCGAGCCTGAAGAGGGAAGCATGGAAGGCACCGAAAGGCCAGCCGGTGATAACTCTATCGGTATAGAAGAAACCGAGTGTGCTGGACATGGATCATCGGAACCGTGCCTTCGGTACCGTTTGGTGTCGGTACCAAGGCAAGTCGGTACCCAGTCCTCCAGACTGGAGATCGATTCCAGACTCAGCATCGAAGGAAGCGAGTCTATCGAAGCACATCTGGAGGGTACCGACGTCGGTACTAGTATCGGTACCGGGATCGATACCGATACTGGAGGGTCGGCCTGGAGCGTATCCAACGGTCCCGTAGGTACCGAGGACGCCAGACAACGATCCTTGGTGAGGAATGTTTCATCCAACACCATTGCCGATGCCGGGGTATCGGTACCGCTAGAAGCGGATGCCACGACCAAGCATGGCACAGGTATGTTCTGTGAGGGGTGAACCTCAGGAACAACCTGAAACCCCACCCAGGCTTTGGAGGCCGAAGACTCCCACCGGGGTTTTAAAACCAGTATGTTCGAGGGCAAGGCCAGAGGCATCTCTATGCTGTGCATGAGATCTACCACTCGAGGACTGGCTAGTCTTAACAGACTGTTTTTGGGTTACCTGATTAGAAGAAGTGGTCGGTGCCCTGAAGCTGGATGGGGACCGCGTATCGAGGGAAACCCGATGCTGAAGACTTCTTCTGACAATACTATTGTAGGAGGGACACTCCGGAGAAAAATGGTCATGCCCCAAACCGGCCAGACACCAATTAGGGGTGTCTAAGGTTAATTTTGTACCGCCGCAGTTTGAACATTTCTTGGGAATAGTGACTGGCAGTTCCATGAAGGAAAGTGAGTAGGCCTAGCAGGCCTAAGAAAACCGTGAGGCACTAAGAAGAAAAAATATTCCTTAAAGAGGAAATTTACAAGAAAAAAGGAGGAAAAAAAAAAACCCGGCGGTACCGGTGGCGTCGGGGAAGGCAGCCACGACCACAAGAAAAATAAAAAATAAAAGAAGAATTTTCTGGAAAAACGAAAACTGAGGAGAGGCAGTTGGGAAAGCAGGAAGGCAGCACGCAGGCATGGTGGGATGCTTCCAAATGCGTTTTGATTGGACGTTGGGAAGTTTTCCCGCGCAGACTCCGTCGGTACCGACGTACCCATATGTGAAGACTCATTCCTGCTTGTTCCTGGAGATTGATGGCTTTCTCGCAGAGTATTATAAAAAACTTTTGTGCTCAATTGGCCCCGACTTTGGTGGTACTTTTTAATGAGGTTCTGCGGGGGACGTCGCTGCCCCCTTCTTAGGGCGAGGCTCTTATAGCAATGATCCCTAAGCCGGGTAAGCCCCTGCAGGAGGCCGCCTCATACCGCCCCATCTCCCTGCTAAACACGGATGTTAAAATACTAGCCTCCGCATTGGCTGCCCGATTGAACCGGGTTCTCCCTGCTTTGGTACATTCAGATCAGGTCGGGTTTGTGCCGGGTCGTCAGGCAGCGGATAATATCCGGCGAATGTTACAGGTTATTCATATTGCTCAGCAGGACTCTCAGCCGACACTCTTGGTCGGAATTGATGCTGAGAAGGCCTTTGACCGTGTTAGTTGGGACTATCTTTGGTGCGTGCTCGACACGATGGGGTTTGGTCCTAACTTTATCCGATGGGTTCGTAGCTTATATCAAGACCCTACGGCATGTGTCCGGGTTAACGGGGGTCACTCGAGGAGTTTCCCCTTGGAAAGGGGCACTCGTCAGGGCTGTCCTCTGTCGCCATTGTTGTTTGCGATGCTGATGGAGCCCTTGGCGCAAAGCTTTCGCAAGCATCCGGACATTGTGAGCGTTCGAGTGGGTCCCACTGACTATAGGATTGCACTCTTCGCGGATGATATCATCCTCTCATTGGTGAATCCAGCTGCGTCCCTTTCCATTGCTATGCAGCTTTTTGAGGCCTTTTCCCAGGTGTCTGGATTCAAAATTAACTATACTAAGTCTGAGATTCTTAATGTTGGGGTTCCAGAGGCAGTCTGCGTGGAATTGAGGGCTACCTATCCCTTTCGGTGGGTGCACGGAGCTCTTAGCTATTTAGGTGTGAATCTGACGGTTGAGCGGGCGGCGCTCTTTAAGGCTAATTATGATCCGCTACTACAGCAGGTCCGGCGCAACCTGGAGTCTTGGGCCAGCCTGACGTTCTCCTGGTTTGGGCATATAGCGGTGGTTAAGATGGTGGCTGTTCCGCGGTTTTTGTACCTCTTTCAGGTTCTTCCTATACCGCTGTCTCGGGGACTATTGGCCGTCTGGCAAGCTATGCTCATGAAGTTAATCTGGCGGTTTCGGCGGCCGCGTATAGCTCATCGAATTCTTTATATGCGCACACGATGTGGGGGTATGGGGCGCCTAACCTCCATTGGTACTAAGCGGCGGCGCAATGTCGCGCCGGGGTGGAATGGATGAACCCAGATAGCCCCAAACGTTGGGTACAATTGGAAATGCATATCGCCGGGGGGGGGGGGGGGGCGGGTCTGAGAGATCGGTTGTGGCTTAGCCCCAAGTTGCGAGGTGGTTTGCGTTTAAGTAACCCATATATCCTACATACTCTCTGCTGTTGGGACCTATCATTTCGAACTCGGGGGGGCGGACCTGACCCCTTTGGTCCCTATAGTGGATAATGCAATGTTTCCCCCCCCTCCCCCCCCCGGGATGACTGATCTGGTTTTTCGAATGTGGGGGCACAAGGGACTTAGCCGTGTGGGTCAATTGTTTGATGAGGGCCGGTTTCACTCTTTTAGTACGCTGCAGGAGGAATTTGACCTCCCTGAATGTCATGTTTTCCACCATACGCAAGTGGCTCACTGGCTTCAGGCTTGCACTGTTCGATCGCAGGTTGCGCGCGAGTTGTCGGATATAGAGCGCTTCTGCGAGGATTGTACTACCACGAAAGGTCTTATAGCTGCTTTGTATGCCCATTTGCAGGCGCAGCAGCCGAGATTAGGCAAGTAAGAGTAGTTACTCACCTGTAACAGGTGTTCTCCAGGAGCAGCAGGAATCAGTCCTCACATATGGGTGACGTCGGCACCGACGGAGCCCCCATGCGGAGCATTTCCCCAGCTTTCAAAGAAAGACTTTAGGAATTGCAGCGCGCATGCGCGGTCCCCTTCCCGCCCAAGGGTGCCATCTTGCTTAGTCTGATGACATAGCTAAAAGACAGCAAAAATAGCAAACAATAAATCATATGACTGCAACTCCAAGGGGAGGAGGGAGGGTTGTGAGGACTGATTCCTGCTGCTCCTGGAGAACACCTGTTACAGGTGAGTAACTACTCTTTCTCCAGGACCAAGCAGGAAGTCAGTCCTCACATATGGGACTCCCCAGCTTAAGGCTACCGGAGACCCCAAGCCGAAAAAATGAGCTCCCTCTAGAGCGTCAGAATGTAAGGAAGGAATCTTCTCTGAGACCGCCACGACCGGTAGCCCAACATCAGGGCAGGAGGGAAGGAGTTGCCTAAACCCCAAAGAGATTATGGAGTACTGCCTGTCCGAAAGCACTGTCCCTGCGGGACTCCCTCTCAAGGCAGTAATGGGCAGCAAAAGTCTGGCTTGAAGACCAAGTAGCAGCCCGGCAGATGTCTGCCAACGGAACAGAGCGGAGATGAGCCACTGACACAGCCTTCACCCTGACACGATGAGCCGTGACTCGACCCTCCAACGAGAAGCCGGCTGCCCCATAAGCCCAGGCGATACAGTCAGTGACCCATATGGACAAAGTACGCTTGGAGACAGCTAACCCCAACTTATTGGGGTCAAAAGAAACGAAGAGCTGAACCGCCCTCCGGTGCTCCCGCATATGGTCAAGGTAGAAGGATAACGCCCTCCTACAGTCCAGGGTATGCAGGACCATCTCAGCCCGGCTGGCATGCAGCCTCTGAAAGAAAGTCAGAAGCACCAACTCCTGATTGAGGTGGAAAGAGGAGACAACCTTAGGGAGAAACTTAGGGTAAGACTACCCTATTCCTGTAGAACTTAGTGTAAGGGGGATCAGACACTAGTGGCTGAAGTTCACTTACTCGCCTAGCAGAGGTAAGAGCTACCAGAAACAAAGTTTTTCAGGAGAGAAAACGGAGAGGACAGGTAGCCATAGGTTCAAATGGCGGACAAGTAATCCGCTGTAAGACCACATTTAATTCCCACTCAGGGGTCGGTGGGCGTAGAGGAAGCTTAAGCAGGAGGAGGCCTCTGAGGAAACGAGCCACCAAAGGGTGGTTGGAAAGAGGCCTCCCGTCCACTGGCGAGTGGTGCGCTGAGAGAGCACTGAGGTGAACTCTGACAGAATTGGACTTAAGGCCGAGATTGGAGAGGTAAAGCAAATATTGCAATACTACCACTACCAAGCACGAGAAGGGATTCTCGCTGTGCTGAGCACACCATGCGGAGAATCTATGCCACAAGAGCGTAGGATTTCTGGGTGGATTGCCTTCTAGAGGCTAAGACTACGTCTTCCACCTCTCTAGGCAGTAGTAGGGGAGCCAGAACTACCCTTTCAGCAGCCAGGCCATCAGATGAAGGGACTGGAGGTTGGGGTGTAAGAGAGATCCCTGTTCTTGAGACAGGAGATCGTGTTGAATCCCCAGAGGAATAGGAGTGTCCACCGCCAGTTGCAGCAGAAGTGGGGACCACGGTTGCCTCGGCCACCTGGGGGCTATCAGAATCATGGAGGCCCCGTCCTTGACTACTTTGAACAGTGTTCTGGACACTAGTGGCGTGGGAGGAAACGCATACAGTAGGCCTGTGGACCACAGGAGCAGAAACGCATCCGCTGCTACTCTGAGAGGATGCGGTTGTCTGGAACAGAATCTCGGGAGTTGCCGGTTCAGAGGACTGGCGAAAAGATCCATGGTGGGGAGGCCCCACCTCAGAAAGATCTGCTGAACCACCAATGGATTCAATCTCCATTCGTGTGGTTGCAGGATCCTGCTCAGTCTGTCCGCCAGGTAATTGTCTTTACCTGGGAGGTAGACTGCCTTGAGAAGGATTCCGTGATTGACAGCCCAGGAGCACAGCCGTTGTACTTCCTTACATAGAAGAAAGGAGCCTGTGCCTCCCTGCTTGTTCACGTAAAGCATGGCAACTTGATTGTCCGTCTGGACCAGTACAGACTGGTGAGACATGAGATGGGAGAAGGCCCTCAGAGCTAAGCGTATCACCCGTAGCGCCAGGAAATTTATCTGCTGTGCAGCCTCCCAAGGGGTCCAGAGACCCCGAATACATGCCCCTTGGCAATGCGCTCCCCAAGCTTGAAGAGAAGCATTGGTTGTCAGCACTTGAGAGTGCGGAGGGGTTTGAAAAAACACTCCGAGCACCAGATTCGGAAGATGAAGCCATCATTGCAGAGAGGAGGCAAGCAGTGTGGATATTCTTACTGAGTCTGCAAAGCTCCCTGTGGCGTGATGCCACTGAGTTCGAAGACTCCACTGAGCAGGCCGCATATGCAGGCGGGCATTGGGGGTTACATGAACCGTGGAAGCCATATAGCTGAGAAGTCTCAGGAATTGCCTGGCGGAGACCAGGGAATTGCTGCAAAACTGCATGGCTAGATCCATTAATCTGTGGGCTCTGTCCACGGGCAGAAAAGCCTTTGCCTGAAGGGTGTCCAGCCTTCCTCCTATGAACTCCATGTTCTGGGACGGGAGCAAAGTGGACTTTGCGAAGTTTATGACAAACCACAAGTGCTGAAGCAGAGCCACAGTGCAAAGGGTGGCTTGACTGGCCTCCTGTGAAGACTGGCCCCTTATGAGCCAGTCGTCCAGGTATGGGAACACGAAAAGACCTTGAAGCCTTAGGTACCGCCACCACCACCAGGCACTTGGTGAACACCATGGGGGCGGAGGTTAGGCCAAAGGGTAGCACTCTGTACTGATAGTGGTTTCCCCCCACAACAAACCTGAGATATTGTCTGTGGTCTGGATGAATAAGGATGTGAGTATAAGCATCCTTTAGATCTAAGGAGCATAGCCAATCTCCCTGCTGGAGGTAGGGCAGCAGGATTCCAAGGGTAAGCATCTTGAACTTTTCCCTCTCCAGGAACTTGTTGAGGTTTCGCAAGTCTAGGATGGGTCTGAGGCCTCCTGTTCTTTTTGGTACCAGAATGTACCTGGAATAAAAGCCGTGGCCTCTCAGATGGTGGGGCACCGGTTCCACAGCCTGTTCCTTTAGCAGACTTGCCAACTCTTGTAGGAGTAGGTCCCTGTGCAGAGGGGGTCTTGGAGGCTCCCCTGGAAAAAAGGAGGGAGGTACCTGGTGAAAATGAAGAAGATAGCCCTTTTGGACTATATGGAGCACCCAGGTATCTGATGTGACGGCTGACCACCTGTGGGCAAAAAGGGCCAGCCGGCCTCCTGTGCTGACGTGAGCCAGCTGAGGAGGAGAGGCTATGCTTTCTGAGTCAAAAATCCCCGCCCTGCTGTGCAGGAGCCGGTGTTGGTGGCTTGGGGGCCTTCTGCCTACGGGGCCCATGACCATGTCCCTTGGCCTGCTGACACTGTTGGGGAGCTGCAGAGGCCTGATAATGAGGGTATTGTTTATAGGCAGATGTCTTCCTCGGGTAAAAGGTCTTTTTTCCTGAGCCCTTCTTCTTCTGAGAAGGGGCAGAGGTTTTTCTGGACAGCCTAGTCCTGGTCAGAGTCTCGGTCTTGAGTTCAGCAGCCTTTTCAGCCATGGGTTTGCCAAAAAGGTTTTCACCTCGGCAGGGGACATCGACCAACTTGTCCTGTACCCATAGTTCAAGGTCGGATGACTGTAGCCAAGCCTGTCGGCGGGCACCGATGCCGGCCCCGGCTACTCGGGCCGAAGCCTCGAAGCCATCGTAGGCTGCTCGAGAGATAAACTTCGAGCACTCTCAAATACCAGTGGACAAGGCCTGGAACCTCTGCAAAGGTTCCTTGGAGAGACCAGCAGAGAACCCGGCAATCTCCTTTGCCAGGTCTCGAACGTACATGCCCATGTAAAGCTGGTATGTCTGGACACGGCAAGCAAGCATAGAGCCCTGGAAGCACTTCTTACTGAGGGCATCCAGATTCCGGGCCTCCCGGGCAGGTGGCACCGAGGAGTGCATCCTCTGACTTTTCAGTCGATGCATGGCCGATTCCACAACCATGGAGTGGTGCGGTAATTGTGCCTTTTGGAACCCGGGGCTCTTGCGGACTCAATAGATGGAATCGACCCGCTTGCTTAACACCGGCGTCGAGGCCTGGGTCTCCCACATGCGGAAGAGCAGCCGCTCCAGCATCGGAGGAACCGGAACAGTAAAGGCCTCCTTCGGGGGAGAGTCATACTGGAGGGCCTCGAGCTCCACGGCTCGAGGCTCCTCCTCGGGATCCACGGGGAATGCCAAGGCCTTGGCCATATCCCGCACGAAGTCCGAGAACTGGGTATCCTCCGGTGGGAATCGTCTCCGAGGTTTGGACTCCGGTGAGTCCGATGGGACACACCGAGTCCGAAAGGTGTCGGGTGACTCTTCATCCTCCGTGTCCCAGCCCGACTCCTCGGAGGAGGAATCGAGCGGTTCCGGTCGGGCGGGCACCGATGCCCTCCGCCCCGACGCTGAGGGAACCGGCGTCGACGACCTCGGTCCCGAACGGGAGGCCGAGGGAGACCGTGGCCGAGGATCGACTCGAGCTCGCATGGACTCGAGGATCGGCTCAGCCTCCGGGGTCGACTTGGACGTTGATGTCCCGGTGGTCGGGGCAGATGCACTGGTGAGACCAGCGATCAGTGCCCGCTGCTGCTCCATGAAGGCAGCCAAGCTGCTCTCCAAGGCCGTCAACCTGAGTCCGAGCTCAGGAGACTCAGCAGCCCCCGACTCGGGCCCCGACGGCATCGGGCCCGACGTCGGCTCCCCTGGAGGAGAGTCCACGAGGACTACAGTACTCACGTGTCCAGGAGACTCCATCTCGAGAAGAGGTTGTTTGGCAGGCCTCTCCAACTCCGAAGACCCGGGATGGCGGTCGGGGCTATGCGACCTGGCCCTCGAGGAACCAGATGCGTCGGCCGATGCCGCCCTTGTGGGTTTTTTCTTCCTGCGCTGCTCCCGCGAAGGAGACCCCCGCTCAGAGGAACCCCGATGCTGCTCGGGGCCGGAGTCCCGAGACGTCGAGGCCTCTGACGAGGTCCGGGCCCGTCCGGACGCGGAGTCAGAGAAGATTCTGTCCTTTTGGTGCTGCCGACTCCTCAACGCCTTCGAGGACATTTTGCCACACGGACCACAGATCATCGGGTCATGATCAGGTCCGAGGCAGCGGAGGCAGCAGTCATGTGTGTCGGTAAGAGACATAAGTTTCTTACACCGATCACACTTTTTAAACCCACTGGCAGCCATCAGGGGAAAAAGGGCCCCTGCGAGGTCGAAAGACAGGACTGCCAGTGAAAAAGAAAAATGGCGCAAACGCTAGTCACGAAGGACAAAAACCGAAAAAAGAGAGTGTGGGCTCGATACCAGCGTATCGGGCCCAGGCGGGAAAAGGATCCGGCGTCGAACCGAAGAAGGAAGACAAAAAACAGGGTAATCAACTTTTTCCTTGGCGAAAAACGAACTACGTCCGTCGGGCTCCGCGGAAAAAAGAAAACTGAGCATGATGGCACCCTTGGGCGGGAAGGGGACCGCGCATGCACGCTGCAATTCCCAAAGGCTTTCTTTGAAAGCTGGGGAAATGCTCTGCACGGGGGCTCCGTCGGCGCCGACGTCACCCATATGTGAGGACTGACTTCCTGCTTGGTCCTGGAGAATAGAGAGCATTGGAATTTTGATTTGAGTATCCGTTATTCTGAGCAGCAATGGGAACAGGTGGAGGGCAGGCTGTGGAAAAATTCAGTAGCGATTAATGTCCGTGAAACTAATTATAAGCTACTGTATAGATGGTATATGACACCTGAGCGGATTGCTCAAGCATATCCTGGGGCGTCGGATCTGTGCTGGCGGAATTGTGGACAGAAAGGCACTTTGGCGCATGTCTGGTGGTTTTGCCCACGCATCTGTACTTTTTGGAGGGGGATTCAGTCCCGCTTGAAACAATTAGTTGGGTTGACCATTCCTTGGGATCCGGGCATTTTTCTTTTTGGTGTAAATGTGCCTGGAGCACGAACTCCTCAGCTGGCCCTGATTCGACATGGTTTGAATGCGGCTCGGCTAGCTGTGGCTACTGCTTGGAAGCAGGTCCTGTCTCCGCCCTTCTCTGCTTGGTTGGAACGGATGTGGGATACTTATACAATGGAGCGTGGGGTGGCAGCCGGTAAATTGCAGTTGTCACGTTTTGAGGAAGTGTGGGAAGCTTTTGTCTTACAATATGGTTCCTGATTGCTTGAGCGTTTTGTATAATATATGGGGGGGCTAGTCTGTGAAGCTGGAGTTCCAGAGTTTCCCCCTTTGCCCTATGAGGTCCGGTTGGCTTGCCTGCTCCCCTCAGTTTTAGCTGGCGCAGAGGGTTGTGGGGGGAGGGACTGGAAGGGGTGGGGGTGTTGGAGGGCGGAGGGGATGGGTAGAGTGTTTTGGGAGTGCCATTTGCTGATAGAGGGCGTGTTTGGGGGGGAGGAAAATAAAAATACTATATATTTTTTTTAAAAGGCGTTTTGTTGGTTTACTCTCTGATGTTTTGCGACTTTCGCATTGTTCCTTTTTGCTATTTTATTATGTATATAGCCTATGAGACTTTTGTTTTCTTTTATGTTTCATTGCTGCCTTTCATTAAAAAAAAAAAAAGGTGGTGGGTCTTCTCTAACAATGATTCAGCATTAGAAATGCTAGCTTTACCTTTGGCAGGGTTTCTTAGACAACTGCTGAACCCTTTTTCCCTGCTATCCTCCAGGTTCTGGAATTCAGCTTCCTTATGTCTATTTCCAGTGCCAGTTAGGTACCTGCTCTGAAGAAGCTTTTCTTCTTACTTTCCTCTACAGCTGCTATAGTCCTTGTTCCTGTATGTCCAATTGCTTCCCTTGCTAGCCCTTTTGCTCCAAGGTTCTTCCTTGCTATAACGTCCTCTCCAAGACTCTCTCTCTCCTTCACCTTCTTCGTAAGGTTCCTTTCTTGCTTGCTCTTTTCCTTCCTCTCCACGTCCCTTGCACCTTCCCGTGCTTGTTTCCTTGCCACTTCTCGTGCTCCTTCCCGTCCTTCCTCTCTGCTCTGTTTGTGGATTTAAAAAGCATTTGCTTCCCGGCACTCCTTGTCCTTCCCCCAGGTGTGACCAATCAGTGAGGAAGCCTGTCTCTCCCTCTGAGCTGGGGCGTGGCCTGAGCTCAGCAGAAAGCTGTGTTTTTTTTCTTATCTGGCTTGGAAATCCTGTGCACAAGTGCAGTATCATTTATTTCAACAGGATTTTCCTCCACCTCCATCTCCTCCTGGGGACTTTCACCATTACAATACCCAACATACAGTTAAAACCTATAACATCAGCAAAATTCATACTTTCCTTTCTGAGTACACTACTAAGACTCTTATCCACACTTTAGTCACTTCCCGTTTAGACTATTTCAATCTGCCTCTCACTGGTCTTCCCCAGAATCATCTCTCTCCCCTTCAATCCATTCAGAGCTCAGCTGTGAGGCTAATCTTTCGCCAGTGTCTCTATGCTCATTTAATTCCTCTCCTCAAGTCACTTCATTGGCTCCCTATCCATTTCCTCATCCAGTTCAATCTTCTTTTACTGGCCTACACTATGCTGCTCCTCATTATCTCTCCTCTCTTATCTCTCCCTACACCCCTCTTCAGGAACTCTGCTTATTAGGCAAATTCCTTCTATCTGTGCCCTCCACTGCCAACAGATTTCGTTCATTCCATCTTGCTGTATCGTAAGCATGGAAAAGATTACCTGAGTCAGTGCATCAAGACCCCATCTCTGGTCCTATTTATTTATTTAAGAGTTTTTCTATACTGCCTTTGTCCAAGGCGGTTTACGTCGAACAACATAACATAATCCCAATGGATTTGTTTTACAACAAACAGGGAGAAATAACTTGGAGATAAATATGGGGTTAACAAGAGAAGGGGAATAGGTAACAGTCCAACAGAAGATCAAGTATGGGGGGTGGATCAATTATATTACAGAGGGAGATAACTGTGGAGGGTTGATTTGGATGACCGACCATGATATTATGATAAAGCTATGGTTAGGTATTGTCATAAGGTCCATAGAGCTCCTTGAATAGGTATGTTTTTAATCGGGGGGGTTTTCAGATCTTTAGTTAATTGTGCAGCTCTGATGGCTTCAGGCAGGGAGTTCCAAATTGTGGGAGCATACAGTGAAACGCCCTTTAACTTGTCTGTTGTGTGGTCTTGGTCTTGAGTGGAGGGATGATCAGGAGATTCTGGTTTGTAGCGGATGTTTTTGTGATCTGAGCATTGAGGCAGGGTGCTGAGAGGTTGTGAAGGATTCTGAGTGTTGTAGTGATGGCTTTGTGTTTTGTCTGTTGAGAGATTGGAAGCCAATGTAGACTTTCCAGGATTGGAGTTATGTGTTGTCTGTTTTCACTGGCTGTTAGTATTCTGGCAGCAGTATTTTGTACTGGCTGTAGCGGATATAGTGCATGTTTGGGGAGACCTTGATATATGTTTCCATAGCCCAGGTGGGGTGTGATGATGGCTTGCACTATAGATCTGAAATCATTGTACTGTAGCAAGTGTCATAAGGCTTAAGAAGCTTCAACTTCCAGTAAGCTGTTCTTGCTGTATTTTTAATGTGTGCTCACATGTTGAGGCTGCTGTCAGTGGTTATACCTAGATATTTGATTTCTTTCTTTATTAATATGATCTTTTTGGGGGCTTACATTCCTGATCTCTGAATATGAGTAGGGCTTCTGTTTTGCTTTTGTTTACTGTGAGGTTTATGTCTGTAAGGAAGTTTATAACTGCGGTGAAGACGTCAGATATGATCGGGAAATCTGGGTTGGTGGTATTGAATGGCATGTAAAGCACAGTTACTTACCTGTAACAGGTGATCTCTGGGAACAGCAGGAATAAGTCTTCACATATGGGTACGTCGGTACCGACGGAGCCTGCGCGGGAACGCTCCCCAGCTTTCCAAAAAAGGAAAGCTTTTGGGAACATCCCACATCGCCTGCGCGCTGCCTTCCCGCCTTTCCAACCGCCTCTCTCCAGTTCGAGTTTCAGAGCTGAGACAAAGAAAGAGAGAGAGGAAAGGAAAGAGAGATAGAAGATACAACTCCTTGGGGAGGTGGGTGGGTTGTGAAGACTTATTCCTGCTGTTCCCAGAGATCACCTGTTACAGGTAAGTAACTGTGCTATCTCCAGGAACAAGCAGGAATGAGTCTTCACATATGGGGACTCCCCAGCTAGAGATGCCGGGGAGATCCCCAGGGTTGTAGACCCTGAGAAGGGCCCTACCTCCCCCTTGGATCTCAGGCGTCTAAACAGGGATGGAGGGCAGGAGTTGTTCAACTATGGAACAGGTGTTTTAGGACAGCCTGACCAAACAAGGCATCCCGGCGGGAGTCCTTGTCCAAACAATAATGGGCCGTGAAGGTATGAACCGAGGCCCATGTGGCTGCTCGACAGATCTGGTCGATGGACACAGAATTTAGATGAGCCATAGAAGTTGCCATGGCCCTCACATTGTGAGCTGTGACATGGCCTTCCAGAGAAAGGTTCTTACTCTGATAGGCGAAAGAAATACACTGAGCAATCCAAGTGGACAGTGTCCTTTTAGAGACTGGAAGTCCTAAATGAGAAGGATCAAAAGCAACAAAGAGTTGGGAAGACCTTCTATGTTGCTGAGTCCTTTGTAAGTAAAAGGCAAGAGCCCTTTTACAATCCAGGGTATGAAGATTCCTTTCTGCACTTGATGCATGAGGACCCGGAAAAAAGACAGGTAAATATACCTCTTGGTTCAGATGAAAAGGTGAGACCACTTTAGGCATAAAGTGTGGATTGGTCCTGAGGACTACCATATCATGATGAAACCTTGTATAAGGAGGATTAGCCACCAAGGCCTGTAGCTCACTGATGCGGCGAGCTGATGTGACTGCAATGAGGAAAATAACCTTCCAGGAAAGAAATTTCAAGGAGGTGGCGGCTAAGGGGTTCAAAAGGTGGCTTCATAAGCTGACCAAGAACCAGATTTAAGTCCCATGCCACCGGAGGAGGCCTAATGGGAGGTTTAGTTAAAGTTAGGCCTCTCATGAATCTTGCAATAAGAGGATGAGAGGAAATAGGCTGTCCATTGAGAGGCTTCAGGGATGCTACAATAGCATTCAAATGGACTCTTACTGAATTCGTCTTAAGGCCTGCATTGGAGAGATGCAGGAGATATTCCAATAGAGAATTCAAAGGTAGTGCTAGAGGGTCAAGACCCTTCTGAGCACACCAAATGGAAAACCTTTTCCATTTAAAAGCATAGGAACGTCTAGTAGAAGGTTTCCTGGAAGCATGGAGGATATCCTTCACCTGCTTAGAAAAATTCCAACCTTGAAGGTCTAAGCCTTCAGCAACCAAGCCCTGAGGTGAAGGGACTTTGGGTGCCACAAAGTCCCCTTCTCCTGGGACAGGAGGTCTGGAGCAGCTCCCAAGTCTAGGGAGGGAGCTTGAGAGAGATGCAGAAGTAGAGGGTACCACACTTGGCGTGGCCAGCATGGAGCTAAGAGGATCATAGATCCTTGATCCCTCTGGACCTTGAATAGAGTCTTGGGAATTAAGGGAATGGGTGGAAAGGCATACAGGAAGTCTTGACCCCAGTGAAGGAGGAAGGCATCCTTGGCCTGAACTCCCTGACACAGAATTTTGGAACAGAACCAGGGAAGTTTGGCATTCCACGGACTTGCAAAGAGGTCTATGTCCGGGGTTCCCCACTCTTGAAAGATTCTGAGTACCTGGTCCATGTGCATGGACCATTCGTGTGGAAGCAGAACTCGACTGAGTCTGTCTGCCCAAGAGTTTTGGACTCCTGGAAGGTATACGGCCAGGAGATGGATTTGATGCTCTCTGGCGAAGGCCCACAATCTTAAAGCTTCGTTGCAAAGCGACAGAGAGCCAGTTCCTCCTTGCTTGTTTATGTAAAACATGGCTACCTGATTGTCCGTATGAATGAGGACTGTCTTGTAGATGAGGAGGGTATGGAAGACCTTGAGAGCTAGAAAAACTGCTCGGAGCTCCAGGTGGTTGATATGTAGAGAGGTCTCCTGTGGAGACCAAGTGCCCTGAGTGGAGAGGTCTTGTAGATGAGCTCTCCAACCTGTTGGGGAGGCATCTGTTGTGAGGGTTGCTTGGGGCAACAACTGTTGGAAGGGGGACCCCAGCAACAGATTTTGGGTGGACTTCCACCACTGTAGAGACCAAAAGAGGCGCCTGGAGGTTGCTATTTTGTCTGTCAGAGCCCCTGAAGCTTCAGTCCACTGGGTGGACAAAGTCCATTGAGCTGCTCTCATGTGAAGGCGAGCATAGGGGACCACATGCACTGTGGATGCCATGTGGCCTAGCAGTTGTAGCATCTCCCAGGCAGTTAAAAGGCTCTTTGACTGAATCTGGGAGGCTAACTGCACTAGGCGTAGGCAACGGGCCTGAGGAAGATAGGCCCTTGCACTGTTAGTATCTAACCAGGCCCCTATGAACTCTAGGGACTGAGTAGGGGTGAGCTGGGACTTTGGGAGATTTACCACAAGTCCCAGATACTGCAGAATGCGCCTTGTGCAATCCAGGGCAGTCTGGGCCTCTGACTGAGATGGAGCTCGGATGAGCCAGTCGTCCAGGTATGGGAATACAAATATCCCCAGAGTGCGTAGAAAGAGTAGTTACTCACCTGTAACAGGTGTTCTCCAGGAGCAGCAGGAATCAGTCCTCACTGATGGGTGACATCGGCGCCAACGGAGCCCTCGCGGAGCAATTTCCCCAGCTTTCGAAGAAAGCCTTTGGGAATTGCAGCGCGCATGCGCGGTCCCCTTCCCGCCCAAGGGCGCCATCTTGCTCAGTCTGATGACATAGCTAAAAGACAGCAATAAATTAGCAAAAATAAATCATATGACTGCAACTCCAAGGGGAGGAGGGAGGGTTGTGAGGACTGATTCCTGCTGCTCCTGGAGAACACCTGTTACAGGTGAGTAACTACTCTTTCTCCAGGACCAAGCAGGAAGTCAGTCCTCACTGATGGGACTCTCAAGCTTAAGGCTACCGGAGACCTCAAGCAGAAAAATGAGCTCCCTCTAGCTCAGCAGTACAGAAGTAAGGAATCTTCTCTGAATATGCTCCCGGCCGGTAGCCCAACACCAGGGCCGGTGGGTAGGAGTTGCCTAAACCTCAAAGAGATTGTGGAGGACTGCCTGTCCGAAAGCACTGTCCCTGCGGGACTCCCTCTCCAGGCAGTAATGAGCCGCAAAAGTCTGGCTTGAAGACCAAGTAGCGGCCCAGCAGATGTCTGCCAACGGAACAGAGCGGAGATGAGCCACTGATGCAGCCTTCGCCCTGACACGGTGAGCCGTGACTCGACTCTCTAAGGCCGGGGTCTCAAACACGCGGCCCGCGGGCCGCATGCGGCCCGCAACCGAACTTTGTGCGGCCCGCGACGGAGGAAAAAAAAAAAACACAAACCCTGTCTTCTGCTGCTGCTGCCGCCGTGGTAGCAGCACAATCAGCTGTTCGCGGTCCCTTCTCCTCAGCCCGGAAGAGCCCCGAGTCTGCTCCTTTAGCGGCGGGCTTTTCAAGATGCAAAGAGAATATTTCCCTCTCGCGCGGCTTGTCAAGCCGCGCGAGAGGAAAATACTCTCTTCGCGGCTTGAAAAGCTCACCGCTAAAGGAGCAGACTCGGGGCTCTTCCGGGCATAGGAGAAGGGACCGCGAACAGCTGATTGTGCTGCTACCACGGCGGCGGCGGCGGCAGCAGCAGCAGCAGACAGGGTTTTGTTTTTAGTTTATTTACTTGGCCTGATTTGGGGGGGGGGGTGAGGAGTGGGAGTGGGCAGATGGGGTTAGGACGGGAGGTGGTCGGATTGGGGGGGGGCTAAGACTAAAAATGGGGTTATGGGGGGGGGCTAAGAATGAAAATGGGGTGATGGGAGGGTTAGGACTGGAAGTGGGCTGTTGGGGGGCTTAGGAATGGTAATGGGCTATGGGGGGGCGAGGACTGGAAATGGGCAGATGGGGTTAGGACTGGAGGTGGTCTGATTGGGGGGGGCTAAGACTAAAAATGGGGTGATGGGGGGGCTAAGAATGAAAATGGGGTGATGGGAGGGTTAGGACTGGAAGTGGGCTGTTGGGGGGCTTAGGAATGGTAATGGGCTATGGGGGGGCTAGGACTGGAAATGGGCAGATGGGGTTAGGACTGGAGGTGGTCTGATTGGGGGGGGCTAAGACTGAAAATGGGGTTATGGGTGGGCTAAGAATGAAAATGGGGCGATGGGAGGGTTAGGACTGGAAGTGGGCTGTTGGGGGGCTTAGGACTGGTAATGGGCTATGGGGGGGCTAGAACTGGTAATGGACTGGGGGGTTGCTAGGACTGGAAATGGGCTGAGTAGAAGGGGGGGCTTGAACTGCAAATAACTGATGGGGACGGGGTTTTGGAATGGAAATGGGCTGAGTGGAAGGGGGCTTGGAATGGAAATGGGCTGATGGGGAGGGGGGCTTGGAATGGAAATGGGCTGATGGGGAGGGGGCTTAGAAAGGAAATGGGCTGTGAGGGGAGGGAGCTAGGACTGGAAATGGGCTTAGTTGGGGGGAGCAAGGACAGGAAATGGGCTGATGGTGGGGCTAGAATAGGACTGGAATGGGCTGATGATGCGGGGACTAGAAGGGAGCAGATGCTGGGTGGGGCTGAAACTACAAGGGAGCTGATGTTGGGGGAGGATTAGAATGGGATAGGGCTGGGAGAGTAAAATGGAGAGGGGAAAAAATATTTTGTGTGGGAGGGAAGAAAAATCTACAATTGGCCAGGTACTGGGTGAGTAAGTGTGGATTGAGAATGGAGGGGTAAAATTTGAGTGGATGAAATAGGAATGAGGAAAGAGCAAAAGGAAAAAGATTAGTATGTTAAAGCAGATGCAGAGAGAGAAAGGAAAAAAAACTAGAAGAGAGAAGAAAGTACAAATGGACAGCAGACCATGGAGAGTTAGCAGAAGACACCAAGAAACCAGAAGAAAGTGGCTGGCACAATTGCAACTGAAAAAAAAAATGCACAAAAGGTAGAAAAATATCTCTTTATTTTGAATTAACTGGAATATGTCAGCTCTGGGAAATGTGCATCATTAACGTCTGTGCTTTATTTAATACAAGAGGAAATTAATTTATAGTTTTATTTCTACAGTGTTGTTGTACATTCCAAGTTTGGCTTTTGGGGTTCCCAGTTTAATTATTGTCTTCCTGTTTCTAAATTTTGATTCCTTGTTTGGTGATGGTGTATGTTCTGCATGTGTAACTGAGCTGAGGTATTCTGTTTATGTAATTCCTATTTGACATTGCCACTTGTTCTCTTTCCCCAGTAGGTCATGTATTGTTATTCTCTGAAATGTATTGGTTTAATATTTGCAGTGTTGCCTTTTGATAGTTAGGGTATGGTGCTTTGTGAGTCCTGGTAGTGCTGTTACGATACGGTGGGTTTGCTATGGGTTCTAAATGGGTAGTGTTTGTAGTAGTTCCTAATGTGCCTGGCGGTTGGCACTGGATTATAGTAATGTAGAAATCTTTTAGTCTTTCTTTATCCATACGCTCATTAAGAGGCATGTTTACTAAAAGTTAGTTTATGGTAACATTATGCAAATATTTATGCAAATGAGGTCCCTTATGCAAATTAGGCCTGCGTCTTGTGCGGCCCCCGGGTTACTTTACAAGTCCTCATTTGGCCCTCAAAGCAATTTGAGTTTGAGACCCCTGCTCTAAGGAGAGGCCGGCTGCCCCATAAGCCCAGGCGATACAGTCAGCTACTCAGATGGACAAAGTACGCTTGGAGACAGGCACCCCCAACCTATTGGGGTCAAAAGAAACAAAAAGCTGAACAGCCTTTCTATGCTCCCGCGTACGGTCAAGGTACAAGGATAAGGCCCTCCTACAGTCCAGGGTATGCAGAACTGTCTCAGTCCGGCTGGTATGCGGCCTGGGAAAGAAGGTTGGAAGAACCACCTCTTGGTTGAGATGAAAAGGGGAAACCACTTTTGGAAGAAACTTTGGGTGAGTCCGCAAGACCACCCTATTCGGGTAGAACCTAGTGTAAGGAGGCTCAGACACTAGGGCTTGTAGTTCACTAATGCGCCTAGCGGAGGTAAGGGCTACCAAGAAGAGAGTTTTCCAAGAAAGGAAACGAAGAGGGCAGGTAGGCATAGGTTCAAAAGGCGGACAGGTAATCCGCTGCAAGACCACATTGAGATCCCAGTCAGGGGCTGGTGGGCGCAAGGGAGGCTTAAGTAGAAGGAGGCCTCTGAGAAAACGTGCCACCAAGGGGTGTGCGGAAAGAGGCCTGCCGTCCACCGGCGAATGATGTGCAGAGAGAGCACTGAGGTGGACCCTTACAGAGTTGGACTTGAGGCCAAGATTGGAAAGGTGAAGCAAGTATTGCAGAACCACCGATACCAAGCAGGAGAAGGGGTTCTCAGATTGCTGAGAACACCACACAGAGAAGCGACGCCATTTAAGGGCGTAAGACTTCCGTGTGGACGGTCGCCTAGACGCTAGGATGACATCTTCCACCTCCGGAGGGAGGAGTAGCGGAGCCAGGACTACCCTTTCAGCAGCCAGGCCATCAAGTGAAGGGCCCAGAGGTTGGGGTGCAGGAGAGTGCCTTGATCCTGAGTCAGGAGGTCGGGCTGAAACCCAAGAGGAAGAGGAGTGTCCACTGCCAGTAGTAGCAGGAGTGGGAACCAGGGCTGTCTCGGCTACCTGGGCACTACTAGGATTACCGAGGCCCTGTCCCGGAGAACCTTGAAAAGTGTCCTGGACACGAATGGCGTGGGAGGAAAGGCATACAGTAGGCCCGTGGACCACGGAATGAGGAAAGCATCCGCCGCTACTCTGAGAGGATGCGGGTGCCTGGAGCAGAACCTGGGAAGTTGCCGGTTCAGAGGACTGGCAAAAAGATCCATGGTGGGGAGGCCCCACCGGAGGAAGATCCGCTGAACCACCAACGGGTCTAACCTCCACTCGTGTGGCTGCAGAATCCTGCTCAGTTTGTCGCCCAGGTAATTTTCCTGCCCTGGCAAGTAAACAGCTTTATTTATTTTTATTTATTTAGCTGTATTTATATCCCGCTTTTCATCGGGTCAAAGCGGTCAATTGGGAGATACATTTAACACGAGGGGAAATGACACACATACGCTAATACTTACAGGGAACATGGGCAATGGAGGGTTAAGTGGCTTGCCCAAGACCACAAGGAGTACCTATAGGACTAGAAATCCCAGTCCCTCCGGCCTGAGATTGCTGTCCCCAGGTGGGACTTGAACCCCCGGCCCTCCGGCCTGAAGTACCTTGTCCTAACCACGAGGCCACTCCTCCCCTTTGAGGAGGATGCCATGGTCGACTGCCCAAGAGCGAGCCTCTTGACATAGAAGGAGGGAGCCGGTGCCCCCCTGTTTGTTCACATAGAACATGGCAACCTGATTGTCCGTCTGGACCAGTACAGACTGATGAGAAGTGAGGTGAGAGAAGGTCCATAGAGCTAGGCGGATCGCCCTGAGCTCCAGGAGGTTTATCTGCTGAGCAGCTTCCCAAGGGGTCCAAAGGCCTTGAGTACATGTTCCCTGGCAATTTGCTCCCCATCCCAGGAGAGAGGCATCTGACGTCAACACTTGGGAAGGCGGAGGAGACTGAAACGTCATGCCGAGTACCAGATTGGGCAGATGAAGCCACCATTGCAGAGAAGAGACCAGGCGGTCGGAGATCTGTACTAAGTCCGCAAGGTTCCCTGTGGCTTGATGCCATTGAGTGCGAAGGCTCCACTGAGCAGGCCTCATATGTAGACGGGCATTCGGAGTTACATGGACCGTGGAAGCCATATGGCCGAGCAGCTGCAGGAATTGCCTGGCAGAGACTAGGGAAGTGCTGTGAAACTTGCTGGCCAGAGCTAAGAGCCGGTTGGCCCGTTCCAGAGGCAAGAAGGCACGAGCCTGCAGATTGTCCAACCGTGCTCCTATGAATTTGAGATCCTGAGAGGGGAGCAAAGTGGACTTTGCGAAGTTTAAGACAAACCCCAAGTGCTGAAGCAGAGCCACCGTGCGATGAGTGGCCTGAGTGACCTCCAGGGAAGACTGTGCCCGGATTAGCCAGTCGTCTAGGTAGGGAAACACAAAGAGGCCTTGAAGCCGCAGGAAGGCTGCCACCACTGCTAGGCATTTGGTGAACACCCGTGAAGCGGAGGACAGGCCAATAATGATTCCCTGCCACAACAAATCTCAGATATTGCCTGTGGTCCGGATGGATAAGGATGTGAGTATAAGCATCCTTTAGATCCAAGGAGCATAACCAATCTCCCTGCTGGAGGTAGGGCAGCAGGGTTCCAAGGGTAAGCATCTTGAACTTTTCCCTTTGCAGGAACTTGTTGAGGTTGCGCAAGTCTAGGATGGGTCTGAGGCCTCCTGTTCTTTTTGGTATCAGAAAGTACCAGGAATAAAAGCCGTGACCTCTCAGGTGGTGGGGCACCGGTTCCACAGCCTGTTCCTGAAGAAGACTTGCCAACTCCTGAAGGAGTAAGTCCCTGTGCAGAGGGGGTCTTGGAGGCTCCCCTGGAAAGTAGGAGGGAGGTACTTGGAGAAAATGCAAAAGGTAGCCCTCTTGAACTACCTGAAGAACCCAGGTATCTGATGTTATGGCTGACCACCTGTGGGCAAAGTGGGCCAGCCGGCCTCCCGTGCTGAGAGAAGCCAGCGGGGGGGAAGAGGCTATGCTTACGGAGTCAAAAAACCCCACCCTGCTGAGCAGGGGCCGGTGTAGTGGGCTTGGGGGCCTTCTGCCTACGGGACCCATTACCCTGTCCCTTAGCCTGCTGACCCTGATGGGGAGCTGCTGAGGCTTGATATTGTGGGTGGTGTTGTTTATAGGCAGACACCTTCCTCGGGTAAAAGGGCTTTTTCCCCGAGCCCTTCCTCTTCTGTGAAGGGGCAGAGGTCTTCCTGGACAGGCGAGTCCTGGTTAGAGTCTCGGTCTCGAGTTGTGCAGCCTTTTCAGCCATGGGCTTGCCAAAGAGGTTTTCACCTCTGCAGGGGACATAGACCAACTTGTCCTGCACCCATGGCTCGAGGTCGGATGACTGAAGCCAAGCCTGTCGGCGGGCACCGATGCCAGCCCCGGCTACTCGAGACGATGCTTCGAAGCCATCGTAGGCTGCTCGAGAAATAAACTTCGAGCACTCTCGAATACCAGTGGACAAGGCCTGGAACCTCTGCAAAGGTTCCTCGGAGAGACCAGTAGAGAACCCGGCAATTTCCTTTGCCAGGTCTCGGAGATACATGCCATGTAGAGCTGGTATGTCTGGACTCGACAAGCAAGCATAGAGCCCTGGAAGCACTTCCTACCGAGGGCATCCAGGTTCCGGACCTCCTTGCCGGGAGGCACCGAGGAGTGCATCTTTTGACTCTTGAGTCGATACATGGCCGATTCCACCACCATGGAATGGTGCGGTAGTTGTGCCTTCTGGAACCCGGGGCTCTTGCGGACTCGATACATGGAATCGACCCGCTTGCTTAACACCGGCGTAGATGCCGGGCTCTCCCACATGCGGAAGAGAAGTCGCTCCAGCATCGAAGGAACCGGTACAGTAAAGGCCTCCTTCGGGGGAGAGTCATACTGGAGGGCCTCGAGCTCTTCGGCTCGAGGCTCCTCCTCGGGATCCGCGGGGAAGGCCAAAGCCTTGGCCATATCCCTCACAAAGTCCGAGAACCAGGTATCCTCCAGGGGGGACCGTCTCCGAGGTCCAGACTCGGGCGAATCGGAGGGGACGCACCGAGTCTGAAAAGAACCGGGTGACTCGTCCTCCTCCGTGTCCCAGCCCGACTCCTCCGAGGAGGAATCGAGCGGCTCCATGCGGGCGGCCGCCGAGGACCTCCGCTCCGACGCCGAGGCCGGCGTCGACGACCTCAGTCCCGAACGGGAGGCCGAGGGAGACCATGGCCGAGGATCGACTCAAGCCCGCATGGACTCGAGGATCGGCTCGGCCTCCGGGGTCGACTTGGACGTCGACGTCCAGGTGGTCGGGGCAGATGCACCGGCGAGGCCAGCGATCAATGCCCGCTGCTGGTCCATGAAGGCAGCGAAACTGCTCTCCAAGGCCGTCAACCTGAGTCCAAGCTCAGGAGACCCAGCAGCCCCCGACTCGGGCCCCGACAGCGTCGGGCCCGACGTCGGCTCCTTCGGAGGCGATTCCACGAGGACTATAGTACTCACGTGTCCAGGAGACTCCACTTCGAAACGAGGATGCTTCGAAGGCCTCTCCGACTCCGAGGACCCGGGGCGGCTATCGGGGTTATGCGACCTGGCCCTCGAGGAACCAGGAGCATCCTCCGACGACGCCCTCGCGGGCTTCCGACGATGTTCCCGGGTGGGAGACCCCCGCTCAGAGGAGCTCCGACGACGCTCGGAGCCGGAGTCACGAGACGTCGAAGCCTCTGACGAGGTCCGGGCCCGGCCGGACGCGGAGTCAGAGAAGATTCGCTCCTTTTGAGACTGCCGACTCCTCAACGCCTTCGAGGACATTTTGGTACATGGACCACAAATCATCGGGTCATGATTGGGTCCGAGGCAGCGGAGGCAGCAGTCGTGTGTGTCGGTAAGAGACATAAGCCTCGTACACCGATCACACTTTTTAAACCCGCTGGCAGCCATCGGGGGAAAAAGGGCCCCTGCGAAGTCAAAAGACCGGGCTGCCAGAGAAAAAGAAAAAAGTGGCGGGAACGCCAGTCACGAAGGACAAAAACCGAAAAATAGTGAACAGATTCAACACCGGAGTATCGAGACCGGGCGGGAAAAGGACACGGCGTCGAACCGAGAAAAACAGAACAAAAAAAATCAACTTTTTCAGCGGTGATCACAAACTACATCTGTAGGGCTCCGCGGAAAAAAGAAGACTGAGCAAGATGGCACCCTTGGGTGGGAAGGGGACCGCGCATGCGCGCTGCAATTCCCAAAGGCTTTCTTCGAAAGCTGGGGAAATTGCTCCGCGAGGGCTCCGTCGGCGCCGACGTCACCCATCAGTGAGGACTGACTTCCTGCTTGGTCCTGGAGAAATGCAGCTACTACTGCCATGCATTTGGTGAACACTCTTGGAGCAGAGGCCAGACCGAAAGGAAGTACCCTGTATTGGTAATGCTTTCCTTGGAAAAGGAAACGGAGGAACTTTCTGTGAGATGGATGGATGAGGACATGTGTGTACGCATCCTTGAGATCTAGAGAACAAAGCCAATCCTGACTCTGAAGGTATGGAAGGAGAGTGCCCAGAGAAAGCATCTTGAATTTCTCCTTGCACAGAAATTTGTTCAATTCTCTGAGATCTAATATGGGTCTGTGGCCCCCTGTTTTCTTTGGGATGAGAAAGTAGGGGGAGTAAAACCCTAACCCTTGTTGAAGAAGAGGTACTTCTTCTATTGCCCCTTGGGCAAGAAGGGCAGTCACCTCCTGACCTAGAAGGTCGAGGAGAGATGTTGGAGAATTGAAATGTCTCACCATGGTGTGAGGAGGAAGGTTTGAGAAATGAAGTTTGTACCCCTCCCTTATGATGGAGAGGGTCCACTGCTCTGTTGTAATTTGCTCCCATCTGGGAGCAAAATGAGCTAACCTTCCTGGAATGGTGAGAGGCTCTGGCTGTTTCAGAGCCAGAAAGGCTAAGTTCTCTAGCATGAAGTCAAAAGCCCTGAGGAGGCTGGGTCTGCTGAGTTGCAGCAGCCCCTGTAGGCTTAGGCCTGGCTTGCTTAGGTTGCTGGCGCTTAGCAGCAAAACGACCTGTAGAAGATTGCTGACCAGAAGCAGGATGGAATCTGCCTTTCTTGAGGAAAAAAGACTTCTTGAAAGGTTTTTTCTTGGCAGGAATGGAGGTTGACTTTGAAAGTCTATCCAAAGCAGAATTTTCTGCATCCATTTGAGTGGCTTTTATTTGCCAATCCTTACCAAACAGGTTTTCCCCTGTACAAGGAAGATTCCCCAAGCCATCCTGGACCCAAGATTCTAGATCAGAAGCTTGGAGCCAAGCAATTCTGCGAGCAGCTATGGCAATGGCCGAAGCTCTGCTGGCACCCTCAAAGGAGTCAAAAGCTGCACGGTTGGAAAACTTTGAAATATCTTGAGTATGCTTAAGCCAAATAAGAAATTCTTCCCTTTTATCCTCTGGAAGAAAAGGGAGGAAAGTGTGTAGCTTATTTGCAACTTCTTTCAGAAACATCCCCATATAAAGACTATAGGAGTTGATTCTGGCAATGAGCATACTGGCCTGGAAGATTTCCCTACCAAAAGCATCCAAGGTCCTGCATTCTCTTCCTGGAGGAGCAGAGGAGTGTCTTTTTGCACTCTTTATCTTTTTCATAGCTGACTCCACCACAATAGAATGGTGAGGAAGCTGTGTTTTATGAAAACCAGGACAAGGAGGGACACGGTACATGGTGTCCAACCTACGAGAATGAGGAGAGATAGTGAGAGGAGTCTCCCATAAGTCAATCATGTGATCATAAAGAATCTCATGAATTGGCAAGGTGACTGCCTCCTTAGGAGCCTTGGGATAACCTAAAATATCTAATTTTTTAGCTCTAGGTTCTGATTCAGAGGTTACTGAAATAGAAAGCCCTTTAGCCACTTCTCTTATGAAGTCTTGAAAGGACAAGTCTTCTGGAGGAGACATTCTTCTTTTTGAAGAAGAAGGCTCTTCAGGAAGGGCTATGGATACTTCAGCAGACGCCTCCGATGCATCAGAATCTTCGGAGGAATCAAAGTATCGACTGTCCGGGTGCTCTTCCAAAGCTCGATATGCGTACCGAGCGGTATCGACATCGGGGGTTATCGGTACTGGTTCGGTACCTATGGGCACCCCTGGAGAGGGAACCGCTGCAGTCGACACCATGGCCGATGTCGATGCAGTCGGTACTGGTACCGACACTGGTGCCGGTACCGGAGCTGATACCGACAACGGAGTTTGTTGTGGTATCAGCGGCGTCGCAGCTTGAATAAAGGCCGTGATTGCCTGCTGCATGGACAGAACATTCTGATCCATCGACGCCATGAATGCCTGAAATTCGGTACCGGAAGGTTGTGCCGGTACCCCAGAGCAATCTAAGAGGTGATCGGTCGAGGCCGTGCCATCGATGTCAACCTGTAACCCCATAGGTGGAGCTTTGGAAGCCTGAGCTTCCCGCCGGGGTAGTTTTGCCGGTGCAGGATCCTCGAGGGCAAGCCCCGAGGCATCTCGATGCTTGGAAGGAGATCTACCCTTCGAGGACCGGCTGGTTTTATGTTTGGTTACCTGAGATCCTTGGGAGGAAGAGGAAGCCCTGGAAGACGTCGATGCCACTGAAGCTGCATCAGAGGGAAACAGAACATGAAGCTTGGCTGCTCGGTTCTGTAAACCTCGTTTGGACATCAAGGAGCAGGATGAACAATCCAAAATGGAGTGGTCAGGACCCAAACATTTGAGACACCATTCATGGGTGTCGGTAACAGAAATAGTACCGCTGCACTTAGTGCATTTTTTAAACCCGGAGGCTGGTTTTTCCATGAGGGAAATTTTGTGAGGCCTAAGGCCCAAAAAGGAAAAACACACTAAGTGAGGGAAAAATATGTTTTGTTTTTGTTTTTGTTTTTAAGAAAAGAAAGAAAGACCGGCGGTACCGGTCCGACGTCGGAGAAGGCAGACGCGCGACCAAAGAAATATAATAAAACAAAGAACTTCTTCAGCGGTGACAGGAACACGACCTGCTGGCTCCGCGGAAAAGAAGAACTGGAGAGAGGCGGTTGGAAAGGCGGGAAGGCAGCGCGCAGGCGCTGTGGGATGTTCTCAAAAGCTTTCCTTTTTTGGAAAGCTGGGGAGCGTTCCCGCGCAGGCTCCGTCGGTACCGACGTTCCCATATGTGAAGACTCATTCCTGCTTGTTCCTGGAGATAACATGATATCATCTGCGCAGAGATGAAAGTGCATGCTCCAGTTTTTTAGAAGATTGCAGATGGGTTGGATGTATAAATTGAATAATAATCCAGAGAGAGCTGATCCTTGCAGGATACCTTGTGCTAATTTAAAGCGTTTTGAATTGGCGGTACTGACCTTCATTTGCATAGTCCTGTCCAGGAGGCAAGATGAAAACCATTGTAATGTGCCATCTGTTAAACCAATATTGGTGAATCTGTCTAGCATGATGTGATGTGCTACTGAGTCAAATGCAGCACTGATGTCAAGGAAAATGAGCACAAATCCCTGTTGAGGCTTATCCAAGCCGATGAGTCTGTTGAAGAGGTCCATTAATAATGTTTCAATGCCATGAGGAGGGCGGAAGCCATGTTGTTGTGGGTCTAGTGGGGCGTGCAGGTCAACATGGTCTTGAAGCTGCTGTTGTATAACCTTTTCTATTATTTTGGCCAAAAATGGGATGCTGGCAATAGGTCGGTATGAACTGAGGCTTGTAGTATCTAGTGAGGCCTTTTTTAGGATGGGGTGTATTGAGGCTTGCTTGAGTGCTAGAGGTAGGTATCCTTGCATGAGGGAGGTGTGTACTATCTTTTGGATGGGCTGAGCAAATTGATTGCGCAAGATTTTTAACCATGTTACAGGGCATAAGTCCAGAGGTGATGTTGTGGTATTTATGTTGTTGATGTTATCCAGTAATTCTCTTTTGGTTATTAGTTCGAATTTGTTCCATGGGTGATTTTTTGCTGTGCCGTTCTGCTGCTGTAGTTGTATACGAGGTGTGACAAAAAAGAAACAAGACTGACAGCCACTCCCATAACTCAATGCCAGTTGGCTAATCACTTATGTCACTGTGTTGTGCAACATCTCGCCACTATTCTGCTATATTATTTTTCATCTCGCTCACTCTGTTTTCCTTTTTCAGGTTTTTTTGTAGCACACTGCTCCATCGCTTTGTCACACAACTGGAGGTGGCAGAAATATGGAGCAAAGAATTAACTTGAAATTTCTGGTTAAGTTGGAGAAGGGCCCAACTGAGTGTCTCCAACTTCTCCAAAAGGCTTATGGAGAAGATGTAATGTCAAGGCCGCGAGTCTTCGAGTGGCACAAACGCTTCAAGACTGGCTGCGAGGAGGTGGAGGATGACTGCAAGTCAGGACAGCCTTCCATGACAAAGATGGCTGAGAACATTGACAGAGTGAACCAGCTGGTGTGGAGTGATCGCAGATTGATGGTGCGGATGATAGCTGAGGAGCTCAGCCTGAACAGGGAGTCAGTGCGGATCATCTTGGTGCAGGAGCGGAAGGTGTACGCCAAGATGGTGCCCAAGCTTTTATCGGATGACCACAAGGAGCACCGGGTCAATGTTTGTCGAGACTTGCTAGAGAAGATCGGAGAAGATCCAGAATTTGTTGGCTGAGTCATCACAGGAGACGAGACTTGGGTCTTCCAGTACGACCCTGAAAGCAAGAGACAGAGCCTGCAGTGGAAGACTCGACTGTCAACCAGACCCAAGAAGGCGCACATGTCCAAATCAAGGATCAAGGTCATGCTGATTGCATTCTTCGACCCGAAGGGAGTGGTCCATCATGAGTTTGTGCCTGAGGGTCAGACAGTCAACCAGCACTTCTACCAGCAGGTCCTCAATCGCCTCAATGACCAGGTTTGGCACAGCAGGCGGGCTCTGTGGAGAGAGACAAGTCGTGGCTGCTCCACCATGACAACGCATCCACATACACCGCGCTCAGTGTGAGGCAGTTCTTGGCCAACAAACATATGAACCCTACATATGAACCCAACTCAACTGACACAGCATTCAATAAAATACAAGTTGATCCCCAAGTTATGGCTGACTTCCTCTACAACAAACAGAGCACATCTATGTTATAATACTATACGAGGTATGACAAAAAAGAAACAAGACTGTCCCATAAATGTTTTATTACAAAATCCACAAAGAAATTACGCATTGTCCCCTTCAAAGTAATCCCCCTGAGTTAATGTCCCTGCAGAACAGGTGTTTTCCAGGGACAGCAGGAATCATTCCTCACTACCCTCCCACCTCCCCTGAAGAGTTGCTATTTTTGTCCTTCCCTTGCCATCTACTTAGTAGGGCTCTAGCTAGGAGACCTGACTGAACAAGATGGCACCTCTGGGCGGGAAGAGGACCACACATGCATGGCAGCAGTCCCAAAGGCTTTTTTTGAAAGCTGGGGAATTGCTCCACATGGGCTCCGTCAGTGCTGATGTCACCCATAATTGAGGACTGATTCCCGCTGTCCCTGGAGAACACTTGTTACAGGTGAGTAACTACGCTTTTCCTACAGACAGTGGGCAGGTTATTTATGAATTAATACTATACTCTATTCCTATTTGAAGGCAGCACAGTGAATGTACCAATAAGTGCATTCACTCTGCAGCTCCTCACTATCTTTTCTCTCTTATCTCTCCCTACACTCCCCCTCGGGAACTCCGCTCTTCTGGCAAAATCACTTCTATCTGTGCCCTTCTCTTCTATTGCTAACTCCAGACTTCACTTCTTTCACCTTGCTGCACCTTATGCCTGGCACAAACTACCTAAGTCTGTACATCAGGTGCCTTCTCTGACCCTTTTCAAATCCAGGCTGAAAATTCACCTCTTTGCTGCCGCTTTCAGATCTTGATTCACCTGATCTCCTTGTGTTTCCCTTGTGTTGTCTGTCTTGACTAGATTGTAAGCTCTTATGAGCAGGGACTGTCTCTTACACGTCTCTGCAGTGCTGCGTACGTCTTGTAGTGTTATACAAATGCCCAGTAGTTGTAGTAGTAGTAGTAGAAAAAGACATGGTGATCAGAATAGAGACGTCAATGTCGTGATGTTCACAATTTCTAGCAGTATTTTAGAAAAGGCTGTGCTAAATGGGGAACTTGTTCTAAAATACAGAATAAGGAAGTGCTGGAGGAGACATTTTGCAAATCTACTCATAGGAAAAATCCACGTGGTAAACATGACCATCATAGACATGTAAGCACTAGATATCACAACCTACGAGTTTAAGTGCAAACACTTAGCCTTCACAAATAAATGTAACCAATTAACAGATGCTGCTGTTTCTACCTAAAATCATTTTCCCCTTTTTTGAGGGGGAAAGGGATGCCAAACTGAGCACTTCGGTAAAACCTATGTGTGTGCCATGGAACAGCTGTAAATCATGACATGGACAATTGCAGTCATGTATGTGCACTCCCTTTATGAAATGGGGAATACACATGTAGTTTAACCCATCCAGGCCACTCCCTAACGATGTGGCTGGCATGCCCCTTTGCAGTTTCTGCATAGTAAGGACTTACACATGTAAATTAGTCATGTGTAAATGCCAGATTTTATATGTGGAAATACTGAAAAGACTTCTAACATAACCCCCTTTCTACTATTATTATTACTACTTATCATTTGTATAGGGCTACAAGGCATATGCAGTACTGGACATATTCACATGGAAGACAGTCTCTGCTCAATAGAGCTTACAATCTTTACAAGACAAAATGGAAATTACACTTACCTGGTAATTGTTGTTCCTTGAGGGAATCCAGTTTAGTCTAATACTTCTGGGTAGTGCACCTCCTCCTGCAGCCTGGAGACTGGGCATGTCCAAAAACGTGACATCACTGCATGTAGCTCCTCTGCTCTCCCAGCAATCCCCAGTGAACTATTGATAAAGCACACTCAAAGGAGCAATAAGTACCTAACAACATGTGTATCAAACATAACAGAACAAACTCGGAAGAATAAGTACTCTAAGATTTTGCAAATTCCTTTCCATTACGCCCTATTTTTTTTTTTGTAGACAGGCTTGGTTTCCTATGCCTGCCTCCAGCTGTTTAAGCAAAGCCACAGAAAAGGAAGTATAGGGGAAAAAAAAAACTTACTTACCCGCAACAATAGTTGACTTGACCTTCAGTTCCTGAAATCATCCCGGGTGGGAATGAGGACTAAACTGGATTCCCTCAAGGAACAACAATTACCAGGTAAGTGTAATTTCCATTTCCTTTTCGGTCATCCAGTTTAATCTGATACTTCTGGGATGTAGCAGAACATTAACTATTGGGAGGGACCTTTCCAACCGGCCTGCAACACCGCTGAAACGAAACCAGCATCCTGTGCGGAAAGCACATCCAATCGGTAATGCTTGCTGAAAGTATGAAGAGACGATCAAGAGGCTGCTTTACAAATTTCCACCGGAGGAACCAAGCTGTGTTCTGCCCACAACACAGCCCATGCCCTGGTAGAATGAGCCCGCAAACCTGCCGGTACCACTCTGCCCTCCAAGAGATAAGCAGAAGCAATAGCTTCTCTAATCCACCGAGAAATAGACGCCTTAGCCGCCGCTTCACCTTTGCGGCTACCACCAAAAAAGACAAATAACCAGATCTAGTGCAAGAGATAATGGTGTTGGGGCCACTTGGCAATAGTGATCATAGCATGATCGCCTTTGGTTTAATTAGTGAAGGAGGGATAGTAAGGAAATCCACAGTACTACCTTTTACCTTTCGAAAGGGAGACTATGATAAAATGCGGAAAATAGTTAAGAAAAAACTAAAAGGAGCAGTTGCAAAGGTTAAAGACTTACATCAAGCTTGGGTGTTGTTGAAAAATACTATCTTGGAAGCCCAGACCAGCTGTATTCCACGCTTTAAGAAAAGTGGATGGAAGTCCAAAAAACTGCCAGCATGGTTTAAAGGTGAGGTCAGAGAGGCTGTTGCCAAGAAAGCATCTTTCAGGAAATGGAAAAAAGAGCCAAACGATGAAACCTGGAAACAGCACAAGCACTGGCAGGTCAAATGCAAGGCATTGATAAAGAAGGCAAAGAGAGAATTTGAGAAGAAGCTTGCTGTGGAAGCAAAAACGCGAAATAAAGATATTTTTTCAAGTACATTCGTAGCAAAAAACCTGTGAGAGAGTCAGTTGGACCATTAGATGATAGAGGAGTTAAAGGGGCACTAAGAGCGACAAGGCGATAGCGGAGAGACTGAATGAATTCTTTGCTTCGGTCTTTACTGAGGAAGATGTAGGGATGTTACCCATGACTGAAGTGGTATTTAAAGGATTGAAGGAAATATCGATATATCGAAAAGATGTATTATAACTATTAGATAAGCTGAAGAGTAGCAAATCACCTGGGCCAGATGGTATACATCCAAGGGTGTTGAAAGAACTGAAATATGAGATTGCAGACCTGCTATTAGTAATCTGTGAACTATCATTAAAATCATCTCTAATACCTGAAGATTGGCGGATCGCCAATGTAACACCAATTTTTAAAAAGGGTTCGAGGGGTGATCCGGGAAACTACAGACCGGTGAGCCTCACGTCAGTACCGGGAAAAATGGTAGAAACCATCATAAAGAATAAAATTACTCAGCATGTAGATAGTCATGGCCTAATAGGAGACAGCCAACATGGCTTTAGACAAGGAAGATCTTGTCTTACTAATCTGTTATGTTTTTTTGAAAGTGTGAATAAACAGGTGGACAAAGGTGAGTCGGATGATATAGTGTATCTGGACTTTCAGAAAGCCTTTGACAAGGTCCCTCATCAGAGACTTTTGGCAAAACTAAAGAGTCATGGGATAGGAGGCAGTGTACTACTGTGGATCAGGAACTGGTTAAAAGATAGAAAGCAGAGGGTTGGGCTAAATGGCCAATTTTCTCAATGGAGAAAGGTGAATAGTGGTGTACCCCAGGGATCTCTGCTGGGTCCGCTGCTTTTTGACATATTCATAAATGACCTGGAAAGTGGAATAACGAGTGAGGTTATCAAATTTGCAGATGACACAAAACTATTTAAAGTTGTTAAAACCCAAGAGGATTGTGGAAAATTGCAAGAGGATCTTGATAAATTGGAAGACTGGGCATCAAAATGGCAGATGAAATTTAATGTGGACAAGTGCAAAGTTATGCTCCTAGGGAAGAACAACCCAAACTATGGTTACACAATGCAAGGTTTCACATTAGGAACCACCACCCAGGAAAAAGATTTAGGCGTCATTGTGGATAACATGTTAAAACCCTCGGCCCAGTGTGCAGCGGCAGCCAAGAGAGCAAATAGAATGCTGGGTATCATAAGGAAAGGAATGGAAAATAAAACAAAAGATATTATAATGCCTCTATATCGTTCCATGGTTAGACCGCACCTTGAATATTGTGTGCAATTCTGGTCGCCGTATCTTAAAAAGGATATAGCATTATTAGAAAAGGTTCAGAGAAGAGCCACCAAAATGGTAAAGGGGATGGAAGGATACTCCTATGAAGAAAGGCTAAAAAGGTTGGGGCTCTTTAACCTGGAAAAGAGACGGGTGAGGGGAGATATGATAGAAGTCTATAAATTAATGAACGGAGTGGAACGGGTAAACGTAGATCGACTGTTTACGTTATCAGAATATAGGAAGACTAGGGGACATGCAATGAAGCTACAGGGTAAACTATTTAAGACTAATAAAAGAAAATATTTTTTCACTCGTGTAATCAAACTCTGGAAATTGTTACCGGAGGATGTAGTAAAGGCTGTTAGTGTAGCTGGGTTTAAAAAAGGTTTGGACAAGTTCCTGGAGGAAAGGTCCATAAACCATTATTAAGAAGGGACCCAGGATATCAATGCTTGACCTAGTACAAGCATTGCAGAACCTGTGTCTTTTGGGGAAACTGCTAGGTACGTATGACCTAGATTGGCCACTGTTGGAAACAGGATACTGGGCTTGATGGACCTTGGTCTGACCCAGTATGGCATATCTTATGTTCTTATGTAACCGCTCCGACTTACGAAAAGCCTCTGATACCTTTAAATACTGCTGTAACACAAGCTTCAAGTCCAACCGCCGCAAACGGCGGTCCGCCTCACTGTCTTCTAACGAACCTAGGACTGGCAAAGACACTGCCTGATTCAAATGAAACGGAGAGACCACTTTTGGTAAGAAAAAAGGAACAGGCCGTAGTACCACCTTGTCCTCATAAAAGGACAAAAACGGCTCTCGACAAGATAAAGCTTGGAGCGCCGAAATCCGCCGAGCCGAGCAAATGGCAACCAAAAATACTGCCTTCAGCGTTAAGTCCTTCACCGAAGCCCTACGCAACGGCTCAAAGGGCTCCTTCGCTAAGGCCCCCAAAACCAAATTGAGATCCCACGAAGGAACTATGACTCTACGAGCTGGATGAAGGTTGGTTACGGCCTTCAGAAAATGCAGCACATCCGGGTGCGCCCCAAGCGCCACCTCCTGCACTTTGCCCCTACAGCATGCCAACGCCACCAACTGGACCTGTAAGGAACTAGCAGCCAGACCCTTCTCAAAACCATCCTGCAAAAAGCTGAGCACCACCGGAACAGATGCCTTTGCCGCCCAGATCTGCCCCCTGGAACACCAATCCTCAAATATCCGCCATATACGAATATATGCTAAAGATGTAGACCTCTTCCGTGCTTTGAGCAACGCTGATATTACCGCTGCCGAATAACCACTCTTCTTCAGCCTCGCCCGCTCAATGGCCAGACCGTGAGAATCAATCCACCTGAGGCATTCGGAGCAGACCCTGCTGCAATAGATTCTCTGACGCCGGTAATCTCCACGGATTTCCACTGAGAAGTCGAACCAGATCTGCGTACCACGGACATCTCAGCCAGTCCGGAGCCACCAGCAACACTCTCCCCCGATGCGCTTCGATTCTTTGCACCACTCTGCCGATTAGCGCCCACGGGGGAAACACATAGAGAAGACCCGACGTCGGCCAAGATTGCATCAGGGCGTCGATCCCTTCCGACATCCTTTCTCGACGTCTGCTGAAAAATCGACTTGCCTTTGCTGACCAGAAGGTCACCATGAGGTCTATTACCGGCGACCCCCATCTGTGGACTATCTGCGCAAAGATCTCAGGATGTAACTCCCACTCCCCGGCATCCACCTGCACTCTGCTGAGAAAGTCCACTGTCACATTGATTGTTTTTTCCTGCAATGTGCGCCGCTGACAGCGCCAACAGTCGAGATCCCACCCTCTGAAAGATCTCCTCGGCCTCAGTTTCCATGGGCCGACTTCCCGTGCCGCCCTGACGACTGATGTAGGACACGGTTGCCAAGTTGTCGGACAGCACCCGTATCGCTCTTCCTGTCATGGTGGACTCGAATGCCTGAAGCACCAGTGTCACTGCGCGAAGTTCCAATCTGTTGATCGACCAAGTGGTCTCTTGGACCGACCAACGCCCCTGCATGACGAGCTCCCCACAATGAGCCTCCCAGCCCACTAGACTTGCGTCTGTCAACAGCGGAAGCCAGTCTGACTGCTCCAGACTCATCCCTGAGGTCAACGACCCGGGAAGCAGCCACCACCGAAGCGATCTTTTGACCTTGGCAGAACAAGGAAGCCTGGCGTTTAGCGAGTCCTCCTGGTGGGATCAGCGGCAAAGTAACGCCCCCTGCAACGGACGCATATGAAACCTGGCCCAGGGCACTGACTCTAACGTCGCCGCCATGGTTCCCAGAACCTGAAGGTAACTCCAGGCCGACTGAGCCGGAGACCCCCGGAATCGCCGAATCAATGCCGTTAAGCCCTGCACTCACCAGGACGGCAGGAACACTCTCCCCACTCAAGTGTCGAACTGCACCCCCAGATACTCGAGGTCCTGAGAAGGCACTAGGTGACTCTTTGCCATATTGACAACCCAGCCGAGCCCCTCGAGAAACTTCACCACCTTGCTTGTAACCTGAATGCTCTCTGCTTCGGACTTTGCCCGAATCAACCAATCGTCGAGATATGGGTGGACCAGGATTCCTTCTTTGTGTAACGCCGCCGCCACCACCACCATAATCTTGGTAAAGGTTTGTGGCGCCGTCGCAAGGCCAAAGGGCAAGGCCTGGAACTGGTAATGCCCCCATGGCAGAGCAAAGCAAAAATATCTGCGATGGCCTTCTCTGATTGGAATATGCAGATATGCTTCCGTCAGATCGAGCAAAGTTAAGTACTCCCCTCGCCACACTGCGACAATGACGGACTGCAAGGTCTCCATCCTGAAATACGATACGCGGAGACTGCAGTTCACTTCTTTTAGATCCAATATGGGTCACACTGAACCATCCTTTTTTGGAACTATGAAATAGATGGAGTATCGACCCCTGCCGTAGTCGCTCGTGGGCACAGGACCGACCGCCTCCATCTGCAATAACCAGTCTAGCGCCTGACGGATCGCCAAGGTTTTCCTTTGTCCTCTGCAGGGAGAGAGGACAAAGGAATCCCGTATAGGCTGGGTGAACTCCAACGCATAGCCGTCGCGAATTATCTCCAATACCCACTGATCTGTCGTTATTTGGGCCCAAGCCGGAAGAAAGGCCCGAAGCCTCCCGCCTATCGGTTGACTTCCGATCAGAGCCCGCCGCACTTCATTGTGAGTTTCTGGCGGAAGCTGAGGAAGCAGTCACAAAACCTCTACCGCCTCCCCGAATCCCCTGCGTTCGTGGAGCAAATCGACCCCGTTGGAAACCCCCCAACCGAGAAGATCGAAACCTCCTGAAGTCACGGAACTGTCCTCAAAATGACTGCAAGGACCTGCCCTGCTTAGGCTTATGTTCCGGGAGTCCCACACAAAAGAACGAAATACAATCAACGGACCTGCAACAGAGCCTTCGAACTATCCCTCTGGAACTCTCTACCAAATCACATCAGAAGCAACAGAGACCTCTTATCCTTCAGGAAACAACTTAAAACTGCACTATTCCAAGAATTCCTCGGACCAGAGACAAGCACCCACCACTGACTCCCTCCCAACCACCATATTTCGTCCCCCTGAACATATGTCATATGTAACCATAACACAATGTCTATGTCTACGTCCCAATTAATTGTTAACAATCATTATTGTTGGCCACCAGGTGACGGCCCCAATCCCTTGTAATTGATTATTGTATGTTCCACCGCTTTGACCCGGTGAAAAGCGGGATATAAATACAGCTAAATAAATAAATACCTCCCTTAGACTCCCCCCCAAATCCTTTACCAATTTATCTAGATCCTCACCAAACAGGGTTCCCCGAAACGGCAGCTTACTGAGCCGCGCTTTAGAAGATCCGTCCACCGCCCAATTCCTCAACCAAAGGGACCTGCGAGCAGCCACCAAGGACGCCATACTATTAGCTAGGGCCCTGATCAAATCGTAATGCACATCGGACAAATAAGCTGCCCCGGACTCCAGACGGTCTAACTCCCGCAGCCCCGCGGGCTCCAGTTGCGCAACCCGGCACAACCCCTGAGTCCATCTAAGACAAGCTCTAGCCACCCAAGCCCCACAGATAGATGCTTGTAGCGACAGGGCATCTGCTTCAAAGGACTGCTTCAACAAACCATCCACCTTCCTATCCTGTGCATCCTTTAGCGCAGCGCTGCCCTCCACCGGAATGGTGGTCTTCTTCGTTACCACCGAGACTGCAGCATCAACCTTCGGTGAACAAAACTTCTCTTTGTCCTTATCAGCCAAAGGATACAATCGATACATGGTCCTAATGCCCTTGAGGCCCGCTTCAGGGAGATCCCATTCATCCTGAATCATTCGGTCAACTACCCGATGCACAGGAAAAACCAGCTGGAATTGTCTCACCGCCTGAATAATCAGGTCTTCCTCACCTTCGTCCTCCGCTTGTTGTTCCGCCGCTAATTTCAGCGTGTGGAGAGACTCTGTTATAAGCGCCACCAATTCCTCTCTCCGGAATAACCTAATAATCTTCGCTTGATCCTCTGGTTCCGGAATCTCCCCTTCCTCTAAATCTTCCACACCAGCCTCTAGCTCCGCCTCACGCTCCTCAGAATTTTGCCACTCGGCCTCAGGAGGCGAAAGATCCCGAACTTTGACTCTCTTAGCTGGTCGCAGGGAACCACCGCTCAACTCCACCGCCAAAGTTTGCGGAGACGGCGTGGACACCGTCAAGGAATCAGGAACTCTACCCTGCCACCACATACAGAATGCCTGTTGCATAATTAAGACAAAGTCTGGAGAAAAATCACCGAGTTGCTGTTCCGCTCCCCCCGACAGAGGAGGCAAACTGAGCCCCTCCGGGGGACCCTGTACAGGCGTTTGCTGAGACTCAGACGGAGGGCCATAGGCGCCAAGGCTTGAACCTCGGACGGCTGGACTTCCATCTGATGTTCTAAAGAGGCAGACACTGCCGTACACCCCCAGCAGATGCCGGACTCCGCAATCGCCCCCCTACGGCAGCCACACACCACACACTGAAGGCATGCCGCCATAAAAGCTCCTCCAAGGGGACAACAAACCGATTATGGTTTGTTTGGGTTTTTTTTTTTTTTAAACGAGTTGTCTTTATTTATTTATTTATTTTAACTATCAGAGATTGCCCCAAATACCCTTCCTTCCAATTAAAAGAAAGGTAACAGAAATTTGCCCCTAGAACAATCCCCCAGGCCTAAGGGCATAACCGGAGAGAAAAAGAAAACAGCAAAGATAAAACCCTATGAAAACAAGAAACCTAAAGATAACTAATACGAGCTGGTCAAGATAACAGTTTTCCCAGTGTTACTTCGCTGCCCGCAGCCTTGCTAGCTGCCTGCATGCGGCTCCCACGAGGCCAAAATGGCTGCCGCTGACAGAGTGCAGGAAATGGCGTCAAAAATGCACCGGTGTTCCACAGAAACGGCACGAATTTAGCCATCGCTATGCCTGCCAGCCCCCCTCGCTTACCTGCCTCTCTGTAGAACTGCCAGGAAGGAGATTGCGGGGTTCTAGTGTCCGCGGCTCCGTTTCCTCCAGGGCAAGCGATGAGCCGTCGGACAAACAACAGGCTTGTCAGCCTTCTGCTGCAGCTGTATCTGGGAGTCTGGCCGGCGAAAGTCAAAGCAGCGTCCCACTGCTGACTATAGAGCTCTCCCCCGAACTGGCAAGGGTGGAGAGATCTATCTGTGAGGAAAGCGAGCACACTCACACCAGCAGGGGCCGGCAGAAGAAAGTTTCACTCCCGTCTTTTTTTTTTTTTTTTTAAAGACGCAGAACCGAAATTAATCAGAATCAAGAAACAGCCTGAAAGTAAATAAAAATCAAGAAGTGGCTATCCAAATGCTCCTGATCTAGCCCTAAAGTGAGCCCAACACTAGGCTCACATGTCCTCCTGCTGCATGGAGACTGGACACACTGGGGATTGCTGGGTGAACAGAGAAGCTACATGCAGTGATGTCATGTTTTTGGAAATGCCCAGTCTCCAGGCTGCAGGAGGAGGTGCACTACCCAGAAGTATCAGACTAAACTGGATGACCGAAAAAGGAACACAACAAATAGGGGGCAAGAGAAACTTAACACACATGGGTGATAAACAGGAGAGTAAAGGCAGCCTCAAAGAGGTGGGCTTTTCACCTGGATTTTTTATTTTTTTTCCAGAATGCTTATGTGCTGTCCTGTGTCTCTGGGCCCCTGTTTTTATTGTAAACCACTTCTGGGAGCGGGGAGGGGCTTGTCTTTCCATTCCCCCGCCTGGTGCCGGTCACGGAGGAGATGATCTTCTTGGCGGCAGTATGGCTCCTTCTTCGTGCCTAAAGGTGCTTTAAATTTAAGGCAGGCAGTCTTTTCCCTGATTAGCTTTGAGCCCGGGAACGAGGAGGGGCTTGTCTTCCTGTTCCTCCGCTCGATGCCGGTGAGGGAGGAGATGATCTTCTTGGCAGTGGTGCGGCTCCTTCTTCACACCTAAAGGCACTTTTAATTTAAAGCAGGCAGTATATAGTATTGCATGACCTACATATGAACCCAACTCAGCTGACACAGCATTGACACAGCATTCAACAAAATACAAGTTGATCCCCAAGTTATGGCTGATTTCTTCTACAACAAACAGAGCACATCTATGTTACAATACTATATGAGGTGTGACAAAAAAGAAACAAAACTGTCCCATAAATGTTTTATTACAAAATCTACAGAGAAATTACGCATTGTCCCCTTCAAAGTAATTCCCCCCCCCCCCCCGAGTTAATGCACTTCTGCATTCGCTTCTGCCACATACGGAAGCTCTCGGTAAAGTCCTCCTCCTTGAGGTCCCTCAGCTCATCACAGTGGCCTTGAACTCTTCTATAGAGGCAAAATGAGTTCCTTTGAGCACAGTCTTCAGCCTGGGGAAGAGCCAGAAGTCGCACGGTGCAAGATCTGGGGAATAAGGAGGGTGGTCGAGAGGTGGAAGGGTAGTAAAGCGTAGTTACTCACCTGTAACAGGTGTTCTCCAGGAGCAGCAGGAATCAGTCCTCACATATGGGTGACGTCGGCGCCGACGGAGCCCTCGCGGAGCAATTTTCCCCAGCTTTCACAGAAAGCCTTTGGGAATTGCAGCGCGCATGCGCGGTCGCCTTCCCGCCCAAGGGTGCCATCTTAGCCAGTCTGATGACATAGCTAAAAGACAGCATAAAAATTTGCAAAAAAAACTTAAGCAGATGATTGCAACTCCACGGGGTGGAGGGAGGGTTGTGAGGACTGATTCCTGCTGCTCCTGGAGAACACCTGTTACAGGTGAGTAACTACGCTTTCTCCAGGACCAAGCAGGAAGTCAGTCCTCACATATGGGACTCCCAAGCTTAAGGCTACCGGAGACCCTAAGCACAAAAATGAGCTCCCTCTAGCTCGGCAGTACAGAAGGATGGAATCTTCGCTGAATTAGTACCCACCGGTAGCCCCCATCCGGGATGGAGGGTAGGAGTTGCTCAAACCTCGAAGAGATTTCGGAGGACTGCCTGTCCGAAAGCACTGTCCCTGCGGGACTCCCTCTCGAGACAGTAAAGGACCACAAAAGTCTGGCTCGAAGACCAAGTAGCGGCCCGGCAGATGTCTGCCAGCGGAGGTAAGCCACTGACGTAGCCTTCGCCCGAACACAATGAGCCGTGACTCGACTTTCTAAGGAGAGTCCGGCTGCCCCATAAGCCCAAGCGATACAGTCAGCAACCCAGATGGACAGGGTACGCTTGGAGACCGGGAGCCCCAATTTATTGGGGTCAAAAGACACAAAAAGCTGAGCAGCTTTACGGTGCTCCCGCGTACGGTCAAGGTAGAAGTTCAATGCCCTTCTACAGTCCAGGGTATGCAGGACTCGTTCAGCTCGGCTGGAGTGAGGCCTGGGAAAGAAGGTTGGAAGCACCACCTCCTGATTGATGTGAAAAGGGGAGACAACTTTTGGAAGAAATTTTGGGTGAGTCCGTAGGACTACCCTATTTTTGTAGAACCGAGTGAAGGGAGGATCAGACACGAGGGCCTGCAATTCACTTACGCGTCTAGCGGAAGTGAGGGCTATCAGGAATAAGGTTTTCCACGAAAGAAAACGCAGAGAACAGGTAGCCATCGGTTCAAAAGGCGGACAGGTGATCCGCTGTAAAACCACATTCAGATCCCAGTCAGGTGCTGGCGGGCGCAGAGGTGGTTTTAGTAGAAGGAGACCTCGGAGAAACCGTGCTACAAGAGGGTCGCTGGAAAAAGGTCTGCCGTCCACCAGCACATGGTGTGCTGAAAGAGCACTGAGGTGAACTTTGACGGAGTTGGACTTAAGTCCCATGTTAGAGAGGTAGAGCAGGTACTGCAAGATCACCGACACTGAGCAGGAGAAGGGATCCTGAGACTGCTGTACACACCAAACGGAAAAGCGACGCCATTTAAGGGCGTAGCATTTGCGGGTAGAAGGTCGCCGAGAAGCTAGGACGACCTCTTCCACCTCTGCGGGCAGGAGAAGGGGAGCTAGGACTACCCTTTCAGCCGCCAGGCCATTAGATTGAGAGATCTGAGGTTGGGGTGTAGCAGAGACCCCTGATCCTGTGTTAGGAGATCCGGTTGAAACCCCAGAGGGAACGGATCCTCTACCGCTAATTGCAACAGGAGTGGGAACCACGGCTGTCTGGGCCAGCGAGGAGCCACCAGGATCATGGACGCTTTGTCCCGGAGAACCTTGAACAGAGTTCGGGAGACCAGCGGGATGGGAGGAAAAGCATAGAGAAGGTTTTCCGACTATGAGAGCAGAAATGCATCTGCCGCTACCCGAAGGGGATGTGGCTGACGCGAGCAGAAGCGAGGAAGTTGCCGGTTGAGAGGACTGGCAAAGAGATCCATCGTGGGGAGGCCCCACTTCAGAAAGAGTTTCTGGACTACCAAGGGATCCAGATGCCACTCGTGCGGCTGGAGTATCCTGCTGAGTTTGTCCGCCAGGCAATTCTCCTGGCCTGGGAGATAAACTGCTTTGAGAAGAATGCCGTGACTGACGGCCCAAGAGCAGAGCTTTTGAGCTTCTCGGCAGAGAAGGAAGGAGCCCGTGCCGCCCTGCTTGTTCATGTAGAACATGGCAACTTGATTGTCTGTCTGGACAAGGACGGACTGGTGAGAAGTCAGGTGGGAGAAAGCCTTGAGCGCCAGACGAATAGCTCTGAGCTCCAGGAAGTTGATCTGTTGAGCAGATTCCCACGCGGTCCAGAGACCTTGAGTACATGCCCCCTGGCAATGAGCTCCCCAGCCCAGGAGGGAAGCATCGGTCGTCAGCACTTGAGTCGGCTGAGGCGACTGAAAAGGCATTCCGAGCACCAGGTTCGGCCGATGAAGCCACCACTGTAGGGAAGAGGCCAGCGGTCTGGAGAGGCGCACTAAGTCGGCTAGCCCGCCGGTGGCTTGTTGCCACTGCTTGTGAAGGCACCATTGAGCCGGCCGCATATTCAGGCGAGCATTGGGGGTCACGTGGACGGTGGAAGCCATATGGCCGAGTAGTCTCACGAAGCGCCTGGCGGAGACCAGGGACTGGCTGCGAAAACGGCCGGCTAGGTCCATGAGCCGTTGAGCCCTGCCGAGAGGCAGGAAAGCTCGAGCCTGAGGAGTGTGCAGTCTTGCGCCGATGAACTCGAGATCCTGTGAGGGGAGCAAAGTGGACTTTGCGAAGTTTATGACAAAGCCCAAGTACTGCAGAAGAGTCACCGTGCGGTGTGTGGCATTGGTGACTGCCGGAGGGGACGACGCTCTGATGAGCCAGTCGTCGAGGTACGGAAAAACATAGAGGCCGTGAAGCCTGAGATAGGCCGCCACCACCGCGAGACATTTTGTGAAGACTCGCGGTGCGGAGGACAGGCCAAAGGGCAGTACTCTGTACTGGTAGTGATTTCCGGCCACCACAAACCTTAGGTATTGGCGGTGGCTTGGGTGGATGAGGATGTGCGTGTAGGCATCCTTTAGATCCAAGGAGCATAGCCAATCTCCCTGCTGGAGGTAGGGCAGAAGGATTCCAAGGGTAAGCATCTTGAACTTTTCCCGCACAAGGAACTTGTTGAGGTTGCGCAAGTCCAGGATGGGTCTGAGGCCTCCTGTCCTTTTTGGTATTAGGAAATACCTGGAATAAAAGCCTTGGCCTCTCAGGTGGTGGGGCACCGGTTCCACAGCCTGGTCCTGAAGAAGACTTGCTAACTCCTGAAGGAGTAAGTCCCTGTGCAGAGGGAGTCGCGGAGGTTCTCCCGGAAAATAAGAGGGAGGGACCTGATGGAAGTGGAGAAGATATCCTTCTCGCACGACTTGAAGCACCCAGGCATCTGAAGTGATGTTGGACCACCTGTGGGCGAAGTGAACCAGCCGGCCTCCGGTGCTGGGAGGGACCAGCTGAGGGGGAGAGGCTATGCTGAGGAAGTCAAAAACCCCCACCTTGCTGAGCAGGGGCTGGTGGTGCAGGATTGGGGGCTTGCTGCCTACGGGACCCGTTACCCCGTCCCTTGGCCTGCTGACCCTGTTGGGGAGCTGGAGGGGCCTGATATTGGGGGTAGTGTTTGTAGGCAGCCGGCTTTCTCGGGTAAAAGGACTTTTTTCCCGAGCCCTTCTTTTTCTGGGAAGGGGCGGAGGTCTTCCTAGAAAGCCTGGTCCTGGTGAGAGTCTCCGTCTCGATTTGTGCAGCTTTTTCAGCCATGGGCTTGCCAAAGAGGTTCTCACCTCTGCAGGGGACATCGACCAACTTGTCCTGCACCCAAGGCTCAAAGTCAGACGACTGAAGCCAAGCCTGTCGGCGGGCACCGATGCCGGCTGCGGCCACACGAGCCGATGCTTCAAAGCCATCATAGGCTGCTCGGGACATGAATTTGGAGCATTCCGGAATACCAGATGTTAAGGCTAGGAACCTCCGCAAAGGTTCCTCGGACAGTCCAGCAGAGAATCCGGCTAGCTCTTTAGCCAGGTCTCGGAGATACATGCCCATGTATAGCTGGTAGGTCTGGACACGACAAGCCAGCATAGAGCCCTGGAAACACTTCTTACCAAGGCCATCCAGGTTACGGGCCTCCCTGCCAGGGGGCACCGAGGAGTGCATTTTCTGGCTCTTCAGCCTATGCATGGCTGATTCCACTACCATGGAATGGTGTGGTAGCTGTGCTTTTTGGAAGCCAGGACTCTTGAGGACTCGATAGATGGAATCGACCCGCTTGCTCAATACCGGCGACGAGGCCGGACTCTCCCACATGCGGAAGAGTAGTCGTTCCAGCATGGGAGGCACCGGTACAGTAAAGTGCTCCCGGGCGGGAGAGTCGTACTGAAGGGCGTCGAGCTCTTCGGCTCGAGGCTCCTCCTCGGGATCCGCCGGGAAGGCCAAAGCCTTGGCCATATCCCTGACGAAGTCCGAGAACCGGGCATCCTCCGGAGGGGACTGTTTCCGAGGTTCGGACTCAGGTGAGTCCGAGGGGACACACCGAGTCCGAAAGGAATCAGGTGACTCCTCCTCTTCAGACTCCCAGACCGACTCTGAGGAGGAATCAGTGGGGTCGGCTCGGGCAGGCGGAGGCGTCGGCCGCCCCGACGCCAAGGGAGTCGGCGGCGACGACCTCGGTCCCGAACGGGAGGCCGAGGGTGACCTTGACCGAGGATCGACTCGAGTTCGCATGGACTCGAGGATCGGCTCGGTCTCCGGGGTCGACTTAGACGTCGACGTCCCGGCGGTCGGGGCAGCGGCGCCAGCGAGGCTAGCGATCAGTGCCCGCTGCTGGTCCATGAAGGCAGATAGTCTGCTCTCCAAGGCCGTCAACCTGAGTCCGACCTCAGGTGACCCAGCAGTCCCCGACTCGGGCCCCGACGGCGTCGGGCCCGACGTCGGACCTCTCGGAGGCGAGTCCAGAAGGACCACAGGACTTACCCGAGCAGGCAACTCCGACTCCAGGCGAGGTCGCTTCGGGAGGTGCTCCTTCTCCAAAGACCCGGGACGGCTGTCGGGGCTATGCGACCTGGCCCTCGCGGAGCCAGGAGCGTCCACCGACGCCGCCCTCGCGGGTTTTGTCTTCCATCGATGGTCTCCGGAGGGAGAACCCCTATCGGAGGAGCTTCGGCGATGTTCAGAGCTGGAGCCTCTGGATGCCGAGGCCTCCGACGAGGTCCGGGTACGGCTGGGGTCAGCGAAGATTCTATCCCGCTGATGCCGCCGACTCCTCAACGCTTTGGAGGACATTTTGCCACAGGCTCCACAGATCATTTCTTCATGATCCGGGCCCAGGCAGCGGAGGCAATTATCGTGTGTGTTAGTGAGTGACATATTTCTGTCACACTGACCACACCGCTTGAAACCACTGGCAGCCATCGGGGGAAAAAGGGCCCCTGCAAGGTCAAAGGACCGGGCTGCCAGTGAAAAACCGAAAACGAAACTGACCAAAATCAGAAAAACCGAAAAATAAGGGAAGGACTCGCAACGGCGTCGCGAATCCGGGCAGGAAAACGACTGGCGTCGAACCGAATTGAAAAACGAGTAAAACTCACGAAAATCAACTTTTTTAGCGGGGACACGACGGGTACGTCTGTAGGGCTCCGCGGAAAAAAGAAGACTGGCTAAGATGGCACCCTTGGGCGGGAAGGCGACCGCGCATGCGCGCTGCAATTCCCAAAGGCTTTCTGTGAAAGCTGGGGAAAATTGCTCCGCGAGGGCTCCGTCGGCGCCGACGTCACCCATATGTGAGGACTGACTTCCTGCTTGGTCCTGGAGAAGGAATGATTCCTGCTGTCCCTGGAGAACACCTGTTACAGGTGAGTAACTACGCTTTCTCCAGGAACAAGAAGGAAATCAGTCCTCACTTACTGGATTCCCCAGCTACAGGCTACTGAGCCTGTAACCCAAAACGCCTCCGGGAGGCCGTGAGTAAAAGTCGATGCCCGGAGGAGCCCGAGTCTTCAGGTCTCTGGGGCGAAGCTCTCAGTAGCCATCGAAGAAGGGTTGGAGGGCAGATGTTGCTTATACCCCGAACAGATTACGGAGTACAGCCTGGCCGAAAGTGCTGTCCTGGCAGGACTCCCTGTCCAGGCAGTAGTGGACAGCGAAAGTGTTCGCTGAAGACCAGGTCGCAGTCCAGCAGATGTTTGACAGAGGGACTGAGTGCAGTGAAGCCACAGACGCCGCCTTGGATCGGACATCGTGCGCAGTGACCCGCCGATCCAGTGGGGCACCCACCTTTGCTTGGGCGAAGGCGATGCAGTCTGCCACCCAGACGGAGATGGTGTGCTTGGTGACTGCCTGCCCGAGGCGAATGGGGTCATAGGCAACAAAGAGCCGATCGGACTTGCGATGAACCTGGGTATGCAGCAGGTAGAAGGCAAGAGCCTTCTTGCAGTTGAGTGTATGCAACACCGCCAATGCCTGGTCAGCATGCGGTCTCGGGAAGGTCAGTAGGACTATCCCCTGGTTGAGATGAAAGTCCGACACCACCTTCGGTAAGAACTTGGGATGGGTGCGGAGGACCACCCTGTTCCCATAGAACCTGTTATATGGAGCCTCAGCCATGAGGGCCTGAAGTTCGCTGACTCAGCGAGCCGAGGTTAAAGCCACCAGGAAGACCACCTTCCAGGAGAGATGCCAAAGCGAGCACGTCCCCATTGGCTCGAAGGGCACTCGCGTGAGCAGTATCAACACTGAGGTCCCACTCTGCCGGCAGAGGCCGGATGGGAGGCTTGGAAAGCAGTAGACCTCACATGAAGCGAGAGACCAAGGGCTGCCCCGAGAGGAGTTTTCCCTCGACGGGGAGGTGGTTCGCAGAAATGGTGCTCAGGTGTACCCTGACCAAACTGGATTTCAGCCCTGCCTTTGAGAGGTGGAGGAGGTACTGGAGGATCCACCGGGTAGAGCAGGAGAATGAGTCTATCTGAAGCTCGGAGCACCAGGTCGAGAAACGTGGCCACTTAAAAGGCATATGCCCGTCTTCTTGAGCCCTTCGACGCAAGGAGGATCTCCTCAACATCCTCCGGGTGACACAGCAGAGCTAAGGCGACCCATTCAGCTGCCAGGCTGCAAGGAACAGCGAGGCCAGGTTCGGGTGGAACACCCGACCCTCTTCCTGCGTCAACCTGGGGGGCAGTCCAGGGAGACTAGAGGCTCGGACGAGAGCTGGAGGAGAAGCGGGAACCAAGGCTGCTAAGGCCACAAGGGAGCCTCGAGGATCACCGAAGCTCGGTCCCGCCGAACCTTGTGGAGGGTCCTCGCAATGAGAGGAGTGGGAGGGAAAGCGTAAAGAAGACCGGAGGTCCAGCTCAAGAGGAATGCATCCGGGGCCACCCTGCTTGGGTGCAGAAACGGGCCGCAGAAGCAGGGAAGCTGCGCCTTCACCGGACTTGCAAACAGGTCCATGAATGGGGTCCCCCACCGATGGACCAGGACGCTGGCGACCTCCGGATCCAAATGCCACTCGTGCGGGTGTAGGATCCTGCTGAGTTTGTCCATGAGGACATTCTCCTGGCCCGGGAGGTAGACCACTCGCAGGGTCATCCCCCGGCAAGATGCACAGGAGCAAAGGAGGATCGCCTCTCGGCAGAAGAGGCGTGAACCTGTTCCCCCCCTCCTTGTTGATGTAAAACATGGCTACCCTGTTGTCAGTCTGCACGCGCACCGACTTCCCCCTCAGGGCCCATCAGACCGCCCGAAGTTCAAGCAAGGTGACCTGCTGGCGAGACTCCTCGGGCGACCACTGTCCCTTGGTGTACAATGCGCCACAGAGGGTTCCCCACCCCAGCAGGGAAGCATCTGATTTTATGATTGTAAACCGCTCTGATACCCTGTGACGGGCGGTATATAAAGTTTTAAATAAACAAAAACAAACATAAACATCCGTCATTAGGACGAGCTCATGCTGCGGGGTCTGGAAGGGCTCCAACTCAGGGAGTCATGGAGACTGTGGGAGACCCGGATAGGGTCTCTGAGGTGGCCGAAGGCCTGGCTCCATTGTGCCCTGAGGCACCACTGAGCTGTCCGCATATGCATGCGGGCCTAGGGGACCACATGGACGGTGGAGACAATGTGCCCGAGGAGGCACAGCATCGCTCGTGCCGTAACCCAAGCCTTGTTTTGGACCTGGGACGCAACGGCCCGAAGGCGGTCTGCTTGGTCTGAGGAAAGGAAGGAGGTCATTCATATTGTGTTGAGGCATGTGCCGATGAACTCCAGGGTCTGCACCGGCTCGAGGTGGGACTTGGAGTAGTTGACCAGGAAGCCGAGGTGCTCAAGGAGGAGGATTGTGCGTGACGGTGCCAGGCGGGCTTTGCCGACCGAGGGCCCCAGGACAAGCCAGTTGTCAAGGTAGGGGAAGACAGGCATGCTCTGCCACCTGAGGGAGGTGGCGGCTGCGGAGAGGCACTTTGTGAAAACCTGCGGTGCAGACGCGAGCCCAAAGGGGAGCACCCTGAACTGGTAGTGTTCCCCCTGCACCCTGAAGCGCAGGTATTGCTTGTGCTGGGGGTGGACTAGGATCCAGGTGTAAGCATCCTTGAGGTCCAAGGAGCATAGCCAATTGCCCTGCTGAAGGAAGGGCAGCAGGACGTCAAGCGATAACATTTTGAATTTCTCCCGCACCAGGAACTTGTTGAGGTTTCTGAGGTCAAGGATGGGGGCACATGCCCCCTGTCTTTTTCGGGATGAGAAAGTAGCGGGAGTAGAACCCCTGACCTCAAAGGTGTCGCGGTACCTTGTCAACCACCTGTTGGGTGAGGAGGTTGGACAGTTTCCGCTGCAAGAAGGTCTGGTGCGCGAGGAGCCGAGCAGGCTCCGCTGGGGAGAAAGAAGGAGGGCGCCTGTCCAAGCGGAGACGGTATCCGCTCTGGAAAGTCCTGAGGACCCAGGTGTCCGATGTGAATGACGCCTATTCCAGGGCAAAGAGGGACAGGTGTCACTTCACCAGCGAAAGAGCTGCCGGGGGGCAAGAGGCTATACCGACAGCGTCAAAACCCCTGTGTAGGCTGGGGCAGTGCCGGTGGTTGGGCCTTAGGCCCTTTAGTTTATGGTGGCCATGTGCACCTCCCTTCCCCTGCGTGCTGGGAGCTGGTGCAGAGTTGGGTGGGAAAGGCGGGTAACCCCAGTAAGGGAGCCTCTTCCTTTAGAAGAACAGTTTCTTAGGCTGCTGCTTCTTCCTAGGGAGGGAGGGAGGTCTTGTGCGAGAGACGAGTTTGAGTTACGAACTCCGTTTCTATCTCAGCAGCCTTATCCTGCATAGGTTTACCGAACAGTTGTTCGCCAAGGCAAGGTACGTCCAGGAGCTCTCCTGGACCCACTGCTCCAGGTCCCAAGACTGGAGCCATGCCTGGCACCGAGTCCCGATGACAGCCGCCACCACCTGGATGGAGGACTCCAACCCGTCATATGCAGCACAGGAGAGGTATTTTGAACACTCCGCGACTGATTTCAGGAGGGTTTGGAACCTTAGGATGGGTTCACCCCCAAGGCCCATGGCGAAACCGCCGAGCTCCTTGGCAAGATCACGCAGGCACATTCCCATATAGAGTTGGTATGCCTGGATACGGCAAGCTAGCATGGAACCCTGCTAGGTGTTACGCCACAGAGCGTCAAGGGCTCTCAACTCTCTACCTGGGGGGACCGAAGACTGAGACTTCGGGCTTTTTTGCTTCCACATCGCGGAGTCCACAACCATGGAAGTGTGCAGAAGCTAGGTCTTCCGGAACCCCGTGCCACGCTGAACTCTATACATGGTGTTGAGGCGCTTGCTGACATTGGGGACCAAAGCAAGTGTCTCCCACATGCAGAGGAGCAGCCTTGAAAATATGGTGGGAACCGGGACACTAAAAGATTCCCGTGGCGGGGACTCATACTATAGAATGTCGAGCTCCTAAGGCTGGGAGCCCATGCCATGTCCCGCACAAATGCCAGTAACGATGTGTCCTTGGGTGGTGAACACCTCTGATAGGTGGGCGATGACAGGTCCGAAGGGAGGTTCCTGTGGGCCTGGATCTCCGGGGAAGTATCCCCGTCTGACTCCCAGCCTGAGAGGTCCGAGGAGGAGTCCAACTCAGGCAAGTCGCCCTGTCCAGAGGCCGGAGTTCTGCTTGGAGACAGAGGCCTTGGAGGATCGCGCTCCTGAGGACTGGAAAGGTGAGCGAGACAGATGCAGAGGACTCTCACGAGGCCCGTGGCTCTCGGGGGGTTTCCAGGGTGGATTTTGGTGTCCCTCTCGAGAGAACCTCGGTCTTGAGGCACGGGCCAGTCGTGCTGGGCACGAGCGCCTGCTCGGCAGCTAAGAAGGCAGAAACGCTGTATTCTAGTGCCAGCATTCGGGACTCCCACGCAGGCGTGGGATCCTGCGATGCTAACACCGGGGTTACCAGGTCTGGCGTGGAGGAGAAGAGGGGGTCCTCACTGGGACAACCCTCAGGAGACCGAGTGCCATCTCTGGATGCCTCTATCTCTACAAGATACCTTTCGAGGCCGCTCCTTGTCCGACTCTCGGGAACGCCGCGGGGGATTGAGCGACCGATTGCAGGAATGCCCGCGCTTATCCAGAGCCCCCGACAGAGACTTTGAGGTCTTCTTCTTCTTACACCGCTCCACTTCAGGGGACCCCTGGTCTGAGTACGCCTGAACGCGGAACCGAAGTGGGGGATCCCACCAGCGGAGGGATGACCGAAGGTGCTGCTGAGGATTTCGGGGCCACCTTCTTGAAAATGTCATCGGACCTCTGCTTATGGCTGAGCAGAACCTTGGAGGACATTTTCTTACAAAGAGAGAAGAGCTCCGGATCATGTTCGGCCCCAAGACACCGAAGACAACAGTCATGGGTGTCCGTGAACAACATGTTCTTGGAGCATCTGTCGCATTTTTTTAAAACCGGTAGCCATAGGTGCAAAAAGGACCCCCGCTAGGTTGAAGGCCTTTGCGGCCAGCAGTTGGGAGAAAAAAAGGGCGCGAAGCCCCTAACAGGGAAAAAAAAAAGCTTTTAATGAAGCATATCTCCTCGCTCAAGATCAGAGGAGGACGGAAGAGGACCAGTGCAATCGGAAAAACCATGGCCCAGGGGCCGAAAACAAGACACTTTTTCCGAGGGACAAGGATGTGCGTCTGAAGGGCTCCGCGGAAAAAGGGAGACTGAGCAGAATGGCACCTTTAGGCGGGAAGAGGACCATGCATGAGTGGCAGCAATCCCAAAGGCTTTCTTTGAAACCTGGGGAATTGCAACGCGCGGGCTCTTTCGGTGCCGATGTCACCCATAAGTGAGGACTGACTTCCTGCTTGTTCCGGGAGAAAGAGTAGTTACTCACCTGTAACAGGTGTTCTCCACGAGCAGCAGGAATCAGTCCTCACATATGGGTGACATCGACGTCGATGGAGCCCTTGCGGAGCATTTCCCCAGCTTTCTATGAAAGCCTTTGGGAATACTGCACGCATGCGCGGTCCCCTTCCCGCCTAAAGGTGCCATCTTGCTCAGTCAAATGACATAGCTAAAAAAACAGCACACAAAAATGTAAAATAAACTATGTACAACTGCAACTCCAAGGGGAGGAGGGAGGGTTGTGAGGACTGATTCCTGCTGCTCCTGGAGAACACCTGTTACAGGTGAGTAACTACTCTTTCTCCAGGACCAAGCAGGAAGTCAGTCCTCACATATGGGTGACTCCCTAGCTCTGGGCTACCAAGGAACCCAGACTGAACAAGAGAACTCCCTCTAGTCCCAGCATCAAAGAAAGGCTTTCCACTGAAAGAACCTCCACCGGTAGCCCAACAGAGGGCTGGAGGGCAGGAGTTGCCTAAACCTCAAAGAGATTCCGGAGTACTGCCTGGCCAAAAGCACTGTCCCTACGAGACTCCCTCTCCAGGCAGTAATGGGCCGCAAAGGTCTGGCTTGAGGACCAAGTTGCAGCCCTGCATATGTCTGCCAACGGTACAGAGCGGAGATGAGCTACTGAGGCAGCCATTTCCCTGACACGGTGGGCCGTGACCCGACCCTGCAAGGGAAGGTCAGCCGCCCTGTAAGCCCAGGTGATACAGTCAGCCACCCAGATGGACAAGGTACGCTTGGACACAGCTACCCCCAAATTATTAGGGTCAAAAGAGATGAAGAGCTGAGTAGCCCTTCTATGTCCCTGCATACGGTCAAGGTAGAAGGATAAGGCCCTCCTACAGTCCAGGGTATGCAGGACCGCTTCAGCCTGGCTTGCATGAGGCCTAGGGAAGAATGTTGGAAGAACCACCTCCTGGTTGAGGTGGAAAGAGGAGACAACTTTTGGGAGGAACTTTGGATGAGCCAGCGGTCCAGCAGCTCCCCCGATCGGGGGTAGAGCGCCCGAACAGGAGGGAAGCCTTTGTCTCCTGCTCGGAGACTCCTGCCCAATCGGGGCAGTGGGAGGTGGAGCCGAGCCGAGCCGGCTTGAAAAGGCCAGCTCCAACAGAGCAGAGCAGTCAGCGGTCCAGCAGCTCCCTCGATTGGGGGTAGAGCGCCCGAACAGGAGGGAAGCCTTTGTCTCCTGCTCGGAGGCTCCTGCCCAATCGGAACAGTGGGAGGCGAAGCAGAGTCAGCTTGAAAAGGCCGGCGCAGCCCAGCGCACCCGCGCTTGAGAGCCTCGCCAGAGGGCCCTTTGGCGTGGCCCTTAGGCGTGGCACAAAGGCGTAAAGAGCAAAAAAGAGACAGCCTCACCAAAAAGCACACGAAAGAAGCAAAAAGACCCAGCAAGCAGCCAGGAGAGAAGAGCAGCAACCGTAAGTGCAAACCACAGAACTGAACAAAAACATGCACACAAATCTGATCTTCCCCCTCGGCCTCATACTCAGACTACTCATTCCACCTCACACTCACTACCACCACTCACACACATACACACCATGGCCTCCAACAACTATATGGACATACATAGACCAACAGCATACCCAGAGGGACTCACAACGTTCTCCTACAACAAAGAGACAAGCAAAACACAAGTCCAACATACACGCCAAAACAAAGGAACCACACAAGACACACAACACCTCAAGACCAATAACAATTGAGCTCATAAACGCCAGGTCAATATGCAACAAGATCTATACCCTAGTTGACCACATAGATGACCATCAGCCCGACATACTCTGCATCACAGAAACGTGGCTCAGTCCCACTGACAACGTCCTACTCAATCAATTAGTGCCCGACGCATACACAGCATACAACTGCCCGCGCACTCATAGGCGAGGAGGGGCACTCATAATAGCAAAGAGCAGCCTAAAATTCAAATCAAAAAGTAACATGGACACCCAACACTCTAACACCATCTCGATAGAGAACAAACATATGGCCATATGTCTCACCTACAGAGCACCCCATGCGCCACCTGAAGAACTAGCATCAACTCTAGAGACAGTCTGCGCAGTGAACTCCAGCCACAAACCCACAATACTCCTAGGAGACTTCAACCTTAAGTCCACCAACAAAAAAGATGCAGAAGCTTTTCTCCAAGCAATGAGTTCACTCCAATTCACGCAAATAATCACCACCCCGACACACAGACATTGATCCTCACCAGACCTTATTTTTGCACCCAACTACCTAACCTCAAGAGGCCTAATATCAACACCCATCACCACACCAGTACCATGGTCTGACCATCACTTAATTGAAGTAAAAATTACACCTAATGAGGAGATACTAAACAAATATCCGGACAACACCCCCACACTAAGAAGATTTAAATGCTTCGACAGAGACCAGTTCCTACAGGACACAATACAAAACCTAAACCATGAAACAGATGACCTAGATGAACTAATCTCCAACTGGAACAACACCATATACAACGCTGCCAAAGCAACAGAATATAGACACAGGACACCTTGCTGCAACAAACTACAACACAAACCATGGTACTCTAAAACTATAAGAAACGAAAAGAGGAACCTCAGAAAAATAGAACGGAGATGGAGACATAACAAGTCACCCGAGAACCAGGAACTATACCTAACAAAGCAAAAACAATACAACGAATGCATCAACCAAACAAAAAGGGAATACCATACAAACTTCATACGCAACTCCAACAACAAACCCAGAGAACTATTTGAAATCGTAAAAGCCCTCACCAAAGACCAGGATACCGAAGACAAAGTGCAACTGGACCCACAAAAATTTGCGGACCACATCCAAGAAAAGTTTCACTCAGCAGAACAAACAAGACCCAGCCCAACCCCAAAGACTATCACACCCTTGAACACTGTTCCCTCTAAGCTGGGCGCATGTGCGCGCACACATACCTCGCCGAGCGAGCACACATACTTTACAACAGAGCGCACAAAAAATTACAGTTCTGATTCTGATAGAAAACAACAGACGTCTTAAAATTTAAAAGTTGTTGTGTATTTACGGTTTTCACAAGTTCTACAATATTTTTTAGTGCAATCAGTATGGTGTACACATACTGTATTCTGATGTGTAGTCAAATTGTAAAGTATATAATTCAGAGTGTCGTTATGTGGCGCACAAAAATTTAACCTTCCTTCAAAAGCTGCACAGCTGATATTTTATGCGCACACAGCCTACAGAAAATTAGAGGGAACATTGCCCTTGAACACCTGGGGAACATTCAACACCCCATCCACGGAGCAACTCTCCCACATCATCTCAGCAATCAAGACAAGCACCGCCCCCACGGATCCCTGCCCAGTGCCCTGGATCAAGGCCACCAAATCAAACTTCATCCAAACCATCCACAAGATAGTACACTCCTCCCTAACCCAAGGGCGCATGCCAAAACAATTGAAGCTTGCAACAATAAGACCTATCCCGAAGAAATCCACACTTGACAAGAACAATCCAGCAGCATACAGACCCATCTCCAGCATACCACTTTTAGCAAAAATAATTTAAAAAACTGTACAACACCAACTACAAGAACACATAGACAACCACGCTCCCCTGGACAACAATCAACACGGGTTCCGCCCCAACCACGGGGTAGAAACTCTTCTGATATACCTCTTCGACAGCGTCCTCCGCATCATGGACAACACCAAGAAAGGCATACTCATGATATTCATTGACATCTCATCTGCATTTGACACAGTTAACCACAAGACTCTATTGGATAGACTACAGAACATCGGTCTACACGGTGCCACCCTGAATTGGTTCCATTCATACCAAACCGACAGACAAATACAGGTCAAAGTAGGACACAACACATCTCGACCCATAAAAGTCAAACAAGGAGTGCCACAGGGTTCGGCCCTTTCAGCTCTCCTATTCAACCTATACATCCAGCCAATATGTGCCATCATGAAAGAGCACCACATACATTATACAATCCACGCAGATGACATCATGATCTACACACCCATCTCAGTCGACAACCCGGACTACACCAACATAACAAACTGCCTCACCCAAATGGCAAACTGGCTTCAGGAAAACAACCTATCAATCAACTACAGCAAGACGGAGGCACTGATCATCACGTGAAACACGGCCTTTATCTCCCCACCCAACATCAAGATAAGAGATGCACTCATACCCATAAAATCAGAAGTTAAGTACCTCGGAGTCATCCTGGACAAAGAACTTAACCTCCAAGCACACATAGGCAGAGCAACCAAAAGTGCATACCTAAGAATGCAACTCATCAGAAGACTGAAGCCCCTCCTCGACCCAGAGCACTTTCGCACCGTTTGCCAGGCGCTGATAACCCCTCTACTAGACTTCTGCAATCCAATATTCACCGGGCTACCAACGCAGACCCTCAGACCATTACAACTGGCCCAAAACACAGCTGCCCGCATAATAGCCGGTACTATAAGACACGATCACATCACACCGATACTGAAAGAACTGCACTGGCTCCCAATCATCTCACGCATCAAATACAAGACTATCATAAACATATTCAAGATCAAACAACACTCCTCCGCCATAAGCCTACACACACTCATACAACCCGACACAAGCACACGGCCAAGAAGAAGAGGCACCTCCAATCGGGTTAACACCCCAAAAGACTTCACCAAGAACCGCAAAGACACCGCACAACGAGCAATCTCCCTGGCTGCTCCATCCATATGGAACTCCCTCCCAGATGATCTGAGACTAACCACAGAAATCAAGGACTTCCGAAAACAGCTGAAGACAACCCTGTTCATCGATTACTATGGACATACCCCTGAACCAGCATACAAGTCAGATCATCAACCCCCCTCCACCCCAAGACTGTATATAAGACTGTATAATAGCTCATGATGTATAATAGCGCACTATGTAGATAAACCAAATCTAATCACATCCCCGCCAACACATACACACCACTCTGTACACTGCATGAAAACATTTGCCCCCTTGATGTTTGCCGTGGAAACCGCTTTGATTGAATGATAAGGCGGTATATAAATACCATTAAATAAATAAATAAAGGACTACCCTCTTCCTATAGAATCGGGTGTAAGGCCTGTCACAGACCAGGGCCTGAAGCTCACTCACCCGTCTGGCCGAGGTTAAGGCTACCAAGAAGAGAGTCTTCCAGGAAAGGAAGCGGAGAGGACAAGTAGCCATCGGCTCAAAAGGTGGGCGAGTCAGTTTTTGCAAGACCACATTCAACTCCCACTCAGAGGCTGGAGGACGGACAGGAGGCTTGAGCAAGAGCAAATCCCTGAGGAACCGGGATACCAAGGAGTGAACCGACAGAGCGTGTCCTTCCACCAGAGAGTGGTGAGCTGCCAGAGCTGAGAGGTGGACCCGAACAGAATTGGACTTAAGGCCCTGATTGGACAAGTGCAGCAGGTACTGAAGTACTACTGGTACAGCACAGGAGAAAGGATCCTCTGTACGCAGCTGACACCACACAGAAAACCTTTTCCATTTCAGGGCATAGGTTTTTCTAGTGGACTGCTTCCTAGAGGCCAGGACGACCTCTTCAACCTCTGGAGGTAGGCCCCAAGGAGCCAAAACTACCCTTGCAGCTTCCAGGCCATCAAATTGAGAGATATGAGATTGGGGTGCAGAAGAGACCCTTGGTCCTCAGAGAGAAGGTCGGGCTGCAACCCCAGAGGTAGTGGAGTGTCCACTGCTAGTTGAAACAGAAGTGGGAACCAAGGTTGCCTCGGCCACCTGGGGGCTACCAGAAGAACCGAGGCCTTGTCCCGCAGAATCTTGAACAGGGTTCGGGCCACTAGAGGCGTGGGAGGAAACGCATATAGGAGGCCCTGGGACCAGGAAATCAGAAAAGCATCTGCTGCTAGCCGCAGAGGATGCGGTTGCCTGGAGCAGAACCTGGGCAGCTGTCTGTTCAGGGGACTGGCAAATAGATCTATGGATGGAAGTCCCCATCTGAGGAAAATCTTCTGAACCACCAAGGGATGGAGTTTCCATTTGTGGGGCTGCAGAATCCTGCTCAACCTGTCTGCCAGGTAATATTCCTGGCCAGGAAAATAAACTGCCCTGAGAAACATGTTGCGCCTGAGCGCAAACAAGCAAAGGTCCTAGCCTCTTGACAAAGGAGCCTGGACCCAGTGCCGCCCTGTTTGTTCACATAAAACATGGCTACCTGATTGTCTGTTTGTACTAAGACAGACTGGTGGGCCAGGGTTTGAGAGAAAGTCTTGAGGGCTAAGCGAATAGCCCGCAGTTCCAGTAGATTGATTTGCTGCTGGGCCTCCCAGGGAGACCATAGGCCCTGGGTGCACTTGCCCAGACAGTGTGCTCCCCAGCCCTGCAGAGAGGCATCGGTGGTCAATACCACTGTGAACCAAGGTGGCTGAAAAGGCATCCCTTTCAGTAAGTTGGGGGGATGCAGCCACCAACGTAGGGAATGCAGGAATGGTCTGGACACCCTTACTCTGTCCCTGAGGCTCCCTGTGGCCTGCGACCACTGAGTTCTGAGGCACCATTGCGCTGGCCTCATATGAAGCCGGGCATGGGGAGTCACATGCACGGTCGAAGCCATGTGGCCAAGAAGCCTCAGGCAGAGCCTGGCGGAGACCAGTGACCTGCTGAGAAACTGGTTTGCCAAGGATATCAGTCTCTGGGCTCTGTCCTCTGGCAAGAAAGCTTTTGCCTGCAGAGAATCTAGCCTTGCTCCTATGAACTCCAAGTTTTGGGAGGGGAGCAAAGTGGACTTTGCGAAGTTTATGACAAACCCCAGGTGTTGGAGCAGAGAAATCGTTCGGAGGGTGGCCTGCCTGGCCTCCTGGCACGTCTGACCCCTGATGAGCCAGTCGTTCAGATAGGGGAAGACAAAGATACCCTGATTCCTTAAGTAGGCCACCACCACTGCCAGGCATTTGGTAAAGACCCAGGGGGCGGAGGTGAGGCCAGATGGCAGCACTCTGTACTGGTAATGATTTCCTCCCACAATGAACCTGAGGTACTTTCTGTGGTCTGGATGAATGAGGATGTGAGTGTACGCATCCTTTAGATCTAAAGAGCATAGCCAATCTCCCTGCTGGAGGTAGGGCAGAAGTGTTCCAAGAGTAAGCATCTTGAACTTCTCCTTCTCTAAGAACTTGTTGAGATTTCTGAGGTCGAGAATAGGCCTGAGCTCCCCTGTTCTCTTTGGTACTAGGAAGTACCTGGAGTAGAAACCGTGACCTCGTAGGTGGGGAGGCACAGGCTCCACGGCCTTGTCTCGCAACAGACCCTGAAGCTCCTGCAGGAGGAGGGCTGTATGGAGAGGAGGCCTTGGAGGCTCTCCTGGAAAGTAGGGAGGAGGCAATTGATGAAAATGAAGCATGTAGCCCTTGTGGACTATGCTTAAGACCCAATTGTCTCCTGTAATGGGTGGCCACCGGTGGGCAAACAGGGCTAGCTGACCTCCTGTACAGGGATGGGACAGCAGAGACGGAGAGGCTATGCCTTGGGAGTCAAAAACCCCCACCCTGCTGAGTGGAAGCAGGAGCCGGAGGCTTGGGGGCCTTCTGCCTACGGGGCCCATGTCCTTGCCCCTTGGCCTGCTGACCCTGTGGGGGAGCGGGGGAGGCCTGGTAAGGTGGGAACTGTCTGTAGGCAGTCGCCTTCCTCGGGTAAAAGGACTTCTTACCCGAGCCCTTCTTCTTATGTGAAGGGGCAGAAGTCTCTCTAGACAGCCTCCTTGTGAGGTGCTCGGTTTCGAGCTCAGCAGCCTTCTCAGCCATGGGCTTGCCAAAAAGGTTCTCACCTCGGCAAGGGACATCGACCAACTTGTCCTGAACCCATGGCTCGAGGTCCGATGACTGCAGCCATGCCTGGCGTCGAGCCGCGATGCCGGCTGCCGCAACACGGGCCGAGGCCTCAAAGCCATCGTAGGTGGCTCGGGACATGAACTTAGAGCATTCCCGGATCCCCGAAGACAAGGACTTGAACCTCTGCAAAGGTTCCCCGGAGAGACCAGCAGAGAACCTGGCAAGCTCCTTTGCCAGGTCCCGTAGGTACATGCCCATGTACAGCTGGTAAGACTGGACACGGCAAGCAAGCATCGAGCCCTGGAAGCACTTTCTACCAAACGCATCCAGGTTTGCGGACCTCCCGGCCGGGGGGCACTGCGGAGTGCATCTTCTGACTCTTCAGACGATGCATGGCCGATTCCACCACCATGGAATGGTGAGGTAGCTGCGCCTTCTGAAAACCAGGGCTCTTATGGAGTCGATAAATGGAATTGACCCGCTTGCTTAGAACTGGCGCCGAGGCCGGTGCCTCCCACATCCGGAAGAGGAGCCGTTCCAGCATCGGAGGAACCGGGACAGTAAAGGCCTCCTTCGGAGGAGAGTGATACTGGAGGGCCTCGAGCTCCTCGGCTCGAGGCTCCTCCTCGGGGTCCACCAGGATTGCCAAAGCAGCGGCCATATCCCTAACGAACTCCGAGAACCGGGTATCCTCCGGAGGGGACCTACTCCGGGGCTCAGACTGCGGTGAGTCCGACGGGATGCACCGAGTCTTGAGGGTATCGGGAGACTCCTCGTCCTCCGTCTCCCAGGCGGACTCATCCAAAGAGGAGTCGGGCTCCGACCGCGCAGGGCCCGGCAGCACCCGCCCCGACGCCGGAGGCACCGGCGTCGACGCCCTCGGTCCCGACCGGGAGGTCGAGGGTGACCGTGACCGAGGACAACCTCAAGCCTTCATGGTCTCGAGTATCGGCTCAGTCTCCGGGGTCTACTTCGACGTCGAGGTCCCGGTGGTCGGGGCAGATGCGCCAGCGAGGCTGGCCATCAGCACCCGCGAGGCTGGCCATCAGCACCCGCTGCTGATCCATGAAGGCTGACAGTCTGCACTCCAAGGCTGTCAGCCTGAGACCCAGCTCAGGAGACTCAGCAGCCACCGACTCGAGCCGCGGCGGCGCCGGGCCCGACGTCGGCTCCCTGGTAGGAGAGTCCTCGAGGACAACAGGACTTACGTGTCCAGCAGACTCCGGCTCCACTCGAGGTACTTTTGACGGCTTCTCCTGTTCCATGGGCCCGGGACGGCGGTCAGTGGTCCGAGACCTAGCCCTCGAGGAGCCAGGGACCTCCTCCGACGACGCCCTCGCGAGATGCTTCCTCCTCTTTCGCTCCCGCTCGGGGGACCCCCTCTCCGAGGAACCCCAACGATGCTCGGGGTCAGATTCCCGAGACGTCGAGGCCTCAGACGAGGTCCGGGCCCGGACGGAGGCCGAATCCGAGAAAAGCCTTTCCTTTTGGTGCTGACGACTTTGAAGTGCCTTAGTGGACATTTTGCCACATGGTCCACAGATCTTAGGATCATGGTCAGGACCGAGGCACCGAAGGCAGCAGTCGTGTGTGTCGGTGAGAGACATTAGTTTCTTGAACCGATCACACTTCTTAAAACCATTGGAAGCCATCAGGGAAAAAAGAGTCCCCGCGAGGTCAAAGGACCGGCCTTCCAGGGAAAAAGAAAAAAAGGGCGCGAACGCCAGCCACGAAGGGCAAAAACCGAAAAAATAAGATCGGGCTCGATACCGGTGAGATCGGGCACCGAACCCGGTGAGAAGGGGAACCGGCATCGAACCGGAGAAAAAAACGTGAAGAAATCGCAGGGATCCGAAGAAAAATTCGAACTGTTTTCTGGGTGAACTAGGATAAACGTCCGACGGGCTCCACAGAAAAAGAGAGACTGAGCAAGATGGCATCTTTAGGTGGGAAGGGGACCGCGCATGCGTGCAGTATTCCCAAAGGCTTTCATAGAAAGCTGGGGAAATGCTCTGCAAGGGCTCCATCAACGTCGATGTCACCCATATGTGAGGACTGACTTCCTGCTTGGTCCTGTAGAACATGCCATTGTCATGAAAAGTCCAACTAGTCATTTCAACATTTTACTATCCAACATGTTGCCAGGAAGGTAGCAAGCAGCAGAGGAGCAACATGCTCTGCAGCCTGAAAACTAAGACCATTCTCCTACAATGACACATGACCAAGTCCAACAGCCCCGCAACATGAGACAGATCATCACTACGATTGACATCACACATTTCCAGTGCACTCTTCAGCCATACCCCATCTAACTGGGAGGATAAAAATGAGAAATGAACATGTCAATGGAAAACCTTTACACATTCTCAGAGAACTGCTTTCAGAAAATCAGCCGCCTCCTTTTCTCTGCTGGTAATGCCTTGCTCAGGCTCTGCCCAGACTGCTCTAGCAGACATAAAGAGCAGTTAGGTTAAGCTGCAGCTACTTCCATACCTACCTATTATACAGATGCTTCCACAGACTGCAAATAGACAAGTTGGTTCATGTAATTCTCAGACGGCACAGCACAAAGTCATCCATTTTGCTAAGCAGTAACAATTATTATTTATTTGGATTGAGTGCACAGCTCTTATGCAGTAGCTCCAAGCGAGTTACAGGTTTTAAGGAGGTGACCATGTGGCACAGATATGCACATATATAGAGCCTGAAATTCAGTACTGGTGGCCAGCGCTGAACTTTAAACCCAGATATTCAATGCTGGAGCCATATCTGGGCTGCCTGGATGGCTGTGAAGCAATATCGAGCTGCTGCCTGGTTAACTTCTACGGCATGGTTTTCACTGTGTGTTGCTAACCGGGCTGCGGCTAGCAACTGAATATCACCGATGCTTAGTTAGCAATGGCTGCCACCCCAGAATGTCCCGATGCTAACCGTTAGCATCGGGGCATGCAGCAATGGCGCTAATACGGTCTGCAAACCATGTAAATGCCTTTGAATATCCCCTCCTCCATAATTTTCTGTTCATTGGGTTTATAATGCTAAAACTTGATATTTTACAAATCTGAATGTTTACCAGTGTATTGTTAGAAACCCAGTCCAGACGTGGTAAACAGAAAAGGACAACCACTTTATTTGAATTATGTAAACAGAGGTATAATAGCCAAGACGACCCGACACAGGCCATGTTTCGGTCACGCCTTCATCAGGGGTATTCTTGGCAAACTGAAACCATAAAAGACAGATAGAAAAAATAATAATAAAACAGATTAAATAAAAATATAAATATAATACAGATCAAATAAAATATAAAAACAAGATAAAAATTTCTTAGTAAATAAAACTCTTAAGACAATGTAATAATGAAACAACATTTACAATTAAGACAAAAATGACAAAATAAATGAAAGCTTTAAAAAAAAATCCATATGAATCAAAATTAAAAACTAAAATTATATAAACTGCCATAAAAAGAGAGATAAAGGGTGTGACATATAACTAAAAGCTTAATTACCAATAATGGGGAAAAGAACTCCTTTGTGATTACAGCCCCTTGTGTTGTCTTGCAAACTAAAGGGAGAGGAAGGAAAAGCAATCAGATCAGTACTATACCATATACATGAAGCAGGAGTGATCAGCACAAACTCGAAATTGAGGATCCTTGAAAATATGATTAACTTAACCTATGGGAGCAACATAGGAGACCAGACAAAATAATCTGATCATTGCCTTATTTTTAATAAAAACAAAAATTAAATATAGTTTAAAAGTATAATGTGGATCGTATAAAAGGCTTTCTACCGGGGGTAAAGGACCATATCTCTAAAACATAACCCATATTGGTTGTCGTTCTATTGATTTATTATTCACAGCCTCTCTGTTTGTTTGTTTATTTTAGGTTTTATTTTGTTCATATACATTTTTTCAAACACGAGATGTTATGCAAGCTGATTGATTTGATCCATCTTTTGCGGGGGTTATAACAAAAAACGATATCGATGTAGTATAAGTACCGATGGAGCCTAAGCACCTTTGCTGGATTTGCACTATGTATAATTAAAGGCATTTATTTTCATTTGTACAGATGATGAAAATTAAGAACAGCGTTCTTGAATATGATGGTTAAGGATTTTTGACGTTTTGAAATTGATAGGGCGGCAAGCTCAGCCATCTGTAATAATAATGGATACTGATATAGTGCAACTGCAGACATTTTCTCTGACTTGTCAGTTTCAGCTGATTTCTATGCAGTTTAGCATGTCTTTAAACCTTTATTTAATATTTTGACCCCAGTTTGGTGTCAGTCATACTATCTGCACTCATGATTGTTCTTTTATTTTTGATGGGTATTATTATATTATTGAATCAGTATGCTTTCAGAGATTAGATGATTCTTGGGTCCATAAACGTCTGTTACATGAGTCACAGAATATGTCTTTATTCAATCTCATGGCGTAGCGCTTTTGGGAGATAATTGCAGGGTTTTCAAGACATTTATTTAAAGGTCCTTGCCTCTACTCAAAAGGATTTGACTGAAATCGGAGATAGTGTTTCCAATTTTGGTTCCTAAGGGCATTTACTGGTTTGAGACAAGGTGGTCAGCTGACTCTGTATTCCCGTGGTAGCAGATAAAAGATACAGCGCATGTGCATGCGTCTTTCTTGAATTTTGGAAGTTTCAGTTTATCGCTATATAGCGCACTGTCAGTGTTAGGTTTCGTCAATAATTTTTAAAACACCGTGCATCGGGTATGTTTTTGAACTTATTTTTCTGTATGTATTTTCTGACCACAGTATGGTGTTAGTTCAATTGTCTGCTATTTAGTTTTTTCTTCCGCACTTTGAGAGACACATCATTCTATTGCATCAGCATGCCTGAAGATTTTTTATCATGATAATAATATTTTATGATTTATATTTTTATTATTTTATTTACGGGTGTTGCTTGGGTTTGTACCTGGTGACGGATTAATATGGGTTATGTTTCAGAGATATGATCTTTTACCCCCGGTAGAAAGCCTTTTATACGATCCACATTATACTTTTAAACTATATTAATTTTTGTTTTTATTAAAAATAAGGCAATAAGATTATTTTGTCTGGTCTCCTATGTTGCTCCCATGGGTTAAGTTAATCATATTAAGAACATAAGAACATAAGACATGCCATACTGGGTCAGACCGAGGTCCATCAAGACCAGTATCCTGTTTCCAACAGTGGCCAATCTAGGTTATACGTACCTAGCAATATCCCCAAAAGACACAGGTTCCACAATGCTTGTACTGGGTCAAGCATTGATATCCTGGGTCCCTTTTTAATAGTGGTTTATGGACCTTTCCTCCAGGAACTTGTCCAAACCTTTTTTAAACCCAGCTATACTAACAGCCCTTACTACATCCTCCGGTAACAGATTCCAGAGTTTGATTACACGTTGAGTGAAAAAATATTTTCTCTTATTTGTCTTAAATAGTTTACCCTGTAGCTTCATTACATGTCCCCTAGTCTTTCTATACTCTGATAGCGTAAACAATTGATCCACGTTTATCCGTTCCACTCCATTCATTAATTTATAGACCTCTATCATATCTCCCCTCAGCCGTCTCTTCTCCAGGCTAAAGAGCCCTAACCTTCTTAGCCTCTGTTCATGGGAGTAGCCTTCCAACCCCTCCACCAATTTGGTGGCTCTTCTCTGTACTTTTTCTAATAACGCTATGTCCTTTTTAAGATACGGTGACCAGAATTGCACACAATATTCAAGGTGCGGTCGTACCATGGTGCAATACAGAGGCATTATAATATCCTTTGTTTTGTTCTCCATCCCTTTCCTTATGATACCTAGCATTCTATTTGCTTTCTTGGCCGCCGCTGCACACTGGGCGGAGGGTTTTCACATATTATCCACAATGACTCCTAAATCTTTTTCCTGGGTGGTGGTTTCTAATGTGGAGCCTTGCATCGTGTAACTATAGTGTGGGTTGTTCTTTCCTAGGTGCATAACTTTGCACTTGTCCACATTAAATTTCATCTGCCATTTGGATGCCCAGTCTTCCAATTTATCAAGATCCTCCTGCAGTTTTCCACAATCCTCTTGGGTTTTAACAACTTTAAACAGTTTTGTGTCATCTGCAAATTTGATAATCTCACTAGTTATTCCCTTTTCCAGGTCATTTATGAATATGTCAAAAAGCAGCGGACCCAGTACAGATCCCTGGGGTACTCCACTATTCACCTTTTTCCATTGGGAATATTGGCCATTTAGCCCTACCCTCTGCTTTCTATCTTTTAACCAGTTCCCGATCCACAATAGTACACTGCCCTATCCCATGACTTTTTAGCTTCGCCAAAAGTCTCTGATGGGGGACTTTGTCAAAAGCTTTCTGAAAGTCCAGATACACTATATCAACCGACTCACCTCACCTCACCTCACCTTTCAAGGATCCTCAATTTTGAGTTTGTGCTGATCACTCCTGCTTCATGTATATGGTATAGTACTGATCTGATTGCTTTTCCTTCCTCTCCCTTTAGTTTGCAAAACAACTCAAGGGGCTGTAATCACAAAGGAGTTCTTTTCCCCATTATTGGTAATTAAGCTTTTAGTTACATGTCACACTCTTTCTCTCTATTTTTATAGCTGTTTATATAAATTTTAATTTTTAATTTTGATTCATATGGGTTTTTTTAAAGCTTTCATTTATTTTGTAATTTTTGTCTTTTAATTGTAAATGTTGTTTCATTATTACATTGTCTTAGAGTTTTATTTACTAAGAAAATTGTATCTTATGTTTTTATATTTTTATTTGATCTGTATTATATTTATATTTATATATTTTTATTTAATCTGTTTTATTATTTTTTCTGTCTGTCTTTTATGGTTTCAGTTTGCCAAGAATACCCCTGATGAAGGCATGACCGAAACACGGCCTGTGTCGGGTCGTCCTGGCTATCATAACCCTATTTAAATAATTCAAATAAAGTGTTTGTCCTTTTCTGTTTACCACGACTGGACTGGGTTTATAACACATTACGTGGTTTTGTGCTTTTCTGTTGGACTGATTTTCTCCAATGTACTGTTAGGACAAAAAAGCATGGCAGGACTCAGCAGTACTGCAGAAAGGAAGAGAACTTACGGGTTATCAAGATCCTCACGGAGCACATTCAGGGTGTAATACACTTTCCCCTTAAAGTAATAGCGATGAAAGTATTCAGTCAGGGTTTTCCTCCAATTCACATACATGAGGTTACAGATAAACTGGTCAAAGCTTTTCAACTGAAGAAAGAAGAAAAGAGAAATATAAACAGCATGAGAGAGGAGAACCAGACAAAGGACAGGACAAGGAGAGAGAAACACTGTGAAGTGTGAAAGGGAGAGGAAAGTGGTCTGAGAGGAAGAGCAGCGTGAAGGAGAGAGCGGCTAACAGCAGTGCGAGCGGGAGGGAAAGTGTGGCACCCAATCATTAGCAGGAGTCCCTTGAATCGAGGATGACATCTGTCAGGTTAGTGCATCTTTAGATCACTGAGGAATCCATGCTGGATCCACACCTTCTTTAAAATGGGGAGCATGCTCTTTTTTATATTAGCTCACACCTTTTCATTGTATCTCAAGGCGCGTTACATTCAGGTATGGTAGCTATTTTGCTGTCCCCAGAGAACTTACAGTTTGAGGGCCTAGATTCATAGCGTGTGTTATATGTTAATGCAAGTTATGTATGTAGCTAATAAACAGGTCCCACTGACAGTAACAGAGCTTGCATCAAATCATGCCACGGCACATTAGTAAGTCTAACCCTAAACTGTGCACCTGAGGCAACAGAGGATTAAGCAACACGCCTAAAGTCACAAGAAACATCAGTGGGGGAAGTGGGATTTGAACCCTGGGTTCCCTGGTTTTCAGCTCACTTCTCATTCAGGAATGGGATTGTCAGACTGGGGTTGCTCTCGCCTTCTACCTTTCAGCCCCATTGTCAAGTTGCTAGGCCTCAAAGTGACACACAACTTGACAGGCCAGGCAGCATAATATTAGCTAGCAGCTTGCTTCTCCCCATCAATACCTCTATACTCGAGGGTAGCCACTAACATTGCCTCTTTTATCCATCTTCAGAGTGCTGGCTATCAGCAAAATGGGAGATGAGAACCTGGTGAAAAAACAACTAAAATGGATAGACCAGAGAGTTGTCTTTCTGAAGAGCAAGGCTCCAGAACTGGTAAATGGAGGACAGCCACAGTGATCCAATGCACCACCCATTTGATCCTTGATCCACAGGATTTTATCATGAGCATTATTGACGAAAGCTCTCTCTTTAAGCGTGTTATCAGTAAACAGTCCAGATTTCAATGAAGCAAAATAGAGATAGATAGTATAGTGGGGAAGAACACCAGTGGATGGGAAGGGGTGGCAGCATTGTTATAAGAGGGTGTGAAGCCAGAGAGATGAAAGCATGAAGAATGGCAACATGGAGAGGCAGAAAAGATGTAGTATAATGGGGTGGGAGGGCAGCCTAAAGAGGGTATAAAGGAGGCGTGAAGCGGATCAAGGGCAATATGAAAGGAGGATGGCACAAGATAGATTTTGCAAGGCAAGGCTGGGAGGAAAGTAGTATAAAGCGTAGTTACTTACCTGTAACAGATGATCTCCAGGAACAACAAGAATCAGTCTTCAGATATGGGTGAATGTCACCGACAAAGCACGCATGGGAACACTCCCCAGCGTCCAACAGGAAAGCCTTTGGGGACACTTCACTGCGACTGCGTGCCTGTCTTCCCATCTTCCCAACTCCTCTTCTCAGTTGAGTTTGTAGCTGAGAAGAGGGAAATAAAACATCAAAAAAAACCTTACAACTCCTAGGAGAGGAGGGTGGATTGTGAAGACCGATTCCTGCTGTTCCCAGAGATCACCTGTTACAGGTAACTACGCTATCTCCAGGAACAAGCAGGAATACAGTCTTCACATATGGGACTCACATACCAGACTGGTATGGTGGGCAGAGTAGTGCAATCCCTGAGGCAAAAAATGTGTAGTCGAAGAGTCTGGAAGAGTTGTGGGCCATTGGACTCTATACTCCCCCATTGACAGTCTGGTATCTTGTAGAAGTCCAGGTCAGAGGGTAAGAGTTGAGTTTGTCCCAAAGAGGTGCTGGAGTACAGCTTGGCCAAAGACAGTGTCCTGATGGGAGTCTCTATCCAGACATAGTGTGCAACAAAAGTATGAATGGAGGACCAGGTAGCTGCCCGGCAGATGTCCTCAATGGCTATTGAACGGAGATTAGCAAAGGAGGTTGCCATAGCCCACACATTATGAGCAATGACATGACCCTCCAATAAGAGCCCTGCTTGTGCATAAGCAAACAAAATGCAATCTGCTATCCATCTAGATAGAGTACGTTTCGTCACCGGTAGGCCCAGGTGACTAGGATCAAAGGAAATGAATAATTGAGATGATTTTCTGTGATGTTTAGTGCTATTCAAGTAGTAGGCCAGTGCTCACTTGCAGTGTAGCGCTGCTTCAGCCCAAGATGCATGTGGTCTAGGGAAAAAAATCAGGAGGATTATAGACTGGTTTAAATGGAAAGAGGAAACCACCTTTGGGAGGAAGTGCTGATGGGTACAGAGAACCACCTTGTCATGAAGGAAACTAGTATAGGGGGATCCGCCACTAGAGCTTGCAGTGAGCTGAAGTGAGAGTTATAAGGAAGATGACCTTCCAAGACAGAAACTTCAGAGAAACGGAGGCTAAAGGTTCAAAAGGTGGCTTTAGAAGCTGCATCAGAACCACATTCAGATCCCAAGCAACTGGAAGTGGCTTAATGGGTGGCTGGAACAGCAGGAGACCCCACATGAAGTGTGCTAAGGGGTGTGAGGAGATAAGCTGTCCATCTACTGGTCTGTGAGAGGCCGCAATGGCACTAAGGTAAACTCTCACTGAGTTAGTTTTAAGACCTGTCAAGGATAAGTGGAGGAGATACTGTAGAAGTGACTCCACCGGTCAAGAAAAGGGGTCAATGTCCTTTGGGGAGCATTAGAGGGAAAACCTACACCATTTAAAGGCATAAGATTTCCTGGTGGAATCCTTATGAGATGCAAGGAGGACATCCTTGACCGCCTGTGGTATGTCTAGGTCGGCAAACACTAGCCCTTCAGCATTCAGGCATAGGAGTGAAGGTCGGGATGGAGTAGTGTCCCCTGGTCCTGAGAGAGGAGGTCGGGTGCACATCCCAGGTAGAGTGGCTAAGTCTGCAGGGCCAAAGAGGGGCTATGAGAATCGTTGAGCCCCTGTCGGTCTCTAGCTTGAAGAGCATCTTGGGTATCAAGGGGATGGGAGGGAATGCGCAGAGGGACAGGGAAAGCACAATTACTTACCTGTAACAGGTGATCTCTGGGAGCAGGAATAAGTCTTCACATATGGGTACATCGGTACCGACGGAGTCTTCGTGGGAACCCTTCCCAACATCCAATCAGAAAGCCTTTGGAAGCATCCCAACACGCCTGCGTGCTGCCTTCCCACCTTCCCAACTGTCTCTCCTCAGTTAAGTTTGAAAGCTGAGACAAAGAGAGAGAGAGAGAGCAAGGAAGGGAAAGATGGAGATAGAGAAAAAGCAACTCCCAGGGGAGGTGGGTGGGTTGTGAAGACTTATTCCTGCTGTTCCGAGATCACCTGTTACAGGTAAGTAACTGTGCTATCTCCAGGAACAAGCAGGAATGAGTCTTCACCACTGTTCCCTCTAAGCTGTGCGCGTGTGCGTGCGCACACATCTTGCCGAGCGAGCGCACATACTTTACAACAGAGCGCACAAAAATTACGGTTCTGATTCTGATAGAAAACAACACAGACGTCTTAAAATTTTAAAGTTGTGATTGTAATTACTAGAAATTTTCCGCTTCATTTAGTAATCGTCTATTTTCATTTAATTTGATTAAAATAAATATGGTGTACGTACTCTATTCTGACGTGTAGTCAAATTTTAAAGTATATAACTTCGAGTGTCGTTATGTGGCGCACAAAAATTTAACCTTCCTTCAAAAGCTGCACAGCTGATATTTTATGTGCACACAGCCTACAGAAAATTAGGGGGAACATTGGTCTTCACATATGGGGACTCCCAAGCTCAGATGCCCAGAGGGAGTCCTAGCATGTTGCAAGTCCAGAACGAGCCATGCTATTGCTTAAGACCTCAGGCATCCTGGGTATGGAGGGTAAGAGTTGAATACAGAAGAGGAGCTGTGGAACAGCTGGCTAGAACAGGGTTTCTAAAGGGGAAGACCCTGTATAGAGGGTAATTTGTAGTAAAATATTGTAATCTGGGCCTCCCTTGTTGACCTTGCACAAGTCCACTGAGGTACATATGGATCTGTTAGAAGAGCCAGTGAATGTGCTCAAGGGGTACCTCACTGAGAAGTAGAGGTAATAAAAGTAGAGAAAAACAAGTGGAGGTCAGAACCCTTCAGGGTGAGAAAATGGCCCCAGGGGGAAAGACTGGGGTAGTATAAGAGGTAGAGCTTCAGCGGAGACATAGAAGGCAGTATTAAAGAAAGCTTAAGCTGTTTAGGTCCAAAAACAGTATGAATTTAGGACCCAAAGAAAAAAGGAGTCTGACCTAACTGGACTGGGGATGGATCAGTCCATGTAGGGGAGAAAGGGTATGGAGACCCTTATATCTGATAAGCAAGTAAGGACAGACTCAGAAGCGTTAAGCGTTAGGTTAACTGAAGCTCCGTAATGTCTTTCCTAAATGGGGTCAATTAGGAAAGAAGAAAGGTACATAGAGAGCTTCAGGAGTACTTAACCTATATGGTAAGGAAAAACTTTGTTAATTACCACAGGAAGTGGTTATAAGTGTCGCCTCCTAAGTATGCTGGCATAGCAATGATAGGGGTAGTGCCCATCTGTCAGGATCATATAGGAATAAGGATATCTGAACCTAACAGAACAGATAGATAAGTATATGGATACATATCTATCTAAAAATATATCTCAGTAGATCTATAAATATATCTATGTATATATACATATATATATTGAATATATACATATACAGGGTATATATCCATCCAGGATGCCCTCAGTCAGCTGGGCTATGTGCAAGTGATCGAAGAGCCCACACACACAAAAGGAGGCAAGCTGGACTTTATATTCGCTCCGCAACCTGACGTAAGTCAAGACCATACACTCTCTACCTCACTCCTGGCAGTCCCATGGTCAGACCATAAGCTAATACTGTTCCAACTACCAAACCAACAGGAGCAAACAAAATTCCAACCTGCAACCAACATCTACCAAAAACAAAATTCAGACACTTCAACAAGGAAGAGATACTTTCCAAAACCCTACCGAGGTTCGACCTCCCAGAAACCAACCTTGAAGAAATGCTTTCTGTATGGAACAACAGTCTCAATACCATTGCGAACCAACCAATCAGAGAAGCAACACCAAGAAAAAGGAAGCCCACCCCATGGTACTCCCAGGAGCTACTGACTTCACTTCGCCATCTAAGAAAACTCGAAAGAAAATGGCGACGCTCACGATCTACTCAAGACCTGGACATCTTCAATACAAACCTGGAGAAACACCGTAACGAAGTAAACGCAACAAGGAGAAGCTACCATGCAACGTTACTGCAACGCTCTCTAAACAAACCAAAGGACCTATTTAACATTGTAAGGACCCTCACAAAGGAAACCTCCCATGCCCAACAAACCATGTCACAACCACAGGAATATGCGGACTACCTATAGTCAAAAACAATTCAGACTGTGAAGACACCATCACCCACCACTGTGAACAGACCACAGCACCCTACACCACTTACCGCCTTCTCATTGTCCTCAGCGAAGCACGTTGAAGACACAATCAAGGTAATCAACACCACCACAGCGCCAAACGACCCCTGCCCAGCGTTCTGGATAAGGACACTGTGTAAGGAATTTAGCCCTTTCCTAACCAAAATCATTAATCTCTCCTTCAGCATGGGAGCTTTCCCACAGACACTGAAACAAACTTCCATCAGACCACTAATAAAAAACTGCAAGTTGGATACCCAAAAAGTTGAGTCATACAGGCCGATCTCAAGTATCCCTTTAATGGCCAAGATAATTGAAAAAATTGCTCAACAACAAATCCAGGATCACATCGCAACCAACGCACCCCTAGACCCATGTCAACATGGATTCAGAGAAGCACATGGGGTCGAGACACTACTAACCATCCTCTTCAACACACTAACCGCCGGCCTGAACAAATCTAGAAGAGGATATGCCCTTATCTTCCTTGACATCGCCGCAGCGTTTGATTCTGTGGACCACACACTACTCATTGAGCGGCTGGCAGAGAAAGGGATCCAGGACACAGCCTTGAGATGGTGCGAATCCTACCTTTCAGACAGATGGCAGCATGTGAGGACAGGATCCACAACGTCTAAAGCTTTCCAGCAAACACAAGGTGCCCCACAGGGATCATCCCTCTCAGCGCTATTCTTTAACATATATACATGCAGCCCATCTGCACACTTGCGCAAGCCTTCGGCGTCTCATGCCTTGCATATGCTGACGACGTATTACTCTACACGCCGTTCACCACAGACCAACCAGATTTCTCAACACTAACCTCCTGTTTCAGTGCCATAGCAGACTGGCTTTACACCCAAAACCTAAGGATAAATTTAAAGAAAACTGAAGCGCTATTCATCTCCAGGGATCAATCCTTTACTCCACCGTCTGTACTAAAAGTAGGAGACGCCGAACTTCAAAGCAAGCCAACCATCCGCTACCTAGGGATAACAATCGATCAGCAACTGAACATGAAAGCCCATATAAATAACACCGTCAAGGCAGTATACCTTAAGATTCGCACAATCCACCACCTACGACCTCTGCTAGACCCGGATGACTTTAGGACAGTCTACCAAGCACTAATCATGCCCCATTTCGATTACGCCAATATCATCCTACAGGGGCTACCAAAAAACACGCTGATCCCACTACAACTAGCCATGAATGCCGCAGCCAGAATCCTACACGGTGCATCCAGGAGGGACCACATAACACCAATCCTGAAGAAACTCCACTGGCTACCAGTTCAGTGTAGGATCACCTTCAAGACCCTGCTGATGACAGTCAAAGCCATCAATAGAATCACCTCTGCCTCTATCACAGACCTCATCATCCCCACTCCCACAAATAGAGCCAGAAGATCATTCACAGTAAACACCCTGAGTATCCCCAGTGAGATTACAAAATGCTCACAGGCCACAAAAAAGAGAGCTTTTGTGTACTACGCTCCTTCGTGCTGGAATACTCTCCCACCTAGCATCCGGTCCATTACAGACCTCACCACATTCAGAAAGGCCCTGAAACATCACCTCTTCATGCAACACTATGGCTCCTCTCATCGACCAGTCATCTCCAATCAACTAAATAGCCACCCCACGCCACCCATTATTCAGGACTCTAGCACAACATGTTAACTCTACCAGAACCTGAGCATGACCCTGTATATAGTATCTAAGAATGTCTATATTATCCTAGAATGTAAATACCCAGCTTATCCCTGTATATACGTAGTTTACCCAGTTAAACCCAAGTTTACCATCCCGTTCTCTGTAAGTCCAGTACGAGCCTCTACGACTGGACAAAGTTAATGTTTCTTGTAAACCGAGCTGAATTTGAAAAAGCGTGGTATAGAAAAGACTTTAAATAAATAAATAAAATAAATAAATAAAATATGAATATATCTATAGGAGATATGCAGGGGCCGAAGAACACAGATAGATATAGATGAATATATATTGTCATGAGGCTGGAGCTAGGGAAGAAACAGCCTTGAAAAAAACTCCTGATTTGCATAAATCTCAGAAAGGTCAGAGAGCGCAGTTCCAGTGTAGCTCAGCCAGAGGGCGCATGGACAGCTACACAATGCCTGAACCCACGTGCTCAAGCTCTGAGCACCTTAATGATGAGTGTTTTCACCTGTCCTCAAACTCACAGCGTGCAAGCTGGAAATCCCTTTATAAGGGAAATCAGATGAGCAGAGAGGAGGACCAGCAAGAGGGTGACCGGGAAGGGACCTCCGGTGCCAGCACAAGGGAACAGGACGGAGAGTGGTACGAGGACCAGCAAGGGGGTGACCGGGAAGGGACCTCCGGTGCCAGCCCAAGGGAACGAGAAGGAGAACGGTACAGGATCCAGTACAGAGACCAGAAAGGGGGCTCAAGAGACCCAGGGGTGCAGCAAGGACTGCAGCAAAGAGTCCAGCACAGAGACTGGGAAGAGAGCTCAGGTACCACCACAGGAGTGCAGCAGAGAGACCAAGGAGTCCAGCAAAGAGAGGCACCCAGGAGGGTAGCCGACAGACCAACCGGAAGGGTACCAGAGAGGGTACCAGGAACAGTAACAGGAGAAGGAAGGAGAAGAACGGATACAGACAGAGGCAAGTCTCAGCCCGGGGATAAGGCCCAGAGAAGTAGCCTGCCTGTTAAAAGAAGTTCTCCAAATAAAGACTGGAAATCCACGTCTGGTTTTCCTAGCAGCCTTAATTGTGGAGTAGTGCACAGGACAGAGGATCAACAAGAAAAGCTACAGAGTAAGCTGAATCCTAGGCGTGGCACTCCACCGAAGATAAGGTATGAAAAGTCTTTTATACTAAAAGGGACTTTAAATGAAGGCAGACTTATGCAGGTAGATAAACCTCATTATCAGAGAAGAAGCAAAGTTAACTATTTAAAACCACTTTCCAAAAGGGTTCTACAGAAGTTATATGAGAAGCCAAGGAACTTCTATGAGGAACTAAGTAACATTGAGGATACTCTAAACATTGAAGAGTGTAGTGAGCCAGAATCAATAGACTTGGATTACAGCTCCAGTGTTCCCATGCCTCCCACAGAACCTATGGAATGTAACTTGTGCTTAAGAGGTAGTTGCCTGCCATGCTAATTGTACAGTGAAGAAATGAGTCTGAAAATGGTGAAGCTAATAACCATTCTGTTCTAGTTGTTTTTGGAAAATCCCTTAACCCAGCTAAACAGTCAATTTTAACTGTTTAGTCCATGGTGGAACTTTATTATTATTTGAGGAAAGTCTTACCTCCACTTTAAGTTTGTTGTCTCATTTGAACCTAGAGCATTAAGCGGGGAAATAAAGCCTTATTTACCCTCCATTTGGCGTAGTTATTCATTTCAGGGAGCACTACACTACAAGGACCACAATCCTTTGGGTCCTGCAGCTCAAATACTCCCTGATACAAAATAAAATGTCGGCAGACGCCCTTACTCTACTACGCCAGTAGGGGCGCCCGCCAGACAATATATACATATATATATATGTGTGTGTATATGTATATATGAATATGTAGACATATAGACACATATCTCCGGGTATGTGGAAGGAGAGAGGTCTATAGAAGCTGATCCCCCATAGGGATATAGGGAGAGAGGAAGATTCATCTAAGAGCAGGAAAGTTAATACCTGCTTGAATAGACATACAGAGAAAAACTCTTTTCCTGGTTATGACTGGCAGAGTCAGAGGAGGTCTCCCTGACAAGAAGAAGTCTGGATTCTTTTCAGAATTTGAGCTCTTGAATAACCAGGAGGGCCTACGTGAAAAAGGCAGAGGATAACTTCAGACTGTAGGCAGGAAGTCCAGATTTCTCCAGAATTGCCAAATGGAGAATGGATAGAGGATGCCACTGGAGGAAGATACCCTAGTGACTTGCCTATGAGGGCAAGAGGGGTATTAGGTGTCCTCTAGCTGCCATTGAAGAAAATTATCTCTGACGAGAAGACCAAAGGAGATATGGGCCACGCCAGGGAATTGGCCCTTCTCCAGGTTTTCACGTAATGAAAGGACTGAGACTGATGTCTCAAAAGAGATTTAAGATGAGATGGTAAGGGAAGGGAATACCTACCAGTCATGGAAACATGACTGGGGTAACCCCCTTTTAACCATCTGGGGTTATCTGCTAGGCAAGATACTAATGCTCTCTAGCAAGGGCCCATAGTGCAAAGCTACTCTGTAGAGTTGCAGAGAGCATGCTGCAGGTTGGTTAGAAGAAAAACTGGCTGTGGAAAGCCAGCAGGTAACCAAGTATTCTGCCAAGGACAAGGGGGCGAAGAATAGAAGTTAACCAACCAGGCTGTGATAAGAGGGTTTCCCAAATGAGGTTGATAACCTGTTTGGGACTTAGCACTGAGGCTAGAAGGATTGCTAGTGAATCCCTGGTTGTGTGGTGGACAGAACCAGTGACTTAACCACTAAGAATTGCTGTATCTGCAGCAACGTACCAGGGCAGCGGAGAAATTTTCTTTTCCCTCTTCCTCTTTTAGATTGGGAAAAAGAAACAACAGACCTGGTAGGATTTCCTATTGTCTGATGGGCTGCCCTAAGGTAGGAAGGGGGGGGGGAACAACTCCAGAAGGGAGAATCCCCCGGTAGAACAGGTAGAGGACCATAGGGGCTTACCAGTGTAAAAGGGGTCCCTCTTACAAACCAAATGTTATAGTAAGAGGGAGGTAAGACAGAGTTAAAAGAGACTGACTATGGAGGAAGTCTCTGACAGGTGAGATGATACATGCCAGTACAGGGAAAACAACTGTCTATTAATAGTTGTTCGTTCTCTTTCCTCCAAGAGGAAGAGGAAAACCCTGTTAAGTATAGGCATGATCATCATAAAGACTCTTAAAGTTAAAGGAAAGATGTCTCATGGAGAGATATCTAGGAAGGTTAGAATAAATTTAGTGCAGATACTGCAAATGAAAAGAAGCAGACTGCTACTCTAACCACCAACCAAGAGGGGCAATGATGATCTATTTGAAACCCTGCAACTTCTGGGTTTGTTGACCCTGCTGAGGTTGTGGATTCTTCAGACCAGGGTGATGTTTCCCCTGTTTGGGAACATCTGTATGATGGGCAGAAGATGGATAAAATCTTCTTCCCCTAGGGGAAGAAATTTTGGCAGGACATTTCCGACCAACTGGGAAAGAAGAAGGCGTAGAACAGCCTCTGGAAACAGGACAGTCAGTTGTTAACTGAGCAACCTGGAGTAAAGACTCCTTGTTAAAGAGATTTTCTCCAGTGCAAGGAGTATTTCCCAGTCTAACTTGTGCTCATTTGTCCAAGTCTGAAGTTTGGAGCCAGGCTTTACGTCGCGCTCCTATAGCTATAGCAGAAGTCCTGCTAACAGACTCAAAGGAGTCTAGGGAAGCACGAGTAAGAAATCTAGAGATATTTTGAGCATGACTAACCAGTGAGGAATAGTCTGCACTCTTGGGCTCTTGAAAAAAAGGAATCAAAAGATGTAATTTCTTTGTGACCTCCTCAAGAGATAAGCCCATATAAAAAATATATGAGAGAATTCTTGCTGAAAGCATGAATGCCTGGAAAGTTTGGCGTCCAAAGGCATCTAAAGTCTTAGACTCACGACCTGGCGGATAAGAAGAGTGCTTTTTAGTACTCTTCACCGGCCTCATTGCTGATTCTACAACAATGGAATGATGAGGAAGTTGAGTCTTTTGAAATCCTGGAGAAGGGGGCACCTGATAGAGAAGATCAGTTGCTCTTGAAAGTGGGGGTACCTTCAAAGGAGCTTCCCACATTCGTAGAAGGAGGTCCTGCAAGGAATGATGCAAAGGAAGCATGATGTTCTCCTTTGCTCTTCCAGGAATATACAGCGATTCTGTATTCCCTTGTGTAGGATCTTGTCCAGGTATAGAAATGGTAAGTGATTTTATTTATTTATTTTTTTATTTATTTACATTCTCTTATATACCACCACTTAAACACCACTTCTAACACACCCCCCCCCCCTAGAAAGTTTATCCTTTTAAATGCCAGATCCATAAAAAACAAAATACCTATAATCAATGACCTAATCAGAGACGAAAAACCTGACGTATTCCTCATCACTGAATCCTGGCTAACCCCCACCGATACAATCATAATAAACCAACTCAATATACAACAATATGACCTTTTCTCCAGCCACAGAGAAGCGAAGAGAGGAGGGGGAACCCTCATGCTCGCTAAAAAAGATCTCCAATACACTCTAACAGATATAAACAACTTAGAGGGTCTAGACATCATCTGTATAGAAAATAAAACCCTCGCACTTTCCCTTATCTACAGACCCCCCTCAGCTGATCATAAAAACCTCACCCCTATCCTAGAACTTGCCCGTACAGCCTCCCTAAAAAAACCTCGTATCATACTAGGAGACCTGAATCTACCGTCAATCAATGCACAACACACGACAAATTTCATGGACACCATGACAGAAATGGGCTATATGCAGATCATACACACCCCACACACATAAAAGGAAACACCCTAGACCTCATCTTCCTTCCTGCAATACTCAATAAACAACAACTCCATACCCCTCCAATAATAACCAATGTACCTTGGTCAGACCACCATCTAATAACTTTTAACCTCACCACACCCACAGCACCCCCCAACACCACACCAGCCATCCCTCCACACAAATCTCGCTTCACCCACTTTAACAAGGATACCTTCCTAAATGAAGTAATACCTAAACTCTCAACATACACAACCAACGTCAATGAATTAACAGACCAATAGAACTCAACTATAAAAAGCGCAGCAACCCCCACCCAGCTCACACAAAAACAACCTCCAAAAAGATCTGAAAAATGGTTTACTAAAAATCTCTCCACTCTAAGAAAACAATTGAGAAAACAAGAGAAAATTTGGAGAAAAGTAAAATCTGAAGACAACAAAGCCCAATATCTCTCACTACTCAATATATACAAAAACACAATCAACAAAGCTAAAAAAGATTACCACTCTAAAGTGATAAATATGGCGATCAACCGCCCAAGAGAACTATTCAACATCGTAAAATCCCTTACCAAAACCCAAACACCTGAACCGGATCACCTAGACATAAAAGTACAAACCCTAGCTACACACTTTGCTGAGAAGCTAAAAAACAGAACGAGCATCCAAACTATAACTCTGCACTCAGACCCAAAACAACCATTTAAATGGACAACCTTCCACGAAATTGGCCAAAAACACCTCCTCAATGTCATAACAATGATCAATACTACAACATCCCCCCTTGACCCATGCCCAGTTTCATGGATAAAAGCCTCAAAAACTGAACTCGCTGTACATATCCAACCGATAGTAAACCAATCCCTTGCCCAAGGCTTAATGCCCGATCCCCTAAAACTCACCTCCATACGACCCATCTTAAAAAACAACAAATTAGACCCAAAGGATCCAAACTCATATAGGCCTATAGCCAGCATACCATTCGTAGCCAAAATAATAGAAAAAAATCATACAACTTCAACTCCAGGACCATATTGACTCTCATGCCCCCCTTGACTCCCACCAATTTGGATTCCGCCCATCTCACGGGGTAGAAACCCTACTAATAACACTGTTAGATAACCTCATTAAAGGCACAGACGATAACAATCAAGGATTCCTCCTCATTTTCATAGACATATCAGCCGCTTTTGACAGTGTCAACCACAATACACTAATTAACAGACTCCAAGATATAGGAATTAGCGGGACAATCCTCCAATGGTTCATCTCATATATAACCCACCGAGTAATACGCATTCAACTAGGCCAAAACACATCAGAACCTTTCACACAAGACCGGCATACCCCAAGGCTCAGCTCTCTCAGCACTCCTCTTCAACATTTACCTCCAACCTATCACAAGTATATTCAAAAAATACAAAGTTAGCCATTATATCTACGCTGACGACATCATGCTCACCCTCCCAATTAACATAAACAACCCACATACCAGAATATGTCTGAATGTATCAAAGAGACAGACACCTGGCTTGAGAATAACCACCTCAAAATCAACTTGAAAAAAACGGAAGCAATGTTTGTAGCAAGAAAACTAAACGCAACCTTCCCGGAAACCATCACAATAAACAACACAACAATCCCAATCAAGAAAGAGGTGAAATACTTAGGAATAATTCTAGACCATACCCTCAGTATGATCCCTCACATAAAGCAAACAGTTAAGACAATATTCTTCAAGCTAAAAACCATACAACACCTAAGACCACTCCTAGACTCCCACGATTTCAGATCGGTCATCAGTGCACTCATCACTCCCCACTTCGACTATTGTAATAGTCTCCTAAATGGTCTACCACTAGCAAACACTAACCTCCTCCAAAGAGCCCAAAATATCTACGCTCGCGTAACAACGAAAGCTCGCCTGACCGACCACATAACTCCCATCTTATTTGAATTGCACTGGCTCCCCATAAATAGCAGAATAACATATAAAATAATCATAACCACATTTAAACTCATCAATGACATCTCTCCATCTCATCTAACCACCCTATTGCAAGCCCCACCAGAACACAGAACACGAAGACAAAATGCAACATACTCGTTAGCCATACAAAACACTATCCATAAAACAAAAAAAACCACGAGCTCCAGAGCATTCTCATATGCTGCACCCGCCATATGGAACAAACTACCTTTAAATCTCCGAATGATAAAGGACCTCCATCTATTCAGGAGAGAACTTAAAACCCACTTATTCACAGAACACTTCTCAAACACAATACAGATCACAAACCCACCTTAAATGCAGACGATCACACCGTAACCTCAACGTTGATGATTGAATCCAACAAATGTCTACCTACGCTACCTACTCTACTACTCCTGTATATAGTTGTTTACAATTAATAATATAGTTACTCACAATCATGTTGATTGTCAATAATTTAAAAACTGTTGATTTAAAAGTTGATTTGTAAATAATTTAAAAAATCTGTTCTATGTAAAACCTGTTTATGTTACACTTGTTATATGTAAACCGCTTTTTATTTAAAAGTTGATTGTAAATAATTTAAAAAATCTGTTCTATGTAAAACCTGTTCTTGTTACACTTGTTATATGTAAACCGCCTTTGATCTATGGAAGAGGCGGTATATAAGAAAGTTTTAAATAAATAAATAAATAAATAAATATACCGCACTTTTCATCATCAGCGCGGTTCACATGGAACAAAATGCTCAGTACATTTAACACGTATGAGTTTACAGGTAACAGGGAATAAATAACTTGGATAACCGGGGTAACTATTTACAAAACATACTACATTTTGCCATATCCAGGAGAAAAGCTTGAAAAGAAAAATCCCCAGAGGGAAATTCTTTTGGACAGGCTAGATCTGCTGAAGAACTAGCATTGGCACCGAGGGATCTATCCAACTTTATAGGAATAGAAGATCCTGAATGGTGGTCCTTAGAGGATGGTCGCCGGTACCACAGGAGGTCGGGACCAGCAACAGTCTGTAGCGCATCGTCCATGCTAGGGATCGATTCCAAACTCGGTATCGAGGGAAGCGAGCCTGATGAGAGAAGCATGGAAGGCACCGACAGCAATGGTAATGTGGATACCAGTACCGACTTCGGTACCGTATCCGATACCGGTGGATGAAGGCCCGCCGGTGGCAACTCTAACGGTATCGAAGAAACCGAGAGTTGCAGATCCGAATTATCGGAACCGAGCCCTCGGTACCGTCTGGTGTCGGTACCCAGGCTAGTCGGTACCCAGTCCTCCAGACTAGAGCTCGATTCCAGACTCGGCATCGAAGGAAGCGAGTCTATCGATGCACGTCTGGAGGGTACCGACATCAGTACTAGTATCGGTACCGATACCGATACTGGAAGGTCGGTCTGGAGTGTATCCAACGGTCCCGAAGGTACCGAGGACGCCAGACGACGATCCTTGGTGAGGAATGTTTCATCCAACACCATTGCCGATGCCAGGGTATCGGTACCGCTCAAAGCGGATGCCACCACCGGGCATGGCTCAGGTATGTTCTGTGAGGGGTGAACCTCAGGAACAACCTGAAACCCCACACAGGCTTTGGAGGCCAAAGACTCCCACCGGGGTTTTGAAGCCAGTGGTTTCTCGAGGGCAAGGCCGTAGGCATCTCTATGCTGTGCATGAGAACTGCCGCTCGAGGACTGGCTAGTCTTAACTAACTGTTTTTGGGTTACCTGATCCTGTGTAGAAGAAGATATGGTCAGTGCCCTGAAGTTGGATGGGGACCAGGTGTCGAGGGGAACTCGATGTAGAAAACTTCTTCCCACAATACTATTGCCAGAGGACTCCGGAGGAAAAAGGTCAGGACCCAAGCAGGTTAGACACCAATTGTGAGTGTCTAAAAATAAGTTTGTACCGCCACAGTTTGTACATTTCTTGGGGATAGTGGCTGGCGGTTCCATGAAGGAAAAAGGAGAGGCCTAACAGGCCTGAAAAACCGTGAGACACTGAGGAGGAAAAAATATTCCTTAAAAAGGAAAAATTTTACAAGAAAAGAAAAAAGAAACACCGGCGGTACCGGTGGCGTCGGGGAAGGCAGTCGCGACCACAAGAAAACTAAAAAATAAAAGAAGAATTTTCTGCGGTGACAGGAGGACGTCCTGCCGGCTCTGCGGAAAAACGAAAACTGAGGAGAGACAGTTGAGAAGGCGGGAAGGCAGCACGCAGGCGTGTTGGGATGCTTCCAAAGGCTTTCTGATTGGACGCTGGGAAGCGTTCCCGCGCAGACTCCGTCGGTACCGATGTACCCATATGTGAAGACTCATTCCTGCTTGTTCCTGGAGATTGCATAGAACAGTCCCTGTCCCTAATGGAGAAGGAAGGCGTCTTGGGCTTGTTGGTCCAGCGACGGAACGCTGGAGAAGAAGAGTGGAAGCTGTCTGTTTTGCGGAGTGGCAAAAATGTTTTATGAGTGGGGTTCCTCGTGTCTAAAAGATCTGAGCAGCCATCTCCTGATGCAAGTTTCATTCTTGTGGATGAAGGATACGGCTTAGCCTGCCTGCTAGAACACAGGGTTCGCCTGGGAGGTACACCGCTCTGAGGTGAATGCGGTGAGAGATGACCCCATTCCCCCCTGTTTGTTTATATAGAACATGGAAAATTGGTTGTCTGTTCTGACTAGCACAGGTTGCCCGATAGTTGAGGTTGAAAAACCCGAAGAGCATTTGTCAGTGCCCATAGTTCTAGCAGGTTGATCTGCAGTGCAGATTCTTGTTGTGTCCACAGTCCCTGTGTGGACATGTTGTTCAGATGCGCCCCCCCCCCCCCAACCCAGCTGGAAGCATCCGTCATCAGGATGCAGGCATCTGAAAAGGTGGCCCAACGAATAGTTTTTGTGGGAGACATCACCACTGAAGAGACTTGATCAGTTGAGGGGTGACGTGGATTCTGTCTCTGAGATGACCCTTTGCTTGCAACCACTGACAAGACAGAGTCCACTGCACTTGTCGCATGTGCAATCAAGCGTAGGCAACAGAATGGACCATGAAGGCTATGTGTCCTAATAGTCATAGCATCTCAAATTGTTACTCAGCTTTGCTGTTATACCCCTTTTGCAAGCTCAATGAGTCAAGCACAGCGATCCTGTGGGAGGAAAGCCCGGGCTTGTCAAGTGTCTAAGAGTGCTCCGATGAACTCCAGACATTGGACTGGAGTGAGGTGGGACTTTATTTATTTATTTATTTAACAATTTTTATATACCGTCTTTCAAAGCCCAGGTGTTGGAGCACCATGATGCTGCGATGAAGGGAGAGTCTTACCTCTTAAGGGGAGTCTGTCAACTAATTTAAATAAGGAAAGAAAAATACCCCCAAGGTGTGTAGGTAGGCAGTGACGACTGCCATGCGTTTTGTGAAGACCTTTGGGGCAGAGGCTAGGCCGAAGGAGAGAACACAATATTGATAATGGTTTCCTTGAAACATGAAGCGCAGATACTGTCTGTGCAAGGGATGGATCAGTAAATGCGTGTATGCCTCTTTTAGATCTAGAAAACAGTCAATGGTGGTATGGTAGAAGAGTTCCTAATAAAATCATTTTGAATTTTTCTCAGACCATGAATTTGTTTAGGTCTCTGAGATCCAAGATGGGCTTGAAGCCTCCTGTTTTCTTTGGAATGAGAAAATATGGAGAGTAGAAGCCCAACTTTTCTTGAGGAGGAACCTCTTTCTATGGCACCCTGGGACAACAGAGTGGTCACCTCTTCTTTTAAGAGTGCTTTGAAGGGTTGTGTGGGATAATCTCTTGTGAAACTGATGGGGCTGGGTAAGGTTTCAAAGTGAAGCCGATAACCCCTTTGAACAATCTGGAGCGTCTACTGCTCTGATGTTATGAGGTGCCACCTATGGGCATAGTGAAAGTCTGCCTGCTATGTGGAGGGGCTAGGGGCCCTCCAGGGGCAGACTGGCAATGCTCTCTAGGAAGGAGTCAAAAACCAGGTGCAGGCTATGCCTGTGCAGCTGGTTGAGGCTTAGCAGCCTTGGGTTGGCGAGGACCCTGTTGCCTCTGCTGAGGATGCTGAGGTTGATAGGCAGCAGAAAGTGAGAAGGATAGTATCTCTTCTTCTTAGAATAAAAAGACTTCTTGGGAACAGCCTTCCTTTTGGAAGATCAGTCGTTTTCCTGGAAAGGCGTTTTAGGGCAGAATCATCTGTTTCAATTTCCCCTGCTTTTTCCCCCCCAACCTTTGCCAAAAAGGTTTTCTCCAGTACATGGGATATTAGCCAGTTTATTCTGGACCCACTGCTCGAGGTCTGGTGCCTGTAACAAGGCCTTTTACGAGCCCCAATGCAGACTGCTGAAGCTCTGCTTGTAGATCCAAAAGCATCAAGAGGCCCTAGCAGGAAACTTAGAAGTGTTCTAGCCCTGTTTGATGAGTGTCTGGAATGCACTCCACTTATCCTCAGGAAGCAGAGGGGTAAAAGTCTCCAGATCCCTGGTAACATCTTTTAGAAACATGCCCATGTACAGCATGTAAGAGTTGATTCTGGAGGCTAACATGCATGTCCGGAAACATCGATGCCCAAAGGCATCAAGTGTCCTCGAGTCCCTGCCAGGAGGCATAAATGACTGGTTCTTTGAGTTCTTTATTCGGTGCATCGCTGATTCCACCACCATTGAGTGGTGGGGGAACTGAGGTTTTTGGAAGCCTGGGCACTCTGGTACTCTGTACATGGTATTGAGTCTCTTACTGACAGGCAGAAACATAAGCAGGGCCTCCCACACGAGGAGAATAAGATCCTGCAGGATACGATGCACCGGTAATGTAGCCGCTTCCTTGGGCGTGGGAGGGTATTGGAGTATCTCAATTCCTCCATGCTTGGTTCCTTTTCCAAGGCTACTGTGATGGTGAGTCCCGCTGCCATGTCACGTATGACATCTTGAAAGGACATATCTTCTGGTGGGGACAGATGCCGTTCTTGAGGCAGCGAATGGTCCGAGAGGATGTTGGGAAGTTCTCTGGAATCGAGTGACTCCCCCATCAGATTCTTATGAACTTGAATCAGGTTCCAGTGAGAAATCAAAGTATCAGCGGTCTTGGTCTCAATGCTTCATGGACGTCAACGGTCGATGCTGATACCAATATTCAGAGGTATCGGAACAGAGAGCCATGGCGGTCCGAATCTATTGGATACTGGGGGCATCGACCGGTTCCTATGAAGGAATCGACCTCAGGTGCTCTGACAATGCTGGTTAAAGGGTCGGCCTCGGGCCCAATACACCTGGCTGCAGGCTCCATGCCAAAGCCTCCATTCCTGAAGCTCTCGATGTTATCGGTACTGCCAAACTCCTCTTGAGAGCCAGCATGCACTGGTCTAGGGAGATGGCTGATGTCTGGGTGGAATCACTTACGGGGTTCTCAGCCACCGTCCCAGAACATGGAAACGGTAGCTATCTGGAGGTCAATGCTTTGGGAGCGTCCCAGAGCCCCACGTGCTTTAGAGGACAGAGCCTCCCGCCGGAGCTGTTTGGCTGGCCGGTCTGCATCAGAAGCACCTCTAGGGGGGATGCTTATGCTAGGACTTCTCCTGGGCCTCGGTATCCATTTTCGATGCCGATGCTGAAGATTTGGAAAAGGCCACAGACTTATTTTTGTGTTTGGACTTTGAAGAAACCTGAGACCCATGAGAGGAAGTCGATTCCCTTGATGAAGTGGAAGCCACTGAAACAGAGTCCGAGGCAAACAACAATCCAAATTGTCTGGCTCAGTTCGTAAGGACTCTTTTTGTCATTTGTTAACACAAAGGACAAGAAGTGGGCTCATGTTCAGGACCCAAACTTTTTAGACACCAGTCATGTTTATCAGTGGCAGAAATGATACTGGCACACTTGGTATATTTTTTAAAACCACTGACTGGCTTTTCCATGCCTGAAAAAGTTGACTTTGAGATTGAAGATAAGGCTATGAAGTCCTAGGGCCCAATTTTCAGCTGCCCGCCGTTTGGAAGGGCTATGTGCTGATGAGGCACACAGCCCGCCCTGCAGACCTCTAAACTGGATATTCAGTGCCGTAGTGACGGCAATGAATATCCGGTGATCGCCGCAGGGACAGGAAGCTGCCGAGGCTAACCGGGCAGCAGTGATATTGGCTGCTGCCCGGTTAGCGATCAACCCCTTAAAGATAGGTGAGGGTTTTCCTCGCCTATCTTTAAGGCGCTGATTGCTAACTGGGCAGCATGCAACATTGCTGCTGTCCAGTTAGCGCCATTCCCCTCATCGGGGCACAAAGGGGTCATTGACGGGGATATTCAATCGCATTAACAATGTATGTGCCGTTGAATATTCCCATCTAAGGCATCTACACAGTTTACTAGGCTGTAAACTGTGCAAATGCCCTTCAAATATCCCGCCCCTAGAGGCCTAGTTTAGCGGTGAGAACCATGGTGAAAATCAATAGAAAGAAAAATTTAAGTAAAAAGTAAAAATTATCACAACCGGTGTCAGATTCGACAGAACCGGCGTCGACAGGAAGCCAGAAGCATGATGTACCCCAAAGGGCACACGAAAGAAAAGTTTTTTGACGGTGACAGGACGATGCGTCCTACTGACTCTGCAGCAAATGAAGAACTGAAGATTTGAGAAGTTGGGAAGGCAGGCACACAGGTGCAGTGGAATGCTCCCAAAGGCTTTCCTATTGGACGCTGGGGAGCGTTCCCGCTTGGACTCCGTCGGTGACATTCACCCATATGTGAAGACTGCATGCCTGCTTGTTCCTGGAGATAAAGGAGAGGGGAATTGGGAAAGGCAAGGGCTGGAGGGGGTGAACAGTTTGAGGGAACAGTATACATCTTGCTTACGGCAGAGTTTATTACGATGAGAATCACAGCTATCAGTGTCAGACTTTTAAATCCCTCTGAGTCTCTGTGCCCAAGGACCCCAAAGTACTGGCTGGGAATCACCCCCACCTGGTATATCACAAGTTGTTCTGTGAGAAGCAGAAGAAATAAGGCGTAAATTTCAACCAGACAAATTCTATAAATATTTTTTTTAACACTAAAGACTTTTACAAGTTATGTATTATTACACACAGTACTGCATTCATACATGTCCCTCCAACCCTGTCCAGACAAGCGGGTTGTGTTCGCTCACCAGCAGCTGGAGACTGAATATGCAAATTTTTCTGTGATGTCACCCTATAATCCCAGAGGACCTTGCCTCCTATCATCAGTATCTTCGGTCTCCAGCAGTTGGTGGGCAGACTTCCCTGAAGGAGTCTGTCTGTTGTCTTTGGTCACTCGGAATTTCTAGTTGTGGGAAGGAGACCAGCAGGACTGTGATTTATTTATACAGAGGTCAATGGCACATAAAGCTGCAGAGAAGAAAAAAAAAAAGAAAAAAAAGCTGAGCAATCTTTCACAGAGCTACGTTGTTCCAGGGCATCAGAGCCTTGGCATAGTACTCCAGAGCCCTTTGGTGGATGGGAGCAGACCTCCGTGGAGACCCTGTGAGTTGTTGAGTCAACATCCGAGTCTCCCGGTGACACCGACAGCAGAGTAAGGAAGTGTAAAAAAAAAAGCCTACCTTGCCATCCCAGACAGCTGCGGTAAGTTCAACTCCTGTGGTTTCAGTGAGTTGAGGCCAGGGGATCATTCCTGCTCAGGGTGCTGCCGGGGTCAAAGCGGATATGTGTAGCATGTGGGGCATGGACACAGCTCACTCTCCCAGGCGGGGTGCTGTTGGGTGGGCAAGAAAGAGAGCTGCGAGGTTGAGCATAGCCGGAACAGTACAAGTTTGGTTTCTGGGCGGGCGGGGGGGGGGGGGGAGGTCATGGGAGCCTGCGGTCACGCCGGAGCGAGATGGTGAGTCGGCCTCTTCCTCCTCCTTCAGCAGGCAGGAAGTTTCCCACTTTGACTTGCTGGTGGCCATTTTGTCTATGCAGTCCAGCTCTGTGTATGCTCCTAGCCCTACACAGTCACACAGACAACTGCAGAGGGAGATACAGAGTCCCTCAGGACCTGCAGGAGCAGGGCTAGTGGGGGGGGATCCTTGTTTTCTCCAGAATTTGTATTATTATTGTATAGGGCTTATGCCCAGGGGACTGGGATCGCCCTTCCATTGGGAAAGGCTCTGGGAACCAAGTGCGCTCTTCCGGTGCAGGGTGAACAGTCCTCAGGAAAGCTTAGCCTAGGACATAGAAGGTGACTGGGAGGACGAAGAGGTTCCAGGAGATATGGAGGACCCAGGGGAGGGTTCCTTGGTCTCAGAGGAGGACCTGGAAGGCATGGGTCTCAAGGAGAGGGATACTGCCCCAGGAGAGGACATCACTACAGTGAGAGTTTTTTGCAAGAAGAAATTTTTCCCCTAATTTCCCAGTAATTGGCAGCTTTAAATGTGCCTTTCCGCTCTACGTAGGAAGTGGTCCCTCTACAGAATCCTCTGTTGCAAGGGGTGCGCATTGCACAGAACTCCTCTCCGGTCCATAGGGCATTCATGTAGATGGTCGAACCGGAGTGGGGAGTTCCGTAGTCGGGACTGCGAGAGGCACAGGTGATGGCCTGTCTCTATCCGGTGCCGCCAGCAGAGAAAGTTATTCTATACACCTAAGGCGGACGCTGTGACCAAAAAGACAACAATTCCAGTGGAGGGCGGTACAGCCCTTAAAGATCTGCAGGACTGGAGGCTTGAGGCACTCTTACGGCAGGCATTCAAGGTGAATGCCTCGTCTCTGCAGGCTTCTATTTGCAGAGCCTATGTGGCTCAGGCATACATGCGATGGATTCAGGCTCTGCTGGCATTGCTCCAGGATTCAATTGTAGAACCGGAGGAAGTTCCTAAATTGGAATCAGCGTATTTATAAGATTTTTGTTATGACTCAGTCAGTTCCTCCTCCAAGAGTATGGCATTCATCATCGCAGCTCACCATTTTCTCTTGTTGCGGAATTGGTCAGCAGATGTTTCCTCCAAGATCAGGTTGAGTAAACGGCCCTTTAGAGACAAGTTGCTGTTCAGGGAGTCACTGAAAGAACTGATTAAAGATCTGGGAGATTCTAAGGTCAGTTACCAGACGATAGGCCTCAAGGGGGCTGGGGACCGCCAGGCCCGTCTCAGGGAGGAGTGCGGGACTTCTGCCGTTTTCGTACAGCACGCTATCCTCCCACTAAGAGGTCGGTTCCCTTTCAGGGGGCAGTCCTTTTGCGGCAGGTGGCTCACCTGCGGTTATTATGCAGGAGCTTTCAGTTCTCCAAGAAGCTGCAATGAAACGCAGGGGGCCCAGGAGTTGGGGGAGCAGATTGGCAGATGTATTCAACGCTTCTACCATTCTTGGGTCCAAATAACATCTGATCTGTGGGTGCTGGAAATTATTCAGGAAGGCTATGCTCTCGAGTTCCAGCATCAGCTGAAGGGCGATTTCTTACTATCTCCTTGCTTGACACCAGCCAAAATTTAGGCGGTCCACACAACTCTGCAGCGGTTGCTCGCAATCGAGGCCGTGGTGCCTGTACCTCCAGAGCATCAAGGGGTTAGGTCGATACTCAATCTACTTCATGGTGCTCAAAAAGGAAGGAAGACCAAAAGACTACCATAATTAATAGGATATCTAAAAAAAAGAGGATATCTTTAAAAAAGTAAGACACTAGACTTAGCCATTAGAAGTCGTTAAGATTAGAGGTCTTTAAAATTTATATGATGGAAGAAACAGCACACCTGAAGAAACATCATGCCATTTATAGTATTAATGATCAATAATGTTTAAATCTATAAAACAAAGCATCTAAATTTGCTAGTAAAAATGCAATAATGATTGTGATTAAGTATATGGGACAAAACATCTGAACGTAGAAAATGAAAATATCATGATGACAAAGACCAGATACTGTTGCACTTGTCTAATACCTTAAAACCCACTACATCATTTCTTTCTTATGGATAATCAAAGAAAAAAAAAAGAGGGGGAAAGTTGATTACTTGTTCGAAGAAAAAAAGCACAGTTACTTACCTGTAACAGGTGATCTCTGGGAACAGTAGGAATAAGTCTTCACATATGGGTATCGTCGGTACCGACGGAGCCTGCGTGGGAACGCTCCCCAGCGTCCAATAAGAAAGCTTTTGGGAGCATCCCACAGCGCCTGCGTGCTGCCTTCCCGCGTTTCCTAACCGCCTCTCTCCAGTTCGAGTTTTAAAGCTGAGACAAACAGAGAGAGAGAGGGAAGGAAAGATAGATAGAGAGATACAACTCCTAGGGGAGGTGGGTGGGTTGTGAAGACTTATTCCTGCTGTTCCCAGAGATCACCTGTTACAGGTAAGTAACTGTGCTATCTCCAGGAACAAGCAGGAATGAGTCTTCACATATGGGGACTCCCTAGCTGCAGATGCCAGGGAGAGACCCCAGAGTTGTGTGTCCTTAAAAAGGGCTCCACCTCCCCCCATGGATCTCTGGCATCCAACCAGGATAGGTGGGTAGGAGTTGATTAGGAATGGAACAGGTGTTTGAGAACAGCCTGACCAAACGAGGCATCCCGGCAGGAGTCCTTGTCCAAACAGTAATGGGCTGTGAAGGTATGAACCGAGGCCCAGGTGGCCGCTCGACAGATTTGGTCGATGGACGCAGAGTTTAGGTGAGCCATTGAGGCTGCCATGGCCCTCACATTGTGAGCTGTGACATGGCCTTCCAGAGAAAGGTTCTTACTCTGATAGGCGAAAGAAATACACTGAGCAATCCAGTTGGACAGTGTTCTCTTAGAAACTGGAAGTCCTAATTGGGAAGGATCAAAAGCACCTAAGAGTTGAGAAGACTTTCTATGTTGCTGTGTTCTTTGTAAGTAAAAGGCGAGAGCTCTTTTACAATCCAAAGTATGAAGATTCCTCTCTGCACTTGATGCATGAGGTCCTAGAAAAAAGACAGGTAAGTATACCTCCTGGTTCAGATGAAAAGGCGAGACCACTTTGGGCATAAAGGGTGGATTGGTCCTGAGGACTACCTTATCATGATGGAACCTTGTATAAGGAGGATTAGCCACCAAGGCTTGCAACTCACTGATGCGACGTGCTGAGGTGACTGCAATGAGAAAGATAACCTTCCAAGAAAGAAATTTCAAGGAGGTGGTGGCTTCATAAGCTGGCCAAGAACCAGATTTAAGTCCCATGCCACTGGAGGTGGTCTAATGGGAGGTTTAGTTAAAAGAAGGCCTCTCATGAATCTTGCTATAAGAGGATGAGAGGAAACAGGCTGTCCATTGAGAGGCTTGAGGGACGCTGCAATAGCACTCAAATGGACTCTTACCGAATTCGTTTTGAGGCCTGCATGGGAAAGATGCAGAAGATACTCTAGTAAAGAATTCAAAGGTATTGCAAGAGGGTTAAGACCATTCTCTGAACACCAAATGGTAAATCTTTTCCATTTGAAAGCATAGGAACGTCTAGTGGAAGGCTTTCTAGAAGCATGAATAATATCTCTGACTTGCTGAAAGAGATGGAAAACTTGAAGGTCTAGGCCTTCAGCAACCAGGCCCTGAGATGGAGAGACTGGGGGTTTGGGTGCACCAACGTTCCGTCTTCCTGGGAGAGAAGATCTGGAGCAGAGCCCAACTCCAGGGACGGAGCTTGAGAGAGATGCAGAAGTAGAGGGTACCATACTTGGCGTGGCCAATGTGGTGCTATGAGGATCACAGAACCTCAGTCTCTCTGAAGCTTGAACAGTGTTTTGGGAATTAGGGGAATGGGTGGAAAGGCATAAAGGAAGTCTTGACCCCAGTGAAGGAGGAAGGCATCCTTGGCCTGAACTCCCTGACACGGAATCCTGGAACAGAACCGGGGATGTTTGGCATTCCACGGACTTGCAAAGAGGTTTATGTCCGGGGTTCCCCAAACTCGAAAAATCCTGGCTACCTGGTCCCTGTAGAGGGACCATTCGTGTGGAAGCAGAACTTGACTGAGTCTGTCTGCCCAAGAGTTTTGAACGCCTGGAAGATATACTGCCATAAGATGAATCTGATGCTCTCTGGCGAAGGCCCACAGTTGCAAAGCTTCGTTGCAAAGCGTCAGAGAGCCAGTCCCTCCCTGCTTGTTTACATAGAACATGGCTACTTGATTGTCCGTGTGGATGAGGACTGTCCTGTAGCTGAGCAGGGAGTGGAACACTCTGAGAGCTAAGAAAATTGCTCTGAGTTCCAAGAGATTTATGTGTAGTGAAGTCTCCTGTGGAGACCAGATGCCCTGGGTGGAGAGATCTTGCAGATTTATTTTATTTATTTATTTACATTTTTTATATACCGCACTATTCGGCATCAGCGCGGTTTACAGAGAACAAAACAAAAACCAGAACAACAAGCTGTTCGGTGTTACATATAACAGGAGCATAAACTTGGAAAAAACAAATTTAAAATGGGAGAACTATCTACATGGAGTATATGATCGGTTAACTAGACAACATACTCAACTATTTACACAATTTAGCCAGAATGTTAGTAACAATGAGAAATCTGTGATTACGTTTGCGGTGGGACTGTAAGTTTTATTTTATGTTGGGTAGTATTTGATGAATAGGTTGAATTTGAGGGCCTTTCTAAACTGGGCTAAGTCGGTTATGGCACGGATATCAGGTGGTAGAGAGTTCCAGCATTTTGGTGCGCAAATATGAAAGCTCTGTTTGCTGTTGATAGGCTGCATGTTGTTATGGCCTTTGGCATTATTAGGGAGTTCAATGCTACCTGTCTCCTATTTCTGTTTGGTGGTACAGTTCGTATGAGCTCTGTGATTGAGTTGGCTGAGAGACCATTGATGGCCTTGAAGGTGAGAATCAAGGTCTTGAACATAATCCTTCCGTGTATAGGGAGCCAATGTAGCTGTTTGAGGATAGGTGTAACATGTTCACTCTTGGACGCTCCTTGTAGAACCCTTGCAGCAGTATTCATAGCAAGCTGAAGTGAGCTCAGGGTGGATTGTGGGAGCCCTTGCAGGATGGAGTTGGCTAATTCGAAGTGATGTAGGATCATTGCCTGATAGATGGTTCTGAAGTCCTCTTGGTCTAGTAGGGAGCGTAGGTGCCTGAGCGTGCGTATCTTGAAGTACACAGCTTTTACAATATTATTTATGTGTGATTTCATGTTGAGATGATGGTCCAGTGTGACTCCGAGGTATCTTATTGTTTCCTTAGTGCATAGATCTGCTCCCTTAACACTTATATGTGGTGGTGGAATGAAGTTGGGGTCTTTGGTGATGAAAAGAACCTCCGTTTTCTTATGTTGAATGCGGAGGTTTTGTGATAGGAGCCATTCTGATACTGCGTCGAAGCAATTTATTATAGGCAATAAATCCATATGCACTGTGGAAAATGGCATGTAGAGTAGGATATCATCTGCGTATATCATACATTTCACATTGAATGATCTGATGATATTGCAGATAGGCTGCATATATATGTTAAACATGAGAGATGAAAGAGAGGATCCTTGAGGAACGCCTTGTTTTTGATGGAAGAGTTTTGACTCTCCCGTTGTAGATTTTACATATTGCTTTCTGTTGTCAAGATACGATTTACACCAATCAAGTGCGGAGTTGCAGATGCCTTTCTCTTTCAGTCTCCCGAGGAGAATCTCATGGTTTACTGAATCAAACGCTGCTGCTATATCTAAGAAGATTAGAACAACGCCTTGCCGGATGGTGTTTATGCTAGTGAGAATATCATTGAATAGGGTGGTAAGCAGTGTTTCCACGCCATGGTATTCTCTGAATCCATGTTGAGAATGGTCAAGAGGGGCTGCAGAGTCTATGTGGTCTTGGATTTGACGTTGTGCCTCTTTCTCAAAAATCTTTGCTAAGAGGGGGATACTGGCTATAGGCCTGTAGGAGTCAGGCCGTTTTGGGTCTAGTTTGGCGTTTTTTAGTAGAGGTCTTATGGATGTGAGCTTTAGTGCGGAGGGGAAGGAGCCAGTTGTAAATGAGAGGTTCATGATTTTTGTGATGAAAGGGCTAAATGTACTTCGAAGATTCTTTATCCAAAAGGCTGGGCAAGGATCGGTTTGCGCAGTGGTGGTGTTCAGTGAGATGATTGTGTCTTCGATGTGTTTGGCAGAAGGTGTGGCAAGTGCAGACAGGTATGTTAGGCAGGATGTTTCTTGTACATTGATTGTTGAGAGTTCATCTGTCTGTAGAAGTTTTGTTTGCAGGTAGTCAGCAAATTCTTGTGGGTGGATGTCTTCTTTTTGTTCGGGGGATGGTTCCTTTGATAGTGATTTGACTAAATTGAAAAGGTCACGAGGTTTGTTTAGTGATCTTTTGAGTGTATCCGTGTGGTATTGCTTCTTTCTGGTTATGATTGCCTCGCGGTGAGATGCTAGGTGGAGATTGTAGGCTGTATGATCATCGATGGATAGTGATCTACGCCACCGTTTTTCGAGTCTCCGTAGGTGGGTAAGAGAAGACCGCAATTCGGGGGTAAACCACGGAGCAGAGGTTCTTTTCCTTGATGTGTTGTTTTTGCGTGGTAATTGAGCAACGGAGTTGAGGCTGTTGTTCCAGGCGTCGATCGATTCTTCGAGGTTGAGTGTTGGGTCATTGAGGAGTGGTTGGTGTTTGACAGTATGAGTTCCCTGTTGAAAGGTCGAAAACCCCTTGTGGGGGCTCTAGGTGGGTCGTTTGGTTTTCTGTTGTTAGGATGTGTGTTGCTCAGGGGAATTTGTAGGTTTATGAGTTTGTGGTCTGACCATGGTACATCGGTGATCGACTTTACAATGTTGCTGCTTTGTTCATAAGCAGATTGTGGAACGAAAACCATGTCGAGAATGTTTCCTTTGGAATGAGTGGGTTCCATGATTAGTTGTTTATATCCCAGATTTTCAATGGCATCGAGTAGTGAGGAGGACTGGTTTTGCTGCAGTGACGGGAGGTTGAGATCTCCCATTATCCAGTTGGGAGTGTTGAGGTTACTGGTATTGGCGGCTAGGTCTAATATGGTGGGAAGGTCATCTGGGGAGCTCGAAGGGGCTCTGTAGACCAGGTTGATGGAGCATTGTTTGTTCACTATAGTGATTATATCCAGGTTGTTGGTGCTATAGGAGTTAGTCGTGTTGAAAAGGAGTTCAGACTTAGTGAGGATGAGTGCTCCTCCTCCCTTCTTGTTTTCTCTGTGGGTTGTGTGTATGGAGAAGTTTGGTGGAATGAGTTGGTTAATGAGTACATTGTCTTCTTTTGATAACCAAGTTTCGGTGATCATGAGTGCATCAAGATTGTGAAGGGTAACTATATCTAGGATTACAGGCCATTTTTTGCGAATTGATCGAGCGTTTATGAGTGCACATTTTAAGCTTTGTAGGGGTGGGGGTTTGTGTTGTTTAGGGTTATTGGTTTGGTGTATTGCAATGTGAATCAAGTGGGAGTGCCGAATACGGGCTTCTCTACTTGGGAAGTGGTAAGGGTTGCTTGACCATTTTTCTCCATGGATTTTGAGGATAGGGATATGATTGGTGGCGGAAGAATAGGCAAGGGAGGTCCCGAGCCAATCTGTGAGAAGGTAAAAACTGAGAAATGTAATGAGGTGGAGAGACATTTTAGTTTCTTGAATGGGAATGTGTAAGGGTATCTTGGAGTCTTGAGTGGTAGAATACGGTTTACAGTGTAATTGGTGCAGTACAGGTGCAAGTTTCAGTACAAGTGGTGCAGTGCAGGTAGAGTAGAATTGGTACAGGCTACAATACAGTAAAAGTGGCTAAAATGGGTTTGTGCTACTGGCGACAGTATATAATATCAGGCAGTGACAATTACTGAGTACAGTATCAATGACAAAAGATCTAGGATACAATAGACAACTGTAGTAGGAATGCCGTTGCTATACAGACAACTGTAAGAGGCAGGTTAATGACAACATTTGGTGGTTGTGTAGAGCGTTGCCGGACTTGATGGCTTGAGTGGTCAGGTAGGAATGAATTACTGTCAACAGTAGGAATGAATTACTGTCAACAGTAGGAATGAATTACTGTCAACAGAATTACTGTCAACAGATGAGCTCCCCAACCCATTGTAGAGGCATCTCTTGTAAGGGTTGCTTGGGGAAGTGACTGTTGAAAAGGGGACCCCAGCAACAGGTTTTGAGAGGACTTCCACCACTGGAGAGACCAAAAAAGGCGACTGGAGTTTGCTATTTTGTCTGACAGGCAACCTGATGCCTGAGTCCATTGGGTGGACAAAGTCCATTGAGCTGCCCTCATGTGAAGGCGAGCATATGGAACCACATGCACAGTGGATGCCATGTGGCTAAGAGTTGTAACATTTCTCGAGCAGTTAAAAGGGGCTTTAACTGTATTTGGGAGGCTAACTGCACCAAGCGTAGGCAACGGGCCTGAGGAAGATAGGCCCTTGCAGTTGTGGTATCCAACCAAGCCCCTATAAACTCGAGGGACTGAGTAGGGGTGAGACTGGATTTTGGGATGTTTATTACTAGTCCCAGATACTGAAGGACACGCATTGTGCAGGTTAGACAAGTCTTGGCCTCTGCTTGAGATGGAGCTCGAATGAGCCAGTCGTCCAGATATGGGAAGACGAATATTCCTAGAGTGCGTAGAAATGCAGCTACTACTGCCATGCATTTCGTGAACACCCTTGGTGCAGAGGCCAGACCAAAAGGAAGCACCCTGTATTGGTAGTGCTTTCCTTGAAAAAGGAACCGAAGGAACCTTCTGTGAGTTGGATGGATGAGGACATGGGTGTACGCATCCTTGAGATCTAGAGAACAAAGCCAGTCCTGACTCTGAAGGTATGGAAGCAGAGCACCGAGAGAAATCATCTTGAATTTCTCCTTGAATAGAAATTTGTTCAATTCTCTGAGATCTAAGATGGGTCTGTAGCCCCCTGTTTTCTTTGCAATAAGAAAATAAGGGGAGTAGAACCCTGTGCCTTGTTGAAGAAGAGGTACTTCTTCTATTGCCCCTTGGGCAAGAAGGATGGCAATCTCCTGACCTAGAAGGTTGAGGAGAGATGTTGGAGAATTGAACTGTTTCACCATGGTGTGAGGGGGAAAGCTTAAGAAATGAAGCTTGTACCCTTCCCTTATGATGGAGAGTGTCCATTGCTCTGCTGTGATTTGCTCCCATCTGGGAGCAAAGTAAGTCAACCTTGCTGGGATGGTAAGGAGCTCTGCAATCTTCAGGAAAGAGTTAAAAACTCACCTATTCAAATGCTATTATAATCAGCCATGACTCTCAAGTGCGTTAGATACCACTTTATGTAGGAATATGTGAAGATGTATAGTACAAGGATAATTCCGAATATATAAATTATGGAAAAGCGTAGTTACTCACCTGTAACAGGTGTTCTCCAGGAGCAGCAGGAATCAGTCCTCACTTATGGGTGACGTCGGCGCCGACGGAGCCCTCGCGGAGCAATTTTCCCCAGCTTTCAAAGAAAGCCTTTGGGAATTGCAGCGCGCATGCGCGGTCGTCTTCCTGCCCGAGGGTGCCATCTTAGCCAGTCAGATGACATAGCTAAAAAAGACAGCATAAAATTTGCAAAAAAGTAAAGCAGACGATTGCAACTCCAAGGGGAGGAGGGAGGGTTGTGAGGACTGATTCCTGCTGCTCCTGGAGAACACCTGTTACAGGTGAGTAACTACGCTTTCTCCAGGACCAAGCAGGAAGTCAGTCCTCACTTATGGGACTCCCAAGCTCAAGGCTACCGGAGACCCTAAGCACAAAAATGAGCTCCCTCTAGCTCAGCAGCACAGAAGGATAGAATCTTCGCTGAATTATCACCCACCGGTAGCCCACATCTGGGATGGAGGGTAGGAGATGCTCAGACCTCAAAGAGATTACGGAGGACTGCCTGTCCGAAAGCACTGTCCCTACGGGACTCCCTCTCGAGACAGTAATGGACCGCAAAAGTCTGGCTCGAAGACCAAGTAGCGGCCCGGCAGATGTCTGCCAGCGGAACAGAGCGGAGGTAAGCCACTGACGTGGCCTTTGCCCGAACGCAATGAGCCGTGACTCGACTTTCTAAGGAGAGTCCGGCTGCCCCATAAGCCCAAGAGATACAGTCCGCAACCCAGATGGACAGAGTACGCTTGGAGACCGGGAGCCCCAATCTATTGGGGTCAAAAGACACAAAAAGCTGAGCAGCTTTACGGTGCTCCCGCGTACGGTCAAGGTAGAAGTTCAGAGCCCTTCTACAGTCCAGGGTATGGAGGACCGTCTCAGCTCGGCTGGAGTGTGGTCTGGGAAAGAAGGTTGGAAGTACCACCTCCTGATTGATGTGAAAAGGGGAGACCACTTTAGGCAGAAATTTTGGATGAGTCCGTAGGACCACCCTATTCTTGTAGAACCTAGTGTAAGGGGGATCAGACACGAGGGCCTGCAATTCACTTACGCGTCTAGCGGAAGTGAGGGCTATCAAGAACAGTGTTTTCCAAGACAGAAAACGGAGAGAACAGGTAGCCATAGGTTCAAAAGGCAGACAGGTGATCCGCTGCAAAACCACATTCAGGTCCCAGTCAGGCGCTGGCGGGCGCAGAGGTGGTTTAAGTAGAAGGAGACCTCGGAGAAACCTCGCTACGAGAGGGTCGTTGGAGAGAGGTCTGCCGTCCACCGGCACATGATGTGCTGAAAGAGCACTGAGGTGAACTTTGACGGAGTTGGACTTAAGTCCCAGATTAGAGAGGTGCAGCAAGTACTGCAAGATCACCGACACCGGGCAGGAGAAGGGATCCTGAGACTGTTGGGTACACCAGACTGCAAAGCGACGCCATTTAAGGGCGTAGCATTTGCGGGTAGAAGGCCGTCGCGAAGCCAAGATGACCTCCTCCACCTCCGCCGGCAGGAGAAGGGGAGCAAGGACTACCCTCTCAGCAGCCAGGCCATGAGGTTGAGAGACCTGAAGTTGGGGTGCAGGAGGGACCCCTGATCCTGAGTGAGGAGATCCGGTTGTACCCCCAGAGGGATTGGATCCTCCACCGCCAGTTGCAGCAGGAGCGGAAACCACGGCTGCCTGGGCCAGCGAGGGGCCACCAGGATCATGAAGGCTTTGTCTCGGAGAACCTTGAAAAGAGTCCGAGAGACTAGCGGGATGGGAGGGAAAGCGTACAGAAGGCTCCCCGACCATGAGATCAGAAAGGCGTCCGCCGCAACCCGAAGGGGGTGTGGCTGACGAGAGCAGAAGCGAAGAAGCTGCCGGTTGTGAGGACTGGCAAAGAGATCCACCGTGGGGAGACCCCACTTGAGGAAGAGCTTCTGAACTACCAAGGGATCCAGACGCCACTCGTGCGGCTGGAGGACCCTGCTGAGTTTGTCTGCAAGGCAATTTTCTTGGCCCGGGAGATAAACTGCCTTGAGGAGAATGCCGTGACTGACGGCCCAAGAGCAGAGCTTCTGTGCCTCCCGGCAGAGGAGGAAGGAGCCCGTGCCCCCCTGTTTGTTCACGTAGAACATGGCAACTTGATTGTCCGTCTGGACAAGGACGGACTGTTGGGAAGTCAGGTGGGAGAAGGCCTTGAGAGCTAGGCGGATCGCCCTGAGCTCCAGGAAGTTGATCTGCTGAGCAGACTCCCACGTGGTCCAGAGGCCCTGAGTACGTGCCTCTTGGCAATGTGCTCCCCAGCCCAGGAGGGATGCATCGGTGGTCAGCACCCGGGTCGGCTGAGGTGACTGGAAAGGCATTCCGAATATCAGGTTCGGCTGCCGGAGCCACCACCGGAGAGACGAGACCAGCGGCTCGGAGACGCGCACTAGGTCTGCTAGGCCGCCCGTGGCTTGTCGCCACTGCTGGCGGAGACACCATTGAGCAGACCGCATATTCAGGCGGGCATTGGGGGTCACATGGACGGTGGAAGCCATATGGCCGAGCAGTCTCAGGAAGCGCCTGGCGGAGACCAGGGGCTGGCTGCGAAAGCGGTCGGCTAGGTCCATGAGCCGTTGAGCCCTGTCGAGCGGTAGGTATGCTCGCGCCTGAGGAGTGTGCAGCCTTGCGCCGATGAACTCGAGATCCTGTGAGGGGAGCAAAGTGGACTTTGCGAAGTTTATAACAAAGCCCAAGTGCTGCAGCAGAGTCACCGTGCGGCACGTGGCGTTGGTGACCTCCTGAGCGGACGCTGCTCTGATGAGCCAGTCGTCGAGGTACGGAAAGACATAGAGGCCGTGAAGCCGGAGATGGGCCGCCACGACCGCGAGACATTTTGTGAAGACTCGCGGTGCGGAGGACAGGCCAAAGGGCAGTACTCTGTACTGGTAATGATTTCCTGCCACCACAAACCTTAGGTATTGGCGGTGGCTTGGGTGGATGAGGATGTGCGTGTAGGCATCCTTTAGATCCAAGGAGCATAGCCAATCTCCCTGCTGGAGGTAGGGCAGAAGGATTCCAAGGGTAAGCATTTTGAACTTCTCCCGCACAAGGAACTTGTTGAGGTTGCGCAAGTCCAGGATGGGTCTGAGGCCCCCTGTTCTCTTTGGTATCAGAAAATACCTGGAATAAAAGCCTTGACCTCTCAGGTGGTGTGGCACCGGTTCCACCGCCTGTTCCTGCAGAAGACCTGCTAACTCCTGAAGGAGCAACTCCCTGTGCAGAGGGGGTCGCGGAGGTTCTCCCGGAAAATAGGAGGGAGGGACCTGATGGAAGTGGAGAAGATAGCCTTCTCGCACGACCTGAAGCACCCAGGCATCTGCGGTGATGCTGGACCACCTGTGGGCGAAGTGAACCAGCCGGCCTCCGGTGCTGGGAGGAACCAGCGGGGGGTGAGAGGCTATGCTTAGTGAGTCAAAAGCCCCCACCCTGCTGAGCAGGGGCTGGTGGTGCAGGCTTGGGGGCTTGCTGCCTACGGGACCCGTTACCCCGTCCCTTGGCCTGCTGGCCCTGTTGGGGAGCTGCAGGGGCCTGATAATGGGGGTATTGTTTGTAGGCAGCCGCCTTCCTCGGGTAAAAGGACTTTTTCCCCGAGCCCTTCTTTTTCTGGGAAGGGGCGGAGGTCTTCCTAGAAAGCCTGGTCCTGGTGAGAGTCTCAGTCTCAATTTGCGCAGCCTTTTCCGCCATGGGCTTGCCAAAGAGGTTTTCGCCTCGGCAGGGGACATCGACCAACTTGTCCTGCACCCAGGGCTCAAGGTCTGACGACTGAAGCCAAGCCTGTCGGCGGGCACCGATGCCGGCTGCGGCCACTCGAGCCGATGCTTCAAAGCCATCATAGGCTGCTCGGGACATGAACTTTGAGCATTCCCGAATGCCAGTGGACAAGGCTAGGAACCTCCGCAAGGGTTCCTCGGACAGACCAGCGGAGAATCCGGCTAGCTCTTTAGCCAGATCCCGGAGATACATGCCCATGTATAGCTGGTAAGTCTGGACACGACATGCGAGCATAGAGCCCTGGAAGCACTTCTTGCCAAGGCCATCCAGGTTACGGGCCTCCCTTCCAGGAGGCACCGAGGAGTGCATCTTCTGGCTCTTAAGACGATGCATGGCCGATTCCACTACCATGGAATGGTGTGGCAGCTGTGCCTTTTGAAAGCCAGGGCTCTTGCGGACTCGATAGATAGAATCGACCCGCTTGCTCAGGACCGGCGAGGAGGCCGGACTCTCCCACATGCGGAAGAGTAGTCGTTCCAGCATAGGAGGAACCGGCACAGTAAAGTGTTCCCTCGCGGGAGAGTCACACTGGAGGGCGTCGAGCTCTTCGGCTCGAGGCTCCTCCTCGGGATCCGCAGGGAAGGCCAAAGCCTTGGCCATATCCCTAACGAAGTCCGAGAACCGGGCATCCTCCGGGGGGGACTGCTTCCGAGGCTCGGACTCCGGTGAGTCCGATGGGACACACCGAGTCCGGAAAGAATCAGGTGACTCTTCCTCCTCAGACTCCCAGACCGACTCCGACGAGGACTCGGTGGGGTCGGCCCGGGCAGGGTGCGGCGCCAGCCGCCCCGACGCCGAGGGAGTCGGCGTCGGCGACCTCGGTCCCGAACGGGAGGCCGAGGGTGACCTCGACCGAGGATCGACTCGAGTTCTCATCGACTCGAGGATCGGCTCGGTCTCCGGGGTCGACTTGGACGTCGACGTCCCAGCGGTCGGGGCAGCGGCGCCAGCGAAGCCAGTGAGCAGTGCCCTCTGCTGGTCCATGAAGGCAGACAGTCTGCTCTCCAAGGCCGTCAACCTGAGTCCGAGCTCAGGTGACCCAGCAGCCCCCGACTCGGGGCCCGACGTCGGCTGTCGCGGAGGCGAGTCCAGAAGGACCACAGGACTTACCCGGGCAGGCATCTCCGACTCCAGGCGAGGTCGCTTCGGGATGTGTTCTCCTTCTCCAAGGACCCGGGGCGGCTGTCGGGGCTATGCGACCTGGCCCTCGCGGAACCAGGAGCGTCCACCGACGCCGCCCTCGCGGGTTTCACCTTCCGATGATGGTCCCCGGAGGGAGAACCCCGGTCGGAGGAGCTCCGGCGACGGTCCGAGCTGGAGCCTTTCGACGCGGAGGCCTCCGACGAGGTCCGGGTACGGCTGGGGTCAGCGAAGATTCTCTCACGCTGATGCCGCCGACTTCTCAACGCCTTTGAGGACATTTTGCTGCAGGGCCCCACAGATCAGTTCCTCATGATCCGGGCCCAGGCAGCGGAGGCAAAAGTCGTGTGTGTCGGTTAGTGACATATTTCGGTCACACCGACCACACCGCTTAAACCCAATGGCAGCCATCGGGGGAAAAAGGGCCCCTGCGAGGTCAAAGGACCGGGCTGCCAGGGAAACCGAAAACGAAAGCTGACTAAGTCAGAAAAACCGAAAAAAGTAAGAGGACTCGTGACCGACGTCGCGAGTCCGGGCGGGAAAAAGATCGGCGTCGAACCGAAGGAAAAAAGGATAAAATAAAGAAGAAAATCAACTTTTTCGCGGGGACAAGACGGGGACGTCTGTAGGGCTCCGCGGAAAAAAGAAGACTGGCTAAGATGGCACCCTCGGGCGGGAAGACGACCGCGCATGCGCGCTGCAATTCCCAAAGGCTTTCTTTGAAAGCTGGGGAAAATTGCTCCGCGAGGGCTCCGTCGGCGCCGACGTCACCCATAAGTGAGGACTGACTTCCTGCTTGGTCCTGGAGAAAGGTGTAATTCAAAAAGAAGGGTAATTGTACAATTGTAAATAATTATGTATAAATGTAAATATGTATAACGAAGTCCCCCATGACACTAACCCTGTGTGCTGTGACCTACCCTCAGATCTATATAATTACTGTCCCCTCCCTGTCCTGATTGACATCCCCAGAAGAAGAATCGAACCGCTGCTGATCGCTGGAAGCAGCGGTATATAAGTGTGTATTAAATAAATAATAAATAAAAGGCTAAGTTCTCTAGTTGCAAGTCAAAGGCCCTGAGGAGGCTGAGGCTGCTGGGCCGTGGAAGGTCTAGCTGCCTTTGACTTGGCCTGTTTAGGAGGTTGCTGACGCTTTGCAGCAAAACGACCTGGAGAAGATGCCTGCTCACCATAAGCAGGATAGTATCTTCCCTTTTTGGAAAAAGATGTCTTTTTAAACAATCTTTTCTTAACAGGAGCAGAGGTAGACTTTGAAAGTCGATCCAAAGCAGAGTTTTCAGCATCCATCTGAGTGGCCTTTGCTTGCCAATCCTTACCAAAAAGGTTTTCACCTGTACAAGGGAGATTTCCCAATTGATCTTGGACCCAGAGCTCCAAATCAGAAGCTTGTAGCCAAGCAATTCTGCGTGCCCCTATGGCAATAGCCGAAGCTCTGCTTACACACTCAAAAGAGTCAAAGGCTGCACGGTTGGAAAATTTGTAGACATCTTGGGCATGCTTGAGCCAAGTGAGAAACTCCTGTCTTTTATCCTCTGAAATGAAAGGGGTTAAAGTCTGCAGATGATCTGTGACTTCTTTTAGAAACATTCCTATATAGAGACTATAGGAATTGATCCTAGCAGCTAGCATAGCAGCTTGGAAAACCCTTCGGCCAAAAGCATCCAGGGTCCTGCATTCACGCCCTGGAGGATTAGATGAGTGTCTTTTTGCGCTCTTTATCTTCTTCATGGCAGACTCTACCACAATAGAGTGGTGAGGAAGCTGAATCTTGTGGAAGCCAGGACAAGGAGAGACACGATACATGGTGTCTAACCTGCGAGAATGAGGAGAGGTGGTGAGAGGTGTCTCCCACATCCTCAACATGAGATCATACAGAATCTCATGAACAGGTAAAGTAGCTGCCTCCTTAGGAGCTTTAGGATATTGTAAAATATCCAACTCCTTGGCTCTGGGTTCTGACTCAGGGGCCACTGTGATAGAGAGGCCCCTAGCCACTTCCCTAACAAAGTCTTGAAAAGACAAGTCTTCTGGAGGAGAGATTCTTTGTTTAGGTGAAGAAGACTCCTGAGGAAGAAGTATCGATGCTTCTACAGAACCCTCAGACTCATCAGAGTCCTCAGAGGAATCGAAGTATCGCCTGTCTGGATGCTCCTGTAAAGCCCGATAACCGTATCCAGTGGGATCGACATCGGGAGTAATCGGTACCGATGGGCATCATAGGACAGGGTACCATTGCAGTCTACACCGAAGCCGATGTCGATGCAATCGGTACCGGTATCGGAAGCGATGCTGGTACCGGAGCCGGTACCAGCAACGGGGATTGTTGCGGTACCGGAGGTGTCGCAGCCTGTATGAAAGCCGTTAAGGTGCGCTGCATGGTCAGAATCTTCTGATCCATCGACGCCACCAGTCTGGATGTCGGTACCAGTGGGAGCCACCGGTACCCCAGAACACGGCAACAGGTGATCTGTCGAAGCCGAGCCATCGATGTCAACCTGTGACCCCATAGATAATGCTTTGGAAGCCGGAACTTCCCGCCAGGGTAATCTTGCCGGTGCGGAATCCTCGAGGGCAAGCCCGGAGGCATCTCGATGCTTGGAGGGAGATCTGCCCTTCGAGGACCGGCCAGATTAATGCTTGGTTACCTGAGATCCATGGGAGGAAGAAGAGCCCTGGAAGACGTTGATGCTACCGAAGCTGCATCAGAGGGAAACAGGGTACTGAGCTTGGCTGCTCGGTTCTGCCGACCTCTCTTAGACATTTTATTTATTTATTTACATTCTCTTATATACCGCGCTATTCTGCATCAGTGCAGTTTACATTGAACAAACTGAAATTACATTGAACAGGGCATTATAACTTGGAGACAACTATTTTACAGGGAACATGGGCTATGGAGGGTTCAGTGGCTTGCCCAAGACCACAAGGAGCACCTGTGGGACTAGAAACCTCAGTCCTTCCGGCCCAAGGTTGCTGTCCTCTAGTGGGATTTGAACCCCCGACCTTCCGGCCTGAAGTACCTTGCCCCAACCACTAGGCCACTCCTCCACTCATGGTACAGGACATCATGGTACAGGACATACAATCCGTGATGGAATGGTCAGGTCCCAAACACTTTAGACACCAGTCATGGGTGTCGGTGACAGAAATAGTACCGCCACATTTTGTGCATTTTTTAAACCCAGAAGCGGGCTTCTCCATGAGGAAAATATTTTTAGGCCTAGGGCCCAAAAACTGAAAATGCACAGTAAGATAAAGCGTTTTTTTTTTTTGAAAGAAAGAAAGAAAGGCGGTACCGGTCCGACGTCGAAGAAGGCAGACACGACACAAAAGAATAAAGAAAAAATAAAGTTCTTCTTCTGCGGTGGCAGGAACACGACCTGCTGGCTCCGCGGAAAACAAGAACTGGAGAGAGGCGGTTGGGAAAGGCGGGAAGGCAGCACGCAGGCGCTGTGGGATGCTCCCAAAAGCTTTCTTATTGGACGCTGGGGAGCGTTCCCACGCAGGCTCCGTCGGTATCGACGACACCCATATGTGAAGACTCATTCCTGCTTGTTCCTGGAGATAAAACATACATACATACATTCTTCGAACAACTTTCCCCCTCTCTTTTGAGTCCTTTCATTAACAAGAACGGACCTACTCCACACTATTTTTGCTTTGCAGAATACCCGTTCACAACACATCATAGTTTCAGTGGAAATTTACCTTCATTTCATATTTTGATTAGCAATAAGAAATGATGTAGTGGTTTTTAAGGTATTAGACAAGTGCAACAATATCTGGTCTTTGTCATCATGATATTTTCATTTTCTACATTCAGATGTTTTCTAATGGCTAAGTCTAGTGTCTTACTTTTTTTAGATATCCTATTAATTATGGTAGTTTGTATATAATTTTATAAAATTTTTATTGTTCTTTTATGCCTTTATGATTTTTTCTATATAATTATTTATTTGTTTTACCTTTAGTGATCATAGTTGTGCACTACGAGACAGAAAAGGTATTTTTTAGTGTTATCTTTGTGTCCTCATCTTCCTCTCTTTTTATTGTGTTATGTTTTTCAGATATATCTGGCTTATTTGATCGTACGTTTTAGCTTTTTTAATATTTTTTAGCATCACTATATTTATGTTTATAAATTTTGATATCCTATTTATGCTTTTACCATTATTTATAATTATGTCTATATAACTGATCTACATCTTCTATAGAATCTTATAATTTGTTTGATATGTTTAGAAGCACTTATACGTTCTTATACTTTTTATGATTTTAACATTTAGTCAATTTTATTTATACGTAATTAATTGATTTTTAAGTTATAATGTTTATATTTGATGTTTGTTACTATTGTTATTTTTTGAGGTGTGTTTCCTCTAAAAAAAACCCTGAAGAAGGCTTTTCCAGCCGAAACGCGTAGGGGCAATTAAAAAGGGTTTTTAACTGAATTGGATTACCGCCAGTCTCTTTCTTGCACCTGCTTTTTTGGTCTTCTGTGTTAGAGTGCAGGTACTTGTTGCTCTCCTTGGTTCTCTATTGCTCAAAAAGGAAGGGTCATATCGGCCCATCCTCAATCTCAACCACGTAAATGCAATCTTACAGGTCCCAAGGTTTCATATGGAAAAGCTACGGTCATTGATGGCGGCAGTGCAAAGGGGAGAGTTCTTAATGGCCCTAGACCTCACCGAAGCGTACTTGCATATCCCTATACATCAAGATCATCAGCACTTCCTCAGGTTTGCAACCTGGATGGGGCATTTTAAGTTTCAGGCGCTGCCTTTCGATCTTGCAACGGCGCCCAGGACGTTCACCAAATGGTGGTGGTGGCGGCTGCCCTGATAAAGCAGGGAGTGTTAGTTCATCCATATCTAGACAACAGGCTCATTCATGCCATGAGACGAAAGTCAGGTGGCGACCCAAAAGGTCATCACATTTCTACAAAGTTTGGGGTGGGTGGTCAACTCAACCAAGAGCAAGTTGATTCCATACCAGCAATTATTTTACCTAGGAGCCCGATTCGATACAGCGGTCGGCCTCATTTTCCTGATTGATGAGCACATCATGAAGATACAGAGCCTGTTGCGCCACTTCCTCTGGATGTCGCAGCCTTTGGCTTGGCATTACTTGCAGCTCCTGAGGCTGATGGTGGCAGCACTAGATCGGGTCACCTGGGCCAGGTTTCATATGCATCCGCTGCAACGGTCACTACTTTCCAGGTAGTCACCTCAATTTCACCCTCTGTCTCGCAGGCTTCAGTGCCCAAGGGATACCAAGGTGGCTCTACAGTGGTGGTTGCAGGACAACCACTTAAAAAGGGGAGTAGCATTGGAGCAACTAGATTGGGTAATGGTGACCACGGATACCAGCCTGAGTGGAAGGGGGGCACATTGCCTCGGCCAGGTGGCGCAGGGGACATGGTCAGTGGAAGAGAGCTCTTGGTCCATCAATCGTCTGGAGATCACTGCAGTTTGGATAGCGATTCAACGGTTTGTTGTGCTACTGGAAGCACGGGCAGTAACAGTATTCTCGGACAATGCCTCAGCAGTAGCATACATCAACAGACAGGGCGGCATGGGCAGTGCTCTGCTGGCACTGCTCATTCTCTGGGCAGAGCTCCATCTCAGCACCCTGTCAGCGGCGCACGTGGCAGGCAAGGACAACATGCAGGCAGATTATCTAAACAGTCATCACATAGATGCGAAAGAGTGGAGTCTGGCAGAATCCATGTTTGCCGTGATTGTTCGGCACTGGGGGAGACCGGTCATGGACCTGATGGCAACCATGGACAACGCCAAGGTCGGTCGCTTCTTCAGTCAGCGAAGAGATAGGATGTCAGAAGGACTGGATGCCCTGCTGCAACCCTGGACACAAGAGGGTCTCCTATATGCCTTTCCTCATTGGGCTTTGATCGGTTGGCTGTGCACTGCATCGCTCGGCACAGCAGGAAAGTGGTGGTGGTAACTCCCGACTGGCCCTGGCGCCCATGGTACACCGATCTGATCAGGATGCTAGTGAACTATCCATGGTACCTGCTTCTGGAGGCCAATTTGCTTGTCCAAGGGCCACTCAGAATGCCGCAGGTGAATCGATTCTCGCTTACAGCCTGGCTCTTGAGCAGGCGCATTTGAGGAAGCAAGGGTACATGCCTAGGGTGATTGCACATCACTGAAAGCGTGGAAGAAAATCCATGTCCTTGTCCTACATCTGAGCATGACGAGTGTTCGAGGATTGGTGCAACCAGCATGGTCTGTGGCCATTTGGCACCTCAGTGTTGATATTTTGACGTTTCTGCAAGATGGTATGGATAAAGGACTGGCCTTGAATTCACTTAAGGTGCAAGAGGCAATCTTAGTCTGTAAACGGGTAAGATTCAAGGTTCCCCATTAGTGTCCCATCTGGATGTCTCTCGGTTTCTGCGGGCCATCAAGCAGGTCAGGCCCGCACAAGGATGGCTATACCGGCATGGGACTTGAATCTAGTCTTGTCAGGATTGGCAGCTTCGCCCTTTGAGCCATTGAAGCTAGATTCTTAAAAGGATCTCACCTTGAAGGTGGTCTTTTTGGTGGCTACCTGCTCGGCCCAGGGCATCTCGGATTTGCAGGCCTTGTCTTGTCGGGGAGCCCTTCCTGCTGATGTCCAATGAGCGAGTGGTACTCCATACTGTGACATCTTTCCTCTCTAAGGTGATTTTCCCATTTCATATTAATCAACCGGTGACTCTTCCAGGGTTTTTTGAGTCCAGAAAGGAGGGGAAAGATTCTCATCTTCACCAGTTGGATGTTCAGAGGGCTTACTTGAAGCGTACATGATCCTTTCGAAAGTCAGATTGTCTGTTTGTCTTGTTTGGGGGGCCTCAGCAGGACAGGTCACCTCTAAAGTGTTCATTTCCCACTGGATTAAGGAGGTTATTGCCTCGATCTAAATGCTTACACGCAGGGCCATCCCAGTGGGATTGCGAGAGCATTCCACAAGATCTCAGGCCACCTCGTGGGCGGAGGTCCGTTTGGTGCCTCCAGGAGATATCTGTCAAGCTTCATTGCATTCGTTTGTGAAACATTACCATCTGGATTTGCAAGCGGGTCAGGAGGCGCGTTTTGGCACTCAGGTGTTACAGGCGGGGTTCTTATGTCCCTCCCATGGTTAGGTACTGCTACGGTACATCGTGCTTGTCTGGACTGGATTGGAGGGATGTGGATGAAGGGAAAATTAGAGCTTACCTGCTAATTTACTTTCATGGAGTCCCTCCAATCCAGTCCAGAACCCACCCAGGGAGATTCTGTCTGTTCGGAGCTGCGAGTTGCCCGAGGTTTGACTGTGATGGAGAGGTGTTTGGCGCTAGGGTAAAGAGCTAAGAACATAAGAACATAAGATATGCCATACTGGGTCAGACCAAGGTCCATCAAGCCCAGTATCCTGTTTCCAACAGTGGCCAAACTAGGTCATACGTACCTAGCAGTTTCCCCAAAAGACACAGGTTCCGCAATGCTTGTACTGGGTCAAGCATTGAGATCCTGGGTCCCTTCTTAATAATGGTTTATGGACCTTTCCTCCAGGAACTTGTCCAAACCTTTTTTAAACCCAGCTACACTAACAGCCTTTACTGTTGGAGACCCGGTAGAACCAGGGTAGCTGAGAGAACCACGGGAGACTGCTTTAGAGAGCAGTGCACAGCCAAACAAAAGTTCAGTGAAGTTTACCACGAAGGTGACAGAGGAGATATTCCAGGAGCCAGGCTTAGGAAAGCCGAGGAGAACAGCCTTCCCAGCAACAGGTACAAGAAGGGAAAGAGCTTCTGTCCTGAAGGCAATCTTATGCCTAAAGGAAAGCTGAGAGAGAAAAGCAGTAAAACGCTTCCGTCATGGCAGAACTCTGCTAACTTTTCTGTACTGAGAAACTCCGAGCAAAGGGAGCTTGAAGGTAGGCTTATTGCTTCTAATATAAGAGAAACAGAATGTAAAGATTTTCCCTGCACCTATCAAGAGTTGTGTGACTCTCAAAAGAGAAACTCAAGAAAATGTGGTAGCTTCCCATTCCACTCACTCAGAGAGGAGGAGGGGAACTCTCTTAGCCGTGAAGAGAGACTGTTCAATAATAGCATTAATTACAATCCAAAAGAGAATCATTCAGAAGAGGAATGTGAAGAAATGCAGTTTGCTTGCTATGAGGAACCAGCCTCTGATAGTTGTATGGATTGTACACTCATTATTTCTGATGAAATCACTTCTTTATGTTAAAGAGGCTGTTGGAAGTTTTCTAAAGAAACAGAAGTGAAGAAACTTATCTGTGTATGAAAAAGACTGTTTGAGTTACCTTTTGTTCCTCTGTAAAGCTGAAGATAAGCAATACTTTTGGTTCCTGTTGTTCCTTTATTTTGTACCAGACGTATGGTCCTTTTGTCTTTGTTTCTATGGCTTTGGAAATCCGCCCGGAAGGGGAATAAAAAATCCTGTCTTAAGCCTTACCATTCGACTACAACTCAATTCTTTACTTAGCTTGCGGGACTGCAACTCCCAGAGGGCATTGCAACGCCTTTTTGTACCATCCCCTTGCTAGTTAAGAAGAGGCCCCAGTGAAAAATCCACGCTTTAGTCTTTGGGGACCTTCACCGGGTGACAGTACCTAGCAGTTTCCCCAAGGAACACAGGTTCCACAATGCTTGTATTGGTTCAAGCATTGATATCCTGGGTCCCTTCTTAATAATGGTTTATGGACTTTTCCTCCAGGAACTTGTCCAAACCTTTTTTAAACCCAGCTACACTAACAGCCTTTACTACATCCTCCGGTAACAAATTCCAGAGTTTGATTACACGTTGAGTGAAAAAATATTTTCTTTTATTAGTCTTAAATAGTTTACCCTGTAGCTTCATTGCATGTCCCCTAGTCTTCCTATATTCTGATAACGTAAACAGTCGATCTACGTTTACCCGTTCCACTCCGTTCATTCATTTATAGACTTCTATCATATCTCCCCTCAGCCGTCTCTTTTCCAGGTTAAAGAGCCCTAACCTTTTTAGCCTTTCTTCATAGGAGTATCCTTCCATCCCCTTTACCATTTTGGTGGCTCTTCTCTGAACTTTTTCTAAAATCGCTATATCCTTTTTAAAATACGGCGACCAGAATTGCACACAATATTCAAGGTGCGGTCTCACCATGGAACGATATAGAGGCATTATAATATCTTTTGTTTTATTTTCAATTCCTTTCCTTATCATACCTAGCATTCTATTTGCTCTCTTGGCCGCTGCTGCACACTGGGCCGAGGGTTTTAACATGATATCCACAATGACGCCTAAATCTTTTTCCTGGGTGGTGGTTCCTAATGTGGAACCTTGCATCGTGTAACCATAGTTTGGGTTGTTCTTCCCTAGGTGCATAACCTTGCACTTGTCCACATTAAATTTCATCTGCCATGCCCAGTCTTCCAATTTATCAAGATCCTCTTGCAATTTTCCACAATCCTCTTGGGTTTTAACAACTTTAAATAGTTTTGTGTCATCTGCAAATTTGATAACTTCACTCGTTATTCCACTTTCCAGGTCATTTATGAATATGTCAAAAAGCAGCGGACCCAGCACATATCCTTGGGGTACACCACTATTCACATTTCTCCATTGGGAAAATTGGCCATTTAGCCCTACCCTCTGCTTTCTAACCTTTAACCAGTTCCTGATCCACAATAGTACACTACCCCCTATCCCATGACTCTTTAGTTTTGCCAAAGGTCTCTCATGAGGGACCTTGTCAAAGGCTTTCTGAAAGTCCAGATACACAATATCAACCGACTCACCTTTGTCCACCTGATTATTCACTCCTTCAAAAAAACATAACATATTAGTAAGACAAGATCTTCCTTGTCTAAAGCCATGTTGGCTATCTCCCATTAGGTCATGACTATCTACATACTGAGTAATTTTATTCTTTATGATGGCTTCTACCATTTTTCCCGGTACTGATGTCAGGCTCACCGGTCTGTAGTTTCCCGGATCACCCCTGGAACCCTTTTTAAAAACTGGTGTTAGATTGGCGATCCTCCAATCTTCAGGTATTAGAGATGATTTTAATGATAGTTCACAGATTACTAATAGCAGGTCTGCAATCTCATATTTCAGTTCTTTCAACACCCTTGGATGTATACCATCCGGCCCAGATGATTTGCTACTCTTCAGTTTATCTAATAGTTGTAAGACATCTTCCCGATGTATCGATATTTCTTTCAATTCTTCCGCACCTTTAAATACCACTTTAGTCATGGGTAACATCCCTACATCTTCCTCAGTAAAGACCGAAGCAAAGAATTCATTCAGTCTCTCCGCTATCGCCTTGTCGCCTCTTAGTGCTCCTTTAATCCCTTTATCATCTAATGGACCAACTGACTCTCTCACAGGTTTTTTGCTACGAATGTACTTGAAAAGGTCTTTACTTCACGTTTTTGCTTCCGCAACAAGCTTCTTCTCAAATTCTCCCTTTGCCTGCCTTATCAATGCCTTGCATTTGACTTGCCAGTGCTTGTGATGTTTCCAGGTTTCGTCGTTTGGCTTTTTTTTCCATTTCCTGAAAGATGCTTTTTTGGCAACAGCCTCTCTGACCTCACCTTTAAACCATGCTGGCACTTATTTGGACTTCCTTCCACTTTTCTTAAAGCGTGGAATACAGCTGGTCTGGGCTTCCAAGATAGTATTTTTCAACAACAGCCAAGCCTGATGTACGTCTTTAACCTTTGCAACTGCTCCTTTTAGTTTTTTCTTAACTGTTTTCCTCATTTTATCATAGTCTCCCTTTCGAAAGTTAAAAGGTAGTACTGTGGATTTCCTTACTATCCCTCCTCCACTAATTAAATCAAAGGCGATCATGCTATGATCACTATTGCCAAGTGGCTCCAACAACCTTATCTCTTGCACTAGATCTGGTGTTCCACTAAGGATTAGGTCTAATATGGCTTCCCCTCTGGTCGGTTCATGAACCACCCGCTCCAAGAAGCAGTCATTTATTTCATCTAGGAACTTTATCTCCCTAGCATGTCCTGACGTGACACTCACCCAGTCGATACCGGGGTAGTTGAAATCACCCATTATTATTACTGTGCTGTAACTTTTGTTAGCTTCCTTGATTTCTTTGAGCATTTCATTATCCATTTGGTCATTCTGGCCAGGCGCTCGATAGTACACCCCCACTGCCATTGCCTTCCCCCTTTTACATGGAATTTCAATCCATATAGATTCTACAGCAGATTTTGCTTCCTGCAAAACTTTAATCCTTTCTGACTCAATGCCCTCTCTAACACAGAGAGCAACCCCTTCACCAATTTGATCAGCTCTATCATTACGATATAGTTTGTACCCAGGTATCACAGTGTCCCACTGGTTGTCCTCCTTCCACCATGTCTCTGATATTCCAATCATATCTAACCTTTCATTTAGTGCTATATATTCTAACTCTCCCATCTTATTTTTTAGACTTCTAGCATTTCCATACAAGCATTTTAGAGAATGTATTTTATTCATATTAATTTGGCTATTGTTAGACATGGGTAATTTTGGATCTTTAAGCTCTGTCTGCTCCATTTGGGCTACTTTACTCTTTTGTGGAACCTCTCTGCTTTTGGTAGTATCCTTCAAAAATACATCCTTCCGAACCATCCGCTCTTGGGCGACTGTCGGCTTTCCCCTAATATCTAGTTTAAAAGCTGCTCTATCTCCTTTTTAAAGGTTAATGCCAGCAGCCTGCTTCCATCCCGGTTAAGGTGAAGCCCATCCCTTCGGAAAAGCCCCTCCTTTCCCCAGAATGTTCCCCAGTTCCTAACAAATCAAAAACCCTCATCTCTGCACCATTGTCTCATCCACGCATTGAGACTCCGAAGCTCTGCCTGCCTTTTGGGTTCTGCGCGTGGAACAGGAAGCATTTCGGAGAATGCTACCCTGGAAGTTCTGGATTTCAACTTCCTACCTAAAAGCCTAAATTTAGCCTCCAGAACCTCCCTACCACATTTTCCTATGTCATTGGTACCGACATGTACCAAGACAGCAGACTCCTCCCCAGCACCATCTAAGACCTTATCTAGGTGGCGCGTGAGGTCCGCTACCTTCGCACCAGGCAGTCATGTTACCAGGCGATCCTCATGTCCACCAGCCACCCAGCTATCTACATGCCTAATGATCGAATCACCAACTATAACGGCTGTCCTAACCCTTCTCTCATGGGCACATGGCCCTGGAGAAACTTCCTCAGTGCGAGAGGGTTTTACATCACCTGGAGGACAGGTCCTAGTTACAGGATCACTTTCTGCCACACCAGGGTGATGCTCTCCTGTCACGTGACCTCTCTCCTCCATGGCAACAGGGATGCTGCCAGACTGGAGGTGGGACTTCAGGACTGTATCCCTGTAGGTCTCGTCTATGTACCTCTCTGTCTGTCTTATGCTTTCCAAGTCTGCTACTTTAGCCTCTAGAGAACGGATTCGTTCCCTGAGAGCAAAGAGCTCCTTGCACCTAGTGCACACATAAGACCTCTCATCAACTGGGAGAAAATCATACATATTTACATTTATTTACATTTATTTACATTTCTTATATACCGCACTATTTGACATCAGCGCGGTTTACATCAAACAAAACATTTCAGTACACAAAAATGTCTGAGTTACATTAAACAGGGTTAACAACTTGGATAACAGGGTAATTTTACAACTCAGGTAAATAAACTTTGGTTGTAGTGTAAACTATTTACATCTATAAGTTAGGGTACCGTTGAGACGTAATGGTCAGTTGAGCGTTGAACTTACTAAGTGGGGAATTCAGGGTCAATGGGTGATTCAGAGTTTCTATAACTAACAGTGATGGGTCGTGATTCTGCACTCACTGGGAAGTATATAAGGAATAGGTAATGTTTGAGGGCCTTTCTGAATTGGAGTATGCTGGTGATTGCTCTAATATCAGGTGGCAGCATATTCCAAAGCTTCGGGGCACGGAGACTGAAAGCTCTGTTTGCTGTTGATGAGGTGCTTTTTGTAAGTTCACGGGGAACCAATAGCGTATTTAATGCCATTGATCTTCTTGATCTATTAGAAGAAATGGGTTTGATGAGATCAGTTAATGATGTGGATGAGAGACTGTTTACCGCTTTGAAGGTAAGTAGTAATGTCTTGAAAATGATCCTGGCCTGTACAGGAAGCCAGTGTAACTGCTTCAGAAGGGGCGACACATGCTCACTCCTAGATGCCCCATAGAGAATCCTCGCAGCGCTATTCATTGCAAGCTGTAAAGGGTTCAAGGTGGATTGAGGGAGGCCTAGCAAAATGACATTAGCATAGTCAAAGTGGGGCATGATCAGAGCCTGGTAGATGGTACGGAAATCCTCAGGTTCAAGCAGTGGGCGAAGATGTCTTAGTGATCGGATTTTGTAGTATATGGATCTTACCGTGTTAGCTATATGCGCCTTCATGTCCAGGTTCTGATCGAGTGTAACACCCAAATAACGTATTTGTTGTTTTGATTGTAGCTCAGCATCTTTCACCTTAAGGAATTGTGGAGGGCTGAAGTTCGGGTTCTTTGACATGAAAAGCACCTCTGTCTTCTTATGTTGAATCCGGAGGTTTTGTGATAGGAGCCATTCCGATATGGCGTCAAAGCAGTTGCTCAGAGGGGACAGGTCCATATGACACTCAATGCAAAAGACTGGAAAGCCCCCATCCCGCTGCTGGACTGCTGTCTGCATCTTAGTTTTAAGTTTGTGTTTAGATCTAAGTTCTTTACTTACTAAGGTTTGCTATGGATATTTATACTAATAAAACTGTACCTAATACGTGTAATATACCTTGTTCACCTGAAGCTTAACTAATCTCAGGTCCTTAGTGTATGACTGATTTGGGTAATGAGCTTCACCTGAGAGCACCTCCTGTCTTTTAAGATGTGTAAGTACCTATAAAACTACGATTATCCCAGGGGTGGGTGGGTGTGGGGGGGGAGGGAGGGAAATAACACTTATTAAGAGGGCTGCTACACAGTACCCTGTCTTGTGCTGCTGTGGTAAGCTATATTCTGATTTGATTATAGCTCTTAGCTGCTGCTAGGCTCTAACTTCTTATGAAATTTAAACTACAAGCTCTCTGCTGGGTTCTAAATTTAACCAGAAAGCTCTCTTCTGTGTTTTAAATTTAAACTAAAAGTACTTTGCTGTTACTAGGCCCTGAGTGACTATTAAATTTAAACTACAAGCTCTGTGCTGGGTATGAAATGTAACCAGAAAGTTCTCCTCTGTTTTAAAACTAAAAGTACTTTTCTGATGCTAGGCCCGAGTGACTATTAAATGTAAACTATAAGCTCTCTGCTGAGTTCCAAATGTAACCAGAAAGCTCTCTTCTGTGTTTTAAATTTAAACTAAAAGTACTTTGCTGTTACTAGGCCCTGAGTGACTATTAAATTTAAACTACAAGCTCTCTGCTGGGTATGAAATGTAACCAGAAAGTTCTCCTCTGTGTTTTAAATTTAAACTTAAACTGCTGCTACTAGGCCCTGACTGATTTAACAAAAATAGTGGGTTCACAGATTAATTAGCTTTAATACAAAGAATTCCTTTTAGAAAATTACCAGAAGTATATACTCACAGTTGCAGATCTCTCTCCAGAAGTAACAGTCCCTTTTTCTAGTCCTTCAAACTCCGAGAACCGGGTATCCTCCGGTGGTCGGGGCAGATGCGCCAGACAGGCTGGCCATCAGTGCCCGCTGCTGCTCCATGAAGGCAGACAGTTTGCTCTCCAAGGCTGTCATCCTGAGACTCAGCTCGGGAGACGCAGCAGGCGCCGGGCCCGACGTCGGCTTTCTGGGAGGAGAGTCCTGGAGGACCACAGGGCTTACATGTCCAGCAGACTCCGGCTCCACGCGAGGAACTTTGGCAGGCTTCTCTTGCTCCACGGGCCCGGGGCGACGGTCGGGGGTCTTAGACCTGGCCCTCGAGGAGCTAGGGACCTCCTCCGACCACGCCCTCACGAGCCGCTTCTTCCTCTTGCGTTCCCGGTCGGGGGACCCCCTGTCCGAGGAGCTCCGACGGCGCTCGGGATCCGAATCCCGAGATGTCGAGGCCTCAGACGAGGTGCGGGCCAGGCCGGAGGCTGAGTCCGAGAAAAGCCTTTCTTTCTGCTGCTGGCGACTTCGCAGTGCCTTGGAAGACATCTTCACACATGGTCCACACGTCTTAGGGTCGTGATCAGAACCGAGGCACCGAAGGCAGCAGTCGTGTGTGTCAGTGAGAGACATCAACCTCTTACACCAATCACACTTTTTGAAACCGCTGGAAGCCATCGGGGAAAAAGAGTCCCCGCGAGGTCAAAGGACCGACCTTCCAGGGAAAAAGCAAAAAAGGGCGCGAACGCCAGCCACGAAGGGCAAAAGCCGAAAAAGAAGAATCGGGCTCGATACCGGTGTACCGAACCCGGTGGGAGGGGAACCGGCGTCGAACCGGGAAGAACAAATAGCGAGAATCGCCGAAAAAAATCAAACTTTTATCCGGGATGACAGGACAGACGTCCAGTGGGCTTCTCAGAAAAAGAGAGACTAAGGTAAGATGGCACCTTTAAGGCAGGAAGGGAACCGCGCATGCGTGCCTGCATTCCCAAAGGCTTTCATAGAAAGCTGGGGAAATGCTCTGCTGGGGCTTCATCGGCGTCGATGACACCCATATGTGAGGACTGACTTCCTGCTTGGTCCTGGAGAATGTGTGTGTATGCATCCTTTAAGTCTAGAGAGCAGAGATCACGTGTGCACATGAGCGGGTGAGGAGTGGAGTGTTCCTCATCGCGCTCCCGGCCCGCTCTCGAATTCTTTGAATAACTCGGCGATGGTGCTACGCAGTGGTGCGAGAGTGGGGAAATCTGGTAGCCCAAGTACTGCTGCATAATCTGACAGCCTGGTGTCCCAAGAAGACGGAATGAAAGTGGCGGCGAAAAAGGAAAAGGCCGCTGGTGTGCGGGAGAGCAAGATGGCGACTTTGGCACGAGGGTCGAATGTACCAAACTCGCCCGGGAAAGAGAGCACGGATTCGGGCCCGGACGAGGTAGCACATGAAGTAGTAAAGCTGCTCGAACCAAAATTTGATACAGTTATGAAGAAACTGGAGGAGATGGGCGAGACTTTTGGTGAGCATACCAGGAGATTGGAGGAAGTCGAACAGCGAGTGGCAGTGATGGAGGAGGGTGAGCTAGCGCTGGAGAGAGCTAACCACAAACAGAAGCAAATTGCGGACTTATTGCTGAAAGTGGATGATTTAGAGAACCGGTCACGCCGGAATAATCTCAGGCTGGTTGGTGTGCCAGAGTCTTGGAATGGAAGCCAGCTTTTCACTCTCTTTGAGGAGTGGCTCCCCAAGGAGTTGGGCCTTACAGCTTTGCAAGGAAAGATACAAATGGAGAGGGCCCACAGACTTGGGCAGCATGTGGACGGCAGGAGTAGACCGCGACCGGTGCTGGCGCTCCTGCTCAATTTTCAGCATAAAGTTTTGCTCCTGCAGGCCTATCGAAAACGGCGAGACCAGAAGCTGGATAATGTACCAGTCCTGATGTTCCCGGACTACTCAGCTCTGCTAGCTGCAAAGCGCAAAGAATTCTAGCCTGTTTGTAGTGAATTGGTCAAGAGTGGAATTAAATTTGCGCTGCTATACCCTGCAACCTTGAAAGTCTTTCACAAGGGTACCGCGCATACATTTGAGCAGGCGAGTGCAGCAAAGCAGTTCATGGCTACATTTGTTGGCGGCAAAATCTGCGGCTATGGCTTAAGCAACATACGCAGCTGGCAGTTGGACTGGGACTGTGTATATGAGGGGCGAACAAGCTTCTTCCATATGTGCAAAAGAAAGTGTCTGGACATGATGATGAACTAATCAGTCGCTGCATGTTTACTGTGCCAAGAAGGGTGACACGGAGGTGCATGGACAGTGATTGTACTCCCTACAGGGGGTGTCTTGCTACGGCGAGATTAAGTAATGATGTATAGTAGGGGGGGGTTCAAGGGGGATGGGAAGGGGGGATTTGTGTAGGGATGTCAGTAGAGGTAGAACTGTACGTATGGATGTATGGGAGTTGGTGTAATTGAGGATGGGTCTAGGGTGGGGGGTGGGGATGATTCTTGCAGTTTGATTGAGGGGATTATGGTGGGTAGGGGGTAGAGTGGACAAGAGGAAGCTGAACGGGGGGGGAGAAGGCGGAGGGGTAGAGAAAGGGGGGGAATGGAAGTAACTGGACGATCCTGTTTGAGGAGCGGTGTGCAAAAGCAGCATAAACCTTGCATTAAAGGGAGTAGATCAACCTTAAGCTCTGGAGACGAGGCTGGGCGTCTCTTGGAGCACAAGCAGATGTATCTTAGAGTGGGGGATAGTTTGGGCATAAATTATGTCTAATATAAAGATAGTCTCGTGGAATGTAGGAGGCATTAGCTCCCCAGTTAAATGCACCAAGATTTTGCAAATGTTAAAAAGAAAAAGGGGCGCACATAGCGTTGTTGCAAGAAACACATTTAAGTGATGTGGAGCACCGGAAACTAGTGAGGGATTGGGTTGCTGAAGCATATGGGGCATCTTCGGGCACAAAAAGGGAGGGAGTGGTGGTGTTAGTGAAACAAGGCCTCCCCTTTGAAGTGAGTAATGTGCAGGCGGATCCGAATGGGAGATATATCATGTTGATGGCAAAAGTATATAATGAAACTATCTGGATAGTGAATGTCTATGCCCCAAATGTGTATGACCATGCGTTTTTTAAACTGCTTTTGGGGTTTGTGCAGAAAGCGGGCAGTAACAAATTGATTATGGCAGGTGACTTTAATTGCCTGCACAATCCTTATTTAAATAAATCTCCGAGTTGTGGAGGGACTGCCGGGATCCGAAAGGGGGTGGGGTATCTGTGTAGAATGGGAGAGATAGTAGATGTATGGCGGGTCCTTCACCCTGGAGCGCAGGAATATACACATCAATCGAGAGCGCATAGTACCTGGTCGCGTATAGACTATATTTTGGTGAGCAAAGGGGGGATATCGAGAGTGCTTAAAGCAGAAATTGATCCAATAGTAGTATCTGATCATGGGATGGTGTGGCTGCTATGGGACTGCCAGGGAGGGGCATGGGGGAGATGGCGGTTTCCCGCGTATCTTAGTGAAGATAAGGACTTTCAGCATTATTTGGAAAAGCAGTGGGATGAATATGCTCTATTTAACGATCAACCGCAGTGTTCCCCGCTATTGTTTTGGGAAGCTAGTAAGGCAGTGATGCGAGGTGCTATTATATCGTATACAGCTCAGCGTCGTAGGCATTTAGACCATAGTATCTTTGTTTTAGAGCGGAGTCTTCAAGAGTTACAGAGGAAGCTCAGTCGGAGTGGGGATAGGAGCCTCCAGCAGGAGTATACCAGAGCGCAAATGGCTCTGAATGAACTTTCAGAGACGAGCTGTTCTGTCTATGCAATATTATAAACATCAGTTACATCGGTATGGCAATAGGACTGGTCGCTTACTGGCAAGGTTAGTTCGGGACCCTGGTGGAGCCCGTTTCATACCGGTACTCAGGGATGACGGAGGGGGGCTGCAGCATCAACCTCAGAAGATAGCGCAAGTATTTCGAACTTTCTATGCGGGCTTGTATAGTGAGGAGCGTAGGGATTATGAGAAGGGTAGGGCATTTCTACGTGAGCTCTCACTGCCGCAGGTGTCGGAGGAGGATTTGGGTAGATTAAATGAGCCTCTGACGGTCCGGGAACTTCTTCAGGGAATTAAGAAAGGGAAGTCACATAAGGCTCCCGGGCCCGATGGCTTTGGTATTGAATATTATAAAATGCTGGTGCTTAGAGTGGCTCCCACTATTTATTTTATTTAAAAGTATTTCTAAACCGTCTTATCCTAAAAATCAAGGCGGTGTCACAACAAAACAATCAGATGAAGTGCTGGGGGGGTCATGCAGTGTGGGGGGAGTAGAGTGCAGGGGGGGATCATGCAGGAGGAATAGTGTGAGGGGGCAGTGGTGTGAAGTGTGTGTGAGGAGGGGGATTCTAGATTAGGGTGAGCTATGTACAGTGTGCGCTATAATACAGCATGTTCTATAATACAAGGTACTGTCCAGATAGGGCTTGAGCTAGATCCTGTGCCGATATACAATCTCTTGTCGGTGTCTTATAATCTCTCGTCGGGGTCTTTGTTGATCAGGCTTTGTTGATTACGTGATGTGTCCATAATGTTCTATGAACAGGGTTGTCTTCAGCTGTTTGCGGAAGTCTTTGAGGTCCGTTGTCGATCTCAGATCATCTGGGAGGGAGTTCCAGATGGTTGGGGCTGCCAGGGAGAGGGCTCTCTCTGTGGTGTCCTTTCGTGTTTTTCTGAAGTCTTTTGGTGTATTGACTCTGTTGGAGGTTCCTCTTCTTCTCGGGCGGGTGCTGGTGTCTGGATGAATGAGGGTGTGCAGGCTGTTTGCTGAAATGTGGTGCTTGATTTTGAATATGTTCATTATTGTTTTGTATTTGATACGTGAGCTGATTGGGAGCCAGTGTAGATCTTTGAGAACCGGGGTAATGTGTTCATGTCTTGTTGATCCAGAAATTATGCGTGCGGCGGTGTTTTGGGCTAGTTGGAGCGGTTTGAGAGTTTGCTTTGGTAGGCCAAGGTAGATGGGGTTGCAGAAGTCCAATAATGGGGTGATGAGCGCTTGGCATACTGTGCGGAAGTGTTCTGTGTCGAGGAGGGGTTTAAGCCGTCTGATGATTCTCATTCTATAGTATGCATTCTTGACCGTTTTGTTGACGTGAGACATGAGATTTAGTTTGTTGTCCAGGGTTACTCCCAGGTATCTTACTTCGGATTTCATTGGAATGGTTGTGTCTGCTATTTTGATGTCCGGTGGGTGAATGAAGTTGGGGTTGCGAGTGATTATTAGAGCCTCTGTCTTGCTGTAGTTGATTGAGAGGTTGTTGTTCGTGCACCAGTTTGTCATTTGTGTTAGGCAGTCAGTTATTCTATTGTAGTCTGGGTTGTCGGTAGAGATGGGTGTGTATATCATGATATCGTCTGCATAGATGGTGTATTGAATGTTGTTTGCTTTCAGGATGTCGCATATTGGCTGGATGTATATGTTGAACAGAAGGGCCGAGAGGGCGGATCCTTGAGGTACTCCTTGGCGGATTTTTATGGGTTGAGAGGTGTTGTGGCCTATCTTGACTTGTAGCTGCCTGTCGGTGAGGTAGGATTGGAACCATTTTAACGTGGTACCGTGAAGCCCAATTTTCTTTAGTCTTTCCAGGAGGGTTGGGTGGTCAACTGTGTCGAAGGCGGAGGAGATGTCGACGAAGATCATTAGGATGCCTTTGGTGTTGTTGTCTATGACTCTGATGATGTTGTCTATGAGGTATATCAGCAGTGTTTCGACTCCATGTTGGGGGCGGAAGCCGTGCTGGTTGTCGTCTAGAGGAGCATGGTTGTCAATATGTTCCTGAAGTTGTTGTTGCACTGCTTTTTCTATGATTTTTGCCAGGAAAGGTATACTGGATATTGGTCTGTATGCTGCGGGGTTGCTCTTGTCGAGGGTTGTTTTCTTCAGTATTGGGCGTACTGTAGCCAGTTTTAGTTGAGCTGGCAGGAGACCCTGGGTGAGTGAATTGAGCACAATGTCGTGTATGATGTGGATGAGGCTTGATTTGGTGGCCTTTATCCATGATACTGGGCAGGGGTCCGTGGGGGCGGTGCTTGTTCTGATTGCTGTGATGATGCGGGAGAGCTGTTCTGTTGAGGGAGGGTAGAAGGTGTCCCATGTCGTAGGGTATGAATCAGGCTGGGTTGAAGAGCTGGTTTCAGTTGGTTCTGTGGAGTGAAATTTGTCTTTGATGTGATCAGCAAATTTTTGCGGGTCTATTTGTATTTCCTCCTCAGTTTTCTGCTCCTTTGTGAGGATTTTCACTATATCGAAGAGCTCCCTGGGTTTGTTTATGGATGTGTTTATCATGTTTGTGTGGTATTCTTTCTTGGATTGGTTGATGTGTTCGGTGTATAGTCTTTGGTTTGTTAGGTATGTTTGCTGGTTTTCTGGTGTCTTGGATTTTCTCCATCTCCGTTCCATCCTTCTGAGTTCTCTTTTCTTTTGTCGTATGGTTGAGGAGTACCAGGGTTTGTGTTGTCTCTTGTTGTTGCAGTGTTCCTCTGGTCTGGTAACAGTGGCTGTGGCGGCGTTGGATATTGTGTTGTTCCAGTTGATAATTTGAGACTCCAGGTTGTCTGTTTCTGTTGACAGTTGATTTAACGTGTCCAGTAGGAAGGTGTCTCTGTCGAATTTCTTGAATCGCCTTTGTGTGTGGGAAATGTTGGTTTGTTCGTTGTGGTTGTCTTCTTGAAGTTGCAGTGTGATCTTGATTATGTGGTGGTCTGACCAGGGGACTGGGGTGACGGAAGGAGTTGAGATTAGACCTCTTGAAGTTAGGGAGTTGGTTGCGAATATGAGGTCTGGTGTGGATCCGTGCCTGTGTGTAGGGGCGTTGATGATTTGGGTGTATTGAAGTGATGTCATAGCTTGGAGGAAGGCATCGGCATCTTTGGTGTTGGTGGTCTTGAGGTTGAAGTCACCTAGCATGAGTGTGGGTTTGTTAGTTGCTATGAGGGCGCATGCTGTTTCGAGCGTTGCTGCCAGTTCATCAGGAGGGGCTCGGGGTGCTCTGTAGGTTAGGCAGAGTGCCATGTGTTTGTTCATGATGCTGAGCGTGTTGCTTTGTGGTGTAGCGGTGGAGCTGTGTGTTTTGAACTTCAGGTTTTTCTTTGCAATTATAAGTACCCCTCCTCCAAGTTTGTGGGTGCGTGGGCAATTGTAAGCTGTGTGGCTGTCTGGTACTAATTGATTGAGTAGAACTGTGTCGGTCACTATGGTGGTGATGTTTGATTTGGTGCGTCAGATTGGGGAGTTTCCTAGAGATATGCAATGTGCTGATATCTCAGTGATCCCTAAACCAGGGAAAGACAGGCTGGATCCAGCCTCATATAGACCCATATCTCTAATAAATTGTGACATGAAGCTTCTTGCATCAGTGTTGGCAGGGAGACTTAATTCAATCCTTCCCTCCCTTATAGAAGAACGGCAAGTGGGTTTTGTGCAGGGTAGGGAGGCGACCAAAAATATTGCTAGATTGTTGTTAGGCATGGGATACTGCTTGCGGGAGGAGGAGGCTTTGCTCTTGGTGAGTTTAGATGCTGAAAAGGCGTTTGATAGGGTGGCCTGGGAATATTTGTGGGACGTGTTAGGGTGTTTTGGCTTGAAGGGGGAATTTGTACAGTGGGTTCAGGCTTTGTATAGTCGCCCAATGGCCCAGGTGGGGGCGAGTGGAGCCTTCTCTGATCCATTTACCTTAGAAAGGGGGACACGGCAGGGCTGTCCCTTATCTCCTCTGCTCTTTGTACTTTCGTTGGAACCTCTGCTCCGAGCTATTCAGTGCGACTCGAGGATTGAGGGCATATCTTTAGGAGGTGAAGAGATGAAACTTAGCGTGTTCGCGGATGATATGCTTCTTTGTCTTACGAGACCGCAATCATCTTTAGAACGGGTGCTGCAACTGATACATGCTTTTGGTGAATTTTCAGGTTTAAGAATCAATGCTTCAAAATCGATGGTGCTGGATGTGGGGGGCAGAGTTAGACCGGGTTGGCAGGGTCCTTTTCCACTTGTGTGGGCGGTCGGGACGATTAAATACTTGGGGATACAATTGCCCGATAGGCCGGAAGATCTGTATCGGGTGAACGTGCCTGGTCTGCTGGATAGAACTGCACAGACACTTGTTGGATGGAGGGGTCTGCCTTTGTCGCTGAAGGGGAGGATAGCGTTGTTTACCATGGTAGAGATGCCGCAGTGGTTGTATGTACTCCGTTTGCTGCCTCTTTGGGTCCTAGATAAGGACTGGCGGCGCCTAGAAAAATCCCTACGCGGTTTCCTGTGGAGGGGTAAGAGGGCTCGGATTCCACTGAGAGCTCTGATGAGGAGGAAGGATGAGGGGGGGTTGGAGCTACCTTCATTAAGGAATTATAATCTCCGCTATTTGCTGCGGCATGTTGAAGCACTTGTGCGGGGGAAGGATGGGTGTGCCCCGGTGAGGCAATTGAATGAGCTTTGTGCGCCGATGCATAGTCTATATGTTTTACATATGAATAAATATAGTATGGCCAGCAGTGGGATGGGTCACGGGTATATAGGGGCCCTCCGGTCAGCTTGGCGAGGGTTGTGTGTTAGATATGGGTGGGATTGGAAGAAGTCAGACCTGCTCCCTTTGGTGGGGAATCCGGATTTTCGCCCAGGGTTTTCCTTGTTTAGTGTATTTCATAGGTGGGCTAAGAAGGGGATTGTTTGCATTGGGGATCTTTATATGAGGGATGGGAGGGTTCTGGATAGCTTTCAGAGTCTACAAGAGCGCTATTTGCTGTCTAAGGGTGATTTTTATGGATACTTGCAAGCCCGGCATTATGTGAGTAGTTTGGGGGAAGTAACGGGGGACGGGGCGGTGGGTGGGACCCTTAGATTTGCCCTGGGAAAGTGGGTGGGTCAGCCTAAAGGTGGGGGAGAGCATAGAATGCTGGTATTGCCTCCTGGGGATAATGGATTCCTCTCTGAGTTATGTGAGAGATGGGGTAAAGACGGGTTGGAGGGGCTGTCTGTGGTGAGTATGCAGGAGGCCTTTGACGGGATAAAAGGGGACCTTGTGGGTTTACTTACAGGAGCTACAATACAAGTTTCTTTGGAGAGCGTACACCACAGATGATTGGGCGTTTCGTGTAGGTATTAGAACGTCGCCCAGCTGTGCTTGGTGTAGGTCAGAGGCAGGAACTTTGTTACACAAGTTTTGGAGTTGCCCCCTGGTGCAAAATTTGTGGGTAAAAGTCTGCGGTAAGTTGGCGGGTTGGATGGGGGTGAATGATGTTATGCAGCGAGAGGCATGTCTGCTCCATTGCTGGAAGGGGAGTGGTTTGGAGAGTGTGTACATTGTCACAGGGCCTACCTTGGCAGCGTAATGGACTGAGGTAAGGTTGGACATAAAAACATATGAGGTTGGGTTTGGCTAATGTCTTACAGGGCCCAGGGACTTGCAGCCCTGGTAGCTTCCTTTGTTACCAAAATCCCAAAGAATACAAAGGTCCGAGTGGAGGGAAACAAAGGCATTTATTTCCCTTTCTTGCAAAAAGGTTCATATGCTTGGACAAAATCATCAACACAAATTCCTTACTTCAGGTTAAAGAAAAAGTAAAACATGACGTTAAAGCAAAGCTGTTATCTTCACAATAAATGGTGTATCAAAACAAACAGTCTCTATTCCCCAAGATGGAGCTTATGTGCTAAGCAGGGACTCCAGACTTCCTGTCTTACAATAACTACAGTCCATCTCGGTATCTGAAGCAAATTCCACCTGCATCGGTTCCCCTTCTGAAGCCTCTGAAACCAAGTCAGTACTTGCTGGCAAATTGTAATCAGGCTTTTTATATATCCTCTGTACAACCTCCCAATGCTCAGGGTTGAATGTAGGGCGTCGGTCCTGTGCCCTCATATACTGGGAACTGTCTTCCTTTTGCAAGTGTTTTACCTTAGCTTCCTGCAAAGCTTTGTCATTAACAAGTCTCTTATTCGGTACGTGTTTCTTGCACCTTATCTCATAGGCAGTTTCACAAGGACAGTATTCCTCTGCTCCCTGTCCTCCCCATACACCAGCAGTCCGCAACCTGCTTTCTGTTAAACATGGGTTACCTTTTCTCCTTGGCTTGTCTACTCCCGGTGAGGTTTGAGGCCTGCTCCGGCTGGGATCCTGCCTGGCCTGAGCAATAGGCCTTAAGTTTTCCAACCGTCTTTCTGTTGGCTTTAGACCGCAGTCACAGCCACGCCTTTGCCTCTCTGTACGAAAAACACTCACTCTGGATGGAGCTATCCCACCTTTTCCACGGCTGCTCCTTTCCTCAAGCCACTGCGGCTGCTGCCGCCTCCTGCGAAACCCTTGTCCAGGGGTTACTGCTTCTTCTGGATATCCTGCCCATTCATTCGGATGTCCTGCCCATCCTGCTGGTTCTGCTGGTTCTCCTGGCAGTCCTCCTTCCCCTGGCCGTTCTGCCTGTTCTGCCTGTTCTGCCCTCCAGTCTTCCAGACTCTCTTTAAGGGGTACTCCTCTCTTCCTTGATTGGAAGCTGGCTGGCATTACCTCATGACCTAGGAGGTGTGGTTCCTCTTGCTCCCCCTATCAGGTTCCTCGTAATATTGCAGCTTGTGCTTGACTTTTCCTGCGTTTAAAACATTTTCTTCTCTTCTCAGAGGGTCTGCAGCATCACAACATGTATAGACCCTTCTTAGTGCGAGGCTTTTTATTAGTAAAAAAGATGCTGCTGGGTAATTGGGTTGAGCTTTCCCCTCCTGGGGTCCCGATTTGGGAAAGAGCTATGTTAGAGTTGATGTACATGGAGCAAATGACAGCGAAACAGAGGGGTGGCAAATATTGGGATATGTTTTTGGATCTCTGGGCTCCTCTCATAGGCATGCTGTCATCTAGGGAGCGTAGTATGGTGTTGAATATGTAATGTACAGCTCACTCCGAGAGGTTATTGGGAATAGGTGGTGTGAGTTGGTGAAGGGTGGAGATCTGCAGAGTCGCAGTCAAGAGAGATATGGAATGGCTTATGCTGGAAGGGTGATTGAGGGATTGTCGAATGCTTGTCCATGTGTCAGGAGCAGGGGGGGGTGGGGATGGATGTGGGAGGGGGGTTATGAGGAGGGGGGGGACAGAGGCTTAATGTGTTGAGGAAAAGAATTTGACTGTTAACTTGTTTGTTGAACCATGTGTGGCAATTTAAGTTTAAGGAGAGTTTGTGCATCTATGTAACTCTGTATCCTGGGAAATCATAGTTCATTAGGATTGATAGCATGTTCAGCAGGAAGTTATTGTTTTCAGAAATGGTGTTGTTGTAAGCTGTTGAGGTCACTCATGGAAGTGTATGGAATTATATGTATAAAATGAATAAAAATGATTTGAACTAAGTCTAGAGAGCAAAGCCAGTCCTGGCCTTGAAGGTATGGCTGAAGAATTCCTAGAGAAATCATTTTGAATTTCTCTCGAAACAGATATTTGTTCAATTCTCTGAGGTCTAGAATGGGTCTGTGTTCCCCTGTTTTCTTTGGAATAAGAAAATAGGGGGAGTAGAACACTGTTCCCTGTTGAAAAATGGGTACTTCTTCTATTGCCCCTTAGGCAAGAAGTGTGGAGACCTCGTAATCTAGCAGATTGTCTGCAGAGGTTTGTGAATTGAACTGCTTTAGAATTGTAGGAGGGAGTATGCTGTGAAAATGAAGTTTGTACCCCTCTCCTACAATGGACAAAGTCCAGTCTTCTGCTGTTATTTGATGCCATATGTTGATAAAGTGGCATAACCTGCCAGGAATATTGGGGAGTTGGGGACCCCTCAGAGGCAGGAAGGCAAAGCTCTCCGGGAAGGAGTCAAAGCCCTTGAGGGGGCTGAACCTGGAGAGCTGGTTGGGCTCTCGGTCCTTTTGGTTTCTTTTGCTGTTTAGGTTGCCCCTTTTGGGCAACCTGACCTGAAGTCTGCTGGGTATAGGAAGGATAAAACTTCCTCTTTTTGCTAAAAGAGGGTTTTTTATAAGGCTTCCTTTTAGCTGGAGTAACTGTAGACTTTGACAATCTATCTAAGGTAGAATTGTCAGCATCTAACTCATTAGCCTTTTCCTGCCAGTTCTTACCGAAGAGATTCTCCCCCGTGCAAGGAATGTTGCCTAATTTGTCCTGTACCCAAGTCTCCAAGTCTGATGCTTGCAGCCAGGCAATCCGTCGTGCACCAATGGCAATAGCAGAAGCTCTGCTGATGCATTCAAAGCAGTCAAAAGCTGCACGATTTACAAACTTGGAGACATTTTGAGCATGCTTAAGTAGAGCAAGAAAATCTTGTCTCTTATCTGGAAGAAAAGGGCTCATAAGTTCCAAGTTTCCTGTGACTTCCTTAAGGAACATTCACATATATAGGATGTATGAACTGATTCTAGCTGAAAGCATGGAAGCTTGAAAAGTTCTGCGTCCAAAAGCAACCAGAGTCCTGCATTCACGACCTGGAGGATTGGATGCATGTCTCTTTGCACTTTTTATCCTACGCATGGCTGATTCCACTACCATTGAATGGTGTGGTAGCTGGGTTTTCTGAAAACCAGGACATGGTGGAACTCGATACATAGTATCAAGCCTTCTAGAGTGAGGAGAAGTGGTCAGAGGTGTCTCCCACATTCTGAGCATCAAGCTATGCAGAATTTCATGGATAGGCAGAGTAGCTGCCTCCTTGGGAGCTTTAGGATATTGGAGAATTTCCAATTCCTTTGCTCTGGGTTCTTCTTCAGGAGCTACTGTGATTGAAAGACCTTTGGCCATATCACGGATGAAATCCTGAAAAGACATGTCCTCTGGAGGTGACATTCTGCGTTGAGGAGAAGAGGGATCTTCTAGGAGAAAGAGTAGTTACTCACCTGTAACAGGTGTTCTCCAGGAGCAGCAGGAATCAGTCCTCACATATGGGTGACGTCGGCGCCGACGGAGCCCTCGCGGAGCAATTTCCCCAGCTTTCCAAGAAAGCCTTTGGGAATTGCAGCGCGCATGCACGGTCCCCTTCCCGCCCAAGGGTGCCATCTTGCTCAGTCTGATGACATAGCTAAAAGACAGCAAAACAATTAGCAAAAACAAAATGATAGGACTGCAACTCCAAGGGGAGGAGGGAGGGTTGTGAGGACTGATTCCTGCTGCTCCTGGAGAACACCTGTTACAGGTGAGTAACTACTCTTTCTCCAGGACCAAGCAGGAAGTCAGTCCTCACATATGGGACTCCCTAGCTTAAGGCTACCGGAGACCTCAAGCGGATAAATGAGCTCCCTCTAGCTCAGAAGCACAGAAGGAAGGAATCTTCTCTGAAAACGCCCCCGACCGGTAGCCCAACACCAGGGCCGGAGGGTAGGAGTTGCCTAAACCTCAAAGAGATTATGGAGGACTGCCTGACCGAAAGCACTGTCCCTGCGGGACTCCCTCTCCAGGCAGTAATGGGCCGCAAAAGTATGGCTTGAAGACCAAGTAGCGGCCCGGCAGATGTCTGCCAACGGAACAGAGCGGAGATGAGCCACTGACACAGCCTTCGCCCTAACACGATGAGCCGTGACTCGACCCTCCAACGAGAGGCCGGCTGCCCCATAAGCCCAAGCGATACAGTCAGCAACCCATATGGACAAAGTACGCTTGGAGACAGGTAGCCCCAACTTATTGGGGTCAAAGGAAACGAAGAGCTGAAAAGCCCTCCGATGTTCTCGCGTACGGTCAAGGTAGAAGGACAAGGCCCTCCTACAGTCCAGGGTATGCAGGACCATCTCAGCCCGGCTGGAGTGCGGCCTGGGAAAGAAGGTTGGAAGAACCACCTCCTGGTTGAGATGAAAAGGGGAAACCACTTTAGGAAGAAACTTAGGGTGAATCCGTAAGACTACTCTATTCCTGTAGAACCTAGTGTAAGGAGGATCAGACACTAGGGCCTGCAGTTCACTAACATGCCTAGCAGAGGTAAGGGCTACCAAAAACAAGGTTTTCCAGGAAAGAAAACGAAGAGGGCAGGTAGCCATAGGTTCAAAGGGCGGACAGGTAATCCGCTGCAAGACCACATTCAGATCCCATTCAGGGGCTGGTGGGCGCAAAGGTGGCTTAAGAAGAAGGAGGCCTCGGAGAAAACGAGCCACCAAAGGGTGGTTGGAAAGAGGCCTGCCATCCACCGGTGCGTGATGTGCAGAGAGAGCACCGAGGTGGACTCTGACAGAGTTGGACTTAAGGCCCAGATTGGAGAGGTAAAGCAAATATTGTAAGACCACTGCCACCAAGCAGGAGAAGGGATTCTCAGACTGCTGAGCACACCACACGGAGAATCTTGGCCACTTAAGAGCGTAGGACGTCCGGGTGGAGGGCCGCCTTGAGGCCAAGACGACCTCTTCCACCTCACGAGGCAGCAGGAGGGGAGCAAGGACTACTCTTTCAGCAGCCAGGCCATCAGATGAAGGGACCGGAGGTTGGGGTGTAGGAGAGTCCCCTGATCCTGTGACAGGAGATCAGGTTGAAACCCCAGAGGAAGAGGAGTGTCCACCGCCAGCTGCATCAGAAGCGGGAACCAGGGTTGTCTCGGCCACCGGGGAGCCACTAGGATCATCGAGACTCTGTCTCTGAGAACTTTGAAGAGCGTCCGAGACACCAGTGGCATGGGAGGAAAGGCATACAAGAGGCCTGTGGACCATGGAATCAGGAAAGCATCCGCCGCCACTCGGAGAGGATGCGGTTGTCGAGAGCAGAATTTGGGAAGCTGCCGGTTCATGGGACTGGCAAACAGATCCATGGTGGGGAGGCCCCACTTGAGAAAGATCTGCTGAACCACCAACGGATCCAATCTCCACTTGTGAGGTTGGAGGATCCTGCTTAGCCTGTCTGCCAGGTAATTTTCTTGACCTGGGAGATAGACCGCTTTGAGCAGGATGCCGTGAAGGACGGCCCAAGAGCACAGTCTCCGTGCCTCCTAACAGAGAAGGAAGGAGCCTGTACCTCCTTGTTTGTTCACGTAGAACATTGCAACTTGATTGTCCGTCTAGAGGCAGGAAGGCTCGCGCCTGAAGTGTGTTCAACCTTGCCCCGATGAAATCTAGATTTTGAGAGGGGAGCAAAGTGGACTTTGCGAAGTTTATGACAAATCCCAAGTGCTGGAGCAGAGTCACAGTGCGATGAGTGGCCTGAGTGGCCTCTTGGGAAGACTGGGCCCTGATGAGCCAGCCGTCCAGGTATGGAAATACAAAGAGGCCTTGAAGTCTTAGATAGGCCGCCACCACTGCTGGCATTTGGTGAACACCTTGGGGGCGGAGGATAAGCCAAAGGGCAGTACTCTGTACTGGTAATGATTTCCTCCCACAACAAACCTGAGATATTGTCTGTGGTCTGGATGAATAAGGATGTGAGTATAGGCATCCTTTAGATCTAAAGAGCATAGCCAGTCTCCCTGCTGGAGGTAGGGCAGCAGGATTCCAAGGGTAAGCATCTTGAACTTTTCCCTTGCCAGGAACTTGTTGAGGTTTCGCAAGTCCAGGATGGGTCTGAGGCCTCCTGTCCTTTTTGGTACCAGAAAGTACCTGGAATAAAAGCCTTGACCTCTCAGGTGGTGGGGCACCGGTTCCACAGCCTGTTCCTGAATAAGTCAACTCCTGAAGGAGTAAGTCCCTGTGCAGAGGGAGTCTTGGAGGCTCCCCTGGAAAGTAGGAGGGAGGTACCTGGTGAAAGTGAAGAAGATAGCCTTTTTGAACTATATGAAGTTCCCAGGTATCTGATGTGATGGCTGACCACCTGTGGGCAAAGTGGACCAGCCGGCCTCCTGTGCTGAGAGGAACCAGCGGAGGGGAAGAGGCTATGCTGATTGAGTCAAAACCCCCCACCCTGCTGAGCAGGGGCCGGTGTTGTGGGCTTGGGGGCCTGCTGCCTACGGGACCCATTACCCCGTCCCTTGGCCTGCTGACCCTGTTGGGGAGCTGCTGAGGCCTGATAATGGGGGTAGTGTTTATAGGCAGCCGCCTTCCTCGGGTAAAAGGGCTTTTTCCCCGAGCCCTTCTTCTTTTGAGAAGGGGCAGAGGTTTTTCTGGACAGCCGAGTCCTGGTCAGAGTCTCGGTCTCGATCTGTGCAGCCTTTTCAGCCATGGGCTTGCCAAAGAGGTTTTCACCTCTGCAGGGGACATCGACCAACTAGTCCTGTACCCATGGCTCGTGGTCGGATGACTGAAGCCAAGCCTGTCGGCGGGCATCGATGTCAGCTCCGGCTACTCGAGCCGATGCTTCGAAGCCATCGTAGGCTGCCCGAGAGATAAACTTCGAGCACTCTCGAATGCCAGTGGACAAGGCCTGGAACCTCTGCAAAGGTTCCTCGGAGAGACCAGCAGAGAACCCGGCAATTTCTTTTGCCAGGTCCCGGAGATACATGGGCCATGGCCATATCTCGCACGAAGTCCGAGAACCGGGTGTCCTCCGGGGGGGACCGTCTCCGAGGTTCGGACTCGGGCGAGTCCGATGGGACACACCGAGTCCGAAAAGTACCAGGGGACTCTTCGTCCTTCGTCTCCCAGGCTGACTCCTCGGAGGAGGAATCGAGCGGCTCTGGTCGGGCGGGCACCGATGCCCTCTGCCCCGACGCCGAGGGTGTCGGCGTCGACGACCTCGGTCCCGAACAGGAGGCTGAGGGAGACCGTGACCGAGGATCGAATCGAGATCGCATGGACTCGAGGATCGGCGGTCTCCGGGGTCGACTTGGACGTCGACGTCCAGGTGGTCGGGGCAGATGCACCGGCGAGGCCAGCGATCAATGCCCGCTGCAGGTCCATGAAGGCAGCGAAACTGCTCTCCAAGGCCGTCAACCTGAGTCCGAGCTCAGGAGACCCAGCAGCCCCCGACTCGGGCCCCGACGTCGTCGGGCCCGACGTCGGCTCCTTCGGAGGTGAGTCCACGAGGACTACAGTACTCACGTGTCTAGGAGACTCCATCTCGAAACGAGGATGTTTCGAAGGCCTCTCCGACTCCGAGGACCCGGGACGGCTATCGGGGCTATGCGACCTGGCCCTCGAGGAACCAGGAGCGTCCACCGACGCCGCCCTCGCGGATTTCTTCTTCCAATGATGTTCCTGGGCAGGAGACCCCCGCTCAGAGGAACTCCGACGATGCTCAGGACCAGAGTCCCGGGACGTTGAAGCCTCTGACGAGGTCCGGGCCCGGCCGGACGCGGAGTCAGAGAAGATTCTTTCTTTTTGTTGCTGCCGACTCCTCAACGCTTTAGAGGACATCTTGCCACACGGACCACAGATCATCGGGTCATGATCGGGTCCGAGGCAGCGGAGGCAGCAGCCGTGTGTGTCAGTAAGAGACATAAGTTTCTTACACCGATCACACTTCTTAAACCCGCTGGCAACCATCGGGGGAAAAAGGGCCCCTGCGAGGTCAAAAGACAGGGCTGCCAGTGAAAAAAGAAAAATTGGCGCGAACGCTAGTCACAAAGGACAAAAACCGAAAAAATCTTGAACGGACTCGATACCGGTGTATCGGGTCCGGGCGGGAAAAGGATCCGGCGTCGAACCGAGAAAAGAAAAAACAAATAAAATCAACTTTTTCAGCGGCGATCACAAACAGCGTCTGTAGGGCTCCACGGAAAAAAGAAGACTGAGCAAGATGGCACCCTTGGGCGGGAAGGGGACCGCGCATGCGCGCTGCAATTACCAAAGGCTTTCTTTGAAAGCTGGGGAAATTGCTCCGCGAGGGCTCCGTCGGCGCCGACGTCACCCATATGTGAGGACTAACTTCCTGCTTGGTCCTGGAGAAACCCTCTAGTGCCAGCAGAATTGTCAGAGTCTTCGGAATCGGAGGAATCAAAGTATTCCTGACACCGATGCTCTTGCAAAGCACAATCCCGGTACCGATTGTAAGTCGGTACCAAGATGAGTCGGTACCGCTTTGTTCCTTCCAGCCAGAGACAGAAACATGGAAACATGATGACAGAAAAAGACCACATGGCCTATGTAGTCTGTCCTTCCATAGCAACAACTACAACAGTACACTTTTTACCTTTAGAGATCCTCTGTGTTGGTCCCATGCTTTTTTGAATTCAGTTACTGTCCTCATCTCTACCACCTCCACTGGGAGACTATTCCATGGATCCACTACTCTTTCTGTAAAGAAATATTTCCGCATATCACTCCTGAATCTATCTCCCTTCACCCTCATCCCATGTCCCCTCGTAGCAGAACTTGCTTTCAATTGAAAGAGGCTCTCTCCCTGAACATTTATGCCACGGAGGTATTTAAACATCTCAATCATATCACCTCTATCCCGCCTTTCCTCTAAGGTGTACATATTAAGATCCTTAAGTCTGTCCTCATATGCTTTATAATGAAGCCCACTAATCATTTTAGTAGCCACCCTCTGCACCGACTCCATCCTGTTCACATCCTTTTGAAGGTGCGGTCTCCAGAATTGCACACCATACTCCAAATGAGGTCGCACCAAAGACTTATACAGAGGCATTATCACCTCCTTTTTTCTGCTAGCCATTCCTCTCTGTATGCACCCAAGCATCCTTCTAGCTTTTGCCGTCGCCTTTTCTACCTGTTTAGCTACTTTAAGATCATCAGACACAACCACGCCTAGGTCCCGCTCTTCTTTAGTGGACAAAAGTACTTCACCTCCTATACTCTATTGCTCCCTTGGATTGCTGCAGCCCAAATGCATGACCTTACATTTTTTAACATTAAATCCCAGCTGCCAAATTCTATACCATTCTTCAAGCTTAGCTAGATCCCTCCTCATGTTATCTACACCTTCCTGGGTGTCTACTCTATTGCAGATTTTCGTATCATCTGCAAAGAGGCAAACCTTACCCGACAGCCCTTCCACTATATCACTAACAAAGATGTTAAAAAGAATCGGACCAAGGACAGATCCCTGGGGCACACCACTGGTAACATCCTTCTCCTCAGAGTGAGTTCCATTTACTTGTACTCTTTGTCGCCTCCCACCCAACCAATTTCTAACCCAAGCAGTAACTTTAGGGTCCATCCCTAGGGTGCTCAGTTTGTTTATAAGTCACCTGTGAGGAACAGTGTCAAAGGCTTTACTGAAATCTAAATACACCACATCTAGAGCTCTCCCTCGGTCCAACTCCCTGGTCACCCAGTCAAAGAAATCAATCAGATTTGTCTGACAAGACCTGCCTCTGGTGAATCCATGCTGCCTCGGATCCTGTAATCCGCTGGACTCCAGAAACCTCACTATTTTCTCTTTCAGCAGCGTTTCCAATAATTTACTCACCACCGAAGTTAAACTAACCGGCCTGTAGTTTTCAACCACATCCTTACTTCCACTTTTGTGTAAAGGCACCACATGAGCCTCTCTCCAGTCCTTTGGCACCACTCCTGACTCCAACGAGGCATTGAAAAGGTCAGTCAGTGGAATTGCTAGAACGTCCCCAAGTTCCCTCAGTATTCTGGGGTGTATCCCATCCGGTCCCATCGCTTTGTCTATTTTAAGTTGAGCTAGTTTCTCACTAACACAGTCTTCTGAAAATTGTTCAAGATGTCCCTCGCTTCTGTTCTTATTTGTGGGTGTTTTCTGAGGTCCTGCTCCTGGTTCTTCATCTGTGAACACAGAACAAAAATATTTGTTAAGCAATTCCGCTTTATCCTTATCAACTTCTACATATTCCCCCCCGCACCCTTGAGTCTGACAATACCACTTTTGCCCTTCCTCTTCTCACTAATATATCTGAAAAATGTCTTATCCCCCCATTTTATTGCATTGGCTATTTCCTCCTCCTTTTGAATCTTTGCCTTCTTGACTACTTTGCTAGCTTCTCTAAGTTTTTCCAGAAAGAGTTCCCACCGGGGCCGGCACCGTCGGTACCAGCATCACCGGTATCGGTGTCGATGTCAGCAGTGCTCTTGGGACCACTGGAACCGCAGCCGAGAGAAGAGCTGCGATACTGCACTCGATAGCGAGGAACCTCTGGTCTATCGATGCTGCCGATGCCTGGGTATCAGTACCGGTAAGGACGGCCAGAACCCCTGAGCAAGGCACAGGTAGTTCTTGCGAGGTTGAGACCTCGAGAACATCCTGAAGCCCCATCGATGCTTTGGAAGCCGAAGCCTCCCGCCGGGGCTGTTTTGCCGGTGTGGTTCCCTCAAGGACATGCCAGCGGCCTCTCGATGCTTAGCAGGAGAGCTACCCTTTGAGGACCAGCTCTTATGTTTAGTTACCTGAGATCCATGGGAGGAAGAAGAGGCCCTCGACGATGTTGATGCAATGGATCTGGCATCTGAAGAAAAAAGGGTACCAAGCTTTGCGGCCCGGTTCTGTCTTCCTTGTTTGGTCATCCCCATATAGGAGAGACATTCAGTTGGAGAATGATCAGGTCCTAAACATTTTAGACACCAATCATGGGTGTCAGTGATGGAAATGGTACCGCCACACTTAGTACATTTCTTAAAACCACTAGTTGGTTTTTCCATGATTCAGGAAAATGGGGCCTAGTGCCCAAAATGGCACCTAGCACCAAAAGGGAAAAGTTTCTGAAAGAAACAGTAAAACGTTTTTTTTTTAAAAGAAGATAAAGAAAAGAACCGGCGGTACTGGTAGGCGTCGTGCGGTAGGCAAACGCGACCACAGAAAGAAGTTTAAAGATGTAATTTTCTGCTGTGACAGGGAATAGGTCCTGTCGGCTCCGCGGAAAACGAAGAACTGAAGAGGGACAATTGGAAAGGCGGGAAGGCAGTGCGCATGTGCTGAGGGATGCTCCCAAAAGCATTCTTATTGGACGCCGGGGAGCGTTCCCACGCTGGCTCCGTCGGTACAGACGATACCGATATGTGAGGACTACATTCCTGCTTGTTCCTGGAGATAACCAACTTCAACATAACATCCTTTAAGGAAGCCTACCCTAAGGGCTTGAAAGGAGACCCTGTAAGAGCCAATAGAACTAAACTTAGATCCCATGGAGGCACCGAGGGATGCCTAAGGAATCTCTAAGGAAATGGGTCACATCTGAATGAGAAGCAAGAGAATAAACTTGGATCTTTCTACAGTAACATGTCAACACTGAAACCTGCACCCGCAGGGAACTGAGCGCAAGACAATATCCGGTAGAGTCACTGAGAGAGCCCTTCTCTTCACGCCAGTTCTCTAACACTTGTCAGACCCGAATGTAGGAAGAGACGTAGAATGCTTTTTAGTTCGTAACAATGTGGCTATGACAGGAGCCAAATCCCCCTTTTGTCTTAATTTAGCCCTCTCAAGAACCAGGCCATAAGCGAGAATCTAGTGACCTCTGGCATTAGAATCAGACCATATGTCAGAAGATCATCCCACAGAGGCAACCTCCACAGGCTGTCCACTGCAAGCCCGATGAAATCTGCATACCATAGCCTCCGAGGCCAATTGGGAGCTATTAGAACCACCCAGCCTCAATGAGACTCTATCCTCTAGACTACTCAACCGATCAAGGGCCAAGGAAGAAACACAAAGACGATCTTCCGCCGGCCCCTGCTGCAACAGCGCATCTAGGCCCTCCTATATCCTCTCTTCTGCGACTGAAGAAGCGTTGCACCTTGGTGCTGGTTGTCAATGCTATCAGATCCATTTCGGGGAGACCCCAGCATCTCACTATGCAGCTCCCATGTCCCTGGATCCAGATAACTGCTGAGGAAGTCAGCCACCACATTTTCTTTTCCTGCGACATGAGCCACTGATAACATTAGCAGATACACCTCTGTCCACTGGAGCAGAGGCGATATCTTGCTTGCTAGACTCTCACTGCACACTACCGTGGTTGCGTTGTCCGAGAACACTCTCACAGCCTTGAGCCAAATTAGGGAAAGAAAGGCCTTGAGCGCCAGAAAGACCACTTTCATTTCCAAACGGTTAATAGACCGAGTGCTCTCCTCCTGAGACCACTGTCCTTTCACTATCTGGGAGTGGCAGTGAACTCCCCAACCTGACAGGCTGGCATCTGTGGTCACCACCACTCAGTCCGGTGGCTCCAAAGGAACTCCCCTCGCTAAGGTTGATGGATTGAGCCACCACCACAAGCTGTGCCTTGCTGGATGTAGACATGGTAGCCTCCTTGAGAGCATGTGCTTTTGCAGAGACCAAGAGAGCAAGACCCTTTGCAAAGGCCTCATGTGAACCAGATCTAAGGACGCCACCATAGACCCCAGTATCTGCAGGTAATGCCAAACTGATGGAGACCGCATGTGCAAGAATTTTTGGATCTGAGAGTGTAATTTCTGAGCCCTCTCCAACGAAAGAGAGACATGGCTGATCTTCTTCTCAAAATGTGCTCCCAAATACACCAGATCTTGAGACGGGTGTAATTTGATCTTCCTGATGTTGATCACCCATCCCAACTTTTGAAGAAAGGCTATGACCTTGGAAGTACCGCTTTGGCTTTCCTGTACAGACTTTGCTCTGATTAACCAGTCGTCCAGATAGGGATGTACCAAAATCCCTTGCTGGCGAAGCACCGCCACCACCACCATCTTGATAAAGGTTTGTGGAGCCGTGGAAAGGCCGAAGAGCAAGGCCCTGAACTGAAAATGGCCCACTGGCACTAGAAAGTGAAGGTACTTCTGATGGTCCGGCCAAATTGGAATATGCAAGTATGCTTCTATTAGATCTAAGGAAATCAAAAACTCTCCTAGTCTCACTGCCACTGTGACAAACCTTAACGTTTCCATATGAAAATGGGGCACCCTCAAAGCCCAATTTACATGTTTTAAATCCAACTCTGGGCAAAAGGACCCTTCCTTTTGGGCACTACGAAGTATATGGAGTAGCGGCTCTTCTATAGTTGATCCTATGGCACTTGAACTACGTCCTGTAATTGAAGTAGCCTCTGCAGCATTTCTGCTACCGCCTGAGCCTTGACTGGAGCTTTGCAAGGCAACAACATAAAGCCATCGGAAAGGGGCCTGGCCCATTCCAGGGCACAGCCTTCTCGCACAACTTTGAGCTCCCACTAATCTGATGTTATTTGGACTCAAGTGGAGTTAAAGGCTTGCAGCCAATCTCCTACTGGAAGCACCTCCGCTTGAGTCCCTTTCATTTCGTTGTTTCCTAGCCGCTCCAGAAACTCCAGAATAGTAACCTCTAGTCCATCCTCTCCCACCATGAAAGGAATATCCCCTAAAAGCATACCAAGATCTTTGAAAAGGAGCGAAACAACACCTTTTGAAATCTCTAAAGTGACCCCAAGAAGGAGCGGATGATTTTCCCGGTTTAGGTTTATCTTTCGGTAGTCAAGGCACCTTAGACTCACCCAAATCCTTGACCAGCTTGTACAATGCCCCACCAAAGAGGAGTATTCCCTTGGAAGACAGCTTACAAAGTCTAGTCTTGGAAGCAACATCCGCCAACCAGTTTCTCAACCATAGCAGCCTTCTGGCCAAAACCACCAAAGCCATAGACTTAGCGGAAGCTCTAACCAAATCATAGAAAGCATCCACAAGATAAGCTGCACCTGATTCCAGCTTGGCCACTTCCAAAAGAGAGCACTGAGTCTCTGTTCTCGGGTAAACTCTATGCTCACCTTAAGCAAGCGTGTGCCATATAAGCACTGCAAATGGACGCTTGCAATGTCAGAGCATTGATCTCAAAAGACTGTTTCAACAGCACGTCTAAATTTCTATCCTGAGCGTCCCTGAAAGCAGCCCCGTCTTCTACTGAATAGTCATCTTCTTAGTTATTGCCGTAACCAGGGCATCTGCTTTAGGCAACTTAAGCAAATCTTTCTCTTCAGGAAGAATTGGATACAAGTGAGCCAGAGCCCTACTCCCACGCGTCAGCCTCTGGGATCTCCCACTGATTAAATCATTTCCTTGATAGTTTTATGCACTGGAAAGGATCTTTGAGACTTGCAAATACCCTGTAAATGGAGGATGTACTGACCATCGCCTTCTCTGAAGCAGTGTGAGGAACATTAAGTGCTGCCAAGGATTGTGCAATCAAAACTGACCATTCTTCCCTAGGGAAGACTCTAAGAATATTAGGATCCTCCCCAGGAAGGATCTTGCTCTCTTCCAGCTCATTCCCAGCAGAATCTGCCTACAAATCTGAAGGTCCCTCTAAGGGATCCTCAAAGGCACCTGAGAGGACAGAACCCTGCTCCTCCCATGCGTCCACATCAATTCTTTGGCACTTAGCCGTCAAAAGAGACTAATCTGACATCAATAAGAAAGATGCCAGACTGCTGCCCCTGGGCAAAGCCACTAGAGTAGAACTCTACCTCTGGCCCTGCTTTAAGCAGCAGGCTTGATGGAGGAGGACTACGAACTCGGGAGAAAAGAACAAGGCTGAACCCATCAAAGCATTCCCCTGCCCCCCCCCCCACGAAGTCGGCAGATGACCCCCCCCCCCCCAAAGACCTCTGGGACATTAAATATGGCCCAGAAAGCAGAGGTTCTCTCACCTCTGGTGTTAAAATGACCGATTTTCCTGCCGAAATCGTTGAGGCCCGCACTTGAGTAGACAGCTGCGTTTCCAGCAATTCGAGCTCTGAAGCTGAACGTGCTGAGGAAACAAGTTCTTCTGAGCTAATGCTGTGCCCTCAAGCAACTTGTCTTCCTCTTCACAGTGCTTGCAAAGACCCGTGGAAGAATCCTGACCCCGACGAGACCGCAAGCCATGCAGGTCACGTGCACCCCCGGTATGACGAAAATCCTCCGAAACGGGCCCACTGAGGTAAAATAGCTAAAATAAGTAACCCACCCCCTCAAGCAGCTGTGAGCAGGGACCTTTACACCACAACAGTAATGCTCAGTGGAGTTAGCTGCAAGCTGCTTGCCATCAGGCTGTACAGCACAGCTAAATGAACTGTCTAGAGATGAATCTTTTTTTTTTTTTTTCTAAAGCGCTTTCAGACAAACTCACCTCCGTGCCCTCTCCCAATAGTTGGGTAAGAGGAATGGTAGGCTGCCCCTAAGTTAATAAGATAATAGACAGCAAGGCTTACTGTGAGGGAGGGACCTGTACCACAGAAAAAGAACCAAAGGACTAACTGAACAGCCTTGGTTCTCTGTCAAAAACACATCCTTTTCAACTTCCTTTATCTTTATTTTATCACTTGATAGACCACCCAAGCGTTAGCATCAGAGTAATTTACAAAATTAAGTTAGGCTGCAGGCAGAAGATAAAAAGGAACACCATCAATGTATTTATCTTTATTTTATTGCTTGATATACCACCCAAGCAAAAGTGTCAGAGCGGTGTATGAAGTCAAAGGCAAGCTACAAGTGGAGAAAATGAAAGGAACGCATCGGTAGATAGGAGGAGAGTAGATAGCGAGGAGTAGCTAAAATAAAGCGTAGAGGCAGAAGGGGAAACCCAGGCATGCAGAAAGGGAGGGCAATCAGGGGGGAGGAGAGGGGAGGTCGAAGGTAGTATGGAATAGATGGGTTTTGAGCGCGGTCTTAAAACAGGAGAAGGATAGTTCAGTGAAGTGTAAGCGGCAATGAGTTCCAGAGTACGGGGCCCAGAAAGAAAAATGCAGAGTGACGGGTAAGCTCAAGATGGGCTTGCGAAGGGGAGGGAAGGCAGAGACAGTTCACATGGATGGACCACAGCAAGCGAGGTGAAGTGTGAAAGTGAATGAGATCAGCAAGATTACTGAGGGGTACTGGTGTGGACAACCTTGTGAGTAATGGTGAGTATTTTGTATGTGACCCTAGATTTAAGGGGGAACCAGTGTAGATTTATGAGCAGGAGGGTGACTTGTTCGAACCGGGAGGAATGCATGAGGAGACAGGCTGCAATATTCTGGATAAGCTGCAGTCGATGAAGCTGACATTGGGGTATACCTGCAAGGATAATGCTACAATAATTGAATCTGGACATAAGTGACAGCACAAGGGTTGTGAGAGATGAAGGAAAGAGGAAAGATCGCACGGCGCAAATTTGGCAGAAGGAAATAAAAGAGCGGCGGATAAGTGAGGAGATGTGCTGGTGAAAAGTGAGGGAAAAGTCCAAGATGATCCCAAGGTATTGGAGGGACATTACAAGAGATATCGGAGAGGCAGATAACTGAGGAGCAAGAGAAGAACAGGGGGCACCGAAGGCGAACCAGATAGAAGCAGATTTAGACGGATTGATATGTAGGTAGATACTGTTTAATCAGGAAGAAACACGGGAGAGGCAAGAGTCCAGCGGAGTGAGGTCAGGTGCAGAGGGGTTAGTGTGGAACAAAAGAATGATGTCATCGGCATAGTAGTAATCAGAGACACCAGACTGCTGGATAATAAGAGCAAGGGGGGGGGCGAGGAAAATATTGAAGAAAAGGGGATCCAACACGGAACCCTGCGGGACACCACAGAGGAGGGAGGTTACAGGGGAAGTAGTGGAACCGACCTGAACAGAGAAGGTGCAGGCGGAGGAAGGAGCGGAACCAGTGATACACAGCTCCATGAATCCCGAGGTTGTGGAGGCCAGTGAGGAATGATCAACCAAGTCAAAAGCAGAAGATAGATCCAAAGATACAGCAAGAAGTTGTTTCCCTTTTCATGTGACTGATGAAACTCATTTAGAAAGCAGAAGAGGATGGTTTCGGTACTATATCCAGTTCTAAACCCAGACTGGCGGGGGTGGAGAGCAGAGGTGGTGTCAAGGTGTGCTGAAAGTTGTGAAAAGACCAATTTTTCCAAGATTTCAGAAAGGAAAGGAAGGTTAGAGACCAGGCGTCAGTGTGGAAGAATGGAGGAATTGAGAGATGGCTTCTTCAGAATAGGTCAGATGAATGTGTGCTTCCAAGTTGAAGGGAAGAGACTGGAGGACAAACTTGAATTAACTATTTGAAAAATGAACGGGGAAAGGGCAAGGGCAGGCTCCAATAGCCAGGAGGAGGGGATAGGATCGAGCGGACAGGTTGTTTTACAGGATGAGGTGCAGGCTTTAGTGAATTCAGCGGCTGTCACAGGCCAGAAGGAGTGCCAGGTGTGTGGAAAAGCGGGAGAGGGGGGGGGAGGGGGGGAGGGGGGCAGGGGGGGAGGGGGGATTTTGGAGAAAGAGGAGGAGGACAAAAAGAAAAGGTGAAGCATAGGGACTGTATTTTCTCAGAGAAGAAAGCAACCAGGAAAGTTGGATCAGGGGCTAATGAGGGGGGCAGGGGCCGCATGGGGGTACGAACTGATGTTGATGATAGGGATCGAAGTACCTGGTAAAGCTGTCTGGAGGAGATGGATGAGGTAGAGATTAGATCAGAATAGTATGAATGTTTATCAGCATAAATCATAGAACAATATTGAAGGTGGCACGAGTAAAAGGGGCAAGGGAGTCTGAAGAGGGATGCTTGCACCAGGCCCGCTCAGCGCGACAGAGGTGAGCGCGCTGCAGGTAGAGTCCTGGATGATACCAAGGGTGATGCGTAAGTGGGTTGAGAGGAGGAAACAGGGCATAACGGAGCAGTTTGATCTAGGGTCAAGGACAGACTATGGATCCAGATATCCACCTGGTCATTCACAGGGAGAGAAGGGAAGGTAGCTGGAAAGAGGATGTCAGTGGCGGGGAACTGTTGAAGCGTAGATGCTGTAAGGTGACATTTGAGGTGGGTGTGTGGTGAGGGAGAGATGCTGGGTAAGGATGATGCAGAGGGAAAAAGGAAGGTGAAAAATAGAAAGTAGTGGTCTGACCAAGGTAGCGGGAGGGCAGAGATGACAGATGGTGTAAATGTCGAGCAGGCTGGTGTGAGAATAAGTTCCAGGGTATGCCCTGTAGCATGAGTGGGGCAGAAGACGTGCTGGAGAAAAGACAGATCCTCAAACAAAATTAGACGTGCTTTGTCCCTGGGTCTGGAAGAGGAGTCAGGATGGGTATTGAAGTAACCTAGGATCACTAGATTGGGAGAATGTGAGAGAGGCCTTCTAACAAATGCTGGAAAGCAATGAGCACAAATGCTCAAAGTCTAGCCAACAAGGTTCCTGACCTGGAAGCCCTAATGGTGGAAATGGTCATTACAGAAACATGGTTTAACGAGTCGCGTGAATGGGATATAGCCATACCTGGCTATATTCTATTTAGAAGAGATAGGGTAGAAAAGGAGGAGGAGGAGCCTTATACCTCAAAAACAATATTAAAGCTGCTGAAATGCAGGGGACGTGGGGAAAAGAAGAAGCGCTGTGGATTGTGTTGGAAAGAGGAAATGGCACCGTCATCCATACCGGTGTAGTCTACAGGCCTCCAACTCAAACCGAAGAAATGGATAGCGAACTGATTATTGAAATTGCAAATATAGCCATGAAGGGGGAAGTGATCATACTGGGTGACTTGAATCTACCCGACGTGGATTGGAATATTCCTTCAGTAAATCTGGAAAGAAATAAAAAATTTGTGGATGCCTTCCAAGATGCACTACTTAGACAAGTGGTGATGGAACCGACCAGGGAAAGCACAGTTACTCACCTGTAACAGGTGATCTCCGGGAAGAGCAGGAATTTAGTCTTCACATATGGATATTGTCGGTACCGACGGAGCCTATGCGGGAACGCTCCCCAGCGTCCAATAGGAAAGCTTTTGGGAGCATCCCACAGCGCCTGCGTGCTGCCTTCCCGACTTTCCCAACTGTCCCTCTCCAGTTGAGTTTATAGATGACAAAAGAAAGAGAGAAAGAGAGAGAGAGAGAGAGAGATACAACTCCTAGGGGAGGTGGGCGGGTTGTGAAGACTAAATCCCTGCTGTTCCCGGAGATCACCTGTTACAGGTGAGTAACTATGCTATCTCCAGGAACAAGCAGGAATGTAGTCTTCACATATGGGGACTCCCTCACTGTAGATACGAGGGAGGTGGCCCCAGAAAATTGTGTGCCCTTGTGAAAGGGCTCCACTTCCCCCCCATGGATCTCTGGCATCCTACCAGGGATGGTGGGAAGGAGTAGATTAAGTCTGGAACAGGTGTTGAAGAACAGCCTGACCAAACAAGGCATCCCGGCGGGAGTCCTTGTCTAAGCAATAATGGGCTGTGAAGGTATGAACCGAAGCCCAAGTAGCTGCTTGACAGATGTCATCGATAGACACAGAGTGAAGATGAGCCATTGAGCCTGCCATGGCTCTCACATTGTGAGCTGTGACATGGCCTTCAAAAGGAAGGTTCTTACTCTCATAGGCAAAAGATATACACTGCAATCCAGTTGGACAATGTCCTTTTGAAGACTGGAAGTCCCAAATGACTAGGATCAAAAGCAACAAAGAGTTGAGAGGATTTTCTATGTTGCTGTGTCCTTTGCAAGTAAAAGTCCAAAGCTCTCTTACAGTCCAAAGTATGAAGGTTCCTTTCTGCATTTGAGGCATGAGGCCTTGGAAAGAATACAGGAAGGTAAACCGCTTGGTTCAAATGAAAGGGTGAAACCACCTTTGGCATAAAGTGTGGATGAATCCTAAGGACTACCTTATCATGATGGAACCTTGTATAAGGAGGATCAGCCACCAAGGCTTGCAATTCACTGATGCTTCATGCTGATGTGATTGCAATGAGAAAGATAACTTTCCAGGAAAGGAATTTCAAACAGGTAGTGGCTAATGGTTCAAAGGGCGGTTTCATGAGCTGCCCAAGTACCAGATTCAAGTCCCATGCCACCGGTGGTGGCTTAATGGGAGGCTTTGTTAAAAGAAGGCCTCTCATAAATCTCGCTATGAGAGGATGAGAGGAAATAGGTTGTCCGTTGAGAGGCTTGAAAGAAGCTGCAATAGCACTCAAATGGACTCTCACTGAATTAGCCTTAAGCCTTGCATTTGATAAATGGAGGTACTCCAGTAATGATTCCAGAGGTATCGCAAGAGGGTTAGCGTAGTTACTCACCTGTAACAGGTGTTCTCCAGGAGCAGCAGGAATCAGTCCTCACATATGGGTGACGTCGGCGCCGACGGAGCCCTCGCGGAGCAATTTTCCCCAGCTTTCAAAGAAAGCCTTTGGGAATTGCAGCGCGCATGCGCGGTCGCCTTCCCGCCCAAGGGTGCCATCTTAGCCAGTCAGATGACATAGCTAAAAAAGACAGCATAAAAATTTGCAAAAAAACTAAAGCAGATGATTGCAACTCCAAGGGGAGGAGGGAGGGTTGTGAGGACTGATTCCTGCTGCTCCTGGAGAACACCTGTTACAGGTGAGTAACTACGCTTTCTCCAGGACCAAGCAGGAAGTCAGTCCTCACATATGGGACTCCCAAGCTTAAGGCTACCGGAGACCCTAAGCACAAAAATGAGCTCCCTCTAGCTCAGCAGCACAGAAGGAAGGAATCTTCGCTGAATTATTACCCACCGGTAGCCCACATCCGGGATGGAGGGTAGGAGTTGCTCAAACCTCAAAGAGATTACGGAGGACTGCCTGTCCGAAAGCACTGTCCCTGCGGGACTCCCTCTCGAGACAGTAATGGACCGCAAAAGTCTGGCTCGAAGACCAAGTAGCGGCCCGGCAGATGTCTGCCAGCGGAACAGAGCGGAGGTAAGCCACTGACGTAGCCTTTGCCCGAACGCAATGAGCCGTGACTCGACCTTCCAAGGAGAGTCCGGCTGCCCCATAAGCCCAAGTGATACAGTCCGCAACCCAGATGGACAGAGTACGCTTGGAGACCGGGAGCCCCAATTTATTGGGGTCAAAAGACACAAAAAGCTGAGCAGCTTTACGGTGCTCCCGCGTACGGTCAAGGTAGAAGTTCAATGCCCTTCTACAGTCCAGGGTATGGAGGACCGTTTCAGCTCGGCTGGAGTGCGGTCTGGGAAAGAAGGTTGGAAGTACCACCTCCTGATTGATGTGAAAAAGCGGAGACCTCTTTTGGAAGAAATTTTGGGTGAGTCCGTAGGACTACCCTATTTTTGTAGAACCGAGTGTAAGGGGGATCAGACACGAGGGCCTGCAATTCACTTACGCGTCTAGCGGAAGTGAGGGCTATCAAGAACAATGTTTTCCAAGAAAGAAAACGGAGAGAACAGGTAGCCATAGGTTCAAAAGGCGGACAGGTGATCCGCTGTAAAACCACATTCAGATCCCAGTCAGGCGCTGGCGGGCGCAGAGGTGGTTTAAGCAGAAGGAGACCTCGGAGAAACCTCGTTACAAGAGGGTCACTGGAAAGAGGTCTGCCATCCACCGGCACATGATGTGCTGAAAGAGCACTAAGGTGAACTTTGACGGAGTTGGACTTAAGTCCCAGATTAGAGAGGTATAGCAAGTACTGCAGGATCACCGACACCGGGCAGGAGAAGGGATCCTGAGACTGTTGGGTACACCAAGCGGAAAAGCGAAGCCATTTAAGGGCGTAGCATTTGCGGGTAGAAGGTCGCCGAGAAGCTAGGACGACCTCTTCCACCTCTGCCGGCAGGAGAAGGGGAGCAAGGACTACCCTCTCAGCAGCCAGGCCATTAGATTGAGAGACCTGAGGTTGGGGTGTAGCAGAGACCCCTGATCCTGAGTGAGGAGATCCGGTTGTAACCCCAGAGGGAATGGATCCTCTATCGCTAATTGCAGCAGGAGTGGAAACCACGGCTGTCTGGGCCAGCGAGGGGCCACCAGGATCATGAAAGCTTTGTCTCGGAGAACCTTGAAAAGAGTCCGAGAGACTAGCGGGATGGGAGGAAAGGCATACAGAAGGCTCTCCGACCATGAGAGTAGAAAAGCGTCTGCCGCAACTCGAAGGGGATGTGGCTGACGATAGCAGAAGCGAGGAAGTTGCCGGTTGAGAGGGCTGGCAAAGAGATCCATCGTGGGGAGGCCCCACTTTAGAAAGAGCTTCTGAACTACCAAGGGATCCAGGCGCCACTCGTGCGGCTGGAGGATCCTGCTGAGTTTGTCCGCCAGGCAATTTTCTTGGCCTGGGAGATAAACTGCCTTGAGAAGAACGCCGTGACTGACGGCCCAAGAGCAGAGCTTCTGTGCTTCCCGACAGAGAAGGAAGGAGCCCGTGCCCCCCTGCTTGTTCACGTAGAACATTGCAACTTGATTGTCCGTCTGGACAAGGACGGACTGGTGAGAGGTCAGGTGGGAGAAGGCCTTGAGAGCCAGGCGGATCGCTCTGAGCTCCAGGAAGTTGATCTGCTGAGCAGACTCCCACGTGGTCCAGAGGCCCTGAGTACGTGCCCCTTGGCAATGTGCTCCCCAGCCCAGGAGAGATGCATCTGTCGTCAGCACCCGGGCCGGCTGAGGTGACTGAAAAGGCATGCCGAGTACCAGGTTCGGCCGATGAAGCCACCACTGGAGAGACTAGGCCAGCGGCTCGGAGACGCGCACTAGGTCTGCTAGGCCGCCTGTGGCTTGTTGCCACTGCTTGCGGAGACACCATTGAGCAGGCCGCATATTCAGGCGGGCATTGGGGGTCACATGGACGGTGGAAGCCATATGGCCGAGTAGTCTCAGGAAGCGCCTGGCGGAGACCAGGGGCTGGCTGCGAAAACGGTCGGCTAGGTCCATGAGCCGTTGAGCCCTGTCGAGCGGTAGGAACGCTCGTGCCTGAGGAGTGTGCAGCCTTGCGCCGATGAACTCGAGATCCTGTGAGGGGAGCAAAGTGGACTTTGCGAAGTTTATAACAAAGCCCAAGTACTGCAGAAGAGTCACCGTGCGGCGTGTGGCGTTGGTGACCTCCGGAGCGGACGCTGCTGCTCTAATGAGCCAGTCGTCGAGGTACGGAAAGACATAGAGGCCGTGAAGCCGGAGATGGGCCGCCACCACCGCGAGACATTTTGTGAAGACTCGCGGTGCGGAGGACAGGCCAAAGGGCAGTACTCTGTACTGGTAATGATTTCCTGCCACCACAAACCTTAGGTATTGGCGGTGGCTTGGGTGGATGAGGATGTGCGTGTAGGCATCCTTTAGATCCAAGGAGCATAGCCAATCTCCCTGCTGGAGGTAGGGCAGAAGGATTCCAAGGGTAAGCATTTTGAACTTCTCCCGCACAAGGAACTTGTTGAGGTTGCGCAAGTCCAGGATGGGTCGGAGGCCTCCCGTCCTTTTTGGTACTAGAAAATACCTGGAATAAAAGCCTTGACCTCTCAGGTGGTGGGGCACCAGTTCCACCGCCTGTTCCTGTAGAAGACCTGCTAACTCCTGAAGGAGTAATTCCCTGTGCAGAGGGAGTCGTGGAGGTTCTCCCGGAAAATAGGAGGGAGGGACCTGGTGGAAGTGGAGAAGATAGCCTTCTCTTACGACTTGAAGCACCCAGGCATCTGAAGTGATGCTGGACCACCTGTGGGCGAAGTGAACCAGCCGGCCTCCGGTGCTGGGAGGAGCCAGCGGAGGGGGAGAGTCTATGCTTAAGGAGTCAAAAGCCCCCACCCTGCTGAGCAGGGGCTGGTGGTGCAGGCTTGGGGGCTTGCTGCCTACGGGACCCGTTACCCCGTCCCTTGGCCTGCTGGCCCGGTTGGGGAGCTGCAGGGGCCTGATATTGGGGGTAGTGTTTGTAGGCAGCCGCCTTTCTCGGGTAGAAGGACTTTTTTCCCGAGCCCTTCTTTTTCTGGGAAGTGGCGGAGGTCTTCCTAGAAAGCCTAGTCCTGGTGAGAGTCTCCGTCTCGATTTGTGCAGCCTTTTCAGCCATGGGCTTGCCAAAGAGGTTTTCGCCTCGGCAGGGGACATCGACCAACTTGTCCTGCACCCAGGGCTCAAGGTCAGACGACTGAAGCCAAGCCTGTCGGCGGGCACCGATGCCGGCTGCAGCCACTCGAGCCGATGCTTCAAAGCCATCATAGGCTGCTCGGGATATGAATTTTGAGCATTCCCGAATGCCAGAGGACAAGGCCAGGAACCTCCGCAAGGGTTCCTCGGACAAACCAGCGGAGAATCCGGCTAGCTCTTTAGCCAGGTCTCGGAGATACATGCCCATGTATAGCTGGTAGGTCTGGACACGACACGCAAGCATAGAGCCCTGGAAACACTTCTTACCAAGGCCATCCAGGTTACGGGCCTCCCTGCCAGGAGGCACCGAGGAGTGCATCTTCTGGCTCTTAAGACGATGCATGGCCGATTCCACTACCATGGAATGGTGTGGTAGCTGTGCTTTTTGGAAGCCAGGGCTCTTGCGGACTCGATAGATAGAATCGACCCGCTTGCTCAGGACCGGCGAGGAGGCCGGACTCTCCCACATGCGGAAGAGTAGTCGTTCCAGCATGGGAGGAACCGGTACAGTAAAGTGTTCCCTGGCGGGAGAGTCATACTGGAGGGCGTCGAGCTCTTCGGCTCGAGGCTCCTCCTCGGGATCCGCAGGGAAGGCCAAAGCCTTGGCCATATCCCTGACAAAGTCCGAGAACCGGGCATCCTCCGGGGGGGACTGCTTCCGAGGTTCGGACTCAGGTGAGTCCGAGGGGACACACCGAGTCCGAAAAGAATCAGGTGACTCTTCCTCTTCAGACTCCCAGACCGACTCCAACGAGGAATCGGTGGGGTCGGCCCGGGCAGGGCGCGGCGCCTGCCGCCCCGACGCCGAGGGAGTCGGCGTCGGCGACCTCGGTCCCGAACGGGAGGCCGAGGGTGACCTCGACCGAGGATCGACTCGAGTTCGCATGGACTCGAGGATCGGCTCGGTCTCCGGGGTCGACTTAGACGTCGACGTCCCGGCGGTCGGGGCAGCGGCGCCAGCGAGGCCAGCGAGCAGTGCCCGCTGCTGGTCCATGAAGGCAGACAGTCTGCTCTCCAAGGCCGTCAACCTGAGTCCGAGCTCAGGTGACCCAGCAGCCCCCGACTCGGGCCCCGACGGCGTCGGGCCCGACGTCAGCGGTCTCGGAGGCGAGTCCAGGAGGACCACAGGACTTACCCGAGCAGGCAGCTCCGACTCCAGGCGAGGTCGCTTCGAGAGGTGCTCCTTCTCCAAGGACCCGGGACGGCTATCGGGGCTATGCGACCTGGCCCTCGCGGAGCCAGGAGCGTCCACCGACGCCGCCCTCGCGGGTTTCACCTTCCGTCGATGGTCCCCGGAGGGAGAACCCCTGTCGGAGGAACTCCGGCGACGGTCCGAGCTGGAACCTCTGGACGCGGAGGCCTCCGACGAGGTCCAGGTACGGCTGGGGTCAGCGAAGATCCTATCCCGCTGATGCCGCCGACTTCTCAACGCTTTGGAGGACATTTTGCCGCAGGCCCCACAGATCATTTCTTCATGATCCGGGCCCAGGCAGCGGAGGCAATTGTCGTGTGTGTCAGTTAGTGACATATTTCGGTCACACTGACCACACCGCTTGAAACCACTGGCAGCCATCGGGGGAAAAAGGGCCCCTGCGAGGTCAAAGGACCGGGCTGCCAGGGAAAAACCGAAAACGAAACTGACTAAGTCAGAAAAACCGAAAAAGAAGAAGAGGACTCGTGACCGGCGTCGCGAGTCCGGGCGGGAAAAAGACCGGCGTCGAACCGAAGGAAAAAAGAGAAAATTATGAGTAAAATCAACTTTTTCGCGGGGACACGACGGGTACGTCTGTAGGGCTCCGCGGAAAAAAGAAGACTGGCTAAGATGGCACCCTTGGGCGGGAAGGCGACCGCGCATGCGCGCTGCAATTCCCAAAGGCTTTCTTTGAAAGCTGGGGAAAATTGCTCCGCGAGGGCTCCGTCGGCGCCGACGTCACCCATATGTGAGGACTGACTTCCTGCTTGGTCCTGGAGAAAAGACCATTCTGCGAGCACCATATGGAAAACCTTTTCCACTTGAATGCATAAGAGCGTCTTGTGGAAGGTTTTCTGGAAGCATGAAGGATATCCTTTACCTGCTGGTAAAGGTTAAGACCGTGAAGTTCTAGGCTTTCAGCAACCAGGCCCTGAGATGCAGAGACTGGGGATTGGGATGCCACAGCATCCCATCCTCTTGAGAAAGGAGATCTGGAGCAGATCCTAACTCCAGAGGCAGAGCTTGAGAGAGATGTAGGAGCAGAGGGTACCACATCTGCCGTGGCCAATGTGGAGCTATGAGGATCATATGACCTCTTTCTCTCTGAAGCTTGAATAGGGTTTTGGGAATTAGGGGAAAGGGTGGGAAGGCATATAGGAAGTCCCAACCCCAGTGAAGGAGGAAGGCATCACTGGCCTGACAACCCCGAGCCGGAATTCTGGAACAGAATCGGGGAAGTTTGGCATTCAGCGGACTTGCAAAGAGGTCAATGTCCGGGGTTCCCCAAATTTGAAAAATTTTGGCCAACTGGTCTGCATGGAGAGACCATTCGTGTGGAAGCAGAACTCGACTGAGTCTGTCTGCCCAAGAGTTTTGAATGCCTGGAAGATACACTGCAAGCAGATGAATCTGATGCTCTCTGGCGAGGGCCCATAGTCGCAAAGCTTCTTTGCAGAGCGACAGAGAGCCTGTTCCTCCCTTTTTGTTCACATAGAACATGGCTACTTGATTGTCCATTTGAAGTAGGACCGTCTTGTAGCTGAGCTGGGTTTGAAATACTCGAAGAGCAAGGAGGATTGCTCTGAGCTCCAGAAGATTGATATGGAGATAGGCCTCCTGTGGAGTGCAGGTACCCTGGGTAGAGAGGCTCCCCAACCCACCTGTGAAGCATCTGTTGTTAGAGTGGCTTGGGGTGGGGGTTGCTGAAAATGAGACCCCACCAAAAGGTTTTTGGGTGACTGCCACCATTGGAAGCACAAAATAAGGTGATCTGAGTTTGCTAGTTTGTCTGATAGGCAACCTGACACCTGAGTCCACTGAGTGGATAAGGTCCACTGGGCTGCCCTCATATGGAGGCGAGCATAAGGAACCACATGCACGGTGGATGCCATGTGGCCTAGCAACTGTAACATTTCCCGAGCAGTGAGGTGATGTTTTAGCACTGCTTGGGAAGCTAACTGCACAATGCGAAGGCAGCGGGGCTGTGGAAGGTAGGCCCTTGTCTGTCTGGTATCCAGAAGAGCTCCTATAAACTCTAGGGATTGAGTGGGAGCAAAGTTGGACTTTGGGAAGTCTATAACAAGTCCCAAATACTGAAGGATGCGCATTGTGCGAGACAGAGCAACCCTGGCCTCTGGCTCTTTAGGGGCTCGAATGAGCCAGTCGTCTAAGTAAGGGAAAACAAATATTACCAGGGTACGGAGAAATGCTGCTACCACAGCCATGCATTTTGTGAACACCCTTGGTGCAGAAGCCAGGCCAAAAGGAAGAACCCTGTATTGGTAGTGCTTCCCTTGAAACAGGAATCGAAGGAACATTCGGTGAGCTGGATGGATGAGAACATGAGGGTACGCATCCTTGAGATCTAAAGCCAATCCTGACTCTGAAGGTATGGCAGCAGAGTTCCTAGAGAAATCATTTTGAACTTCTCTCTGAACAAGAATTTGTTCAATTCTCTGAGGTCTAGAATGGGTCTGTGTCCTGTTTTCTTTGGAATAAGGAAATAGGGGGAGTAAAACCCTGTACCCAGTTGGGGAATGGGTACCTACATAAGAACATAACATAAGAACATAAGATATGCCATACTGGGTCAGACCAAGGTCCATCAAGCCCAGTATCCTGTTTCCAACAGTGGCCAATCTAGGTCATATGTACCTAGCAGTTTCCCCAAAAGACACAGGTTCCACAATGCTTGTACTGGGTCAAGCATTGATATCCTGGGTCCCTTCTTAATAATGGTTTATGGACTTTTCCTCCAGGAACTTGTCCAAACCTTTTTTAAACCCAGCTACACTAACAGCCTTTACTACATCCTCCGGTAACAAATTCCAGAGTTTGATTACACGTTGAGTGAAAAAATATTTTCTTTTATTAGTCTTAAATAGTTTACCCTGTAGCTTCATTGCATGTCCCCTAGTCTGTCTATATTCTGATAACGTAAACAATCGATCTATGTTTACCCGTTCCACTCCGTTCATTAATTTATAGACTTCTATTGCCCCATGAGCAAGGAGCATAGTGACTTCTTGACCTAACCGATCGTTGAGAGAGGTCTGAGAATTAAACTGTCTTACCATTGTAGGAGGGGGCATGCTGAGGAAATAAAGCTTGTACCCCTCTCTTACAATAGACGGTCCAATTTTCTGCTTTTATCTGACCCCATCTGGGGGCAAAATGACATAACCTTCCTGGGTTGGTGCAGGGTTCTGGGCCGTTCAGGGCCAGGAAGGCAAAGTTCTCTAGACAGGAGTCAAAGCCCCTGTGGAGGCTGAGTCTGCTGAGCCAGTTGAGTCTTAGCTGCTTTTGGTTTCCTTTGTTGCCTAGGTTGTTGCTGCTGTCCCTTTTGGGCAGACTGACCTAAATGATGTCCCTGCTGGGTATAGGAGGGATAAATCTTTTTCTTCTTGCTGAAGAATGGTTTCTTAGAGGATCTTTTCCTCGCAGGATCAGCTGTAGATTTAGACAATCTATTCAAAGTGATATTGTCAGCATCTCAAAAGCTTTTTCCTGCCAATTCTTGCCAAAGAGATTCTCTCCTGTGCAAGGTATATTCCCCAGTTTGTCCTGTACCCAGATTTCCAAGTCAGATGCCTGGAGCCAGGCAATTCTACGTGCACCTATGGCAATAACAGAGGTTCTGCTTATGCATTCAAAGCAGTCAAAGGCTGCACGATTCACAAACTTGGAAACATCCTGAGCATGTTTAACAAGAGCAAGATAATCTTGCTTTTTATCATCAGGAAGGAGAGGACTCATAAGCTCTAAGTCTCCTAGACCTCCTTAAGGAACATTCCCATATACAAAATATAGGAACTGATCCTAGCAGAAAGCATGGAAGCCTGGAAGGATTGACGTCCAAAGGCATCAAGAGTCCTGGAGGATTAGATGCATGCCTTTTTGCACTCTTTATCCGTCTCATGGCTGATTCCACCACCATGGAATGGTATGGTAATTGAGTCTTCTGAAACCCAGGACAAGGAGGAACTCGATACATGGTGTCAAATCTTCGAGAATGAGGAGATGTGGTCAGAGGTGTTTCCCACATCCTTAACATAAGATCATGCAAGATCTCATGAATAGGTAAGGTAGCTGCCTCCTTGGGAGCTTTAGGGTATTGCAGGATTTCTAATTCCTTTGCCCTAGGCTCTTTTTCAGGAACCACTGTGATGGAAAGACCTCGGGTCACATCTCGGATAAAATCCTGAAAGGACATATCCTCGGGTGGAGACATCCTACGCTGAGGAGAAGAGGAATCCTCAGGAAGAAGTACTCTGGTATCGGCAGAGCTTTCAGAGTCTTCAGACTCATCCGAGGATTCAAAGTATCTCCGATCTGGGTGATCGTGCAAAGCACGGTACCAGTACCGATCAAAGTCGGCATCGGAGTGGTCCGGTATCGACTTGTCGATGCCGGATAGAGGCGCACGACTCAGTCCCGGTAGAATACCTGCCGATGTCAATGCAGTCAGTGCCGGTACCTGAATTGGTGCCAGTACCGGTTGAATTGTCTGAAGCGGTTTCAGGGGCATCGAGGCTGTGAGAAGAGCCGCCAGACTGCGTTCAATAGCCAAGAACCTCTGGTCTATCGATGCTGCCGATGCTTGGTTATCGAGCCAGATGAAGCAGCTGGAACCCCAGAGCATGGCACCAGTAGTTCTGCCAAGGTTGAAGCCTCGAGAACATCCTGGAACCCCGTTAGTGCTTTGGAAGCTGAAGCCTCCCGCCGGGGCAAGTTTGCCGGTGAAAGTCCCTCAAGGGCAACGCCAGTGGCGTCTCAATGTTTAGAAGGAGATCTACCTTTTGAGGACCGGCTAGATTTATGTTTAGTTACCTGAGATCCATGAGAGGAAGATGAAGCCCTGGAAGACATCGATGCCACGAAGGCTGCATCAGAGGGAAAAAGGGTGCTAAGTTTAGCAGCTCGGTTTTGCCAGCCCCTTTTCGACATCATCCCACAGGCAACACACTCTGAAATAGTGGTCAGGACCTAAACATTTGAGGCACCACTGATGGGTGTCGGTGACGGAGATGGTACCACCACACTTAGAACACTTTTTAAAACCCGAAGCGAGTTTTTCCATTTTGAGGGAAAAAATTGGGCCTAGTGCCCAAACCATTGCACCTGAGAAGAAAATTACTGGAGAAAGCCTCCAGAAACAAAACGGGTTTTTTTTGGGGGGGGGGGTTCAGGAAACCGGCAGTACCGGTATAGCATCGAGGGAAGGCAGACACAACCACAAAAAAAGAAGAAGAAGAAGGGAAATATTCTGCGGTAACAGGATGTGCGACCTGTCGGCTCCGCGGAAAACAAAGAACTGGAGAGGGACAGTTGGGAAAGGCGGGAAGGCAGCACGCAGGCGCTGTGGGATGCTCCCAAAAGCTTTCCTATTGGACGCTGGGAAGCGTTCCCGTGCAGGCTCCGTCGGTACCGACGATACCCATATGTGAAGACTACATTCCTGCTGGTTCCTGGAGATAGCTCGATGCTGGATTTAGTACTGCCACCCACCCGCTCCCTAACCTTGAGGGTTTGAGGAGGGGTCGGCCTTGAGGTTGAGGTTGTAGTTGTGAAGGTCGAATGATAAGGCAGGCAAAAGAATATTTTTTTACATAAGGATTTATTTCTCCCGCTCCGTGGTGGAATGGAATGCAAGCAGGTCTTACCCCTTCTTGTTGTTAAGTGAGTCTCTTATTTATCTCTCTCTTTCTCTCTCATATATATATAGATATATAGATATATATACTGTGATAAGGAAGCTTATCATAGCTCAGGAAGGAGCTATAGTAAAGGTGAAGTGACTCTGAACAAGCAACCTGTCAGTTCTGGTAGAAATAAGAAAACAGAATTTTCCCATAAACGACTACCAGTCCCAGAATGCACCAGGTTTCCAACAGCCATTAGAGGAGCTGAAGTGGGGAAACGTGTGTTCAATCGCCGCCCAACAAATATCCACCGCCGGTACCAAGCTAACTTCTGCCCAAGACGCCGCCTGCGCCCTAGTTGAGTGAGCCCGAAGCCCGGCAGGAACCATCCTGCCGTGTAAAAGGTATGCCGACGAAATCGCCTCTTTCAACCAGCGGGAAATGGAAGACTTAGACGCCGCTTCCCCCTTGCGCGGACCGCCAAATGCGACAAATAGGCGATCTGACTTACGGAAGGCCGCCGTTTCCCTCAAATACCGACGAAGAGCTCGACAGACATCCAACACGTGCAAGGAGTTATCCGCATGCTTGCCCCGTTCCTTGGCAAACACCGGGAGAGACACCACCTGATTCATGTGAAACGCCGAAACTACCTTAGGCAAAAACGCGGGAACCGGTCGCAATACCACCTTGTCGGCAGAGAAAGACAGATAGGGTTCCCTACACGAAAGAGCCTGCAACTCCGAGATCCTGCGAGCTGACGAGATCGCTACCAGAAACACCGTTTTCAACGTCAAGTCTTTCAACGAAGCTTGCGCCAAGGGTTCAAACGGCGAAGCCACCAGAGACCTCAACACCAAATTCAAGTCCCACGAGGGCACTAAAGCCCTGCACGGAGGACGCATAAGCAACACCGCTCGCAAGAAGTGCTTCACGTCAGCATGGGACCCCAATAACTGGCCCTGAACCTTGCCTCGAAAACACGCAAGAGCTGCAAGTTGTACCCTCAACGAACTGGCCGCCAGGCCCTTGTCCACCCCTGCTTGCAAGAAGGAGAGGATCTGAGGCACGGAGGTCCGCAAAGGCCGCAACTCGCGAGCCGCACACCAGCTCTCAAAAATATGCCAGACCCGGACATACGCTAGCGACGTAGACCGACGCCGCGCCCGCAACAAAGTAGCAATGACCTCCGGAGAATAACCTTTGGCTCTCATTCGCGCCCTCTCAATAGCCATGCCGTAAGCAAGAATCGAGCCACCTGAGGCATCTGCAGCAGCCCCTGCCAAAGGAGATCCGGCCGAGGAGGAAGGAGCCACGGATCGGCCACACTCAACAGCACCAGATCCGCATACCAAGGCCGACGAGGCCAGTCCGGGGCAATCAGAACCACGGGACCCGGATGCCGTTCGATACGCTGTACCAGGCGACCCAGCAGAGCCCACGGAGGAAAGACATAGAGCAGCCCGTACCTTGGCCACCTTTGTGCCAATGCATCGAGGCCTTCCGACATGCGTTCCCGACGCCTGCTGAAGAACCTTTCGACCTGCGCGGACTCGAAGGTCGCCATGAGGTCCATTATCGGCAGACCCCAACGACGGACCAGCAACGCAAATACCTCGGGATGTAGAGACCACTCTCCGGGGTCTACCCTGCGACGACTCAGAAAGTCCGCCTCCACATTGTGAACCCCCGTGATATGCTGGGCCGACAGACACTGAAGATGCCGCTCTGCCCAATCCAGAAGCAGATCCGCCTCCGCTTCCAACGCCGCGCTGCCTGTGCCTCCCTGGCGATTTATGTAGGCTACCGTGGAGGCATTGTCAGATAGCACCCTGACCGCCGCTCCCTGCAGCCAAGACTGAAACGCTGTCAGAGCCAACCACACGGCTCTCATTTCCAGTCGGTTGATGGACCACCGGCTCTCCCGCGAGGACCAATGGCCCTGAGCAATCTGGCTCTCGCAATGAGCCCCCCAGCCGCTCAAACTGGCATCCGTCATCAGCAGACGCCAGACGGGAGACTCCAAGGGCATACCGTTCGCCAGAGAGCGCTGACGCAATCACCAGCGAAGGCTGCGCCGAACCTCCAAGGGGCAAACTAACTGACGAGCTAGCGAGTCGGACTGATGACACCATCGACGCAGCAGCGCTCGCTGCATAGGCCGCATGTGCGCCCTTGCCCACGGAACTACCTCGATGGTCGACGCCATCGTGCCGAGAAGCTGAAGGTATTGCCAAGCCGAGGACGCCCGTCTCGCTAGAAACTGCTCCACCAGCCGCCTCAGGGCCCGCGCTCTGTGCACTGGGAGGAAAACCTTCCCATTGCCGGTCTCGAAACGTGCCCCCAAATATTCCAAGGTCTGCGAGGGAAGAAGGCTGCTCTTCGCCCGATTGACCACCCAACCTAACGACTGCAAAACCTGTACGACCCGCGCCGTCGCCCGGAGACTCTCCTCCCTCGACTTCGCCCGGATCAACCAGTCGTCGAGATAGGGATGCACGAGGACACCCTCCTTCCGCAGGAACACCACTACCCCCACCATGATCTTCGTGAAGACCCGTGGCGCCGTCGCTAGGCCGAAGGGCATGGCTTGAAACTGAAAATGGCCCATCGGCAGCGCAAACCGCAGAAATCTTTGATGTTCCCGGCGAATGGGAATGTGCAAATAGGCCTCCGTAAGGTCTAGGGACGTTAGGAATTCCCCCTCGCGGACCGCCGCTATGACCGAGCGCAGCGTTTCCATGCGAAAATGCGACACCCGGAGGCACCGATTCACTCTCTTTAAATCCAGGATTGGTCGGAAGGTGCCCTCCTTTTTCGGCACGACGAAGTAGATGGAGTATCGACCGGACCCTAACTGCCCCTCCGGCACGGGGGCGACCGCCCGGAGCCGAAGCAGCCGGGAAAGTGTATCGGATACGACTCGCCGTTTCCAGGGAGCGCTGCACGGGGACATAACGAAGGAATCGAGCACCGGTCGATGTAGTTTGAGCGCATATCCCTCTCATATCACTTCTAACACCCACCGATCGGATGTGATTGCGGCCCAGGCAGGGTAGAAATCCCGCAGTCTGCCCCCTACGGGAATCACCGCCACCGGAGCCGGCCTCGCTTCATTGTGACTTTTTGGGGACCTGCGCCTGGAAGGAGCCAAAACCTCTACCTGCCCCCAGAAATCCGGGGAAACTCTGTCCGCGCCCCAGATATCTGGAACGCTGGGACTGACCAAAGCGGGAGGCACGAAACCTCCGAAAGGACTGCTGAGACCCCCGGAAGGTGAAGGTCGGCTTCCCCTGCTTGGGCTTATCCTCCGGAAGCCGACCCCCCTTAGAATCCCCGAGATCTTTTACCAACCAATCCAAGTCCTCTCCAAATAACTGCCTGCCCTTAAACGGCAGCTTACTAAGGCGAGCTTTAGAAGAGCCATCAGCCGCCCATTTGCGTAACCAAAGAGAACGACGCGCCGCTACCACCGACGCCATGCCGTTAGCTAACCCCTAATGAGGTCATAGTGGATATCCGCCAAATAAGCGGTACCCGACTCCAATCTGGACGCCGCGGCCTCTTGTTCCGCCGACTGGGGCCCCTGGAACTGTTGAGACCAGCGGAGGCAGCCGCGCGCCACCCAGGCCCCGGCCACCGCCGCTTGCATCGACAGGGCAGCAACATCAAACGTCTGTCTCAGCAAGCTATCAACTTTCCGATCCTGCTTAATGCCGCAGCACCTTCCACCGGGATAGTAGTCCGTTTAGTAACCGCGGAAACTGCTGCGTCCACCTTCGGCGAACGAAAGAGCTCTCTATCAGCCTCCGACAGAGGATACAACTTAGGCAACAGTCTAGCCCCGCGCAAAGCGGACTCTGGACTGTTCCACTCCTCCTGGATCATAGCTTTAAAAACCCTATGGAGCGGAAAGACTCTGTGGGAAGTGCGCACCACCTGCATCAAGGGATCCTCCAACTTGTCCTCCGCAGTGGCATCTGCCACGGGTATGTTCAATACCTTGAGGGTTTCGGCAATCAGTGCCGGAAGTTCCTCTTTACGAAATACACGCACTATTCTACTACTCTGCTCGTCGTCCAACAACTCGCCGTCTTCTAAATCCTCCGCAGACTCCAGCTCGAGAGCCTCCCCCAGCCCCTCGTGGAACTCGTCCCCAGGAGGCGCAGAATCCGCAACACTCGGGGGCCGGCTCTTCTTTTGTGGACCAGTGTCCCCCTCTACTGAAAGTGGACGCTTTAGCCCACGGCGGGGCAGGACCGAGCCTCCCCCCGCCGGCTGCCAAGAGAGCCAGAGCCTCCTGCATGAGAGAGAAAAAGGCAACTCCCAGGGATCCCTCCTGGACGCCCCCCGCCAACAGGCGCTCCGGCACCGCAGAAATCCCCGGACCAAGGACCGTCTCTGCCTGCTCTGATGTCCCTTCTGTAGATACAGGTGGGAGATCTGCACTGGAGCCCTCCAGAGGATCCTCCATGCCAGCACCCACAGCAGAACAAGTGGCACAGACTCGGGCTTCCAAATCACTACTTCTACGAATGCCACAGACCAGACACCGAGGACTAGGAGGCATGGCTATGCACACATACCTTTGCCAGCAAAGCAGGAACACCTTGCTGAAGGCAAACAGAGCAGAAAAAAAATCGCGATTTTAAAAGTGCTCAAAAACGCTCCAAATTGCAGGATTAGATAGAGCTGGAGTCAATTAGCTGATATCTGACCAAGAAATGCAAAAACGAAGCTCCTATCCCTAAAATAAAACACGAAGAAAAACAACTTTGAAAAAATCCAAAATGGCCGCCGGACCCGATCCCGTCAAAAAAAGGACCAGAAAAAATACCCAAAAGGTCTAAAACACTCCCCAGAGCTGATTCCAGGCCACCCCAAGGCCTCCACCACTGCCTTTAGAAAGAAAAAGCTTCAAACGCTACTCACCCACACACAGGAGTGGAGGGGGGTCAAAACACTGAGAGTGCTGTCCAGCGTGCCTGTCACAAGCTCTGAGTAGCAGTTATCAGAGTCAATAACAGAGTAATAACCGCTCAGGGCAGCTCGGGGAACCCCTAAATCAGTCAGGGGACCCTCAGAGCCTACTGCTGTAGTCAATTGCTGCCTGTAATTGTCTTCAACCTTCTCCTCACCCACCAAGGGGGTTCGGTAGAAAGGAGACCTGTGTCCTGTGCAGCTCCTCTGCTTGTTTGACCTATGGGGAGACTGACAGAGAGAGACAGAGAGAAAAAAACAGATTAGAGAAAGACAGAAGGGACACAGTCAAAGATTTCCTCCACAGCAGCAGCCCAGCACCTAAATCTAGAAAATAATAAAACACTAAAGCTCTGCTTATTTGTTCCTAAGGAGCCCAGTTCTGGGCTCTGACTTCCAAGCTGCTTGGAGACTGAGATACTGATGTGTGGGCGGTCCTTGGGGCTGCATATAGCTGGATGATCAAAGAGATGAAGATGTTCAGTCTCCAAAGCTGCTGGTGGAGGTTCACAACTCTATGGTTCCGGGACTGGACTAGAGGGACGCTAAGGAAGCACAGTTATTTACCTTTAACAGGTGATCTCTGGGAACAGCAGGAATAAGTCTTCACATATGGGTACGTCGGTACCGACGGAGCCTGCGCGGGAACGCTCCCCAGCGTCCAAAAAGAAAACTTTTGGGAGCATCCCACGCGCATGCGCGCTGCCTTCCTGCCCATTCACTTCCCTCTCATCAGTTGGGTTTGCAGCTGAGACCGAAGGAGGGAAGTAGACAAAATAGAGAGAGAAAGAAAGAGAGAGACAACTCCTAGGGGAGGTGGGTGGGTTGTGAAGACTTATTCCTGCTGTTCCCAGAGATCACCTGTTACAGGTAAGTAACTGTGCTATCTCCAGGAACAAGCAGGAATGAGTCTTCACATATGGGGACTCCCAAGCTAAGATGCCTGGAGGAGGTCCCAGCATGTTGCCATCTAGTTGATGGGCCATGCTATTTCCCAGAACCTGAGGCATCCAAGGGATGGAGGGTAGGATCTGAACTAAAAAGGGGTGTGCTTTGGAACAGCTGGACTAAACAAGGTGTTTGGAGAGGAGTCCTTGTGTAGATCAGAAAAGTTAGTGAAAATTGGATTCCAATTCTCTAATGTGGACCTCAGACAGAAGTATTGCGAAAGTATTTGTTGAGACTAATGGTCTGGTGCTAGAAACCAGTACATTATCCTCAAAGAAAATACTGGAAAGTAGAGGAAAATAAATTTCACAATACAGGCAGAGGTCAGAAACCTAAAAGGCTAGAACTAATCCCAGAAGAAAAAACTGGGAGAGTTTAATGAGGTTGGATTAGATGAGAAGCTAAAGCTTCTGTAGGCCAACGTTTGAAGCTCTTTGTCCTTGGAGCAGAAAAAGGTTCTAGGAAAGAGAGGAGATAAATTTGACTGGTTTGCAGAAAAAGGATGGGTCTTTGAGACCCCTCTATCTAAATGAAAGACAGAAAGAAAGATTTGTAGTAGGCGGTGTAGCCTCCAATTTCTTGAAGATCAGGAATGTCTTCCGTAAGTGATGTCACTTAGGATGACTTTACATGGAGAGCTTCAAATGTGACGTAACCGGAAAAGGTTACAGTAAAAGAAGGTAGATTGTGACTACCATAGAAATTGGTTGTCCATTTAAAATCCTATGGTATGCTGGAACAGCATTAATATGGACAGTAACAAATCTTTCAGATTATATATATATATATTCCCAAGTTCAAAATCCCTGTTACTTGTAAAATGCATTACAGTTCTTTGTATGTATATGTTTGTTACATGTAAACCGTGCTGGTGACAATAGTGCGGTATATAAAAGATGTTAAATAAATATATTGTCAGACGGCTGCCTGGGTGAGAATGTTCACAGTCTTGGCAAGTGCATATATCAATATGATTTGCAAGGGATTGTGGGAAATGCAGTCCATTCACACCAGACACAGCTTCTCACAATAATTAGTTGTGCTTGAGTGTAAAGCCAATAAGATATTTATTTATGGGGTTATTTCTCCCAACACAGATATGCTTGGTAGCACATAAAACAGGATACTTGCTTTCAGTGTTAAACTTGGAAAAACAAAATCAGGAAAACAACAGTTGAACTTGTCAGGCAATCAAAGCAAAAGAATAAAGACCTGGTTGGTAACAAACTGGTCTTTTCTGTAGACTTTAGCTAATATTTTCTTAGCAGTGTTTCAAACAACAAACAAAATCCACAAAGAAGGGAAAAACTGTTCTTTTCAGGTTAACTTCTTATATCTTCCCACATAGATTCAGAAGTGATTCCCTCAGAGCTCACAAGCAATTAGGTAAGGCTCAATTGCTAGCAGTTATCCAGCTGAAACCCCTTAGCTGGCTTGCTTTCTACTGCGTGGCTCAAATCATACTTCAGGAGCTTTTCTGAGTAGATTAAAGGACAAGTTTGTATTTCTTTGTGATGGTTGTTGTACTTTGTAACAGAAAATTACCAAAGGAGTTTAGACAGAGAGTAATCCATATATTCACAGCCTGTATCTAAGACCGCTCCCCCTTCTTCAACAATCATGGGTTCAATATCATGGATTGGCACAGAGGAACTTCTCAATGTAGCCCTCTCAGGAGAATACTTGTTTCCCTGCTGTCTTTCAAGGTTATAGCTAGGGCATAGATCAGTGTTCATACCTGAGCTTCCATTGCTGTTAGAGTTCCTCTCTAAATAGCCTGGCCAGTATGTAGTCCAGTTCTTATGTCCAGCCTTCCAATCCAGATCCCTGCACACTGGATCTCTCTTCACATACCTTCTGGCACGGGTCCTAAGGTCCCATCCAAGTGCAGCCGTCTCCCTCACAGGTACCCTCTGGAGATTCCTAGCTCTGCAGCACCATTCCTCTGGCTTTCCCCAGTCCAATGGTGTATGCTGGCCCTTAGAATACCTTCCAGTATACGTACTGCTCTGGACTCCTTTAGACCTCCCAAATGCTTTTCTCTTCTTTCTTCCAGAGGGTTTCTTGCCCTCTCTGTCTGTCCACTCTGGCTTCTGCTTCTGATGATCCTCCAGATGATGAAGCTGTCCAAGATGAGGATCTCCAAGATGAATCTGAGGATCTCCCAGATGAAACTGAGGATGAGGATAATTCTCTGTAGAATAAACTCTACCTTTATTCTGCTTTGATGAGTGCTCCACCCTAGCACAGCACAGCTGTGCTGATTCAGGCCCTGCCCTTTGAGATGAGTGCTTGGGGATTACCTCATAGCCCTCCTGATTGAACACACGTTTCCCCACTTCAGCTCCTCTAATGGCTGTTGGAAACCTGGTGCATTCTGGGACTGGTAGTCGTTTATGGGAAAATTCTGTTTTCTTATTTCTACCAGAACTGACAGGTTGCTTGTTCAGAGTCACTTCACCTTTACTATAGCTCCTTCCTGAGCTATGATAAGCTTCCTTATCACAATCTATATATATATCTATATATCTATATATATATGAGAGAGAAAGAGAGAGATAAATAAGAGACTCACTTAACAACAAGAAGGGGTAAGACCTGCTTGCAAAATATGGATAGAGAACCCCTTACTGGTTACACGTAGAAGAACCATGAAGAAGGTTACATGGAAACCAGTGGAATGTTCCTAGTCAGAAGGATAGGTCTAGATCTCTTTAAAATTCTAGACTTTGAATAACCAGAAGTGGAGATCTACGTGCAAAGAAAACCTTAGTCTTAAGACAACAAGTTTGGATCCTTCTATAACTTCAGTGTGGAGAAAGACGCAATAAAAGGGAAAGAGTAGTTACTCACCTGTAACAGGTGTTCTCCAGGAGCAGCAGGAATCAGTCCTCATATATGGGTGTCATCGACACCGATGAAGCCCCAGTGGAGCATTTCCCCAGCTTTCTATGAAAGCCTTTGGGAATGCAGGCACACATGCGCGGTTCCCTTCCCGCCTAAAGGTGCCATCTTACCTCAGTCAAATGACATAGCTAAGAACAGCACACAAAAAAATGTAAAAACAAACTATGTACAACTGCAACTCCCAGGGGAGGAGGGAGGGTTGTGAGGACTGGTTCCTGCTGCTCCTGGAGAACACCTGTTACAGATGAGTAACTACTCTTTCTCCAGGACCAAGCAGGAAGTCAGTCCTCACATATGGGTGACTCTCTAGCTCTGGGCTACCGAGGAACCCAGGCTGAACAAGAGAACTCCCTCTATTCCCAGCAGCAAAGAAAGGCTGTTCAATGACACAACCTCCACCGGTAGCCCAACAGAGGGCAGGAGAGCAGGAGTTGCCTAAACCTCAAAGAGATTCCGGAGAACTGCTTGGCCAAAAGCACTGTCCCTACGGGACTCCCTCTCCAGACAGTAATGGGCCGCAAAAGTCTGGCTTGAAGACCAAGTTGCAGCCCTGCAGATGTCTACCAAGGGTACAGAGCGGAGATGAGCCACTGAGGCAGCCATTGCCCTGACACGGTGGGCCGTGACTGTATTACTAATTAAAAATTTATTTGGATCAGCAAGGAAATTGAACTTTTAAGCCATGCTGCATGTGAGAAATCAAATCATGCTGAGCCAGCTTGCTAGCCCAGAGATCAAAGCTGTATTTACGTTAGGTCAACATCTCTGGGCGAGCAGGCAGTTTTGGCTGGACAGAACTGAACGAGTGACTCATAGGCACCTGACACCCCTCAGGTGTAGATCACGAGCACAGCATTAACCCTAACCAATCCTGATTTGAGCATGCACCTTGCTAACCTATGAATGACAACAGCATGCAGCATGCACGGTTTTAGTTAAAGTATTTAGGAGGGGGATTTTCAGCAGGAAAACGGGACTTCACCTGACAGACGAGACAGACGTGTTTCGGTGGCCTCCCGGATTCCTCTAAGTGATCGCTGATTAGTCCCCCGACCTACTGGAGTGCAGCTACAATATCCGGTGATGTATTGATGCTAAACATTTACTTATTATTCTAAAAGGACTTAATTTAATAAAAGCATATTTTATTTACCAAAGTGTCTGTGCCTATTCAGTGAGCTAGTGAGTGACAGGTTTAAAGGAAAAGTGTAAAATTTGGTAATACATAATTGGTACCAGAAGTGGGGTAGCCGGTGGTTCTTGCAGTGCACGGCAGGAACCATAAACTAGTCTAAAAAATGTTTCGTAGAAAAAATAAATCAAAAGAGCTACTTGCGGTAGAGATCCCTGGCTGGACCGAGGCTCCCTTCTTCAATGTGGTAGCACAGAAATTATTACATAACGGGTTAGCAGAGTCCTGGGATAATAAGCTTAAGGAAGCAACCCCCGCCGATGTGGAAAGAGTACTCGGCGGGCTCCCCAATAAACCGGGTGAAGTAGGAACCCTAGGACGACAGACCTGGGTGTTGTTAACAGCATATAGGAAACAGAAGCTCATGTGTGAGGGCTAGCTGCAACACATTTGTGCCTATATAGCTACAGAGGGAGTCCAGAGCAGACAGAGCATAGATCTGCTTGGTCATGCATGAAGAGTCCCAGACTTCTACAGCCTTATATTTATTTATTTATTTATTTATTACAGGCTCTTATATACCGCTCTATTCAGCATCAGCGCGGTTCACAATATAACAACAGACCAGAACAACAAACAGTTTGGTTTTACAGAGAACAAGGTCAGAGAACTTGGATAAAACATGGGACGTCATTTCTGCAACTATTTACATGAGTATTTACAAGTATACACAACAGGATTTGTTATTAGTTATAGGGTAAGGATCGAGATTGGTTAGCTGGTCAAGTAATATTGGGGGAAAAGGTGGGATTTGAGAGCCTTTCTAAAAAGGGATAGATCAGTGATAGCACGAATCTCTGGAGGTAGGGCGTTCCAGCACTTAGGGGCATAGAATCTGAAGGCCCTGTTAGATGTCGTTGATAGGCATTTTGTCGCTGCTTTAGGGATAACTAGTGCATTTGTTGATATCGTTCTCCTGGATCTATTGGGTGGAACAGTCTGAACGCGGTCTACTAGGGAGGAAGAGGTGATGATTTTAGTGGCCTTGAAAGTTAGTAGTAATGTTTTGAACAATATTCTGCCATGTATGGGGAGCCAGTGGAGTTGCTCTAGGATGGGTGTTATATGGTCCCTTCTTGATGATCCGTAGAGGACTCTAGCAGCGGTATTCATGGCGAGTTGCAATGGGTTTAATGTGGAGTGTGGGAGGCCTTGGAGAATGGCATTAGCATAGTCAAGGTGTGGTAGGGTTAAGGCTTGAAATATCGTCCGGAAGTCATCAGGATCAAGCAGGGGGCGAAGATGGCGGAGTGTCCGGATCTTGAGGTAGATGGCTCTGACTACGTTGGTTATATGTAGTTTCAAATCCATGCGCTGGTCCAAAGTGACTCCAAGGTAACGAATGGAAGGTTTGGATTGGAGCTCAGCTTCTTTGACCTTTATATGGGATGGGGGGGTGAAAAGTGGGTCTCTAGTGATGAAAAGAACCTCGGTCTTTTTGTGTTGAATTCGGAGGTTCTGGGATTGAAGCCATTCAGATACTGCATCAAAACATTTGGCTAGCGGGGAGAGGTCCATATGGGCTGTGGAGAAAGGCATGTATAGAAGGATGTCGTCAGCGTATATCAAGCATTCAACATTGAAGGACCTAATGATATTGCAAACAGGCTGTATGTATATATTGAAGAAGAGTGAAGATAGGGATGATCCTTGTGGTACGCCTTGTTTTTGGTGGTAAGGTGCGGATGTTGCGGTTCCTGAGGTAACGTACTGCCATCTCTGATCAAGGTATGATTTACACCACTCCAGGGCAGTGTTATTGATGCCTTTTTCTTTTAGTCGCCCTATTAAAAGATCATGATGAACAGAGTCAAAAGCCGCGGCAATGTCTAAGAAGATAAGAGCAAAGCCTTGGCGGATGTTATCAATGCCTGTGATGATGTTGTTGCATAGAGTGGTTAGGAGGGTTTCAACACCGTGGAACTCTCTGAAGCCATGTTGGCATTGGTCAAGAGGGGAGGCAGTGTCGATGTGGTCCTGTATTTGTCTTTGAGCTTCCTTTTCAATTATTTTAGCTAGCAGGGGAATGCTAGCTATGGGTCTATAAGATTCAACCTTTTGTGGGTCGAGTTTGTGGTTTTTCAAGAGGGGTCTGATGGATGTTCTCTTGAGGACTGATGGGAAGGAACCAGTTGTAAAGGATAAATTCATCATTTTAGTGATGATGGGGCTGAGATCTTGGCGTAGTTCCTTTATCCAGTGGGCTGGGCAAGGGTCAGTTTGTGCGGTGGTAGTGTTAAGAGCAGCGATGGTGACTTCAACATGTTTTCTGGATGGTGTGGAGAACATGGATAAGTTTGATATACATACGGTGACTTGAGAAGGGATTGTTGCAATGTTGTTGGTTTGAAGCAGCTTGGATTGCAGGTAATCGGCGAACGCTTGAGGTTGAATAGGTTCCGGATGTTCTGGTGAAGGTTCTTTAGATAAGATTTTGACTAGGTTGAAAAGATCACGTGGTTTATTTAGCGATCTTTTCAGCGTATCAGCATGGAATTGTCTCATCTTGGCCATGACTGACTCTCTGTGCAAAGATAGGTGTACTCTATAGGCTGCTTGGTCTTCAGAAGAGTGTGAGCGACGCCATCGTTTCTCCAATTTTCTTAGGTGTGTGAGGGAGGCTCGTAGGTCAGGGGAGAACCAAGGAGAGGATTTTCTTTTCTTTAGGTTGTTGTCCTGTACTGGTTGTAGTGCGATGGTACTGATAGTGTTGTTCCAGGATGCGATCAGATTTTCGAGATTGAGAGAGGTGTCATGTAGGAGAGGGAGGGTTTCTGTAATTATATGCTCTTTGTTGAAGGTTTTGAATTTCCGAGATGTTACTTTTGTTGAGTCAATGGAGTTTTTGTTGATGTATGATGACTGTTTGCCATTGATGAGGATGGGGAAGGTGATTAAGTTGTGGTCTGACCAAGGTACTGGGGTTACAGAAGTGTCGAGTCTATTGTTAGAATCAAGGGCTGTCAGAGGAGCAAAAATCATGTCAAGGATGTTTCCTCTCTTGTGCGTGGGGGCTTCAACAATTTGTTTGTATCCCAACTCGTTGATTGCTTCAAGGAGGGCTGAGGCATGGCTAGGATGCAGTGTTGGGAGATTGAAATCTCCTAATATCCAGTTGGGAATGTTGGGCTGGCGTGTGTTGGTTGCTAAGTCCAGAATGTTAGGAAGGTCATCCGTGGAGGGTGAGGGTGCTCTGTATATTAAATTGATGAAGCATTGCTCATTCGTGATGGTTAAGACGTCCATGCTGTTTGAGCTTGTGGAGTCCACAGTGTGGAAGTTTAGGTCATTCTTGGTAAGTATGAGAATGCCTCCACCTCTCTTGCTCTCTCTATGTTGGGAATGGACGGAGAAGTTGGGGGGTATGAGTTGGTTAAGGATCACATTATCTGTGTCGGATAACCAGGTTTCAGTTATCATGAGGATGTCTAGATTGTAGGAAGAGATTGTGTCAGTGATGACTGGCCATTTCTTGCGGATAGACCTTGCATTTATGAGGGCACAGTTTAAGCAAAAGGGTTGAAGGGGTTCCTTTTGTTTATTTTTCTTTGGTTGTTGAAGAGCTATATGTATTAGATGAGAGTGGCGTGTGGGGGCATCTATTCTTGAGTTGGGATAGGGAGATTCAGCCCTTCTTTTTCCATGACTCTGAAGTATTGGAATTTGGTGAGCTGTGTGATATAGTGCAAGGGCTTCGTTGAGCAAACATAGAAGGAAAAGGCAGATAGCTAGGGTATTGAATGGTAGTGCCATTGGGGTTTTTGTTGATGTGGATGAGGTAACTTCTGTGAGGGATTGGAGGGGATATTATGTTTGTTATTGTGGATATGCTATTGTCAAAGGAGTAATTGGCAATGGGCTTCTGACAGTGGTGTTGAGTAGCTATATATTATGGAGAGCTAATGGGAGAGCAAGTGAGACACTTTGTGGGAGTGTTACTGGTAACTGGGATAATTGAGTGCTAACTGGCCACAGTAAAAAGTGAAGGCTACAGAACCAGTAATAATTGCATGCAATAGTGATAATTGAATGGTACTGACAACAGTAAAAATAGGAAGCAGCAATGATACATGGATACTACTGGCAACAGTAATAACTGGCTAAAAGGCTACTACTGGCAACAGTAATAAATGAATGCAAGTGAAAAAGAATACAACAATGATACATGGATACCATTGGTAACAGTACATAAATGGCTAAAAGGCTACTACTGGCAACAGTAATAACTGGCTAAAAGGCTACTACTGGCAACAGTAATAAATGAATGCAAGTACAGTCAAATAAGTAGGCTGTGGAAGAAAAGTCAGTTGAGTCATATGAGGCGCGTATACTTGCTGTGGTTGAGATTGTATGGAGAGGGTAGGATAAGCTGGTTCAACCGTATTTGTATGTAGCTGTTGGACGCATTTGTGTGGACGCTTGTCTTAAGCAGGCTGTTGCTTTGGCTGTCCAGGGCTCGGTGGAGTGATGAGATCAGCGGATTTCTGGTGTTTTTCTCTCGGTCCCCGCCTAAGGGCCACGCCAAAGGGCCCTCTGGCGAGGCCCTCAGGCGCGGGCCCGCCAGGCGCGGGCGCGCCCGATGGCGCGAAGATCTTTAATGTAAGGCCTCTGCCCGGATTGGACAGCGCCCCGGTGGTGCTCCTCCTGCCGCCGGAGGCTCAATCCCCGGGCTGGGGAGAGCTGTGGATGGCGGTGGGAGGCCAAAGGAAGGGCGCCCGATGGCGCGAAGATCTTTGATGTAAGGCCTCTGCCCGGATTGGACAGCGCCCCGGTGGTGCTCCTCCTGCCGCCGGAGGCTCAATCCCCGGGCTGGGGAGAGCTGTGGATGGCGGTGGGAGGCCAAAAAAAAAAGATTTTTCGCTGATTTCTCCCAGCTGATGCTTTAAAAGGGGCTGTATGATGACAAGTTTGGTGAAGTGTTCTTTGTAAATAGCTGCACTCTCTCATAAAACTCTTTCAGTGAAAAAAAAACTGTTTAGGAAAATATGTAACCTTGTGATGCAAAGATGTTTAATTCAGTGCTTTGAACAAAATGCCTATCCTGTAGAGTTAGTATTAATTGTTATGGAAAATCCTTATAAGATTATGAAGAAGTGAAGACTTTTTAAGAGAAACATCTTATTCTGATCAGATAGGTATAAAGCACTTGTGAGCTTTGATTTGTTCTGTGTTCAAAAGTGAATATTGTTTTTCTTTCTTCTTTTCTTTCATTGCTGGTTGCTCACTTAGGAGAAACTCTGATCAGATAGGCTGTTAGATATAAAGCATTTGTAAGCTTTGATTTGTTCTGTGTTCAAATGTTTGTTTGCAGTAAATACTGTTTTTCTTTCATTACTGGCTACTCCAGTAGATTTTATGGTCCCTGGATGCTGAAGTGACTAGATCAAACAAACAAGGCATGAAACTAAGGAAACTGGTTTTGTTTTTCGTTGACCTTCAAAGTAGAGGTTAAGAGCCCTGACAGGACAATGGGGCATCCTGAGCCAGTTTGCAAATGATTTAAATCCTGAGTAAATAAGAAGGTAATCCTGGTTAATCTTTGTCATTAGTATGTTATGCATCTATTCTTTGTCTTTGACTATATATGCTATCATGCAGACTTAAAAGTTACAGGGGGGATTTTATATATTGTGGCAAGCACCTCAGAGGGCATAGTTATTGTTTATATTTTACAGAACCATAAACAGCTATAACTATAGGTTAATTGTTCAGCTACATAGTAATCTGCATTTGCCTGAAGGAATCTGGACACAAGAAAGACCTATTGTTTGTTCTGCTGTCTGTGTTGAAGATAACATTTCAGATCAGTTTGATACCAGTTTCAGGTATAAGGTTTTAATTTAAATGTGACAAAGCATGATTTTGAATTCACCTCTTTGCAGTTTCATGTTATTTGAGAATGCCTGTTTCCTGAACTGTAAGATTCAAGGTAATTACTTTGCCTTGTTAGGCTCTGTACTGATGACTGATGAACAGGACAGTAACATCACAGTTTTATTTGTTACAATATTGGATTTTAGGATAAATTCACCTGTTTTTCTGTATTTGAATTTTACGTGTTGATGTCCAGAGAAAAAGTGTACTTTGTTTTGAAAGTTTTTATTTCAGTTTCAGGAGTACATTTGCAGAGAAAACAGATATATGTTGCAGCACTGTGAGATATTAATTTTCTTTAGTTTATACACTTGCACTTAAGTTACCAAATATACTTGTTGTAGTAGTACATTATGCAGAGGTCCAGTACACACACAGCAATTACAAGATGAGTAAAATATTAATAAGTTTGCTGAAATTTTGGACAGAGGCTGATATGAAATTGCTTTGTTCCCAAGCTTATAGAGCAAATATAGAGTAAAGATAGAACTGAGTTCCCAGAAAATAATGAGAATATTTGTAAAATTATTTACAAATAAAACGATAACATTAACTTGAGTTGATTGGATAAAACCAAATCTTGCTTGTCAGCAATGATCCAGGAGAGGTTTGAGAAAAAGAATGAGAGAGAGAGAGGCAGAAAGGTGAGGTCACGGCCTAGGATAGGAAAAGACAATAAATGTGCTGCTTCCAGTGTGATGATCTGGGCTACCAGAATTCTGACTGCTCTAAGACTCCTCGAGGACCCACAAGGCCTGAAGAACAGGAACCTTGCATATTTATGCCTCTGAAGAGACATGGATAGGCAGGGGAGAATAGGCCGAGAAGAACCCGAGGACCGTCATGAGGCCCAGCCACAAATGCCTTGTACCCTCTTAGATCTCTCACCTCGAAAGGATCTCTTTTTGACACCATAATTAATGAGTAGCTTACACAAATCCTTGTGAACACTGCAATTTTAAAATCAGTCCAACAGCACTCTCACTGAGAACAGTGTATACGATTGATTCTAGTTATACGTGAGAGATATGTGACTGTCATGTGTCAGACGGCTGCCTGGGTGAGAATCTTCACAGTCTTGACAATGCATATATTTATATGATTTTTGCAAGGTATTGTGGGTAATGTAGTTCATTCACACCAGACACAGCTGCTGACAATAATTTAGTTGTGCACAAGTGTTAAAGCCAATAAGATACTTCTTTATTTATGGGGTTATTTCTCCCAGCACAGATATGCTTGGTAGCACATAAATTAGGTTACTTGCTTGCAGTGTTTAACTTGGTAAAACAAAGTCAAAAATCAAAATCAGGAAAACAACCTTCAAACTTGTCAGGCAATTAGCTAATGTTTTCTTAGCATATCTCTAACAAACGAAAAGCCACAAAGAAAGAAATAAACTGTTCTTGTAAGGTTAACTTCTGATTACTTTCCACACAGATCCAGAAGTAATTCTCTCCTAGCTCACAAGCAATTAGGTGCAGCTCAATTGCTATCAGTTATCCAGCTGAAACCCTTTAGCAGGCTGGCTTTCTACTGTGTGAGTCAAATCCTGCTTCAGGAGCTTTTCTTAGTGGAATAAAGAACAAATTTATATTTCTTTGTGATGGCTGCTGTGCTTTATCACAGAAAGTTACCAACGGAGTTTGGATAGAGAGCAGTCCATATAAACAATATCTTGATCTGCTATTATTTTCCCTTCATCAACAAGCATAGGGTCACTATCATGAATTGGCACAGATGAATCTTTCAATGGAGCACTTTCAGGAGAACACTTATTTCCCTGCTGTCTTTCAAGGTTATAGCTAGGGCATAGATCAGTGTTCATACCTGAGCTTCCATTGTTGCTATAGTTCCTCTCTATATAGCCTGGCCAGTATGTAGTCCAGTTCTTATGTCCAGCCTTCCAGTCCTGATCCCTGGACACTGGATCTCTCTTCACATACCTTCTGGCATAGGTCTTAGAGTCCCTTCCACGTGCAGCCGTCTCCCTCACAGGTAGCCTCTGGTGATTCCTTGTTCTGCAGCACCATTCCTCTGGCTTTCCCCAGTCCAATGGTATATGCTGGCCCTTGAAATACCTCCCAGTATACGTACTGCCTTGGACTCTTCTAGACCTCTCAAAGGCTTTTCTCCTCTTCCTTCCAGAGGGTTTCTTTCCTTCTCTATCCGTCCGGTTTGGCTTCTGCTTCTGCTGATTCTTCAGATGAAACTGATGATCCTTCTCTGCATATCCAAGGTGATCATGAAGAATGTCATCTGTAGAATAAACTCTACTCTTATTCTGCTTAGATGAGTGATCCTCCCTAACACAGCGCAGCTGTGCTGAATCAGGCCCTGCCCTTTGAGATGAGTGCTTAGGGATTACCTCATAGCCCTCCTGATTGAACACACGTTTCCCCACTTCAGCTCCTCTAATGGCTGTTGGAAACCTGGTGCATTCTGGGACTGGTAGTCTTTTATGGCAAAATTCTGTTTTCTCATTTCTACCAGCACTGACAGGTTGCTTGTTCAGAGACACTTCACCTTTTCTATAGCCCCTTCCTGAGCTATGATAAGCTTCCTTATCACACATGTTAGGAGCCATATTTCTTTCTAATGGGATTGATGTTATAAAATGCTGCACAATAATAGTTTTATATTGTAAGGACTTTACCCAAATTGTTCCTATTTAGAATGAGCATATGTTCACTTAGCATTGGACCAATTAAGTTGATGGGAAAGGGACACTGTTTACTCATAGTGTTATTTTAAGTTATTAACAATTGTTTGATATTCTTAGCAGCCTTGCCAAATAAGGATACATTAGTATGGTATAAAAAACAGGAAAAGGACCTATGTATGTAGTTGGTGGAATGATGCAGGTGATGAAAAAGTGTTGTGAAAAAGTGTTGTGAGGGATGAAGTGGAATATTAAAGGAGAAACTGTGATAGACAGTAAACTGATTAAGGTAATTTGAAGTGACATATCTGCCTAATGAATATGTAAACAAAAAAATTATGAGCACTTTATTCAACTATGCCGTCTCCAGAAGCTTCAATTCAGGAAGTCATACTCAACAATTGGAAATAGATACTTGGAGACAGGCTAGGTGTACCTTGCACCCTGATGAGCTTTGGAAAACCCACACTGGCCATGTGGTACTTCCAGATGCTTTTTTTTTTTTTTTTTGCCTCACTTTTCCTCTGTATGTCCTGGCCAGGCATGCAGAGGCAAAGGGGGATGACTTAATGACAAATTCTCACACAATTGGTATAATTCTAAAACTTGCCAAAATTGCAGAACACATGTGTGCAACTTGTCTGATCTGTAAACATGTAAAGATCGGTCAAGGGCACAATGGAGTATTTTCTACCAGCAAAGGAGTTTATTAAACTGCGAGACAAGGTTGACACCATACGAGATAGTTACTGGTAGACCGCTGAAAGTTTATAAAGCAATATTTATTATTTATAGAATATGATCTTAGTAAATATAGATGAAATTAAGTTTATCTTATTGTGAAATCTAATCTAGAATATTTAGGGGCTTGTTTACAAAGCTGCAGTAGCGGTTCGCGATCGTTATCGGAGCCGTGACCCCATTGATTTCAATGGGGCCGCGGCTCCGATAACGACCGCGAACCGCTACCGCGGCTTTGTAAACAAGCCCCTTAGTCTTTTCATTTAATAGTGGTGCTGCGATTCTGAATGAGGCCTGGAGCCATGTCACCAATTGCAATCCAGAGAGTCCAGCAGAGGCAATTGGCCAGAGTCCAGATGGAGCAGACCATCCCGAGAAATCCGAACTACACACCGCAGAAATGTGTGAAGGCGTTCCTACCTGGATCAGTGTGTCACATTGAAAAAGGGGCCAAAATATCCATCCACGAGAATAAGAGGTTCAACTTTTGAGAGAAACCAAACTTAAACTTCAGAGAAAGGTGAAATAACACTACGGAGTCCTGAAGAACTGCTGAGAAGCAGGCCAAATCATCTGAAAAAAGGAAGAGGACTATTGGACTGATTGGGGGTTTCTGTGAATGCTTTTTTGTTTTATGTATTGTTCTTTTGAACCCACGGGTGGTCAATAGTGTAAACGTTTGGGTAAAATATGAAAGACCAGACCTTAATGTTATCCACTATGTTTTATCCCATGTTATTATTATTGTATTTCCAGATGAATTACAAAGGCAATTCAGCCACTGCTTACGTGCAATATCCTTACTGATCCACGGGTGGAATGTATTACTAATTAAAAATTTATTTGGATCAGCAAGGAAATTGAACTTTTAAGCCATGCTGCATGTGAGAAATCAAATCATGCTGAGTCAGCTTGCTAGCCCAGAGATCAAAGCTGTATTTACGTTAGGTCAACATCTCTGGGCGAGCAGGCAGTTTTGGCTGGATAGAACTGAACAAGTGACTCATAGGCACCTGACACCCCTCAGGTGTAGATCACGAGCACAGCATTAACCCTAACCAATCCTGATTTGAGCATGCACCTTGCTAACCTATGAATGACAACAGCATGCAGCATGCACGGTTTTAGTTAAAGTATTTAGGAGGGGGATTTTCAGCAGGAAAACGGGACTTCACATGACAGACGAGACAGACGTGTTTCGGTGGCCTCCCGGATTCCTCTAAGTGATCGCTGATTAGTCCCCCGACCTACTGGAGTGCAGCTACAATATCCGGTGATGTATTGATGCTAAACTTTTACTTATTATTCTAAAAGGACTTAATTTAATAAAAGCATATTGTATTTACCAAAGTGTCTGTGCCTAGTCAGTGAGCTAGTGAGTGACAGGTTTAAAGGAAAAGTGTAAAATTTGGTAATATAGTGACCCGACCCTGCAAAGGAAGGTCAGCCGCCTTGTAAGCCCAGGTGATACAGTCAGCCACCCAGATGGACAAGGTACGCTTGGACACAGCCAACCCCAACTTATTAGGGTCAAATGATACGAGGAGCTGAGTAGCCCTTCTATGCCCCTGCGTACGGTCAAGGTAGAAGGATAAGGCCCTCCTACAGTCCAGGGTATGCAGAACTGCTTCAGCCTGGCTTGCATGAGGCCTAGGGAAGAATGTTGGAAGAACCACCTCTTGGTTAAGATGGAAAGAGGAGACAACCTTTGGGAGGAACTTTGGATGAGTCCTAAGGACTACCCTGTTCCCATAGAAGCAAGTGTAAGGCCTATCACAGAGCAGGGCCTGAAGCTCACTCACTCGCCTAGCCAAGGTAATGGCTATCAAGAAGAGTGTCTTCCAGGACAGGAAGCGTAGAGGGCAAGTAGCCATCGGTTCAAAGGGTGGGCGAGTCAGCTGCTGCAAGACCACATTCAACTCCCACTCAGGAACAGGAAGACGGATTGGAGGCTTGAGCAAAAGCAAGCCCCTGAGAAACAGGGACACCAAAGGGTGAACCGACAGAGAATGTCCTTCCACCAGTGAGTGGTGAGCTGCTAGAGCTGAGAGGTGGACCCGAACAGAATTGGACTTAAGTCCCTGATTGGACAAGTGCAGTAAGTACTGAAGCACCACTGGTACAGTACAGGAGAAAGGGTCCTCTGTACGTAGCTGACACCACATAGAAAACCTTTTCCATTTGAGAGCATAGGTTTTCCTAGTAGACTGTTTCATAGAGGCTAGGACAACCTCCTCAACGTCCTGAGGTAGGCCCCAGGGATCCAAAACTACCCTTGCAGCCTCCAGGCCATCAAATTGAGAGCTTTGAGATTGGGGTGCAGAAGGGAACCCTGCTCCTGAGAGAGAAGGTCTGGTTGCAACCCCAGAGGCAGTGGGGGATCCACCGCCAGCTAAAGCAGAAGTGGAAACCAAGGCTGTCTCGGCCACCTAGGAGCCACCAGCAGGACCGAGGCCTTGTCCTGAAGAATCTTGAACAGAGTTCGGGCCACCAAGGGCATGGGAGGAAATGCATACAGGAGGCCCTGAGACCAGGGAATCAGAAAAGCATCCGCTGCTATCCGCAGAGGATGCGGTTGCCTGGACCAGAACTTTGGCAGTTGCTTGATCAGTGGACTGGCAAACAGATCTATCAAAGGGAGACCCCATTTTAGGAAGATCTTCTGAACTACCAAGGGATGCAGCTGCCACAAGTGGGGCTGCAAAATTCTTCTCAACCTGTCGGCCAGGTAGTTTTCCTGGCCTGGAAGGTACACAACCTTGAGGAGCATGTTGTGCTTGAGGGCAAATGAATAAAGGTCCTGAGCCTCCCGACAAAGGAGTCTGGACCCAGTCCCGCCCTGTTTGTTCACATAAAACATGGCTACCTGGTTGTCTGTCTGAACCAGGACAGATTGATGAGCCAGGGTAGGAGAGAATGCTTTGAGTGCTAATTGAATAGCCCTGAGTTCTAGGAGATTGATCTGCTGTGCAGCCTCCCAAGGAGACCACAGGCCCTGGGTGCACTTGTTCAGGCAATGAGCTCCCCAGACCTGCAGGGAGGCGTCTGTGGTCAGTACCACTGTGTACCCAGGAATTTGAAAGGGCACCCCTTTTAGTAGATTGGGTGGGTGCAGCCACCAGCTGAGGGAGTCTAGAAATGGTCTGGACACCCTTATTCTGTCTCTGAGGCTGCCTGTGGCCTGTGACCACTGACTCCGAAGGCACCACTGTGCAGGTCGCATATGGAGCCTGGCATTGGGGGTTACATGAACTGTCAAAGCCATGTGACCAAGCAGCCTCAGGCAGAGTGGCGGAGACCACTGACCCGCTGAGAAACTGACTTGCTAAGTCCATCAGTCTTTGGGCCCTGTTTGCTGGCAAGAATGCCTTTGCCAGGACAGAGTCCAGCCTTGCCCCTATGAACTCCAAGTTCTGGGAGGGGAGCAAAGTGGACTTTGCGAAGTTTATTACAAATCCCAAGCTTTGAAGAAGAGCAATAGTTCTGAGGGTGGCCTGTCGGGCCTCCTGGCACATCTGACCTCTGATGAGCCAGTCGTCCAGATAGGGAAAGACAAAGATGCCTTGATTTCTCAGGTAGGCCGCCACCACTGCCAGGCATTTGGTAAAGACTCTGGGAGCGGAGGTCAGGCCAAAAGGTAGTACTCTGTACTGATAATGGTTTCCTCCCACAATGAACCTGAGGTACTTTCAGTGGTCTGGATGAATGAGGATGCGAGTGTACGCATCCTTTAGATCTAAGGAGCATAGCCTATCTCCCTGCTGGAGGTAGGGCAGAAGTGTTCCAAAAGTAACCATCTTGAACTTTTCTTTCTCTAGAAACTTGTTGAGGTTCCTGAGGTCCAGAATAGGTCGAAGGCCACCGGTTCTTTTGGGTACCAGGAAATACCTGGAGTAGAACCCTTGACCTTGCAAGTGGGGAGGCACAGGCTCCACCGCCCTGTCCACCAACAGACCTCGAAGCTCTTGGAGGAGAAGATCTGTGTGCAGGGGAGGCCTTGGAGGCTCCCCTGGAAAGTATGGCGGAGGCAGTTGGTGAAAATGTAGTGCATAGCCCCTGTGGACTATGTTCAACACCCAACTGTCCCCAGTGATGTGGGGCCACTGGTGGACAAAGAGGGCGAGGCGACCTACTGTGCAGGGTTGGGAGAGCAGGGACGGAGAGGCTACACTCAAGGACTCAAAAACCCCCACCCTGCTGAGTAGGAGCAGGGGCCGGAGGCTTGGGGGTCCTCTGCCTAGGGGGCCTATTACCCTGCCCCTTGGCTTGCTGACCCTGGGGTGCAGCTTGGGCAGCCTGATACTGAGGGTACTGTTTGTAGGCAGTGCCCTTCCTCGGGTAAAAGGGCTTCTTACCCAAGGCCTTCTTCTTGTGAGAAGGGGCAGAGGTCTTTCTAGACAGCCTTGTCCTTGTAAGGTGCTCAGTCTCGAGCTGTGCGGCCTTCTCAGCCATGGGCTTGCCAAAAAGGTTCTCACCTCGGCAAGGGACATCGACCAACTTGTCCTGAACCCACGGCTCGAGGTCCGATGACTGCAGCCATGCCTGGCGTCGAGCCGCGAAGCTGGCTGCCGCAACTCGGGCCGAAGCCTCGAAGCCATCGTAGGCGGCGCGGGACATAAACTTCGAGCAGTCCCGAATCCCCGAGGACAAGGACTTGAATCTCTGCAAGGGCTCCCCGGAGAGACCAGCGGAGAACCCGGCCAACTCCTTAGCCAGGTCTCGCAAGTACATGCTGGTAAGACTGGACACGGCAAGCAAGCATCGAGCCCTGGAAGCACTTTCTACCAAAACCATCTAGGTTTCGGGCCTCCCTGCCAGGGGGCACCGCGGAGTGCATCTTCTGACTTTTCAGGCGATGCATGGCCGATTCCACCACCATGGAATGGTGTGGTAGCTGCGCCTTTTGAAAGCCAGGGCTCTTCCGGAGTCGATAAATCAAATCGACCTACTTGCTTAGAACCGGCGCCGAGGCCGGTGCCTCCCACATCCAGAAGAGGAGCCGTTCCAGCATCGGAGGAACCAAGACAGTAAAGGCCTCATTCGGAAGAGAGTCGTACTGCAGGGCCTTGAGCTCTTCGGCTCGAGGCTCTTCCTCGGGGTCCGCCAGGATAGCCAACGCGGTGGCCATATCCCAGACAAACTCCGAGAACTGGGTATCCTCCGGAGGGGATCTACTCCGGGGCTCAGACTGCGGTGAGTCCGACGGGACACACCGAGTCTTGAATGTGTCAGGGGACTCCTCATCCTCCGTCTCCCAGGCGGACTCGTCCGACGAGGAGTCAGGATCCGACCCCGTGGGGCCCTGGAGCACCCGCCCTAACGCCGGAGGCACCGGCGTCGACGTCATCGGTCCCGAACGGGAGATCGAGGGAGACGGCGACCGAGGTCGACCTCGAGCCATCATGGACTCGAGTATCGGCTCGGTCTCCGGGGTCGACTTCGATGTCGATGTCCCGGTGGTCAGGGCAGATGCGCCAGACAGGCTGGCCATCAGTGCCCACTGCTGCTCCATGAAGGCAGACAGTCTGCACTCCAAGGCTGTCATCCTGAGACTCAGCTCGGGAGACGAAGAAGCCACCGACTCGGGCCCTGGCGGTGCCGGGCCCGACGTCGGCTCTCTGGGACGAGAGTCCTCGAGGACCACAGGGCTTACGTGTCCAGCAGACTCCAGCTCCACGCATGGAACTTTGGCAGGCTTCTCTTGTTCCACGGGCCCGGGGCGATGGTCGGGGGTCTTAGACCTGGCCCTCGAGGAGCCAGGGACCTCCGACGACGACGCCCTCACGAGCCGCTTCTTCCTCTTGCGTTCCCGGTCGGGGGACCCCCTGTCCGAGGAGCCCCAACGGCACTCGGGATCCGAATCCCGAGATGTCGAGACCTCAGACGAGGTCCGGGCCCGGCCGGAGGCTGAGTCCGAGAAAAGCCTTTCTTTCTGCTGCTGGCGCCTTGGAAGACATCTTCCCACATGGTCCACACGTCTTAGGGTCGTGATCAGGACCGAGGCACCGAAGGCAGCAGTTGTGTGTGTCGGTGAGAGACATCAACTTCTTACACCGAACACACTTTTTAAAACCGCTGGAAGCCATCGGGGAAAAAAGAGTCCCCGTGAGGTCAAAGGACCGGCCTTCCAGGGAAAAAGCAAAAAAAGGGCACAAACGCCAGCCACGAAAGGCAAAAAACGAAAAAGAAGAATCGGGCTCGATACCGGTGTACCAAACCCGGCGGGAGGGGAACTGGCGTCGAACCGGGAAGAAAAAATAGCGGGAATCGCCGAAAAAATCAAACTTTTATCCGGGATGACAGGACACACGTCTGGTGGGCTTCTCGGAAAAAGAGAGACTGAGGTAAGATGGCAACTTTAGGCGGGAAGGGAACCGCGCATGCGTGCCTGCATTCCCAAAGGCTTTCATAGAAAGCTGGGGAAATGCTCCGCTGGGGCTTCATCGGCGTCGATGACACCCATATGTGAGGACTGACTTCCTGCTTGGTCCTGGAGAATACCATATTTGCCTGTCTATGAGGGCAATATGAGTATAATGCGTTCTTTGTTCAACATAATCTCCAATGAAGTATTAGGAATTAGAAGGAATGCACTAGACAAGGACAGACTGCAGTGAAAAGAAGTGCATCCCTGTTGGAGAAGTTCCACTGGAGATGTGGAACAACTCAGGGAATTAAGCAATTCTTTATGCTTTCACGTGATCTAAACCCTGGTTCATTTTCCCTAAAAAGAAAATTTTAAGGAAGATGGTAAAAGTGGGAAAAAACCCGGTCATGTGGGAGCATGACTGGGCAAGCCTTTCAACCATCTGAAAGTTACCCACCAGGAATGGCTCTGACGCTCTCTGGCAAAGGCCCATAGTTGCAGAGCTTCTTGTAGAATTGCAGAGAGCATGTTGTAGGTTGCCCAGGTGAGATCTGATTGTTTAATTACCAGTGTGCAACCTAAGCTATTCTGTGGAAGCCAAAGAATTGCAGATGGCTAAGAATAGCAGACAGACAGGTTGCCTGCAACGATAAACTGTCCAAGTAGGTTTTGGAACCTCTCTTGGAATTATGTGTTATTAAGGCAGCAGAAGAGGTTAGGTCCTATAGATTTGAAAAGGACCGAGAGACCGAACAGAAGTGATAACTCTCACTTATGGTCTGATAAGCTGTCTTAAAATAAATATTTGAAAGATTGCAGAGGGGAGAAACTCTGTATGGAAATTATTTACTGGAGTAGGTATTAGGGACAATCCTATGGCTTAAAGGTAAGCCCTCCAGTCAAATAGTATCACTCTTAGATTGAAAATCTCAACTAAGAGGGATGGAAGTAATACAGAGTTGGAAAGACTTACAATTTGGTAAGTCTCTGAAAGGGTAAGCTCCCCTGCAGTGAAAAGTATAAGATATCCTCGTACAAGACAACTGCCAAGGCGAAGGGCATAGCATACCTTATAAGTAGTTGTAACTCCTCTGTTTACTTTTAAAAGGAGAGGAGAAACTTGTTACCTGTAGGGCATGATTATGCTTAATAGCTCTAAGAGCTGAAAGGATAGACTGCGCTTAGCAAGAGAGTCCTTTCCTAAAGTGGAGGATTAAGGCAGTGTATCACTGACCTCTCAATAAGGATGAGAAGAACTGTAAATGCTTCTGTAGTTAAGAAGTAGTGGTTCTGAAACTCAACAGGAAAAAAGATTTAATGAATAAAAATCTGAAACCCTGCGACTGCTGAGTTTGCTGAGCCTTGTGATAAGGAAGCTTATCATAGCTCAGGAAGGAGCTATAGAAAAGGTGAAGTGACTCTGAACAAGCAACCTGTCAGTTCTGGTAGAAATAAGAAAACAGAATTTTCCCATAAAAGACTACCAGTCCCAGAATGCATCAGGTTTCCAACAGCCATTAGAGGAGCTGAAGTGGGGAAACGTGTGTTCAATCAGGAGGGCTATGAGGTAATCCCCAAGCACTCATCTCAAAGGGCAGGGCCTGATTCAGCACAGCTGCGCTGTGCTAGGGTGGAGCACTCATCAAAGCAGAATAAAGGTAGAGTTTATTCTGCAGAGAATTATCCTCATCCTCAGTTTCCTGGAGATTCTCATCTTGGACAGCTTCATCATCTGGAGGATCATCAGAAGCAGAAGCCAGAGCGGACGGACAGAAAGGGCAAGAAACCCTTTGGAAGAAAGAAGAGAAAAGCATTTGGAAGGTCTAAAGGAGCCCAGAGCAGTACGTATACTGGGAGACATTCAAAAGGCCAGCATACACCATTGGACTGGGGAAAGCCAGAGGAATGGTGCTGCAGGGCTAGGAATCTCCAGACGGTACCTGTGAGGGAGACGGCTGCACGTGGAAGGGACCCTAAGACCCGTGCCAGAAGGTATGTGAAGAGAGATCCAGTGTCCAGGGATCTGGATTGGAAGGCTGGACATAAGAACTGGACTACATACTGGCCAGGCTATTTAGAGAGGAACTCTAACAGCAATGGAAGCTCAGGTATGAACACTGATCTATGCCCTAGCTATAACCTTGAAAGACAGCAGGGAAACAAGTATTCTCCTGATAGGGCTACATTGAGAAATTCCTCTGTGCCAATCCCTGATATTGAACCCATGATTGTTGAAAAGGGGAAGGAGCGGTCTTGGATGCAGGCTGTGAATGTATGGATTGCTCTCTGTCTAAACTCCTTTGGTAATTTTCTGTTACAAAGTACAGCAACCATCACAAAGAAATACAAACTTGTTCTTTAATCTACTCAGAAAAGCTCCTGAAGTAGGATTTGAGCCATGCAGTAGAAAGCAAGCCAGCTAAGGGGTTTCAGCTGGGTAACTGCTAGCAATTGAGCCTTACCTAATTGCTTGTGAGCTCTGAGGGAATCACTTCTGAATCTATGTGTGAAGATATAAGAAGTTAACCTGAAAAGAACAGTTTTTCCCTTCTTTGTGGGTTTTGCTTGTTGTTTGAAACACTGCTAAGAAAATATTAGCTAAAGCCTACAGAAAAGACCAGTTTGTTACCAACCAGGTCTTTATTCTTTTGATTTGATTGCCTGACAAGTTCAACTGTTGTTTTCCTGATTTTGTTTTTCTAAGTTTAACACTGAAAGCAAGTATCCTGTTTTATTTGCTACCAAGCATATCTGTGTTGGGAGAAATAACCCCATAAATAAATATCTTATTGGCTTTACACTCAAGCACAACTAATTATTGTGAGCAGCTGTGTCTGGTGTGAATGGACTGCATTTCCCACAATCCCTTGCAAATCATATTGATATATGCACTTGCCAAGACTGTGAACATTCTCACCCAGGCAGCCGTCTGACAGCCTGTTGAGACTTTGGTTTTCTTAGCCTGGTATGATGTTGCCCTTCTTTGGAAACATCTGCATGATGGGTAGAAGATGAATAAAACTTTTTCCCCCTAGGGGAATAAAGATTGTTAGGAGATTTTTTACTAGCTGGGGCAGAGGAAAGTTTTGACAATCCTCTGAAAGCAACAATTTCAGTGTTTAACTGATTAGCTTGAAATAAAGCATCCTTGTTAAAGAGATTTTCACCAGTACAAGGAGTATTTCCCAGCTTTTCTTGTACCCATTTGTCCAAGTCTGAAGCTTGGAGCCAGGCCATGTGTCGTGCTCCTATGGCTATAGCAGAAGTTCTGCTAATAGACTCAAAACAGTCCAGGGAAGCACGATTAAGGAATTTAGAGACATTTTGAGCATGACTGACTAATATGAAAAAGTCTGCTCTTTTATGTTCTTGAAGAAAAGGGTTCAAAAGCTTTAAAGTTCTTTGTGACCTCTTCAAGAGATAATCCCATATAGAAAATATATGAGATAATTCTTGCTGAAAGCATGGATGCCTCGAAGCATCGACGTCCAAAGGCATCTAAAGTTCTAGACTCACGACCTGGCGGATAAGAAGAATGCTTTTTTGCACTCTTAATACGCCTCATTGCTGATTCTACAACAATAGAATGATGAGGAAGTTGAGTCTTTTGAAAACCTGGAGAAGGTGGCACCTTGTACATGGAGTCAAGTGTCTTAGAATGTGGTGAGACCATTAAAGGAGTTTCCCACATCCTTAAAAGTAGATCTTGTAAGATCTGATGCAAAGGAAGCATGATAACCTCCTTTAAAATCTAGGGGGATTGCAGGGTCTCTGAATCCCCTGGCAAGGATTCTTTACCAGGTATAGAAATGGCAAGTAACTTTGCCATATCAAGCAGAAAAGCTTAAAAAGAAATCTCCCCTGAGGAGGACCCTCTAAAATGAGGGGTAAAGGCTAGACTTGTTGAAGATTTAGCCTTGGTACCGATAGATTCATCCCAGTCATCGGGATCAGAAGACCTGAAAGGATGAAGCATCGGATTTTCCTTAAAGCGATGTCTTCGGTACCGCCCGAGGTCGGTACCGAGACGAGTCAGTACCGAATCATCCATGCTAGAGATCGATTCCAGGCTCGGCATCGAATGAAGCGAGTCTGTCGAAGTAAGCATGGACGGTACCGACACCGATGCCGATGTCGATACCGGTACCGAAGACGATACCGATACTGGAGGAACGGTCTGCAGCAACTCTAGCGGTACTGAAGTAGCCGAGAGCACTAGACTGCGATCCTCGGTGAGGAGTGTTTCATCCATCACCATAGCCGATGCCGGGGTGTCGGTACCGCTCGAAGCAGCCACAACCACTGAGCATGGCCCAGGTATGTTCATCGAGGTAAGAACCCCGGGAACAACCTGAAGCCCCGTTAATGCTTTGGAGCCCGAAAACTCCCGTCGGGGCTTTATTGCCAAAATGTCCTCGAGACAATCAGAGTACCCTCTACAAATATCCAGAACACCGCTGATGAATGCTGTACCACTTTTCCTTTTTTTTATATATATATTTTTTAAACATTTTAACATGTGAATCCACTGTGAATAAAGGTCTCAGACTCACATCGGCAACGCTTAGAGTTCTCCAAAGCTGTATGCCTTATCGCATCAACGACCATAAATATTCACTGATGTTTCACAGGTATTGTACTTTTTCCATGCACGGCGTTTTTCTGCACACTGTGAAAGTTTGGCGGTTCAAGAGATTTGGTGAACGGGAGTACTTGGTCTAGCCGCAGGTTGAAAGATCGTGCTGATAAATAAAATTTCCCCCTGAAGAAGCATTCGAAACGCAAAAGCGGTACCTATGTGGTGGCGTCGGGGATTCGTACCAGCATCAATAAGATAAGCTAAAATAAGCTAAGCACAATCTTGAGCATACAAAATGAGTTTGTTAAAATGAGTTTATAAATTACAGAAAGGTCTGATGTATGCATACAGCTTTGGAGAACTCTAAGCGTTGCCGATGTGAGTCTGAGACCTTTATTCACAGTGGATTCACATGTTAAAATGTTTTAAAAATATATATATAAAAAAAATCAGTTAAGTTGGCAAGAGAGGGCTCAATAACATCAAGCCCACCCTCAACCGGGTTACTGCGCTTAGAGCCAATGGGGATATAAAATAATTGAGACACCTCAACAGGATCTGAAAAAAGCAACACTTCTTTTCAATATTTGTCAAAAAGGATTTTTGGTGAAAGAAGAGAGGTCTGTGGAAAATTAAGGAAACGCAAATTAGCAGCACGCAAGGTGTTTTCAAGTGCCTCCACCTTGCCATGCAAAATTAATTCTCGTGCTACGTTGGTAGTAACTTTGACATCATTAGAAAGTAAACGACGTATCCTTAAGGCTTTTTTTAAAAGTAAGTTGACCCCCTTTTGTGGTCATAAGATAAACATATTTCCAGATGTTTCACGTAGCACACAACTTAGGAGGAGGCTTTTTCTGGCGTTAAAGCCTCGAGTCCTAAAGTTGGGTGCTACTTTCTTTCTTCTTCGATTTCCCTGCAAATGTATTGTTAATTATGAGGGAGCTGTTTATATATTTTCTGATGTTGTTCATTTAGAGAAGTTTGTTTTGGAACGGCAGGGCTCTGTTGAGGTTAGTCGGGATGAGTGAGTATTTAGTAAATGCCTTTGTGTTATGGGTTTGTTAAACCTTGATTTCATGATGGTTTATTTTCTTGTATTTAAATTCACATTTGTGTCCCTGTGATGTGGACTTGATCATTTTATGTTACTGATTATATTGTTACTTATCCTTTGTATTGTTTCTGATTGTCTTGAACTATTGGCTTCATATTATATGATGTTAAAACTTTAATAAAAAAAAAAATATATATATATACAGTCAAACCTCGGTTTTCATGATTAATCCGTTCGAAAAAGTCTGACTAAAACCGAAACGTATGAAAACTGAAGCAATATTTACCATAAGAAATAATGTAAATCCAATTAATCTGTTCCAGACACCCAAAAATATTCACAAAAAATACATTTTATAGAGAATAACTATATTTTTACATACAGAAAACAATGAGAAATAAATATAAATGACTAATGAAATGGATAAATGAACATTTAACATCACTGAAAGCAAGCTAAGTACAGTACTGTACAGTACAGTATGTTAACATCTGGCCTTAGCCACCCCTGACAAGCTGCAGTGCCCAGCTCTCTTCGGAATCACATTTGATTCAGCCCATTAAAATACCTTTACATTATCTGCTCAATGCTTCAGAATGGCAGAAAATCTTAATGATATAGCTTCAGACGTACCCTGCAAGAGAAAGAACTGCCTCCCACATTCATGCAACATCTCCTGCTTACGTTGACAGCTTTTCTTCCCTGCTACCTCCGAGCCTGAGGGAGCGCTCCAGAGAACGGGCAGGCGGTGGACGAGATCGGGGCCTTCCTCTCTGCGCAATCCTTGCTTCTCTAACTCTGACCAGGCTCGAGGATGTGTTTCATTTACATGCTCAGCTGGCTTTCGCTTCTCATCACGCTGGCGATCGGTGAGTCCGGGGGGCAGTGCTGCCGGGACCGGGTGGGCGTTCTGGCAGTGTATACAGACCGATGTGCAGCGCGAGGGTGTATGTATTTACAGTACTGTACTTTACGAAAACCGAGGCGATGTACGAGAACCGGGACAAAATCTAAGTCAAAAAAGACGTTGAAAACTGAAGCGATGTATGAAAACCGGGACAAAATCTCAGTCAAAAAAGACGTTGAAAACCGAAGCGTATGAAAACCGGGGCAAATGAAAACCGAGGTTTGACTGTATATAAAAAGGAAAAGTGGTACAGCATTCATCAGCGGTGTTCTGGATATTTGTAGAGGGTACTCTGATTGTTTGGTAGTAACCACCCTCTGGTATTTGACCTGAATCAAAATGTCCTCGAGGGCAAGGCCAGAGCCATCTCGATACTGGGAAGGAGATCTGCCACTCGAGGACTGGCTAGTCTTTACAGACTTTTGTTTGGTTACCTGATCCTGTGGAGATATTGTAGCTGGTGACAGTGAGTGCAATGTGAACCGGGTATCGAATTGTGCTCGATTCTGAAGATTTCTTCTATTTGAGCTCCAGCAGGAAAGACACTCCAGTGGGCGATGGTCAGGACCCAAACATTTTAGACACCAAGTATGGGTGTCAGAAAAAATATCTGCACCGCCACACTTTGAGCATTTCTTAAGAGTAGTAGCTGGCTTTTCCATAATGGAAAGATGGAGGCCTAGTGGCTTAGAACTGTCAGACACTAAACAGGAAAAATTTCTGAGGAAAAGAGAAATTCTTTAGAAAAAAAGAAAGAAAAGCACTGGCGGTAACGGTGGCATCAAGGGAAGGCAGACGTGACCACAAAAAACTAAGAATAAAAAGAAGAATTTTCTGCGGTGACAGGAATACATCCTGCCGGCTCCGCGGAAAACGAAAAACTGATGAGAGGGAAGTGAATGGGCGGGAAGGCAGCACGCATACGCGTGGATGCTCCCAAAAGCTTTCTTTTTGGATGCTGGGGAGCGTTCCCGCACAGGCTCCGTCGGTACCGACGTACCTATATGTGAAGACTCATTCCTGCTTGTTCCTGGAGATATACCTTTTCACTGAAAGGGTGGTGGATGCTTGGAATGCCCTCCCGATGGAAGTGGTGCGGCAAATACATTAACAGAATTCAAAGTGGCATGGGACAAACACAGTGAATCCCTTTATAACAGGATAAAATCAAAATAAACATAACTCTCTTATATCTCAACAAACAGGGGTGACCTACACAGAGCGGTGGGTACACCCCTAAGCAAAGGCATGGGGAGGGATGACCTGCACGGAGCAACAGGGGCACCTACTCTTATCGCTTTGCTGGGCAGACTAGATGGACCATACTGGTCTTTATCTGCCGTCATATACTATGTTACTATGAGAGTGAGAGTGAGAGTAAGAGTGCATCCCAAAGATCTGGGCGGAGAGAAGGTGGAGCATAGAGAAGAAGAAAATAAATTGGGGGAGGGGAAGTACTGTGGTGGCGAGACTGTAGTAGAGCCTGAGAAAATGGTGAAAAAACAGTCATTTTCCTCTGAGCAAGGAAATAGTTCAGGGAGTTTTAGGGTTAAAACTCCAGCTAAAGAAAAAAACTGCATTCACAGAGCTGTTGATAGTGAGCCACGCCCCAGCTCCAAGGTAACCAGGGGAGGTGACGAGGATTACCCAGGGGTGGAGCTTGAGGCTATAGGGCATTCACACTCATATAAGCTCAGGGAAGCAGGGAAGAAAGGGAACACGAGGGGGGGGTGCATCCACCGGGGAGGAGGTTTCCACCAGGAAGGGGGAGAACACGAGGGAAGGAGTGATCACCAGTGGAGGTGTATCCAAAAGAGGAGACTCTTGCAAGGAAGCAGGAAGTAAGGAAACCAGGAGGAACCCTGTGAGAGGAAGGTGTTCCAGCAACTGTCTCAGGAGGAATCCCTATTGCACGCAGCATTCAGGAAGCTCTAGTTCTGAAGGTAGTTCAGCTTGTAAGAGGATTACAGCTGGCTTGGAGGACGGGAGAGTTTGCCCTGTGGAAAATGCTGGTTATGAGCAACGTATGGGAGTGTCCTTAGGAGAGCCGGTAAGAAGTGTGTCCTCTTCAGCAAAGTCTGGGAAGAGACTGGGTGCTAGAAGAAAGGTGAGCACATTGGAAACCTTACAAAGTTTGATAAAGGATAAGGATCTCCTCAAGCCTTCCAGTGTCCCTCAGCATAGAGAGGAATCCCAGTGGGGAAAGGTTTTAAAGTTGTTACAGATACTAAAACCTGCAGTTCCAGACACTGAGTTCAGCCAGGTGCCAATTGACTTAGATGATGAGAGCATGCAGATAGATGAATGTGCTTCAGATAATGTTTCCTCAATTTCGGAAATGGACTGCTCATTCTGTGTGTGCCAGAAGTGAGAAAGCTCTAAGGTTTTAAAGTTATAGAAAACCCAAGAAGCTTATCTAAGTGCTTAACCTGCTGGAGAATTATGCAAATGAAGTGCTAACATTTGTGCTAGCCAGGAAGATTCAAAGGACTGATTTGAATGCTTGCAGCCTGGAAGCAAATGTTTAGCAGCTTGAAGGAAAGGAAGCAAATGTTTAGCAACTTGTAGAAAAGAAGTGAAGTGCTGTACAGAGCTCAGCTGAAGTAGAGGTTTGTGCTGAACCAGGCCAGGAACCTAAAGCTAAAATCTTTAATGAAGGAAAAGATTTACTGCTGTGTTAAACAAGCTGAGAAACAGTGCTGCTGGGTTTGCTATAACAGTTTGCTATGAAGTTTTTGTTTCCTTTTTCAACGGAGAAGCATCCAATTTATGTTGTTGTAATTGTGAACTGCTAAAAAGAAAAGTTCATTGGCTAAGAAGAAAAAAATAATAAATTTCCTGTTTACCTTGGAAACCCCGGCCATTCTTTATTACACAACTACACTACCCAGCAGCCTTGGCTCTGGGAATCCAATTAACAGAAAGGGACACTAAACAAGCATTCATCCTAGTATTCCTCGACATCTCTGCAGCATTTGACAGTGTCAATCACTTAACAATGTTAAACAGACTTCAACAAACTGGAATAACATCTACTGTTTATAACTGGTTCAAATCCTACCTATCAAACAGAACTCAAACAGTGAGAATCCTCAACCAAACATCTACCACTTTCAATCAAACACAAGGTCTTCCACAGGGATCCGCGCTATCAGCACTACTATTTAACATTTACATACAACCAGTCTGTAGCATCTTTAAAACGTCATGGCGTCTATTACCATATTTACGCCGATGATATAATGTTCTACCTCCCATTTAAAATCCCGCACCCTCCACTACAACAAATAACAGAATGTTTTAAAGAACTAACAATATGGCTTAAGGATCAGAACCTACACATCAATTTCTCAAAAACTGATGTACTATATATCACTAAAAATCAAACATACACACCTCCAAGCACCATTACCCTAGACAACCATGAGATCAACATAAAAAAAGAAATAAAATACCTAGGTGTGATACTTGACAATAAACTTAACATGGATTCACACATAAAATATCTGACAAAAAACATACATTACAAACTCAAGACATTGAGACAATTAAGACCATTGATTCACCTACAAGACTTCATAACTATAATTCAAGCCATCATAACCCCACACTTTGATTTTGCAAATATAATCCTTAATGGTATCACAAAGCAAAATATGAAAAAGATACAACTAACTCAGAACATAGCAGCAAGGATAATAATGAATATAAACTCAACAGAACATATCACACCGATCCTGGCTGAACTTCATTGGCTACCCATTTACTGCAGAATAAAATACAAAATTATTTTAACCACATTTAAACTAATAAATAACTTAGCACCATCTGTACTCAATACACTCATTAACGTAGAATTAGATAAACGATCACAAAGGAGCAGAAACACAAACACTATAGCAGTCCCAAAAGATTACACAAAAGCTAGAAAACAAACCAACAAGAGGGCCTTCTCCCATTCGGCACCTATCCTATGGAATAATCTGCCTGACAACATTCGCCAACTATCAGACATAAAGGAATTTAGAAAAAAACTAAAAACCCATTTATTCTCTCTACACTACAATACACTACCTAATCAGAATACACAAAGAGACACAGGTTAACAACCATACTACAATACTAAATAACACACATAATATTTTTATACATCACAATTTTGTTCCATGATATATTTTGTAAGTACCCATAATGTAAATACGTTCTAACTTTTTACTGTTCAAATGTTATATTGTTACTTGTAAATAGTTCCACCTGTTCTATGTAAAACGACTAGGTATGCGCTTTAACAGCGGTATAGAAATAGGTGTTAAATAAATAAAATAAATGAAGAGGTACGCCCACTACTCCTAGGCAACCGCCTAGCCAGTAAGGGGCGCGACAGTACCCAAATGGAGCAGTAGAGATTCAGGGTAACACAGAAGGGGATGAACTTCTGTAAAAGGAAGGGAGGAACTGTGGAGGACTGCCACACCCCCTCCACTCCAGCCTTGACGGGACATAAGGAAGGTGGAGTACCCGGGGGAAAGCAGTGGTGCAGGAGGGCCCCCCCCCCCCCCGAGCCAGGTTTCAGTAAGAAACAAGGCATCTAGCGAGCGTTGAAATGTTAAGTCATGAATAAGGTGTGCTGTGGAGCGGAAAGAACAACAGTTTAAAAGGGCTAAAGAGAGAAGGACAAGAGAGGTTTCAGAGGACTGGTTAGAGGACTGGTTATTATGTTGTACACACAAATTGATGTAAACAATCCTAATTACAACCAATTAGAAGAATGCCTACATGAAATGCAAAATTGGCTCCAATGCAACAATATGTCAATAAACCACAAAAAAACTGAAGTAATGTTCATATCAGGAAATCAAGACTTCGATCCCCCTGCAACCATCACCCTGAACAACAACACGTATCACTCGAAAAATGAGATCAAATATCTAGGCGTAATGATTGATGCTAACTTAAAAATGGACAAACACCTCCGGATAACCAACAGAGCAATATTTCACAAGCTGAGAGTTCTACAACCTCTACGCAGCATCATTGACCACTCGGACTTCAGAACAGTAGCTCAAGCTCTTATCATTCCCCGCCTTGACTACTGTAACGCCATCTTGCAAGGTCTACCGAAGAAAACCTTAAACATCCTACAAATGGCACAAAATGTAGCAGCCAGGATTATCATGAATAAAAAAAAGAGTAGTTACTCACCTGCAACAGGTGTTCTCCAGGAGCAGCAGGAAACAGTCCTCACTGATGGGTGACGTCGGCGCCGACGGAGCCCTCGCGGAGCAATTTCCCCAGCTTTCGAAGAAAGACTTTGGGAATTGCAGCGCGCATGCGTGGTCCCCTTCCCGCCCAAGGGTGCCATCTTGCTCAGTCTGATGACATAGCGAAAAGACAGCAAAAAAGTTAGCAAAAACAATGGATAAGAATGACTGCAACTCCGAGGGGAGGAGGGAGGGTTGTGAGGACTGATTCCTGCTGCTCCTGGAGAACACCTGTTACAGGTGAGTAACTACTCTTTCTCCAGGACCAAGCAGGAAGTCAGTCTTCACTGATGGGACTCCCAAGCTTAAGGCTACCGGAGACCTCAAGCAGAAAAATGAGCTCCCTCTAGCTCAGCAGTACAGAAGGAAGGAATCTTCTCTGAATACGCTCCCGGCCGGTAGCCAACACCAGGGCCGGAGGGTAGGAGTTGCCTAAACCTCAAAGAGATTGTGGAGGACTGCCTGTCCGAAAGCACTGTCCCTGCGGGACTCCCTCTCCAGGCAGTAATGAGCCGCAAAAGTCTGACTTGAAGACCAAGTAGCGGCCCGGCAGATGTCTGCCAACGGGACAGAGCGGAGATGAGCCACTGACGTAGCCTTCGCCCTGACACGGTGAGCCGTGACTCGACTCTCTAAGGAGAGGCCGGCTACCCCATAAGCCCAGGCGATACAGTCAGCTACCCAGATGGACAAAGTACGCTTGGAGACACCCTATTGGGGTCAAAAGAAATGAAAAGCTGAACAGTCTTTCTATGCTCCCGCGTACGGTCAAGGTAGAAGGATAAGGCCCTCCTACAGTCCAGGGTATGCAGAACTGTCTCAGCCTGGCTGGTATGCGGCCTGGGAAAGAAGGTTGGAAGAACCACCTCTTGGTTGAGATGAAAAGGGGAAACCACTTTTGGAAGAAACTTTGGGTGAGTCCTTAAGACCACCCTATTCGAGTAGAACCAAGTGTAAGGAGGCTCAGACACTAGGGCTTGCAGTTCACTAACGCGCCTAGCGGAGGTAAGGGCTACCAAGAAGAGAGTTTTCCAGGAAAGGAAACGAAGAGGGCAGGTAGCCATAGGTTCAAAAGGCGGACAGGTAATCCGCTGCAAGACCACATTGAGATCCCAGTCAGGGGCTGGTGGGCGCAAGGGAGGCTTAAGCAGAAGGAGGCCTCTGAGAAAACGGGCCACCAAGGGGTGTGCGGAAAGAGGCCTGCCGTCCACCGGCGAGTGATGTGCAGAGAGAGCACTGAGGTGGACCCTTACAGAGTTGGACTTGAGGCCGAGATTGGAAAGGTGAAGCAAGTACTGCAGTACCACCGATACCAAGCAAGAGAAGGGGTTCTCAGACTGCTTTATTACACCACACGGAGAAGCGACGCCATTTAAGGGCGTAAGACCTTCGGGTGGATGGTCGCCTAGACGTTAGGACGACATCTTCCACCTCCGGAGGGAGGAGTAGCGGAGCTAGGACTACCCTTTCAGCAGCCAGGCCATCAGGTGAAGGGCCCGGAGGTTGGGGTGCAGGAGAGTGCCTTGATCCTGAGTCAGGAGATCGGGTTGAAACCCCAGAGGAAGAGGAGTGTCCACTTCCAGTTGTAGCAGGAGTGGGAACCAGGGCTGTCTCGGCCACCTGGGCGCTACCAGGATTACCGAGGCCCTGTCCCAGAGAACCTTGAAAAGCGTCCGGGACACGAGTGGCGTGGGAGGAAAGGCATACAGTAGGCCCGTGGACCACGGGATGAGGAAAGCATCCGCCGCTACTCTGAGCGGGTGCGGGTGCCTGGAGCAGAACCTGGGAAGTTGCCGGTTCAGAGGACTGGCAAAAAGATCCATGGTGGGGCGGCCCCACTGGAGGAAGATCCGCTGAACCACCAACGGGTCTAACCTCCACTCGTGTGGCTGCAGAATCCTGCTCAGTTTGTCGGCCAGGTAATTTTCCTGTCCTGGCAGGTAAACCGCTTTGAGGAGGATGCCATGGTCGACTGCCCAAGAGCACAGTCTCCAAGCCTCCTGACATAGGAGGAGGGAGCCGGTGCCCCCCTGTTTGTTGACATAGAACATGGCAACTTGATTGTCCGTCTGGACTAGTACAGACTGATGAGAGGTGAGGTGAGAGAAGGTCTGTAGAGCTAGGCGGATCGCCCTGAGCTCCAGGAAGTTTATCTGCTGAGCAGCCTCCCAAGGGGTCCAAAGGCCTTGAGTACATGTCCCCTGGCAATGTGCTCCCCACCCCAGGAGAGAGGCATCTGACGTCAGCACTTGGGAAGGCGGAGGACACTGAAAAGTCATGCCGAGTAGCAGATTGGGCAGATGAAGCCACCATTGCAGAGAGGAGACCAGGCGGTCGGAGATCTGTACTAAGTCCGCAAGGCTCCCTGTGGCTTGATGCCATTGAGTGCGAAGGCACCACTAAGCAGGCCTCATATGTAGACAGGCATTCGGAGTGACATGGACCGTGGAAGCCATATGGCCGAGCAGCTGCAGGAATTGCCTGGCCGAGACCAGGGAAGTGCTGTGAAACCTGCTGGCCAGAGCTCTGAGCCGGTTGGCCCGTTCCAGAGGCAAGAAGGCACGAGCTTGCAGAGTGTCCAACCGTGCTCCTATGAATTCGAGATCCTGAGAGGGGAGCAAAGTGGACTTTGCGAAGTTTATGACAAATCCCAAGTGCTGAAGCAGAGCCACAGTGCGATGAGTGACCTGAGTGACCTCCAGGGAAGACTGTGCCCGGATGAGCCAGTCGTCCAGGTAGGGAAAGACAAAGAGGCCTTGAAGCCTCAGGAAGGCTGCCACCACTGCCAGGCATTTGGTGAACACCCTGGGAGCGGAGGACAGGCCAAAGGGCAGTACCCTGTACTGATAATGATTTCCTGCCACAACAAATCGTAGATATTGTCTGTGGTCTGGATGGATAAGGATGTGAGTATAAGCATCCTTTAGATCCAAGAAGCATAGCCAATCTCCCTGCTGGAGGTAGGGCAGCAGGATTCCAAGGGTAAGCATCTTGAACTTTTCCCTTTGCAGGAACTTGTTGAGGTTGCGCAAGTCTAGGATGGGTCTGAGGCCTCCTGTTCTTTTTGGTATCAGAAAGTACCTGGAATAAAAGCTGTGACCTCTCAGGTGGTGGGGCACCGGTTCCACAGCCTGTTCCTGAAGAAGACTTGCCAACTCCTGAAGGAGTAAGTCCCTGTGCAGAGGGGGTCTTGGAGGCTCCCCTGGAAAGTAGGAGGGAGGTACTTGGTGAAAATGCAAAAGGTAGCCCTCTTGAACTACCTGAAGCACCCAGGTATCTGATGTTATAGCTGACCACCTGTGGCCAAAGTGGGCCAGCCGGCCTCCCGTGCTGAGAGAAGCCAGCGGGGGGGAAGAGGCTATGCTTACGGAGTCAAAAAACCCCACCCTGCTGAGCAGGGGCCGGTGTAGTGGGCTTGGGGGCCTTCTGCCTACGGGACCCATTACCCTGTCCCTTAGCCTGCTGACCCTGATGGGGAGCTGCTGAGGCTTGATATTGTGGGTGGTGTTGTTTATAGACAGACACCGTCCTCGGGTAAAAGGGCTTTTTCCCCGAGCCCTTCCTCTTCTGTGAAGGGGCAGAGGTCTTCCTGGACAGGCGAGTCCTGGTTAGAGTCTCGGTCTCGAGTTGTGCAGCCTTTTCAGCCATGGGCTTGCCAAAGAGGTTTTCACCTCTGCAGGGGACATCGACCAACTTGTCCTGCACCCATGGCTCGAGGTCGGATGACTGAAGCCAAGCCTGTCGGCGGGCACCGATGCCTGCCCCGGCTACTCGAGCCGATGCTTCGAAGCCATCGTAGGCTGCTCGAGAAATAAACTTCGAGCACTCTCGAATACCAGTGGACAAGGCCTGGAACCTCTGCAAAGGTTCCTCGGAGAGACCAGCAGAGAACCCGGCAATTTCCTTTGCCAGGTCTCAGAGATACATGCCCATGTAGAGCTGGTATGTCTGGACTCGACAAGCAAGCATAGAGCCCTGGAAGCACTTCCTACCGAGGGCATCCAGGTTCCGGGCCTCCTTGCCGGGAGGCACCGAGGAGTGCATCTTTTGACTCTTGAGTCGACGCATGGCCGATTCCACCACCATGGAATGGTGCGGTAGTTGTGCCTTCTGGAACCCGGGGCTCTTGCGGACTCGATACATGGAATCGACCCACTTGCTTAACACCGGCGTCAATGCCGGGTTCTCCCACATGCGGAAGAGAAGTCTTTCCAGCATCAGAGGAACCGGTACAGTAAAGGCCTCCTTCGGGGGAGAGTCATACTGGAGGGCCTCGAGCTCTTCGGCTCGAGGCTCCTCCTCGGGATCCGCGGGGGAAGGCCAAAGCCTTGGCCATATCCCTCACGAAGTCCGAGAACCGGGTATCCTCCGGGGGGGACCGTCTCCGAGGCTCAGACTCGGGCGAGTCGGAGGGGATGCACCGAGTCTGAAAAGAACCGGGTGACTCGTCCTCCTCCGTGTCCCAGCCCGACTCCTCCGTGGAGGAATCGAGCGGCTCTATGCGGGCAGCCGCCGAGGACCTCCGCCCCGACGCCGAGGCCGGCGTCGACGACCTCGGTCCCGAACGGGAGGCTGAGGGAGACCGTGGCAGAGGATCGACTCGAGCCCGCATGGACTCGAGGATCGGCTCGGCCTCCGGGGTCGACTTGGACCTCGACGTCCCGGTGGTCGGGGCAGATGCACCGGCGAGGCCAGCGATCAATGCCCGCTGCTGGTCCATGAAGGCAGCAAAACTGCTCTCCAAGGCCGTCAACCTGAGTCCAAGCTCAGGAGACCCAGCAGCCCCCGACTCGTGCCCCGACAGCGTCGGGCCCGACGTCGGCTCCTTCGGAGGCGAGTCCACGAGGACTACAGTACTCACGTGTCCAGGAGACTCCACTTCGAGACGAGGATGTTTCAAAGGCCTCTCCGACTCCGAGGACCCGGGGCGGCAATCGGGGCTATGCGACCTGGCCCTCGAGGAACCAGGAGTGTCCCCCGACGCCGCCCTCGCGGGTTTCTTCTTCTGACGATGTTCCCGGGCGGGAGACCCCCGCTCAGAGGAGCTCCGACGACGCTCGGGGCCGGAGTCACGAGACGTCGAAGCCTCTGACGAGGTCCGGGCCCGGCCGGACGCGGAGTCAGAGAAGATTCGCTCCTTTTGAGACTGCCGACTCCTCAATGCCTTCAAGGACATTTTGGTACACGGACCACAAATCATCGGGTCATGATTGGGTCCGAGGCAGCAGAGGCAGCAATCGTGTGTGTCGGTAAGAGACATAAGCCTTGTACACCGATCACACTTTTTAAACCCGCTGGCAGCCATCGGGGGAAAAAGGGCCCCTGCGAGGTCAAAAGACCGTGCTGCCAGAGAAAAAGAAAAGTGGCGGGAACGCTAGTCACGAAGGACAAAAACCGAAAAATAGTGAACGGACTCGACACCGGAGTATCGAGGCCGGGCGGGAAAAGGACACGGTGTCGAACCGAGAAAAACAGAACGAAAAAATCAACTTTTTCAGCGGTGATTACAAACTACGTCTGTAGGGCTCCGCGGAAAAAAGAAGACTGAGCAAGATGGCACACTTGGGCGGGAAGGGGACCGCGCATGCGTGCTGCAATTCCCAAAGGCAGAATGGATAGATCGACCAATTGAAGAAAGAGAGTTAGAAGAGGCTATTGGATCTCTGAAAAGGGGAAAAGCCCCGGGGTTAAATGGGCTCACGGGGAAATTTTATAAAGTCTTTCAGGCAACTCTCAGACCTTTAATGGTAGATGTGTTTAATGGGATCTTGGAAGAGAGAAGGCTGCCGGGGACGATGACTGAGGCAGGGATAACAGTGTTTCCGAAACCTGGAAAAGATCCGATGGTTTGTGGATCCTATAGGCCGATATCTTTGTTGAATGTGGATGCAAAGTTGCTGGCAAAAGTACTGGCAAATAGACTGCAAAGGGTAATGCAAAAGCTGATTAGTCCGGATCAGACGGGGTTTATACCGGGAAGGCGGGAGGGGGGGACAATATTCGTAAAATTTGTAATCTTACTTGGGAGGTACAACGGACAGGGCAGAAAGCGGTGTTCATCACGGTGGACACGGAGAAAGCATTTGATAGGGTAAAGTGGCCATTTATGATACAGGTATTAGAACGCATGGGATTGGGACCAAGCTTTGTACAATGGATTAAGGCGCTTTACAGGGAACCGAAAGCTCGAGTAAGGGCCAATGGTAGTTATTCAGAGATTTTCGGGTTGGGCAGAGGCACTAGACAGGGGTGCCCTTTGTCCCTGCTGTTATTCGCTCTCGTGATAGAGCCATTGGCAGAGAAAGTGCGGATGGAGCAAGATATAAAGGGGGTCCTTATGAATAATTGGGAAACCAAGATATCGTTATTTGCGGATGATGTTATCTTTACGTTGAGGGAACAGCTTACAACCTTGCCGGTCCTAATGCGGGAAATAGCGAAATACAGCGAGGATCTTGATAAATTGGAAGACTGGGCATCAAAGTGGCAGATGAAATTTAATGTGGACAAGTGCAAAGTTATGCACCTAGGGAAGAACAACCCAAACTATGGTTACACGATGCAAGGTTCCACATTAGGAACCAACACCCAGGAAAAAGATTTAGGCGTCATTGTGGATAACATGTTAAAACCCTCGGCCCAGTGTGCAGCGGCAGCCAATAGAGCAAATAGAATGCTAGGTATCATAAGGAAAGGAATGGAAAATAAAACAAAAGATATTATAATGCCTCTATATCGTTCCATGGTGAGACTGCACCTTGAATATTGTGTGCAATTCTGGTCGCCGTATCTTAAAAAGGATATAGCGTTATTAGAAAAGGTTCAGAGAAGAGCCACCAAAATGGTAAAGGGGATGGAAGGATACTCCTATGAAGAAAGGCTAAAAAGGTTAGGGCTCTTTAACCTGGAAAAGAGATGGCTGAGGGGAGTTATGATAGATGTCTATAAATTAATGAACGGAGTGGAACGGGTAAACGTAGATCGATTGTTTACGTTATCAGAATATAGAAAGACTAGGGGACATGCAATGAAGCTACAAGGTAAACTATTTAAGACTAATAAAAGAAAATATTTTTTTCACTCAACGTGTAATCAAACTCTGGAATTTGTTACCGGAGGATGTAGTAAAGGCTGTTAGTGTAGCTGGGTTTAAAAAAGGTTTGGACAAGTTCCTGGAGGAAAGGTCCATAAACCATTATTAAGAAGGAACCCAGGATATCAATGCTTGACCCAGTACAAGCATTGTGGAACCTGTGTCTTTTGGGGAAACTGCTAGGTACGTATGACCTAGATTGGCCACTGTTGGAAACAGGATACTGGGCTTGATGGACCTTGGTCTGACCCAGTATGGCATATCTTATGTTCTTATGTGGCGGGCTATAAAATAAATGGGACTAAAACAGAGATATTGGGCTTTGATTTGACGGCTGAAGGGGTGACTAGTATAAAGGAGGGGTTTGCATTTAAATGGGTGAAGGGGACATATCGCTATTTGGGGATTTCTATGGGAAAAGAATATCAAAATTTGTGGCAGTGGAATTACGTACCGCTGTTGAAGGAGGTACAGAAGGACTTGCAGAACTGGAAGGGCTTATATTTAACTTGGTTGGGTCGAATAGCAGTCATTAAGATGAATGTCCTCCCTAGATTTATCTTTCTATTTAGCTCGATTCCTGCAGGGTCCCCAGGGGTTATTTGAAGCAGGTACAGCGGGTATTATTGGAGTTTATTTGGGCGGGGAAGGCACCAAGGATATCAAGGTTGACGATGTATAGGGATAAGGGGGGAAGGGGGGAAGGAGGAATGGGGGTCCCATGGATGGAAAAGTACTATCTGGCCTCGCAATTAAGAGCACTGAAAAGTTGGCAAGGAGACGGGGAGGTTCCGAGGTGGGTACAGCTGGAGCAGGAGGGACCGAAAGATAAGAGCTTGGAAGCTTGGATTTGGGACCCGGGTGGGAAAAGAGAAGAGGGAAAGGAGGGAAATCCATTTAGGGAATTTACTAAAGACTTGTGGATGAGAACGAAGGGGCAGCTCCTGATGGGGAAGAGGTATACTAGAGAAACACAAATAACGGGGATGAGTGACTTTCAGCCGGGGAAAGAAGGAGGGGTGTTTAAGGAATGGAGGGTTAAAGGAGTGAGAACATTAGGGCAGGTGGTAAATAAACAAGGGCGGATGATTAGCTTTTAGCAGTTGCAGGAGGAGTATGGGGTGCGGGGGTGTGATTATTTGTCATATATACAGTTGGTTTCATATATTAATCAAAAGGGAGTACGAGAGGATCTGAGGAAGGTAGATACGAGGTTTGAAGTAATCATGCAAAGGTGGGGGTCCAGGAAGGGGGTGATTGCCAAATTTTATGTGGAATTGCTTACTCAGGTGGGGGGGGGGGAATGCAAGGGGTAGTTAAGGGGGAAGCGGACTGGGAGAAGGTTTTGGGCGGAGAATGGGATAGAGCTAGATGGGCCAATATCTATAAATGGTCAAGAAGGTTGGCCCCTGGTACTCCATATTTGGAGAATAGTTTAAAAGTGCGATATCAGATGTATTGGACTCCTTGGAGGGTCCGAGTTTTTGATACACACGAGAAGGGAGAGTGTTGGAGGGGGTGTAAGGGAAGGGGGGACCTGAAACACATTTTGTGGGACTGCCTGGTAATACAAAAGATGTGGAAAGCGAGGGAGGAGAGGATAGGGGACTTCATTGGAATGTCCATCACCTTAACACCAGCGATGGTGATACTGAATGAGATGCTGAGGAAGGGGAAAGAAAGAGGCAGATGATGGTGGGATATTGTATAGGGGCATGGAGGGGGGAGATTATGGCTCATTGGAAATGTTTGGCAGCACCTTCTATTACAGAAATACTAAATCAGATGGCAAGGTTGAGGATTATGTGTGAAATTGAGGCACATAAGAAGCAGAACCTGAAGGTCTTCAGGGATATATGGGAGGGTTAGGATGAATGGACACGGGAGGGTAGGAAGGGAGAAGGGGGAGGTAAGGGGAAGGGAGGGGGTGAAGGGGGTAGGGTAAAAGAACCAAGATAGGGGGGCAAGTATAAATGTAAAGTTAGTGTTTCACTGGGGGGGGGGGTAAGATTGGGGTCACGGAGTAAATGACTTGGTTTTTTCTGAGAATGTACAGGTTGAATTGTGCAAGGGGTGCAATGAACAATATGTGGTAAGACTGCAGTTAGTTATATTAGACAAATGTGTTTAGGGATACGCATGGTGGTAATTATGTGTCAAGAAGTTCAAATAAAAATATGAAAATATTATTTTAAAAAAAAACAATCTGAGAGGAACTTTCAACATTTATAGAAGGATAAAGGAACAACCACTAACAACATTAAGAGAAAATATATAATGTAATAAAAAAAAAGAGGGCTGATCAATAAAAGGAGGGGTTTTATAGCAGATACCTTTAAAAATCAAATTATACAGATGCTGGCAGAGCTGAAAAAAGGAGGAAAAAGGGGGGGGGGGAACGTCGCTATGGAAAGACCGACAAACCTCCATATAAAATTGACTCAAACCATGAGTGCTAGAAGCCTACATAGGACCACATATAATAGAAAAGGGGGGATGAAAAATATTAATTATACCAGTCATATATTTTTAATATTTTTCATCCCCCCTTTTCTATTATATGCGGTCCTACGTAGGCTGCTAGCACTCATGGTTTGTTTTATAACTTTTATTTGCACAATAGAATTTAAAAGGTGTGTGCTGACCAACCCCTTCTTTTTACTTTTTATTTCATTTTTTTAGCACAAGAGTTTTATCTCATTGGTGAGGTAACAATTTTAATGTCTTCACGTACATTGGTGCCTTGTCTTATTATTGACACACTCTTGTTATAATATATGTCTCTTGTATATGTTTTATTAAATATAAATAGACATTATTATGTTAAAATATTTATAGTTTGGTCTCCTTTGGTGTTTATCAATTGTTTTGTTGTTGTTTTTCATTGTTTTTTAATATTATCGTTTATATTATCACTATGTTCTTATTATATGTTGTATTTTTATGGTTTTAACAGATGCATTTTCATATTATAGCGTTCCAACAATTTTAAATACATTCTGAATGTATTTGACACATATCTAAATGTTTTTCTTGTTTTATATTTTATATATTTTACATTTTATGTTTATTAAGTTTTATAATATTCATTTTGCATATTGTTTGTAATGTTTTGTTTGTTTTTATTTTTATGACCCCAGTTTGCCTTTTACCCCTGAAGAGGTTTTAAACGAAACACGGCCTGTGTCGGGTTTTATTGGCATTCCGAATAAAGTTTTTTGATGTATCTTACTCCTTGGTTTTTCCTACCACGTTCCTAGACTGTGTTCCTTTATCTGACGTGGCTTCTTGCTCTCTGTTGGACTTTTTTGAGGTAATCTCCAGGGCACTCCTCATGACGCCTCACCGGTTGACCTAAGCCACCACCGTGGCATTGCCCAACAACACTCGAAACACCAGGTCCTCAACAGGGGGCCAGAAACGCAGAGGAGCCAAATCTGATGGCCCTCATCTCAAGGCAGTTGATGTACCACACCACCTACCTGTGGTTCCAATGGTCCTGGGCCACTTGGCCTTGGCAATGGGTTCCCCAGCCCAAGAGACTGGCATCCATCATCAGAAGGATCCATGAGCAATCGTCCAGTGGCACTCCTTTCCTCAGAAGACTGGGTTGCTGCCACCACCGCAGGCTGGCCATCACCATCATTGGGAGTGGGAGTCTGAGCTCGAACCACTGAGAACTCTGGGACCACCAAGCCAGTAAAGATAGGTGGAGTGGCCACCTATGAGCATGCGTTCACAGCACCATCTCAATTATTGCTAGCATCAATCCGAGGAGCTGAAGATCAACAGACTCTGGGAGCCTGTTGCAACAGAACAGCACTGTGCAGTCCAAGAGCCTTTGACTTTCTCCTCACTCTGCACACTCGAGAATCAAAAGGTACTCCCGGGAGCTCCAGGGACTAGGAATGCAACAACTGGCTATTTTCCCAAGTGAGCTCTCAGCCGAGGCTTATCAGAAAGGACACCACGCAGGGAGCTACCCAAGATGCCACTGAAGGAAAATGGGCTCAGAGGAGCCAGTAGTCTAGATATAGGTGCACACAAATTCCTGGGTACCGGAGCACTGCAGCCGCCACCACCATGATCTTGGAGGACGTCCCTGGGGCAGTGGACAGCCCAAATGGGAGAACAGCAAACTGAAGGGGAGAGCCAAGAACAACAAAACACAAGGGGCCCAATATTAGAGCCTAACAGGGTAGCGGCGATATTGCGCCGCTATCCAGTTAGCTCCTGCGGGTAAAACTAGGCGTAGCAAAAGCTGGCCTAGTTTTACCCATAGGTCGCTAACTGGGTAGCAGTGCAATATCGCCACTATCCGGTTAGCGACAGTTTCTGCCTCCACTCCGCCCTCGAATGCCCACAACATATCCCAATGCTAACCACACAGCATCGAGGCATGTAGCAGGGTTAGAAGGGGATATTCAACAGCACTAACCATGTAAGTGCTCTTGAACATCCTGATTAAAAGCATTTACATGGTTTACTGGGCTGTAAACCATGTAAATGACTTTCAAATATCGGGCTCAAATACTCTGCTGATCCCCTAGATAGGAATATAACAATACACCTAGGTGAAATCCAGAAATGCCAGGAACTCCCCTCGGTGCTCCACTTGAATCATAGATTGCAACGTTTCCATCCAGAAGTGCATGACACGCAAGCACTCATTGACACACTGGAAGTCCAGAATGGGCCGCAATGTTACTTCCATGTCAGCACCACGAAACAGATAGAATACTTGCCCCGGCCCCAGTCGTCTGGGGGAACGGGCACCACTGCCTTCAAGGAAGGCAACCTGTGCAATGTGATCCACACATCGGCCCTGCTGTTTGCAGACCCACCAGGGGAGAAGACAAAAGCGCCATTTTCATTCCGGGACATAGCCATACTGACCGGGGACTAGCACCCAATGATCTTTGGTGACCTGGGCACCTTCTTGAAAAATGAGGCAAAGCCTGCCCCAGCCAGAGGGACCAGAAAATGGGCCCCCAAACCTTCACTGCGAAGCCCAGGAGGGGCCTCCTCTGGAAGGGATCGAGTCCCTGGGCCCATGTGCTCTACGAAAGGGCTAAGAATGAGCCCAAAGTCCATAAGGGGAAGAAGGGCTCTCCAGGCCGCTAGTAATGGAATTCCCGAGACCCCCAGGAGTCCAATCAGTGCTCCCGCAAGGAGCAGGCAGAGGCTGACAGAAAAGGAGCTACTGCTCACTACATAGGCCCCTTAGACCTGTCCTCCAGAAGGTGGAAGATTTTGACTCGCTCAGGCCCTTTACCTGCTTCTCCCAATCAGACCCAACAGAAGCGTCCTAAGGCCAGATGGCAACCAGGCTTTGGAAGAGAAGTCCGTTGACCCATGTCAAAGCCAGGTCATATATGGCATCAGAAAGGAAGGTTGCAGTCGACTCCAAAAGAGGGGTAGAATCATCTGGTGGAAGAAACTGAATCCACTGGAGCAGGGCCCGAAAAGTCAGGTCTGCACATATCGCCAAATGAAGAACAGCAGCTGCCGCAGCGAACTGATTTTTCAACACAAATCCACCTTTCAGTCCAGAGTATCTTTCAAGGCCAATCCGCCTTTCACAGGAATGGTGGTCCATCTGGTAACTGCCGTGACCTGGGTATTCACCTTGGAGATATCAAATCATACAATGTACTCCCTCCTCGGGAGAGCATACGTCGTCTTATACACCCTTAGCCCCTTAGGCAGGAAGTTGGGGGAATCCCACACTGACTGAACAGGCCCTTGAGCACCTCCAGGAATGGGAGACAGTATTTATTTTATTTATTTATTTACATTCTCTTATATACCGCGCTATTCTGCATCAGTGCGGTTTACATTGAACAAACTGAAATTACTTTGAACAGGGCACTATAACTTGGAGATAACTATTTTACAGGGGACATGGGCTATGGAGGGTTAAGTGGCTTGCCCAAGACCACAAGGAGCACCTGTGGGACTAGAAACCCCAGTCCTTCCGGCCCAAGGTTGCTGTCCTCTAGTGGGATTTGAACCCCCGACCTTCCGGCCTGAAGTACCTTGCCCCAACCACTAGGCCACTCCTCCACTCCACACCCCTTGCAGGAATGGATACCTCTTCAGTTCCCGCTCTGGGTCTGGAGCATTTCCCAAGCTCAAAGTGGATCCTGGGATCAATGCTTCCAGTTCCTACTCCCAGAACAGATGGATAACATCAGCCTCCTCACAAGCCTCTGAAGACAAGAGTACTTCTTCATCCACATCAAACATCTCAATCCAAGTCAAATCTCAGACAGATCAACTAAACATCCCCTAAGGGATCAACTAAGCGTCTCCTCTGCCAGGGATGCTTAGCTATTAATCTTTATTTATTTATTTATTTGATCTTATATATCGCCTTTCCATCAAGGCGATTTACAATAAACAAAAAATTAAGAACTATTACATGTAATACAGTGTTATAACTTTAAACAGACATTATATTACATTTTACATGATTTACATCTGATTTTGAACTTATTTTCATGTATACTTAAGTAGTTTAATCTTATGTCCTTTGAGGTCTAGTTAACAGTTATGTGGGCTGTGTAACTAGGATTATTATTCCGGTCGGTATCTTAGTCAAGTCACCAAATCCCCATAGTGCTCTTTAAATAGTAAGATTTTAGGAGCTTGCAGAAGGCCTTTGGATCTGTGGTGGTTCTTATATCCTCTGGAAGAGCATTCCAGAGGCCTGGTGTGAACAGTGAGAATGCTCTTTGGTTATAACTGCCTTACATCTTGCATACTCTCGCGGTACTAGCAATGTGTTTTTGCGTAGCTTCTACAGTCCGTTTTTTGGTATAGTGTGAAGGAGAGAGTCCAAGTAGGCGATGGTGTCATTTTGCAGGATTTTGAATGTTGTATGTAAGATTTTAAATTTAATTCTGTTTTCTATTGGCAACCAGTGGAGCTGTTTCAATACTGGAGTAATATGTTCATGTATTGGGGTCTGCGATATGAATCTTGCCACTGCGTGTTGAGCCATCTGTAACCAGTTTATGGTTTGCTTCAGGAGTTCTTTCAGGATACTGTTACAGAAGTCCAGATGGGGGTAAACCATTGCTCGAAAAGGGTTTCCACTCTCAGCCTGCCCCTCACGAGACTGCACTCGGTGGAAACCAAAGGCCACAGGGTCTGAATTTTCACACCAGAATGACCAGGCCTGCTGTAAAAGGAAAAGAATCCCAGGGAGGACAATGTGAACTCCGGAAGGTCTCCTCACAGAAATGACCCTTGAAAATAGGGGACATAGTCTCCATTGATCCCCTAGAAAATGGGGAGAGGCCCACAGCATGATCTCTGGAGCCTCCAGTCAGTTGAATATCATTACCTGTAGCGCCATCTGCTACATCCTGCCCTGAGGGAGACAAGGTCAGACTAACAGCATCCCCCAGCTAAAACAGGGGAATAGGCCCTCCAGGAATAACTCAGAAGCAGCCATGCAAGAAAGGCAGAGTCCAGAAACCAAAGATGAGGAGTCTCGCTTGCCACAGGCCAAACAACATTTCCTGGAAGAAGACATAGAGAATTAAGGCAAGAAACCAAGGCCCCGGTGGTCCGAAGGCACGCGTTAACTGTGCTTTTATTGCAACGCATGTTACAAGTGCTAGGCTAGGAATGTGTGTTGGAGCCAATCGAGCTGAATGAACACAAGGACTGCGCGACCGCCAGTCGCACAATATTAAAAACACTACTAGCGTGGGCAGAAAACATCAAGAAACCCCCATACAGTGCCAACGGTCGCCAGCAATCCACCCCGAATTGCGTCCCACACAGATGGCATCAGACCAATGACAAGATCGAGCCTTAGTACTCACCCCTTGAGAGCCCCAGGCAGAAGATCTGTTCCAGGCTCAGCTCTACTCCCCTGAAACGGTTTAGCTGGCTTAGAAGCACTGCGTTTAAGGCAGGGGTCTCAAACTCAAATTGCTTTGAGGGCCAAATGAGGACTTGTAGAGTAACCCGGGGGCCGCACAAGACGCAGGCCTCATTTGCATAAGGGCATCATTTGCATAAGGGCATCATTTGCATAAATATTTGCATAATGTTACCATACACTAACTTTTAGTAAACATGCCTCTTAATGAGTGTATGGATAAAGAAAGACTAAAAGATTTCTACATTACTATAAACCAGTGCCAACCGCCAGGCACATTAGGAACTACTAGAAACACTGCCCATTTAGAACCCATAGCAAACCTGCCGTGTCCTAACAGCACTACCAGGACTCACAAAGCACCATACCCTAACTATCAAAAGGCAACACTGCAAATATTAAATCAACACATTTCAGAGAATAACAATACATGACCTACTCGGGAAAGAGAACAAGTGGCAATGTCAAATAGGAATTACATAAACAGAATACCTCAGCTCAGTTACACATGCAGAACATACACCATCACCAAACAAGGAATCACAATTTAGAAACAGGAAGACAATTAAACTGGGAACCCCAAAAGCCAAACTTAGAATGTACAACACTGTAGAAATAAAACTATACATTGATTTCCTCTTGTATTAAATAAAGTGCAGACGTTAAAGATGCACATTTCCAAGAGCTGACATATTTCAGTTAATAAATTCAAAATAAAGAGATATTTTTCTACCTTTTGTGCATTTTTTTTTTCAGTTGCAATTGTTCCATTCACTTTCTTCTGGTTTCTTTGTGTCTTCTGCTAACTCTCCATCGTCTGCTGTCCATTTCTCCTTTCTTCTTTCCTAGTTTTTTTCCATTCTCTCTACATCTGCTTTAACATACTAATCATTCTCCTTTTGCTCTTTCCTCATTCCTATTTCATCCACTCAATATTTACCCCTCCATCCTCAATCCCCACTTACTCTCCCAATACCCGGCCAATTGTAGATTTTTCTTCCCTCCCACACAAAATATATTTCCCCTCTCCATTTCACTCTCCCAGCCCCATCCCATTCTAATCGTCCCCCAACATCAACTCCCTTCTAGCTCCTGCCCAACCCAGCATTCCGCTCCCTTCTAGTCCCCGCATCATCAGCCCATTTCCAGTCCTAGCTCCCTCCCCTCACAGCCCATTTCCTTTCCAAGCCCCCCTCCCCATCAGCCCATTTCCATTCCAAGCCCCCTTCCACTCAGCCCATTACCATTCCAAGACCCTGTCCCCATCAGCTATTTGCAGTTCAAGCTCCCCCTTCTACTCGGCCCATTTCCAGTCATAGCACCCCCCCCCCAGTCCATTACCAGTTCTAGCCCCCCCCCCTAGCCCATTATCGGTCCTAAGCCCCCAACAGCCCACTTCCAGGCCTAACCCTTCCATCGCCCCATCTTCATTCTTAGCCCCCCCATAACCCCATTTTCAGTCTTAGGCCCCCAGTCAGACCACCTCCAGTCCTAACCCCCATCTGTCCATTACCAGTCCTAACCCCCATCACCCCATTTTCAGTACTACCCCCCCCCAGCCCACATCAAGTCCTGCTCCCCCCCATCAAGTCCTGCTCCCCCCCTACATCAAGTCCTGCTCCCCCCCCCACATCAAGTCCTGCTCCCCCCCCACATCAAGTCCTACTCCCCCCCCAGCCACACATCAAGTCCTGCTCCCCCCCCCACATCAAGTCCTGCTCCCCCCCATCAAGTCCTGCTCCCCCCCACATCCAGTCCTGCTCCCCACCCAGCAACACATCATGTCCTGCTCCCCCCCCCATCAAGTCCTGCTCCCCCCCCATCAAGTCCTGCTCCCTCCCCCCCCCCCGGGAAAATTAAACTTTAAAAAAAACCCGGCTTCTGCTGCTGCTGCCGCCGCTGCCGTGGCCGGCAATAGCAGCAATATCGCAAGTCCCGCGGGCTCCCCCCCACCCGGCAGATCCCTTCCTGCTTGCCTGCCAGTTCTCCGCTTCGGCTTTCAGAGCCGCGAAGGGAGAGCTTCTCCCTCGTGACTCTGTTAAGCCCGCTGGGGCAGATGGGAAATTTCCCATCTGCCCCGGCGAGCTTAACAGAGTCGCGAGGGAGAAGTTCTCCCTTCGCGGCTCTGAAAGCCGAAGCGGAGAACTGGCAGCATTGGCAGGCAAGCAGGAAGGGATCTGCCGGGTGGGGGGGAGCCCGCGGGACTTGCGATATTGCTGCTATTGCCGGCCACGGCAGCGGCGGCAGCAGCAGCAGAAGCCGTTTTTTTTTTTTCCCCCCTATGCATCGCGGGCCGCACAAGGGTCTCTCGCGGGCCGCGTGTTTGAGACCCCTGGTTTAAGGTGTCTGGCAGGCAGATTCCTTTGAGAGCCTTCAGCAACCTTCGGGAAAGAGCAGGGGGCGACAGAAGAGGAGAGAGGAGTGTTGAGATTGTGTGAGGTTGCTGAACTCTTCCATCCTTCCAGATCCTTCCAATTTTATGGCTACTCAACAGGCTCTTATCCAGGGTAAGAGCATGGCGCTGAATCCTCCTCCTATGGTTCCTAAAAAGATCACAGTCTAATGGATCGCAGTCTAATGTCGCCCTCAAGGTGGTCCGTTACGAGCGGTTTTTATGAATCGTTTCCTCTTAATTCTTCGGATTTTCTTCAGAGGGGAGAAAATCCATCCACCATCTACTGGAGATAAAGAAATACTGAAGAACCTCTGGTGACTGAGGCGAATAGAGGCATGGGAGTGACATCACTGAAACCTGGGCTTCTCATTGGTTCTTTGTCTCAACCAATCTGCTGGTAGAGGAACACAACCCACTTGTCTGGACTGGTCTAGCAGGACCATATGGAATAATAACTACGAAGATGACATAAATGGCACACAAAAACAGAAAACAAGACCAAGAAAGCTGCCAAAGTAAGGGACTTAAAATGGAAATTACACTTACCTGGTAATTGTTGTTCCTTGAGGGAGTACAGTTCAGTCCTCCACCTCTGGGTAGTGCACCTCCTCCTGCAGCATGAAGACTGGACAAGTCAAACTTGTGACATCACCGGGTATATCCTGCTGGTCTTCTCCCATGATCCCCCAGTGACCTATTGACAAAGCAGACTCAAAGGAGCAAATAAACAACCAGTTAAGGTACTAAATACAATGCTATGCTTAAACTTCAACTTTTAAACTACAGCGCCCCAAGAGAAAGGGCCGAAAACACCCTCCTCCGTGCCCCTGTCCCCTTGCGCACCACACAGCGGAAGACAGATAGCCAGAAGGAAGGAGAACTAAGGAAGAGCATAGGCAGAAAGGGTGTTCTCGCGATTACCGGCAAATCAGAGCCCGCTACCGACTCTATGAACCAGAAATACTCTCCTAACTGACGCTGCGCGTCTGAGATATCCATCCCCGGGCGGGAATGAGGACTGAACTGTACTCCCTCAAGGAACAACAATTACCAGGTAAGTGTAATTTCCATTTCCTTATCGGTCCTACAGTTCAGTCCTCCACCTCTGGGATGTACCAGAGCAGTAACCATTGGGAGGGACCTTTCCAGTCGGCTCGCCACCCAATCGAACAGAACAGGCACCGATCCCTGCCTGCTCCTCCCGTCAATAGGCATTATGAAAACCATGAAGACACGACCGAGAGCCCACTATGACCCTCTTCACAGGCGAAACAGCACTGAGCTCTGCCCCCGAGCAACGCTAGCGCCCCAGAAGGACACGCTCGCCACCGCAAACGTACTGAACACCCTAGAAACAGACATATTGATAAGGCTACCTGAGCCCCGCCGGAAAGAGCTGCTGGAGACCCCCTTGGTTCTCGACCTCACCAGGGTGACAAGGTTTAGCTACCGCTTCTCTCCTGCTTGACCCGCCTCCACGAAGGGACAGGCAGCAACGAGACCTTCCAGAAAGTGACGTCACCTTCCCCTAAGGTCCAAGGGACGCAGGATATGAGCAAAGTGTTCTTACGTAAGTCCCAATACCAGCAACTAGACAGGCACAGGCGGATTCCACGAGGGAGAGCCGAACCGAGGTCCATCCAGAGAGAGGTGGGATGCAAAATGGGCGGAATGGAAACCACCTGCGGCAAAAAACCACAAGAAGCTGGCCAACAGGCCCCCCCACTCTCTGGATAAGACAAAGGGTACCTGCCAAGGTCCACACCTGCAGCTCCTAAAGTCACCTCGCCGAACCGAAGACCACCAACTTACTGTCCTCCAAACTGAGCAGCCCCGGTGGAATACCTAGCCTACGAAGAGACTGTAGTCTGGTAACCACCAGAGCAAGCGTACCACCTCAACCTGGGAACCGCAGCCACTCCCTGCTTGATGACCCTATAGCAGGGCAGAGCTGGCAACTGAACTCCCCAGGACCTGGCTGCGAATGCCGTATCAACCCGTCCTGTAAGAAACTCCATCCCAGGGTGACAGACACTGCTATCGCACGAAGCTGCCTCCGCGAGCCTCCGTTCTAACCGACGCGCTTGGCATGCACACCAGCCTCTTTTTCTTATTTTCTTTTAAAACTCAACCGAGCCATGGCCACCCTATAAGGGATAACTGAACCACTGGAGACAGTCGAAGGAGACCCTGCAGCCACCACTTCTCCAACGTCGGCCACCTCCCTGGGATCTCAACAAGTGTCCGCATGCGGGCGACGCTCTAACCAAAGCACCCTAAATGCGCACAGGCCTCTCTTTCTCATCTTCAGTTAAAACCTAACCAAGCCATGGCCACCGCGTAAGGGATAACTGATCCACCGAAGACAGTCGAAGGACATCCTGCAGCCAACAGATTCTCCAACGTCGGCCACCTCCCTGGGTTCCCGAAGAGTATCCGTATGCGGGTGACATACGACGGGAGTCTCGGCCAGCCCGAGACCCTGCACCAACAACTTTCCCTGATGCGCTTTGACACGCCAAAAACACTCGACCTACGAGTGCCCCAGGAGGAAAGTCATAGAGAGGATCGGCTACGGCCTCTGTTGTACCAATGCGTGGATGCTTTCCGGCATCCTCACCTGTCGTCTGCTAAACAGCGACCCGTCGTCACAGACTGAAACGTCGCCATGAGGTTCAATACGGGCTGACCGCATCCGATCACACACTATGCGAACACAGCCGTATGCAATCCCCCTTCTCCGGCAATTACTCGGACTCCGCTAAGGATATCCGCCACCACAGTGTCCCCACCGGGAACGCAGGCCGCCGGGGCTTTAACCGCGCATGCTGCCCCTTCGCTTGGGCCACCCTGGCCACCCGACCGACTCCACCCTGCCGATCGATGAAGGCCACCATCCCGGAGTTCTCGGACAGTACGTGCACCGCTCGATCTGCCACCGTGGCTGCGAACGCCTGCCACGCCCAACGTATCGCTTGCCGTTCCAGTCAGACAATTGAACACTGGGTCTGCTGCGTACACCAAGCGCCCTGCGCAAAAGGATCTCCGAAATGTGGCTGAGCCTAACCAAGCTCCGGCCAAGCTCCAGGGGGAAAGGTGCAGAATCTCATATGAAATAAGTTGGGACAATTATTAAGGCCTTCTCTTTTTTTTTTTTTTTTTTACAATGCCATAAGGGCCACAAGGCACACAACCTAACAGCATGCCACAATGGATGGACTTGTAACGGACGGCTTTGAATATAAGCCTACAGACATCCAGCGCTTGCACCGAGACAAGCACTGTGTAGCCTATTTGTCTGCTTGGAACACTGTCACGAGCCGAAGACCGGAACCGGCCCCAAAAAGAAGCCGGACACTGGGCCCAAAGAATCCTGGCCTAACCGAGCCCAGCACTTCCTGTATCCTTAGGATCTGAGCCTCCCCCAAGGTCTCCGTCTAGGCTGGAACCGGCTGAGCCTAACTCTATGGTCCTGCGGCTAGCCCGCACGAGGCAGCGAGACTCAACGATGCCTTGAGGAAAGGGAAGGCCTAGTGGTTGGAGCAAGTCGCCAGCCGACCAACGGAGGGAATCCCACTCATGTATCTCTATGTAGAGTCGGAAGAACTGAGGATTCTGGTCCCACAGGTGTGCCTCCTAGTCTTGAACGAATACACTTCCGCAGGTACAAAAACTTAAATTGTGAGCGCCTTCAGGGGCAAAGGGGAATAGACTACAGCATCCAACTGTTGACCACCCCTTCTAGCACAAACCGACAGCAGAACCAAACCAAATAAATGCCTGGGAATATGTGACTTTAGAACCCCAAGGCAGTGGAATGACATTAGAACTTGCAGTGGACGTGAATTTCCTGTCCTCCCAGTCCCCCTGCCCGCATTGAAAAGAGGCTGAGAATATCTTGACTGGTGGACCTGGGAGCATGCCTCCTGGACAGCCTGGACGTAGAAGGGAAAGCCGATGACTGTGGCTCTAACTCATCAGGACGGCTCCCTCTTGCCTCTGCAACCACATGCAACCCAAGGACAACCTTTCTCATGTTATCCCAATCGACCTCTCTCATTGCTGCACCAATTACCGGAGCATGAGAGCACAGACTGAACAAAGACATGCAGACGCACTCAAGGGTGAGTGCACCTAAGAATTAAGCTGAAGCCAATGCGAGCACATCCAACATACAGCTCCACCTGTCGAGGTGTCCCACTCCTGTCACCCAAAACACAGGACAGTGAGCACGCTGGCACCCAGGTGACCGCCATGGCACAGACAGCGAGGCCTGACTTCCGCTAGTAAACCTTCCAGCACCCTGGAACGCTAAGCCCTCGACTGTGCTATCCAGCATTACTTCTCATCATCCCCAGCATGGGCCTTTCCCCAGAAGACCCGGACGGGCCAGTAGTCCCGCTAAGTGGGCAAAGCTGCGCTCTGATTGCATCGGCTCTAGAAACCGATGCGACTGATCTGTCCCCCGCTACATTACATAAAGCATCTCACATTTGCCGACAAATCGGGGAGGTAGCCTCTGATCCTGGGATGAACCTGCAAAAGAAAGCTATGAAACCCAGGCACCCCCTCCGGCATTCCTACAAGCGAAGAAATAGCGGCGGGGAACCCCAGCAACCTTGGGCCCGGAAAAGTTAGAGGTTGCAACTAACGTGAATCCAAAAATGAATGGGATTTCGGATTTTACCCACCCCTAAGGATGGGAGCACTGAATAGCATATATGCTTCATGAACAGCATATATGCTGCATGGCCCTTAGAATACAAGGCCCTAAAAAACGATACAGCAGCTAAGAATTTAAATCCTTGGTCACACCGTCTGGATTTGCAGAATCTCACAGCTGCATGTTTGGCGCTAAACCCCTTTACTTTTTTTTTTTTTTTTTTTAAACTTCCAGAGATTAGTCAGAGAATAACTACATTCAGCACAGGAAGGCATTTTTGCATGCCCCAGCTGCCCTCTGGGGCCACGGACAATCGTGCCGGCCTCTATTGGTTCACAGTTTAACTCTTGTTAGTACTAGCAGTGATCATCCAAAGGTCCTCTAAATGCATAGGCATAGGATGAACCGCCCCATAAAATGTAAAAGATCTTCTGCTATCTTAAATCTTTAGGTGGTAAATTAAGTTACCTCCAAGAAAACTCATCTGCCCTATGAGGTGTGTGACAAGTTTCACCCTGCTTTTCCTTCCAGAACAAGAAAAGCGCAGGGTTAACCTGTATTCAACTGGAAGGGTTTACAGCACAAACTTGCACTAAAAATTAGAACACGAGCATAGGTGACTTTGCTCAACCGCTGTTCTAACCAGCCGCAGATTTACCTGAATGGCCAAATTCAATTACTGAAGCCTGCTGCTGACAGACGCTGCTAACTGCCAGAATGCAGGCAAAGGCAAAACCCCAAAATAATTACATTGGAAAATCACACAAACTTACACATTCTAAGAACCTTAAATTAAAATGAAATTAACAGTAAAATGAAGTCCTTATCTGGGTTTAACAGTGTGGAACAGCGTCGTCTGCCCAAACGTGGGGCTGCTTTGCTCTCCGCCACGAGGCCTCAGCGCTGCAGAGAAAATGACGCCAATCCGAAGCAGGCCTGTTTGGCGCCAAACACCACAGCTGCGGTAAGAGTCCCGAGCCCCTCCATTTGGGCTCGAGAGCCTCTCCTGCAGTGTCGGAATTCAGCAGTTACCCCGCTGTAGCTCGGGGTGAAGAGCTTTCAAGACACGCTGCTGCCGTGCGCCACCGGAAGTAGCAGACGCTGCGAGCCCCGGCCCGCCGGCTGAAGAACCCCCAACGGCCTGAGGCTCCCGCCGCGATGGGAATCTGCCGCATGCACAGCTCTAGAATGCAAGTGCGATCCACAGAGCTCTCCCCCGAACAGTCCTGGGGGAGAGATCATCATCGGGCACAGAGAGCCCGAAGGAGCTCAAGCAGAGAGGCTAGCTGGCAGCATGTACTTTGAAAAGGGACAGATCCTCCCTTTACACTAAGGCAGGCTAGATGAAAATAAATAAAGGAATTAAACTGAAGTATAAATTGAAAGTAAAAATAAATGAAAATTAAATTGAATACAATTGAAAGGATTTAACCTAAAGAAGGGAAAAAGGAAATCAAGGTAAATCAAATCCTGACTGACTGCTCCTAACTGCTTCACAAGTGAGCCCAGCACCTAGGCTCACTACGTTCTCCTGCCGCATGGAGACTGGACACACTGGGGGATCATGGGAGAAGACCAGCAGGATATACCCGGTGATGTCACAAGTTTGACTTGTCCAGTCTCCATGCTGCAGGAGGAGGTGCACTACCCAGAGGTGGAGGACTGAACTGTAGGACCGATAAGGAACATAAAAATTAAAGTTAAAAAAGATCTTATGAAACAATAAGATTTTCACTACTTTTTTTAAAATTTTGTATGAGGATTTGGTTCCGAGATCTACTGGAAGGGCATTCTGTAACAATGGTGCAATGCAGCTGAAAGCGTAGTTACAAGAGTAATTTGATTTATTTGTTTGTTACAGTCAGGTGCAGTAGATAATTCCCTGGCCCTGGAGGCCTTACAATGTAAGTTTGTACCTGAGGCAATGGAAGGATAAGTGACGTGCGCAGGGCCACAACGAGCATAGTGGGATACAAAACCTTGTCTGTGTAGCTCCAAGCCTGCTGCTCTAACCACTGGGCTACTTTTCTACTTCAGTGGTCCAGGTGCAACCTTATTACTAAGCGGACCACCAAAACGTTACCTTGTGAAGATCAGAAAGTACAGGAAAGGCAATAGGGGATTAGACATGATGAAAAATAAAGCGTAGTTACTCACCTGTAACAAGTGTTCTCTGTGAATAGCAGGAATAAGTCCTCACATATGAGTGACATCACCAATGGACCCTTGCATGGAATGCTCCACAGCTTCTAAAGGAAGCTTTTGGGAAGTATGCCGCATATGCATGCCTGCTTTCCCTACCTGCCATGGCACCATATTCTCCAGTACGATAACATAGTAGGAGCAAAAGGACAATTCCCCGGGGAGGTGGGAGGGTTGTGAAGATTTATTCTTGCTGTTCACGAAGAACACCTGCTACAGGTGAGTAATTACACTTTCTCTGTGAACAAGCAGGAAATATGTCCTCACGTATGGGACTCCCAAGCTCCAGGCTACTGGAACCAGAGGAGAATAGCCCAACTGGGCATTGAGAACTGGAGAAGCCAGGAAGAACAGAGGCAGTCCCGTCAAGGGACTCATCTGATGCAGTATCCGCAGTCGAATTGACCAAGGGAATTTTGAGCAGGTAGCCTGAACGGACAGAAGGGCCAGTGGGCAGGAGTTGACCCTCAAGACCCAAAGAGATGCCAGAGCATGGCCTGGCTTGAACTGCTTTCCCGTCGGAAATCCCCCTCCAGACAGTAATGTGCTGCGAAGGTATGGACCGAAGACCATGTTGCAGCCCAGCAGATTTCCTCTGCAGAAACAGAACAGAAGTTGGCTATCAATGTAGCCATCGCACGGACATTGTGAGTTATGACATAACCCTCGAGGCTCAAACCAGCCAAGGAATACGCATAGGTGATTCAATCAGTGAGCCAGAAAGACAGCGTACGCTTCAGGACAGTGACCCCCAGTCTACTGGGGTCAAAGAAGATGAACTGAGAGGATTGATGGTGTGCCTTCGTGCGCTCCAGGTAGAAGGCAAATGCATGTTTGCAATCCAGAGTGTGCAATGCTGTCTCACCATGACTGGCGTAAGGCCAGGGAAAAAATGTTGGAAGAACAATGAATTGGTTGAGGTGAAAAGTTGAGACCACCATTGGCAGAAAATGTAGGTGTGTGCGGAGCACCACCCGGTTCTGGTGGAACCAGGTATATGAAGGGTGTGCAACCTTTAAAAAAAAAAAAAAAAAGTCAACCACTTGGTTCACCCATGGTGGCACATGCCCCTCCTCGGCTCCAGTCCTCTCTCACACCCATCTCCCTTTGGTTTCCTCTCTTAGATACCTAGGGGTAATCATTGATACTGACCTTTTCTTCCACAATCACATTTCGCAGTTAACTCAACGTTCATTCTACTATCTTCATCATATCCTTGAAAGTTCTAACCTTAGTACACCAAGCCATCTACACACAAACTCCGCAATACTTGGCAGACCTTCTGAAATTTCACACTCCCTCATATAGTCTCCGAGCAATACATGTTAACCGTCTGCATCTCCCATCCCCCTCTCGAGCACACCTTCAATCCACATGCCTCTCAGCCTTCTTCTTCCTTGGCCATTTCTGTGGAACTCACTCCCCACCACCCTCCGTCTAGAACAAACCTACTCAAAATTCAGGTCTTTTCTAAAAACACACCTCTTTGCTTCTGCTTCTGACCTACCAGTCTCTGTTTCCTAATCTCATTACTGTTCCTGTCATTTATCTCTATGCCTTTTATGAGTGAGCTCTATCCTTTCCTGTTCAATAATTGTAATTCCATTCTTTTTCTGGGCTATGGCCCTATTTTCTCCTGTTTATAAATTGTACACCGCCTTGATGTTCAAAAGGCTGTATAATCAAGCAACGCAATAAACAGACAGAGTACGGAGCTCACTCACACGTTGGCGCAACATGACGGCCATCAGAAAGAGGACCTTCCAGATCAAGAACTTCAGCAGGCACGCGTCCAGCAGCTGAAATGGAGCCCATATGAACTGGACAAAGACCACAGTCAGATCCCAAGAGATCATAGGGGGCTTAACTGAAGGCTTCAAAAGAAACAAGCCCCGCATGAATCGACCTACCAGGGGATGAGCTGGCCCAGGTTTCCCCTTGCAGCCATGATGGAACGCTCCTATCGCGCTGAGGTGAACACGCATTGAGATGGACTTCAGCCCAGAATTGGAGAGGTGCAAGAGGTACTCCAACAGATGGTCCACAGGGCAGACAAAAGGGTCCAACGCCAGACCACCATACCAGACGGCAAACTGCCACCATTTGAACATGTAGGCTTTATGCATTGACTCCTTGCAGGATACTAGCAGGATCTTGGCGATGCCCTCTAGGAGAGCAAGCTCCATGAGGGCTACCCATTCAGCATACATGCCATGAGCACCAGGAAGCGGATGATGAGATGCAACAAGGAGCCGCCCTTCTGGGAGATGAGGTCTGGGTCAGAGATCAGGCGAAGAGGGTCCCTCTGTGAAAGCTGCAGCAGTAACAAGAACCATGGCAGCTGAGGCCAGTAAGGAGCAATGAGAATCATTGATCTCCTCTTGGCCTGGAGCTTCAGGAGCATCTTCGCGATGAGCAGAATTGGGGATTCTTCGCGATGAGTAGAATTAAGGGATAGGCACAGAGCAAGCCTTTCCCCCAGTGGACATGGAAGGCATCCGAAGCCAGGCGATCGCTGCTGGCTTCCAGGAGCAGAACAGAGCTACCTGGGCATTCTGTGCCATAGTGAAGAGGTCCACGAGGCAATCCGCTAGGCCATTGCTCTCGCCGGGCAAATACATCATCTGGAGATCTATGCAGTGGAGCAGGGCAAACTTCCAGAGGCAAATAGCCTCCCAACAGAGGAGGTATAAGCCTATGCCTCCCTGTTTGTTCACATACAACATGGCCACCTGATTCAGCAGGTTCACTCTAAAGGCATGGAGAGTATTTGCAATGGCCCTGAGCTCAAGGAAGCTGATCTGATGAAGGTTCTCGCTCTTGGACTACAGGCCCTAGGTGCAGAGATCATCCAGGTGCATGCCCCAACCGAGCTTGGCGGCATCTGTCCACCTGGGATGAGAGCCTCAAGACCATCGCATGTCTACCAGCCACAAATAAAACAACAACAAAGAAACGAGAGCATGCACCATGGTATACCAGAGAACTCCGAGACTCACTCAAGTGCCTGCGCAGGCTCGAGAGAAGATGGCGCCGATCTCACTCTACTGAAGCACAAGATACTTACATCGCTCACCTAAAATCACACCGCGATGAATTAACAAAAAAGCGGAAACAATACCATTCCGACATCTTGAAGCGGTCACTAAACAAGCCACACGATCTCTTCAATATAGTGAAATCTCTCATAAGAGAACCTCCTGCAGACCAGTCACAGATGCCACACCCCCAGGCATACTCCAACTACTTACAGTCAAAAATGATCCAGACTACTACATCTGCAACCAACTACCTACAACTTGAAGTCACCCAGGCTGGTGCAACCTCGAACTCCGCGGAAAACAGCTCTCAGCACAACTTGCCCCAACCATCTCCACTATCCGACTTTGAAAAAATATCACGCAGAGAGATTGAAGACACGATCGCCGCAATCAACCCCACTACTGCACCCAATGACCCATGCCCTGCTTTATGGATAAAGGAGTTACGATGTGACTTAAGCCAATATCTGAGCGAATTAATAAACCAATCTCTTACAACCGGATCGTTTCCACAAAGTCTGAAACAAACATCAATCAGACCACTGCTCAAAAATAACAAGCTGGACCCAACGAAAGTGGAATCATACAGACCAATTTCAAGTATCCCTATGCTTGCCAAAGTAATAGAAAAGTTAGTACAGCGCCAAATCCAACAGCATATTGATACTGAAGCCCCACTGGATCCTTCCCAGCATGGGTTCAGAGAAGCACATGGGGTTGAAACCCTCCTCACCAACCTATTTGACCATCTAGTCTCTGGAACTGACAAAATGCATCAAGGATTCGCCCTCATATTCCTCGACATTGCAGCGGCTTTCGACTCGGTGAACCATGAGATCCTCATACAACGCCTCAGCGAGAAAGGAATTCAGGGAACAGCCCTAAAGTGGTGCAAGTCATACCTGACTAATAGATGGCAACATGTAAGGTCAGGCTCCACAACCTCTGAACCATTTTTACAGAACCAGGGTGTACCACAGGGCTCGTCACTATCTGCATTGATGTTTAACATCTACATGCAGCCCATATGTGCCCTAGCACGTTCATTCAAGGTCAACTGTCTAGCCTACGCAGATGACATCCTACTATACATCCCATTCAGGACCAACCAACCAGACCTCTCCCCTCTAACAAGATGTTTTGAGGCAACAGCAGAATGGTTCAGCACACAAAACATGAGAATCAACTACAGTAAAACAGATGTCCTTTTCATCTCAAGAAACCAGGACTTCACCCCTCCACTCTCTTTAAAGGTCGGCAACACAGAGCTGAAAACCAAACCCACAATCCGCTACCTTGGCGTTACACTGGATCAACAACTGGATCTGAAAACCCACATAAGAAACACAGTAAAAACAGTATACATGAAAATAAGGACCCTAAAACATCTCCGACCGCTGCTTGACTTCAGCGACTACCGATCGATCTATCAGGCATTAATATTACCACATTTCGACTATGCCAACGTAATTCTACACGGTCTCCCTCAAGCAACACTGGCTCCTCTCCAGCTTGCAATGAACACTGCGGCAAGAGTTCTAACAGGGGCTTCACGGAGAGAGCACATAACGCCAGTACTGATGAACCTCCATTGGCTACCAGTTCAAGCAAGAATCCGCCACAAAGTTCTAACCTTAACTTTCAAAGCCGCAAACACCCTGGCCCCCACAGCCCTCAGCAAGATGATACATAAAGTACCACAGAACAGAAACAGAAGACCCATGATGCAAAACACACTAGAGGTCCCAAAAGTAATAACAAAATGCACAAAAGCAACGACAAATAGGGCCTTTACGATTTACGCACCCAGAGCATGGAACGCTCTCCCCACCTCTATTCGAAACATCACTTACCTAATTGACTTCAGGAAGGCATTAAAGCAACACCTATTCACCACATACTACCCTGAATCCAGCACTAGTAATCATACATATGCCCCCTCAGACAATCACTCATTGCAATTAAACAATCAGACTCAGCATGAAAAAGGATAATCAACTGATCGCTCAGAAGATACCCACTGAAATGGAATCAGGACCCCCAGTGTAAATAAGATGTAGATATGTTATACAATGTACATAGTTCCCCCCAGTTACTTCCAAGTTGATCTCCTGTTTATTGTAAATACAACTCAGGGTTCCTGTGTTGTATGGTTGATGTTGAATGTAAACCGCTCTGATCTAAAATAGAGCGGTATAGAAGAACTGTTAAATAAAATAAATAAATAAATAAATCTGTCATGAGCAGCTTGCACAGTACTGCTGGTTGGAACAGGAGGCTTGTGCCTGGAACACAAGTTTGCAGGCACAAGCTACCACTACAGTGACTGTGTGAGTAGCGCAGTGACCACCACCCTGTCCCACAGGCGGCCTAAGGCCTGCTGCCATTGCGTTCACAAGGTCCACTGGGCCTGCCACATGCAAAAGTGGACCTGAGGGGTGACATGCACTGTGGCCATCATATGTCTGAGGGCTCTCAGCTGCCCCCAGGCTGTGGTATGGTTCTGGTGTTACAACGTGCCCACATCGATGAGGCATTGCAGGCAGTCCACCGACAAAACAGCTCTCACCTGCATAGTATCAAGAAGGGCCCCCAATGAACTCCAGTTGTTGTACCAGCTGGACGTGAGACTTCGGGTAGTTGATCATGAAGGAAAGTCCTTCGAGCACCAAAATGGTGAGCTCGGTGAACTGTCTGGGACCTTTTATAAGCCAGTCGTCCAGATGCGGGAAGACCAAAAAACACCGGGGTCCGAAGGAAGGCAGCCACGACCAAAAGGCATTTTGTAAAGACCCAGGGGGTTGCGGCCAGCCCAAAGGACAGCACCCGGTACTAATAATGTTGGCCACCCAGCACAAACCAATGGTATTGTCTGTAATGCGGGTGGATCAGACTATGGGCATACGCATCCTTCAGATCCAAGAAGCATAGCCAGTCATCTCAAAGGAGGAATGGGAGCAGCGTTCCCAAACAAAATCATTTTGAACTTTTCACACACTAAGAATCAGTTGTGATTCGCAGATCTAAAATGGGGCAGAACCTGTCAGCTTTCTGGGGGATCAGCAAGTATCTGTTCTCTTCAATTCTCCCCATTACACAGAAACATAGAAAAATGACAACAGAAAAAGACCACATGGCTTATCTAGTCTGTCCTTCCATATCAACAACTACAACAGTCCCTATTTTTCCTTTAGAGATCCTCTGTGTTCGTCCCATGCTTTTTTGAATTCAGACACTGTCCTCATCTCTACCACCTCCACTGGGAGACTATTCCACGGATCCACCACTCTTTCCGTAAAGAAATATTTCCACATATCACTCCTGAATCTATCTCCTTTCACCCTCATCCCATGTCCCCTCGTAGCAGAACTTGCTTTCAATCAAAAGAGGCTCTCCGCCTGTGCATTTATGCCACGGAGGTATTAAAACGTCTCAATCATATCACATCTATCCTGCCTTTCCTCTAAGGTGTACATATTAAGATCCTTAAGTCTGCCCTCATATGCTTTATAATGAAGCCCACTAACCATTTTAGTAGCCAACCTCTGTACTGACTCCATCCTGTTTATATCCTTTTGAAGGTGGGGTCTCCGGAATTGCATACAATACTGCAAATGATGTCGCACCAAAAACTTATACAGAAGCACTATCACCTCCTTTTTTTCTTCTAGCCATTCCTCTCCGTATGCCCCCAAGCATCCTTCTAGCTTTTGCTGTTGCCTTTTCTACCTGTTTAGCTAATTTAAGATCAGACACAACCACGCCTAGGTCCCGCTCTTCTTTAGTGGACAAAAGTACTTCACCCCCTATACTACCTTGCTTCCTTGGATTGCTGCAGCCCAAATGCATGACTTTGCATTTTTTAACATTAATCCCAGCTGCCAAATTGTAGACCATTCTTTAAGCTTAGCTAGATCCCTCCTCATGTTATCTACACCTTTCTGGGTGTCAACTCTATTACAGATTTTGGTATCATCCGCAGAGAGGCAAACCTTACTCGTTGAGGGTAAAGGCCAAGGCAGAGAAGCTTGCATCATGGAGATGAATGCATGGCTGCGTGGATAGTGTCATCAAGAGCATTTTGGTTTCCTGGACCATGGGGATGCTGTCCCAAGGGTTGCAGAGCAGAGATGGAGTTCATCTGTCCAAGAAGGGTCGATGTGTCTTCAGTAGCAGACTGGCTAACCTACTGAAGAGAGCATTAAACTACATTCGTTGGGAATGGGTGAAGAAAGCCCCCAGGTAAGTGAAACATTAAATACCTTTATAGAAATAGGTAAAAGGGGCAACATCTGGAAGGCAGTGTCTATAAATGCTCATAGCATGGGAAATAATCCAAATCAGCATGGGGGAGAGGTGTGACTTTGGAAAGTTTACTACAAAGCCCAGGTGTTGTAGTAGGTCTAGAGTGCATGGTGTCACATTGCGCGCTTCCTCCAGTGATCCGGCTCGCACGAGCCAGATATGGGAACACCAACACCCCGAGGAGCCAGAGGTAAGCGGCTAAGACCGCCAGATATTTCGTGAACATCCAAGGAGCCAAAGCCAGGCCAAAGAAACACCCTGTACTGATAGTGATGGCCCCCCACAATGAACCGGAGATACTGGATCAGGATGTGGGTATAGGCATCTTTGAGATCCAAGGAGCATAGTCAATCTTCCCGCAGGAGGTAAGGCAGCAAGGATCCAAGGGATACCATTTTGAACTTTTCCTTGACCAGGAAGCGGTTGAGGTCACAAAGATCCAGGATGGGCCTGAAGCCCCCTGTCTTCTTGGGGACCAAGAAGTAGCAGGAGTAGAATCCCCGGCCCTGAGGGTGGTGGGGGAAAAGTTCTACCGCTTGATCCTCGAGTAAAGACCTGAGCTCCTTCTGCAGAAGCTCCCAGTTCAAGGTGTCCATGGATAATTCCCCTGGGAAAAAGGGAGGAGGCCACTGAGCAAAGTGGAGGTGATATACCTACTTGACCACCTACAACACCCAGGTGCCCGTGGTAATAAAGGGCCACTAGTGTGCAAAGTGTACCAGCCACTCTCCCGTGAACCTTGAGCCTATTACCTCCTCAGGGAGGGAGGCTATGCCCAAGGAGTCAAAAACTCCCCCCAGGCTGTGATGGGGCGCTGTTTGGGGTTTGGGAGCCTTTGGCTTATGGAGGCCATGCCCTTGACCCTTGGCCTGCTGCCCCTGAGGGAGAGTGGAATAAGCCTGAAATCTGGGGTAGTTTCCGTAAGCCTTCTTGGTCTTCAGGTGGAAGGGCTTTTTCCCACAAAGTCTTCCTACGGGAAGGATCAGATACTTTCTTGGATAACCTGGTTCTGGTCATGAATTCCTTCTCCAACTCGTCAGCCTTCTCCACTGTGGGTTTGCCGAAGAGGTTATCCCCTCCAGTATGGGTCGCTGGCCAACTTATTTATTTATTTATTTAAAGTCTTTTCTATACCGCACTATTCAGCATCAGCGCGGTTTACATTGAACGAAGAATTTACACATTTCCGATGGTACTTTGTGTTTACATTTGAACAGGAAGAAATAACTTGGATAACAGGGGTAACTATTTACAAATTAAGACAGGTAACTATTTACAAATTAAGACAGAATCATGAACATTTCTTGGTTTCAGCGTTATTGGTTTTGGGAGGTCTGTGAGGTGGTTGAAATAACTGCATTAGTTACTGGGTAATACAATAGGAAGAGGTGGTGTTTCAAAGCTTTTCTGAATTGCAATAGATCCGGGATTGCTCGGATGTCTTGAGGGAGGCTGTTCCATCACCTTGGGGCACAGAACTTGAAAGCCCTGTCTGCTGTTGCTTTGGTACAGTGTGAAACCTATCCTGAACCCACTGCTCCAAGTCGGAGGACTGTAGCCAGGCAAGGCAGCGGGCACTAATGAACATCTCAGCTACACAAGCCACTGACTCAAAGCTGTCAAAGGCTGCCCGTCTAACTTGGAGCACTCCTTGACCAATGATACCAGGGTCCTGAAATGCTCAAGGGGTTCACCTGATAGCCCAGCCGAGAACCCGGTGAGCTCCCTCACCAGGTCCCTCAAGTACATGCTCATGTAAAGCTGGTAAGCCTGGATCCAGGCTGTGAGCATAGAGCCCTGGAAACACTTCCTGCCAAAGTCATCCATGGTACGTGCCTCCCTGCCAGGGGGCACCAAGGAGTGTGTCTTCTGGCTCTTAATACGATGCATAGCCGACTCAACCACCATGGAATTCTGTGGCAATTGTGTCTTCTGGAATCCAGGGCTCCTGCCAACTCAATATTGCAAATCGAGTCGACTGTTCACAATCGGCACCTTCACCGGGGTTTCCCACACCCTGAACAGCAGCAGCTCCAGGACTGGGGGGCACAGGTACCGTCAGCGACTCCCAAGGAGGGGCTTTGTACTGGAGGATCTCGAGATCCTCTGCCCGCGGCTTGTCTTCAGGCACCACCACAAAGGTGAATGCCTGGGACATCTCCCTCACAAACTTCAAGGTGGCGAGATCTTCTGGAGGGGACTTCCACTGATGTGTGGTGGAGAGAGGTCAGAGGGGATGTCCCAGTGGAGTATGGTGTCAGTGGACTCCTCGTCCATCTCCCACGCCGACTCGGAGTAGAAGGAATCAGTGAGCACCCCACAGTTGCCAGATCAACCCAGCATCGACGACTCCCAGTGTCGGAGGTCCTGTGGCGTCGTGTCGGTCGCAAACTCCATTTATTTACACAGTACTACCAGATTAACCTAACCCCTACCTAATTGCCTCTCCTCTTACCTCCTCAAGATAACATCTCGACCCTACTGTACACATGTAACACCCTAAATTCTCAGCACTCAATCTCACTGTACATATGTAATTAGTTCAGTTTGCATCCCCCGTGTTATCCAAGTTGTTACTCCTGTTCTCTGTAAAGCAAAACATGTTATCCAAGTTGTTACTCCTGTTCTATGTGAAGCCAAGCAGTTTGTTATGGTCATTTTGTTGTATGTAAACCGCGCTGACAATAGTGCGGTATATAAGAAATTGTAATAAATAAATAATAAATAATAAACTGCTTCAGCACTGACCGAGCCAACCTCTCAAGGATGGGAGGACCATACTCAGGGGAAGTCCTTGTCGAGGAAGTCCCCATGAGGGGCACCGACGACCCGGAGTGACCGGGAGTCGGGCCCTGCTGCACCTCTAGGGATGCAGAGAAACTGCACTCCAGGGCTGCCATCCTGGCTTCGATGCCTGATGGCTATGCAGCCTGCACCAGCTCTGAGGAAGTCGAGGTTGGTATTGGGTCTCCTGTCTCCGGGACTGCTTCAACAGGCGCTCCCATCCGTCATCCCCTGTGTCGAGTCGAGCGCTCCGTGGCCGGGTCACAGTGGACTTACTCCCTGGGCCCGGGTTGGCCCTCGATGTCTGCTTTGATGAAGCCTTCAACGCACGGGAAAGATCAGCCGAAGACGACTTGGATGCCTGATCACCTCTGGGCTCCGAATGAGCTTGGGCACATGACACCAAGTCGCCTTGCGCTGATGTCGAAGGCAGGGATTCCGCCCCCGATGCCGAACCCAAGCCAGACCTAATCAAACAGCTCCCCCTGCCGCCTTTCGCGTTCCTTCCAAGTCTTAGCTGAACCAGGAGGCAAAGCGGGCAGGAAGACATGTCATGGTCTGCCCCAAGGCATTTGATGCAGGTACTGTGGCGGTCTGTTCGGGACATAGTGCGATTGCACTTACCACACTGCTTGAAACCGCTGGTCGAAGACATAGCGGGAAAAACGAGACCTGCGAGATCAAACACTGACTGGTCGACCAGCAAGGCCACGAGTAGAAAAACCCATGGGCCACAATAGGAAAAAGAAAAGGAAAATTAAGAAATGATTACACAAGCGAAAACCACGATGCCAAGGCGGAGGACTCAGGCGACGGAAGGTGATCGAATCGAAGCAATTGAGAAGAAAAAATACTGGTCTGAAAAAAAATCGACTTTGTCCGGGGTGCACAGACAGCACATCTGCAGGGCTCCACGGAAAAAAGAAGACTGAGACAAGATGGCACCTTTGGGTGGGAAGGTGACCGCACATGTATGGTGTAACTCCCAAAGGCTTTCTTTGAAAGCTGGGGAGTAGATCTGTGCGGGCTCTATCGGTGCCAAGTCACCCATATGTGAAGACTGACTTCCTGCTTGTTCTCGGAGAAAGAGAGAATCCTGTATAAAAAGTTCTATGGGTGTTGATCAAGATCTCAAACTGAATTCAGCAATTTGAGGAAAGCCTGTATTGTTCAACAAAAGGAGGATACACATAAGTCTGTCTTCCGAGCATGATAGATAGCACAGTTACTTACCTGTAACAGGTGATCTCTGGGAACAGCAGGAATTAGTCCTCACATATGGGTACGTCGGTACCGACGGAGCCCGCGCGGGAAAGCTCCCCAGCTTCCCAGAAGGAAAGCTTTTGGGGCCTCCCACTGCGCATGCGCGCTGCCTTCCCGCCTTCCTGACCAACTCTCCTCAGTTCGAGTTTAAAGCTGAGACAATAGAGAGAGGAAAGGAAAGAGAGAGAGAGAGAGATACAACTCCTAGGGGAGGTGGGTGTGTTGTGAGGACTAATTCCTGCTGTTCCCAGAGATCACCTGTTACAGATAAGTAACTGTGCTATCTCTAGGAACAAGCAGGAATAAGTCCTCACATATGGGGACTCCCTAGCTGAGATGCCCGGGAGATCCCCTAAAGGGTATGAGACCCTGAACGGTTCCTCATCTTCCTATGGATCTCAGGCATCCATTCAGGGAAGGTGGGCTGGAGTTGTTCAAGAATGGAACAGGTGTCTGAGGACAGCCTGACCAAACAAGGCATCCCGGCGGGAGTCCTTGTCCAAACAGTAATGGGCTGTAAAGGTATGAACCGAGGCCCAGGTGGCTGCTCGACAGATCTGGTCAATAGACACAGAGTTTAGATGAGCCATAGAGGTGGCCATGGACCTCACATTGTGAGCGGTGACATGGCCCTCCAGAGAAAGGTTCTTACTATGGTAAGCAAAAGAGATACACTGAGCAATCCAATTGGACAGTGTTCTTTTAGAGACTGGAAGTCCTAAATGAGAAGGATCAAAAGCAACAAAAAGCTGAGAAGACTTTCGATGTTGCTGTGTCCTGTGGAGGTAAAAGGCAAGAGCTCTTTTACAATCTAGAGTATGAAGGTTCCTCTCTGCACTGGATGCATGAGGAGCTGGAAAAAAGACAGGTAAATATACCTCTTGATTAAGATGAAAAGGGGAGACCACTTTAGGCATAAAGTGGGGATTGGTCCTAAGGATCACCTTTTCATGATGGAACCTTGTATAAGGTGGATTAGCCACTAGAGCTTGCAGTTCACTGATACGGCGAGCTGAGGTGACTGCAATAAGGAAAATAACCTTCCAGGAAAGAAATTTCAAGGAGGTAGTGGCTAAGGGTTCAAAGGGTGGCTTCATAAGCTGACCAAGAACCAAGTTTAAGTCCCATGCCACCGGAGGAGGTCGAATGGGAGGTTTAGTTAAGGTTAGGCCTCTCATGAATCTTGCAATAAGAGGATGAGAGGAAACAGGTTGTCCATTGATGGGCTTAAGGGATGCTGCAATAGCACTCAAATGGACTCTTACTGAATTCGTTTTGAGTCCTGCATTGGAGAGATGCAGGAGATATTCCAAAAGAGAATTCAAGGGAAGTGCTAGAGGGTTAAGACCCTGTTGAGCACACCAAATGGAAAATCTTTTCCATTTAAAAGCGTAAGAACGCCTAGTGGAAGGTTTCCTAGAGGCATGGAGGATATCCTTCACTTGCTGCGAAAGATTGAAGTGTTGAAGGTCTAGGCCTTCAGTAAACAAGCTCTGAGGTGAAGGGACTTGGGGTTTGGGTGCCACAAAGTCCCCTCCTTCTGAGACAGAAGGTCTGGAGCTGCTCCCAAGTCCAGGGAGGGGGCTTGGGAGAGATGCAGAAGTAGAGGGTACCACACTTGGCGTGGCCAGCGTGGAGTTATGAGGATCATGGACCCTTGATCCCTTTGAAGTTTGAACAGAGTCTTGGGAATCAAAGGAATGGGTGGAAAGGCATATAGGAAGCCCTGACCCCAATGAAAGAGGAAGGCATCCTTGGCCTGAACTCCCTGACACGGAATCCTGGAACAGAACCGGGGAAGTTTGGCATTCCACGGACTTGCAAAGAGGTCTATGTCTGGGGTCCCCCATTTCTGGAAGATTCTGAGTACCTGATCCATGTGTAGGGACCATTCGTGTGGAAGCAGAACTCGATTGAGTCTGTCTGCCCAAGAGGTTTGGATTCCTGGAAGATATACTGCCAGGAGATGGATTTGATGCTCTCTGGCGAAGGCCCATAATCTTAGAGCTTCGTTGCAAAGCGACAGAGAGCCAGTCCCTCCTTGTTTATGTAAAACATGGCTACTTGATTGTCCGTATGAATAAGGACCGTCATGTTGCTGAGGAGGGTATGAAAAACTCTGAGAGCTAGAAAGATTGCTCGAAGTTCCAAGTGGTTGATATGAAGGGTGGTCTCCTGCGGAGACCAAGTGCCCTGAGTGGAGAGATCTTGAAGATGAGCTCCCCAACCGGTTTGGGAGGCATCTGTTGTGAGGGTTGCTTGGGGCAACAATGGTTGAAAGGGGGCCCCCAACAACAGATTTTGAGTGGACATCCACCATTGGAGAGACCAAAAGAGACGTTTGGAGTTTGCTATTTGGTCTGAGAGAGCTCCGGATGCTTGAGTCCACTGAGTGGACAAAGTCCATTGAGCTGCTCTCATATGTAGGCGAGCATAGGGCACCACATATACTGTGGAGGCCATGTGGCCTAATTGTTGTAGCATCTCCCTGGCAGTCAAGTGGCTTCTGGACTGGGTCTGGGAGGCTAAGTGCACTAGACGTTGGCAACGGGTCTGAGGAAGATAGGCCCTTGCAGTGGTGGTATCCAACCAGGCCCCTATGAATTCCAGGGACTGTGTAGGGGCGAGTTGAGACTTTGGCAGATTGATCACAAGTCCCAGATACTGCAGAATGCATCTGGTGCGATCCAGGGAAGTCTGAGCCTCGGACTGAGATGGAGCTCGGATGAGCCAGTCGTCCAGGTATGGGAAAACAAAAATTCCCAGGGCTCGTAGAAATGCAGCCACTATTGCCATGCATTTGGTAAATACCCTTGGAGCAGAAGCTAGACCGAAGGGAAGTACTCTGTATTGGAAATGTTTTCCCTGGAACAGAAACCGTAGGAATTTTCTGTGGGATGGATGGATGAGTATATGTGTGTACGCATCCTTGAGATCTAGAGAACAAAACCAATCCTGACTCTGTAGGTAGGGAAGGAGAGTACCTAGAGAAAGCATCTTGAATTTCTCCTTGCATAGGAATTTGTTCAATTCTTTGAGATCTAGAATAGGTCTGTACCCCCCTGTTTTCTTGGGAATAAGAAAATAAGGGGAGTAAAACCCTGACCCCTGTTGAAGAAGAGGAACCTCTTCTATTGCCCTTTGGGCGAGAATGGTGGTCACCTCCTGACCTAACAGGTTCAGAAGAGAGGGGGGAGAATTGAAACATCTCACCATGGTATGATGTGATTTGCTCCCATCTGGGAGCAAAATGAGTTAACCTTCCTGGAATGCTGAGAGGCTCTGGATGTTTTAGAGCCAGAAAGGTTAAGTTCTCTAGAGTTGAGTCAAAAACCCTGAAGGGGTTGGGACTGCTGGGCTGTAGCAGCCCCTGCAGGTTTTGCCCTGGCCTGTTTAGGCTGCTGACGCTTAGGAGCAAAGCGAGCTGCAGAAGATTGTTGGCCAGTATTTGTAGCAAATCTGGTCTTCTTATAGAAAGGCTTCTTGAAAGATTGTTTCTTGACAGGGGCAGAGGTAGACTTAGAAAGTCTATCTAAAGCAGCATTTTCTGCATCCATTTGGGTGGCTTTGATTTGCCACTCCTTACCAAACAGATTCTCACCTGTACAGGGCAGATTTCCCAACCCATCCTGGACCCAGGGTTCTAGGTCAGAGGCCTGGAGCCAAGCAATTCTGCGAGCCGCTATGGCAATACCTGAGGCTCTGCTAGCACCCTCAAAGGAGTCAAAGGCTGCTCTGTTGGAGAACTTTGATATATCTTGGGTATGCTTTAGCAAAAGAAGGAGCTCCTCCTTTCTATCCTCTGGGATAAAGGGGAGAAAATGGCGTATTTTCAATGCAATCTCCTTCAGAAACATGCCCATATAGAGGCTGTATGAATTGATTCTAGCAATAAGCATACTTGCTTGGAAGATTTTTCTACCAAAAGCATCCAAAGTCCTACATTCTCTTCCTGGAGGAGTAGAAGAGTGTCGTTTGGTACTCTTTATCCTTTTCATAGCTGACTGCACCACAATAGAGTGGTGAGGGAGCTGAGTTTTTTGAAAACCAGGAGAAGGAGGGACACGATACATGGTGTCCAACCGACAAGAATGTGGAGATAGGGTGAAAGGAGTCTCCCATAAGTCCATCATGTGTTCTTGAAGAATTTCATGAACGGGCAAGGTGACTGCCTCTTTGGGAACCTTAGAGTATCCTAAAATATCTAATTTTTTTGCTCTAGGTTCTTTTTCAGAGGTTACTGAAATAGAGACCTTTAGCCACTTCAAGGATGAAGTCTTGAAAGGACAAATCCTCTGGAGGAGACATTCTCCTTTTTGGAGAAGAGGGCTCTTCAGGTAGAGTTAGGGATACCTCAGTAGAGTCATCTGATGAATCAGAATCATCAGAAGACTCAAAGTATCGTCTGTTTGCTTCCAGGGATCGATACGCGTATCGACCAGTATCGACATCGGGGGTACCCGGAACCGGATCGGTATCGGGGAAAACCCCGGAACCGGGAACCGGAATCGGTATCCTGGTCGATGTGGATGCCCTGGGTACCGGTATCGGTTGTGGTACCGGAACCGGAGTCGGTACCGCAGATGACGTCGCAGCTTGTCAGACGGCTGCCTGGGTGAGAATCTTCACAGTCTTGGCAAGTGCATACATCTATATGATTTGCAAGGGATTGTGGGCAATGCAGTTCATTCACACCAGACACAGCTGCTGACAATAATTTAGTTGTGCTCAAGTGTAAAGCCAATAAGATATTTATTTATGGGGTTATTTCTCCCAACACAGATATGCTTGGTAGCACATAAATCAGGTTACTTGCTTCCAGTGTTTAACTTAGAAAAACAAAATCAAAATCAGGAAAACAACATTCAAACTTGTCAGGCATTAGCTAATGTTTTCTTAGCATATATCAAACAACAAACGAAAAGCCACAAAGAAAGAAAAAAACTGTTCTTTTCAGGTTAACTTCTGATAACGTCCCACATAGATTCAGAAGTGATTCTCTCCTAGCTCACAAGCAATTAGGTAAGGCTCAATTGCTAGCAGTTATCCAGCTGAAACCCCTTAGCTGGCTTGCTTTCTACTGTGTGGGTCAAATCCTGCTTCAGGAGCTTTTCTGAGTAGATTAAAGAACAAGTTTGTATTTCTTTGTGATGGTTGCTGTACTTTATAACAGAAAATCACCAAAGGAGTTTGGACAGAGAGCAGTCCATATAAACACATTCTTCATCTGCAATCATTCCCCCTTCTTCAACAAGCATGGGTTCAATATCATGGATTGGCACAGATGAATCTCTCAATGGAGCACTTTCAGGAGAACACTTGTTTCCCTGCTGTCTTTCAAGGTTATAGCTAGGGCATAGATCAGTGTTCATACCTGAGCTTCCATTGCTGTTAGAGTTCCTCTCTATATAGCCTGGCCAGTATGTAGTCCAGTTCTTATGTCCAGCCTTCCAATCCAGATCCCTGGACACTGGATCTCTCTTCACATACCTTCTGGCACGGGTCTTAGGGTCCCTTCCACGTGCAGCCGTCTTCCTCACAGGTAGCGTCTGGAGATTCCTAGCTCTGCAGCACCATTCCTCCGGCTTTCCCCAGACCAATGGTGTATGCTGGCCCTTGGAATGCCTCCCAGTATACGTACTGCTCTGGACTCTTCTAGACCTCTCAAAGGCTTTTCTCCTCTTTCTTCCAAAGGATTTCTTTCCCTCTCTGTCCGTCCGGTTTGGCTTCTGCTTCTGATGATGATGATCCTCAGGATCCAGCTCAAGCTGATTCTCAGGATATCCAAGGTGATCATGAAGATGGTCATCTGTAGAATAAACTCTACTTTATTCTGCTTAGATGAGTGCTCCTCCCTAATACAGCGCAGCTGTGCTGAATCAGGCCCTGCCCTTTGAGATGAGTGCTTAGGGATTACCTCATAGCCCTCCTGATTGAACACACGTTCCCCCACTTCAGCTCCTCTAATGGCTGTTGGAAACCTGGTGCATTCTGGGACTGGTAGTCTTTTATGAGAAAATTCTGTTTTCTTATTTCTACCAGAACTGACAGGTTGCTTGTTCAGAGTCACTTCACCTTTTCTATAGTTCCTTCCTGAGCTATGATAAGCTTCCTTATCACAAGCTCTAATAAAAGCCATAATAGCCTGCTGCATGGATTGAACTGTATGATCCATAGACGCCACAACTGTCTGGATGTCGGTACCGGAAGAATGAGCCGATACCCCAGAGCAGTCTAACAGGTGATCGGTCGAGGCCGTGCCATCGATGTCAACCTGTAACCCCATAGGAGGAGCTTTGGAAGCCGGAGCTTCCCGCCGGTGTTGTTTGGCTGGGGCAGGGTCCTCAGGGTCAAGCCCGGTGGCATCTCGATACTTGGAGGGAGATTTGCCCTTTGAGGACCTGCCAGAGGAATGTTTGGTTACCTGAGATCCATCAGGAGAGGAAGACCTGGAAGATGTCGATGCTGGAGTATCTGTAGAAAACAGCATGTGAAACTTGGCTGCCCGGTTTTGTAAGCCACGTTTAGACATCAAAGAACTGGATGGGCAATCCGGAATGGAGTGGTCAGGCCCCAAACATTTAAGACACCATTCATGGGTGTCTGTGACTGATATAGTACCGCTACACTTGGTGCATTTTTTGAAACCAGAGGCTTGTTTCTCCATGAGGGAGAATTCTGTGAAGGCCTAAAGGCCTCACAGAACAAACACACCAAGTGGGGAAAATAAGATTTTTTTTTTTTTAAGAAATAAAGAAAAAAGACCGGCGGTACCGGTCCGGAATCGGGGAAGGCAGACACGCGGCCAAAGAAACAAATTAAAATAATAACTTCTTCAGCGGTGACAGGAACACGACCTGCTGGCTCCGCGGAAAAAGAAGAACTGAGGAGAGTTGGTCAGGAAGGCGGGAAGGCAGCGCGCATGCGCAGTGGGAGGCCCCAAAAGCTTTCCTTCTGGGAAGCTGGGGAGCTTTCCCGCGCGGGCTCCGTCGGTACCGACGTACCCATATGTGAGGACTTATTCCTGCTTGTTCCTAGAGATCATTTTAACAGCCACATTTTTGACAAGGTGAAGGTATTTTGTCTGTTAAGAGAGTACCCCCCACTAATATTTGACATGTTGTTGTTAAGTGCCGTCGAGTCTGAGTCGACTCATGGCGACCCTCTGGATAGCTATCCTAAATTGTGTTCGGTCTTCAGTCAGGCGGCTCATTGACGACAGACTGGTACCCATAGCTGCTGTTATTGTAGCGATCCATCTCATTGCTGGCCTTCCTCTTTTGCGTTGACCTTCTATCTTGCCAAGCATGATGTCTTTCTCTAATGATCTCTCTCTTCGCATGATGTGTCCGAAGTATGAAAGTCGAAGTCTTGTCATCTGAGCTTCTAAAGAAAGCTTAGGTTTGATCTCCTCTAGTACCGACTTGTTTGTTCTTCGGGCAGTCCATGGTATACACAGTATTCGCCGCCAGCACCATAATTCAAAGGCATCAATTTTCTTCCTGTCTGTCTTTTTCACTGTCCAGCTTTCACATCCATATGATGTTATTGAAAATACCATGGCTTGAACAAGTCGAATCTTCGTATGGAGAGACACATCTCTGCTCTTGAGAATCTTATCTAGGTCTTTCATAGCCATTCTGCCAAGAGCAATGCGTCGTCTGATTTCTTGACTGCTTGTTGCTTCTTTATTGATAGTTGATCCAAGTAGGTTAAAGTTGTTCACAATTTCAATTTCTTCTCCTTCAACGATGAACCTGTTGATTATGCCAGTTGTCATGATCTTTGTCTTCTTTACATTAAGGTGCAGGCCCATTTTGAGACTATGTTCTTTGATTGTGAGAAGCAAATGTTTCAGATCATCTTCGCTTTCAGCCAGTAATGTGGTATCATCAGCATAGCGAAGGTTGTTGATGAGTCTTCCACCAATCTTCACACCTCTGTTGTCTTCATACAGTCCTGCTTCTCTGATGATTTGTTCTGCATATAAATTAAACAGGTAGGGGGAAAGTATGCAGCCTTGTCTTACACCTTTGCTTATTTTAAACCATTCTGTTTCTCCTTGTTCCGTTCGAACTGTTGCTTCTTGATCAATGTACAGATTACGCAAGAGAACGATCAGGTGTTCTGGTATACCCATGCTTCTTAATGTGGCCCAGAGTTTCTCATGGTTTACACAGTCAAAAGCCTTGCTATAGTCGATAAAGCACAAATAGATATCCTTTTGGTATTCTTTAGTCTATTTGAAATAGAGTAGTCAATTCTACTGAAGCATGAAGTAAGGTTTTCAAAGATTTAGTATCAATGAAAGACTTAATGATTTAATTTTTCTAAGTGTGAAGAAAGACCCCTTCACTTCAGGTGGAAAGAAGGATGCAAAGGATAATTTACAGTCGATCCTTTTCCACATCTGCCCGGTACTTCTGTAAAGACAGCTTCCATACGTTTCCTCCCTGGTCTGTAGTTTCCATTATCTCCCCTGAAGTTCTTTTTAAAACATGCTGCTGTACTGCCCATCGTCCAATATTTTCCCTACTTGTCCGTTTACAGTATGTTTAAGTTTATTGTTAAGTTTTGTTTGGAAAATCTCAAAGAAAATTTCAGCAAGGTAGAAATTCAGCACAAATCAATCAAATCACCAGAGAATAGAAGGACTAAGACATGCCCTTCACATGCTGGTCATCAACAGGCTAAACCCTATGGTCTACTCTGGGCAGATGTTGGTGTGTCACTCGTACAAGCCTGGTTTCCAATTATCTACTTTCCATCTTAAAATTTGTTTCAGACTGAAAGGCACTAACCCTGGAGCTGGCTTACCCAACAGAGCCACACAGAGGAGAGTCAGGAACATCAGTGAATTCTGGCATGACCAGTATGGAAAGAGAACAGCTTGGATTCGAAGGAAGCGCTGAAGGAAGTGCAGATCCAGCCGAGGTCTGAAAAGACAAAAAGTAGGCTCAGTAAAATATTAGAAAATCCAAGGAACCAGTGGGGCTGATGAATTCTGGTCCTTGAGAGCCACACAAAAATCCATTTTGCATGATCTTATATGTATGCAATACAGCAGGGGTTATTATTCTATGTGCTGATTTATAGCAGATATATTGTATGAAGGAATAGTGCAAACCACTTTGTGGAAATCCTGAAAACCAGCCTGTGCAGGGCAATTGAAGGACAGGGTTCACCATCTCCGAACCAGCCCCTACCCTACATTTCTTTCATCCTGACAATCTGAATAGGTAATAATACCACGCCATATCACCTCTCCTACCCAATTTTCACCTATCCTCTCCCCATGTTCTTTTTTTTTAAATCTAACTTACCCCAAGACTCCCAATGCTGCACCTCTTACTTCTGTCCTTCATGTGCACCTCCTTTCACCTCACTCCCCACACTCCTACCCCCTTCACATGCAAATAGGCATGGCTTTTTATTGGTCATCGGCAAGAGAATCCACTTCTCCTCCTCATAGGTCCAAAGTGGAGTGAAATGCCGATAAAGCACTGGACCATTCCACTTAAGGATTTGGATACTAGTATTAACATCATGTATGTGCGGATAACCAAGCATCAGTAAATTTCAATCCTAGACACAGCCCTCCCCCTCACACACGCTCCCAAAATCAGATAACCACTCTCTTCCCAAAAGCTCAGTGCAAACAGAATGTTCGGAATTATGAGGAAAATAAAACAAAGGATATAATAATGTCTCTTATCTCTCCCACAGAGCAACCACACCTTGATTGCCACATTTCAAAAAAAGATATAGCAGAATTTGAAAAGGTACAAAGAAGAGCGACCATAATGATAAAGGGGATGGAATGAGTCTCCTATGAGGAAAGGCTAAAGTGGTTAGGGCACGTCAGCCTGGAGGAGAGATGCCTGAGGGGAGATATGACAGAAGTCTATAAAATCCTGATTGAAGTGGAATGGGGAGATGCAAATAGATTGTTCACTTTCAAAAAAGTACAAAGCCTAGGGGACATTTATTTATTTTTATATATTGCATTTCCAAGGATCAATGCGGTTTACGGAGTACATAACTTAACATTACATGGAACAGTTTTGCATGGAATGGTAAACAGTTTTACATATAACAAATATACAAAATTGTTTATAACATAGAACAGTGTAACACTTAAACTAGTCCTTTTAAAACAAATTAGAGAAAATATTTTTCCATGAAAGCATAGCTAAGCTTTGGAACGCATTGTCAGAAGTTCTATTAAAAGCAGTTAGCATGGCTGGGTTTAAAAAAAGGTGTGGTCAAATTCCTGGAGGAAAATTCCATAAATCATTAAGATAAACCTGTGGAAAAATACTGCTTTTCCCTGGGCGTAAGTAGCATGGGCTTGATGGACCTTTGGTCTGACCCAGTATGTCAATCCCTAGGACCTCTTCCATGCATGAAATGCCCTCTCCCTTTAACACGCAGTCCCAGATACAATCCACTGCTAACACAAGCTTCCCCCACAAAGGGAGAAACCCTGCCTCCCACACTCATGACTGCTCCAGTCTTTACATTTCTCCCATACATACACACTCCCTTTCATAAAAATACATGTGTGAAGGCACATTTTAAATAGACATTTCAGGCAAGATATTGTCATGCTAGAAAACTCCCCTGAGATACTCTCGTTCAGGATCCTGACCTGCTGCCGGTGCAGCTTCTCGACATGTAGTCGAGGAAGCAGAAGCCCAAGAAGCTCTCCTTGGCGTCTTTGGTGATTCCTGCAGCTGGGGTGCAGAAGCTCTTGGATGACTTTGTCCAGCTTGGAGGTGTAGTCTGGCAGTTACGTCTTTGCCGGACTCGATTTGCAGTGGAGTTTCGCTGAGCCCCGATGTGTGTCCTGCCCCACCACAACCTGAACTCCTTGGGGGAGGGGGGGGGCATTGAGCAGTTCCAGGTTAGCGTAGAAGGATCATGCCTGGTGAATGCCAGGGAAGCCCCCACTGCCACCTCCTCGCTGAAAGAGGCAGTTGTGGTTGCTGACTGCGAAAGTCCATCTGATGGACATGAGGAGAGGGAGCTGTCTTTTGGTGACTGGACTGCTGAAGCTTCAGGAAGCAGCATGAGAAAGCCTGCAGTGGTAATGTTAGACCTCCTTTGGAAGGCCATCACTAAGCTAGTTGCTTCTGTTAAAACTAGCATGGTTAAAATTAAAGAGAATGTTGAAGCTATGCATGTGACTGTGGACGGTCTGGCCTGGGAGCAAAATCAGCAGAGAGCATGGCTGAGCCTCTTGAAGGACCAGTCGTTTGAGCAACGGGACTTTGGGGCTGCTGTGATTAAGGAGAAGATGTTGGTGGCCCGAAGAGTGAAGAATCAGAATAAGTGCAATACTTTGCGCTTCCTGAATTTTCCAAAATCCCTGGTCATAGCACCTATGGAGATGCTGCACAAGTATTATTTATTCATTCATTCATACATATATACCGCATCTCTGAGGTTCAAAGCAGTTTACAAAGAACAGAACTTCAACATTACATGGGACAGATTTACATTACAACATGAATGGAACTAGGGATAACAGAACAGTGTAAACTATATACAAAATAATGAGGTTGCTTGCAGCCCACTACGGACCAGAGTTTATCTTAAGCTAGTGGTGGGAGGAGGAGATGAAGGGAAGGGGCAGAGTAAGGGGTTGAAAAGAAGAGTCTCGTGTTATGTAATCCCGTCAATATCTTCCATGAACAGGTGGGTTTTTAGCAGCTTACTGAATGTTGCAAGGTCATGAGTGTCCCTGATGTGGTATAGTAGGGCATTCCAGAGGCAGGGGACATGAAGGGAGAATGCTCTAGCGCAGGTCGACTGATTACTCTTGGTCAATGCTGGAGGTAGGACTAGAAGTTTCGATGTATTACTCCTTCTTTGGAGATTTTCTGGGGTCTTTATTACGATGGATTGCAAATATTGAGTGGATAACTGATGGATTATTTTGAATGTTGTCATCAGTGTTTTATATTTAATTCAACTGAGGAGAGGTAATCAATGTAACTCTTTTAGAGTGGGTGTGATGTAGCTGTACTGAGGTGAGCACATCAGAATTCGTGGGGCCGCATGTTGGGCGAGTTGTAGAGGATATAAGGAGTTATTCAAAATACCTTGTATTACAGAAATCAAAGTGTGGTAGTATCATTGCTTGGAAGACTTCGAAAATCATGTGGCTCAAGAAGGGGTCATAAGTGGGGGAGTATCCTTAGCTTGTTGCAAATGCATCGAGTTACTTTGTTTATATGCAGTTGAAATGTGAGGTGCTGGTCGATGGTAACGCCAAGGTATCTCACTTCTGACTTGACCTCCAAGTTGGCATTGTCAGGTATTGATGGAGGTGTTATAGATTCCATTGGAGTCACGCCCTCTGATGGTCCCGGCCCAACATCTATGCTTTAAGAATGTTGCATCACAGTCTGGGGGCCCTGGAATGGTGCAGGACTCTGGACCTAACTGGCTTTTTGGAAAGTTCGTTAGAAGTTGTTAAGCGTAGTTACTCACCTGTAACAGGTGTTCTCCAGGAGCAGCAGGAATCAGTCCTCACATATGGGTGACGTCGGCGCCGACGGAGCCCTCGCGGAGCAATTTTCCCCAGCTTTCACAGAAAGCCTTTGGGAATTGCAGCGCGCATGCGCGGTCGCCTTCCCGCCCAAGGGTGCCATCTTAGCCAGTCTGATGACATAGCTAAAAGACAGCATAAAAATTTGCAAAAAAACTTAAGCAGATGATTGCAACTCCACGGGGAGGAGGGAGGGTTGTGAGGACTGATTCCTGCTGCTCCTGGAGAACACCTGTTACAGGTGAGTAACTATGCTTTCTCCAGGACCAAGCAGGAAGTCAGTCCTCACATATGGGACTCCCAAGCTTAAGGCTACCGGAGACCCTAAGCACAAAAATGAGCTCCCTCTAGCTCGGCAGTACAGAAGGATGGAATCTTCGCTGAATTAGTACCCACCGGTAGCCCCCATCCGGGATGGAGGGTAGGAGTTGCTCAAACCTCGAAGAGATTTCGGAGGACTGCCTGTCCGAAAGCACTGTCCCTGCGGGACTCCCTCTCGAGACAGTAATGGACCGCAAAAGTCTGGCTCGAAGACCAAGTAGCGGCCCGGCAGATGTCTGCCAGCGGAACAGAGCGGAGGTAAGCCACTGACGTAGCCTTCGCCCGAACACAATGAGCCGTGACTCGACTTTCTAAGGAGAGTCCGGCTGCCCCATAAGCCCAAGCGATACAGTCAGCAACCCAGATGGACAGGGTACGCTTGGAGACCGGGAGCCCCAATTTATTGGGGTCAAAGACACAAAAAGCTGAGCAGCTTTACGGTGCTCCCGCGTACAGTCAAGGTAGAAGTTCAATGCCCTTCTACAGTCCAGGGTATGCAGGACTCGTTCAGCTCGGCTGGAGTGAGGCCTGGGAAAGAAGGTTGGAAGTACCACCTCCTGATTGATGTGAAAAGGGGAGACAACTTTTGGAAGAAATTTTGGGTGAGTCCGTAGGACTACCCTATTTTTGTAGAACCGAGTGAAGGGAGGATCAGACACGAGGGCCTGCAATTCACTTACGCGTCTAGCGGAAGTGAGGGCTATCAGGAATAAGGTTTTCCACGAAAGAAAACGCAGGGAACAGGTAGCCATTGGTTCAAAAGGCGGACAGGTGATCCGCTGTAAAACCACATTCAGATCCCAGTCAGGTGCTGGCGGGCGCAGAGGTGGTTTAAGTAGAAGGAGACCTCGGAGAAACCGTGCTACGAGAGGGTCGCTGGAAAGAGGTCTGCTGTCCACCAGCACATGGTGTGCTGAAAGAGCACTGAGGTGAACTTTGACGGAGTTGGACTTAAGTCCCATGTTAGAGAGGTAGAGCAGGTACTGCAAGATCACCGACACCGAGCAGGAGAAGGGATCCTGAGACTGCTGTACACACCAAACGGAAAAGCGACGCCATTTAAGGGCGTAGCATTTGCGGGTAGAAGGTCGCCGAGAAGCTAGGACGACCTCTTCCACCTCTGCGGGCAGGAGAAGGGGAGCAAGGACTACCCTTTCAGCCGCCAGGCCATTAGATTGAGAGATCTGAGGTTGGGGTGTAGCAGAGACCCCTGATCCTGTGTTAGGAGATCCGGTTGAAACCCCAGAGGGAACGGATCCTCTACTGCTAATTGCAACAGGAGTGGGAACCACGGCTGTCTGGGCCAGCGAGGAGCCACCAGGATCATGGACGCTTTGTCCCGGAGAACCTTGAACAGAGTTCGGGAGACCAGCGGGATGGGAGGAAAAGCATAGAGAAGGTTTTCCGACCATGAGAGCAGAAATGCATCTGCCGCTACCCGAAGGGGATGTGGCTGACGCGAGCAGAAGCGAGGAAGTTGCCGGTTGAGAGGACTGGCAAAGAGATCCATCGTGGGGAGGCCCCACTTCAGAAAGAGTTTCTGGACTACCAAGGGATCCAGACGCCACTCGTGCGGCTGGAGTATCCTGCTGAGTTTGTCCGCCAGGCAATTCTCCTTGGACTGTGGACTTGCCCTAGCCACCCTGAACAGGTGTCGATGCCAGCGGGTAGGCCAGGTAGCCCCTGTATGGGAGCCCCTTCCATTGGAAGAACGGCTTCTTGCTCTGCTGCTCCTTCCTGGGGAGGGAGGAAGTCTTCCGGGCCGAGTCACATACTCTGTCTCAATCTTCACAGCCTTGTCCTCCATGGGCTTGCCAGAGAGCTGCTCCCCGAGGCAAGGGACATCCAGCAGCTTCTCCTAGACCCACTGTTTCAGGTCAGAGGACTGAAGCCAAGCCTGGCGGTCTCCGATGCCAGCTGCCGCCACCCAGGCGGAAGACTCGAAGCCATCGTACGTTGCTCGCAAGAACATAAGAACATAAGATATGCCATACTGGGTCAGACCAAGGTCCATCAAGTCCAGTATCCTGTTTCCAACAGTGGCCAATCTAGTACTTAGAGCATTCCCCGACAAACTTTGAAGGGGCCTGAAAACGTCAGAGATGATCTCTATTGAGGCCTGCCGTGAAGCCTCGGAGCTCCCTAGCGAAATCACGGAGGAACATACCAATGTATACTTGGTAAACTTGGATGCGGCATGACAGCATTGAGCCCTGTTAAGCCTTGCGCCCCAGGGTGTCAAGGGTACGAGACTCTGCCCGGTGGGACTGATGAATGAGTCTTTGGGCTCTTTAGCTTCTGCATAGCCAATTCGACCACCATCGAGGTGTGGGGAAGCTGGGCTTTCCAGAACCCAGGACCTCGCTGGACCTTGCACATAGCGTCCAGGCACTTGCTCACGATCGGAACAGAGGCCAGAGTCTCCCACATGTGGAGAAGGAGATGGTTCAGAATGGGAGGAACCGGCACCAAGGGAGCCTCACTCGGAGGAGCTTCATACTGAAAAATATTGAGCTCCTCAGCACGGGGCTCCTCCTCCAACTCAGTGGCGAGCACTAGAGCCCACGTCATATCCTATATGGACTACAAGGAGGAGGTGTCCTTGGGAGGTGATCGCCGCCTCTGGGTAGACAGGGAGGGTGGGGGTCGGAGGGGAGGTCTTGGTGGGACCAAGTCTCTGGGCAGGTCTCTCCGTCAGACTCCCAGTAGGAGTAGCCGTGGAGGACTCGAGGTCGGGTTGCTCAAGATGGGTCGGCGACCCATGCCAGATCCGAGGGCAAAACTTGCCCGGAGCCAGAAGCACTCGCCCGTGAGGATCTCGTGCCCGAAGAATGGGACTGAGATCGAGACTCATGCCAAGAATCCTCACGAGGCTTCTGGCTCTTGGGGGGTCACAACAGCAGCCCAGGGAGTCGTTGAGGTCCCTGCAGTCTCTAGGCGTGTGCCTGCAGGACTGGGTAGCAGCGCCTGCTGGGCAGTGAGGAACGCAGAAACGTTGCATTCCAAGGCCTGCATCCGGGCCTCCCACTTGGGAGTGGGACCCTGTGACACCTTTGACGGGGTGACCGGGTCAGGTGTCGAGGAGGAGAGGGGGTCCACGCCGGGACAACCCTCAGGAGACTGGCGCCTTTGCCGGAGGCCTCCGTATCGGTTTGAGGCACTTTACTGGGCTGCTCCCTCTCCAACTCCAGAGACTTGGGCTGAGACCGGGCGAGTGACCTCTCACGCTTGTCTGCACCCCCGACAGAGTCCTCAAGGCCTTCTTCTTCTTCTTCCGCTCGTGTTCAGGCAATCCCTGGTCAGAGTGTCGCTGGGCCTGGGGAGGAGCCTTGGGAGACTCCGGAGCTGGCAGGGCCGAAGAGCGGGAGGCTACCGGGGATACCGGGGCTGCCTTACAGAAGAGATCATCCAGCTTCTGCTTACAACTCTGGATGGCCTAAGAGGACATCTTCTTACAAAGGGAGCATAGCTCCGGGTCATGGTCGGCCCCTAGACACCTGAGACAACAGTCATGGGTGTCTGTGAGCAACATGTTTTTGGAGCATCTATCACATTTCTTAAAACCGGAAGCCATTGGGGCAAAAAGGACCTCTGCGAGGTCGAAGACCCTCGACGCAGCCAATGGTTAAAAAGGGCGCAAAGCACGGTAAAAACAGAAAAAAAGGCAAAAAGAAAAACCCCGAGCCCAGGGCCGAAGCAGAGGTGCTCAGGAAGCGGGAAGAGGACCGGCAAGGGCCAGTAAAGCATAAACCAGTTGGAAAAGAGAAAAAAACTTTTTCCGGTGACGAGACGCATGTCCAAAGGGCTCCATGGAAAAAGGGAGACTGACTAAGATGGCACCCTTGGGCGGGAAGGCGACCACGCATGCGTGGTGGCATGCCCAAAGGCTTTCTTTGAAAGCTGGGGAAATGCTCCGCGTGAGCTCTGTCAGTGCCGATGGCACCCATATGTGAGGACTGACTTCCTGCTTGTTAGTGGAAAAAGTGAAGGTTTGCTGTGAAGTAGTAATGAGAAAATAATTCAAATACTACTTAAAAATTGAGTGCTTTAAGATTTGGCATATGGGAAGCTTTTCAGGATCCATGATGGATGCATACCAGGATCCATACCAAGTCCGTTTAAATAAATAAATAAATAAAATGATGGTGAAGTCTGTACACTTAAGGCTTGATAAGTTCTGCCTTGTCTTTGTACTGTAGGAAGCAACTCTCGTAAGCCATTTTTGAGTTCCTGAGATTCTTTCCTCCTTTGTATAAGTGGAATGATCAGATGAGCATTATGGGGTGCCACATCCAGTTAACCTTGATGTTGTCATAGTGGAATGATTTCATTTTTTGATCAATTATCATGTCCTGGCAATGTCCCAGTTTTTATACTATTTCATTTTTTAATTGGTCTTGTTTTATTTGATTCTTTTATGTGTCAAATCTCTCACTTGGTTTGCAGCTTGTCGTGCTGTGAGGGCTTGCGTGCATCAGTGATGCTGAGAGCTAAACTATCGGTAGTTTAACTACTGGCAGGGTCTCCCAAGATGGACAGGTCTCAGCTGAGGTGCCAGACGAAGACAAACCACCCATCTGGGCAGCAGCAGAATGGGATAGTGTTGACGGCGGAGGATCACATTTCTGTGACAACGGCAACAACACCAAACTTAAACTGCGCGGAAGGAAGGCCCGGCAATCTACTTCTGTATCTTGCCATGAAAACCCAATGGATAGTTACAACAAAACAAATTGTGCTATGGTGCTGGAAGATGAGACTCCCAGGTCAGAAGGCACTCAACTAGCTACTGGGGAAGAGCTGAAGACTTTTCAGAGTAAAGCCAGCATTTATGATGTGGTTGGATCAAAGCCCTCGGGAAGTCTGACTGCTGATGTAGCTGCGCATGAAATGAGAGTCAGAAGCTGTAAAGATGTCTTACACATTGGAACATGGAACGTACGAAGCATGAACCAAGGGAAGTTGGAGGTGGTCAAGAATGAAATGGAACGTGTACAACTTGATCTGTTGGGTGTCAGCGAACTGAAATGGACTGGCATCGGGCACTTTGCATCAGATGATCACATGGTCTACTATGCTGGAAATGAAAGACAAAGAAGAAATGGTGTTGCATTTATAATAAAGAAGAAACTTGCAAGAACTGTAATGAAATACAATGCAGTCAGCGAACGCTTAATCTCTGTTCGTCTACGAGGATTGCCTATCAACACAACTATAATTCAAGTATATGCCCCAACAACAGCTGCAGAAGAGAATGAAATTGAAGAGTTCTATGAACAAGTACAAGCTGAAATTGACAGAACATGCAAACAGGATATCCTGATAGTCATGGGTGAATGGAACGCAAAAGTTGGCAACAAAGAAGAAGGCAAAGTAGTTGGAAAATATGGACTTGGCAACAGAAATGAAGCTGGAGAAAGATTGATAGAATTCTGCAAGACCAATGATCTATTCATCTCAAACACCTTCTTCCAGCAACACAAGCGGCGACTGTACACATGGACTTCACCCAATGGATTGTATAAAAATCAAATTGACTACATCTGTGGAAGTCAACGATGGAAAAGCTCTGTAACATCAACAAAGACAAAACCTGGAGCTGACTGTGGTACAGATCATCAACTACTAGTATGCAAACTCAAGCTAAAGTTGAAAAAGAGCAAACCACTCATGAATGCAGCAAAATATGACCTTGAGAATATACCACTGGAATTTAAAGACTGCCTGCAAAATCGATTTGCTGCTTTAGATACAAATGACAGAGCTCCGGAAGAGTTATGGAATGACGTCAAGAAGGTTGTGCTGGAAGAAAGCGAGAAGTCTCTACAAAAGGTGAAAAAGCAAAAACGGCCAAAATGGATGACGGAAGAAACTCTGAAAATTGCCCAGAAACGCAGAGAAGCTAAAGCCAAAGGAGAAAGAAAGACAATCGCAGAACTCAACAGAGATTTCCAACGTGCAGCAAGACAGGACAAGGAAAAGTACTACAATGACACTTGCAAGGAAATAGAAGCAGAAACTATTAGAGGAAGAACAAGATCGGCTTTCCTAAAGCTGCGAGAGTTAAAGAAAAAGTTCCAGCCTCAAATTGGAATGTTACAAGATGCTCAAGGTTCTATGTTGAATGATGCTGAGAAGATCAAGAAAAGGTGGAAGGAATATACAGAGTTTTTATATGATAAAGATCAAGTAGACCAACAGCCGTTTCAACCTATACCTTATGATCAGGAACCATTGGTGATGAAAGAAGAAGTTGAAGCAGCATTGAAAGCCTTATCAAAGAACAAAGCACCAGGCATTGATAGCATTCCCATAGAAGTATTGCAGCAATCTGATGCAGCTGTTACCGTACTTACAAGGCTCTGCCAAGAAATATGGAAGACAACATCATGGCCAACTGACTGGAAAAGATCTGTGTTTATACCAATACTAAAGAAAGGTGATCCAACTGACTGTGGAAATTATCGCACAATCGCTCTGATCCCACATGCCAGCAAGATTCTACTGAAGATTATTCAAAAGAGACTACAACCATACCTAGAACAAGAACTACCTGAAGTGCAAGCAGGGTTCAGGAAAGGACGAGGAACGAGAGACATCATTGCGGATGTGAGATGGATCCTTGAAAAGACTAAAGAATACCAAAAGGATATCTATTTGTGCTTTATCGACTATAGCAAGGCTTTTGACTGTGTAAACCATGAGAAACTCTGGACCACATTAAGAAGCATGGGTATACCAGAACACCTGATCGTTCTCTTGCGCAATCTGTACATTGATCAAGAAGCAACAGTTCGAACGGAACAAGGAGAAACAGAATGGTTTAAAATAAGCAAAGGTGTAAGACAAGGCTGCATACTTTCCCCCTACCTGTTTAATTTATATGCAGAACAAATCATCAGAGAAGCAGGACTGTATGAAGACAACAGAGGTGTGAAGATTGGTGGAAGACTCATCAACAACCTTCGCTATGCTGATGATACCACATTACTGGCTGAAAGTGAAGATGATCTGAAACATTTGCTTCTCACAATCAAAGAACATAGTCTCAAAATGGGCCTGCACCTTAATGTAAAGAAGACAAAGATCATGACAACTGGCATAATCAACAGGTTCATCGTTGAAGGAGAAGAAATTGAAATTGTGAACAACTTTAACCTACTTGGATCAACTATCAATAAAGAAGCAACAAGCAGTCAAGAAATCAGACGACGCATTGCTCTTGGCAGAATGGCTATGAAAGACCTAGATAAGATTCTCAAGAGCAGAGATGTCTCTCTCCATACAAAGATTCGACTTGTTCAAGCCATGGTATTTTCAATAACATCATATGGATGTGAAAGCTGGACAGTGAAAAAGACAGACAGGAAGAAAATTGATGCCTTTGAATTATGGTGCTGGCGGCGAATACTGTGTATACCATGGACTGCCCGAAGAACAAATCAGTCGGTACTAGAGGAGATCAAACCTAAGCTTTCTTTAGAAGCTCAGATGACAAGACTTCGACTTTCATACTTCGGACACATCATGCGAAGAGAGAGATCATTAGAGAAAGACATCATGCTTGGCAAGATAGAAGGTCAACGCAAAAGAGGAAGGCCAGCAATGAGATGGATCGCTACAATAACAGCAGCTACGGGTACCAGTCTGTCAACAATGAGCCGCCTGACTGAAGACCGAACACAATTTAGGATAGCTATCCAGAGGGTCGCCATGAGTCGACTCCGACTCGACGGCACTTAACAACAACAACATGTGTCAAATATGTGTGCATATATAATCCAAAGCCATTTCACTGGCCACTGTTTTAGGAGATATTGGACATTAAGGGGTTGAACTGCAAGAGTGCCAATAACGTTGACCACAACTGTATTATTAAAACCAATATAAAGTTGGAGGCACAAAAAAAAAAAAGCTGGAGGCTTTCAGGGAGTAAAAAGAATAAAGCCTCTGTTTTTACTCCTTATCAGAAATGTCACTGTGTCTTGATCATGATTTACTAAATATAAAATTGTATGGCTTAGGTTAAATATTTTTTGTATTCATGGTATTTGCACTTTTTGTATTTTGTTATCTTTTTTTGACTTGATTAGATCTCACAACTAGTGATCATTTGGAATATTAATTATTCTATAAAGGCAACATACGCACCTACTGTATGTCTGCTGTCTTGGTACATGTCAGTACCAATGACATAGGAAAATGTGGTAGAGAAGTTCTGGAGGCTAAATTTAAGCTTTTAGGTAGGAAGTTGAAATCCAGAACTTCCAGGGTAGCGTTCTCTGAAATGCTTCCTGTTCCACGTGCAGGACCCAAAAGGCAGGCAGAGCTCTGGAGTCTCAATGCGTGGATGAGACGATGGTGCAAGGATGAGGGGTTTGGATTTGTTAGGAACTGGGGAACATTCTGGGGAAAGGAGGGGCTCTTCCGAAGGGATGGGCTTCACCTTACCGGGATGGAACCAGACTGCTGGCATTAACCTTTAAAAAGGAGATAGAGAAGCTTTTAAACTAGATAATAGGGGAAAGCCGACAGTCGCCCAAGAGCACATGGTTCAGAAGAAGGTATCCTTGAAGGATACTACGGAAAGCAGTGAGGTTCCAAAAAAGAGTAAAGTAGCCCAAATGCCCTTGAGTATGGTGCAGACAGAGCGTAAAGATTCCAAATTACCCATGCCTACCAATAGCCAGATTAATATTAATAAAATACAGTCTTTGAAATGCTTGTATACAAATGCTAGAAGTCTAAACAATAAGATGGGAGAGTTAGAATATATAGCACTAAATGAGAGGTTAGATATGATTGCAATCTCAGAGACATGGTGGAAGGAGGATAACCAGTGGGACACTGTGATACCTGGATACAAACTATATCGTAATGATAGAACTGATCAAACTATATCGTAATGATAGAACTGATCAAATTGGTGGAGGGGTTGCGCTCTATGTTAGAGAGGGCATTGAGTCAGAAAGGATTAAAGTTTTGCAGGAAACAAAATTTGCTGTAGAATCTCTATGGATTGAAATTCCATGTATGAAGGGGAAGGTGATGGCAGTGGGGGTGTACTATCGACCGCCTGGCCAGAATGAACAAATGGATGATGAAATGCTCAAAGAAATCAAGGAAGCTAACAAAAGTCACAGCAGAGTAGTAATAATGGGTGATTTCAATTACCCCGGTATTGACTGGGTCAGTGTCACGGCAGGACATGCTAGGGAGATAAAGTTTCTAGATGAAATAAATGACTGCTTCTTGGAACAGCTGGTTCATGAACCGACCAGAGGGGAAGCCATACTGGACCTAGTCCTTAGTGGAACACCAGATCTGGTGCAAGAAATAAGGGTGTTGGGACCACTTGGCAATAGTGATCATAGCATGATCGTGTTTGATTTAATTAGTGGAGGAGGGACAGTAAAGAAATCTACACTACTACCTTTTAACTTTCGAAAGGGAGACTATGATAAAATGAGGAAAATAGTTAAGAAAAAAACTAAAAGGAGCGTTTGCAAAGGTTAAAGACTTACATCAAGCTTGGATGTTGTTTAAAAATACTATCCTGGAAGCCCAGACCAGCTGTATTCCACGCATTAAGAAAAGTGGAAGAAAGTCCAAAAAACTACCAGCATGGTTTAAAGGTGAGGTCAGAGAGGCTGTTGCTGCCAAAAAAGCATATTTCAGGAAATGGACGAAAACTGGAAACAGCACAAGCACTGGCAAGTTAAATGCAAAGCATTGATAAGGCAGGCAAAGCGAGAATTTGAGAAGGAACTTGCTAAGGAAACAAAAACATGAAATAAAGACTTTTTCAAGTACATTCGTAGCAAAAGGCCTGCAAGAAGTCAATTGGACCATTAGATGATAGAGAGGTAAAAGGGGCAGTAAGAGGAGATAAGGCTATAGCGGAGAGACTGAATGAATTCTTTGCTTCATTCTTTACTGAGGAAGATGTAGGGATGTTACCCAAGACTGAAGTGGTATTTAAAGGTGATACTGCAGAGGAATTGAGAGAAATATCGCTACACCGGGAAGATGTATTACAAACTATTTGATAAACTGAATAGTAGCAAATCACCTGGACCGGATGGTATACATCCAAGAGTGTTGAAAGAACTGAAATATGAGATTGCAGACCTGCTATTAGTAATCTGTGAACTTTCATTAAAATCATCTGTAATACCTGAAGATTGAAGAATCGCCAATGTAATGCCAATTTTTAAGAAGGGTTCCAGGGGTGATCCGGGAAATTACAGACCGGTGAGCCTGACGTCAGTACCAGGGAAAATGGTAGAAACCATCATAAAGAACAAAATTACACAGCATGTAGATAGTCATGGCATAACGGGAGACAGCCAACATGGCTTTAGACAAGGAAGATCTTGTCTTACTAATCTATTATGTTTTTTTGAAGGTGTGAATAAACAGGTAGACAAAGGTAAGTTGGTTGATATAGTATATCTGGACTTTCAGAAAGCCTTTGACAAGGTCCCTCATCAGAGACTTTTGGCAAAACTAAAAAGTCACAGGATAGGAGGCAGTGTACTATTTTGGATCGGGAACTGGCTAAAAGATAGAAAGCAGAGGGTAGGGCTAAATGGCCAATTTTCCCAATGGAAAAAGGTGAATAGTGGAGTACCCCAGGGATCTGGTACTGGGTCCGCTACTTTTTGACATATTCATAAATGACCTGGAAAAGGGAATAACTAATGAGGTTATCAAATTTGCAGACGACACAAAACTGTTTAAAGTTGTTAAAACCCAAGAGGACAGTGGAAAGCTGCAGGAGGATCTGGATAAATTGGAAGACTGGGCATCCAAATGGCAGATGAAATTTAATGTGGACAAGTGCAAAGTTATGCACCTAGGAAAGAACAACCCACACTATGGTTACACGATGCAAGGTTCCACATTGGGAACCACCACCCAGGAAAAAGATTTAGGCGTCATTGTGGATACCATGTTAAAACCCTCCGCCCAGTGTGCAGCGGCGGCCAAGAAAGCAAATAGAATGCTAGGTATCATAAGGAAAGGAATGGAAAATAAAACAAAGGATATTATAATGCCTCTGTATCGTTCCATGGTACGACCGCACCTTGAATATTGTGTGCAATTCTGGTCGCCGTATCTTAAAAAGGATATAGCGTTATTAGAAAAGGTACAGAGAAGAGCCACCAAAATGGTAAAGGGGATGGAAGGCTACTCCTATGAAGAGAGGCTACAAAGGTTAGGGCTCTTCAACCTGGAAAAGAGACGGCTGAGGGGAGATATGATAGAGGTCTATAAATTAATGAATGGCGTGGAACTGGTAAACGTAGATCAATTGTTTACGCTATCAGAATATAGAAAGACTAGGGGACATGCAATGAAGCTACAGGGTAAACTATTTATGACAAATAAGAGAAAATATTTTTTCACTCAACATGTAATCAAACTCTGGAATTTGTTACCAGAGGATGTAGTAAGAGCTGTTAGTGTAGCTGGGTTTAAAAAAGGTTTGGACAAGTTCCTGGAGGAAAGGTCCATAAGCCATCATTAAAAAGGGACCCAGGATATCAATGCTTGACCCAATACAAACATTGTGGAACCTGTGTCTTTTGGGGATATTGCTAGGTACGTATGACCTAGATTGGCCACTGTTGGAAAAAGGATACTGGGCTTGATGGACCTTGGTCTGACCCAGTATGGCATATTGTGGCGCTCGCGCCCCTACCAGGCGGTCGCCTAGTAGAGACGGGTGACCACCTCTTATACTTTCCTAGGGTTGTAGTTGTGTGAGGAATAATGAACCGAGTGGTTTAGAAAAGCGCACAGGAATTTATTCAGCTTCCTTGCAGGTAAGTGGATACAATTTCTTCAAGCACATTTACTCTCCAGACAAAAGAAAATAATGGATACTTCTCCAGTAACAAATGTCCAAACAAAACAACAGCGAATTCAAATATCAACTGTTTCTGGCTCACACTAATTTACCTTAGTGCACGCATCACATTCCATCTCTGAAACCTTGGAATTTACATCAGCCTCTCTGGCTTCAATCTCCATACCCTCTGCTGAGCTATGGCAGGGTTCTGCTTGGTAGCGCTCAGGGACTTTCTGCTTTAGAGTTTTTAACAGGTCAAACAACCTCTCCCACTTTCTTGCCTTCCCTTCTCTGGGCAGGTCTCCTATGGGGTGCTCTAGCTTAACCTTCCTGGTGAAACATTCCTTTCTGCACTGTGTTCTCTGGGGTATAACAGTTTCATCAGAGTCAGAAGAGAAAATATACTTGGAAGGCCTTACTGCCTCCCTTCTCCTACCTTGGGCTTTTGGTGCAGTATTCTCCTGGTTGGAGCTTTGGCCAGTCAGGACTCCCTCTGCCTCAGGGTAGGGCAGAGACTTGTGGTAAAGCTTTCCCACTCTCTTGCTAGGGTAGGTGGTTCTCCCCCCGGAACCTTCCCTATGTCCTCTGTGGCTATTGTGCTGAGTATGGTGGCTTCCTTTGTACCTTCTCTGGTTGTCTTTATAGCGGTTCCTTTCTCTGCTGCTCCTTTTGGCTACAGGGCTGTTCTCTCTGTACCTTCTGGAACCTGGACTGGAACCTGAGCTGCAACTCCCACTTAGGCCTGGACTGCAACTCCAACAGCAACTGCCACTGCAACTGCCACTGCAACTGCAACTGTGTCTCCAATCATGCTTCTCACCATGCTTCCAACCAGCACTCGAACAATGCTTCCAACCAGCTCTCCAACCATGCTTCCCATCAGCTCTCCAACCAACTCTCTCTCTAGTGTTTGTTTGCTCCCTTTCAAACACTGAGCAGGGCAACTCCCTTCCTGGCTCCGTCCTTCTGTACCTCCCACTCCTATCTGTGGCTGACCTGGAGTGTGGGCGTGGCTTACAACTATGTCTGCCCTCTAGGTTTCTCTCCAGGCTTCTGCTGTGGACTATATGATCCTGTGTACCCATCCCCCGCAAAGAGGAAAAATCCTTCTCTTCACTTTTTCCTGGCTGGGCTGCACTCTCCTTACCACAATATAGCGTAGTTACTCACCTGTAACAGGTGTTCTCCAGGAGCAGCAGGAATCGGCCCTCACTTATGGGTGACGTCGGCGCCGACGGAGCCCTCGCGGAGCAATTTTCCCCAGCTTTCAAAGAAAGCCTTTGGGAATTGCAGCGCGCATGCGCGGTCGTCTTCCCGCCCGAAGGTGCCATCTTAGCCAGTCAGATGACATAGCTAAAAAAGACAGCATAAAAATTTGCAAAAAGAACATAAGCAGACGATTGCAACTCCAAGGGGAGGAGGGAGGGTAGTGAGGACTGATTCCTGCTGCTCCTGGAGAACACCTGTTACAGGTGAGTAACTACGCTTTCTCCAGGACCAAGCAGGAAGTCAGTCCTCACTTATGGGACTCCCAAGCTCAAGGCTACCGGAGACCCTAAGCACAAAAATGAGCTCCCTCTAGCTCAGCAGCACAGAAGGATAGAATCTTCGCTGAATTATCACCCACCGGTAGCCCACATCCGGGATGGAGGGTAGGAGTTGCTCAGACCTCAAAGAGATTACGGAGGACTGCCTGTCCGAAAGCACTGTCCCTACGGGACTCCCTCTCGAGACAGTAATGGACCGCAAAAGTCTGGCTCGAAGACCAAGTAGCGGCCCGGCAGATGTCTGCCAGCGGAACAGAGCGGAGGTAAGCCACTGACGTGGCCTTTGCCCGAACGCAATGAGCCGTGACTCGACTTTCTAAGGCGAGTCCGGCTGCCCCATAAGCCCAAGAGATACAGTCCGCAACCCAGATGGACAGAGTACGCTTGGAGACCGGGAGTCCCAATTTATTGGGGTCAAAAGACACAAAAAGCTGAGCAGCTTTACGGTGCTCCCGCGTACGGTCAAGGTAGAAGTTCAATGCCCTTCTACAGTCCAGGGTATGGAGGACCGTCTCAGCTCGGCTGGAATGCGGTCTGGGAAAGAAGGTTGGAAGTACCACCTCCTGATTCAAGTGAAAAGGGGAGACCACTTTAGGCAGAAACTTTGGGTGAGTCCGTAGGACTACCCTATTCTTGTAGAACCGAGTGTAGGGGGGTTCAGACACGAGGGCCTGCAATTCACTTACGCGCCTAGCGGAAGTGAGGGCTATCAAGAACAGCGTTTTCCAAGACAGAAAACGGAGAGAACATGTTAGAAAAAAGTATAAAATAAAGAGGAAAATCAACTTTTTCGCGGGGACAAGACGGGGACGTCTGCAGGGCTCCGCGGAAAAAAGAAGACTGGCTAAGATGGCACCTTCGGGCGGGAAGACGACCGCGCATGCGCGCTGCAATTCCCAAAGGCTTTCTTTGAAAGCTGGGGAAAATTGCTCCGCGAGGGCTCCGTCGGCGCCGACGTCACCCATAAGTGAGGACTGACTTCCTGCTTGGTCCTGGAGAACTTATGTTCTTATGTAAAATAAGTATTCCAGAGCGCATAAATTTTACAGCTGCTCCCAAGGTGTAAAGGTATTCATCTACTCTTTACGTATATAAAATATGCATGGATACTGCCTCTCCGCCCCAGCATGCATGTAAGTGCATACTATCTTTTCAATACACATACGAATAAAACCATATAAGATGCTTTATAAAACTACCTCCAAAAAGATTAAAATGGAAGGAGAAAAATTATACTAATAATGAAGTGATAATGTGGGGATTGGGCCTCAGATGCTTTAGTACAAGCAGTAAGAAGGATGAACCTCAAATCAGTAAAAGAAAAATCTTTATTCCTATAAGCAAACAAAACAAATGATGTGGAGTAGCTGAGTGGTTAGAGCAGGGCTTCTCACCCCAGTCTTTGGGACACACCTAGCCAGTCAGGTTTTCAGGACAACCACAAGGAATATGCATGTCAGAGATATGCATACAAAAGAGGCAGGGGGAGCGGATAAGTAGCCTAGTGGTTTGAGTAACAGTCTAGTACCCAAGCGATCAGGGTTCAATTCCCACTAGCACTCCTTGGGCAAGTCATTCACCCTCCATTGCCTCTGAAGAAAAGGCCTGGCAATCTACTTCTGGTCATACCTTGACAAGAAAACCGAGGGGTTGCTAGGAGTCAGCATTGACTTGAAAGTACTGTAAAAAAAATGGCAGTGCATGCAGATCTCTCCCATGCATATTTACTGTGGTTATTCTAAAACCTGACGGGCTAGGTGTTAGGAACCCCTCGGTTAGAGCAATGGGCTACGAACCAGAGAAGCCTGGGTTCAATTCCCAATGCTGCTCCTTGTTATCTTGGGCAGGTCATTTGACCCTCCAGATCTCTGGGAACAAGAAGATACCTACTATACATGAAAGTAACTTGCCTCGATTGTCAGAGAAAAGTAGTTAGCTATGTCCAATTTTCCCCTTTCCACAAATCCAATGGGGCCAATATTCATAAGGATTATCGAAATAGGGGTGTTGAGAGAGACAGTGCTGCTGAATCAACTACAGACCCTCAGAGCACTATCCAGAGAGCATAGGGGCAGTTCGAGGGCTGTGCTAACCCCTAGCTGGATAAATTACAGCCTTATGCAGACAACCAAGCCACATAACTGAGCACAGCAAAAAAATAGAAATTACACTTACCTGGTAATTGTCGTTCCTTGAGTTACGACAGTTTAGTCCTCTACAGCTGGGTTGTGCACCTCCTCCTGCAGCTTGGAGACTGGACCAATCAAATCTTCATCCCTCTGGATGTAGCGAGCTGGAACTCCCCATCAGCCCCAGTGAACTATTGACAAAGCAGACTCAAGAGCAACAAATAAGTAGCCAACAATAAAAATTTTTTTTTTTTTTGGCTGAAACCTTAGAAAACGGAATAGAACAGAACCTGCCATCTAACGGGAACAGGGTAGAAGACCCGCTCCAAATGTGCTCCTCTCCCTTGCCATACTGGAAAGAGAGAGAGAGAGAAAGGAAAACTCACCTGTCATACCACTCCATGACCATGACTACGTGCCGAGCTAGCCAGAAACCTAAGGGTGGGAACATAAGAACATAAGATATGCCATACTGGGTCAGACCAAAGTCCATCAAGCCCAGTATTCTGTTTCCAACAGTGGCCAAACTAGGTCATATGTACCTAGCAGTTTCCCCAAGAGACACAAGTTCCACAATGCTTGTACTGGGTCAAGCATTGATATCTTCGGTCACTTCTTAATAATGGTTTATGGACCTTTCCTCCAGGAACTTGTCCAAACCTTTTTTAAACCCAGCTACACTAACAGCCTTTACTACATCCTCCGGTAACTTTTCCAGTTTAAAGAGCCCTAACATTTTTAGCCTTTCTTCATAGGAGTATCCTTCCATCCCCTTTACCATTTTGGTGGCTCTTCTCTGAACCTTTTCTAAAATCGCTATATCCTTTTTAAGATACGGCGACCAGAATTGCACACAATATTCAAGGTGCGGTCTCACCATGGAACGATATAGAGGCATTATAATATCTTTTGTTTTATTTTCCATTCCTTTCCTTATCATACCTAGCATTCTATTTGCTCTCTTGGCCGCCGCTGCACACTGGGCCGAGGGTTTTAACATGGTATCCACAATGACGCCTAAATCTTTTTCCTGGGTGGTGGTTCCTAATGTGGAACCTTGCATCGTGTAACCATAGTTTGGGTTGTTCTTCCCTAGGTGCATAACCTTGCACTTGTCCACATTAAATTTCATCTGCCATTTTGATGCCCAGTCTTCCAATTTATCAAGATCCTCTTGCAATTTTTCACAATCCTCTTCGGTTTTAACAACTTTAAATTGTTTTGTGTCATCTGCAAATTTGATAACCTCACTCGTTATTCCACTTTCCAGGTCATTTATGAATATGTCAAAAAGCAGCGGACCCAGCACAGATCCCTGGGGTACACCACTATTCACCTTTCTCCATTGGGAAAATTGGCCATTTAGCCCTACCCTCTGCTTTCTATCTTTTAACCAGTTCCTGATCCACAATAGAACACTGCCTCCTATCCCATGACTCTTTAGTTTTGCCAAAAGTCTCTGATGAGGAACCTTGTCAAAGGCTTTCTGAAAGTCCAGATACACAATATCAACCGACTCACCTTTGTCCACCTGTTTATTCACTCCTTCAAAAAAACATAACAGATTAGTAAGACAAGATCTTCCTTGTCTAAAGCCATGTTGGCTGTCTCCCATTAGGTTGTAACTATCTACATGCTGAGTAATTTTATTCTTTATGATGGTTTCTACCATTTTTCCCGGTACTGACGTCAGGCTCACTGGTCTGTAGTTTCCCGGATCACCCCTGGAACCCTTTTTAAAAATTGGTGTTACATTGGCGATCCTCCAATCTTCAGGTATTAGAGATGATTTTAATGATAGTTCACAGATTACTGATAGCAGGTCTGCAATCTCATATTTCAGTTCTTTCAACACCCTTGGATGTATACCATCCAGCCCAGGTGATTTGCTACTCTTCAGTTTATCTAATAGTTGTAAGACATCTTCCCGATGTATCGATATTTCCTTCAATTCTTCCACACCTTTAAATACCACTTCCGTCATGGGTAACATCCCTATATCTTCCTCAGTAAAGACCGAAGCAAAGAATTCATTCAGTCTCTCCGCTATCGCCTTGTCGCCTCTTAGTGCTCCTTTAACCCCTTTATCATCTAATGGACCAACTGACTCTCTCACAGGTTTTTTGCTACGAATGTACTTGAAAAGGTCTTTATTTCGCGTTTTTGCTTCTGCAGCAAGCTTCTTCTCAAATTCTCTCTTTGCCTGCTTTATCAATGCCTTGCATTTGACTTGCCAGTGCTTGTGCTGTTTCCAGGTTTCGTCGTTTGGCTCTTTTTTCCATTTCCTGAAAGTTGCTTTTTTGGCAACAACAGCCTCTCTGACCTCACCTTTAAACCATGCTGGCAGTTTTTTGGACTTCCTTCCACTTTTCTTAAAACGTGGAATACAGCTGGTCTGGGCTTCCAAGATAGTATTTTTCAACAACACCCAAGCTTGATGTACGTCTTTAACCTTTGCAACTGCTCCTTTTAGTTTTTTCTTAACTGTTTTCCTCATTTTATCATAGTCTCCTTTTCGAAAGTTAAAAGGTAGTACTGTGGATTTCCTTACTATCCCTCCTCCACTAATTAAATCAAAGGCGATCATGCTATGATCACTATTGCCAAGTGGCCCCAACACCCTTATCTCTTGCACTAGATCTGGTGTTCCACTAAGGACTAGGTCTAATATGGCTTCCCCTCTGGTCGGTTCATGAACCAGCTGCTCCAAGAAGCAGTCATTTATTTCATCCAGGAACTTTATCTCCCTAGCATGTCCTGACGTGACACTGACCCAGTCGATACCAGGGTAATTGAAATCACCCATTATTATTACTGCACTGTAATGTTTGTTAGCTTCCTTGATTTCTTTGAGCATTTCATCATCCATTTGGTCATTCTGGCCAGGTGCTCGATAGTACACCCCCACTGCCATTGCCTTCCCCCTTTTATATGGAATTTCAATCCATACAGATTCTACAGCAGATTTTGTTTCCTGCAAAACTTTAATCCTTTCTGAGTCAATGCCCTCTCTAACAGAGCGCAACCCCTCCACCAATTTGATCAGCTCTATCATTACGATATAGTTTGTACCCAGGTATCACAGTGTCCCACTGGTTGTCCTCCTTCCACCATGTCTCTGATATTCCAATCATATCTAACATTTCATTTAGTGCTATATATTCTAACTCTCCCATCTTATTGTTTAGACTTCTAGCATTTGCATACAAGCATTTTAGAGAATGTATTTTGTTCATGTTAATTTGGCTATTGTTAGACATGGGTAAATTGGGATCTTTAAGCTCTGTCTGCTCCATACATGAGGGCATTTGGGCTACTTTACTCTTTTGTGGAACCTCTCTGCTTTTGGTAGTATCCTTCAAGGAAGGAGGACTAAACTGTCGTAACTCAAGGAACGACAATTACCAGGTAAGTGTAATTTCTATTTCCTTATCGTTCCTCCAGTTTAGTCCTCTACAGCTGGGATGTAACAGAGCAGTACTAACGGGAGGGACCCTGCCAGCCGTCACGCAAGACCGCTGACCCGAAACGGGCATCCCCCGCCGCCAACACATCCAAACGGTAGTGTCTACTGAACGTATGCAACGAAGACCAGGTGGCCGCCTTGCAAATTTCCACCGGCGGAACCAGACTGTGCTCAGCCCAGGACGCCGCTTGCGCCCGAGTAGAATGCGCCCTGAGACCAACAGGAGCCGGACGCCACCGCAACATGTACGCCGAAACAATAGCTTCTTTTATCCACCTGGAAATGGATGCCTTGGCCGCAGCTTCACCTTTCCGAGGCCCGCCGAACAACACAAACAGACGATCCGACTTGCGAAAAGCCGCGGACACTGACAAATAATGGCGTAAGGCCCTTTTCACGTCCAAACGACTCAGACCGCGATCCGACGGATGCCCCGTCTCAGCCTGCAGAACTGGAAGAGAAACAGTTTGATTCACATGAAAAGGAGAAGACACCTTAGGTAAGAAGGAGGGAACCGGTCGTAGAACAACCTTCTCCCGCGAAAAACAGAGGAACGGCTCCCTACAGGAAAGAGCCTGCAATTTGGAAATGCGGCGCGCCGAACAGATAGCAACCAAGAAGACCACCTTAAGAGTTAAGTCTTTGATAGAACATCGAGATAGAGGCTCGAACGGCGCCTTACCCAAGGCCCGCAAGACCAAGTTTAGATCCCAGGAGGGAACCGAGATTCGACGAGCCGGGCGCAGCCTGGTCACCGCTTTAAGAAAACGTACGACATCGGCATGAGCACCCAGAGCCACCCCCTGGACCTTACCGCGATAGCAGGCCAAGGCCGCCAGTTGCACCCGCAAAGAACTGGCGGCCAGCCCCTTGTCAAAACCATCTTGCAAAAAACTCAGAACCTCTGAGACGGAGGCCCTGGAAGCCCTAACCTGATGCCTGGAGCACCAGTCTTCAAAGATCTGCCAGACGCGCACATAGGCAAGTGAAGTCAACCGCTTACGCACCTGAAGCAAAGTGGCCATGACCGATCTAGAATAGCCCTTCTTCTTTAACCTTGCCCTTTCAATAGCCAAGCCGTAAGCGAGAATCGATCCACTTGCGGCATCAGAAGCGGTCCCTGAACCAGGAGCTCCGACGATAACGGCAGACTCCACGGAGGACTGTCCAGCAACCTCATCAAATCGGCATACCACGGACGCCGGGGCCAATTGGGCGCCACTAGAAGCACCCTCCCCCGATGGGCTTCGATACGCTGAAGTACGCGACCGATGAGGGCCCACGGAGGGAATACGTAGAGGAGCCCCGTCGTGGGCCATGGCTGTATCAGAGCGTCGATCCCTTCCGACATGGGCTCTCTCCGCCTGCTGAAGAACCGTGGAGCCTTCGTGGACCGGCACGTCGCCATTAAATCCATGACGGGCACGCCCCAGCGCAGAGTCAACTGGGCAAAAATGTCGGGATGCAACTCCCACTCGCCGGCATCCACCTGGTTTCTGCTGAGAAAGTCCGCTGCCACATTCTCCTTGCCGGCGATGTGAGCCGCCGATATCGCCTTCAAGCGCGGCTCCACCCAGGCAAACAGCACTTCCGTCTCTCCCGCCATGGCAGCGCTGCCCGTGCCGCCCTGCCGATTTATGTAGGCCACTGTGGCTGCATTGTCCGATAACACTCGCACCGCCTGATGCGTCACTAACTTTTGGAAGCTCTGTAGAGCCAAGAACACCGCCCTGAGCTCCAAACGGTTGATCGACCACTCGCTCTCCTCTGCCGTCCACATCCCCTGCGTGAATTGACCTGCACAATGCGCCCCCCAGCCTGTCAGACTCGAATCTGTGAAGAGAGGAAGCCACACCGGTGGCTCTAACGGCATCCCGGCCTGCAACACTGCCGGACGAAGCCACCACCGCAGCGCCTGACGGACGTGCCAAGGACAAGGGAGTCGCTGGCTCAGCGAGTCGGACTGATTCGACCAGCGACGAAGTAAGGAGCACTGCAGAGGTCGCATGTGAAACCTGGCCCACGGCACAACTTCCAGCGTGGCAGCCATCGTTCCCAACAGCTGGAGGTACTGCCATGCCGTTGGCGCTGGGAGCCTCCGGAAATTCTGCACCAGCCGCCGGAGGGCTAGAGCCCTGCGTTCTGTTAGAAAAACAGCTCCCCGCCGAGTATCGAACCGAACCCCCAGATACTCGAGGGCCTGAGTCGGCGCCAAATGACTCCTGAGCGGGTTGACCACCCAGCCCAAGCTCTGGAGAAACTCCACAACCTGTTGCGTGACTCTCTCGCTCTCGGCCTGGGACTTCGCACGTATCAACCAATCGTCGAGGTACGGATGTACTAATACCCCTTGCTTGAGCAGAGCCGCCGCAACCACTACCATTATTTTGGTGAATACCTGGGGGGCCGTCGCCAAACCGAAAGGCAGCGCCTGGAACTGAAAATGACCCCACGGCAGAGCGAACCGAAGAAACTTCTGATGGGACTCCCGGATGGGAACATGGAGATACGCCTCGGAAAGATCGAGAGAGAACAGCCACCATGACAGACCGCAGGGTTTCCATGCGAAAATGCGGAACGCGGAGACACCGGTTCACCCCTTTGAGGTCTAGGATAGGTCGAAGAGAACCGTCCTTCTTTGGCACCACAAAATATATGGAGTAACGCCCCATTCCGCATTCCGCGAGCGGAACCGGAACGATGGCCGCTAGCTGCAACAGGCGGTCCACTGTTAGACGAACTTGCAAGGCCTTTAGAGGACTTCTGCAAGGAGAACTGACGAATGAATCCAGCACCGGTCTCGCCAGATCCAACGCATACCCATCGCAAATGATCTCCAAGACCCACTGGTCGGATGTTATGCGGGTCCAGGCAGAAAGAAACCCCCGTAGTCGACCTCCAATCGGTGGTCCTTCTGCCGGGACCCTCTGCCATTCATTGTGGTTTCCGGATGGCCCCTGCGGAGGCCGCCGCGAAACCTCTACTTGCCCCCCGGAAGCCTCGGAAACCTTGAGCTCGGGACAGAAACCTACCTCTTTGAGAACCCGCGAAACGGGGGGATCGAAATCTCCGAAAATCCCGGACCTGCCCCCGAAAGGACGTGGGAAATTTTCCTGGCTTGGGTTTGTTCTCCGGGAGCCGACCCCCTTTGGATTCCCCTAAATCTTTGACCAACTTATCCAGATCTTCACCGAACAAGAGCTTGCCCTTGAACGGGAGCTTACCAAGCCGAGACTTGGAAGAACCGTCGGCCGCCCAGTTTTTGAGCCAAAGGGCCCTCCGCGCCGCTACCAAAGAGGACATACTATTCGACAGGGCCCTAATCAGGTCATAGTGCACATCGGCTAAGTAGGCCGCTCCGGATTCGAGACGCTGTAACTCGCGCACGTCCTCCTGCTCCAAAGCCGGGGACTGTCGCAGGTGCTGGACCCACCTTAAACAGGCCCTAGCCACCCAGGCCCCACAGATGGACGCCTGTAACGAAGCAGCATCCGCCTCAAAAGACTGCTTCAATAGACCATCCATCTTTCAATCCTGCGACTCCTTCAAAGCCGCACTGCCTTCCACCGGAATCATGGTCTTTTTCGTGACCGCCGACACCGCCGCATCAACCTTCGGGGCACGAAACCTTTCCTTATCACCATCCGATAAAGGATAGAGTCTACTCATGGTTCTTATGCCTTTCAAACCCATTTCAGGGTGATCCCATTCGGTCTGAATCATCTGATCGATCACCTTATGGATGGGAAAACACCACCTGTGTCTGACGCACCGCCTGAATAATAGGATCCGCCACATCCACTTCAGTTGCGGGTTGTTCTGGAGCCAGCCTGAGCGTCTGCAGGACCTCCGAAATCAGAGCAGACAACTCTTCTCTCCGAAACACACGAATGATGCGCGCCTGATCCTCAGGTTCAGGAATTTCGCCTTCCTCCAATTCGCCAACCACGTCAGAACCGCGCTCTTCCTCCTCTTGGAAATCCAACTCAGAAGAAGAGCGCTCCGCTGGCCTAGGCCTCTTGAGTGGCTGGACAAGCCCACTGGCGCGGTCTGCCAGAGTAGCCCGAACACCGGGAGAAGGCAGTGAGCCAGAGCTGGGCAAAATTCCCTGCTTCTTGCGACAGAAGGCCTGATGCATGAGCAACACAAAGTCTGGAGAAAAATCCTCCATAAAGGCAGGACCCCCAGTCACCGAAGAAACCCCCAGCAGCCCAGGAGCACCCACCGACTCCGGGGCAGAGGTTCCAGGCACCCACGCTTCACCCACTGTCTCCTGCACTGTGTCAGGAGGGACTGGGGCAGGAGCCCCCTCCAGTTGCTGCTCTACAGTCAGGGATACAGAAGCACAGGAATGACAAATACCTGACTCCATAGCGGAACCCCGACGGGTGCCACAAATCACACACTGGGGCCTCGCTGACATGGACTATAGAGCCGGGGAGCCCCAAGGTACCTGAGAGAAGAGAGGGAGAATGTGAGAATCCCAATAGAAATATAGCCTGCTGTTGCTACCTTTTCTTAAGAAAGAGCCGCAGGCTGTTTTGTGTATATTTGGGTTTTTTTTTTTTTGTTTTACGAGTTGAGGTTAAATCACCGATAAATGTGCTGGCCTAACCCCTAAGGCCCTGCTAGGGACCTTCACACGGACAAACCAACCCCAAAGAAAAAAGGAAACAAGAAAAGAAATAAAAACAACGGCACTGCTGGCTGCCTAGTAAAGCCGCTGAGAAAACCGCGAGGTCAAAAAGGCCGCGGTGTCTTGTCAGCGATTTTGGCGCGCTTTACACTACGGGCCCCGAAGCACCGCAGATCTCAAAACTGCATGCCGGCGACTTCCCCCACTGTACCTGTTCAGGAAATGCTGAGGACAGGAGAAAACGGCGGCGAACGAAGCCCCGATCGCCGAAAGACACCGGATCACCGCAGTGTCTGTAACATGTGCTCGACCACTTTTCCGGAGCCGGCGCCTGCAGGCTGTCACCCAGCGCACTGCCCGTGGTCCGCACTAGGAGCTCTACCCCGATCAGTCAAGGGGTAAGAGATCCTATATAGCAAAAGTCACCAGGGGAAAAAAGGAGACTAGGCAAGGGAGAATCAAGCCAGAGCAGAAGTCCCCTTCCTGCCCGCTATGGGGAAAGCCAAATTATGTCCCGATTGTTTTTTTTGTTTTTTTTTAAAGACACAGTACCCCAAAAGTAAGTACTAAAATCAAACCCAATCAAATGAAATGAGAACAAAATCTACATAGCCTGCTTCTTATTAGTTCCTCCAGTGAGCCCAGCACCTAGGCTCACAAGGTCCTCCTGCTGCTTGGAGACTGGACACACTGGGGCTGATGGGGAGTTCCAGCTCGCTACATCCAGAGGGATGAAGATTTGATTGGTCCAGTCTCCAAGCTGCAGGAGGAGGTGCACAACCCAGCTGTAGAGGACTAAACTGGAGGAACGTTAAGGAATTGCCCTATGTGTTATCAGGATATTCAGCGCTGCAACTAGCCATATATCAGTGCTGAATGTCTGCAGAATAATTAAATGCCACAACTCAGCGCCATACGAACATAAGAATTGCCATACTGAGTCAGACCAAGGTCCCTAAAGCCCATTATCCTGTTTTTCCAACAGTGGCCAATCTAGGTCATAAGTACCTAGCAGTTTTCCCAAAAGACACAGGTTCCACAAAGCTTGTATTGGGTCAAGCAGTGATATCCTGGATCCCTTTTAATAATGGTTTATGGACCTTTCCTCCAGGAACTTGTCCAAACCTTTTTTAAACCCAGCTACGCTAACAGCTTTTACTACATCCTCCATTAACCAATTCCAGAGTTTGATTACACGTTGAGTGAAAAAATATTTTCTTTTATTAGTCTTAAATAGTTTACCCTGTAGTTTCATTGCATGTCCCCTAGTCTTTCTATATTCTGACGATGTAAACAATCGATCTGCGTTTACCCATTCCACTCCATTAACCATTTGAAGGCCTACTTTAAATTTTTAATCCACATTCTGCAGCCAGGTTAATTTTTGCATATTTCAGGAAAATTGTACCCATCTTATTCAATATGTTCTAATAGTGATTTTCCTTCTGCTATGGTCATGTATTATATACCATTTGATAGGATTAGTCAGAATTTTGGATCCGGAGAGTTTTGGGCTCGGCCTGGAAAGGGTTAATTTATAGACCTCTATCATATCTCCCCCTCAGCTGTCTCTTTTCCAGGTTAAAGAGCCCTAACCTTTTTAGCCTTTCTTCATAGGAGTATCCTTCCATCCCCTTTACCATTTTGGTGGCTCTTCTCTGAACCTTTTCTAATAACGCTATATCCTTTTTAAGATACAGCGACCAGAATTGCACACACTATTCAAGGTGCGGTCCCACCATGGAACAATTCAGAGGCATTATAATATAATTTGTTTTATTTTCCATTTCTTTCCTAATGATACCTAGCATACTATTTGAACTCTTGGCCGCCGGGGCACACTACGCGGAGGGTTTTAACATGTTATCCACAATGATGCCTAAATCTTTTTCCTGGCGATGACACCTAAATCTTTTTCCATGGTATTTCAATATACAAGGATTTGAATATCAGCCCCTATAATAATCAAACAAGTGGTTGCAGACTCTATAGCATTATTTAAGTGTTTTTATACCTCCTAATTGTAACATCTAGGTGGTTTACAGAGAACACATGAAAGAAATACTTTAAACCCGGCATATAGGAGTAGAGCGCAGGTACAGTAGAACAGTGGTTAACTTGGGCAAGGTAGGTACTGCCAAGAACATATTTACATATCTTACATATTTACATCTTTGAATGTCTGATATAAGCATATGTTGTACAAGTATGAAGTGGGGGAGGGAGATGGGAAGCGGAGGGGGGGGGGGGCTGCTTCTGCTGGCAGTTTACATACAAAGAAATCTCTTAGCTAGTGGACCCCAGCATTCCCATTGCTTCACACTCTGCCCTGGCTTCCTATTCAGTTCATGATTTTGGTTGTGGCTTTTAAGATCTTGCAAGGGGGTGGAGGGAGGGGGTCCTTTATATCTGCAGGATATAGTCAAGAAGTATGTCCCAAGTAGACTGTTACATTCATGTCAAAGGGCAAGGATAGCTGTGCTACATGAAAGAAGTTAAGATCTCAAACTATAATGTTTACAGCACCAGCAACAAGTGTGTAAAATGATCTCCCTGAAGCACTGAGGCTAGAGGTAAATCTAGAGACTTTCTGAAAACATCTGAAAGCCAGGTTTTCCCTCCTTAATAAGTTTTTTTAAGAAGGATGCATTCTTCCAGCCATGATGTTTCTTTGTTTAAGTCAGTTTTTTTATATTGTGCATTTGACTTTGTCATGTTATTTATGGTTTATGTCTTTTTGTTTTACTTTATTTTAAAATTGCTCACTCAATAAAACACAGGACAGATAAACAAGTGGGATAAAAAGGCTGCAGTTTTATTAAATACAATGAACAGAAAGGAAAATGGGTCCCTGGGGTCACCCAAGCCAATTGTTAATTTTTCAGTATCCAAGTGCATCTGGCAAAATGGAGCACTGCTGCTCACCTACTGGCATGGGAATACTGTTATCAATTCACCATAAGCCAAACTGGCCACTACTTTGAGAAAGTATACCGGGGCACTCCACCACTGCCACCAGCTAGTGCGCCCAATCTCTTACTAGGTTCTCCAACTGTAGCTTTTTGATCAGTTCAGGTATCCGCCACCGGATGTGACACAGTAATCTTTGTTACATTTCTTAGTTACAATGAATCACTGAAATAGCTTAATAGCTTTGATTATACATGCCCGCTCTGCTAACAGATACCACTAACTGCGCAAATCTTCGAAGCATGCTGGGTGAGATGGACAGGTAGGGAGCAGGACATGCGGGCCTTTAAAGCCCTGTCAGGCTACATCTGATGCCACTAGCACCAGCCATGGTCAGCCCAAGGGTTTCTGCTGCCCCCTCCCCCCTGCGCCAAGCCACACCGATGCCTCCCACTGCCACCAATTCCATCGGCGGGGTTGGGAAGAACTTGGCTTGGCACGGTGGCAGCAGGCCATATACTTTGGCACACATGGCCTGACGCTTCTGACCTCCCTCTGATAAAACGTCCTGTCGGAGAGGGAGCAGAAGGTCATGTGTGCCTAGCAGACGGCCAGCCTTGCCACCAGTCCATCAACTAAACAAAATAGGGTGGCAGGCCTCAGGGGGCAGCACCAGAGCTCCTCCATCTTCTCTGAGGCAGGAGAGTAGTAGCCACTAACCTTTCAGCACCTCTGTGCACTCATAGCCATTCAGTCCTGCCTCCTGCAACATAAACATCCTGTCAGAGGGGGTTAGGAGCAGGGGAACATTAGTGTACACATGCTTCTAGGCCACTCGCCACACCCAACAGCAGCCTGCTCTGCTCCTGCTTTGAAATAGGTGGAAGGGACGCGGTGCTTCACCAAATAAAGGTTTGTCGTTGTCCTTCATGGGTGAGGAGGGTGGGGAAATTCTGGGCACCTGGGGCAGGGGGAAGGGTAAAGAAGGGAAGAGGAGATGCTAAACACATTGGGGAGGCCAGAAGACGAAATACTAGACTATAGGGAGGGGGAGAAGGGGAGATGCTAGGCACTCTGTGGAGGAGAGATCCTGGACTATGAGGTGGGGGTAGAGAAGAGGCGATTCTGGACATCTTGGAGAGGAGATAATGGGATATGGTGGAGTATGAGGAAATAAGGGGATATGGTGGACTGGGAGGGAGAGGAGATAAGAGGTATAGTGAAATGGAAGGGGAAGGGGATACGGTGGATTGGGAGAGGGAGGAGATAAGAGGATATGGTGGACTGGGAGGGGGAGATGTAGAGATAAGGGGTATGGTGGACTGGAAGCGGGAGGAGACAAGGCATATGGTGGAAGATATGGAGATAAGGGGTATAGTGAAATGGAAGGGGAAGGGGATACGGTGGATTGGGAGAGGGAGGAGATAAGAGGATATGGTGGACTGAGAGGAGGAGATGTAGAGATAAGGGGTATGGTGGACTGGAAGCGGGAGGAGACAAGGCATATGGTGGAAGATATGGAGATAAGGGGTATAGTGAAATGGAAGGGGAAGGGGATACGGTGGATTGGGAGAGGGAGGAGATAAGAGGATATGATGGACTGAGAGGAGGAGATGTGGAGATAAGGGGTACAGAGGACTGAGAGGGGGAGGAGATAAGGGGTATGGTGGACTGGAAGGGGGAGGAGACAAGGCATATGGTAGAAGATGTGGAGATAAGGGGTATAGTGAAATGGAAGGGGATAAGGGGATATGTGGTTTGGGAGGGGAACGAAATAAGGGGATATGGTGGGCTGGAGGGGGAGGAGATGTGGAGATAAGGAGTATGATGGACTGGGAGGGAGAGGAGATAAGGAGATATGCTGGATCGGGACGGGGAGGAGATGTGGAGAAGGGTTATGGTGGGCTGGGAGGGGGAGAAGATAAGGGGTAGGGGAAGATGTGGAGATGGTAGACTGGGAGGGGGAGGAGATAAGGGGTATAGTGGAATGCGAAGGGCAGGAGATAAAGGGTATGGTGGATGGGGAGGGGGAGGAGATGTGGAGATAAGGGAATATGGTAGACTGGGAGGGGGAGGAGATAAGGGGTACGGAGGACTGAGAGGGGGAGGAGATGTGGAGATAAGGGGTATGGTGGACTAGGAAGGGGAGAAGACAGGGGGTATGGCGGAAGATGTGGAGATAAAGGGTATTGAGGACCGGGGGGAGGAGATAAGGGGGTATGGAATACTGGGAAGGGGAGGAGATAAGGGGATATTTATTTATTTATTTTATTTATTTATATTCTCTTATATACCGCGCTATTCTGCATCAGTGCGGTTTACATTGAACAAACTGAAATGACATTGAACAGGGCATTATAACTTGGAGATAACTATTTTACAGGGAACATGGGCTATGGAGGGTTAGAAACCCCAGTCCTTCCAGCCCAAGGTTGCTGTCCTCTAGTGGGATTTGAACCCCCGACCTTCCGGCCTGAAGTACCTTGCCCCAACCACTAGGCCACTCCTCCACTCCTGGAGGATATGCTGGATATGCTGGACTAATGAGATGGAGGTGATAAGGAATATAATGAAGGATGTGGATATAGAGGGTATGGTGGACTGGGGAGGAGATAAGGGGTATGGCAGAAGACGTGGAGATTAGAGGATATGGTGGACTGAGAGGGTAGAGAAGAGGTGATCCTGGACACTGAGGGGGGGGGAGAAGGGTTGATGCTGGAGTGGGGGACGAAATGCTGCACTGCGGGAGGAGGGGTCAGGAGTTACTGAGGGCGATGTGGCTGATGGTTGAATTACAAAGGTCCAACGACAAAGCACTATACCACATAAACCAACCAATACCCCGTCTATGCGTGGTAACAAAGGAGTACTTTATTATAAATTCTTCACCAGGCATACAAAAAAACCCCAAAGGGATCCAAACACCAACCCGACACAGCCGTGTTTCGGCTATGCCTTCATCAGGGCTTCTCTTGGCATACTAGAAAACATAAGACATACATTTAAAATAATATAAATAATAAATATAAAACATACTATCAAAACATGTTGAAACAAATAAGCAAAAAAAAGTTTGCTATATCATGAACAAATGTAAAAGGATATATGAATGGTTAAACACATAAAATCAAGTTGCATATAGACACTAATAAATAGACTAAAAGTGAAAAGAATAAAAGCAATAAAATAAAATAAACCCCCTATATGAAATTAGGGGACGTGACAAGACCCCTTTTATTTATTTATTTAGCTGTGCTTATATACTGCTTTTCACTGTGTCAGCGGTTTACAGATATATGCTAACAGGCAACTTGTCCCCGAAGGGCTCACAATCTAAGCATACCTGAGGCAATGGAGAGTTAAGTGGCTTTCCCAAGGCCACAAGGAGTGGCCATGGGACTAAAGACCCCAGTCCCTCCTGCCTGAGGTTACTTGTCCCTATGTGGGAATGAAGAAATTAGACCTTACCTGATAATTGTCTTTCCTTGAGTTCTCTCCGGGCCAGTCCAGGAACTGTAGGGTAGTCAACCTCCTCCAGCAGCTGAGGACTGAATTCTAAAAAGTCTTACTGACAGCCTATCCAGCTCCCCCTGGTGTCAGAGACTCAGTCAAGCACTTCCAAAGCAGCCTGATTAACTAGTAAACTCTCTGAACTTCAATTGCACTGAACCTCAAACACAATTAAACTTTATCAACCTATATTTTTTTTTCTTAATCTATGCCAGGATTGGCTACTACTGCTCTGCTCTTATAGCCCCAAAAGGGAACGTCACAGCCAGTGCCACTCCAAAAACTGCCAAGACGCGAGCCAAGGCAAACCCCTTGAAGCTAATAATACCTGTACCATCCACTGAAAAGACGACCACTGACCACCAGCGTGTGCAGACATAAGACCCCGCTCTCTTTTCCATGAAAAACGCCAAAAGAACATGGGTGGGCCCTGGACTGGCCCAGAGAGCACTCAAGGAAAGACAATAAGCAGGTAAGGCCTAATTTCTTCTTCCTCTTTGTCTCTCCAGGCCAGTCCAGGAACTGTAGGGCAGTACCAAAGCAGTACCTACTGTCAGGAGGGTCCCTCCAGCCCCGCAACTAAGGCCGAGGCCCCCACCTTGGCGTCCCCCATTGCCTGAACATCTAAGCGATAATGCGTCGCAAAGGTATGAGGAGACGACCAAGTAGCCACCTGACAGATATCCACTGGCAGAACCAAAGCATTCTCAGCCCAAGAGGTTGCCTGCCCCCGTGTTGAATGAGCCCGCAACCCTTCTGGCGCCAACTTACTGCTCGCCTGATATGCCACCGCAATAGCATGATTCACCCAGCGAGCAATCGAGGATTTGGACGCCACCTCGCCCTTACGAGCGTCTCCAAACAGCACAAACAGTTGATCGGATCTCCTAAAAGACTCTGTTCTCCTAAGGTACCGGTGGAGAATCCTACCCATATCCAACTTCCAAAGTGCTCTCTCTCTACCACCCTTTCCACAGTTCCGAAAAGTCGGTAGAGAAATAGGCTGATTGACATGAAAAACAGACACCACCTTCGGAAGAAACGATGGTACTGGACGCAAAACCACCTTTTCCGCCGAAAACTGAAGGTAAGGCTCCTTGCAGGTTAGCGACTGCAGATCCGAAACCCGACAAGCTGAGCACAACGCCACCAGGAAGGCAGTCTTCCATGAAAGCTCCCTTAGCGCCACCGCTCAGGCGGGCTCGAACAGCGACCGTGTCAACGCTTTCGGGACCAAATTCAAATCCCAAGCCGGTACTACCGGTCTGAATGGTGGTCGCACATTCCTAATCGCTCTCATGAATCTCAAAACATCCGAATGTAGGGACAAGTTGCTACCCTGCACCTTCCCTCTATAACAAGCGAAGGCGGCCAGGTGAACCTTCAGCGTATTAAGGGCTAGACCCCTATCCAATCCATCTTGCAAAAATGACAAGACATCCGATATTGAGGATGAGAATGGCCCAATGCTGCGACGCGCACACCAACCTTCAAAAATGCGCCACACACGGATATAGGCGAGAGACGTCGATCGCCTCCTGGACCGCAGCATGGTAGCCACCACTGCCTCTGAATATCCCTTTCTCTTTAGCCGCTCCCTTTCAAGAGCCAAGCCGTAAGCGAGAAGCAATCCACATGCAGCATCAAGAATGGACCCTGAAACAACAGACTGACCCGATCTGGGAGCCGCCACGGACAGTCTACTAAAAGACATACCAGATCCGCATACCAAGGTCTCCTTGGCCAGTCCGGCGCAATGAGAATCATTCTGCCAGCGTGTCCTGTTATCCTCCGAATGACCCTTCCGATCAATGGCCACGGCGGGAACGCATAAAAGGAGGCTGTCTGACAGTCACAGTTGAACCAGGCCGTCGAGCCCCTCCGACATGCGCTCCCTACACCTGCTGAAAAAGCGACCCGCTTTGGCATTGTCGAAAGTAGCCATGAGATCCATGACCGGCTGACCCCAGCGCAGGGTAAGGTCATGGAAAACTGCCTCGTTCATAGCCCACTCCCCAGGATCTAAGGTATGCCAGCTGAGAAAATCTGCCTGAATGTTGTCTCTTCCTGCCACATGCGCCACTGACACGGCTACTAGATGGCTCTCCGCCCACTGCATCAGCCGCTGGCTCTCCTCCAGTAACAGCGCGCTACCCGTGCCCCCTTGTCGATTGATATAGGACACTGTCACCGCATTGTCGGAGAAAACGCACATTGCTTTTCCTGATACTAAATTTGCGAACTCCAGCAACGCGAAACGCACTGCTCTCATTTCCAACTAGTTGACTGAACAAGCGTTCTCCTCCGCCGACCAGGGACATACAATGCGCCCCCCAGCCCAATAGGCTGGCATCTGTAGTCACCAGTATCCAATCCGGAGACTCCAGGGGCATCCCTGCCTGCAGATGGCCAAAATCCAACCACCACTGCAGACTGTCGCAGACAGCCTGCGAGCATATCAACTTTTGACTCATGGAATGCTCCTGCGGAGACCATCTGGACAGCAACGCTCGCTGTAGGGGCCGCATATGCACCCTCGACCACGGAACCAGGTCTAAGGCCGCTGCCATGGAGCCCAGAAGCTGCAAGTATCTCCACGCCGTTGGTGCCTTTATACGTAAAAAGGTCAATATCTGACTCACTATCTTGTGCGCGCTGGCTTCCGGAAGAAATACTGTTCCCACACTGGTGTCAAATAAAGCCCCCAGGTAGACGAGACGCTGTACCGGAAGCAACTGGCTTTTGGCTCGATTCACTACCCAGCCTAGGGTCTCCAACAACTCTACCACTCGAGCTGTAGCCGCCGCCAACTCCTCTACTGACCCTGCTTGAATCAGCCAGTCGTCAAGATAGGGATGAACTTGAATACCTTCCTTCCGTAGAGCCGCTGCGACCACGACCATCACCTTCGTGAAAGCACGAGGAGCGGTAGCCAGCCCGAACGGTAACGCTCGAAACTGAAAATGCCCCGAGGGCACGGCGAAGCGTAAAAACTGCTGATGCTCCAGCCTGATAGGGATATGCAGATACGCTTCTGTTAAATCTATGGACAAGAGAACCTCGTCCGGCCTTACCGCCCGGATTACTGAGCATAGCATCTCCATGCGGAAATGTGGCACCCGCAAACAACGGTTTACATGCTTGAGATCTAGAATGGGCCGAAAGGACCCCTCCTTCTAGGGGACCACAAAATAAATCGAGTATCGACCAAACCCGTACTGATCTTGTGGCACCGGCACTACTGCTTGAAGCAGCAGCAACCGCTGAAGGGTGTCATCTATCATCTTTGCTTTTGCCGCCGAACCGCATAGAGACTGCACGAAGGCCTCCGCCAACAGCTGCGAGAACTCCAAGGCATAACCCTCGCGGGTAATCTCCAGCACCCAGCGATCCGAAGTTATGGTGGTCCAGACGGAGTGGAATCCCTGCAACCGCCCTCCTACTGGCACCTCCGCCTGGACCAACCGCCTCTCATTGTGGCTTCTTGTTAGAGTTCTGCTGGGGCCTCGCAAAGCCCGGCCCGAACCCTTGTGCACCTCGAAAGGACTGCCCTCGAGTTACAAAATGCCCTCTCTGATAAGACGCAAAACACGAGCCTCTGAATTTACGATCCTCTCTGATCTGACCTCTGTAGATTACCTGGTCTGGGGCCCGTAGGCCGGTCTTCTGGCAGCCTACCGCCCTTGGAATCCCCCAAACCTTGACAATCTTTTCCAAAGCCTCCCCAAAGAGCAGCTTGCCCTTATACGGTAACTTACTTAGAAGAAGCATCCGCCGCCCAATTCCACAGGCATAAAAATCTCCGAGCGGCAATAACCGACGCTATGGATTTTGCCAAAATCCAAACAAGAAATATATAATTACCTTCCCTCTGAGCTCAAACAAAGCGTCCACACCAAAAACCCAGTGGATAGAAACCAATAAATGTGAAAAAATATATTTTTGTCGGAGTAGCCAGCCAAGTAAGGAAGAGGAACACCTCCTACCGCTGTGGCCTGTCCTTTTAATCAGAATTAAATTTAAAACCTCATATACAAAAAAAGCTGATACTTAGCTTTGAAAAGCAACCAGGCTGGAAAGACGCTGAATTCCACAGTATGTCAATTGCAATACGACGTGACACGTTTCGGGGGTATATCCCTGAGCCCCCTGCTTCAGGTAAGACAACTGTATGATAACGTCAGCCATCCAAACAAGGTCATAAAAGGTATCGGCAAGATAAGCCGCCGCCGCCGACTCCAACTTCGTCTCCTCCAGGCCTGAAAATTCCCCCTCCCCTTGGAGCCACCGGATGGACGCTCTGGATACATAAGCTCCGCAAATAGAAGCCTGTAATGAGAGGGCACTCGCGTCAAAAGCCTGCTTGAGAAGGGATTCCAACCTTCTATCCTGTAGATCCTTCAGAGCTGTACCACCCTCTACTGGGATCGTAGTCTTCTTAGTCACTGCTGACACTAACGCATCCACTTTCGGCATTTTCAGCAGATCTCTGTCTTCCTTGGGAACCGGATACAAACGACCCATTATCCGAGCACCGCTCAAGGTAGCTTCCGGACATTCCCACTCCGATTCCACCATCTGCTTGATCACCCGATGAACCGGAAAACACTTCTGCTCCGCCTTAAAACCTTGGAGCAGTGGATCTTCCAGCGGTTCCTCCTGAACCACCAGTAGGGACATATTGAGGGCCGCCAGCGTATGAACGATAAGAGCCCCCAGCTCCTCCTTTCGAAAAACCTGAAATACATTGTGATCTTCCCTAGGCGCTATCTCGCCTTCCTCCAGATCGCCGGCCCACAGATCCATACCTGCGTCTGAGAGGATTTCCCCCTCCTCTGGCATTCGAGGGCTAGAGTTAGGCTGACCGAAGCCATCGGCCCCTGCCTCAAGAGCTGAGCCCCTATTAGAGGGCCCTTCACCTGCATCCACGACCAGGGCACCTCCCCCGAGGGTTTCAGAGGAGGCGGGAGGGAAACTCTTTCCTTGATCCCGCTCTAGCTTTAAACAATAAGCTTTATGGAGGGACAGAATAAAATCTGGGGAAAACAAAGACTGCAGACCCCCCTGCAGCTCTGGAACTGGCATAGGGGCCTCAACCACCCTCACAGGAGACCTCTTTGCCTTAGATTTCTTTTTAAGGCCTTTCTCTTGAATCGTGGGAGAAACGGCCAGCGACCCTAAAATGGCCGCCGTTCCCACCTTCTCTGCCGCTTCGTGATGTCCGAGTAAGGGATCCTTTACTAATTTATCCTTTATCAATTTATCCTCTGATCCCAACAACCGCTCCATATTGCTACCCTGGCGAAGACAATACCTGCAAAGACCCGGCCGCGAAAACCCTGGCGGCTCCCACACTGAACGCACACCGCCAAACCTGGCAGCATGCGCTCAGCCCAAGAACCTGCGTCTGAGGGCCCCCAATGGCCGCAGTCTCAGAGCCAGCCTCCCGCTCTACCGCCAACACCAAAAGCTACTGCACGATCGCTACCACGTACCTCTTCACTCTGCAAAGCGATTCCCCCGATGCCGGTACTTCCGCTGCTAGCAGGAGCGTCGGATCGGATCTTGGCAGGCAAAGTGGCAGGACTCTGGGGCTCCCAGCTCCTCCTGCAATGCCCCTTGTGATAAGGAAGCTTATCATAGCTCAGGAAGGAGCTATAGTAAAGGTGAAGTGACTCTGAACAAGCAACCTGTCAGTTCTGGTAGAAATAAGAAAACAGAATTTTCCCATAAAAGACTACCAGTCCCAGAATGCACCAGGTTTCCAACAGCCATTAGAGGAGCTGAAGTGGGGAAACGTGTGTTCAATCAGGAGGGCTATGAGGTAATCCCCAAGCACTCATCTCAAAGGGCAGGGCCTGATTCAGCACAGCTGCGCTGTGCTAGGGTGGAGCACTCATCTAAGCAGAATAAAGGTAGAGTTTATTCTACAGAGAATTATCCTCAGAATCAGCTTGGATATCCTCAGCTTGGACAGCTTCATCATCTGGAGGATCATCAGAAGCAGAAGCCAGTGCGGACGGACAGAGAGGGCAAGAAACCTTTTGGAAGAAAGAAGAGAAAAGCATTTGAGAGGTCTAAAGGAGTCCAGAGCAGTACGTATACTGGAAGGCATTCCAAAGGCAAGCTTACACCATTGGACTGGGGAAAGCCAGAGGAATGGTGCTGCAGAGCTAGGAACCTCCAGACGGTACCTGTGAGGGAGACGGCTGCACTTGGAAGGGACCCTAGGACCCATGCCAGAAGGTATGTGAAGAGAGACCCAGTGTCCAGGGATCTGGATTGGAAGGCTGGACATAAGAACTGGACTACATACTGGCCAGGCTATTTAGAGAGGAACTCTAACAGCAATGGAAGCTCAGGTATGAACACTGATCTATGGCCCTAGCTATACCCTTGAAAGACAGCAGGGAAACAAGTATTCTCCTGAGAGTGCTCCATTGAGAAATTCCTCTGTACCAATCCATGATATTGAACCCATGATTGTTGAAGAAGGAGGAGGGGTTGCAGATGCAGGCTGTGAATACATGGATTGCTCTTTGTCTAAACTCCTTTGGTAATTTACTGTTACAAAGTACAACAACCATCACAAAGAAATACAAACTTGTTCTTTAATCTACTCAGAAAAGCTCCTGAGTAGGATTTGAGCCACGCAGTAGAAATTAAGCCAGCTGAGGGGTTTCAGCTGGGTAACTGCTAGCAATTGAGCCTTACCTAATTGCTTGTGAGCTCTGAGGGAATCACTTCTGAGTCTATGTGAAGATATAAGAAGTTAACCTGAAAAGAACAGTTTTTTCCCTACTTTGTGGGTTTTGTTTGTTGATTGAGGCACTGCTAAGAAAATATTAGCTAAAGCCTACAGAAAAGACCATTCTGTTACCAACCAGGTCTTTATTCTTTTGATTTGATTGCCTGACAAGTTCAGCTGTTGTTTTCCTGACTTTGTTTTTCTAAGTTTAACACTGAAAGCAGTATCCTGTTTTATGTGCTACCAAGCATATCTGTGTTGGGAGAAATAACCCCATAAATAATATCTTATTGGCTTTACACTCAAGCACAACTAATTATTGTGAACGGCTGTGTCTGGTGTGAATGGACTACATTTCCCACAATCCCTTGCAAATCATATTAATATATGCCTTTGCCAAGACTGTGAACATTCTCACCCAGGCCCCCTTCTGACACCCTCCACAGATTGGGTCAGCGAGGCAGGCTCTGCCTCTCCTGCCCCTGCTCTGCGAGCGAGGGACAGTTGACCTCCATGGATCTTCTCTTCTGTTATTACTTTTTTTTTTTCCCAAGAACCTTTATCAAATCGATGCCCCCCTGGAGAAACCCTGCTAGGGTCCCTTAGGAACAGGGCCTTTTTTTTTTTTTTTAAACTGATCGCTTTACTAAAATCCCTTCTTAGCATTAGTTCCTGCTTCTTTTTATTTTCCTTTTCGTTTGACTGAGAGCCTGTCAGTAATCCATCCTATCCGGCTGCTGAGGACTGAAAGACTGAGTCTCTGACACCAGGGGGAGCTGGATAGGCTGTCAGTAAGACTTTTTAGAATTCAGTCCTCAGCTGCTGGAGGAGGTTGACTACCCTACAGTTCCTGGACTGGCCCAGAGAGACGAAGAGGAATGAACCCCTGCCCCTCCGGCCTGAGATAACCTGCCCCAACCACTGAGCCACTCCCCCCTTCAAATGATGCCTTGTGACTGAAGGGAGATGAAAGATTAAAGTATCAGCCACTTTGTTCATACAGAAAAAACTGCAGGTATAGTACGATATGAAACATGCTAACTAAATAAATACATACAAAAAAGGGGCAGGAATAACAAAATAAATACGGACCATTCTCTTATGGTCATAATGTGCTAGATCCAATGACTAATCTTTAAAAAGTAGTGTTATGACTGCGATAAAGCACTGGGTTCTGCCATCATTGTTAGTACTAATAGAAAAGGGGGTAAAAAGCACTAAGGACTACATATTCTTTCTATAGCATGGCATTATTTCAAAAAGTGGGCCCTTTCATTAAAAAAAAGAAGTTCAACACAGATGGGCTTATAACAACCGTCAAAAGTGTTTCTATGAACTAAGTACTCATTTGGTAAATCAGCCTGTGAAACGCAGTCGCTCACGTGAAGTGGAGAAGAGTCCGCACCTGCGCTCTCCAAAGCATTTGTTAAAACTCTAGTCTCACAGGGTTCCCCTTTTTTTGTGTATAAGTATCTTTTTTGTTTTTTATTATTATGAGTACTACTCCGTTAGTTCTGTTGCAGCGAAGTGCACGCAATGAATAAAACCAGGAGTCAGTTCAAAGATCCAAGCCAATTTATTGTGCACAAGTCTCAGGCAAATGTCACATTCAAAATGGTCTGAGCAATGGAGTCCAGTAAACAACACCTTTTATACCTTTCTTCTTCAGTTTAATACAGGAAAACTTTCTATTGGTCCCACTGACCCCTGCACCTATCCAATTGGGATCTTTCTGTGGGCCCAGTACTCTGTTCCCCCTGCTCAGAACTCTCTAACAAAGGCACAGTTCTAAACTTTGATACTTTTCTCTTACAAGGTCATTGCTTAGCTTAGAAAATGTGTGAATACAGAGCACTGGTACATGTCTGTCATCAGCATAGAATATTCAACAAAGGACTTATACAACCTTATCAAAAAGTAGTTTCTCTAACTTATACTAGCTTTGGTCTTTCTTAGCATTCTTATTCTTAGGTGGGGGCTGGGACTCAGACCTAGCTTACAGGCCTCTCATACAGTTACAGGCTATCCTAGGCCATAGCCTGCCACAGTTCCTTACATTGATACAACGTGGTTCTGAGTGTAAATAGATTTCTAATAGATTAGAGTTTTAGCCGGGTGAGATTACTGACTAGCTCTTTGGGTAAGTCCGCTGACAGTTGGATCACATTGGGATAAACGCTTTGGTGAGCGCAGGTGCAGGCGTTTTTTCCTTGCCTTCATTGAACATCAGAAAGCTATTGTGGTAGGCTATGGCCTAGCATGGCCTGCTACTATGAAAGGCCTGTAAGTTAGGCCTGGATCCTAACTCCCATTATAGCTAGAAAAAGAACCAAAAATCTGTGGAAAATGAGAAAACTGTTTTAAACTGCTTAATAAGACGTTTTTATGAATTCATAAGTCTTCCATTATGCCCTTGTGTGTGAAAGAACAGAAATGTTTCAATATATGCATTCCTGGAGCTAGGGATAACCTTGCAGTAGAGAAGTAACGAAATCAAGAACTGTACCATTGTTAGAGCAATCCTAAGGGAGGGGGCTGGTTGCTAGGCTCCGGAGGGATTTCTAATTGGACAAATAAAGGGAATGAAAAACCAATGAGAAGTTTGCATGTATCGAGTTGGAACCAATAGAAAGTTCTCATGTATCAAACTGGAAAAGAGGTATAAATGGTTATGTCTCTGTATAAACCTTTGCTCAGTTCCTTTTGAAGCTTTGACTGACTGGGCCTGTGCATAGGGTTGCCAACTGGCCGGTTTTCAGCCGGCCTGGCCGGTTTTTCCATGGCCAGGCCGGCTGCCGGCGCAGAGGCAAAACCGGCCCTTGAAAAGCCGTTTTTTTTGCTCTGGCCACAAGATCGGGAGCGGCCAGAGCAAAAAAACCGGCTTTTCTCCCAACCCGGAGGGCTTCAGAGGGAGCCGGGGAAGCCCGCGCGAGGCCCCGGCTCCCTCTGTACAGCCGCCAGCGTGAAGAGCCTTTACCTTCACGCTGGCAGCTGTTCCTGTGAAGCCGTGATAGGTGGGAAAGGTTAAAGGCAATGCCCTTTAACCTTTCCCAGCATTCGCGGCTTCACAGGAACAGCCGCCAGCGTGAAGGAAAAGGCTATTCACGCTGGCGGCTGTACAGAGGAAGCCGATGCCTCGCGCAGGCTTCCCCAGCTCCCTCTAAAGCCTCAGACAGCCACGGTTGGGAGGGGGGGGGGGGGGAAGGCCAAGGACGGTGATGGGGAGAGGGGGCCTGGACTGGAAAAGGGCTAGGAGGGGGAATTTGACTGGAAATGGGTTGTGATGGGGGGGGGGGGACCTGGACCGGAAAAGGGCTATGGGGGGGGGGACTTGGACTGGAAATAAATGGGCTGTGATGGGAGGGGACCTGGAATGTAAAAGGGCTATGTGGGGGGGGGGACATGGACTGGAAATGGGTTTTGATGGGAGGGGACCTGGACTGGAAAAGGGCTGGGGGGGGGGACATGGACTGGAAATGGGTTTGTGATGGGAGGGGGACCTGGACTGGAAAAGGGCTATGGGGGGGGGGAACTTGGACTGGAAAAGGGCTATGGGGGGGAACGTGGACTGGAAAAGGGCTATGGGGGGGGAACTTGGACTGGAAATGGGCTATGTGGAGGGAGGGGGAACTTGGACTGGAAATAGGCTGTGATTAGGGGGACATGGACTGGAAATGGGTTGTGAAGGGGGGGGACGGACCTGGACTGGAAAAGGGCTATGGGGGGCATTGGACTGGAAAGAAATGGGCTGTGATGGGGAGGGGGACCTGGACTGTAAAAGGGCTATTAAGGGGGGGACATGGACTGGAAATGGGTTTTGATGGGGAGGGGGACCTGGACTGGAAAAGGGCTATGGGGCGGGGGGACATGGACTGGAAATGGGTTGTGATGGGGAGGGGGACCTGGACTGGAAAAAGGCTATGGGGGGGGGGAACTTGGACTGGAAATGGGCTATGGTGGAGGGAGGGGGAACTTGGACTGGAAATAGGCTGTGATTAGGGGGGCTAGGACTGCAAATGGACTGTGATGGTGGGGGGGGTAGGACTGCAAATGGGCTGTGATGGTGCGGGGAGACTCGGACTGCAAATGGGATGTGATGGTGGGGGGCCTAGGACTGCAAATGGGCTGTGATGGGGGGGGGCCTAGGACTGGAAATGGTCTGTGATGTGAGGGCTAGCACTGGAAATGGGCTGATGAAGAGCTGGAATAGGACTGGAAATGGGCTGATGTGGGGCATGGGAGAATGGAATTAGAAGGGAGTGGATGCTGGGTGGGTCTAGAACTATAAGGGAACTGATTTTGGGGGAGGACTAGAATAGATGGGGAATGAGAATGGAGAGGGGAAAAAATATTTTGTGTGGAAGAAGTCTATGATGGGCTGGGTATTGGGAGAGTGAGGGGCTTGAGAATGGAAGGGTGAAATTTAAATGGATGATAAAGGAATAAGGAAAGAATTGGGGGAAAGAGCAAAAGGAAACAATCAGTATGTTAAAGCAGAAATAGAGAGAGAATGGAAAACATCTAAAAGAGAAGAAAGGACAAATGGATAGCTCGCAGAAGACACGAAGAAACCAGAAGAAAGTGACTGGAGCAATTGCAACTGAAAATAAAACGCCCAGACAGAAGGTAGAAAAATACTTTTTATTTTGAATTTATTAGCTGAAATATGTTTGGTCTGGGAAGTGTGTATTGATAACATCTTTGCGTTTTTGTTTAGTGCAAGAGGAAATTACTTTATAGTTTTATTTCTCCAGTGTTGTACATTTCATGTTTGGATTTTGGGGTTCCCAGTTATTATATGACCAAGGAAGTTAGCTTACACGTATCCTCGGTAATTTTTGTGGGTGGGGCTGGGGGCGGGGCAGGGGTGGGACTAGGGGCGGAGAATGGGTGGAGCATGGCGAGCCACAGGTGTCGGGTTTTTCTCGGTGAAAAAGTTGGTAACCATACCTGTGCACAATAAACTGGCTTGGACCCTGTCAATTGACTCCTGGACTTATTCATTGATTGCACTTTGCTACAACACTATGATGCTCTTTTGTATTATTTTTTTCAAATTTGTAATTGATGGTGGACTTGTCTGAGGGATAGTTTACTACGGTTTGTAACAATTTTGTTTAAATCACATTTTGCATGTGTCACATCCCCTAATTTCATATAGGCAGTTTATTTTATTACTTTTATTCTTTTCACTTTGTCATTTATTTGTGTCTATATGTAACTTGATTGTATTTGTTCAACCATTTATTATTTTACATTTGTTCAGGATATAGAAAAGTTTTTATGCTTATGTTCATTTTAACACGAAACGATAAAAATGTTTTATATTTTAAAAATATGTGTTATCTTTTCTAGTAGGCCGAGAAGCCCTTATGGAGGCAAAGCCGAAACGCTGCCGACGGGGTGGCGTCTGAAACCTTGGTGAGGCGTTTATATGACGTTGCGCCTTTCTTACTGCGCATATGCCGGGTCGTCAGGTGACGTTTGAATTAAGGTATCAGAACCCCAGCCCCTCCCGAGCCATCCCGACTCGTATTGCGTAACATGCACAGTGACGTGCAATTCTCGCGCTCATGCAGGGGTTCCCTTCCCGCCGCTTCCTCTCACAGTTCCGTATTTGTCTTTGGGCGGAGCAGCATTTAAGGAGAACTCTAAAGCTTTGACTGTTCCTCGGTTACTAAAGGAAACACAAAGCGCAAGCGGCCGACAGCCGCTCCCAACATATCTCATACACATGTAACACAAAACCACCGACTCCAGGGTTTCCATCCTGCCCTCACCTCCTCCGCCCCTTCTCCGCGCTCTGCCTCCGCGTCTCTTCGGCCATTGCTCTTCCTCAGCGGCCGCTGCTGCACGCGCAACGTCACCTGTGACCTGCCACGAGCCAGTCGGAGAGGACGCAGTAGGGCCGAGCTGCCAATCACGCAGAGCCCACCACAGCCATTGGCTAAAGTTCTTCCGCCTGACGCACGTGACCCGCCGGGTGGCACTTTTCTAAAACTTTATTACAGCAACTAGAAGACAATCGGCAAACCTTTGAGATAAAACGAACGCCCTCGTGACAGTGTCACATGATAATCTCCCCCTGTGTTCCCGTCGCCCTTTACACCCGAGAACCGCGCGCAGCCCGAGCACGAGCGAAGCCCCTGCGCCGCTGTAGTGCAGCTGCAGGCAGAAGAAGTTTCATTGCTCCTGACGCAGAAACGTGCCGAACATTACAATAGCTCTTCACTCTCCATGAAGGTGCAGCATGAATAGAGTCCGAGGGGGCACGTCTCAGTTCCAGCAGCAGCAGAGGAGGGAAGAGGCCTCATCCCCCCCCCCCCCCAATCCATCCATTAGCAGCAGCAGAGGAGGGAAGAGGCCTCATCCCCCCCCCCCCCAATCCATCCATTGGCAGCAGCAGAGTAGGGAAGAGGCCTCATTATCCCCCCCAATCCATCCATTGGCAGCAGCAGGGGAGGGACAAGGCCTCATTATCCCCCCCCCCCCAATCCATCCATTAGCAGCAGCAGTGCAGGGAAGAGGCCTCGTTACCCCCCCCCCGCCCAATCCATGCATTGGCAGCAGCCGTGGAGGGAAGAGGCCTCATTATCCCCCCCCCCCAATCCACCCATTGGCAGCAGCAGAGGAGGGAAGAGGCCTCATTATCCCCCCCCCCCCAATCCATCCATTGGCAGCAGCAGAGGAGGGAAGAGGCCTCATTATCCCCCCCAATCCATCCATTGGCAGCAGCAGTGTAGGGAAGAGGCCTCATCCCCCCCCCCCCAATCCATCCATTGGCAGCAGCAGAGTAGGGAAGAGGCCTAATCCCCCCCCCCCAATCCATCCATTGGCAGCAGCAGGGGAGGGAAGAGGCCTCATTATCCCCCCCAATCCATCTTTTGGCAGCATCAGAGGAGGAAGAGTCCTCATTATCCCCCCCAATCCATCCATTAGCAGCAGCAGAGGAGGGAAGAGGCCTCATTATACCCCCCAATCCATCCATTGGCAGCATCAGAGGAGGGGAAGAGGCCTCATTATCACCCTCCCCAATCCATCCATTGGTAGCAGCAGAGGAGGGAAGAGGCCTCATCACCCCCCCCAATCCATCCATTGGCAGCAGCAGAGGAGGGAAGAGGCCTCATTATACCCCCCCAATCCATCCATTGGCAGCAGCAGAGGAGGGAAGAGGCCTCATTATCCCCCCCGCAATCCTTCCATTAGCAGCAGCAGAGGAGGGAAGAGGCCTCATTATCCCCCCCAATCCACCCATTGGCAGCAGCAGAGGAGGGAAGAGGCCTGATTATCACCCCCACAATCCATCCATCCATTGGCAGCAGAAGAGGAGGGAAGATGCCTCATTAACCCCCCCCCCAATCCATCCATTGGCAGCAGGGGAGGAGGGAAGAGGCCTCATTATCCCCCCAATCCATCCATTGGCAGCAGCAGAGGAGGGAAGAGGCCTCATTATTCCACCCCCAATCCATCCATTGGCAGCAGCAGAGGAAGGAAGAGGTCTCATTATCCCCGCCCCCATCCATCCATTAGCAGCAGCAGAGGAGGGAAGAGGCCTCATTATCCCCCCCCCCATCCATCCATTGGCAGCAGCAGAGGAGGGAAGAGGCCTCATTATCCCTACGCCCCCCATTCCATCCATTAGCAGCAGCAGAGGAGGGAAGAGGCCTCATTATCCCCCCCAATCCATCCATTAGCAGCAGCAGAGGAGGGAAGAGGCCTCATTATCCACCCCCCCAATCCATCCATTAGCAGCAGCAGCAGAGGAGGGAGAGGCCTCATTATCCCCCCCCCCCAATCCATCCATTAGCAGCAGCAGAGGAGGGAAGAGGCCTCATGACCCCCCCCCCCCATCCATCCATTGGCAGCAGCAGAGGAGGGAAGAGGCCTCATTATCCCCCTCCCCCCAATCCATCCATTGGCAGCAGCAGAGGAGGGAAGAGGTCTCATTATAGCCCCCCAATCCATCCATTGGCAGCAGCATAGTAGGGAAGAGGCCTCATCCCCCCCCCCCAATCCATCCATTGGCAGCAGCAGAGTAGGGAAGAGGCCTCATCCCCCCCCCAATCCATCCATTGGCAGCAGCAGAGGAGGGAAGAGGCCTCATTATCCCCCCCCCCCCAATCCATCCATTGGCAGCAGCAGAGGAGGGAAGAGGCCTCATTATCCCCCCCCAATCCATCCATTGGCAGCAGCAGAGGAGGGAAGAGGCCTCATTATTCCCCCCCAATCCATCCATTGGCAGCAGCAGAGGAGGGAAGAGGCCTCATTATCCCCCCCCCCCCCAACATCCATCCATTGGCAGCAGCAGAGGATGGAAGACGTCTCATTATCCCCGCCCCCATCCATCCATTAGCAGCAGCAGAGGAGGGAAGAGGCCTCATTATCCCCCCCCCCCCCAATCCATCCATTGGCAGCAGCAGAGTAGGGAAGAGGATTCATCCCCCCCCCAATCCATCCATTGGCAGCAGCAGAGTAGGGAAGAGGCCTCATCCCCCCCCCAATCCATCCATTGGCAGCAGCAGGGGAGGGACGAGGCCTCATTATCCCCCCCAATCCATCCATTGGCAACAGCAGAGGAGGGAGGAGGCCTCATTATTCCACCCCCAATCCATCCATTGGCAGCAGCAGAGGAGGGAAGAGGCCTCATTATCCACCCCCCCCAATCCATCCATTTGCAGCAGCAGAGGAGGGAAGAGGCCTCATTACCCCCCCCCCTATCCATCCATTGGGAGCAGCAGAGGAGAGAAGAGGCCTCATTATCCCCCCCCCAATCCATCCATTCGCAGCAGCAGAGGAGGGAAGAGGTATCATTTTCCCCCCCCAATCCATCCATTGGCAGCATCTGTGTAGGGAAGAGGCCTCATCCCCCCCCCATCCATCCATTGGCAGCAGCAGAGTAGGGAAGAGGTCTCATCCCCCCCCAATCCATCCATTGGCAGCAGCAGGGGAGGGACGAGGCCTCATTATCCCCCCCCCCCCATCCATCCATTGGCAGCAGCAGAGGGGGGAAGAGGCCTCATTATCCCCCTCCCCCCAATCCATCCATTGGCAGCAGCAGAGGAGGGAAGAGGCCTCATTATCCCCCTCCCCCCAATCCATCCATTGGCAGCAGCAGAGGAGGGAAGAGGCCTCTTTATCCCCCCGCCCAATCCATCCATTGGCAGCAGCAGAGGAGGGAAGAGGCCTCATTATCCCCCCCCCCCCAATCCATCCATTGACAGCAGCAGAGGAGGGAAGAGGCCTCATTATCCCCCCCCCCCCAATCCATCCATTGACAGCAGCAGAGGAGGGAAGAGGCCTCATCCCCCCCCCAATCAATCCATCCATTGACAGCAGCAGAGGAGGGAAGAGGCCTCATTATCCCCCCCAATCCATCCATTGGCAGCAGCAGAGGAGGGAAGAGGCCTCATTATCCCCCCCCCCAATCCATCCATTGGCAGCAGCAGAGGAGGGAAGAGGCCTCATTATCCCCCCCCCCCAATCCATCCATTGACAGCAGCAGAGGAGGGAAGAGGCCTCATTATCCCCCCCCCCCAATCCATCCATTGGCAGCAGCAGAGGAGGAAGAGGCCCAATTATCCCCCCCCCCAATCCATCCATTGTCAGCAGCAGAGGAGGGAAGAGGCCTCATTATCCCCCCCCCCCCCACCAATCCATCCATTGGCTTCAGCTGTGGTGGGAAGTTGCCTAATTATCCCCCCCCACATTCCATCCATTGGCAGCAGCAGAGGAGGGAAGAGGTCTCATTATCCCCCCCCCCCCCAATCCATCCATTGGCAGCAGCAGAGGAGGGAAGAGGCCTCAGTACCCCCCCCCCAACCCATCCATTGGCAGCAGCAGAGGAGGGAAGAGGCCTCATTATCCCCCCCCCACACACACACATCCATCCATTGGCAGCAGCAGAGGAGGAAAGAGGCCTCATCCCCCCCCCCCCAAACCATCAATTGGCAGCAGCAGGGGAGGGAAGAGGCCTCATTATCCCCCCCTAATCCATCCCTTGGCAGCAGCAGAGGAGGGAAGAGGCCTCATTATCCCCCCCCCCCATCCATCCATTGGCAGCAGCAGAGGAGGAAAGAGGCCTCATTATCCCCCCCAATCCATCCATTGGCAGCAGCAGAGGAGGGAAGAGGCCTCATTATCCCCCCCCCCCCAAGCCACCCATTGGCAGCAGCAGAGGTGGGAAGAGGCCTCATTATCCCCCCCCCCAATCCATCCATTGGCAGCAGCAGAGGAGGGAAGAGGCCTCATTATCCCCCCCCCAATCCATCCATTGACAGCAGCAGAGGAGGGAAGAGGCCTCATTATCCCCCCCCCCCAATCCATCCATTGGCAGCAGCACAGGAGAGAAGAAGCCTCATTATCCCCCCCCCCAATCCATCCATTGGCAGCAGCAGAGGAGGGAAGAGGCCTAATTATCCCCCTCCCAATCCATCCATTGGCAGCAGCAGAGGGGGGAAGTGGCCTCATTATCCCCCCCCCCAATCCATCCATTGGCAGCAGCAGAGGAGGGAAGAGGCCTCATTATCCCCCCCCCCCCCAATCCATCCATTGGCAGCAGCAGAGGAGGGAAGAGGCCTCATTATCCCCCCCCCAATCCATCCATTGGCAGCAGCAGAGGAGGGATAAGGCCTCATTATCCCCCCCCCAATCCATCCATTGGCAGCAGCAGAGGAGGGAAGAGGCCTCATTATCCCCCCCCCCCCAATCCATCCATTGGCAGCAGCAGAGGAGGGAAGAGGCCTCATTATCCCCCCCCAATCCATCCATTGGCAGCAGCAGAGGAGGGAAGAGGCCTCATTATCCCCCCCCCCAATCCACCCATTGACTGCAGCAGAGGAGGGAAGAGGCCTCTTTATCCCCCCCCCCCTATCCATCCATTGACAGCAGCAGAGGAGGGAAGAGGCCTCAATATCCCCCCCCCCCCCCATCCATCCATTGGCAGCAGCAGAGGAGGGAAGAGGCCTCATTATCCCCCGCCCCCCAATCCATCCATTGGCAGCAGCAGAGGAGGGAAGAGGCCTCATTATCCCCCCCCCAATCCATCCATTGGCAGCAGCATAGGAGGGAAGAGGCCTCATTATCCCCCCCCCCAATCCATCCATTGACAGCAGCAGAGGAGGGAGGAGGCCTCATCCCCCCCCCCCCCACCAATCAGCATCCATGAGGAGGAAGAGGCCTCATTATTCCCCCCCAATCCATCCATTGGCAGCAGCAGAGGAGGGAAGAGGCCTCATTATCCCCCCCCCCATCCATCCATTGGCAGCAGCAGAGGGGGGAAGAGGCCTCATTATTCCCCCCCCCCAGTCCATCCATTGGCAGCAGCAGAGGTGGGAAGAGGCCTCATTATCCCCCTCCCCCCAATCCATCCATTGACAGCAGCAGAGGAGGGAGGAGGCCTCACCACCCCCCAATCAATCCATCCATTGACGGGAAGAGGCCTCATTATCCCCCTCCCCCCAATCCATCCATTGGCAGCAGCAGAGGAGGGAAGAGGCCTCATTATCCCCCCCCCCCCAATCCATCCATTGGCAGCAGCAGAGGAGGGAAGAGGCCTCATTATCCCCCTCCCCAATCCATCCATTGGCAGTAGCAGAGGAGGGAAGAGGCCTCATTATCACCCCCCCAATCCATCCATTGGCAGCAGCAGAGTAGGGAAGAGGCCTCATCCCCCCCCCATCCATCCATTGGCAGGAGCAGAGGAGGGAAGAGGCCTCATTATCCCCCCCCCAATCCATCCATTGGCAGCAGCAGAGGAGGGATGAGACCTCATTATCCCCCCCCCCCCATTCCATCCATTGGCAGCAGCAGAGGAAGGAAGAGGTCTCATTATCCCCCCCCCCCAATACATCCATTGGCAGCAGCAGAGGAGGGAAGAGGCCTCATTATTCCCCCCCCAATCCATCCATTGGAAGCAGCAGAGGAGTGAAGAGGTCTCATTATCACCCCCCCAATCAATCCATTCGCAGCAGCAGAGGAGGGAAGCGGCCTCATTATCACCCACCCTCAATCCATCCATTGGCAGCAGCAGAGGAGGGAAGAGGCCTCATTACCGCCCCCCCCAATCCATCCATTGGCTGAAGCAGAGGAGAGAAGCCTCATTACCCCCCCCCCAATCCATCCATTGGCAGCAGCAGAGGAGGGAAGAGGCCTTATTACCCCCCCCCCCAATCCATCCATTGGCAGCAACAGAGGAGGGAAGAGGCCTCATTATCCCCCGCCCCCAATCCATCCATTGGCAGCAGCAGAGTAGGGAAGAGGCCTCATCCCCCCCCCCAATCCATCCATTGGCAGCAGCAGAGGAGGGAAGAGGTCTCATTATCCCCCCCCCAATCCATCCATTGGCAGCAGCAGAGGAGGGAAGAGGCCTCATTATCCCCCCCCCCCCAATCCATCCATTGGCAGCAGCAGAGGAGGGAAGAGGCCTCATTATCCCCCCCCCCCAATCCATCCATTGGCAGCAGCAGAGGAGGGAAGAGGCCTCATTATCACCCTCCACAATCCATCCATTGGCAGCAGCAGAGGAGGGAAGAGGCCTCATTATCCCCCCCCCAATCCATCCCTTGGCAGCAGCAGAGGCGGGAAGAGGCCTCATTACCCCCCCACCCAATCCATCCCTTGGCAGCAGCAGTTGTGGGAATTGTTCTCATTATCCCGCCCCCAATCCCTCCATTGGCAGCAGCAGAGGAGGGAAGAGGCCTCATTATCCCCCCCCCCCCAATCCATCCATTGGCAGCAGCAGAGGAGGGAAGAGGCCTCATTATCCCCCCCCCCCATCCATTGGCAGCAGCAGAGGAGGGAAGAGGCCTCATTATCCCCCCCCCCAATCCATCCATTGGCAGCAGCAGGGGAGGGAAGAGGCCTCATTATCCCCCCCCCCAATCCATCCATTGGCAGCAGCAGAGGAGGGAAGAGGCCTCATTATCCCCCCCCCCAATCCATCCATTGGCAGCAGCAGAGGAGGGAAGAGGCCTCATTATCCCCCCCCCCCAATCCATCCATTGGCAGCAGCAGAGGAGGGAAGAGGCCTCATTATCCCATCCCCCAATCCATCCCTTGGCAGCAGCACAGGCGGGAAGAGGCCTCATTATCCCCCTCCCACCAATCCATCCCTTGGCAGCAGCAGAGGAGGGAAGAGGCCTCATTATCACCCACCCTCAAGCCATCCATTGGCAGCAGCAGAGGAGGGAAGAGGCCTCATTATCCCCCCCCCCAATCCATCCAGTGGCAGCAGCAGAGGAGGGAAGAGGCCTCATTATCCCCCCCCCCAATCCATCCATTGGCAGCAGCAGAGGAGGGAAGAGGCCTCATCCCCCCCACTCCATCCATTGGCAGCAGCAGAGGAGGGAAGAGGCCTCATTATCCGCCCCCCCCCCATCCATCCATTGGCAGCAGCAGAGGAGGGAAGAGGCCTCATTATCCCCCCCCCCCAATCCATCCATTGGCAGCAGCAGAGGAGGGAAGAGGCCTCATCCCCCCCCCAATCCATCCATTGGCAGCAGCAGAGTAGGGAAGAGGCCTAATCCCCCCCCCCAATCCATCCATTGGCAACAGCAGGGGAGGGACGAGGACTCATTATCCCCCCCCCACCCAATCCATCCATTGGCAGCAGCAGAGGAGGGAAGAGGCCTCATTATCCCCCCCCCAATCCATCCATTGACAGCAGCAGAGGAGGGAAGAGGCCTCATTACCCCCCCCCAATCCATCCATTGACAGCAACAGAGGAGGGAAGAGGCCTCATTATCCCCCCCCCCAATCCATCCATTGGCAGCAGCAGAGGAGGGAAGAGGCCTCATTATCCCCCCCCCCCCAATCCATCCATTGGCAGCAGCAGAGGAGGGAAGAGGCCTCATTATCCCCCCCCCCAATCCATCCATTGGCAGCAGCAGAGGAGGGAAGAGGCCTCATTATCCCCCCCCCCCAACATCCATCCATTGGCAGCAGCAGAGGAGGGAAGAGGCCTCATTATCCCCCCCCCCCATCCATCCATTGGCAGCAGCAGAGGAGGGAAGAGGCCTCATTATCCCCCCCTCAATCCAATCATTGGCAGCAGCAGAGGAGGGAAGAGGCCTCATTATCCCCCCATCCATCCATTGGCAGCAGCAGAGGAGGGAAGAGGCCTCATTATCCCCCCCCCCCCAATCCATCCATTGGCAGCAGCAGAGGAGGGAAGAGGCCTCATTATCCCCCCCCAATCCATCCATTGGCAGCAGCAGAGGAGGGAAGAGGCCTCATCCCCCCCCCCAATCCATCCATTGGCAGCAGCAGAGGAGGGAAGAGGCCTCATTATCCCCCCCCCCCAATCCATCCATTGGCAGCAGCAGAGGAGGGAAGAGGCCTCATTATCCCCCCCCCCAATCCATCCATTGACAGCAGCAGAGGAGGGAAGAGGCCTCATTATCCCCCCCCCCCAATCCATCCATTGGCAGCAGCAGAGGAGGGAAGAGGCCTCATTATCCCCTCCCCCCCAATCCATCCATTGGCAGCAGCAGAGGAGGGAAGAGGCCTCATTATCCCCCCCCCAATCCATCCATTGGCAGCAGCAGAGGAGGGAAGAGGCCTCATTATCCCCCCCCCCATCCATCCATTGGCAGCAACAGAGGAGGGAAGAGGCCTCATTCCCCCCCCCCAATCCATCCATTGGCAGCAGCAGGGGAGGGACCAGGCCTCAATATCCCCCCCACCAATCCATCCATTGGCAGCAGCAGAGGAGGGAAGAGGCCTCATTATCCCCCCCCCCCCTCCAATCCATCCATTGGCAGCAGCAGTGGAGGGAAGAGGCCTCATTATCCCCCCCCCAATCCATCCATTGGCAGCAGCAGAGGAGGGAAGAGGCCTCATTATCCGCCCCCCCCCCCAATCCATCCATTGGCAGCAGCAGAGGAGGGAAGAGGTCTCATTATCCCCCCCCCCCAATACATCCATTGGCAGCAGCAGAGGAGGGAAGAGGCCTCATTATCCCGCCCCCCCCAATCCATTGGCAGCAGCAGAGGAGGGAAGAGGCCTCATTATCCCCCACCCAATCCATCCATTGGCAGCAGCAGAGGAGGGAAGAGGCCTCCTTATCCCCCCCCCCACTCCATCCATTGGCAGCAGCAGAGGAGGGAAGAGGCCTCATTAGCCCCCCCCCAACCCATCCATTGGCAGCAGCAGAGGAGGGAAGAGGCCTCATTATCCCCCCCCCAATCCATCCATTGGCAGCAGCAGAGGAGGGAAGAGGCCTCATTATCCCCCCCCCCCAATCCATCCATTGGCAGCAGCAGAGGTGGGAAGAGGCCTCATTATCCCCCCCCCAATCCATCCATTGGCAGCAGCAGAGGAGGGAAGAGGCCTCATTATCCCCCCCCCCCAATCCATCCATCGCCAGCAGCAGAGACGGGAAGAGGCCTCATTAGCCCCCCCCACCACTCCCTCCATAGGCAGCAGCAGAGAAGGGAAGAGGCCTCATTATCCCCCCCCAATCCATCCATTGGCAGCAGCAGAGAAGGGAAGAGGCCTCATTATCCCCCCCCCCAATCCATCCATTGGCAGCAGCAGAGGAGGGAAGAGGCCTCATTATCCCCCCCCAATCCATCCATTGGCAGCAGCAGAGGAGGGAAGAGGCCTCATTATCCCCCCCCCCAATCCATCCATTGGCAGCAGCAGAGGAGGGAAGAGGCCTCATTATCCCCCCCCCCAATCCATCCATTGACAGCAGCAGAGGAGGGAAGAGGCCTCATTATCCCCCACCCCCAATCCATCCATTGACAGCAGAGGAGGGAAGAGGCCTCATTATACCCCTCCCAATCCATCCATTGGCAGCAGCAGAGGAGGGAAGAGGCCTCATTATCCCCCCCCCAATCCATCCATTGGCAGCAGCAGAGGAGGGAAGAGGCCTCATTATCCCCCCCCCCAATCCATCCATTGGCAGCAGCAGAGGAGGGAAGAGGCCTCATTATCCCCCCCCCCCCAATCCATCCATTGGCAGCAGCAGAGGAGGGAAGAGGTCTCATTATCCCCCCCCCAATCCATCCATTGGCAGCATCAGAGGAGGGAAGAGGCCTCATTATCACCCTTCCCAATCCATCAATTGGCAGCTGCTGTGTTGGGATGTGGCCACATTATCCCCCCCCCAATCCATCCATTGACAGCAGCAGAGGTTGTAAGAGGCCTCATTATCCCCCACCCCAAATACATCCATTGGCAGCAGCAGAGGAGGGAAGAGGCCTCATTATCCCCCCCCCCCAATCCATCCATTGGCAGCAGCAGAGGAGGGAAGAGGCCTCATTATCCCCCCCCCAATCCATCCATTGGCAGCAGCAGAGGAGGGAAGAGGCCTCATTATCCCCCCCCCAATCCATCCATTGGCAGCAGCAGAGGAGGGAAGAGGCCTCATTATCCCCCCCCCAATCCATCCATTGGCAGCAGCAGAGGAGGGAACACGCCTCATTATCCCCCCCCCCAATCCATCCATTGGCATCAGCAGAGGAGAGTTGAGGTCTCATCATCCCCCCCCATCACTCCATCCATTGGCAGCAGCAGAGGAGAGAAGCCTCATTATCCCCCCCCCAATCCATCCATTGGCAGCAGCAGAGGAGGGAAGAGGCCTCATTATCCCCCCCCCAATCCATCCATTGGCAGCAGCAGAGGAGGGACGAGGGCTCATTATCGCCCCCCCCAATCCATCCATTGGCAGCAGCAGAGGAAGGAAGAGGACTCATTATCCCCCCCCCAATCCATCCATTGGCAGCAGCAGAGGAGGGAAGAGGCCTCATTATCCCCCACCCCAATCCATCCATTGGCAGCAGCAGAGGAGGGAAGAGGCCTCATTATCCCCCCCCCCAATCCATCCATTGGCAGCAGCAGAGGAGGGAAGAGGCCTCATTATCCCCCCCCCAATCCATCCATTGGCAGCAGCAGAGGAGGGAAGAGGCCTCATTATCCCCCCCCAATCCATCCATTGGCAGCAGCAGAGGAGGGAAGAGGCCTCATTATCCCCCCCCCCCAATCCAACCATTGGCAGCAGCAGAGGAGGGAAGAGGCCTCATTATCCCCCCCCCCAATCCATCCATTGGCAGCAGCAGAGGAGGGAAGAGGCCTCATTATCCCCCCCCAATCCATCCATTGGCAGCAGCAGAGGAGGGAAGAGGCCTCATTATCCCCCCCCCCAATCCATCCATTGGCCGCCGCAGAGGAGGGTAGTGTCCTCATTATCCCCCCCCCCCAATCCTTCCATTGGCAGCAGCAGAGGAGGGAAGAGGCCTCATCCCCCCCCCAATCCATCCATTGGCAGCAGCAGAGGAGGGAAGAGGCCTCATTTCCCCCCCCCCACAATCCATCCATTGGCAGCAGCAGAGGAGGGAAGAGGCCTCATTATCCTCCCCCCAATCCATCCATTGGCAGCAGCAGAGGAGGGAAGAGGCCTCATTATCCCCCCCCCAATCCATCCATTGACAGCAGCAGAGGAGGGAAGAGGCCTCATTATCCCCCCCCCAATCCATCCATTGGCCGCAGCAGAGGAGGGAAGAGGCCTCATTATCCCCCCCCCAATCCATCCATTGGCAGCAGCAGAGGAGGGAAGAGGCCTCATTATCCCCCCCCCAATCCATCCATTGGCAGCAGCAGAGGAGGGAAGAGGCCTCATTATCCCCCCCCCAATCCATCCATTGGCAGCATCAGAGGAGGGAAGAGGCCTCATTATCACCCTCCACAATCCATCCATTGGCAGCAGCAGAGGAGGGAAGAGGCCTCATTATCACCCCCCCAATCCATCCATTGGCAGCAGCAGAGGAGGGAAGAGGCCTCATTATCCCCCTCCCCCCAATCCATCCATTGGCAGCAGCAGTGGAGGGAAGAGGCCTCATTATCCCCCCCCCCCAATCCATCCATTGGCAGCAGCAGAGGAGGGAAGAGGGCTCATTATCCCCCCCCCCCATCCCTCCATTGGCAGCAGCAGTGGTGGGTATATGTCACATAACCCCCCCCCCCAATCCATCCATTGGCAGCAGCAGAGGAGGGAAGAGGCCTCATTATCCCCCCCCCCAATCCATCCATTGGCAGCAGCTGTGTTGGGAATTGGCCTCATAATCCCCCCCCCCCCCACCAATCCATCCATTGGCAGCAGCAGAGGAGGGAAGAGGCCTCATTATCCCCACCCCCAATCCATCCATTGGCAGCAGCAGAGGAGAGAAGAAGCCTTATTATCCCCCCCCCAATCCATCCATTGGCCGCAGCAGAGGAGGGAAGAGGCCTCATTATCCCCCCCCCCCAATCCATCCATTGGCAGCAGCAGAGGAGAGAAGAAGCCTCATTATCCCCCTCCCCCAATCCATCCATTGGCAGCAGCAGAGGAGGGAAGAGGCCTCATTATCCCCCCCCCAATCCATCCATTGGCAGCAGCAGAGGAGGGAAGAGGCCTCATTATCCCCCCCCCCCAATCCATCCATTGGCAGCAGCAGAGGAGGGAAGAGGCCTCATTATCCCCCCCCCAATCCATCCATTGGCAGCAGCAGAGGAGGGAAGAGGCCTCATTATCCCCCCCCCAATCCATCCATTGGCAGCAGCAGTGGATGGAAGTGGCCTCATTACCCCCCCCCCCCAATCCATCCATTGGCAGCAGCAGAGGAGGGAAAAGGCCTCATTATCCCCCCCCCCTCCATCCATTGGCAGTAGCAGAGGAGGGAAGTGGCCTCATTATCCCCCCGCCCCCAATCCACCCATTGGCAGCAGCAGAGGAGGGAAGAGGCCTCATTATCCCCCCCCCCCAATCCATCCATTGGCAGCATCAGAGGAGGGAAGGGGCCTCATTACCCCCCCCCCAATCCATCCATTGACAGCAGCAGAGGAGGGAAGAGGCCTCATTATACCCCTCCCAATCCATCCATTGGCTGCAGCTGAGGTGGGATTAAGCCTCATTATCCCCCCCCCCCAATCCATCCATTGGCAGCAGCAGAGGAGGGAAGAGGCCTCATTATCCCCCCCCCCCCAATCCATCCATTGGCAGCAGCAGAGGAGGGAAGAGACCTCATTATCCCCCCCCCCAATCCATCCATTGGCAGCAGCAGAGGAGAGAAGAGGCCTCATTATTCCCCCCCCAATCCATCCATTGGCAGCAGCAGAGGAGGGAAGAGGTCTCATTATCCCCCCCCCAATCCATCCATTGGCAGCAGCAGAGGAGGGAAGAGGCCTCATTATCCCCCCCCCAATCCATCCATTGGCAGCAACAGAGGAGGGAAGAGGCCTCATTATTCCCCCCCCCAATCCATCCATTGGCAGCAGCAGAGGAGGGAAGAGGCCTCATTATCCCCCCCCCCAATCCATCCATTGACAGCAGCAGAGGAGGGAAGAGGCCTCATTATCCCCCCCCCCAATCCATCCATTGGCAGCAGCAGAGGAGGGAAGAGGCCTCATTATCCCCCCCCAATCCATCCATTGGCAGCAGCAGTGGAGGGAAGAGGCCTCATTATCCCCCCCCCCAATCCATCCATTGGCAGCAGCAGAGGAGGGAAGAGGCCTCATTATCCCCCCCCCCCCAACATCCATCCATTGGCAGCAGCAGAGGAGGGAAGAGGCCTCATTATTCCCCCCCCCCAATCCATCCATTGGCAGCAACAGAGGAGGGAAGAGGCCTCATTATCCCCCCCCCCAATCCATCCATTGGCAGCAGCAGAGGAGGGAAGAGGTCTCATTATCCCCCCCCCCCTCCAATCCATCCATTGGCAGCAGCAGAGGATGGATGTGGCCTCATTATCCCCCCCCCAATCCATCCATTGGCAGCAGCAGAGGAGGGAAGAAGCCTCATTATCCCCCCCCCCCCAATCCATCCATTGGCAGCAGCAGAGGAGGGAAGAGGCCTCATTATCCCCCCCCCAATCCATCCATTGGCAGCAGCAGAGGAGGGACGAGGCCTCATTATACCCCCCCTTATCCATCCATTGGCAGCAGCAGAGTAGGGAAGAGGCCTCATTATCCCCCCCCCCAATACCTCCCTTGGCAGCAGCAGCGGAGGGACGCGGCCTCATTATCCCCCCATCCATCCATTGGCAGCAGCAGAGGAGGGAAGAGGCCTCATTATCCCCCCCCCCCAATCCATCCATTGGCAGCAGCAGAGGAGGGAAGATGCCTCATTACCCCCCCCCCCCAATCCATCCATTGGCAACAGCAGAGGAGGGTAGTGGCCTCTTTATCCCCCCCCCCAATCCATCCATTGTCAGCAGCTGAGGAGGGAAGAGGACTCTTTATCCCCCCCCCCAATCCATCCATTGGCAGCAGCAAAGGAGGGTAGAGGCCTCATTATCCCCTCCCCCAATCCATCCATTGGCAGCACCAGAGGAGGGAAGAGGCCTCATTATCCCCCCCCCAATCCATCCATTGGCAGCAGCAGAGGAGGGAAGAGGCCTCATTATCCCCCCCCCCAATCCATCCATTGGCAGCAGCAGAGGAGGGAAGACGCCTCATTATCACCCCCCCAATCCATCCATTGGCAGCAGCAGAGGAGGGAAGAGGCCTCATCCCCCCCCCAATCCATCCATTGGCAGCAGCAGGGGAGGGACGAGGCCTCATTATCCCCCCCACCAATCCATCCATTGGCAGCAGCAGAGGAGGGAAGAGGCCTCATTATCCCCCCCCCCAATCCATCCATTGGCAGCAGCAGAGGAGGGAAGAGGCCTCATTATCCCCCCCCCCAGTCCAACCAGTGGCAGCAGCAGAGGCGGGCAGAGGCCTCATTATCACCCCCCCCCAATCCATCCATTGGCAGGAGCAGAGGAGGGAAGAGGCCTCATTATCCCCCCCCCCAATCCATCCATTGACAGCAGCAGAGGAGGGAGGAGGCCTCATTATCCCCCCCTCAATCCAATCATTGGCAGCAGCAGAGGAGGGAAGAGTTCTCATTATCCCCCCCCCAATACATCCATTGGCAGCAGCAGAGGAGGGACGAGGCCTCATTATCCTCCCCCCCAATCCATCCATTGGCAGCAGCAGAGGAGGGAAGAGGCCTCATTATCCCCCCCCCCCAATCCTTCCATTGGCAGCAGCAGAGGAGGGAAGAGGCCCCATTATCCCCCCCGCAATCCTTCCATTGGCAGCAGCAGAGGAGGGAAGAGGCCTCATTATCCCCCCCCCAATCCATCCATTGGCAGCAGCAGAGGAGGGAAGAGGCCTCATTATCCCCCCCCCAATCCATCCATTGGCAGCAGCAGAGGAGGGACGAGGCCTCATTATCCCCCCCACCAATCCATCCATTGGCAGCAGCAGAGGAGGGAAGAGGCCTCATTATCCCCCCCCCGCCACTCCATCCAGGGGCAGCAAAGGAGGGAAGAGGCCTCATCCCACCCCCAATGCATCCATTGGCAGCAGCAGAGGAGGGAAGAGGCCTCATTATCCCCCCCCCCAATCCATCCATTGGCAGCAACAGAGGAGGGAAGAGGCCTCATTATCCCCCCCCCCAATCCATCCATTGGCACCAGCAGAGGAGGGAAGAGGCCTCATTATCCCCCCCCCAATCCATCCATTGGCAGCAGCAGAGGAGGGAAGAGGCCTCATTATCCCCCCTCCCCCAATCCACCCATTGGCAGCAGCAGAGGAGGGAAGAGGCCTGATTATCACCCCCACCATCCATCCATCCATTGGCAGCAGCAGAGGAGGGAAGAGGCCTCATTATACCCCCCAATCCATCCATTGGCAGCATCAGAGGAGGGAAGAGGCCTCATTATCACCCTTCCCAATCCATCCATTGGCAGCAGCAGAGGAGGGAAGAGGCCTCATTATCCCCCCCCCCAATCCAGCCATTGGCAGCAGCAGAGGAGGGAAGAGGCCTCATTATCCCCCCCCCCAATCCATCCATTGGCAGCAGCAGAGGAGGGAAGAGGCCTCATTATCCCCCCCCCCAATCCATCCATTGGCAGCAGCAGAGGAGGGAAGAGGCCTCATTATCCCCCCCAATCCATCCATTAGCAGCAGCAGAGGAGGGAAGAGGCCTCATTATACCCCCCACAATCCATCCATCCATTGGCAGCAGAAGAGGAGAGAAGATGGCTCATTATCCCCCCCCCCCAATCCATCCATTGGCAGCAGCAGAGGTGGGAAGAGGTCTCATTATCCCCCCCCCCAGTCTATCCATTGGCAGCAGCAGAGTAGGAAAGAGGCCTCATTATCCCCCCCCCAATCCATCCATTGGCAGCAGCAGAGGAGGGAAGAGGCCTCATTATCCCCCCCCAATCCATCCATTGGCAGCAGCATAGGAGGGACGCGGCCTCATTATCACCCCCCCTCAATCCATCCATTGGGAGCAGCAGAGGAGGGACGAGGCCTCCTAATCCCCCACCCAATCCATCCATTGGCAGCAGCAGAGGAGGGAAGAGGCCTCATTATACCCCCCAATCCATCCATTGGCAGCAGCAGAGGAGGGAAGAGGCCTCATTATCCCCCCCCCCAATCCATCCATTCGCAGCAGCAGCAGAGGAGGAAAGAGTCCTCATTATCCCCCCCCCAATCCATCCATTGGCAGCAGCAGAGGAGGGAAGAGGCCTCATTATCACCCCCCCCCCCAATCCATCCATTGGCAGCAGCAGAGGAGGGAAGAGGCCTCATTATCCCCCCGCCCCTATCAATCCATTGACAGCAGCAGTTGTGGGAAGAGGCCTATTTATCCCCCCCCCAATCCATCCATTGGCAGCAGCAGAGGAGGGAAGAGGCCTCATTATCCCCCCTCCCCCAATCCATCCATTGGCAGCAGCAGAGGAGGGAAGAGGCCTCATTATCCCCCCCCCCAATCCATCCATTGACAGCAGCAGAGGAGGGAAGAGGCCTCATTATCCCCCCCCCCAATCCATCCATTGACAGCAGCAGAGGAGGGAAGAGGCCTCATTATCCCCCCCCCAATCCATCCATTGGCAGCAGCAGAGGAGGGAAGAGGCCTCATTATCTCCCCCCCAAATCCATCCATTGACAGCAGCAGAGGAGGGAAGAGGCCTCATTATCCCCCCCCCCCAATCCATCCATTGACAGCAGCAGAGGAGGGAAGAGGCCTCATTATCCCCCCCCCCAATCCATCCATTGGCAGCAGCAGAGGAGGAAAGAGGCCTCATTATCCCCCCCCCCCAATCCATCCATTCGCAGCAGCAGAGGAGGAAAGAGGCCTCATTATCCCCCCCCCCAATCCATCCATGGACAGCAGCAGAGGAGGGATGAGGCCTCATTATCCCTCCCCCAATCCATCCATTGGCAGCAGCAGAGGAGGGAAGAGGCCTCATTATTCCCCCCCCAGTCCATCCATTGGCAGCAGCAGAGGAGGGAAGAGGCCTCATTATCCCCCCCCCCCAATCCATCCATTGGCAGCAGCAGAGGAGGGAAGAGGCCTCATTATCCCCCATTGGCAGCAACAGAGGAGGGAAGAGGCCTCATTATTCCCCCCCCCCAATCCATCCATTGGCAGCAGCACTGGAGGGAACAGGCCTCCTTATTCCCCCCCCCAATCCATCCATTGGCAGCAGCAGAGGAGAGAAGAGGCCTCATTATCCCCCCCCCAATCCATCCATTGGCAGCAGCAGAGGGGGGAAGAGGCCTCATTATCCCCCCCCCCCCAATCCATCCCTTGGCAGCAGCAGAGGAGGGAAGAGGCCTCATTATCCCCCCCCCAATCCCTCCATTGGCAGCAGCAGAGGAGGGAAGAGGCCTCATCCCCCCCCCCCCCAATCCATCCATTGGCAGCAGCAGAGGAGGGAAGAGGCCTCATTATTCCACCCCCAATCCATCCATTGGCAGCAGCAGAGGAGGGAAGAGGTCTCATTAGCCCCCCCCCAATCCATCCATTGGCAGCAGCAGAGGAGGGAAGAGGCCTCATTAGCACCCCCCCCTCCCTCCATTGGCAGTAGCAGAGGAGGGAAGAGGCCTCATTATCCCCCCGCCCCCAATCCATCCCTAGGCAGCAGCAGAGGAGGGAAGAGGCCTCATTATCCCACCCACAATCCATCCATTGACAGCAGCAGAGGAGGGAAGAGGCCTCATTATCCACCCTCAATCCATCCATTGACAGAAGCAGAGGAGGGAAGAGGCCTCATCCCCCCCCCAATCCATCCATTGGCAGGAGCAGAGGAGGGAAGAGGCCTCATTATCACCCCCCCCAATCAATCCATTCGCAGCAGCAGAGGAGGGAAGCGGCCTCATTATCACCCACCCTCAATCCATCCATTGGCAGCAGCAGAGGAGGGAAGAGGCCTCAGTTCCGCCCCCCCAAACCAACCATTGGCAGTAGCAGAGGAGGGAAAAGGCCTCATTATCCCCCCCCCCAATCCATCCATTGGCAGCAGCAGAGGGGGGAAGAGGCCTCATTATCCCCCCCCCAATCCATCCATTGTCAGCATCAGAGGAGGGGAGAGGCCTCATTATCCCCCCCCCCCCCTATCAATCCATTGACAGCAGCCGAGGAGGGAAGAGGCCTCATTATCACCCCCCCCCCCCCAATCCATCCATTCGCAGCAGCAGATGAAGGAAGCGGCCTCATTATCACCCCCCCTCAATCCATCCATTGGCAGCAGCAGAGGAGGGAAGAGGCCTCATTTCCGCCCCCCCAATCCATCCCTGGGCAGCAGCAGAGGTGGGAGGAGGCCTCATTATCCCCCCCCCAATACATCCATTGGCAGCAGCAGAGGAGGGAAGAGGCCTCATTATTCCCCCCCAATCCATCCATTGGCAGCAGCAGAGGAGGGAAGAGGCCTCATTATCCCCCCCCCAATCCATCCATTGGCAGCAGCAGAGGAGGGAAGAGGCCTCATTATCCCCCCCCCTAATCCATCCATTGGCAGCAGCAGAGGAGGGAAGAGGCCTCATTATCCCCCCCCCCAATCCATCCATTGACAGCAGCAGAGGAGGGAAGAGGCCTCATTATCCCCCCCCCCCCAATCCATCCATTCGCAGCAGCAGAGGAGGAAAGAGTCCTCATTATCCCCCCGCCCCTATCCATCCATTGACAGCAGCAGAGGAGGGAAGAGGCCTCATTATCCCCCCCCCCCCCATCCATCCATTGGCAGCAGCAGAGGAGGGAAGAGGCCTCATTATCCCCCCCCCCAATCCATCCATTGGCAGCAGCAGAGGAGGGAAGAGGCCTCATTATCCCCCCCCCAATCCATCCATTGGCAGCAGCAGAGGAGGGAAGAGGCCTCATTATCCCCCCCCCAATCCATCCATTGGCAGCAGCAGAGGAGGGAAGAGGCCTCATTATCACCCCCCCTCAATCCATCCATTGGCAGCAGCAGAGGAGGGAAGAGGCCTCATTATCCCCCCCCCCCATCCATCCATTGGCAGCAGCAGAGGAGGGAAGAGGCCTCATTATCCCCCCCCCAATCCATCCATTGGCAGCAGCAGAGGAGGGAAGAGGCCTCATTATCCCCCCCCAATCCATCCATTGGCAGCAGCAGAGGAGGGAAGAGGCCTCATTATCCCCCCCCCAATCCATCCATTGGCAGCAGCAGAGGAGGGAAGAGGCCTCATTATCCCTCCCCCCCAATCCATCCATTGGCAGCAGCAGAGGAGGGAAGAGGCCTCATTATCCCCCGCCCAAGCCATCCATTGGCAGCAGCAGAGGAGGGAAGAGGCCTCATTATCCCCCCCCCAATCCATCCATTGGCAGCAGCAGAGGAGGGAAGAGGCCTCATTATCCCCCCCCCAATCCATCCATTGGCAGCAGCAGAGGAGGGAAGAGGCCTCATTATCCCCCCCCCAATCCATCCATTGGCAGCAGCAGAGGAGGGAAGAGGCCTCATTATCCCCCCCCCAATCCATCCATTGGCAGCAGCAGAGGAGGGAAGAGGCCTCATTATCCCCCCCCCAATCCATCCATTGGCAGCAGCAGAGGAGGGAAGAGGCCTCATTATCCCCCCCCCAATCCATCCATTGGCAGCAGCAGAGGAGGGAAGAGGCCTCTTTTTCCCCCCCCCCCAATCCATCCATTGGCAGCAGCAGAGGAGGGAAGAGTTCTCATTATCCCCCCCCCCAATACATCCATTGGCAGCAGCAGAGGAGGGAAGAGGCCTCATTATCCCCCCCCCCCAATCCATCCATTGGCAGCAGCAGAGGAGGGAAGAGGCCTCATTATCCCCCCCCCCAATCCATCCATTGGCAGCAGCAGAGGAGGGAAGAGGTCTCATTATCCCCCCCCCCAATCCATCCATTGGCAGCAGCAGAGGAGGGACGAGGCCTCATTATCCCCCCCCCCCCTATCCATCCATTGACAGCAGCAGAGGAGGGAAGAGGCCTCATTATCCCCCCCCAATCCATCCATTGGCAGCAGCAGAGGAGGGAAGAGGCCTCATTATCCCCCCCCCCCAATCCATCCATTCGCAGTAGCAGAGGAGGAAAGAGTCCTCATTATCCCAACCCCCCTATCCATCCATTGACAGCAGCAGAGGAGGGAAGAGGCCTCATTATCCTTCCCCCCAATCCATCCATTGGCAGCAGCAGAGGAGAGAAGAGGTCTCATTATCCCACCCCCATATCAATCCATGGGCAGCAGCAGTGGTGATATGAGGTCTCATTATCCCCCCCCCCAATCCATCCATTGGCAGCAGCAGAGGAGGGAAGAGGCCTCATTATCCCCCCCCCCAATCCATCCATTGGCAGCAGCAGAGGAGGGAAGAGGTCTCATTATTCCCCCCCCCCACTCCATCCATTGGCAGCAGCAGAGGAGGGAAGAGGCCTCATTATCCCCCCCCCCCAATCCATCCATTGGCAGCAGCAGAGGATGGAAGAAGCCTCATTATCCCCCCCCCCCCCCATAATCCATCCATTGCCAGCAGCAGAGGAGGGAAGAAGCCTCGTTATCTCCCCCCCCAAACCATCCATTGGCAGCAGCAGAGGAGGGAAGAGGCCTCATTATCCCCCCCCCCAATCCATCCATTGGCAGCAGCAGAGGAGGGAAGAGGCCTCATTATCCCCCCCCCCCATTCCATCCATTGGCAGCAGCAGAGGAGGGAAGAGGCCTCATTATCCCCCCCCCAATCCATCCATTGGCAGCAGCAGAGGAGGGAAGAGGCCTCATTATCCCCCCCCCCCAATCCATCCATTGGCAGCAGCAGAGGAGGGAAGAGGCCTCATTATCCCCCCCCAATCCATCCATTGGCAGCAGCAGAGGAGGGAAGAGGCCTCATTATCCCCCCCCCAATCCATCCATTGGCAGCAGCAGAGGAGGGAAGAGGCCTCATTATCCCCCCCCCATCCATCCATTGGCAGCAGCAGAGGAGGGAAGAGGCCTCATTATGCCCCCCCCAATCCATCCATTGGCAGCAACAGAGGAGGGAAGAGGCCTCATTATCCCCCCTCCCCCAATCCATCCGTAGGCAGCAGCAGAGGAGGGAAGAGGCCTCATCCCCCCCCCAATCCATCCATTGGCAGCAGCAGAGGAGGGAAGAGGCCTCATTATCCCCCTCCCCCCAATCCATCCATTGGCAGCAGCAGAGGAGGGAAGAGGCCTCATTATCCCCCCCCCAATCCATCCATTGACAGCAGCAGAGGAGGGAAGAGGCCTCATTATCCCCCCCCCCAATCCATCCATTGGCAGCAGCAGAGGAGGGAAGAGGACTCATTATCCCCCCCCCAATCCATCCATTCGCAGCAGCAGAGGAGGGAAGCGGCCTCATTATCACCCCCCCTCAATCCATCCATTGGCAGCAGCAGAGGAGGGAAGAGGCCTCATTACCGCCCCCCCAACCCATTCATTGGCAGCAGTAGAGGAGGGAAGAGGCCTCATTATCCCCCTCCCCAATCCATCCATTGGCAGCAGCAGAGTAGGGAAGAGGCCTCATCCCCCCCAATCCATCCATTGGCAGCAGCAGAGGAGGGAAGAGGCCTCATTATCACCCCCCCAATCCATCCATTTGCAGCAGCAGTGGAGGGAAGAGGCCTCATTACCCCCCCCCAACCCATCCATTGGCAGCAGCAGAGGAGGGAAGAGGCCTCATTATCCCCCCCCCAATCCATCCATTGACAGCAGCAGAGGAGGGAAGAGGCCTCATTATCCCCCCCCCACCAATCCATCCATTGGCAGCAGCAGAGGAGGGAAGAGGCCTCATTATCCCCCCCCACATTCCATCCATTGGCAGCAGCAGAGGAGAGAAGAGGTCTCATTATTCCCCCCCCCAGTCCATCCATTGGCAGCAGCAGAGGAGAGAAGAGGTCTCATTATCCCCCCCCCCAATCCATCCATTGACAGCAGCAGAGGAGGGAAGAGGCCTCCTTATCCCCCCCCTCCAATCCATCCATTGGCAGTAGCAGAGGAGGGAAGAGGCCTCATTATCCCCCCTCCCCCAATCCACCCATTGGCAGCAGCAGAGGAGGGAAGAGGCCTGATTATCACCCCCACAATCCATCCATCCATTGGCAGCAGAAGAGGAGGGAAGATGCCTCATTAACCCTCCCCCCCCCACCCAATCCATCCATTGGCAGCAGAAGAGGAGGGAAGAAGCCTCATTATCCCCCCCCAATCCATCCATTGACAGCAGCAGAGGAGGGAAGAGGCCTCATTATCCCCCCCCAATCCATCCATTGACAGCAGCAGAGGAGGGAAGAGGCCTCATTATCCCCCCCCCAATCCATCCATTGGCAGCAGCAGAGGAGAGAAGAGGTCTCATTATCCCCCCCTCCCTAATCCATCCACTGGCAGCAGCAGAGGAGGGAAGAGGCCTCATTATCCCCCCCCAATCCACCCATTGGCAGCAGCAGAGGAGGGAAGAGGCCTCATTATCCCCCCCCCCAATCCATCCATTGGCAGCAGCAGAGGAGGGAAGATGCCTCAATATCCCCCCCCCCCCAATCCATCCATTGGCAGCAGCAGAGGAGGGAAGAGGCCTCATTATCCCCCCCAATCCATCCATTGGCAGCAGCAGAGGAGGGAAGAGGTCTCATTATCCCCCCCCCCCATCCATCCATTGACAGAAGCAGAGGAGGGAAGAAGCCTCATTATCCCCCCCCCAATCCATCAATTGGCTGCAGCAGCTTTGGGAAGAAGCCTCATTATCCCCCCCCCCCATAATCCATCCATTGGCAGCAGCAGAGGAGGGAAGAAGCCTCATTATCTGCCCCCCCCCCAATCCATCCATTGACAGCAGCAGAGGAGGGAAGAGGCCTCATTATCCCCCCCCCAATCCATCCATTGACAGCAGCAGAGGAGGGAAGAGGCCTCATTATCCCCCCCCCAATCCATCCATTGGCAGCAGCAGAGGAGGGAAGAGGCCTCATTATCCCCCCCCCCAATCCATCCATTGGCAGCAGCAGAGGAGGGAAGAAGCCTCATTATCCCCCCCCCCAATCCATCCATTGGCAGCAGCAGAGGAGGGAAGAGGCCTCATTATCCCCCCCCCCAATCCATCCATTGAGAGCAGCAGAGGAGGGAAGAGGCCTCATTATCCCCCCCCCAATCAATCCATTCGCAGCAGCAGAGGAGGGAAGCGGCCTCATTATCACCCCCCCCGCAATCCATCCATTGGCAGCAGCAG